>OX344810.1:0-2400000 GCA_947034925.1 Eudemis profundana
TTCAGGAACTTGAAACGGCTAGACTCGAATATACGGAAAAGGTTCGAAAAACTTCCACAGAACACTTCCGCGACTTCTGTAATAAACAGGAAAAAGAAGACGTCTGGTCTGTAACGAACCGTCTTCTAAAAAACGCACCTCAACCGCAACCACCTGCAACTCTGAAACTAGAAGGAAACGCCTACACTACGTCAACTCTGGATACTGCTGAAAAACTAGCCCAAAAATTCTTCCCTGATGACTGCGCTGCTCAGGATACAGCTTATCACACACACATCAGAAATCTAACTACAAGCACACACGACATACACAACATAACACCACCCATAGAAGACAACTCAGAACCACCATTTACACTAGAAGAGATTAAAGAAGCAATACACTACATGAACCGCAAGAAAGCACCAGGCACAGACCACTTAACGGCAGATATCTGCAAACACTTTATATCTACTTACCCTGACCTCACTACCAAGCTGTACAATAGAGCTCTAACACTAAACTACTTCCCAACTCCATGGAAAACCGCTTTTATCAAAACCATACCCAAACCTAACAAGGAAGACTACACTAACATCTCCTCATACAGACCAATCGGGCTTATAAATGTCTTCGGCAAGATCCTTGAAAAACTTATAGCTAAACGACTCACATACTTCCTGCAAAGCAGCAATACCTGTAACCAACACCAATACGGCTTCAAAGAGCAACGCTCCACTACAGACGCTCTATTGAAAGCAATCTCTACCATGAAAGGCTACAAACAAAAAGACAAGCTGGTGGTGGCCATCTCGCTAGATATCGAAGGCGCCTTCGATCACGCGTGGTGGCCATCCCTGCTCAACAGACTCAAAACAATTGACTGCCCAGACAATATCCTAAACACTATATATAGTTACTTAGAAGACCGTAAAATAATCCTTAATTACTCAGACGCCACAGTCACCAAACTACAGACCAGAGGATGCGTCCAAGGATCAGTCCTTGGACCCATCTTCTGGAACACCATAATGGACAGTCTACTAGAACAACCCCTAGCTACAGGAACCCACATCCAAGCCTACGCTGATGATGTGCTATTAATCTGCTCTGGAGACACTGTCACAGAAGTCGAAAGCAATGCCAATAAAACGCTGCAAATGATTTATGATTGGGGAAAAGACAACAAACTAAACTTCGGACCGCAAAAAACCATCATGATAACTCCCACACCTAAAGCCAAAGCCGCCAGAATAAATATGAATAATATAGCCATTCCATTCAGTGACCACTTTAAACTACTAGGAATTATCATAGACCAACATTTCAAATTCATCAAGCACTCGGACTACATTATTAAAAAGGCGCAAAGAATATATAAAAAGCTGTGCATCTACGTGAAACCTACATGGGGTGTACATGCGGAAAATATCAACACTATCTACAGAATGGTCATTGAGCCAATTGTAACATATGCTGCAGAAGTCTGGCAGAATGCTATTAACTACAAAAAAGTGAATAATGCTCTCTTAAGTCTACAGCGTGGCTTCGCTGTAAAAATACTACATGGCTTTAGAACACTTCCTACCGTTGCTTCAATCGCACTTGCCGAACTAACCCCTCTACCACTCAGGATAAAGGAAGTGGCATCTATTGCTACTGTCAAAAGATCCGAAACCTCCAGCTACTTACCTGATGACATTACATACGATAAGCGAATACCAATCACAGACTTATTACATCCTGCACACAGAATCTCTATCACAATCAATAACATTAATAAACTAGAAGACCTAGCACCTTATTACACAGATAACATGCACATGATATATACAGATGGAAGCAAGCATGACGGCTTAGTGGGAGCTGCTTTCGTCATCCACCACCCTGACGGAAAAACTACCTGCAAAAAACTTAAACTACATGATAGCTGCACTGTATTCCAGGCTGAGTGCATTGCTATAGAAAGAGCATGCCGCATGAGCCTTGCGCTCAACCTGGAAAACACCACTGTATTCTCTGACTCAAAGTCTGCCCTGCAGGAGATTGCATGCCGCAGTAGCACCAGCCGTATTGTCAACAGCATCCACAGAACAATAAAACAAATCAAAGAAAAAGGCGACATTCAGTTCTGCTGGATCAAGGCACACGCTGGCTTCTGCGGCAATGAAGAAGCTGATGCTGCGGCAAAACATGCGGCCACACTACATAAATCCCCTGACTACAGCAAATTCCCCATATCATACCATATAAAACATCTACGTCGAGATACCAATGAAGCACACAACACAATATATGTAACTAGCAGTACTGGCGCACACCTTAAGAAATTTCTACCAACTTTAGAAGACATAACACTACTACGTAAACACATGACACTTACCTTCCAGCTTACACAAATTTTAACAGGACATGCATATAACAAAACTTACCTTAAAAGATTCCATATTACCGATGACGACACGTGCCCATGTGACGACGTGACTCCGCAGACCATAGAACACCTGATGAAGCACTGCCCGCGGTACCTGCAAAAAAGAACAGAACATGAATTCGTGTGTAGTATACATGACTTTGAGCCCTATAACTTACTACAGCTAACAGAAAAAGAAGAAACTATAAAATCATTTGCTAAATTTACAGAATATATAATAAACACACTAAAAAAGTTCAATAATACCTAACAGCTATACACACAGATAAATAAACACCAAGTAAACTCTATAAAGATAAATCTAGATCTATCTTAAATATATTACTTATATAAAAATATATACACATATATATATCATATATACTATAAATATATATCTATCTATCGCTGACTTCGTTGCAGCCTACTGCGATGACTTCGGCTCTATTTCAACCCAGTAAACTCTCTCTTAATAGTAAAAACTGAACTCTAACAGCAAAAAAGTCTCAGGTCGCCCGTATTTCTAGCGAGGACCTGCTGTACTAATCACAGCTTAATAAAAAAAAAAAAAAAAAAAACCTAACCTAACCTAACCTAACCTAACCTAACCTAACCTAACCTAACCTAACCTAACCTAACCTAACCTAACCTAACCTAACCTAACCTAACCTAACCTAACCTAACCTAACCTAACCTAACCTAACCTAACCTAACCTAACCTAACCTAACCTAACCTAACCTAACCTAACCTAACCTAACCTAACCTAACCTAACCTAACCTAACCTAACCTAACCTAACCTAACCTAACCTAACCTAACCTAACCTAACCTAACCTAACCTAACCTAACCTAACCTAACCTAACCTAACCTAACCTAACCTAACCTAACCTAACCTAACCTAACCTAACCTAACCTAACCTAACCTAACCTAACCTAACCTAACCTAACCTAACCTAACCTAACCTAACCTAACCTAACCTAACCTAACCTAACCTAACCTAACCTAACCTAACCTAACCTAACCTAACCTAACCTAACCTAACCTAACCTAACCTAACCTAACCTAACCTAACCTAACCTAACCTAACCTAACCTAACCTAACCTAACCTAACCTAACCTAACCTAACCTAACCTAACCTAACCTAACCTAACCTAACCTAACCTAACCTAACCTAACCTAACCTAACCTAACCTAACCTAACCTAACCTAACCTAACCTAACCTAACCTAACCTAACCTAACCTAACCTAACCTAACCTAACCTAACCTAACCTAACCTAACCTAACCTAACCTAACCTAACCTAACCTAACCTAACCTAACCTAACCTAACCTAACACCTAACCTAACCTAACCTAACCTAACCTAACCTAACCTAACCTAACCTAACCTAACCTAACCTAACCTAACCTAACCTAACCTAACCTAACCTAACCTAACCTAACCTAACCTAACCTAACCTAACCTAACCTAACCTAACCTAACCTAACCTAACCTAACCTAACCTAACCTAACCTAACCTAACCTAACCTAACCTAACCTAACCTAACCTAACCTAACCTAACCTAACCTAACCTAACCTAACCTAACCTAACCTAACCTAACCTAACCTAACCTAACCTAACCTAACCTAACCTAACCTAACCTAACCTAACCTAACCTAACCTAACCTAACCTAACCTAACCTAACCTAACCTAACCTAACCTAACCTAACCTAACCTAACCTAACCTAACCTAACCTAACCTAACCTAACCTAACCTAACCTAACCTAACCTAACCTAACCTAACCTAACCTAACCTTTTTTTTTTTTTTTTTTTTTTTTTTTTTTTTTTTTTTTTTTTTTTTTTTTTTTTTTTTTTTTTTTGACGGTGAGAAAATGCTTTACGCATACCCCCCCGGGCCTAGGGAGGCCAGATGTTGGGTGGGGGGGTTATGTGGGACTCTCCCCGCAGATGGGGCCTACCCACTAAAAACTCACCGGCGATTCCGCACTGCCGTTGTTGATGGGGGCGTTATGGGGTCGGAGTCATTCTTCCAGAACGCCCCCCGGCTGCCCTGGCTGGCTGACTGGAGCCAGGGCTCCCGCGCCAAAGGAGGGAGGGATCGGAATACGCTACGATCCCTCCCCCAGGCGTGTGGAGTCTATCGTCGTGGGCCCCTCACCCACGAACTCCACTAGGGGTTCAGGCGAGCGCCGAATTGCGCCCGCCTTCTCCCTCTACGCCTGCGCCGGATCGGGAGCGCCTCTGCCCTATCTTCGCGCTCCCGTTCCGCTGCCTCCTTCTGCCCGATGACGGTTTCGCAGAAGGAGGCCACCGCCTCCCAGGATCTCTCGCTGCGTAGCATGGCCGATACGACACTACGCAGCGAGAGATCATCCCCCCCAATTGCCTCCACCATTTCGCGGCGCTCCTCGGCCCAGTGGTTGCACTCCGCTAGGGTGTGCTGGGCCGAGTCATCCTCCGCACCGCACTCGTGGCAGGCGGGGCTCGCCTCCCTTCCGATTTGATGCAGGTAATGGCCGAAACACCCATGTCCGGTCATTACCTGCGTCAGCCTGAACCCCACCTTGCCGTGCTTACGGTCCAACCAGTGGTCAAACGACGGGAGGAGTGCCCCTATGGTGCGGGTTCCATAGGGGGAGTCCTCCAGGTCGTTTTTCCACCGGTCCCTCATCCGCCTTTGCGCCTGGCGGCGCTCCTCCCTCAACTCCTCGGGGGCGGGGAACACGTTGAGTGCCCTGCGCCTCGCCCGCTCCCTGTACGCCTCTGCGAGCACTTGGGCGTCCAGCTCCCAGGGCATGGAGCCCGCCAGTGCACACGCCGCCGCCCACGCCACCGTGCAGTACGCCCTTATTACACGGGTGGCCACCACTCGCTGCGGCCTACGCAGGAGGGCCCTGTTGGCCGCGTTCAGCCGATCGGCCCAGATAGGCGCGCCGTACAGGGCCATGCTCCTCGCCACCCCCGCGTATAGGCGGCGGCAAGCCGCACTAGGCCCTCCCACATTGGGCAAGAGCCTGCCCAGGGCAGATGCCGCTGCCACGATCCGGGGAGCAAGCTGGCGAAAGTGCTCCCCGAAATCCCATCTGCGGTCCAGGTGGATGCCCAGATACTTGATGTGGGCCTTCACCTGGACCGCCTCTCCTCCGACCGGTATTGTGGCTGCAGCAGGTGGCCGCCAGCCCCTTCTCCCGAAGACGATGGCCTCGGTCTTTGTGAGTGCCACATTCAGCCCCAGCAGCCTAATGCGGGTGACCATGAGGTCCGCCGCGACTGCCGCTCTCCGCAGAGCCTCCTCTAACTGCGCTCCCCGGACGGCTACCATCGTGTCATCTGCGTAACAGATGACAGTCATCCGGGGGAGCAGGACCCCTCTTATGGCCCAGTCGAACCCTATGTTCCATAAGAGGGGACCAAGGACAGACCCCTGAGGTACCCCGCACGCCATGGCATGCTCCCTTCGCCGGCCGCTCCGCTCTTCGTAGAGCACTACCCTTTCCGTGAGGTAGTGCTCTACGATCCTCCTCAAGTAGGGGGGGATCCCATGGAAGCGGAGCGCCTCCACTATAACCGCGTACGGAAGGGAGCCAAACGCATTGGCGATGTCGAGCGACACCGCCACCACTCCCTCCCCTCGTCCCGCCGCGTATTCATGGAACGCCCGTAGGGCGCCCAGCGCGTCCATGGTCGACCGCCCAGCCCGGAATCCATACTGGCGGTCGGACACATTCGGGCCCGTCTCTTCCAAGTGCTGGATGATCCGGGAAGTGATTATGCGCTCGAGCATCTTCCCGGTCTCATCCAGCAGCACAATCGGCCTCCATCCTGAAGGAGAGTCTGCCGGCCGGCTCTCCTTACGGATGAGGCAGAGCTTGCCCTCCTTCCAACACCTCGGGAACCGCCCCGTCCCAAGGCAGTCATCATAAAGGTCCTTGAGGCGGTCCCCAAGGTGTGTTAATGCCACCGGCAGGATACGGCCAGGCACGCCATCTGGGCCGGGGGCTTTTTTACAGCCCCGTAAACGCTGGATTGCCGCCCCCATTTCCCCGTCCGTAACCGGTGGTGCCACCAGCGGCTCCATCAGCTCCTCCTCGGGGCCGAGCATACGGGGCGGGGTGAATACCGGCGCTGGGGGAAATAGTCCCTCGACTATCCGGCCGAGGAGCTCCGGCTCTAGAGTGTCCATTCCGGGGGCGTTGCGAATTTTGTTGCGGACAAATTTGTATGGCCGCCCCCATGGATCTCTGTCCAGTGTGGCCAAGAAGGCCTCATGCGCGGTGTCTTTGGCCTTCGCAATTGCCACGGACAGGGCCTCCTTGGCCACTTTTAGGGCCTCGTGGAGCAGCTCCTCTTCAGCCTCGGTATGGCCCCTTCGCCGCCTGCAATGGCCGTATTCCCGGCGCGCGCTATTGCACGTGAGACGGAGGGCCGCAACCTCCTCCGTCCACCAGTACACACGTTTTTTGGCAGACGGCTGCCCCGCCCTTCGCATGGCCGCGTCGCAAACCGTGGTCAGCGACTCACGGAACCGCGCCGCCCTCTCCTCGACGTCTTGGGCCCGGTCCGGTGGAGGGGCCCGCCATACCTCCAGCATCGCCATTTCCTCCGCCATATCCCTGTCCAGGGTTGCGAGGCTCCACCTTGGGAACCGAGCCCTGCCTCTTGGCCCCTCTGGGTTGGGTGCCTGGGGTGGCAGCGTCTTGGAGACCCTCATCCGTATGTAGTTGTGGTCGGAGAGGGTCACCGTGTCGACCAATACCCGCCAGTCCGTAGTGCGCCTGGCAGCGGCAGGGGTCGCGAAGGTGACATCCACTATGGATCCCCCCTGCCGGCGCACGCAGGTGTGGTCGGTGCCTCGGTTGATGACCTCGAGGCCGGACGCCACCACCCAGTCCCAGAGGACCTCCCCTCTACTGTCGGTCAATGGGGACCCCCATTCCGAGCACTTGGCGTTGAGGTCCCCTAGCACCATCACTGGTGACGGGGCCGCCCTCGTGACCACCCTTCCGAGTCTGGTGAGGTACTGTTCGAACTCGAACAGCGGCCGGTAACCTAACCTAACCTAACCTAACCTAACCTAACCTAACCTAACCTAACCTAACCTAACCTAACCTAACCTAACCTAACCTAACCTAACCTAACCTAACCTAACCTAACCTAACCTAACCTAACCGCGGGGGTCCAGTACCCAAAGAACACCACCAAGGGATGTGTCCAGGGTTCAATAGGTGGACCGACGTTTTGGAACATGCTGCTGGACCCGTTGCTGGATGGCCTTGCAAACAAAAAAGTCCACTGCCAGGCGTTTGCGGACGATGTTGTTCTGATGTTCTCCGGAGACACAGCCCTAGAAATCCAAAAAGAAGCGAATGAAACTCTTGCCTATGTGCAGGAGTGGGGAAAGCGTAACAAACTAAAATTTGCTCCTCAAAAGACTAAAGCAATGGTAATTACCAATAAATTAAAATACGATTCACCACTCCTGCGCATGGGCGGAGTAAACATCGAGCTATCAAGGGAAATAAAGATCCTAGGGCTCATAATCGACGAAAAACTGACCTTTCGCCAACACGTCCACGCCACCTGCGCAAAAGCAGTGGCCATTTATAAACAGCTATCAAGGGCGGCAAAGGTCAGTTGGGGTCTCCAACCGGAGATCATTAGAACAATATACATAGCGGTAATCGAGCCAATAATCATGTATGCAGCGAGTGCATGGGCACCGGCGGCAGAGAAACTATACATCCGTAACCAACTAGACGCAGTGCAGAGGGCATTCGCCCAAAAGATCTGTAAGGCCTACAGAACAGTGTCCCTCAACTCGGCCCTATTGCTCGCAGGACTGCTGCCCTTGGACCTAAGAATCCAAGAAGCAGCAACCTTGTACGAAGCCAAAAGAGGGATACCGCAACCCCTAATAGGGGACCGCGTGATCGAGACACGAGCAAGCTACACCTCGGCCCCGCACCCGGCGGAGAGCACAAAGTATACATTCCAGTTCGTGGAAAACGAGGAGCAAATGGCAGGAGCTGAAAACGGCGAAGTCAAACTTTTCACAGACGGCAGCAAAATCCAAGATCGAGTTGGCGCATCGTTATCCTGTTGGCATAACAATGTGGAAAAGAAAGCCCAAAAGTTCAAGCTGGAACCATATTGCACTGTCTTCCAGGCGGAAATGTACGCGGTGCTCAAAGCTACGGAAGCGGTGCTGAGGAGCGCTGAAACAAACTTTAGCATATACAGCGATTCGCGGTCAACCCTGGAGGCAATCGGCAGCCAGAACTCCTACAACCCCGTGGCGACCAAGATCCGAGAGAACCTAACAAGGCTGAAAAATGATGGCAAGACGGTTGCACTCTATTGGATTAAGGCGCATGTGGGGATAGCCGGAAACGAACGGGCCGACGCACTGGCGAAGGAGGCTGCACTAAACCTAAAAACAAAGCCGCACTATGACCAATGTCCAGCCTCCTATATAAAAAGATGCATCCGCAGAGAAACGCTGGAAGTATGGGGCCATAGGTACAAAACGGGAAGCACGGCATCTGTAACGAAGATCTTCTTCCCAAATGCAATCGAGGCTCATAGGATCCTAAGTAAGATTAAAATAGACCAAACCCTGACTCAAATAATGACCGGACACGGCGGGTTCTCCGAGTATTTACACAGGTTTAAATGCAAGGAGAACCCATCGTGCCTGTGCGAACCCGGCACCCCGGAAACTGTCCCCCACATTCTGCTCTATTGCCCTCAGTTCAGCCTAAATAGGTACAATATAGAGAGCGAAATAAACACCAAAATAAGCATAGACAATGTAAGTAAAATACTAGAAAATAAAAACACTAGAAATAAGTTTTTAGAATACTGTATAAAAATAATAAAAATTGTAGTAAACAGAAATAAGTAAGGAAACGATAAACAATGTATATTGTGAAAATAAACATGTTAGTTTATCAAGTAAAATTGTAAAAATAAATCTAAAAACAGATGAAATAAAGAACTTACCAAAGCTGTGATGTAAAATCCTCTGTCTTGCACCATCTGAAAAAGAAAAATGTATAACTAGAATAATGTAGAAATAAGGAAAATAAATGTAATAGTAGATAAGATAAAAATGCAAACAGAAATAAAAGTACCCGTGTCAAGCTTATTACCCCTGCAAATGAAAATGAAATAAAGAGATAGATAGTTAGAATAGCAAAGTAGGTGGGAGACCCACCCACGTAAAATAAGAAAGATGATGGATGAAAGAAAGATAATGTATGATGTATGGAAGTACGAGCAGAAAACTAGCGAGAACTGGAATGAATGTGAACCAGCTTAGAATAGACCCCGATCCTGTCAGGGGAAAAGTTAGAAAAAAAAAAAAAAAAAAAAAAAAAAAAAAAAAAAAAAAAAAAAAAAAACCTAACCTAACCTAACCTAACCTAACCTAACCTAACCTAACCTAACCTAACCTAACCTAACCTAACCTAACCTAACCTAACCTAACCTAACCTAACCTAACCTAACCTAACCTAACCTAACCTAACCTAACCTAACCTAACCTAACCTAACCTAACCTAACCTAACCTAACCTAACCTAACCTAACCTAACCTAACCTAACCTAACCTAACCTAACCTAACCTAACCTAACCTAACCTAACCTAACCTAACCTAACCTAACCTAACCTAACCTAACCTAACCTAACCTAACCTAACCTAACCTAACCTAACCTAACCTAACCTAACCTAACCTAACCTAACCTAACCTAACCTAACCTAACCTAACCTAACCTAACCTAACCTAACCTAACCTAACCTAACCTAACCTAACCTAACCTAACCTAACCTAACCTAACCTAACCTAACCTAACCTGCACCTGACCCTCTCCCAACCTAACCTAACCTAACCTAACCTAACCTAACCTAACCTAACCTAACCTAACCTAACCTAACCTAACCTTTTTTTTTTTTTTTTTTTTTTTTGACGGTGGGAAAATGCATTACGCATACCCCCCCTGGGCCTAGGGAGGCCCGATGTTGGTTGGGGGGGTTATGTGGGACTCACTCCTCTCGCGCACCCTCTGCTAATCAGAGGGGGGGAGGAGCATACCCACTAAAAACCCACCGGCGTTTCTCCGCATGCCGTTTGATGGGGGCACAGTGGGCTCGTGGCATTTCTACCACTGGTGCCCCCCGGCTGCCCTGGCTTTAAGTCGCCAGGGCTCCCGCGCCAGAGGAGGGAGGGATCGGAAACCGCCACGATCCCTCCCCCAGACGTGTGGAGTCCAACAGTGTGGGCCCCTCACCCACGACTCCACTAGGGGACGACGAGACGAGCACCGAATTGCGCCCGCCTCCTCCCCCCCCGCCTGCGCCGGAGCTGGAGCGCCTGTCGCCTATCTTCGCGCTCCCGCTCCGCGGCCTCCTTCTGCGAAATGACTGATTCGCAGAAGGAGGCCACCGCCTCCCAGGACCTCTCGCTATGTAGCATGGCAGCTACGATGCTATGTAGCGAGAGGTCACCCACACCTAAAACCGCAACCATGGTGCGGCGCTCCTCGGCCCAGTAGTTACACTCTGCTAGAGTGTGCTGGGCCGTGTCATCCTGAGCGCCGCACTCATGGCAGGCTGGACCGACTTCCCTCCCTATCCTGTGCAGGTAATGACCGAAGCAGCCATGCCCGGTCATTACCTGCGTCATTCGGAAGGACAGGTTGCCCTTCCTTCGGTCCAGCCAGCGGTCGAGCGACGGGAGGAGTGCCCCTATGGTGCGGATTCCATAGGGACAGTCCTCCAGGTCGCTCTTCCATCTGTCGCGCATCCTTCTCTGCGCCGCCTTCCTTGCGGCGTTGACTTCCTCGGGAGCGGGGTGAACCCCCCGGGCCCTGTTGTTCACCCGCTCCCTATGTGCCTCGGCGAGCAATTGGGCATCCAGCTCCCAGGGGAGCGTGCCCGCCAAGGCACAGGCCGCCGACCAGGCAACCGTCACGTAGGCCCTCACTATCCGGAGGGCCACCACCCTTTGTGGCCTTCGGAGGAGGGCCTTGTTTGCCACACTGAGTTTGTCGGCCCATATTGGTGCCCCGTACATGGCCATGGATCTGGCTACGCCGGCATATAGCCGGCGGCACGGGGCACTAGGGCCGCCAATGTTGGGCAGCAGCCTGCTAAGAGCTGCCGCCTGTCCCACGATCCGGGGAGCAAGTTGGCGGAAATGCTCCCCGAAGTTCCATCTTCGGTCCAGTATGAGGCCCAGATACTTAATATGGGGCCTCACCTGGACCGTATCCCCGCTGACCCTAATGGTGGCCCTGGCAGGGGGCCGCCACCCCCTGCCCCCGAAGATAATCGCCTCCGTCTTCGGGAGGGCCACCTTTAAACCCAGGAGCCTTATGCGGCCAACTACCAAGTCAGCCGCCACCGACGCTCTTCGAAGAGCCTCCTCCAAACGCTCCCCCCGGACGACCACCATCGTGTCATCTGCGTAGCAGATGACCGTCATCCGGGGGAGCAGCATGCCCCGTATGGCCCAGTCAAAACCGATGTTCCACAACAGGGGTCCGAGCACCGACCCCTGGGGAACACCGCAGGCCATACTTCTTTCTCGCCTTAGACCGCCCCTCTCCTCGTAGAGCACTACCCGGCCGCTCAGGTAGTGCTCCACAATTCCTCTGATGTATGGAGGCACTCCGTGGTATCGGAGCGCCTCCTTAATCACCGAATATGGGAGGGAGCCGAAGGCGTTGGCGATGTCAAGAGACACCGCCACAGCTCCCTCCCCCCTCTCCGCGGCATACTCACAAAAGCCCCTTAGGGCCCCCAACGCGTCCATTGTGGACCGCCCGGTCCGGAAGCCGTATTGGCGGTCCGACACGTTGGGTCCTTCTCCCTCCAAATGCTGGATGATCCGGGAAGCAATGATGCGCTCTAGCATCTTCCCGGATTCATCCAGCAACACTATTGGCCTCCAGCCGGAAGGGGAGTCGGCCGGACGGCTCTCCTTCCGTAGGAGGCACAATTTCCCCTCCTTCCAGCATTGGGGGAATCGCCTCGCCTGCAGACAGTCGTCAAACAGGTCTTTGAGGCGACCCCCCAAGTGCTTCAATGCCAGAGGCATGACGCGGCCGGGGATGCCATCCGGCCCAGGGGCTTTCTTACATCCCTTTAGACGTTCCACCGTCACATGGAACTCCCCATCCGTGATCGGTGGAACGTCCTCAAGCCCCTCGGGGTCCAGTGTTGGGACCGACATGATGGGAGGCACGAACTCTGGCGCCGGCGGGAACAGACCCTCCACCACCCGCTGGAGGAGCTCCGGCTCCAGGGAGTCCATGCCGGGGGCGCGGCGCATCTTATTTCTTACTAGCTTATAGGGCCGCCCCCAGGGGTCCCTGTCGAGTGTGGCCAGGAACTCGATGTGGGCAGCATCTTTGGCCCTGGCAATGGCCACCGACAGGGCCTCCTTGGCCTCCCGGAGGTTCCCGTGAAGGAGCTCCTCCTCTTCCTCCGTGTGTCGTCGCCTCCTACAGCGGGTGTACTCGCGGCGAGCTGCGTCGCTCGCACGTCGGAGGGCCGCTACCTCCTCCGACCACCAGTACACCTGCTTTTTGTTCCGCACCGGACCGGATCTCCGCATCGCAGTGTCGCACACCGCAGTGAGCGATGTGCGGAACTGCAGTGCCCTGGTCTCCACGTCAAGGGCTCGGTCCGGTGCTGGGGCCTGCCACACCTCCCACATGGCCGCTTCCTCTGCCAGGTCCCTATCCAGGGACCCCAGGCTCCACCTCGGGAAGGGGGATCTCCCTCCCTGCGCTGGCGGCCGTTGCGGCTGAACTGCCAGAGCTTTGGAGACCCTCATCCTTATATAAAGGTGGTCGGAGAGGGTCTCCACGTCCCCCAGGACACGCCAATCGGAGGTGCGCAGTGCCAGGTCAGGGGTCGCGAACGTTACGTCCACGATGGACCCCCCCTGCCGGCGCACGCAGGTGTTGGCGTTGCCCTGGTTTAGGACTTGCAGCCCAACCGCCACCGCCCAGTCCCTCAACATTCCCCCTCTTGGATCAGTCCTAGGGGATCCCCAGGCTGTGGCCTTCGCGTTCAGGTCCCCGAGTAGCATGACCGGCCCCTGTGCTGCATTGGCGATCACCCTGCCAAGTCGATCCAGGAATTGCTGGAATTCCAGTAGCGGCCGGTTTGGGGAGAAGTAGACCGCGACTAGCGCAATGTCCCCCCACTTGGCCGCTATGTACCCAGACCCTCCCTCCAACTTGGAAAGTGGAGGATGACCGCCCATCAGCGGGACAGTGATCGCCACCAGGCCGTCGTTGTCCCCCAACCAGTTCTGCTGGGGGACAACAAAGTAAGGTTCCGTGACAATGGTAGCACTAATGCCCCACTCCGCCACATGCTGCATCAGGAGATCCTGAGCGCGGGCGGAGTGGTTTAAGTTGCACTGAAGCACCTCCAGATCTTGTTGGGGTCGTGCTGGCATTAGTGCTCCATTGTTGTTTGTCCCTCGTTGGAGCCCTGAGGCTCTTTCCCTTTGTGGGCTTCCGGGGTCCTACCAGAAGCCACTTTCCCTCTTATGTGTGGGGGGGTGCACGAGGGTCCCCCCATCACGTGACCGGCTGGCAGTTTAGCGTGGTGGCACACGGAGCACCACGCCTCTACCACCTCGCAGGCCTCCGACATGTGGCCGCTCTTGCCACAGCGGTGGCAGATGTCGGACCTGTCTACAGGTGAGGGGCAGAAGACTCTCGTGTGCCCCAGCCCCATACACCTGTAACACCGCATTGGGAGGGGGTCTAGCGCCTCCACTCGTGCCGAGCACCAGCCCACCAGCACTCGCCCCGCTTTAACCAATAGGTTGGCTGCCGCGACCGGGCACGTCACAATGACTGAGCCCGAACAGTCCCTTCCTAGCCGGATCTTGCCCACACGAATTTGAGCTGGTGGGCATTTTCCGTTGGCCGCCACAACCTCCTGAATGGTTTCGGGTGTAACCGCCTCGTCAAAGCCAGCCAGTCGGATCTCCGCTGTTTTAACCGGCCTGCGGATGTCAGCCACCTCTCCCACCAATTCTCTGAGCTTTTCAGCCAAATTGTCCGCAGCCGCTCCGTTCTCTGCCCCCGGGATTTCAATCACGCGGGCCCCTGCCGCAGAGGAGCGCACCTTCACGTGATCCACGCCAATCGTCGCCAGCTTAAGAGTGGTCACCCTACCCATGACGGTTTTATAATCCGTATTGGAACCCTCCTTAAGGGTGACCACCACCGCCGACGTTTTTGGCGCAGAGAAGAGTCTGGGCTTCGCCTGGGGCGCGGGGGCTTTGGGCGCTGCTGGTGCCCTCGCTGTCTGGGTTTGGGGGGTCTTTTTCCCCTTTCTCTTCACCACCTCCGTCCAGGAACTCTGAGCCGGAGGTGGCGGTGCCGTTTGAGACGGCCCTGCCGTGGGGGTGCTTTGGGGCCCGGCGGTCTGTCGCTTCGCTCTTGGAGCGGGGACAGCGGGGGCCGGTCTGGCCGGGGGCATTAAGTTGGACCCCGTTACCGCTCCTTTGGAGGCCACCTGTCTGGCCCTTGGCGTGGGCTTTGGACCAGGCGGGGGTCCCTGCTGGGTCTGTGGCTGCTGGGATTCCGCAGCTGCCTGGGCCCTTTTTCTATCCGCCGCCAAAGGCGGGCGGAGGATCGGCTCAGGGGGCAGGATGCCCCTCCTTTCCGCCTCCTCTAGGCGGGCATTCACCATACCCCCTAGTGAGACAAAGAGGTCCCTGGTGATTGATTCCCTAAATTCTACCAGTACCCCTTTCACCTCCTCCACAATGGTTGTCGCGGCGTCAGCTTCTACGGGGGCTGGGGCCGGGACGCCCGTCTTCCTGGTTGAGAAGGCCTGGCGGAGGGCCTTCGTTTCCTTTCTGAGGAGGTCTAGCTCCTCCCGCATCCTTTTGTTATCCGCCTTAAGGGTGCGGACGGCTTCGGACTCAGTTGTCCCCTCCTTGAGGTCTCCCGTTACCTCCATTATTTCAAGGAGGGCCGCCTTTATTTTTCCGCGGACGTCCCCCTTTAGATTCTTGGACTTGGCGGTCTCTTCGTAGACCACCTTAGCACATTCCAGAACCCTCTCTAGAGGCCCCTCCGAAGCGGCGGGCTCCTCATCTGGGTCGACGTAGGCCGAGGGCCCAGCACCTCCACCATTTTGCGCCTGGCCGGTTTTGGTCGAGGGCCCAGCGCCTCCACCATTTTGAGTTTGGCGGGTTTTGACCGGGGAGGTCCTAAGGAACTCCTCGACCCGTCCATGACTTTCCTCATATTCGTAGTCCCCGGAGAGCCTCTCGAGCCTTGCCCTGGCCTCGCTCAGGCCCGTGTACGCACCCATGGGTGCAGCAGTACGCCCCCTGCCGGCAGACTTCACTTTGGCCCCTCTCTCCGGGGCGGTGTCCCTCTCTCCTGATGGGAATTTTCTCTTCAGAGAAGAGTCCTTTCCCCAGCCGGAAAGGGAAGGCAGGCTCCCTTCTTCCTCATTATCCGAGTCGTGGTAAGACTCGTAGGCCGAGCCCCCCAGACTCCCCACCTCCGATTTTCTCTCTAGAGACATTTCCCTAGAGGAAAAGTCCCCCAGGACATTTCCCTCTGAATCGGCCTTTTCGGCCATTTCAGGCTCTTCCCCCCCCTTTTTATTCCTCCCCCCCCTTTTCCCCCCCCTTTTGGTGCCACTCCCCGACATTGCCGGGGAGTTTCCCGTCTAAAAACCCCAAAAAGTTAACTTTGTCAAAATTTTGGTCAAGCGCGAACCTGACCTAACTTTGACAAAGTTAACTTTTAGCACTTAAAAATTTTTAACCCAAAAACTACCCACCCGAAAATTTTGAAAAAGGCGTCCAAAGACGCAGAAAAATTTATCCCACCCCCCCTTGGCAATTACAACCCCCTCGCCCTAAGGGTTCCGACGCAGCACCGGTTACCAAGTTACCCTGGTAGCCACTTGCGCCAGATGACCCTTAATAGCAATCCGCCTTTCCCTCGATAACTCCGGAACGGAAGGTCCTAGAGTTATGGAGTCAAAGGCAGGCCGCTAGAGCTCGGGGAGGTTATAATTACCAGCTAGCTAACTCAGTCGGGTCCAGTACTAAAAAGAAGAAAGAAAAATTTTTGAAAGTCAAGTCACAGAAATGTTGCAACTTTGGCCAACTACACGTTTGTCCCGATAACTCCCGAACGGGATGTCCTAGAGTTATGACACAAACGGCAGCGGACAGAGCTCAACGAAAGGAAAATTACAAGAAGAAAAGAAAGTCAAGAAGTAGAAGAAGAAGAGAGATAGAAATTTATTAGAAAGAAATGCAAAAACGCCTGATAGAATTCCTGAAGGGAAAAATGAAGATTTTTGAGAACTCGAAAAGTACTGAACGCACGAAATCCACACGTATCGCAAGTGATAGAGAAAAATTTTGTGAGCTTAAGTTCTGAATTTCACAAAATCGCCTCACTTGGTACCCCGAAATTTTCCTCCAACCTAACCTAACCTAACCTAACCTAACCTAACCTAACCTAACCTAACCTAACCTAACCTAACCTAACCTAACCTAACCTAACCTAACCTAACCTAACCTAACCTAACCTAACCTAACCTAACCTAACCTAACCTAACCTAACCTAACCTAACCTAACCTAACCTAACCTAACCTAACCTAACCTAACCTAACCTAACCTAACCTAACCTAACCTAACCTTTTTTTTTTTTTTTTTTTTTTTTTTTTTTTTTTTTTTTTTTTTTTTTTTTTTTTTTTTTTTTTTTTTTTTTTTTTTTTTTTTTTTTGACCCCGGGAAATGCATAAAACTGCATACCACTACGTAACCTAAGGCTATCGGGGGTGACAACCAGATGTTACGTATTGGTTATGTGGGGCTCTCCGCTCCTGAAGGGATTGGCCTACCCACTAAAACCCAGGGATGCTACCGACACCTGTGCCTTCACGGTGATGGCATGGGAATCTACTAACGCCACGCCATCACCAGCACCTCCGCCCTAGGGCGGACCCTCTCCGAAAAAGGCACACTGTAGCATGGCCAGTGTGCCTTCCCTCACCAGCTCCCCCCCGACCAAATGGCCGTCCCCCGGGGAAGCAGGGACCGGCACCAGACACACGGTGTCCCGGTCCCTCCCTCGCCGCCACGGGAGGACAAACGCCCCTGCCCCGTGACCACGTGTAGTGGGGATGGTATCCGGGAAAACGTCCCTTCAACCAAACCACCACTACACCCCCATCCCTTGTCAGCAGTGAACTCTGCTATTGCAGAGGACACGCCGAGGGACCGTCAGGGTGGAAGGGTTAGCCTCCGGGACCGGATCATAGGCCCTCTGCCTACCGCATCCCTGGCCAACCGAAAGTAAGGCCAAGGGCTAGCAAAGTCAACGCAACGCGTCGACAGTTCTAACCCTTGCCCAGCCCAGATGCTGCCCATTAGCAGCCAATGTCTTGGTCTAGACGAGAGGGGTACCCATTACACAAGACATCAGGAGCAATCGGCAACACCTAGGTTACTCAACCACCCACCCTCGCTGGCCGAGAAGTAGCGATGGGTTGGAAAAGTCTACACAGGACGATTCCAACCCATTGCCGACGGCCGAGTGCTTGCCCTTTTCCGTGGGTTCCAGATCCATGTCCTCCCCCCCCTGCCCGTAGGCCCCCGAGGCCCCTCTCCCACACTCCCCGGATCCTCGGGAAAACTGCAAGCGGTTTGTCAGGTATTAGCCACCAACAAGCAATGGCCATTGCTTGTTGTTGTTTCCAGGGTGCACCGGCCCGAGCAGTACCCTTCCATGCGGATCAAACCGTGATCAAGATGGATTGGTAAAGCTCGAGCACGCGTGGAGGAACCTGACTTGCACCCCAACCTAACCTAACCTAACCTAACCTAACCTAACCTAACCTAACCTAACCTAACCTAACCTAACCTAACCTAACCTAACCTAACCTAACCTAACCTAACCTAACCTAACCTAACCTAACCTAACCTAACCTAACCTAACCTAACCTAACCTAACCTAACCAACCGAAAAATTTTTGGGACCCAAACTTCCTAATTACACCAAATTCATATCTAACACGTAAAAAATTTTTCCCTTCCTTTCCCCATCATCCATTTTAAATTCGGTCCCCCCCTTCTTGAGTTATTCGCATTTTTCTGTTTTTCACGGCTTTTTCTGCACTTAAAAATTTTTCCCTCCCCTCCTATTTCTCCGATCCCCAATCTTTTTATCCAGTTTTATAGTCCTCCCAAATACCCTTCTTTCCCCCATAGACGACCTTCCCCTAGCTAGTATAATTTCTGCTCCACTAAATTTTTAAACTTCTTTCATCTCGAGACTAACTTTCTGACGACTCCTCTGACTCTCTCCCTTTGTTCCAACATTCTTCTAATAATAGACCTGATAGACCTTAACCTCACCAATCCTCCCCCACCACTAGATTTTCTTAGAATTAATCCACTCCTTCACAACTACATTTCTTCTAACTTCCACTGGACTTCATCTTATATTTCCAACCAAGCCAGGGAAAAACTGGGAACTACACTTCGGAACCCAACGAAACTCCAAATACTTTTACTTTAAATTTTTCTCAGCCATTTGACACCTCCCCCACATCCCTACCACATCTACTCTCCAAAATATCCCACTGAGGAGATCAGTCAACTCATCAGATTCTTCAAGCATTTTTCCTGTCCCTCCTTTTCATTTTCTCCCCTCTCTTTTCTTCGCATTCGCCTGTAAAAAAATTTAGCTTCAGCCCCCCATACGAACCACATTTTTCATTCACCCCATTTCCTACTTAAAAAATCACCCCAAATTGCCATCAGCATTCTCACAGGCGCACTCAAATTTTTAAACATCCTTAAAAAATCAGTTTCTTCCCCTAAAAATCCAATTACCACCCTTAAAGATTCTAAAAATTTTTCTTCAACAGCTTCTTTTTCAAACTCTTCAAAAACTTCATCCGTTCTCCAGCTATTAATTTTCTTAAAATCTTGCTATTCGATTTTCCGTTGGCGCACCTCACTAAAAAATTTTTCTCTCCCAAACTGCTCAGCCAAAAAATTCTTCTCTTAGATTAAACTCATAACCACCTTTTATTAGATCTTTCTCCACACTATTCTCACCGGCTTCCATACAAAAATTTTACAAATTCATACGCCACTTTCTTCTCATACGTCCCTCCCCTCACACCCTTCTCTTCTAACCTCTCTCACCTACCTAAACTGATTGTCCTCTTTACTGCCTTCCCCCCCCCACTACCCCTCTTCTTACAATCTACCCATTCTCTCCCAATTTAATTTTTCCGGTTTTATTTCTCCTCTATCACTCGAAAAATCAACATGCCATTAACGCGAACACCACCCAGCACCCCGCGCAGGTCGGAGTTCATGAAAACCCCCCCCCCCACAGTGGCCACGGACAAGGACGACTCGGACAAACAAACGGAGACCGCCGTTCTTGCTCCAGAACTGCTCCGGACGCCTCCAAAGAAGGCTAAAACAAAAACCAAAGCCACTCCCAAGGCCCCCAAAAGGGCACCAGCTCAGAACTCTTCCTCGCAAATCTCGCAGGACCTCTGCTCTTCTCAGGCCTCGGCTACTGCAGAGCCACTCCTCATTCAGCTCGAGGAAGAACTGGCCACCCCCAGGAAAACCAAAGCTAAAAAGAAGCTCCCACAACCGCCGCTGAATCTACTCAGCCTTGTCCAAATCGACCTCGACCAGGAAGACGAAGCCCTTATTCCGCTTGGCGGAGACCGACTCCCCGCATCTGACAAGACCTTCACGATCGCCCCGACCCCAACTGAGGAGGCCATCAATCTAGATCACTCCGGCTCCACTAACATGGAGACTCTTCGTCTGAGCCTGAGCCAGAACTCGCCAGACACACCAACTACTCAGGACAACTTCGGTGCTGACGATGCGAGCAGGATGTGGCGAATGGTCCGCAGGGACCTGGAGGCGATTGATCGCGCGCTTCGTCGCCACAGAAGTGTGACACGTCCGGACAAAGACGACATCAGGTCTCTCCTCGCCTCCATCGGACAGACTGTCGGCCTCTACACGGGAAAGGTTACGATTCAGAGCAGAGAGTCACGTGCCGGTATCACCCCGCCAAGGGGACAAACAACTCGGTGCACAAAACCTGCATCCACTCAGACCAGTTCTGAACCTGAGCCTGGGCCTGAGCACGCCACCGTTCTGTCTCCCACAACCGACAAAAACCAAAACGCCACAACTCTCGCCGCTATCAGGACAACTATTAGTACAACTATTAGGGAGGAGTTCAGCAAATTTACTGCAGCCGCCAGTCTCAGCGCCAACAAGAGCTCGGCTAGCAGGGACACTGGCAGCATGTCGTACGCGTCCATAGCTGCCAGGACCCGCTGGCCGACGCTACAGAGCTCCCTCCCGGACCCGCCTCTTCCACCTCCACCACCAGTCAACAAGCCGGCCCTCATCCTCGCTCCAAAGGTCGCCGTCAAAACTCCCGCGGAGACGCTGCTCGCCTGGAAGAAAAACGTGTCCTTCAAGGACACAAATTTCGCCCCGGCAGCCACTAGATTCGTCTCCAATAACAAGGTCAGGGTAGAGTTTGATAGCACCGAACAAAGAGATGCCGCCCTTCAAAGGACCAACACCGCCAATAACACCATGGTGAGCGCAGTGGCTTCTAAAACTCTAAAACCCATGGTGATTCTAAAGGGAATCTCGGAGGATGTGCCGGCGGAACAACTGGCGCAAATTATCCTGCACCAGAATGAGCGGATTGGATCTTGCGCGCAGAGCCCTGAAGACCTCTCGCTGAGGTTCAAGAGAGGGAACCGCAACCCGCGACTCTATAATGCGGTCTTTATGACCACACCCTCCATCTTCAAGGCTATTATGCAGCAAACAAAAATCAATCTTGACCACCAAAGAGTCCACGCCTGCGAATACGTCCCGCTGCTCCAGTGCTACACCTGTCTGGAGTATGGACACACCAGGAAGTACTGCGACAGGACCCCGATCTGCTCGCACTGCTCTTCACCCAACCACGAGTACAAAAACTGTCCCGTCAGCAATGACCCCTCTAAAGTCCTGTGCCACAATTGCACCACCTCCAATTCCAACACCACCAATAGCTCTGCAAAAACCAATAATAGACACTCTGCCACCTCTACTGACTGCCCCCGAAAAACCGCAATGCTAAACAACATCATATCTCGCATCGACTATGGACAATAAACCTAAAACAGTGACTAACAATACTATCAAAAACACCAAAAACTCACTAAAATGCATACAAATTAACATGGGGCATGGCAGAAACGCCTATCAGGAAATCGCCAACCACCTGCATCAAAAGAACGACTATGACATCGTATTCGTAACTGAACCCTACATTCCTGGAGGCAGCACTATCATGAAAACCATTCCCGGCTACATTATTTACCAATTCCCGGCTAAGGACAGGACCACCAAAGCTGCCCTTCTAATAAGGGATAACTACACCAGCACACTGGGGGTAGCTGGCTTCTCGTCCCCTAACATCAGCGTAGTGCAACTCACTCAAAAATCGGGAAGAAATACTTATCTTATCTCCGCCTACGTCGAGCCCAGGGTGGATAAGCACGGTACTTTGGCTAAACTGGAGCTCTTCCTCGCGAGCACGGCCGGCGCTACCCATCTCATTGGCGGAGACTTCAACGGCTGGAGTAAGCTCTGGGGCTCTAGGCAAAATAATGCGAGGGGAACTCGCCTGGAGGACCTCCTTATAGCACACAATCTGGAGGCATGCAACACGGGGAAAACTGCAACATTTGAGACCATCACAAATGGAATCCTGCGATCCTCTATAGTCGATATCACCTTACTCACCAACAAATCTCGTTGCGGACAATCTCAACTTAAGATGTTAAACTGGCAAGTTGACACATCTCTCTGCCCCTCCTCTGATCACCACGCTCTCCTCTTCACACTCTCTACAGGACCAAATAAATCCGATGCCTTCAAAAACAAAGTAAAATTATCCACCTTCCGCTATAACACCCTAAACTTCAAGTGGGACACCATCTCGACGCAGTTCAAGGAGAGACTTGCCAATAAAATGCCGGACGTCCCGTTCCTTAACTCATGCTCTGAGGACGAGCTCGAAATAACCATCGATGTGCTCACCGGAGACATCATAAAGATCTGCGATGACTTGCTGCCGCGCTCAAAGCAAACACCAATCCGCCCACCGTGGTGGAGTCCGGAGCTGGACGAGCTGAAGGCGCAAGTTATCAAAAATCATCACAAACTCTCCAAGGCCCTCAAACAAAAACTCCCCGCTGAAGACCTCCTAGCGCAAAAAACTGAACTCCGCAAGAAATACTCGGACGCCTGCTGCGCTGCTTCCACGTCCTCTTTCCGAGCGTTCTGCGAACGCCAAGGGAAGGAGGACGTGTGGGCAGTCACCAACCGCATCGTCCGGACGAGACCGCTGGCACAGCCACCCGCAACACTCCAACTACCGAACGGTGACTACACCAGTGGCAGCAAGGACACGGCGGAGGCCCTGCTGGGGCTCTTCTACCCGGACGATGACAGTAGCGGCGACTCAGCCACCCAGAAGCTCATCAGACAACAAATCAACGACCTCCCGGATGAGCCAGATGAGCCGGCATTTACTGAAACTGAGGTCTTGGAGACTATCTCCTCCATTTCCCATAAAAAAGCCCCCGGCTCTGACCATCTGACTGCGGACATCTGCCTGCAAATAGCAAAGCTCTTTCCCGAAGAAATCACTGCACTCATGAATAGATGCCTAGAACTCCGGTACTTCCCTGAATGCTGGAAAATTACAACCACCAAAATCATTCCAAAACCGAACAAAGACGACCCTACAAAGGCGTCGTCCTACAGACCTATCGGCTTGGTTAGAGTTTTCGGGAAGGCGCTAGAGAAGCTCATCATTAACCGGCTAACCCATTTCATGTACTGCAAGGGCAAGATTATACCGAAACAATATGGCTTTCGCCTACAAACAAACACTACCTCAGCCATAGCCGATGCACTGGACAAGGTGAACGCGGCTAAGCGGAATAAGGAGCAGGTGATAGCTGTCTCGCTGGACATTAAGTCAGCTTTTGACATGGCGTGGTGGCCTGCCATCTTCGCGCGACTCAGACACATTGAATGCCCGAAAAACCTATACCAACTTCTGCTTAGCTACATCACTAACAGGGTTGTGCAGCTGGGACTCGCTGACTACTTTGCCCAAAAATCCATGACCAGGGGCTGTGTTCAGGGATCGGTGGTGGGACCGATCCTCTGGAATCTGATCCTGGACGGGCTCCTGGAAACGGAAATGCCGGAGGGCTGCCACCTCCAGGCCTACGCGGACGACGTTCTCCTGATCTGTCACTCCACCTATCTCGGGGACCTGGAGAGGGTCGTCTGCGAGGCCATGGACAGGATAACAGAGTGGGGTCACAGTGTCAAACTGGAGTTTGGACGGGACAAAACGCAGGCAATCGCCTTCACCAACAAGGCAGCCAGGATCCGAATTGCCAGCAACGGCAATGTGATCCCATTCGCCACCCAGATCAAATACTTAGGGGTCTTGATCGATAGGAAACTAAAATTCATCAGGCATGCCGAGTATGTGATTGATAAATCAAAGAAACTCTACTACAAGCTCCAAAATCTAATTCGCCCAACCTGGGGCATTCATGCAGAAAACGTACGCACTATCTATAATCAGGTCATTACGCCTATCATCACATACTCGGCATCAATCTGGGCATCTGCGCTCAGATTCCAATGCGTGGAAAGCAAGCTCCTCTCACTACAAAGGCTCTTTGCCATAAAAATAGTACATGGCTTTAAGACACTTAGCACGATACTCTCAATCACCCTTGCGAACCTTCCCCCACTACCAGCAAAAATAAACTATACCGCCGAGATAGAACTCGCCAGACGGAGAGGCTTCGCCTCCTATCTACCCCAAGACCTCCCTCTCGAAACACCTGCCACCCCTTCAACTCTCCTCCACCCGGCTCACAGAACCACCATCCCCTTTAAGGAGATCAAAGACCAGGCCGAGTTCACCAAACTATCCGAAGGACACTCTCCATCCGCCTGGCACGCCTTTACTGACGGGAGCCGACACGACGAAAAAGTTGGGTCGGCTTTCGTCATTATTAAGCCTGACGGATCTACTCTCACAAAGAAATACAAATTGCACGACTGCTGCTCGGTCTACCAGGCCGAGCTCATTGCCATCAAGAACTGCCTTAATCACGCCTCTAAGAACCGCCCCTCTGAACTGCTTATATTCTCCGACTCAAAATCAGCGCTCATGGAAATCAAAAATCCCACCAGCTACAACGCCATAGTTGTCCATATACACACCCTATTACACGATATCAAACCCCACACCAAAACAATATTCTACTGGGTCAAAGCACACAATGGAATAATTGGCAATGAGCTCGCCGACGAAGCCGCTAAGGCAGCAGTCGATCTACACAAAGCCCCGGACTTCAGCGACATACCCGTCAGCCACCTAAAACATCACAATAGATCCTTACTTCTACAAGCCTCTAAAACATTCTATGAGAACAACACTAAGTGCCAATATACCAAAAACATATTCCCGACCTATTCTGATCTCTCCACTTACATCACACACTCTTCTCCAAACTTCTTCACCACCCAGTATCTCTCCAACCACGGCTTCCACAAGGAATATCTGCACCGCTTCGGAATAACAGCTGACGAACACTGCCCCTGCGACCCTACCGCAATGATAAAACAAACCTTACCACATCTCCTAAACGACTGCCCACGATTCGAATCACGCAGACTCACTCACACAATCCTCTGCGACAATCTTAGAATTGACCCCAAGAACTTCCAAGACTGCCTTACTAAGGAGTCTACCGCCGACAGCTTTAACGACCTTCTAAAGCACATTATCTCCTCTCTGAAACTATTTAATAAAACTTAACTCCTTCCTTCTCTCTTCACTCTATACTTCTAACTACTTAAACTTCCTTCTGTCCACCAACTAACTCTAACAACTGCAAACCAGTAATAACTACCTTCACCAAAAGCAACCATCTGATACGCAAGGCGTAAGCCGAAAGCGCCGAGCGTATTAAGAAACCCTCAACACCGGAGGCTCTGCCTCCAACCTTAAAAAAAAAAAAAAAAAAAAAAAAAAAAAAAAAAAAAACCTAACCTAACCTAACCTTTTTTTTTTTTTTTTTTTTTTTTTTTTTTTTTTTTTTTTATAGAGGGGAGAAATGCGTTACGCATACCACCGGGGTGCGGGGACGGACCCGCGGTGGTTATGTGGGACTCCCATGTAGGCTAATGAGGCCCATGGTATACCCACTAAAAAACCCCTCTGTCTGCCGACGTCGTGCTGTGGCGGTGGGCTGCAGGAACGCTCGCGCTTGACTTCTACAGCACCACCAGCACCGGTCTGCTCTCGCAGACTACTCCGTTCTCGTCCTTGTTCCGCCCGCACTTGGCCGTATCCGGTACGCTCCCGGTACCGCCACCCTCTTCGGACCTTAGTCTGGCAGGATGGCAGACGTCCCCGTGCCTGCCATCCTCAGGTCTCATTTATGGAGGCAGGCGGCGATCGTGAGCGACCCGTCTACGCCGGGCGCGCTTGCGACGCCTTTGGTCGGCTGTTGGGTCGACCTCCCTGGCTCGTTCCGCCTCTTCCTTCTGCAGGAGTACGTTTTCGCAGAAGGTGCTCACTGCTTGCCATGATCTGTCGCTGTCTACCATGGCCTTAACCACGGCCGGCAGCGACAGATCCGGCCCCACTACGGCGATCAGGTCGACCCGCTCGGGCCCCCACGCCGGACACTCCTCCAGCGTGTGTTGAGCGGTGTCCGTCGGTGCTGCACACCCGTGGCACTCCTCCGTTGGCTCCCTCCTGGCAATCCGGTGCAGATATCTCCCGAAGCAACCGTGCCCCGAGAGAACCTGCACGAGCCGGAATGTGAGCGAGCCGTGCTGTCTTTCCAGCCAGTGAGACATGACTGGCCGGATGGCCTCGATGGTCCTGGCCCCTGCACTGGGTTGCGCCAACCTCTCCACCCACTCATCGACCGCCACCAGGGAGAGCTCCTCCCGTTTGGCCTGGATCTCCTGCGGTGCTGGCCAGTGGTCCCGGGCCCGCGCCTCCTCGCGCCAGACGAACACTGACGCGAGGGTCCTCGCGTCCAGGTCCCATGGCAGGGATCCGGCCAATACGCAAGCAGCCTCACCAGCAATAGTCCCATAGCCCCGTATGAGCCTTATAGCCATCACCCTTTGCGCTTTGCGCAGTGCGGCAGAGTTTTGGCTATTGAGCCCTCCGGCCCACACTGGGGCTCCGTACAGGGCCATGGAACGTATTACTCCAGTGTAGAGTCTTCGGCTGGACGTTTTCGGCCCTCCCAGGTTAGGGAGCAGCCGTCCAAGCGCCGAGGCTGCGCCCAACAACCTTGGCCCCAGGCGCTCGAAGTGAGGTACGAAGGACCATCGGCTATCGAGCACAATGCCCAGGTACCGCATGGTTCTTTCGACGGCTATCCTCGTACCTCCCACCGTGATGTGAGCTCCGGGTCGGGGTGCCTGCCTAGGCCCGTAAAAGCAAATGGCCTCGGACTTGCTCAGGGCCACCTCCAGTCCCAACCTCTTGATTTTTCCCACTACGTGGGCTACCGCCGCCGTTGCAAGGATGGAGGCTTCCCTGAGCGAGGCTCCGCGGGCCGTGACCAGCGTGTCGTCCGCATAGCACACGAGGTTCACCCTTCGGAGGAGTGCACCCCTCAACACCCAATCGTATCCGATGTTCCACAGGAGTGGCCCCAGTGCCGACCCCTGTGGAACACCGCACACCATTTGCCTGCGCCTCCACTCATCCTGCCCGGCGAAGGCCACGAACCGGTGTTGGAGGTATGCCTTCACTATTCGGCTCAGATGGTGCGGCACTTGGTGGTAGAGGAGTGCCTCGTTTATGCAGTCCCAGGGGAGGGTGTTAAAGGCGTTGGCAATGTCTAAAGACACTGCCAGCACGACATCACCCTGGGATACTGCTTCCTCCGCTATACTCCTCACCCGCAGTATCGCGTGGACCGTCGAGCGACCGCTGCGGAACCCGTACTGGTTGTCGGCCAGGTCAGGCCCTTCCGTCGTCAACTGCTTGACGAGCCGGTTAGCAATTATCCGCTCAAAGAGCTTCCCGATTTCGTCAAGCAGGACGATGGGCCGGTAGGCTGACGGTGAGTCCGCGGGTCGGCCCTCCTTCCGCAGCAAGACCAGCCGGCCTGTTTTCCACAGGCAGGGGAAGCGGCCCTGCTTAAGGCACTCCGAGTAGAGCCTTCTCAGCCTTGGCCCCAGAGCTTCCATGGCCAGGACCCATGCGCGTCCCGGGATCCCGTCCAGTCCAGGGGCTGTGTTTTTGCTCCGGAGCCTAAGGACTGCTGCCGTCAGCTCCCCCTCAGTGACGGGTGGCACCTCTGCTTCCGCTTCCTCCTGCCTTTCGGCCGCTCCTGGCGGGGCCATGGGCGGGGGGGATTGCTGGGGCCTGTGCGGGAACAGAGTGGCCACAATATTTTCCAGCAGCTGTGGCTGGAGACTCTGCGTTAGCGGAGGGGCCCACGGTCGGAGCTTCTGCATCACCATCTTGTATGGCCTCCCCCATGGATCGCTGTTCAGCGTCTCCAGGAACTCCTGTCGTGCCCTGTCCGTGGCCAGCCCGATAGCAGCCTTCAACGCCGCTTTCGCTGCTTTGTACCGGGCGTACCGAGTAGCCTCCGCCTCCGGGTCTCGTGGTCGGCGACCTCGTTGTCGCGTGTACTGGCGCCTTTCGAGTACGCATAACTCGCGCAGCTGCGCAAGCTCTGGAGACCACCAGTACACGCAGCGTCGAGGAGAGGCGGCCCTTGCTCTCGGCATTGCCGCGTCGCAGACTTCGGTCATGCCGCTGCGGAACCATTCGGCTTCGGCCTCGACATCGGTCCCCGCCTCTGCTTCCGGAGTCCACGACCGCACGATCGCCGCCAACTCCAGGGTCTCACGGTCCAGTTTTTTGAGCACCCAGCGTGGGCCGCTCACAACTGGATCGTTTCTCCGGCTTGGAAGGGTGAGTCTCGGGAGAGCAGAGATTCCAAACCGAATGTATCGGTGGTCCGACAAGGTCTCTACTCCCACCAGGACCTCCCATCCCTGAACACGGCGCGCCAGGGCCGCGCTCGCAAACGTAATGTCTACAATAGAGCCGCCCTGTTGCCGCACGCACGTGTTTGCCGTTCCTAGGTTTGAGACCGCTAGGTTGGCAGCTATCGCCCACTCCAACAGTGCGTGTCCACGGGCGTCCGTCGCTTGGCTCCCCCACGCCACGTTCTTGGCATTGAAGTCGCCCGCCACTATGGTTGGGGCCGGATGCAATCTGCCTATTAGGGTGCCAACCTCCACAAGGAACGTCTCGAACTCCGCAAGGGTCTTGTTCGGAGAGAAGTAGACACCTACCACCGCAATATCGCCACAGACTGCGGCGACGCAGCCGTGTCTCCTCTCCACGTTCCTGAACGGGTTCGAGCCGGCGGCGGTCCGAGTGACTATGGCCGCAGTGCCGTCCAGATCGCCGGCCCAGTCGTCTCGAGTTGGCACCCTATAGGGCTCCGCAACCACGGCAACGTGGATTGCCCACTGTGCCATGGTCTGGTGGAGGAGGTCCTGAGCCTTGGCATCATGGTTGAGGTTCACCTGGAGGAATTCGGTGATTGCCATCTATCCAACAGCCGGCTCTTGAACCTCCTCAGCCTCAGCCTGATCCATGGCGGCGGTGCCGTTTGTCGGCGAGGGCGCTCGAGGACCGCTGGCACCTACCTTCGCCTTCCCGGTCGTCTTCGGTGCAGGGCACGCCCTGCTGCTCATTCTGTGCCCTGCTGGTTTCCCAGCAGATGCACAGATGACACAGTGTGGCGGAGCATCGCATTGTGCAGCCTTGTGACCATCCTTGCCACACTGGAAACAGCATCCAGACCGGTCTGGCTCCGCCCCACATTGCGCGCTTACGTGCCCGATTCGGTGGCATCGGAAGCACTTTATGGGCCTCTGCTCTTGTAGTTTGACTTGAGCAGAGACCCAGCCCACCAATAGGCGCCCCACAGTGGCAATTTTCTTTGCCGCTAGGACAGGGCAACTCACCAAGACCACCCCGAGGCCCGAGTAACCCTGGCGTATTTGCCCGGCCCTAACGGTCTCGATGGCGCATCCCCCGGTTTCTGCCACCGCCTTGGCCACCTCTTCCACCGTCACCGATTCGTCCAGACCAGTGACACGGATGTCGACACTCTTGCACGGCCGCGACACCCGTGCTACGTCTGTGCCCAGTTGCTGGCGGAGTGCGTCGGCCAGTTTATCGGCTTTTTCGCCGCTGGCCGCTCCCGGGACCTCCAGGATACACGCCCCGGTTGCCGCCCGACGGAAGCGGACGCCCCCAGAGATTTCCAGCTCGGCCAGCTGGATTTTCTGCCTGGCCTCGACAATCATCTCCTTGTAAGTGATGCCCCTCTGTGCTGCCTCTGGCTGTAAGGTGAGCACTACCGCTGATGAGCGAGGTGCTTTCAACCTTTTGGCCTTCACCTTTTGAGGGACATCACCTTGCGGGCCAGCCCGCTGGGCAGTCTTCCCCTTTCTCCCTTTGCCGGCCACAACGCTCCAGCTCTCTTTCATAGAGGCCGGAGCGGGCGGAAGCGGGCGGGGGATAGGAGCCTCCGCGTCCTGTGCCCTGGTACCACCTCTTTTCTTGGCCCTAGATTTGGGCTTCCTCCTGCCTCCGGCTGCCGATTGGTCCTGCGGCTTCTTCGTGGCGTCAATAACCTTGGCGCCACTGGGGCCCGAAGCGTTCCTTGCAGCAGGAGGAGCCAAGGGAGGTGGAGGTGGTTTTGCTGGGAGCAACCGTCCCTCTGCCTCCAGCCCATCCAGGCGAGCATTCACGATAGCTCCCACCTGGAGGGCTATCGAGCGCGTGAGCTCCTCATTTAGTGCAACGGGAGAGGGAACCGTCGCTGGCTGCCGCTCGCGTAGAGGGCTTTGTGCAGGCGCCTGCCTCTCCACCTCCGATCTTAGCTGCGCCAGCTCCTTTCGGAGACTGGCCATCTCCGCTTCAAGCCGGGAGTTTGCCGCCTGCAGCTGGCGAGTCTCGTCCGAAATTGTGCGTGCACTCAGGCTTTCGCAGGCTTCCACTATGGTGGCTGCTGCCTCATTGAGTGCACGCACAAAGGTCCCCTTGAGATTTTTAGAGGATGCAGCCACCTTTTTGATGACTGCAACCTGGTCCGACACCGCCTTTGAGAGGTCCGCGGCCGACTTTTCCGCCATGTCTGGCTCACCGGGCGGCGACTGCGAGGCTGTGAGCCGCATCGCCGCTCGTAGCTGCCTTGCCTCGGCCGCTTGGTCAGCCACCGCCTGTTCCGCCTCCAACTCGAGAGCCTCCCGTTTGGCATCATTGAGAGCCCTCTGAGCCGCCGCAAGGCCGACGTACTGCCCTGTTGAGGGCGGTCTGCCTCTGCCTCTTTTAGAGGCGCGTTTGCGGAACTGACTCCGCGAGCCACCTTCGCTCTCAGAGGCATTGCTGCCAGACCCGGAGGAGGAGGTCTGGCGCTCGCCCGCCGACCTCTTTCCGCTCTCCCTGGCCCATAGCCTCCCGACAGACACGTTATGGTCGGGGTCCTGCCTCGAGCAGACCGTTTTGAGGCTACTGACCGAAGAATCCGACTCAGAGAGCCGTAGCCTGGCCACAGCCTCGGTGTGCGTCGAGGTTGGCGTGCCAAACGCCTCTTCGCCGCCGTCGGTTTTCGCCGGGGAGAAAAACTCCTCCGTCCCCGGCGAGAGTCGCTCGAGCACGACCCGTGCCCTTCTCCCGCAATACACCCTTGTTGGGATGGGCGTGGCCATGCCCCTAATGGGCCGAAACTCCGTCAGAGACGGGAATGGCGAGTGAACCAGAGGTGGCGTGGAAACCACCTCGTCCTCTTCGCTGCTCCCCCCTCCCCGCAGTCTCAGCGACTCCACCTCTTTATCAAAGTCCGTTGTGCGTTTGCCAAAGTCGTCGTGAAAGCTGTCCGCGAGCGGTTTGCCCCCCCCGAATACGGAATGGGGCTGCGTGTCATCACAGCGCGGGTAACTGCCCGTTCTGTGATGACACCGAGGATTACAACCTCCTGGGGTAGTCTTACGTTTTGGACCACTCATATTGGCTATTTTTAAGGAGGTTTGCCCCCTCCCTGACGTTTGCGACTGGGCTTCCCCCCCAGCCATGCATCCCATCGACACGCCTGTCACATCTTGGGATTGGGGGATTTTTATAGTGGTTTACTCCACGCGGCGCTACTCTCAATGAGCAGCGCCCCCGGTCCGCTGCGTGCGGGTTACGGGTTGCCCGGCGGGGGGCCGAGACCCATCTAGCAGCCACAAAAGTGGCCGCCAAACCCGCCGCGCCGTGGGCCTTGCAGGCCCACCATCCCACGCCGCCGAAGCAGCCGCCGGCCCAGATGGGCCCTAACGCGGAGCAGCGTAGCTACGCCTCCGATGTAGCCGCTCCTCTGCCACCTCAGATGAGCTGAGGCATGCCAGGAGCGGCTCCCTCCCTGTGGCGCTCGCACTGTGCCCTCTGCTACCTTCAGAGGGACACGCGGAGACGCCCGCCGTGTGTGCCGCTCTTTGTCTGGTCTCTCACCCCAGGCCTGTCCGGTATGGGTAGCCCTGTCCGGCGTAGCCCCGAGGATCATTGAGACACGCAAGCCCCCCCACCACGGCAAGGTGGCAGCACTTCGGGGGGGAACCTAACCTAACCTAACCTAACCTAACCTAACCTAACCTAACCTAACCTAACCTAACCTAACCTAACCTAACCTAACCTAACCTTTTTTTTTTTTTTTTTTTTTTTTTTTTTTTTTGTCGCTGTGGGAAATGCTTTACGCATACCCCCCGGGCTGGGTAGGCCCATTGGTGGGGGGTTATGTGGGACTCCCTCCTCTCACACCCCTCTGAAAGCAGAGGGGGGGAGGAGTATACCCACTAAAACCCACAGCGGCGTTTCCCTCTCCTTGCCGTTGTACAGGGGCGTCCTGGGATCACAATGTGCAACCATGACGCCCCCCGGCGGCCCTGGCTAACCTACGCCAGGGCACCCGCGCCAAAGGAGGGGAAGACCAGAAACGCTTGGCCTTCCCCCCAGACGTGTAGGGCCGTGCAATGCGGGTTCCCCAACCCGCGGCCCTACTGGGGGAGCATGCGGTTCATGAACCGCCCACGTGCTCGACCCCTCCGTCTACGCCGGATCGGGAGCGCATCCACCCTCTCTTCGCGCTCCCGCTCCGCGGCCTCCTTCTGCGAAATAACTGATTCGCAGAAGGAGGCCACCGCCTCCCAGGATCTCTCGCTGCTCAGCATGGCCGCCACGACGCTGTGCAGCGAGAGATCACCCACTCCGAGAGACGCCACAAGCGTGCGGCGCTCGTCGGCCCAGTGCACACATTCCGCAAGCGTGTGCTGGGCCGTGTCGTCATCGGCGCCGCACTCATGGCAAGCGGGTCCGGGCTCCCTCCCAATACGATGCAGGTAATGACCGAAACAGCCATGTCCGGTCATTACCTGCGTCATCCGGAACCCGAGCTTGCCGTGGCGCCTCTCCAACCACTCATCGAACGACCCGAGGAGGGCCCCTATGGTGCGGTGGCCATAGGGGGCATCCTCGAGGTCGTTCTTCCACCTCTCCCGCAGCCTTCGCTCGGTTTGGCTGCGGGCGGCCCTCACCTCCTCAGGAGCAGGGTACACCCCAGTGGCCCTGCTCCTAACCCTCTCCCGGTGCGCCTCGGCTAGGGATTCCGCGTCCAACTCCCAAGGGGGAGTCCCAGCCAAGGCGCACGCTGCTGCCCCGGCCACCGTCACGTATGCCCTGCATATACGTAGGGCCACCACCCTTTGTGGCCTCCGTAGCAGGGCTTTGTTTGCCGCCGTCAGCCGGTCCGCCCATATCGGGCACCCGTACAGGGCCATGCTCCGGGTGACACCGGCATAGAGACGGCGGCACGCGTTCGATGGCCCTCCCACGTTGGGCAGCAGCCGGCCCAGGGCCGAGGCCGTCGCCACTATTCGGGGAGCAATCTGGCGGAAATGCTCCCCAAATGTCCACCTGCGGTCCAAGGTGAGGCCCAGGTATTTGATATGCGGCCTCACCTGGACCGCCTCCCCGCTAACGTTGAGGGAGCACCCTGCGGGAGGTCGCCAGGCCCTCCCCCTCCCCCCAAAGATTATTCCTTCCGTCTTTGGGAGGGACACCTTCAGGCCCAGCAACCTGATCCTGGCGACTATGAGGTCCGCCGCCACCTCTGCTCTCCGCAGGGTCTCCCCCAACCCCTGCCCCCGGACGGCCACCATGGTGTCATCTGCATAGCAGATGACAGCCATCCGGGGGAGGAGGACGTCGCGTATGGCCCAATCGTACCCCAGGTTCCACAACAAGGGCCCCAACACGGAACCCTGGGGTACGCCACATGCCATGGGCCGCGTCCTCCTCTGCCCTCCCCTATCTTCGTAGAGCACTACCCGGTCCGTCAGGTAGTGCTCTACGATGCGCCGCAGGTACGGGGGCACTCCATGATACCGGAGTGCCTCCCCTATCACGGAGTACGGGAGGGAACCAAACGCGTTGGCGATGTCCAAGGACACCGCCACCACTCCCTCTCTCCTTCCCTCCGCGTACTCCGAGAACCCTCTCAGGGTCCCGATCGCGTCGATGGTGGACCGCCCCACTCGGAATCCGAACTGGCGGTCTGACACGTCGGGACCCGTGTCCTCCAGATGCTGGAGGATCCTGGACGCTAGGATCCGCTCCAGCATCTTCCCCACCTCGTCCAGCAGGACTATGGGTCTCCACCCCGATGGAGAGTCTGCTGGACGGGCTGCTTTACGAAGGAGGCACAACCTCCCCTCCTTCCAGCAGCCCGGAAACCGCCCCACCTCAAGACACTCGTTGTACAGGTCCTTGAGGCGGCTTCCGAGGTGGGCCATCGCTATCGGGAGGACTCTCCCATGCACACCGTCCGGGCCTGGGGCCTTCTTGCAGGCCCTCAGACGGTGCACCGCCCAGGTGACGTCGGCGTCCGTGATCGGCGTCACCTCCACCTCTCCTTCTGGTTCCTCCGGCGGGCCCATGGCCGGGGGAACAAACCCTCCCTCCGCGGGCGGGAACAAACCCTCCACCACCCTTGTGAGGAGCTCCGGTTCCAGGGAATCCATGGTGGGCCCGTTGCGCATCTTCTTGCGCACCACCTTGTAGGGCCTCCCCCATGGATCCCTGTTGAGAGTGTCCAAGAACGCCTCGTGCGCGGCGTCCTTGGCTCTCGCGATGGCGATGCACAGGGCCTCCGCCGCCTCCCTTAAGGCCCTGTGCAGGAGCTCCTCTTCCTCTGGGGTGTGCCTTCGCCGCCGGCATCGGGTGTATTCCCTCCGTGCCGCATTGCAGGTCCGACGTAGGGCCCCAACCTCGTCGGACCACCAATACACCCGCTTCTTGGCCGGCGGCTTTCCCGCCCGCCTCATGCTCGCGTCGCAGACCGTGTGTAGCGACGCCCGAAACTGCCGCGCCCTCACCTCCACGTCCGGACCCTGGTCCGGGGGGCGACCCCACCGCTCCTCTATTAGGGCAGCCTCTTCTACCGCGTCGCGGTCGAGACTGCCAAGAGCCCACTTGGGGAATGTGCTCCGCCCCCCCCTTCTTGCGGGACCAGGCGACTGGGCCCGCCTCTGGTTGGAGACCCTCATCCTGATGTACAGGTGATCCGAGAGGGTCTCCACGTCCCCCAGGACACGCCAGTCGGAGACGCGTGCGGCTAGGGCAGGGGTCGCGAACGAGACGTCCACGATCGAGCCCCCCTGCCGGCGCACGCAGGTATTGGCTGTGCCCCGGTTTAGGACAACCAGCCCCAAACCAGCCGCCCAGTCCCTGAGAGCTTCCCCTCGCGGGTCCGTGACGGGGGAGCCCCACGCCGCACATTTGGCGTTGAGATCCCCCAAGAGCAGGATCGGAGACGGCGCGGCAGCTCCGATGACCCTCCCCAGGCCCTCCAGGAACTGCTCGAAGGCGAACAGCGGTCTGTTGGGGGAGAAGTACACACCGACCAGCAGTGTTTCTCCCCATTTGACCGCTGCGTAGCCTTGAGCAGTTGCCACCTTTGTAATTGGCGGGTGGCCGCCCATCGCTGGGACGACCACCGCCACCAGGCCGTCGCTGTCTCCAACCCAGTTGGGTTCGGGGGAGACGAGGTAGGGCTCCGACACAACAGCAGCACTGATGCCCCACTCCGCCATGTGTTGGCACAGTAGATCCTGTGCGCGGGCGGAGTGGTTAGCGTTGCACTGCACAACCTCCCACGTTTGCGGTGTAGGCTGTGCTGGCATCAGTGCTCCATTACGTCACCCTCATCGTTGGTCGTCGCCGGCGGCCCTTGCGGCCTGGGGGTCTCCTGGGTTGTTCTGGAGGGCTCCCTACCTCTTGTGTGTGGGGGGGTACACGAGGGTCCCCCCATCACATGCTTTGCTGGTCGCTTGGCCTGCTGGCACACCGAGCAGCAAGGAGTGGGCGCAGGGCACTCCTTGGCCATGTGGCCCGTCTTACCACATCTGTGGCACAGGCCGCTCCTATCCACCTGGGACGGACACATCGCCCTGGTGTGACCGATGCCCATGCAGCGGAAGCACCGCATGGGTCGCGGTTCCAGGGCTTCTACCCGGGCTGATGTCCATCCCAGGAGCAGCCTCTTGCCCTCGACCAGCAGCTTAGCCGCCGTGATTGGGCTCCTCACTATAACGGCGCCCGTGCCGTTTGGCAGCCAGCGGAACCTGCCAACCTCTATTTGGTCAGGGAGGCACTTGCCCTTCTCGGCGACTCTGGCCTTCACAAGGTCTTCGGTGACCGACTCGTCAAACCCGGCTATGCGGATTTCCGCCTTTTTGACGGGCCGGTACACGTCGGCCACCTCCCCGACTAAGCCTCGCAGCTTTTCGGCGAGCTCGTCGGCCGCCGTACCGCTCTGGGCCCCTGGGAGCTCTATAAGGCGAGCCCCGGCCGCCGTTTTCCGCACCCGCACGTGCTCTACCCCCACCTCCGCCAGCTTTAGCGACGTGGCTTTCGCCATCAATGTTTTGTAGTCGCACTCAGCCCCTGGCTTGAGGGCGACTACTACCGCTGCCGATTTCGGCGCCACGAGCTTAGGAGCAGCGGGTTTCGCGGCTGGCACTGATTGCCGGGGTGCCGGCTTGGGTGGGGTGGGCCTCTTGGCTTTGCCCCCCTTTGTCACCTCCACCCATGAGCGTTCCTTGGCTGGAGGGGGAGCCCTCGGTTGTGGTACCCCTGAGGGGCCCGGCTGGGACTGAGGCTTGGCGGTCGCCTGTTTCCCCTGTTTCGCCTGTTTCGCCTGTTTCGCCTTAGGGGCCCTAGGAGCTGGGGCGGGCCGCGCCGGGGGCATTAGGGTCGCCCCCGTGGTGCCAGTATTTTGGGGGGCTCTGCCCGCCTTCGCCTTCGCCAGGGTTTTGGGAGCCCTAGTGGTTTCCCTCTCCGGGGCCGGTGTCGGGCAGCTGGGCTGGGCGGCTTCCGACTGTGTGGGCAGTGCCCTTCTCCTGTCCGCTGCCAATGGCGGGCGGATTATCGGCGCCGGGGGGAGGAGGCTCTTGATCTCCCCCAGGCGGACGTTGACCATCTCCCCCACTGTGAGGAGTAGGTCCCTCGTGAGCTGCTCTTTGAATTGAGCAAGGGCCTCCACCACATCAGTATGGCCCTGTTCGACACCAGTGGGGGCGTTCTGTTGGGTCCCCCTTTCGGAGAAGGCCCTCCTGAGCGCCTTCGTCTCCTCACGTAGGACGGCGAGCTCCTGCCGCATCCGCCTGTTGTCGGCCTTGAGGGCGCGCATCTGCTCGTCCTCCTGCCGTTGCTCCTCAAGGCCGTCCATTGCTGCGCCGATGGCCCTGCAGGCCGCATTGATGCGGCCCCACACCTCGCCCTTAAGATGGCCGCTTTTGGCGGCCTCCACCCTCACGCAATTTGCCGCCTCACGTGCGGCCCGGATGTGATCTTCATCCAGGAGCAGGTCCTGCGGCACGCCCTCGTTCTCCTTAGCCCTTATGGGGCTGCGCTCCCTACCCCTCCCAGACGATTTCGCCTTCCCCTTCGTTTGGGGCGGTGCGCCCCCGTTGGCCTCGTCCTCCGACAGACGCAGGAAGTCCTCTTCCTCGAGGTCCGCGAGGCGAGCCCTAGCCCTAGTTTGGGATGGCCCGGCGTGGCTAGCGCGCGGCTTCCCCCTCCGAGCCGTGCTCACCTTGGGCGAGATTTTGGGTGGGGAGTCTTCCCCAGACTCTCCATGGGGCCTCTTGCCCAGCAAAGAGACCATCTCGACATCCGGTTCCCTCTCTCCCCCCAGCTCTGCCCCCTCCTCATCGTCCGAGCTTAGGGGGTCCGGTTCGGGCAGCGGCGCGCGCCAGAGCCTCAGTCTTAAACCCCCCTCCGCTCTGGTGGCCTCCTCCTTCGAGCCCCCCTTCGAGCCCGAGGCTCCGGCCCCTTCGGGCTTCCCCCACCCTTCCAGTGAGGGCAGGCTCCCCTCGTCGTCCGACGCACTGGCGTAAGATTCGTGCGCCGAACCCCCCTCCCCTGATTGTCCATCAAGCGACATCTTCCCCAAGTCCCTAGTATTTGTTTTGGTTTTGGACTTCCCCCCCTGTGCGGCACTCCTACCTCCGACCTGGCCGCAAGTCCCCGTTTCCCCCCCAGTTTTTTCTAAGTTCCCCCCCAGTTCCCCATTTTTAAAAGACTCCATAACAGTTCCCACGAGTAGCGGAGAAAAAAGCTCCACTTGGGCAGAGATCCGCATACCCAAGTGGCCCTAATACACTGCGAGGTCGGGCGGTATCGCAGGGTTGGCCGCTAGCGACTGGGTTACCTACCCAGCCACTCCTCAGGGTGCCGATCGGGAAACTGCGTTGCGTGCGGAGATCTAGGGTTTCCCCCAGAAGTCCACGCGAAAAACAATGCCCCGATCGCCACCACAGGAGAACCTCGACGCCACGTACCACTGCGCCGGGGTTTAGGGATTTTTATAGAGGTTTACTCCTCGCGGTCCGGCCGGCTAAGGCGAGACCTCCGGTCTGCTGTATCATCCGTACCCCATTAACGCCACAACTGGGGATCGCTGGAAGACACAGCAGGTTACGGGATTCAAGGGGGGCTGGCGTAGACCCCCCTATGATGATTCTCAACGGAGAACCACCCCTCGTGTCAAGACACAACCTCAGTGGCCGGAAAAGGCCCCCTCAAAATCCTCAAAAGAGGTTACCCCCAGGTGATTTTTTATAGAGGTTTTCTTCCTCGCGGCACCCACTTGTAAAGAGTGGGCGCCCTCGTTCCCCCAAGGGGGTGTACGATATCCCGCCCCATGCTGGGTATTAGCCACCGGCTAGTAATATCCCCTAAGGGAAATTGCTAACCGTTGCCCAGGGTGCACCAGCCCAGTGTGTTGCCCTTCCCCCCGGACCGAGTCCGGCACCCAACCCCCCAGGGAACTGCAACACACCGAGCCATCGTGGAGGAACCCAGCCCGCACCCCAACCTAACCTAACCTAACCTAACCTAACCTAACCTAACCTAACCTAACCTAACCTAACCTAACCTAACCTAACCTAACCTAACCTAACCTAACCTAACCTAACCTAACCTAACCTAACCTAACCTAACCTAACCTAACCTAACCTAACCTAACCTAACCTAACCTAACCTAACCTAACCTAACCTAACCTAACCTAACCTAACCTAACCTAACCTAACCTAACCTAACCTAACCTAACCTAACCTAACCTAACCTTTTTTTTTTTTTTTTTTTTTTTTTTTTTTTTATAGAGGGGAGAAATGCTTTACGCATACCACCGGGGTGCGGGGACGGACCCGCGGTGGTTATGTGGGACTCCCATGTAGGCTAATGAGGCCCATGGTATACCCACTAAAAAACCCCTCTGTCTGCCGACGTCGTGCTGTGGCGGTGGGCTGCAGGTACGCTCGCGCTTGACTTCTACAGCACCACCAGCACCGGTCTGCTCTCGCAGACTACTCCGTTCTCGTCTGGCTACGTTCCACCCGTACTTGGCCGTATCCGGTACGCTCCCGGTACCGCCACCCTCTTTGGACCTTAGTCTGGCAGGATGGCAGACGTCCCCGTGCCTGCCATCCTCAGGTCTCATTTATGGAGGCAGGCGGCGATCGTGAGCGACCCGTCTACGCCGGGCGCGCTTGCGACGCCTTTGGTCGGCTGTTGGGTCGACCTCCCTGGCTCGTTCCGCCTCTTCCTTCTGCAGGAGTACGCTTTCGCAGAAGGTGCTCACTGCTTGCCATGATCTGTCGCTGTCTACCATGGCCTTAACCACGGCCGGCAGCGACAGATCCGGCCCCACTACGGCGATCAGGTCGTCCCGCTCGGGCCCCCACGCCGGACACTCCTCCAGCGTGTGTTGAGCGGTGTCCGTCGGTGCTGCACACCCGTGGCACTCCTCAGTTGGCTCCCTCCTGGCAATCCGGTGCAGATATCTCCCGAAGCAACCGTGCCCCGAGAGTACCTGCACGAGCCGGAAGGTGAGCGAGCCGTGCTGTCTTTCCAGCCAGTGAGACATGACTGGCCGGATGGCCTCGATGGTCCTGGCCCCTGCACTGGGTTGCGCCAACCTCTCCACCCACTCATCGACCGCCACCAGGGAGAGCTCCTCCCGTTTGGCCTGGATCTCCTGCGGTGCTGGCCAATGGTCCCGGGCCCGCGCCTCCTCGCGCCAGACGAACACTGACGCAAGGGTCCTCGCGTCCAGGTCCCATGGCAGGGATCCGGCCAATACGCAAGCAGCCTCACCAGCAATAGTCCCATAGCCCCGTATGAGCCTTATAGCCATCACCCTTTGCGCTTTGCGCAGTGCGGCAGAGTTTTGGCTATTGAGCCCTCCGGCCCACACTGGGGCTCCGTACAGGGCCATGGAACGTATTACTCCCGTGTATAGTCTTCGGCTGGATGTTTTCGGCCCTCCCAGGTTAGGGAGCAGCCGCCCAAGCGCCGAGGCTGCGCCCAGCAACCTTGGCCCCAGTCGCTCGAAATGAGGTACGAAGGACCATCGGCTATCGAGCACAATGCCCAGGTACCGCATGGTCCTTTCGACGGCTATCCTTGTACCTCCCACCGTGATGTGAGCTCCGGGTCGGGGCGCCTGCCTAGGCCCGTGAAAACAAATGGCCTCGGACTTGCTCAGGGCCACCTCCAGTCCCAACCTCTTGATTTTTCCCACTACGTGGGCTACCGCCGCCGTGGCAAGGATGGAGGCTTCCCTGAGCGAGGCTCCGCGGGCCGTGACCAGCGTGTCGTCCGCATAGCACACGAGGTTCACCCTTCGGAGGAGTGCACCCCTCAACACCCAATCGTACCCGATGTTCCACAGGAGTGGCCCCAGGGCCGACCCCTGTGGAACACCACACACCATTTGCCTGCGCCTCCACTCATCCTGCCCGGCGAAGGCCACGAACCGGTGTTGGAGGTATGCCTTCACTATTCGGCTCAGATGGTGCGGCACTTGGTGGTAGAGGAGTGCCTCGTTTATGCAGTCCCAGGGGAGGGTGTTAAAGGCGTTGGCAATGTCTAAAGACACTGCCAGCACGACATCACCCTGGGATACTGCTTCCTCCGCTATACTCCTCACCCGCAGTATCGCGTGGACCGTCGAGCGACCGCTGCGGAACCCGTACTGGCTGTTGGCCAGGTCAGGCCCTTCCGTCGTCAACTGCTTGATGAGCCGGTTAGCAATTATCCGCTCAAAGAGCTTTCCGATTTCGTCAAGCAGGACGATGGGCCGGTAGGCTGACGGCGAGTCCGCGGGTCGGCCCTCCTTCCGCAGCAAGACCAGCCGACCCGTTTTCCACAGGCAGGGGAAGCGGCCCTGCTTAAGGCACTCCGAGAAGAGCCTTCTCAGCCTTGGCCCCAGAGCTTCCATAGCCAGGACCCATGCACGTCCTGGGATCCCGTCCAGTCCAGGAGCTGTGTTTTTTCTCTGGAGCCTAAGGACTGCTGCCGTCAACTCCCCCTCAGTGACGGGTGGCACCTCTGCTTCCGCTTCCTCCTGCCTTTCGGCCGCTCCTGGCGGGGCCATGGGCGGGGGGGATTGCTGGGGCCTGTGCGGGAACAGGGTGGCCACAATATTTTCCAGCAGCTGTGGCTGGAGACTCTGCGTTAGCGGAGGGGCCCACGGTCGGAGCTTCTGCATCACCATCTTGTATGGCCTCCCCCATGGATCGCTGTTCAGCGTCTCCAGGAACTCCTGCCGTGCCCTGTCCGTGGCCAGCCCGATAGCAGCCTTCAACGCCGCTTTCGCTGCTTTGTACAGGGCGTACCGAGTAGCCTCCGCCTCCGGGTCTCGTGGTCGGCGACCTCGTTGTCGCGTGTACTGGCGCCTTTCGAGTACGCATAACTCGCGCAGCTGCGCAAGCTCTGGAGACCACCAGTACACGGAGCGTCGAGGAGAGGCGGCCCTTGCTCTCGGCATTGCCGCGTCGCAGATTTCGGTCATGCCGCTGCGGAACCATTCGGCTTCGGCCTCAACATCGGTCCCCGCCTCTGCTTCCGGAGTCCACGACCGCACGATCGCCGCCAACTCCAGGGTCTCACGGTCCAGTTTTTTGAGCACCCAGCGTGGGCCGCTCACAACTGGGTTGTTTCTCCGGCTTGGAAGGGTGGGTCTCGGGAGAGCAGAGACTCCAAACCGAATGTATCGGTGGTCCGACAAGGTCTCTACTCCCACCAGGACCTCCCATCCCTGAACACGGCGCGCCAGGGCCGCGCTCGCAAACGTGATGTCTACAATAGAGCCGCCCTGTTGCCGCACGCACGTGTTTGCCGTTCCTAGGTTTGAGACCGCTAGGTTGGCAGCTATCGCCCACTCCAACAGTGCGTGTCCACGGGCGTCCGTCGCTGGGCTCCCCCACGCCACGTTCTTGGCATTGAAGTCGCCCGCCACTATGGTTGGGGCCGGATGCAATCTGCCTATTAGGGTGCCAACCTCCACAAGGAACGTCTCGAACTCCGCAAGGGTCTTGTTTGGAGAGAAGTAGACACCTACCACCGCAATATCGCCACAGACTGCAGCGACGCAGCCGTGTCTCCTCTCTACGTTCCTGAACGGGTTCGAGCCGGAGGCGGTCCGAGTGACTATGGCCGCGGTGCCGTCCAGATCGCCGGCCCAGTCGTCTCGAGTTGGCACCCTATAGGGCTCCGCAACTACGGCAACGTGGATTGCCCACTGTGCCATGGTCTGGTGGAGGAGGTCCTGAGCCTTGGCATCATGGTTGAGGTTCACCTGGAGGAATTCGGTGATTGCCATCTATCCAACAGCCGGCTCTTGAACCTCCTCAGCCTCAGCCTGATCCATGGCGGCGGTGCCGCTTGTCGGCGAGGGCGCTCGAGGACCGCTGGCACCTACCTTCGCCTTCCCGGTCGTCTTCGGTGCAGCGCACGCCCTGCTGCTCATTCTGTGCCCTGCTGGTTTCCCAGCAGATGCACAGATGACACAGTGTGGCGGAGCAGCGCATTGTGCAGCCTTGTGACCATCCTTGCCACACTGGAAGCAGCATCCAGACCGGTCTGGCTCCGCCTCACATTGCGCGCTTACGTGCCCGATTCGATGGCATCGGAAGCACTTTATGGGCCTCTGCTCTTGTAGTCTGACTTGAGCAGAGACCCAGCCCACCAATAGGCGCCCCACAGTGGCAATTTTCTTTGCCGCTAGGACAGGGCAACTCACCGAGACCACCCCGAGGCCCGAGTAACCCGGGCGTATTTGCCCGGCCCTAACAGTCTCGATGGCGCATCCCCCGGTTTCTGCCACAGCCTTGGCCACCTCTTCCACCGTCACCGATTCGTCCAGGCCAGTGACACGGATGTCGACACTCTTGCACGGCCGCGACACCCGTGCGACGTCTGTGCCCAGTTGCTGGCGGAGTGCGTCGGCCAGTTTATCGGCTTTTTCGCCGCTGGCCGCTCCCGGGACCTCCAGGATACACGCCCCGGTTGCCGCCCGACGGAAGCGGACGCCCCCAGAGATTTCCAGCTCGGCCAGCTGGATTTTCTGCCTGGCCTCGACAATCACCTCCTTGTAGGTGATGCCCCTCTGTGCTGCCTCTGGCTGTAAGGTGAGCACTACTGCTGATGAGCGAGGTGCTTTCAACCTTTTGGCCTTCACCTTTTGAGGGACATCACCTTGCGGGCCAGCCCGCTGGGCAGTCCTCCCCTTTTTCCCTTTGCCGGCCACAACGCTCCAGCTCTCTTTCATAGAGGCCGGAGCGGGCGGAAGCGGGCGGGAGATAGGAGCCTCCGCGTCCTGTGCCCTGGAACCACCGCTTTTCTTCTTGGCCCTAGATTTGGGCTTCCTCCTGCCTCCGGCTGCCGACTGGTCCTGCGGCTTCTTCGTGGCGTCAATAACCTTGGCGCCACTGGGGCCCGAAGCGTTCCTTGCAGCAGGAGGAGCCGAGGGAAGTGGTTTTGCTGGGAGCAACCGTCCCTCTGCCTCCAACCCATCCAGGCGAGCATTCACGATAGCTCCCACCTGGAGGGCTATCGAGCGCGTGAGCTCCTCGTTTAGTGGAGCGGGAGAGGGAACCGTCGCTGGCTGCCGCTCGCGTAGAGGGCTTTGTGCAGGCGCCTGCCTCTCCACCTCAGATCTTAGTTGCGCCAGCTCCTTTCGGAGACTGGCCATCTCCGCTTCTAGCCGGTAGTTTGCCGCCTGCAGCTGGCGAGTCTCGTCCGAAATTGTGCGTGCACTCAGGCTTTCGCAGGCTTCCACTATGGTGGCTGCTGCCTCATTGAGTGCACGCACAAAGGTCCCCTTGAGATTTTTAGAGGATGCAGCCACCTTTTTGATGACTGCAACCTGGTCCGACACCGCCTTTGAGAGGTCCGCGGCCGACTTTTCCGCCATGTCTGGCTCACCGGGCGGCGACTGCGAGGCTGTAAGCCGCATCGCCGCTCGCAGCTGCCTTGCCTCGGCCGCTTGGTCAGCCACCGCCTGTTCCGCCTCCAACTCGAGAGCCTCCCGTTTGGCCTCATTGAGAGCCCTCTGAGCCGCCGCAAGGCCGACGTACTGCCCTGTTGAGGGCGGTCTGCCTCTGCCTCTTTTAGAGGCGCGTTTGCGGAACTGACTCCGCGAGCCACCTTCGCTCTCAGAGGCATTGCTGCCAGACCCGGAGGAGGAGGTCTGGCGCTCGCCCGCCGACCTCTTTCCGCTCTCCCTGGCCCATAGCCTCCCGACAGACTCGTTGTGATCGGGGTCCTGCCTCGAGCAGACCGTTTTGAGGCTACTGACCGAGGAGTCCGACTCAGAGAGCCGTAGCCTGGCCACAGCCTCGGTGTGCGTCGAGGTTGGCGTGCCAAACGCCTCTTCGCCGCCGTCGATTTTCGCCGGGGAGAAAAACTCCTCCGTCCCCGGCGAGAGTCGCTCGAGCACGACCCGTGCCCTTCTCCCGCAATACACCCGTGTTGGGATGGGCGTGGCCATGCCCCTAATGGGCCGAAACTCCGTCAGAGACGGGAATGGCGAGTGGACCAAAGGTGGCGTGGAAACCACCTCGTCCTCTTCGCTGCTCCCCCCTCCACGCAGTCTCAGCGACTCCACCTCTTTATCAAAGTCCGTTGTGCGTTTGCCAAAGTCGTCGTGAGATCTGTCCGCGAGCGGTTTGCCCCCCCCGAATACGAAATGGGGCTGCGTGTCATCACAGCGCGGGTGACTGCCCGTTCTGTGATGACACCGAGGATTACAACCTCCTGGGGTAGTCTTACGTTTTGGACCACTCATATTGGCTATTTTTTAGGAGGTTTGCCCCCTCCCTGACGTTTGCGACTGGGCTTCCCCCCCAGCCATGCATCCCATCGACACGCCTGTCACATCTTGGGATTGGGGGATTTTTATAGTGGTTTACTCCACGCGGCGCTACTCTCAATGAGCAGCGCCCCCGGTCCGCTGCGTGCGGGTTACGGGTTGCCCGGCGGGGGGCCGAGACCCATCTAGCAGCCACAAAAGTGGCCGCCAAACCCGCCGCGCCGTGGGCCTTGCAGGCCCACCATCCCACGCCGCCGAAGCAGCCGCCGGCCCAGATGGGCCCTAACGCGGAGCAGCGTAGCTACGCCTCCGATGTAGCCGATCCTCTGCCACCTCAGATGAGCTGAGGCATGCCAGGATCGGCTCCCTCCCTGTGGCGCTCGCACTGTGCCCTCTGCTACCTTCAGAGGGACACGCGGAGACGCCCGTCGTGTGTGCCGCTCTTTGTCTGGTCTCTCACCCCAGGCCTGTCCGGTATGGGTAGCCCTGTCCGGCGTAGCCCCGAGGATCATTGAGACACGCAAGCCCCCTCACCACGGCAAGGTGGCAGCACTTCGAGGGGGAACCTAACCTAACCTAACCTAACCTAACCTAACCTAACCTAACCTAACCTAACCTAACCTAACCTAACCTAACCTAACCTAACCTAACCTAACCCATCGATAATTTTTTGGGACCGAATACTCCTAATTCCACGAAATTTAGATTGAAGACGTAGAAAATTTTTCCCTTTCTTTCCCCACCATCCATTTTAAATTAGCTCCCCCCCTTCTCAAGTTATTCGCTTTTTTCTGTTTTTGACGACTTTTTCCGCACTTAAAAATTTTTCCCTTCTCTCCTATTCATCCGATCCTTAATTTCTTTTTACAGTAATATAGTCCTCCCTAATACCCTTCTTTCTTCCATAGATCACTACCCCCTAGCTCCTATACATTCTCCCCCACTAAATTTCTAAACTCAAAATTCTCTCTTTTTCGTACTTTTAACTTCTCTTTTCTATCAAAACCTCTCTCTTGACAATAGTACTTAAAGACTTTAATTCCACCAATATTTACTCATCCCTAGAATCTCTTACGATTTCCCCCTTCTCCCACAAATAAATTTCTAAAATTCTAATCTTCGCTCTCCTAGTAAACCCATTGACTTGTATAAACTTCTATACTAAAAATGTATCGAACACCCCCGCCATCGATACAGAGCTCGCCAAGGAAGACGAGGAGTCAGGCCCAAAGTGCTGATGCACCGCAAGACCTAACCGGCAGCACTCCGAGTGAAAACTTGGTAGAGCCTCTTGTACAACTCGAAGAGTTCGACAACCTTACTCTAAATTCCACGTTCACCGTCGAGCAGGCCGACAAGGTGGACAAGGAGGACACAGACCCATCCTGGTCACCCAAAGAACAGGTGAAACCTAAAGCCCCTGTCGCCTTTGAAATTCCTAGCTCCGGTGAAATTCCTAGCTCCGGTGAAATGGACTCACTGAAACTGAGCCAGGCTACCCTTGCAAGCCCAAGCACCCAGAATCCTACTGGTAGGTTCCTGGCCAGTATTCGCAGAAATGTGAAGACAATCTTCGCCGCGCTAAAAGCGCATAAGAGTGTGAAGAAGGAAGATAAAGTCGACATCATGTCCGCTACAAAAGAAATCTTGGAGAGCACCGAGCGCTATGTGAGTGAAGTCTCAATCGCTGGCACCCCGCAAGACATCTCAGCCCTTGCTAACTTCTTCCAAACCACCCAGGCCGAAGTAGCTGACGGGAAAAAGGCAAAGCAACAAGCTGCGGCCGAAAAACAGGACTTGGAAAAAGTCCTGGCAGCCGAGGTGCGAAAGCCTATAAACACCCTGCAGGAGGAAGTGAGCAAGTTGCGGACCGGCAACTTGACTAAAATTCAAACTGATCTGGCAAGGCTTACCGAAATGCAGCAGCAGTTGGCAGGTGAACACTGTGCACGAGCGGCCAGTGCAGAAATTATGGTGGAGGAGCTGAGAAAGGAGGTGCGTGAGCTCAGAAAGTCTCCGCAAGCCAAGACGGCGCAGGCTGTCTCCGCGGAGGAGGTGAACAAGCTAAATAACCAAATGGGAGAGCTTCGCCGAGAAATCACCTCCTACGCGGCTGCAGCACGAGCCGCACCGGCTGTCCGCTCCCAGCCGCCACAACCAGAAAAGACCATTCTGGTCTCGAGCATTGACCCCACGCACACCGCGGACCAAGTCATTAAGAGAATAGAAGGTGTAATCAATGTACGCGCGGAAGGACTCTGCGTCGACCGGTGCCGTAAAACCAGAAACGGCAAGGTCGTGCTGGGCTGCTCTGACCCGGAAGACGCAGTACGCCTGGCAGAGCGACTTCGAGCTGGAGAACTGACCGTTGAGGAGCCAGCTAGCCGCAAGCCACTCGTGGAAATCACGGGGGTCATGGCATTCTACACGGACAGTGAAATTCTCGAATCGCTACAGAAACAAAATAAGTCTCTGACAGGCCAACTTGATCTGGGAAAAGAAACGGCACGAATTCTGTTCCGCCGCAAGGCGCGAAATGAGCTGGAGTGCCACGTCGTAATGGAGGTCTCTCCGAAAATGTGGCGCGCTCTGCTAGATATCGGACACGTATATATCGGTATGCAACGCAGACCCGTATACGATCGCTCTCCGCTGGTACAGTGCTCCTCCTGCCTGCAGTATGGGCACACGAAACGTATGTGTGAAACACCGAAACCCTTGTGCGGCTACTGTGGTGGCGAGCACCCGCGCGCAAAATGTGAACGTGCCGCCAGGGGTGAAGCACCGAAATGCATAAACTGCATGCGCGAGAAGAGGCTTCCGCATGAAAGTGCCCATACTGCAATGGATACGAACTGCCCAGTGCGACGCCGCTGGGATGTACTGGCCAGATCCCGCGTTGCATATTGTTAAGGGCGTCCCTGCGAAAGTTATGCAAGCTAACCTTCAGCGGGCAAGACTAGCAACCACGGAGATCTTTATGAAGGTGAGTCTGCACAAGGTGTCGCTATTGCTGCTCCAGGAACCGTACGTGGGTGCGACTGGCGACCTCGCCGCACCACCAAACGCCAGGGTGGTCCAGGCGCTAGGGGCCAGTAAAGACGTACCCAACAAGGCAGCAGTGGTAGTGACGGACCCCCGGCTCACCATCACCATCAATCCAGATCTCCAGTCGCCTAACATCGCGGCGGCAGTAGTTGACTTGCCAGAAGGCAAATTGGCTTTGATCTCAGCATACTTCGAGCCGAATAACGATATTGGCCCCCTTCTGACCCAACTAAGAAGAGTGGCTGTGGCACTCACGCAGGAAACGCCGCGCCTCCTAATTGGAGGAGACTTCAATGCCTGGAGTGTGTGGTGGGGCAGCTCGAGGGACGATGATAGAGGTGAAGAGCTTATATCGTTGATCCACGAGCTGGACCTCCACATACTTAACGAAGGTACGGAGCCAACTTTTGAGGTCTGTCGCGGAGATCGTGTGTTCGAAAGTAGGGTAGACGTGACAGTTTGTAGCACCGCACTCTCGCAGAAAGTCCAGGAATGGCGTGTGATGCCGTATACTACCTCTTCGGATCACAACGCACTGCTCATGACTATCGGCAGTGGTAACGCCAATCCCTTCCTGTCACCACCGACCACAACCAGACTTTATAATACACTAAAAGCAGACTGGGATAAGTTTGACGCCGTCCTAATGGAAAATCTCGGAAATCATGGCTTAGGAAATGCGGAGACCCTTAAAATAGATACTGCAGAAGAGGCAGAACTAGCGGCAGTGGCATACACGGAAGCAATCACGGACACATGTGATTATTCAATTCCTCGACGACAACCTCCTAAATTTAAATCGAAACCACCATGGTGGACAGAGGAAGTGGAAAAAAAGAGAAGGATCATGATGACGTGCAAAAGACGTGTCCGCGTAGCCGCTCCACGCAGGAGAGAGCACGTAGTAACTGAGTATCTGGCGGCAAGGGAAGACTTTCTGAACGAAGCAAAAGCGGCCCAAACTGAAAGTTGGAAGCAATTTTGTACATCGTCAGAGCGAGACAACGTCTGGGATGGGGTTTATAAAACACTCAGACGAGTAGAGCCACGTCGCCCTGATATATTATTAAAGGACGCTACAGGGACAACTCAAACAGCACTAAACTCGGCTCGTCTGTTAGCGGCTTCCCTGTTTCCAGACGACGACTTTGGATCTGACGATAACCAACACACACTAATAAGAGCACAAGCCAACTTACCTGTGCCCCTGGAGCCAAATGACTTACCTTTTACCAAGTACGAGCTCCGACAAGTGGCGACAGGCTTCTCTGCTAAAAAGTCGCCTGGAGAAGACGGACTTACTGCGGATATTTGCGCACGTGCAGTACTGAGAGACGAAGGGATTTTTCTGGCCATAATAAATCGTTGCCTAGACCTGGGAGTCTTCCCTAAGATCTGGAAGGGAGCCGCAGTTGTGATCATAAGAAAACCCAACAAAGATCCTACACTACCCAGATCTTACAGACCAATTGGGCTCCTTTCGGTCTTGGGGAAGACATATGAGAAACTATGGGTGTCAAGGTTGAAATGGCACTTAAACCGAACACTGGATCCACGCCAATATGGCTTCATGCCACAGAAAAGCACGGAGGACTCCCTCTATGATCTGGTGAACATGCTAAGAGCAAATCTAAACCAGAAGAAAATAACGGTTTTAGTTTCACTAGACATAGAGGGGGCCTTCGATAATGCATGGTGGCCAAAAATAAGAATAGAAGTGGCAAAACGACGGTGTCCCGGTAATTTGCTGAGAGTCCTAAACTCTTACTTGGATGAGAGAAAAGTCAGTGTCCGCTATGCTGGCGAGCAGGTCGAGAAGGTGCCAACTCGCGGGTGTGTGCAGGGCTCTATAGCGGGACCAGCCCTGTGGAACATCCTCCTCGACCCACTAATCGCGCACTTCACACGAGAAGGAAACATACACTGTCAGGCGTTTGCGGATGACATTGTATTGGTTGTCGCAGGAGAGAAAATGACGGAACTAACCACACTTACAGAGCAGGCACTCAACTGGGTGCATAAGTGGGGGAAGGAAAATAAGCTTAATTTCTCTCCTGCGAAGACCAATGCAATGGTAATTACAAGAAAGCACATAAACAGAGACGAAATACAAATAAAAATGAACGAGGTCACTGTACCTCTCGTTAGAGACTTCAGACTGCTGGGTATACAGCTAGACGATGGGCTGACGTTCAACACCCATGTGACGCTGCTTTGTAAAAAGCTGGTAGCCTTTTACCAAAGGCTAGAACGAGCTGCGCGGGTCACATGGGGGTTGAACCCCAGTATCCAAAGACTGATATACCTAGCAGTCATAGAACCAATAGCTCTCTATGCGGCAAGCGCGTGGGCGCCGGCAGTGCAAAAGATCGGCATACAGAATAAACTTCGAGGGGTACAACGTGGCTTTGCACGTCGCATATGCCGAGCATATCGTACAGTGGCCCTGACTCCTGCTCTTGCGATAGCCGGTCTTTTGCCTCTGGACTTGCGCGTTACGGAGGCAGCACGACTTTATGAAATCAAGCGAGGACATCCACTGACGCAACTACCGGATCGAGAATATGAGTCTAGGGTACCATACTTGGACACACTCCACCCTGCAAAATCACCACCACTTACCTTTATTGAGCTCGAGGACCTGAGTGAAGAAACAGTAGAAAAACACCAAATTGAAGGACTTTCGGTGTATACAGATGGAAGTAAGATAGAAGGGAAAGTCGGAGCAGCAATCACGGCCTGGAAAGATGGAAAAGAGCTTAAACATAGTACTTTTAAACTGGAAAGTTATTGCAGCGTTTACCAAGCGGAACTCCTGGCAATCTTGAAGGCGGGCGAGTTGGCAGTGAAACTTAAAGAAAGGAAAATTAATATATTAAGTGACAGTATGTCTTCACTCCAAGCAATAATAAATACCACCTGCCTTCACCCGCTCGTCTTCAGGATTAGAGCTATGCTTGGTAAACTGCTGGATGATGGGCTGGACGTGAGATTGTTCTGGCTACGAGCGCATCGTGGAACAGAAGGAAATGAAAGAGCTGATGAGCTAGCAAAATACGCCGCATTAAAAAAGAAAACTAAGCCAGAATATGACTTGTTTCCCCGCTCCTATGCCAAACGGGTAATCAGGGATGACACACTAAAACAATGGTCAAAGATCTATGCTGAAAAAACCGCTGGGAAACACATAGCTGCATTCCTCCCTGATGCCCTGGGGGCATACAGATACGCTCTCAAACATACTCCAGACAATCTCATGACACAGATACTTACCGGGCATGGAGGTACAGGCGAATACTTACATCGGTTTAAGCTGAAAGACTCCCCATCCTGTCCTTGCGATCCAGGCAAAGTAGAAAGCGTAGAGCATATCCTGCTGGAATGCCCGCGTTTTGACCTGCAAAGATATAACACCGAAATTAGACTAAAAGAAAAAATAACAAAAGTAAATCTGAACATCCTGCTGGTTGGTAAAAGTACCAACGAAAGTTTTGCAAAATACTGCAGAGCACTAATAATTAAAACCTGCAAAAATAACGGCAGTACGGCCCCCTGGGCCAAAGATAACTAAGCTTCTATATTATCTACCTAGCACCAACTAAAAGATTGATGAATGAAAGATGAAGAATGCTACTTAATTAAGAAAAGATGATTATAGTAAAATAAAAGATTTGCAAAAAAAAAAAAAAAAAAAAAAAAAAAAAAAAAAAAAAAAAAAAAAAAAAAAAAAAAAAAAAAAAAAAAAAAAAAAAAAAAAAAAAAAAAAAAAAGTTTTAGCTATAAGGAACTAGTTTAAGATAGTCTTAAGTCCAGCAACTATAACTAGCATAAATATAAACACAGCATGACAAAAGTCTCGGATTATGTCTGGGGATCAACAGCAAACGGTTCACGACCGTACCTTAATAAAAAAAAAAAAAAAAACCTAACCTAACCTAACCTAACCTTTTTTTTTTTTTTTTTTTTTGACCCCGGGAAATGCATAAAACTGCATACCACTACGTAACCTAAGGCTATCGGGGGTGACAACCAGATGTTACGTATTGGTTATGTGGGGCTCTCCGCTCCTGAAGGGATTGGCCTACCCACTAAAACCCAGGGATGCTACCGACACCTGTGCCTTCACGGTGATGGCATGGGAATCTACTAACGCCACGCCATCACCAGCACCTCCGCCCTAGGGCGGACCCTCTCCGAAAAAGGCACACTGTAGCATGGCCAGTGTGCCTTCCCTCACCAGCTCCCCCCCGACCAAATGGCCGTCCCCCGGGGAAGCAGGGACCGGCACCAGACACACGGTGTCCCGGTCCCTCCCTCGCCGCCACGGGAGGACAAACGCCCCTGCCCCGTGACCACGTGTAGTGGGGATGGTATCCGGGAAAACGTCCCTTCAACCAAACCACCACTACACCCCCATCCCTTGTCAGCAGTGAACTCTGCTATTGCAGAGGACACGCCGAGGGACCGTCAGGGTGGAAGGGTTAGCCTCCGGGACCGGATCATAGGCCCTCTGCCTACCGCATCCCTGGCCAACCGAAAGTAAGGCCAAGGGCTAGCAAAGTCAACGCAACGCGTCGACAGTTCTAACCCTTGCCCAGCCCAGATGCTGCCCATTAGCAGCCAATGTCTTGGTCTAGACGAGAGGGGTACCCATTACACAAGACATCGGGAGCAATCGGCAACACCTAGGTTACTCAACCACCCACCCTCGCTGGCCGAGAAGTAGCGATGGGTTGGAAAAGTCTACACAGGACGATTCCAACCCATTGCCGACGGCCGAGTGCTTGCCCTTTTCCGTGGGTTCCAGATCCATGTCCCCCCCCCCTGCCCGTAGGCCCCCGAGGCCCCTCTCCCACACTCCCCGGATCCTCGGGAAAACTGCAAGCGGTTTGTCAGGTATTAGCCACCAACAAGCAATGGCCATTGCTTGTTGTTGTTTCCAGGGTGCACCGGCCCAAGCAGTACCCTTCCATGCGGATCAAACCGTGATCAAGATGGATTGGTAAAGCTCGAGCACGCGTGGAGGAACCTGACTTGCACCCCAACCTAACCTAACCTAACCTAACCTAACCTAACCTAACCTAACCTAACCTAACCTAACCTAACCTAACCTAACCTAACCTAACCTAACCTAACCTAACCTAACCTAACCTAACCTAACCTAACCTAACCTAACCTAACCTAACCTAACCTAACCTAACCTAACCTAACCTAACCTAACCTAACCTAACCTAACCTAACCTAACCTAACCTAACCTAACCTAACCTAACCTAACCTAACCTAACCTAACCTAACCTAACCTAACCTAACCTAACCTAACCTAACCTAACCTAACCTAACCTAACCTAACCTAACCTAACCTAACCTAACCTAACCTAACCTAACCTAACCTAACCTAACCTAACCTAACCTAACCTAACCTAACCTAACCTAACCTAACCTAACCTAACCTAACCTAACCTTCGACAGCGCATGGTGGCCGGCCATTAGAACCCGCCTGGCTGAGGAACAATGTCCTACGAGCTTGAGACGAGTACTGGATAGCTACTTGAGCAATAGGACAGTAAAAGTAAGATATGCCGGCGAGCAGCATGGTCGAGTCACCAATAAGGGGTGCGTCCAGGGATCAATAGCTGGACCTATTTTATGGAACCTACTATTAGATCCCTTGCTCAAAAGCCTGGAACAAAGAGGGGATTACTGCCAAGCATTCGCAGACGACGTCGTGCTGGTCTTTGATGGAGACAAGGCTCTCGATATAGAGACCAGAGCAAACGCCGCTCTCGAACATGCTCGGGCGTGGGGCGTCCGAAATAAGCTAAACTTTGCTGCGCACAAAACTAATGCCCTAACTATCACGCGGAAGCTTAAATACGACGCCCCACGGCTGAGCATGGGCGGGAGAGACATCGCAGCGGTGAGAGAACTAAAAATACTGGGTGTCACCATAGACGACAAGCTGACGTTTAACACCCACGTTGCGAATGTGTGCAGAAAGGCAATGGACGTACACAAACAGCTGTCTAGAGCTGCAAAAACTAACTGGGGGCTTCACCCCGAGGTAATAAAAATTATCTATGTGGCCACAGTCGAACCAATAGTCTTGTATGCCGCCAGTGTATGGGCCCATGCAGCGACCAAACTAGGCGTTATTAAACAACTAGGAACCCTACAAAGAGGAATCGCCCAAAAAATGTGCAAGGCCTACCGCACAGTCTCCCTGAGCTCGGCGCTAATTCTGGCAGGAATACTCCCTCTCGATCTTCGAGTTCGAGAGACTGCCCTACTGTACGAAGCCAAGAAAGGAACACCTCTGCCGGCATTGGGAGACTGGGAGGTAGAGAGCATGGCACCTGCCGCTGAAATGCCCCACCCTGCAGAACGCGAAGAAATAGAAGTGATACGCTTGGTAAACCGAGAAGATGTAATCCGTCACAGCGAATTTGAAATTCGAATATTTACAGACGGCAGCAAGATCGGGGGTAGGGTCGGAGCCTCACTATCCATATGGAATAGAGAGACCGAAACGAAAACCCGCAAGCTTGCATTACCCAAATTCTGCACGGTTTACCAAGCGGAGCTACTGGCTCTGTGTGAGGCAACACGGGAAGCAAGAGAGCACAGAGCGTCGTCGTTTGGTGTCTACAGCGACTCCATGGCAGCATTGCAAACCATCCAGAACCATCATTGCCTCCATCCCCTAGCAGTCGCTGCAAGAGAAAACATAAAAGCAATTTCTCTCCAGGGCAAGGTGATAACCTTGCACTGGATAAAAGCTCACGCAGGGTTGGAAGGCAATGAAAGGGCAGATGAACTTGCTAAACGAGCAGCTGCAGACACCAAACGTAAACCAGACTACGACCGGTGCCCGATCTCATATATCAAAAGCAGCATTCGTGCAGACACTCTAGAGGAGTGGAACCGAAGATATAGGGCTGGGGAAACTGGTGCCATAACCAAATTATTCTTCCCGAATGCAGTGACGGCATACAGGACCTTAAGGAAAATAAAAATTACAGGGGTCAAAACCCAGATCATGACGGGGCACGGTGGATTCTCCGAATACTTAAATCGATTTAAGTGTAAGGAGAGTCCATCGTGCATATGTGACCCGGAAAAAAGTGAGACGGTGCCACATATTTTATTCGAATGCCCGCAACACGAACTTGCACGACACAACCTGGAACAGGGAACCGACATAAAAATAATACCAGACAATCTGCCGGAACTCTTAAACAGCAAACACTTAGACATTTTCCTGGAATACTGCACCAAAATTGCTCAAATTACAATAAAGCGAAACAAAACGAATTAAGATATAAAAATGTATGTTTTATAAATATAATAAGTATATTTTAAATAAAGCATACGGAATTACTGTTACAACTAAGAAACTAATGTAATAAAAATAGAATTAAGACAGTAGGATAAGAAAATATCAATGTTAAAAATACAGGAAGTAAGGACAAAAAATGCTCAAAAAATAAGAAAAAAGCCAGCGTTGTGAGGACAATTATTGTAAACCCCCATTCCCCACATCCCATATAGTATAAGTGCATAAATAGATAAATAGTAATAAAGATAATAAGAAATAAATAGAACTATAGTTAGATCAGGTGGCAATCCCAGCCACAAAAAGTAAGAAAGGTGACGCAAGAAAGAAAGAACAGTATGTAGAATGAAAGTGCGAGAAGAGAAAAAGCGAGAACTGGTATGAAAGAGTCAACTGCTAAACAAAAACCTCCGATTAAGTTGGAGATAGAAAGGAAAAAAAAAAAAAAAAAAAAAAAAAAAAAAAAAAAAAAAAAAAAACCTAACCTAACCTAACCTAACCTAACCTAACCTAACCTAACCTAACCTAACCTAACCTAACCTAACCTAACCTAACCTAACCTAACCTAACCTAACCTAACCTAACCTAACCTAACCTAACCTAACCTAACCTAACCTAACCTAACCTAACCTAACCTAACCTAACCTAACCTAACCTAACCTAACCTAACCTAACCTAACCTAACCTAACCTAACCTAACCGGTTGCGACTCTGACGTCGAGCGAGCCAGTCGAGTCTCACGGAGCTCCGTCAGTTTGGCATCACCATCGCGTCACTCTCGCCAGAGTCTCGCCAGAGTCTCACCCGCGCGCGACTCTGAGACTGAGAGCGTCTCACCTCGCTCGCGTCTCGCGAGAGCGTCTCATCTCACTCGCCACTCGTGAGTCGGGGGAGTGAGAGGCGTCTCGTCCGTGTATCGCCGGAGTCTCGCAGGCGTCTCGTCGGAGCAACAACATCTCGCCGCCGGCTCGGACTCTGAGAGCGTCTCATCTCACTCGCGTCTCGCGAGAGCGTCTCATCTCACGGGCGTCTCGTGAGTCGGGGGAGTGAGAGGCGTCTCGTCCGTGTCTCGCCGGAGTCTCGCAGGCGTCTCGTCGGAGCAACAACATCTCGCCGCCGGCTCGGACTCTGAGAGCGTCTCATCTCACTCGCGTCTCGCGAGAGCGTCTCATCTCACGGGCGTCTCGTGAGTCGGGAGAGTGAGAGGCGTGATATACCAAAAGTTGCGGGACAGTGCCGCGCATCCGGCTACAGTGTCTGTTTGAGCCGCAAAGTGTCAGTGAAACGAAAAATCGTGTTAAAGTGCCTTTTTTGAGGTTATAAAAACTTTGGAGAGCAACACTGCGGCTCCAGGCAAGCCGATCGTTTCGTGCGATATACCGCCGAAAGCGCCCCAGTGAAACCCCAGCGCCGCCGAAAAACGCAGAAAAACAAGTCCCACGTGGTGGCGTGGTCGACGATCCAGCTGCGGGCGGCCAGAAAAATTTTGGACATATATTCTGTGAGTTATAGACTTATTAAAATTCAAAGTTCGACAGTGAATAGCCACGAAACTTCAGGCAGACCATACCTTTTTTATTAAGAGAAGAGAGCGTCTCGTCTCACTGGCGTCTCGCGAGTCGTGAGAGTCTCATTGGGCAACACCATCTCGCCGCCGGCTCGCGAGACCGCGAAAGCTCGTCATCGACTCACCAGCGCCAGCAGCCTTTTGGGGTAAAGAACTTTATATAGAATTAAGGACCTTTGTTTTAAGACTCTATTGCTGTTTTTATGTTCTTTCTAGCTGTAAAATTGACTAAACTGTGACCTGTTGTTTGTTTTTCTAAATTATTACTATTCCTGTGTATTTTTAAAAATCTAGACGGGCTCGCACACGCAGCGCCTTACCCCGCACACACGTCGGATTGGGACGTGCGACACGTCGTTGTAACGAGCGTCACCTCCTCTTTACAGAGGTGGCATAATTAGGCAATTTTAACAGACTCTTCTTTTATAGAGTCTAAATATTATAACAAACGCTATATTTAGCGTACTTTGTAATTTAAGCAGACCACATGTATAGAACCCCAGTTAAGATGCCTGGGACTGACGAAACCCGGGCCAATGATGAGACAGGGAAAACCCTGGCGACAAACGCGGTAAGAAGAAGCATAGGAGAATGGGAGGCAGGCAAGAAAAGGCAGAGCCACACCGAAACTACCCCCCCGGAGACCATGGAGGCCACAGAGGCCTCACCAAACAAAGACACAGCGCGTAGGTTGCCTGGCGCCGACAAACCGACCACACAGGCTGGCCCTGCAGTTACAAACCAGAGGACAACACCGTCTCAGGAGGGGAGGCAAAACACGACGCCCGGAACATCATTCGAGATTCTCAGCCCCAAAAGGAAACAGTACAAGGACCGGCTGACGGAGGCAAGGGCGTGCCTCGAGTCAGGAAAACTGCAAATGGCTGCATCCCGAAACACCAAAGGCGAGATAAGAAACGCGGTGATGACAGCACTGGCCCGGCTGTACGACCTCGTGAAGGAGACGGAGTTGGAACTGAGGTCAATGAAAACAAGAAACGAAACCGGAAAAAGTACTAAACCTCTGAAACCGACACGTATCCTCACTGAAATGGACTCAACGTTCACGGTCAAAAACATCTCGACCAACGACCAGCTGCTGTCCGATATAGAGGCAAACACCAAGCGGATTATCGCCGAGCACGGAGACCTGCTCAGGGAGAATAAGGAGGAGTTAGCCAGGTTAAAGGAAGCAGTGCAGAGGCAACAAGAGACCATGGAAGGCTACCAGATGACCTACGCGAGCGTCGCCGCAGCGCCACCCAGAGCCACGCAGGTAAAAGCAGTGACTATGCACTCCGTAGTGGTGTCGTCCAAGGATGATAACCACACGGGGGAGCAAGTCCTCGAGCAGATAAGGAGCGCTGTAAAAGCGAAAGAGAGCGGGGTACAGATAGAAAAAATAAGGAAGGCAAGAGACAGGAAGGTCATCGTGGGATGCCGAACTCAGGAAGAAGTCGGGAGAGTAAGGGAAAGGATCATGAAAGCCGGGGAACATCTGCAGGTCGACCCAGTGGAAAACAAGGACCCACTCATAGTCCTCCAAGGAGTCCTCAAAATCCATTCAGACGATGACATCTTGGGGGCTATTAGAACCCAGAACAAACATCTATTGAGAGACGTGAGTGGGGACCAGGACCGGATGGAGGTCAGGTACAGGAAAAGGGCGAGAAACCCGCATACTGCACACGTGGTGGTTAGAGTCTCACCGCTCATCTGGGGCCGTCTGACAGAGGCAGGGGCTGTATATGTGGACGTGCAGAAGGTACCGGTAGCGGACCAGTCCCCCCTAGTACAGTGCTCGCGCTGTCTAGGGTATGGACATGGGAAGCGACTGTGCCGAGACCAGGTCGACGTGTGCAGCCACTGTGGAGGCCCGCACCTGAAAACTGAGTGTGCAGACTGGCTCGCAAGAATGCCCCCCAGCTGCTGCAACTGTGCAAAAGCAGGAACAGAGCAAGCAAGGCACAACGCGTTCGACTCGGAATGCCCAGTAAGGCAAAGGTGGGACACTATAGCGAGGTCCTCGGTGGCCTATTGCTAAGGTGGCCCCGGGCATACAACAGCATCCTACCACAAGAAAATACAAGGTAGTCCAGGCGAACCTCCAGAGGAGCGAACTTGCAACGGCCGAACTCCTGATAGAAGCAGCAAAAAGGAAGATGTCCTTCGCCATGGTCCAAGAACCATACATTGGAAGCGTTGGACGCATGAAAAACTACGTGGGTACCAGAATAGTTCAGTGCGAACCAACGCCAACTATGGTAAACAAAAGTGCCATTGTTGTCCTTGACGATGCGATCAACGTCACCCAATGCCCGACGCTAACGACCCACAACATAACGGTCGCAAAATTAAGAACGAAAGCGTGGGAGCTAGGAGTAGTATCGGTCTACCTAGAAGGGGACAAGGACATCGAACCGTATGTGAAATGGATGGAGAAAGTGATCAAAGAGCTGGGGACGCGGAAAATTCTGCTCGGTGGAGACGTAAACGCTTGGAGCACATGGTGGGGAAGTGAGAGAGAGGACCACAGAGGGGAGACACTTGCGGGCTTCCTAGAGGAACAAGAGTTCCATATACTAAACCGAGGCTCTGAGCCCACATTCGATACAATTAGAGGGGGAAGGCGCTACACCAGCTGCGTTGATGTCACCACCTGCTCCACGGACATGCTCGGACATGTGGACAAATGGAGAGTAGACAGCGAGATGACGGGCTCGGACCACAGGGCAATTCTCTTTGAAGTTGATCTGGAAAAAGCTGAGGGTATCGAGATCAGAAGAACTACACGTATCTACAACAGCAAAAAAGCAAATTGGAGCCAGTTTCTGGAGAACCTGACACAATTCTGCAGTCAAAATAACATCAATAAAGCCGAAATAGATAAAATAATAGATACAAACACCCTAGACAAAAAGACAACAGAAATTACAGAAACTATCATTAAAGCATGTGAAGACTCGATACCCAAAGCCAAAAACAGTTCAACAGTAGGGTTCCCTTGGTGGACCGAGGAACTCGCCAAGCTGAAAGGTGAAGTTGCCACAAAAAGGCGCAGAATCCGATGCGCAGCGCCCATCCGCAGAGCATACGTCGTGGAGCAGTACCTCCAAGCAAAGGAGAACTACGAACTGGAGGTGACACGGGCTCAGACGGCGAGTTGGAAGAGCTTCTGCGAGAAACAGGACCGAGAAAGCATGTGGGACGGGATATTCAGGGTGATTAGCCGCACACAAAAAAGGGAAGAGGACACACCGTTGATACAAGACGGAAGGGCTCTAGGGAATGAAGAATCGGCGCGACTGCTGGCCGATACCTTCTTCCCACAGGATGATCCACTGGACGACAACCCATATCACGCGCAAATCAGAACCGCAGCAAAAACTGTAAACGAGAGATCGCATCCTGAGGATTGCGACCCTCCGTTCACACTAGAGGAACTGCGGTGGGCGGCGTCCAGCTTCAACCCCAAGAAAGCACCCGGACCGGACGGCCTCACAGCCGATATTTGTAAAGCGGCAATCACCCAGTGCCCAGATGTTTTTCTCGCGCTCATAAATAAGTGCCTGAGTCTCCACCACTTCCCCACCCTGTGGAAGGAGGCAGCAGTGGTAGTTCTTCGAAAGCCGGGGAAGGAAGATTACACCCAACCCAAGTCGTATAGACCGATCGGCCTGCTGCCCGTTCTCGGGAAAATCCTCGAGAAGATCATGGTCCGAAGAATAAGGTGGCACATACTACCGGAAGCCAGCAAATGGCAGTTTGGTTTCACGCCGCAGCGCAGCACCGAGGACTCCCTCTATGTCATGTTAGAGAAGATAAAAACCGAGCTCAAAGCCAAGAAAATAGTTACGATGGTATCACTTGACATAGAGGGCGCCTTCGACAGCGCGTGGTGGCCAGCCATCCAATGTAGGTTGGCGGAGACCCGATGCCCCGCGAACCTGAGGCGCCTAGTGGACGACTATCTGTCCAACAGAATTGTCAAGGTGAGGTACGCGGGAGCCGAGTGCGCCAGGAACACAACCAAAGGTTGCGTGCAAGGGTCAATCGGGGGACCAACCTTTTGGAACCTGCTGCTGGATCCGCTGCTGAAGGAGTTAGAAAGCCGGGGCGATCATTGCCAGGCCTTCGCGGACGATGTGGTCTTGATCTTCTCGGGAACCACGGCCTTGGAGATCCAGAGACAGGCCAATGCAGCCCTCGAGCATGTGAGGGAGTGGGGAGTCAGAAACAAGCTCAAATTTGCGCCGCATAAAACCAAGGCAATGGTTTTGACCAACAAACTTAACTACGACTCCCCACTCTTGAGCATGGGGGGAGTGAGCATTGGACTGTCTCGGGAGATAAAGATCCTGGGGCTCACAGTGGATGATAAGCTCACATTTAACATACACGTCTCCAATGTATGTCGCAAGGCCTTAGGCCTCTACAAACAGCTGGCGAAAACAGCGAAAATCCACTGGGGCCTAAATCCCGAGGTGATCAGGACCATTTACACCGCAGTAGTGGAGCCTATCATAATGTACGCGTCAAGCGCATGGGCACCTGCGTCAAATAAAATATGCGTCCGTAAACAGCTAAATGCGGTCCAGAGGGGTTTTGCGCAGAAAATAATAAAGGCGTACAGAACGGTGTCCCTAAATTCAGCCCTACTGCTCGCGGGACTGCTTCCGCTGGACATCAGGGTCCGGGAAGCAGCCTCGCTTTATGGTGTAAAGAGAGGTGATTCCCGCGAAGCAGTCGCAGATCGCGAGATGGAGAGGCCCGTTCTGCACACGGATACACCGCATCCGGCAAAAAGACTCGGGCTCAAATACACATGCCTGGAAGACCGTGCACAACTGGAGGAGAACGACAACCCAGGTCTCAAAATATTTACAGACGGGAGTAAAATCCAGGGGAAGGTCGGCGCAGCAGTTTCAATATGGAAAAACGGGGCGGAAACAAAAACCAGGAAGCTGAAACTCGACCACTTCTGCACGGTCTACCAGGCAGAGCTTCTGGCCTTATCAGAAGCAACAAAAGAGGCTCTAAAATCTAGCGAAGGCGTCTGCAACATTTACTGCGACTCAAGGTCGGCCCTTGATGTCGTGGTAAATGAAGTCTCTCTTCACCCTCTGGCAATGCATGTAAGATCAAACATACAGGAAAGCCAGAACAGGAACAAAATAATTAACTTATTTTGGATAAAGGCGCATGCAGGGCTAGAGGGGAACGAGAGAGCGGACGCCCTTGCAAAAGATGCCGCATTAAAGCTGAAAACACGACCGAACTACGACAAGTGCCCACTTTCATTCGTCAAGCGACAAATCCGCCTAGAGTCGATTGACGAATGGAATAAACGCTACAGAGAGGGAGAGACGGCCTCTACCACCAAAGCTTTTTTCCCAAACGTCCCCGAAGCCTATAAAGTAATTAAATCCCTAGAGTTGGACCATGTCATGGTACAGGTGATGACGGGACACGGCGGTTTCTCTGAGTACTTGAGTCGCTTCAAGTGCAAGGAGAGCCCGGCGTGCGTGTGCGATCCCGGTGTAGAGGAGAGTGCCCTGCATATATTACTTGACTGCCCTGTATACAGTATAGAGCGTTATAATATAGAAATGGAGACGGGAATCCAAGTAGTTAAGGAAAATTTGAGTAGCATTTTGCAAAATAAAAACTGTAATAAAAAATTCGTAAATTATTGTAAACATATAGCAAAAAAGGTAGCCAATAGAAACAAGTAAGAATTAGCAACACTAGTGCATACAAGTAGTTGTATGACGTCAGTGTACTAAAACTAAGGTAACAAAATGTATATAGTATAGAAAATTGTTGTATTAATATGTTAAAATTAAGAAAATGGGTTAGCATAGATACTTGTTGTATAAATATGTTAGTGTAGTAAGAAAATGTGTTAGAAGATAGTATAAGAAATTGTATGAAAAGAAAAGCAAAATGGAAAATAAAGAAACCCCTGCCCCTTTTCCTCTGCACGCATAAATATAAGCATAGGAGTAGGTGGGAGTCCCACCCACAAAAAGTACAAAAGAGGATGAATGCAAGAAAGAACCGTATGAAGCATGGAAGTACGAGAGGCATGAAAGATAGAACTGGAATGAAAGAGAAATAGATATAAAAAGACCCTGTCTCATTCAGGGGAACAGAAAAAAAAAAAAAAAAAAAAAAAAAAAAAAAAAAAAAAAAAAAAAAAAAAAAAAAAAAAAAAAAAAAAAAAAAAAAAAAAACTAACCTAACCTAACCTAACCTAACCTAACCTAACCTAACCTAACCTAACCTAACCTAACCTAACCTAACCTAACCTAACCTAACCTAACCTAACCTAACCTAACCTAACCTAACCTAACCTAACCTAACCTAACCTAACCTAACCTAACCTAACCTAACCTAACCTAACCTAACCTAACCTAACCTAACCTAACCTAACCTAACCTAACCTAACCTAACCTAACCTAACCTAACCTAACCTAACCTAACCTAACCTAACCTAACCTAACCTAACCTAACCTAACCTAACCTAACCTAACCTAACCTAACCCAGTTGCGACTCTGACGTCGAGCGAGCCAGTCGAGTCTCACGGAGCTCCGTCAGTTTGGCATCACCATCGCGTCACTCTCGCCAGAGTCTCGCGAGCGCGCTCGAGAGTCTGAGAGCGTCTCATCTCGCTCGCGTCTCGGGAGAGCGTCTCATCTCACTCGTATCTCGGGAGAGCGTCCCATCTCGCTCGCGTCTCGGGAGAGCGTCTCATCTCGCTCGCGTCTCGGGAGAGCGTCTCATCTCACTCGCGTCTCCTCGGCGTCTCACCGGCGACTCACCGGCGCCCACCGAGAGCCACAACACCTGGCGGCACTCCGACGAGCTTTTGACAAACTTTTCTCATCGGATCTTAAAGTGCGATATACCGAAGTTGCGGGACAGTGCCGCGCATCCGGCTACAGTGTCTGTTTGAGCCGCAAAGTGTCAGTGAAATTTTTGGACATATATTTTGTAAGTTATAGACACTCTGAGAGCGTCTCGTCTCACTGGCATCTCGTGAGTCGTGAGAGTCTCACCGGGCAACACCATCTCGCCGGCAACTCGACACCACACCTGGCGTATCGAGACTCTGAGAGCGTCTCGTCTCACTGGCATCTCGTGAGTCGTGAGAGTCTCACCGGGCAACACCATCTCGCCGGCAACTCGACACCACACCTGGCGTATCGAGACTCTGAGAGCGTCTCGTCTCACTGGCGTCTCGCGAGTCGTGAGAGTCTCATCGGCGCAACGGCACACTCTGTGAGTTATAGACTTATTAAAATTCAAAGTTCGACAGTGAATAGCTACGAAAGTTCAGGCAGACCATACCTTTTTTATTAAGGAATCTGCTGCGCGCTAAGAAACTGTACGAGCCTACAAAAGCCGGGAATTTTGACGACCGTCCTTCAGTGGAAAAAATCAGTTTTAGTTAGAAAATAGAAAAATAGTAAAATTAAGTTTTAAAAAGTTTAGAACCTCATTGTTGATTGTAAAAATAGTGTACATAGAATAAGTAGCAACCTCTAGCTAAATAAGACCGGCTCTACATAGAGCAATAAAGATTTTGTGTGTATTTCGTTCCATATATTGTGACCTTATTCTCTACATTTTTTAGTAACGACAAACTCACCCAATATACAGGCGAGTTATAGCTATAAGGTGACTCTACTACAATTTATTATATACTCTACATAGAGTCAAAAGCATTTCTTGCGTGTTACGACATACCCACCCACTATACAGGTGGAGAAACATTAAAATAAGACAGTTTCTGGTAGAGCCAGAACACTTTTCCCCCCGAAAAAATTAATAGACTAGGACAGGAGCCACATAGCTTATCGGGCTTTTAGCTTTTACCGTAAAACATACACATGTTTGGATACCGAACCCCGATCAAAATGCCTGGAAGCACGGGGAGCCAAACTGGAGGGAATGAACAAGCGACGGCGTCAAACGTCAGACGTAGTATAGGAGAGTGGGAGACGGCAGGGAAGAAAAAGCAGACCCCCCCAAAAGAAACCACCCCGGAAATAGCCCCGAGCCCCTGTGAAACGACGCCTGGATCCCCGCAGACCCAGGAGTCCTCCCGCAGAGACCCCCCGAGGCAAAAAACCCCTCCAAAACACAAACAAAAAGATGATGGACTAAAGGCAGCAGAATCGGTAACATCGCCAGCGACCACATACCCGAAAACAGCAGAGGCCAGGCAGCTGCTTATGAAGGCAAAAAGCAACATGGCAGCATCGGGAAACATAAAAAGAGAAATCAAACAAGCAGTAACGGAATCCATAGAGAAACTCTACAAACTGGTGAGGGAAGTGGAGCTGGAGAAGAAGCGACTAGAGAATCTAGGACCCACCCCCTCCGCCTCGGAAAATCGGAAACAAAAAGCCAAAGAGGCTGATAGAAGTGAAGAAACAGACACCACCAAAGGAAGAATGGATCTCACCATGGAGTTGATGAAGAAGATGGAAGAACACTCAAAGAAGCTACAGGAATGTAACGAGAGGACAGAACAGCTAAATGAAAACCTAAAGAGTATCAGAGAGGAGAAAATCACCTACGCGAGTATGGCAGCCCGACCTGTGAACAGACAGAGTCAACAATACCCAACTCTGCACTCGGTTGCCATCACATCAACGGATGACAGAGATTCGGGAGAGGACGTCCTAGAAAGGTTAAGGAAGGTAGTCGACGCCACAAAAGAAGGAATACAAGTGGACAAGATCAGGAAAGCGAAAGATCAGAAGGTAATAGTAGGATGCAGAACGAGGACGGAAATAGAGAAGATAAGTGAAAGGGTAAGGAAAACGGGAGGACAGCTAATAGTAGAAGAGATCAAGAACAAGGATCCACTGGTAGTCCTAAAGGACGTGCTGACCTACCACAAAGAAGAGGAAGTACTGGAAGCCCTACGGAGACAAAATGGGAAGATATTTAACGACTTAGGAGAGGAAGATGATAGGATGGAAATAAGGTATAAAAGGCGAACTAGGAACACCCACACACACCACATCGTGCTGAGAGTGTCCCCCACCCTATGGCAGAGACTGACGAACCTGGGGAGAGTCCACATAGATCTCCAGTGGATTAAAGTCGAAGATCAATCCCCCCTGGTCCAGTGCAGTCGATGCCTAGGATATGGCCACAGCAAACGATTCTGTAAGGCAACCGAGGACAAGTGCAGCCACTGCGGGGGGCTGCACATGAAAGCGGAGTGCCCGGAATTCAATGCAGGAACGGAGCCAACATGTTGTAACTGCCAACAAGCTGGAAAAGAGGCAATAACACACAATGCATTCAGCCAAGAGTGCCCAGTCAGAAAACGGTGGGAGCAAATAGCGAGGTCAACAGTAGCTTATTGCTAAGGTGGCCACGGGCACTACAATTAACACAACAGCAATAGGCACCAGTGCAAAGCCATACACGGTAGTACAGGCAAATCTCATGAAAAAACAGCTAGCCACGAATGAGCTTATAATGGAAGCAGGAAAGAAAAAACTAGACTTTGCACTGGTACAAGAGCCATATGTGGGGAGCGTGGGGGGCATGAGGGACTATCCCGGGACAAGAGTTATACAGCACATCCGTAAAGGTGACGAGATAAATAAAGCGGCGATAGTCATATTCAACCCAGATATAGACGTCATCCAATGCCCCACGCTAACCACGGAGAACATAGCAGTGGCGAAATTGAAAACCCAAACCTGGGACTTAGGCATAATCTCGGTGTATCTGGAGGACTACAAGCCAATAGAACCCTACATAGAGCACGTGAAGAACATAGTGGCAAAGCTAAACCTAAACAACATGATCATAGGCGGCGACCTCAACGCATGGAGCGCCTGGTGGGGCAGCGAAAGTGATAACCACAGAGGGGAGGAAATAGTCGGACTGTTTAACGAAATGGAGCTACACATCCTGAATGAAGGCAAAGAACCAACTTTCGATACGATCAGAGGCGGGAGACGCTTTAAGAGCCACGTCGATGTTACGGCATGCTCGACGGACCTGTTAGGGCGTATAGAAGGATGGAAAGTGGACACTGGTATGACCAGCTCCGACCACAATGCAATTGTTTTTAAAATCAATTTAGAAAAGTCGATAGGCACTAAAATAGAGAGGACAACACGTATTTACAAAACAAAAAAGGCGGATTGGACTACATTTAGGCAAGAAATAACCAAAAAATTCGAAACCAATAACATAAACAAGGAAGTAATTCAAAACATAGAAAATATACAGGAGCTAGAAGAAAATATAGAAAAATACATTCAAATCACTAGAGAAACGTGTGAAGAAACAATCCCAAAAATCAAAAAAGACACAAAGATACAACTGCCATGGTGGACTGAGGAGCTGGCCAAAATGAAAAAAGGGGTTGCCACCAAAAAGCGCCGAGTATCCTGTGCAGCACCAAAAAGGAGAGCATGGGTCGTCGAGCAATACCTAGAGGCAAAAGAACAATACGAAGTAGCTGCCAAAAAAGCGCAAGTACAAAGCTGGAAGGATTTCTGCGAAAAACAGGATAGAGAATCGATGTGGGACGGGATATACAGAGTAATAGGAAGAACTAAGAAGAGACAGGAAGATATACCTCTGGTGAAAGACGGCGTACAATTAGGACAGACAGAGTCAGCGAAAACCCTGGCTGAAGTCTTCTACCCTGACGACTGTACGGAGGAGGATAATGAAGAACACCGAAGTATCCGAGAAAAAGCAAAAACCATAAACGAGGAAACTCATCATGAGGCATGGGATCCCCCGTTTACGACGGAGGAACTCAGATACGCGACAGAGAGCTTCAATCCAAAGAAAGCCCCCGGCCAGGACGGACTCACCGCGGACATCTGCAAGCATACAATTGCGCACCACCCAGATATATATCTGGAAATCGCAAACAAATGCTTGGAGCTGTCGCACTTCCCCATACAGTGGAAGCAGGCCACAGTGGTAATATTAAGGAAACCAGCAAAAGACGACTATACTCAGCCAAAGTCTTACAGACCCATTGGACTGCTTCCAGTGATGGGGAAAATCCTAGAAAAGATGCTGATCCGGAGAATCAAATGGCATACTCTCCCAAGCATGAATCACCGCCAGTATGGATTCGTGCCACAAAAGAGCACCGAAGACTCCCTCTATGACATAATGCAGTATATCCGTGAGGAACTTCGTAAAAAGAAGATCATCACGATGATATCACTGGACATAGAGGGAGCCTTCGACAGCGCATGGTGGCCGGCCATTAAGTGCAGACTCGCAGAGAAGAAATGCCCTATCAACTTGAGGAAGTTAGTAGACAGTTATCTTGAAGAAAGGAAGGTGCTGGTGAGGTACGCGGGGGTCCAGTACCCAAAGAACACCACCAAGGGATGTGTCCAGGGTTCAATAGGTGGACCGACGTTTTGGAACATGCTGCTGGACCCGTTGCTGGATGGCCTTGCAAACAAAAAAGTCCACTGCCAGGCGTTTGCGGACGATGTTGTTCTGATGTTCTCCGGAGACACAGCCCTAGAAATCCAAAAAGAAGCGAATGAAACTCTTGCCTATGTGCAGGAGTGGGGAAAGCGTAACAAACTAAAATTTGCTCCTCAAAAGACTAAAGCAATGGTAATTACCAATAAATTAAAATACGATTCACCACTCCTGCGCATGGGCGGAGTAAACATCGAGCTATCAAGGGAAATAAAGATCCTAGGGCTCATAATCGACGAAAAACTGACCTTTCGCCAACACGTCCACGCCACCTGCGCAAAAGCAGTGGCCATTTATAAACAGCTATCAAGGGCGGCAAAGGTCAGTTGGGGTCTCCAACCGGAGATCATTAGAACAATATACATAGCGGTAATCGAGCCAATAATCATGTATGCAGCGAGTGCATGGGCACCGGCGGCAGAGAAACTATACATCCGTAACCAACTAGACGCAGTGCAGAGGGCATTCGCCCAAAAGATCTGTAAGGCCTACAGAACAGTGTCCCTCAACTCGGCCCTATTGCTCGCAGGACTGCTGCCCTTGGACCTAAGAATCCAAGAAGCAGCAACCTTGTACGAAGCCAAAAGAGGGATACCGCAACCCCTAATAGGGGACCGCGTGATCGAGACACGAGCAAGCTACACCTCGGCCCCGCACCCGGCGGAGAGCACAAAGTATACATTCCAGTTCGTGGAAAACGAGGAGCAAATGGCAGGAGCTGAAAACGGCGAAGTCAAACTTTTCACAGACGGCAGCAAAATCCAAGATCGAGTTGGCGCATCGTTATCCTGTTGGCATAACAATGTGGAAAAGAAAGCCCAAAAGTTCAAGCTGGAACCATATTGCACTGTCTTCCAGGCGGAAATGTACGCGGTGCTCAAAGCTACGGAAGCGGTGCTGAGGAGCGCTGAAACAAACTTTAGCATATACAGCGATTCGCGGTCAACCCTGGAGGCAATCGGCAGCCAGAACTCCTACAACCCCGTGGCGACCAAGATCCGAGAGAACCTAACAAGGCTGAAAAATGATGGCAAGACGGTTGCACTCTATTGGATTAAGGCGCATGTGGGGATAGCCGGAAACGAACGGGCCGACGCACTGGCGAAGGAGGCTGCACTAAACCTAAAAACAAAGCCGCACTATGACCAATGTCCAGCCTCCTATATAAAAAGATGCATCCGCAGAGAAACGCTGGAAGTATGGGGCCATAGGTACAAAACGGGAAGCACGGCATCTGTAACGAAGATCTTCTTCCCAAATGCAATCGAGGCTCATAGGATCCTAAGTAAGATTAAAATAGACCAAACCCTGACTCAAATAATGACCGGACACGGCGGGTTCTCCGAGTATTTACACAGGTTTAAATGCAAGGAGAACCCATCGTGCCTGTGCGAACCCGGCACCCCGGAAACTGTCCCCCACATTCTGCTCTATTGCCCTCAGTTCAGCCTAAATAGGTACAATATAGAGAGCGAAATAAACACCAAAATAAGCATAGACAATGTAAGTAAAATACTAGAAAATAAAAACACTAGAAATAAGTTTTTAGAATACTGTATAAAAATAATAAAAATTGTAGTAAACAGAAATAAGTAAGGAAACGATAAACAATGTATATTGTGAAAATAAACATGTTAGTTTATCAAGTAAAATTGTAAAAATAAATCTAAAAACAGATGAAATAAAGAACTTACCAAAGCTGTGATGTAAAATCCTCTGTCTTGCACCATCTGAAAAAGAAAAATGTATAACTAGAATAATGTAGAAATAAGGAAAATAAATGTAATAGTAGATAAGATAAAAATGCAAACAGAAATAAAAGTACCCGTGTCAAGCTTATTACCCCTGCAAATGAAAATGAAATAAAGAGATAGATAGTTAGAATAGCAAAGTAGGTGGGAGACCCACCCACGTAAAATAAGAAAGATGATGGATGAAAGAAAGATAATGTATGATGTATGGAAGTACGAGCAGAAAACTAGCGAGAACTGGAATGAATGTGAACCAGCTTAGAATAGACCCCGATCCTGTCAGGGGAAAAGTTAGAAAAAAAAAAAAAAAAAAAAAAAAAAAAAAAAAAAAAAAAAAAAAAAAAAAAAAAAAAAAAAAAAAACCTAACCTAACCTAACCTAACCTAACCTAACCTAACCTAACCTAACCTAACCTAACCTAACCTAACCTAACCTAACCTAACCTAACCTAACCTAACCTAACCTAACCTTTTTTTTTTTTTTTTTTTTTTTTTTGTCGCTGTGGGAAATGCTTTACGCATACCCCCCGGGCTGGGTAGGCCCATTGGTGGGGGGTTATGTGGGACTCCCTCCTCTCACACCCCTCTGAAAGCAGAGGGGGGGAGGAGTATACCCACTAAAACCCACAGCGGCGTTTCCCTCTCCTTGCCGTTGTACAGGGGCGTCCTGGGATCACAATGTGCAACCATGACGCCCCCCGGCGGCCCTGGCTAACCTACGCCAGGGCACCCGCGCCAAAGGAGGGGAAGACCAGAAACGCTTGGCCTTCCCCCCAGACGTGTAGGGCCGTGCAATGCGGGTTCCCCAACCCGCGGCCCTACTGGGGGAGCATGCGGTTCATGAACCGCCCACGTGCTCGACCCCTCCGTCTACGCCGGATCGGGAGCGCATCCACCCTCTCTTCGCGCTCCCGCTCCGCGGCCTCCTTCTGCGAAATAACTGATTCGCAGAAGGAGGCCACCGCCTCCCAGGATCTCTCGCTGCTCAGCATGGCCGCCACGACGCTGTGCAGCGAGAGATCACCCACTCCGAGAGACGCCACAAGCGTGCGGCGCTCGTCGGCCCAGTGCACACATTCCGCAAGCGTGTGCTGGGCCGTGTCGTCATCGGCGCCGCACTCATGGCAAGCGGGTCCGGGCTCCCTCCCAATACGATGCAGGTAATGACCGAAACAGCCATGTCCGGTCATTACCTGCGTCATCCGGAACCCGAGCTTGCCGTGGCGCCTCTCCAACCACTCATCGAACGACCCGAGGAGGGCCCCTATGGTGCGGTGGCCATAGGGGGCATCCTCGAGGTCGTTCTTCCACCTCTCCCGCAGCCTTCGCTCGGTTTGGCTGCGGGCGGCCCTCACCTCCTCAGGAGCAGGGTACACCCCAGTGGCCCTGCTCCTAACCCTCTCCCGGTGCGCCTCGGCTAGGGATTCCGCGTCCAACTCCCAAGGGGGAGTCCCAGCCAAGGCGCACGCTGCTGCCCCGGCCACCGTCACGTATGCCCTGCATATACGTAGGGCCACCACCCTTTGTGGCCTCCGTAGCAGGGCTTTGTTTGCCGCCGTCAGCCGGTCCGCCCATATCGGGCACCCGTACAGGGCCATGCTCCGGGTGACACCGGCATAGAGACGGCGGCACGCGTTCGATGGCCCTCCCACGTTGGGCAGCAGCCGGCCCAGGGCCGAGGCCGTCGCCACTATTCGGGGAGCAATCTGGCGGAAATGCTCCCCAAATGTCCACCTGCGGTCCAAGGTGAGGCCCAGGTATTTGATATGCGGCCTCACCTGGACCGCCTCCCCGCTAACGTTGAGGGAGCACCCTGCGGGAGGTCGCCAGGCCCTCCCCCTCCCCCCAAAGATTATTCCTTCCGTCTTTGGGAGGGACACCTTCAGGCCCAGCAACCTGATCCTGGCGACTATGAGGTCCGCCGCCACCTCTGCTCTCCGCAGGGTCTCCCCCAACCCCTGCCCCCGGACGGCCACCATGGTGTCATCTGCATAGCAGATGACAGCCATCCGGGGGAGGAGGACGTCGCGTATGGCCCAATCGTACCCCAGGTTCCACAACAAGGGCCCCAACACGGAACCCTGGGGTACGCCACATGCCATGGGCCGCGTCCTCCTCTGCCCTCCCCTATCTTCGTAGAGCACTACCCGGTCCGTCAGGTAGTGCTCTACGATGCGCCGCAGGTACGGGGGCACTCCATGATACCGGAGTGCCTCCCCTATCACGGAGTACGGGAGGGAACCAAACGCGTTGGCGATGTCCAAGGACACCGCCACCACTCCCTCTCTCCTTCCCTCCGCGTACTCCGAGAACCCTCTCAGGGTCCCGATCGCGTCGATGGTGGACCGCCCCACTCGGAATCCGAACTGGCGGTCTGACACGTCGGGACCCGTGTCCTCCAGATGCTGGAGGATCCTGGACGCTAGGATCCGCTCCAGCATCTTCCCCACCTCGTCCAGCAGGACTATGGGTCTCCACCCCGATGGAGAGTCTGCTGGACGGGCTGCTTTACGAAGGAGGCACAACCTCCCCTCCTTCCAGCAGCCCGGAAACCGCCCCACCTCAAGACACTCGTTGTACAGGTCCTTGAGGCGGCTTCCGAGGTGGGCCATCGCTATCGGGAGGACTCTCCCATGCACACCGTCCGGGCCTGGGGCCTTCTTGCAGGCCCTCAGACGGTGCACCGCCCAGGTGACGTCGGCGTCCGTGATCGGCGTCACCTCCACCTCTCCTTCTGGTTCCTCCGGCGGGCCCATGGCCGGGGGAACAAACCCTCCCTCCGCGGGCGGGAACAAACCCTCCACCACCCTTGTGAGGAGCTCCGGTTCCAGGGAATCCATGGTGGGCCCGTTGCGCATCTTCTTGCGCACCACCTTGTAGGGCCTCCCCCATGGATCCCTGTTGAGAGTGTCCAAGAACGCCTCGTGCGCGGCGTCCTTGGCTCTCGCGATGGCGATGCACAGGGCCTCCGCCGCCTCCCTTAAGGCCCTGTGCAGGAGCTCCTCTTCCTCTGGGGTGTGCCTTCGCCGCCGGCATCGGGTGTATTCCCTCCGTGCCGCATTGCAGGTCCGACGTAGGGCCCCAACCTCGTCGGACCACCAATACACCCGCTTCTTGGCCGGCGGCTTTCCCGCCCGCCTCATGCTCGCGTCGCAGACCGTGTGTAGCGACGCCCGAAACTGCCGCGCCCTCACCTCCACGTCCGGACCCTGGTCCGGGGGGCGACCCCACCGCTCCTCTATTAGGGCAGCCTCTTCTACCGCGTCGCGGTCGAGACTGCCAAGAGCCCACTTGGGGAATGTGCTCCGCCCCCCCCTTCTTGCGGGACCAGGCGACTGGGCCCGCCTCTGGTTGGAGACCCTCATCCTGATGTACAGGTGATCCGAGAGGGTCTCCACGTCCCCCAGGACACGCCAGTCGGAGACGCGTGCGGCTAGGGCAGGGGTCGCGAACGAGACGTCCACGATCGAGCCCCCCTGCCGGCGCACGCAGGTATTGGCTGTGCCCCGGTTTAGGACAACCAGCCCCAAACCAGCCGCCCAGTCCCTGAGAGCTTCCCCTCGCGGGTCCGTGACGGGGGAGCCCCACGCCGCACATTTGGCGTTGAGATCCCCCAAGAGCAGGATCGGAGACGGCGCGGCAGCTCCGATGACCCTCCCCAGGCCCTCCAGGAACTGCTCGAAGGCGAACAGCGGTCTGTTGGGGGAGAAGTACACACCGACCAGCAGTGTTTCTCCCCATTTGACCGCTGCGTAGCCTTGAGCAGTTGCCACCTTTGTAATTGGCGGGTGGCCGCCCATCGCTGGGACGACCACCGCCACCAGGCCGTCGCTGTCTCCAACCCAGTTGGGTTCGGGGGAGACGAGGTAGGGCTCCGACACAACAGCAGCACTGATGCCCCACTCCGCCATGTGTTGGCACAGTAGATCCTGTGCGCGGGCGGAGTGGTTAGCGTTGCACTGCACAACCTCCCACGTTTGCGGTGTAGGCTGTGCTGGCATCAGTGCTCCATTACGTCACCCTCATCGTTGGTCGTCGCCGGCGGCCCTTGCGGCCTGGGGGTCTCCTGGGTTGTTCTGGAGGGCTCCCTACCTCTTGTGTGTGGGGGGGTACACGAGGGTCCCCCCATCACATGCTTTGCTGGTCGCTTGGCCTGCTGGCACACCGAGCAGCAAGGAGTGGGCGCAGGGCACTCCTTGGCCATGTGGCCCGTCTTACCACATCTGTGGCACAGGCCGCTCCTATCCACCTGGGACGGACACATCGCCCTGGTGTGACCGATGCCCATGCAGCGGAAGCACCGCATGGGTCGCGGTTCCAGGGCTTCTACCCGGGCTGATGTCCATCCCAGGAGCAGCCTCTTGCCCTCGACCAGCAGCTTAGCCGCCGTGATTGGGCTCCTCACTATAACGGCGCCCGTGCCGTTTGGCAGCCAGCGGAACCTGCCAACCTCTATTTGGTCAGGGAGGCACTTGCCCTTCTCGGCGACTCTGGCCTTCACAAGGTCTTCGGTGACCGACTCGTCAAACCCGGCTATGCGGATTTCCGCCTTTTTGACGGGCCGGTACACGTCGGCCACCTCCCCGACTAAGCCTCGCAGCTTTTCGGCGAGCTCGTCGGCCGCCGTACCGCTCTGGGCCCCTGGGAGCTCTATAAGGCGAGCCCCGGCCGCCGTTTTCCGCACCCGCACGTGCTCTACCCCCACCTCCGCCAGCTTTAGCGACGTGGCTTTCGCCATCAATGTTTTGTAGTCGCACTCAGCCCCTGGCTTGAGGGCGACTACTACCGCTGCCGATTTCGGCGCCACGAGCTTAGGAGCAGCGGGTTTCGCGGCTGGCACTGATTGCCGGGGTGCCGGCTTGGGTGGGGTGGGCCTCTTGGCTTTGCCCCCCTTTGTCACCTCCACCCATGAGCGTTCCTTGGCTGGAGGGGGAGCCCTCGGTTGTGGTACCCCTGAGGGGCCCGGCTGGGACTGAGGCTTGGCGGTCGCCTGTTTCCCCTGTTTCGCCTGTTTCGCCTGTTTCGCCTTAGGGGCCCTAGGAGCTGGGGCGGGCCGCGCCGGGGGCATTAGGGTCGCCCCCGTGGTGCCAGTATTTTGGGGGGCTCTGCCCGCCTTCGCCTTCGCCAGGGTTTTGGGAGCCCTAGTGGTTTCCCTCTCCGGGGCCGGTGTCGGGCAGCTGGGCTGGGCGGCTTCCGACTGTGTGGGCAGTGCCCTTCTCCTGTCCGCTGCCAATGGCGGGCGGATTATCGGCGCCGGGGGGAGGAGGCTCTTGATCTCCCCCAGGCGGACGTTGACCATCTCCCCCACTGTGAGGAGTAGGTCCCTCGTGAGCTGCTCTTTGAATTGAGCAAGGGCCTCCACCACATCAGTATGGCCCTGTTCGACACCAGTGGGGGCGTTCTGTTGGGTCCCCCTTTCGGAGAAGGCCCTCCTGAGCGCCTTCGTCTCCTCACGTAGGACGGCGAGCTCCTGCCGCATCCGCCTGTTGTCGGCCTTGAGGGCGCGCATCTGCTCGTCCTCCTGCCGTTGCTCCTCAAGGCCGTCCATTGCTGCGCCGATGGCCCTGCAGGCCGCATTGATGCGGCCCCACACCTCGCCCTTAAGATGGCCGCTTTTGGCGGCCTCCACCCTCACGCAATTTGCCGCCTCACGTGCGGCCCGGATGTGATCTTCATCCAGGAGCAGGTCCTGCGGCACGCCCTCGTTCTCCTTAGCCCTTATGGGGCTGCGCTCCCTACCCCTCCCAGACGATTTCGCCTTCCCCTTCGTTTGGGGCGGTGCGCCCCCGTTGGCCTCGTCCTCCGACAGACGCAGGAAGTCCTCTTCCTCGAGGTCCGCGAGGCGAGCCCTAGCCCTAGTTTGGGATGGCCCGGCGTGGCTAGCGCGCGGCTTCCCCCTCCGAGCCGTGCTCACCTTGGGCGAGATTTTGGGTGGGGAGTCTTCCCCAGACTCTCCATGGGGCCTCTTGCCCAGCAAAGAGACCATCTCGACATCCGGTTCCCTCTCTCCCCCCAGCTCTGCCCCCTCCTCATCGTCCGAGCTTAGGGGGTCCGGTTCGGGCAGCGGCGCGCGCCAGAGCCTCAGTCTTAAACCCCCCTCCGCTCTGGTGGCCTCCTCCTTCGAGCCCCCCTTCGAGCCCGAGGCTCCGGCCCCTTCGGGCTTCCCCCACCCTTCCAGTGAGGGCAGGCTCCCCTCGTCGTCCGACGCACTGGCGTAAGATTCGTGCGCCGAACCCCCCTCCCCTGATTGTCCATCAAGCGACATCTTCCCCAAGTCCCTAGTATTTGTTTTGGTTTTGGACTTCCCCCCCTGTGCGGCACTCCTACCTCCGACCTGGCCGCAAGTCCCCGTTTCCCCCCCAGTTTTTTCTAAGTTCCCCCCCAGTTCCCCATTTTTAAAAGACTCCATAACAGTTCCCACGAGTAGCGGAGAAAAAAGCTCCACTTGGGCAGAGATCCGCATACCCAAGTGGCCCTAATACACTGCGAGGTCGGGCGGTATCGCAGGGTTGGCCGCTAGCGACTGGGTTACCTACCCAGCCACTCCTCAGGGTGCCGATCGGGAAACTGCGTTGCGTGCGGAGATCTAGGGTTTCCCCCAGAAGTCCACGCGAAAAACAATGCCCCGATCGCCACCACAGGAGAACCTCGACGCCACGTACCACTGCGCCGGGGTTTAGGGATTTTTATAGAGGTTTACTCCTCGCGGTCCGGCCGGCTAAGGCGAGACCTCCGGTCTGCTGTATCATCCGTACCCCATTAACGCCACAACTGGGGATCGCTGGAAGACACAGCAGGTTACGGGATTCAAGGGGGGCTGGCGTAGACCCCCCTATGATGATTCTCAACGGAGAACCACCCCTCGTGTCAAGACACAACCTCAGTGGCCGGAAAAGGCCCCCTCAAAATCCTCAAAAGAGGTTACCCCCAGGTGATTTTTTATAGAGGTTTTCTTCCTCGCGGCACCCACTTGTAAAGAGTGGGCGCCCTCGTTCCCCCAAGGGGGTGTACGATATCCCGCCCCATGCTGGGTATTAGCCACCGGCTAGTAATATCCCCTAAGGGAAATTGCTAACCGTTGCCCAGGGTGCACCAGCCCAGTGTGTTGCCCTTCCCCCCGGACCGAGTCCGGCACCCAACCCCCCAGGGAACTGCAACACACCGAGCCATCGTGGAGGAACCCAGCCCGCACCCCAACCTAACCTAACCTAACCTAACCTAACCTAACCTAACCTAACCTAACCTAACCTAACCTTTTTTTTTTTTTTTTTTGACGGTGAGAAAATGCGTTACGCATACCCCCCCGGGCCTAGGGAAGCCAGATGTTGGGTGGGGGGGTTATGTGGGACTCTCCCTGCAGATGGGGCCTACCCACTAAAAACTCACCGGCGTTTATCCTCGCTGCTGTTTAAGGGGATGCCGTAGGGTCACGGTTGCATTCTTCCACGACACCCCCCAGCCGCCCGGCTAGTTGTTAAGCCGGACCTAACCTAACCTAACCTAACCTAACCTAACCAGTCTCGCGCAACGCGCACTCGCGTAAACATCGTTTCCGCGCAGCTCCGCGGTCAAAAATTCAAAGTGCCCGGATTTTTCAACCAAAACATATCGTGTCATACATCAAAAGTTGCGCGCTGACTCCCTCTATACGCTCACGCAAAAATCTTTCAAATCGGACTTCATCTCGAAGCACAGTGACTCAAAATGTGTTCCGCGCTCACCTGCGGTAAAGTGTAACTGTTGTGAAAATTACAAAAAACATCGTATAAACTTCGTTCTTATCTTAAATTGTTCTGTGTTTAAGTGTCTTTATGTGTGCTAACTTGGATTTTGCCGGACTAACGGGCACGAAGCACCCTCGTTGCCCAAAGGTACTGAGTTGCATATTTTTCCGAAAAATATCGAATAACTTTCAAAATCGATCTTTTACATAGTGTTTTTCTTATCTCCATGTATGTGTCTCTTTTATCTTAATAAACTGTGAAATTTTCGGATTTTTAACTCTTAAAATCGAAGTACAAAGTGCAAAAAACTGATTTTCTTTGTTCTCAAAAAAGTGCCTTAGACATTCGTGCGGCTCATTTTGACTATAAAATCATATAATAGACACTCTTGTGAACTCATAGTAGTTTTCAGATCTTAAATCGGTGCATTCGTTCTTCTAATATGTCACTTTTAGTTTTTGTATTAGACAATTTGTGAAATCAACTACTTTGACGCTTTCTAACTTAATATTTTCAGCGACGACCTGAAAGTTTCTCAACCCTATCTTATAGACAATTTATCGTAGTATATATGTGCAAAATTTGCGAATTTTCTGTGCAATAGTTTTTAAGATAATTAATTTTAAGTCGCGCCGCGCCGAATTCACTCACTAAATTTACGTAATTTCAAACCAAATTTTGACTTTTTTCCTGAATACAAATTTGAAAATTTTCTTTTTTAGATCTATTCTCCCATGTTAAAAAATAGGTATGACGTTTGTTCTAAATCTCTGTCATGTGTAACTTGAATTTTATTGCCAGCTAAAGATATCAACTTGAAAAGTGTTCTCCTGCTTTCTCCACTCGTCGAATCTTTGTAGCTTTTAGTGTACTTGTGTTTTATATTAAACTATTCATGTTTTAAATCTAAACTGTGTTGCATTTTCATTAATTAACGTAATATATGTAGATCTTTGTTTAACTTAAATTATCCTACCAATATACTTATCACAGTTAGCAGCGGCGCTTAAGTGCTCTTAGTTTTTATCCAGGCGCATTGACTGACTTGTTGTTTTAGTTTTAGAATTAATTGTGTATATTTAAGTGCATGTTAAGTAAGTAATTAAGAAACTCACTTGTTGTAATTTTGTTTAAATCACTCAAATCGTCTTAAAAAGCTTAATTAGCTTATATTAACATAAACAGAGAGATGTCTGACTCGCCTACTACACCCGTTTACTCTCCAATTTCAATAAAAGGCCGCGATTTTAGTGGTTGTTGCACGCAGCTTGTTGCAACTTCGGAAAGATTCCAACGATCTATGGATAAAAAACTAGAAAAGATACTGATTCAACTTGATCATGAAAAGAAACGAATCACAAAATCAAGTAATAATGAGATCACCGATTGCGTCAAAAGTCTATCCGAAGGAATTGACTATTTTGTGGAGCTCATTAAGTCGGTGGGTGAGCAGTATGCTTTCTCTACACCGACTAATGAGTCGATCTGCATCAACAGCGTTAGCACTCAAACCGAAATAGAATCTAATACTGTCACGGATAATTCGCAAAGTGATTGCTCTGAGCAAGGCATATCCAACAACGCCGCCACGTCGCTTTTTAGAACTACTCTTAGGGAGGAATTTGATAAGCTACGGGACGAACTTATTTCACGCACGAAACACCAACTAGAGCACGCTTCGTACGCCTCGGTCACCGCGGCTTCGAAGCGTCCCACAACCCAGATACCAAAACTTCCAGCTACCAAACCTGCGATCGTTGTATCATCTAAGACACCCGTCACTAGCTCTGCAGAGACGCTTCAAGCATGGAAGAAGGCCGTGTCCTTCCAGGACACGACCTTTGCCCCCGCATCTACGAAATATATATCCAACAACAAAGTTCGAATTGAGTTCGACGACATTGAACAACGAGATACAGCGCTCTCAATGACAAATAAAAATAATCGCGACATCTCTGCGGAGCCATCGAAGTTGCTGCAGCCGATGGTGGTGCTCAAAGGTATCCCAGAGGACATTCCAACCGACCAGCTAACTAATATTATCAAACGCCAAAACCCTAATCTCGGAGTGAATATAGAAAACGACAAAGATTTCAAATTTCATTTCAAGCGAAGCAATCGAAATTCAAAATTGTATAACGCCGTGTTTATTACGTCACCACGTGTATTTCAAACCGCTCTTACCAATGTCAAAATTAACCTCGAACACCAAAGGGTACATGCCTGCGAGCACTTGCCACTGCTGCAGTGCTACAATTGTTTACAATATGGCCATACCCGTAAACACTGCACCATCGAAGCCTCGATCTGTTCGCACTGCGCAGCCTCGGGACACGAGTTTAAGAATTGTCCTCACAAGAACGATCAGTCGAAGATCAAATGCCACAACTGCTCCACTTATTTCGAAAAAATTAATGCACCCAACGGAAATACAAAGCACAGTGCGACCTCTATAAAATGTCCACGGATGATGCAGATGATTGGCAAGGTTCGCTCTAGAGTAAATTACGGACTTTAATACTGTTTAAAATAACAACAATAACACAATCTGTCACATAAAAATCTAGTTTCATTATTTTCGCGGTCAGTTTATCTACGTAATACTATAACATTGTACATCAACTCTTAAAGACACAATTGCGCAAGTCTCAAAAAATTTATATTGTACTAAAATCTAAGAATTGCTTATTGTCTTATATTCAGAACAATAGCATTTATATAACAGACATTCATTACTTAACTTCAAATTTCTAATTTATCATTTTGACTTTATAATAATCTGTGCTTAGAGACTGTGAATGACATGTTTTTAGTATATTAAATCATAACAGTCTATAATATGCAAATAATTAAAGCACATGGTAGCCTTTAAACACTTATCATAATACGATGTATATAATATTTTACTTGTAAAACCATGTATGTTCCACTGGTAACAGTAGGAACAGTCTGTCGTCCTGCTTTTCTTATTAACTTCTAATTACTTATGTATCCAATGTTAAACAATTTCGCTTGTTATTTATCACTATAATCTTATTCGAAAACTGTAACTTTACTTGTAATTTGCTCATACTACATTCTCTTATATTAATTTCTTTCTACTGCCAACGGCGTGTATAATGTATATATATATGCTACTGGTTTGTATGTGTACATGTATGTGTTTACTTGTCCGGGCGAGGAGCAGCCAGATCATTTTGACGTGGCTGCTTCCCGTGCGGACGGGGCAATGCTATATTTTTTCTATTTCTTCATTTATTAACAATCCTATTCTCTTCTGCTGACTGTATATATAGCCTCTATATATATTTATCCGTCCGGGCGCGGAGCAGCTGGGCCATTTATTTGGTGCGGCTGCTCTGCGTGCGGACGAAGCAATATTAATTTTTTTCCCTTATCTGTGTCTTGTATTATCTACTCATCTATTAGCAGGGTGACTATTCTCTCACACACTTATTATCCGGGGTTATCTGGTGGGGACCGATGGGTGACGGAGAATACTTCTGTCGCTTGTCGGGTTTCACCGGATGCCCCCGAACATCTTCTACAACCAATACCAATTTCTTCAACCACTTAACTTTATTTTCAACTCGCTCACAGAGCGGCTTCGTGGGGGGTCGGCCGCCCGCGCATCACTGGTGCGCGGGCGGCCGGCCTGTCGCCTGTCGCCTTATTGCCGGTATTCTGTAATTCAATAACACCTCAAAAACACTTCACTTGCACACCAAATAAAGCATGCTGGGACCGGACGCGTAGACCGATAGCGCCGAAGGTTCCAGTCAACACTTCACACGAAACGGGGGAGGTTTTAGTCCGTAGGCGTTTAGAAATAGAGTCGAGACAACGTGACGCTGGACTCTATTTCTGAGCGAGTCGGGCATGCGCACCAGGACCGGCCTGGTGGTATCCAATGAGGATCTCCTCCCTCGGCGAAAAAAAAAAAAAAAAAAAAAACCTAACCTAACCTAACCTAACCTAACCTAACCTTTTTTTTTTTTTTTTTTTTTTTTTTTTTTTTTTTTTTTTTTTCTCGCTGGGAAAATGCGTTTACCCCCCTCGGAGTCCGAGGGGGCACATACCCCCCGGGGTTGGAGAAGGCCCATGGTGGGGGGTTATGTGGGGCTCACTCCCACCCTGCTCCTGCTAGCCAGGAGGGGGGGGGAGCATACCCACTAAAAACCCAGCGGCGTTACCCTCTCTGTCTGTGTTGGTGTTGGTGGGACGCCACGGGGATTACAAGTATTACTACCGTGACGTCCACAGACTGTCCCGGATTTACACCGGGCGCATCCTCGCGCCAAAGGAGGGAAGGATTGGCAACGCCTCAACCCTTCCCTTAGACTTGTTGGGCCCTATTGTGGATCCCCAGTCCACGGCCCTACTCGGGGAGTTCGCGGTTAGCGTATCGTAACCGCCTTCTCCCCACTCGTCTGCGCCGGAGCGGGTGCGCATCAGCCCTTTCTTCGCGCTCCCGCTCCGCTGCCTCTTTCTGCGACAGGACGGCTTCGCAGAATCTAGTCCCGGCCTCCCACAGTCTCTCGCTGGATAACATGCCGGAAATCACCCTGTGCAGCGAGAGATCGTCCGTCCCTAGGACCGCTATGAATTCTTGGCGCTCACCGGCCCAGCTGATGCAGTCTGCCAGTGTATGCTGGGCCGTGTCGTCCTCGTCACCACAATGGTGACAGGCTGGTGTTGGCTCCCGTCCTATTTGGTGCAGGTAATGTCCGAAGCAGCCATGCCCGGTCATCACCTGCACCAACCTATATGTTAGGCTGCCCGTCTTGCGGTCCAGCCAAGCCTCCAAGGATGGGAGGAGTGCCCCTGTGGTTCGGGTGCCGTACGGGGACTCCTCCAAGATCTCTTTCCAGCGGTCTCGCTCCCGCCGGACCGCCATACGGCGCCTCGCGGCTACCTCTTCTGGGGCCAGATGCTCGTCGATCATGGCCTCCGCCCGCTGCTCATACCGCTCTGCCATCAGCCTAGCGTCCAGCTCCCACGGCAGGGTACCGGCAAGAGCGCAGGCCGCCGCAAAGCTCACCGTTCGGAAGCATCTGGCCATCCTTTGGGCTATCACCCTCTGCGGTCTCCGGAGGAGGGCCTTCGTCCTCTCGGTCAGCCTTCCTGCCCATATCGGCGCACCGTATAGCGCCATGCTCCTCACCACATTGGCGAAGAGGCGCCGGCATGGGGCTTTTGGGCCACCTACATTTGGTAGGAGGCGGCCCAGCGCGGCCGCGGTGCCGACGAGTCGTGGAGTCATTTGTGAGAAATGCTCTTTAAAATCCCACCTCCGGTCCAGAATCAGGCCCAGGTATTTAATATGGGCCTTGACTTGGACCGCCTCACCTCCCACGGGGATGGTCTCATCGGCCCGCAGCCGCCAGCCCCTCCCTCCAAAGACCACCGCATCTGTTTTTGCGAGCGCAACTTTGAGGCCTAGGAGACCGATCCTCCCGACCGTCAGTTCCGTGGCGACCGCCGCCCTTCTTAGGGTTTCCTCATATTGTCTCCCCCTCACGGCCACCATTGTATCGTCAGCATAACAGATGGTTACCGTGCGGGGGAGCTGTACACCTCGGATCGCCCAATCGAAGCCGATGTTCCAGAGCAGGGGCCCTAGTACCGACCCCTGTGGAACACCGCACTCCATCTTCCGCTCAAGGCGACCATTCGCTCCTTCGTAGAGCACTACCCTTTCTGAAAGGTAGTGCTCCACGATTGCCTTCAGGTAGGAGGGCACCCGGTGGTAGCGAAGGGCTTCCTTAATCACCTCGTAGGGGAGAGAGCCAAAAGCGTTGGCAATATCCAGTGACACTGCCACGGTCCCCTCACCATTCTCCCTGGCTAGGTCACTGAACCTTTTCAGTGCGCCCACTGCATCGATCGTTGACCGCCCCGCGCGGAACCCGAACTGCATCTCGCTCAGATTCGGGCCGTCGTCCTCCAGATGTTTCGTGATGCGCCCAGCAATCACCCGCTCGAAACCTAACCTAACCTAACCTAACCTAACCTAACCTAACCTAACCTAACCTAACCTAACCTAACCTAACCTTTTTTTTTTTTTTTTTTTTTTTTGACCCCGGGAAATGCATAAAACTGCATACCACTACGTAACCTAAGGCCATCGGGGGTGACAGCCAGATGTTACGTATTGGTTATGTGGGGCTCTCCGCTCCTAAAGGGATTGGCCTACCCACTAAAACCCAGGGATGCTACCAACCTGTGCCTTCACGGTGATGCCGTGGGATCGCTATCAAGCCACCACGACATCACCAGCACCTCCGCCCTAGGGCGGACCCTCTCCGTAAAAGGCACACTGTAGCATGGCCAGTGTGCCTTCCCCACCTGCTTCCCTCCGGCCAACCGGGCCGTCCCCCAGGGAAGCCAGGAACCAACACCAGACACACAGGGTCCGCATGTGTATCCGGTGTCAGTCCCTCCCTCGCCGCCACGGGAGGACAAACGCCCCTGCCCCGCAGCCGTCCACGGGAGGACAAACGCCCATACCCCGCAGACACTCCCGCCTGTCCTTACGGACCGCGGTGGGCCAGTCCTCCGCCTCCCGCACCCAGCACATGAGGTAGCGGCAGCCTGCAAGGCTGAGTTCTCGGGACGCAGAGGACTAGTCCACCGCCACCACGCAGCGGCACAGGTCACCCGTCTGGTGCCTGCCCGCAGTGCCCCCCAAAAGGAGACGTCGGAGGGATGCTGCCCGTGCCCGACGCTCCGCCCTCGCGTGCCGCACCTGGAGAGTCCTCTAACAGAGGAAACCCGGTGCGGGACCCCCCAACCCCCCCTGACAGGCTCATTCGCAGCATCGGCAAGTGATCAATTAGTGGCCCCTAAGAAATCACTTGCCGTTGCTCCCGGGGTGCACCGGCCAAGACGCTTCCCTTTCCTGCGGATCAACCGGATCAAGAAGAATGAGAAGAATCCAGACACTCTGGGAGGTTTCCTGTCTAGCACCCCAACCTAACCTAACCTAACCTAACCTAACCTTGTTAAAGTTAAATTGACTAACATTGAGACCCGACTCCTACATTGACAGCAAGACGTGCCAGAACTTTGTATCTTGTTCAGCTGTCAATTGGTAGATACATCTCCAACATGTACGTACATAGAACCCCCGCCAAAAACGCGAACGACCAGGGAGCTCGGTCCCCCACAGAGCCAGAGAAAGCTGGCGCTCCACAAAACTCAAAAGTGAGACGGAGCGCTGGAGAATGGGAAGCCGGCAAGCCATCTCCACTTGTACTCTCTCCCGAACATCCTCCGAGAGTAGATGAGAAGGCAACTGCACAAAGGCAGCAGCAAAAAACAGTGCCCCCCACAGAGACAAGGGCAACAGCAACAAAGACGCAGGCCACAGTGAAAACGAGCGTACCCTCACCAACACCCTCACCAAAGAGATACAAAACCAGACTGGAAGAAGCGAGAGCCTGCAACAACAAGGCAAAGGCTGGAATGGCTGCCTCGAGAAACCTGAAGACTGACATCAAAACTGATGTCACACAGGCCATAGAACGACTATTCCAGCTGGTGAAGGAAGCGGAGGCTGAACTGGCCCGAAAAACAAAAGGCTCGGCTCCTCAAGAGTCCAAAAGACAAGAACCGGGAAGCGCAATTATGGACACCACTTTCACCACCAAAAGCAGCGACCCAGTGTTGATAACGCACCTCGAGGAGCATAAAAAGCTATTGTTAGAAAATAATAGGATGATGGGGGAAATAAAGGAGTCCCTTGAAAAACAAAAAGAGCTCATAGAGCGCGCCCCGACATACGCAAGCGCGGCGTCAACCGCAGCCCAAAGCAGCAAACCGCAGCGGAGCACGCTGCACTCGGTAGTAGTGACGTCGAAAGATGAGGCAGAATCAGGGGAAGAGGTGCTCGACAGAGTCCGCAAGGCGGTTGATGCGAAAGAAGGATGGGTGAAAGTTGAGAGGGTAAGAAAGGCGAAGGATCGGAAGGTAATTATGGGATTTGGAACGAAAGAAGAGAGGACAAAAGTGATGAACAGACTGGGAGAGGAAGGAGCAAACCTCAACGTTGAGGAGGTGAAAAACAAAGATCCGCTCCTGATCCTCAAAAACGTGCTCCAGGTGAATACCGACGAGGACGTTCTTAGAGCATTGAGGAACCAGAACCGGAGCGTTTTTCACGGCCTCAACGAGGAGGAAGATAGGCTGGAGATCAAGTACAGGAGGAGAACAAGGAACCCGCATACTGGCCATATCGTGATCAGCGTGTCGCCGACCATCTGGCAAAGGGTACTAGATATAGGAAAGGTCCATATAGATCTCCAGCGTATTAGGGTGGAGGACCAGTCGCCACTGGTGCAGTGTACTCGCTGCCTGGGCTACGGGCATGGCAGACGCTTCTGCAGCGAGCCAGCAGACCTGTGCAGCCATTGTGGAGGTCCCCACCTGAGAAGCGAGTGCGCTGAACTACTGGCGAACGAACCTCCAGCATGCCGAAATTGCGTCAAGGCCAAACTAAACCATGTGGAGCATAACGCGTTCAGTCACGACTGTCCAATCCGCAAGAAGTGGGATATACTGGCGCGGTCGTCCATAGCGTACTGCTAAGGGCACCCACGAGGACCGTAACAAATATAAAATAGCCCAGGCAAACCTCCAGCGAAATAAACTAGCAACCAATGAGTTGCTTATCGAGGCGAAAGACCGTGGGATCGCCGTAGCACTCTTACAAGAACCCTACGTAGGCGGGGCGAAGAAAATGAGGAGTTATAATGGTGTGCGAGTCTTCCAGGTCACTGGTGATGGAGAGGGGGTTGCAAAGTCTGCAATAGCAGTCTTCGACAGTGACCTAAACGTGGTGCAATACCCGAAACTCACCACGAACAACATCACCGTGGTGGGGATCCAAACAAGTGCCTGGAAGATCACCCTTGTCTCCGCCTACTTTGAACCGGACCAGCCAGTAGAGCCCTACCTGGAACACCTAGCCAAAGTCGAAAAGGAAACGGGATCGGAAAAATGGATCATCGGAGGAGACGTAAACGCCAAAAACACATGGTGGGGAAGCCCAATAGTCGACCAAAGAGGCGAAGACGTGTTTGGAGCTCTAGCCGAATTAGATATGAACTTCCTAAACAGAGGGGGGACTCCAACCTTCGACACCATCCGGGGGGGCAAACGCTATAGCAGCTTTGTGGACATCACAGCTTGTTCCACGGATATTCTCGACCTAGTGGACAACTGGAGAGTTGATGAAGGACTCACAAACTCGGACCACAACGGCATTCTTTTCGAAATTAAACTGAGCAAAACAAAAGGGATAAAAATACAGAGAACAACTCGCAAATTCAACACAAAAAAGGCCAATTGGCCCGAATTTCATGAGAAATTAAGGCAATTGATACCAAACCAAACAGACATAGATAAAATAGAAACAATAGCACAAATAGAAACAGAAATAAGCAATCTAACAAATGCAATAGAACAAACCTGTAATGACACAATGCCAACAAAGAAAAACAAAGAAAATCTTACCTTGCCGTGGTGGTCCGAAGAACTTGCTAAGCTTAAGAAAGAAGTAGCCACTAGGAAGCGTAGAATACGCTGCGCAGCCCCGGTGCGAAGAGCGAGGGTAGTTGAGGCGTACCTGGAAAAGAAAGAAGAGTATCAGTTAAAAGCAGTAAAGGCCCAGATTGAAAGTTGGAAAGAATTCTGCCAGAAACAAGATAAAGAGGGACTATGGGAGGGGATATACAGGGTGATCGGGAGAGCGACAAAGAGGGAGGAGGATTTGCCACTGGAGAAAGGAGGGAAGATACTCAACGCAAGGGATTCGGCGAAGTTGCTGGCGGAGACCTTCTATCCGAAGGACTCCTCGGACAACGACAATGAATACCATCGCCAAATCAGAGAGGACGCGGAAAAAGTAAACAGTGGCGAGCAAGATGACCCTTGCGAACCACCGTTTACGATAGCGGAACTGAAGTGGGCAACCGAATCCTTTAACCCGAAGAAGGCACCAGGAGCCGATGGCCTTACTGCAGATATATGCGGAAAAGCCATCGGCGGTAACCCTGGTTTCTTCCTGGCACTTCTAAACAAATGCCTGAAGCTCCACTATTTCCCGAAAGCCTGGAAGGAGGCAACTGTAGTCGCACTCAGGAAACCAGGGAAAGACGATTACAGCAACCCCAAAGCCTACAGGCCAATAGGCCTACTACCCGTGCTGGGGAAGATCTACGAGAAGATGCTCGTAGCACGCCTGAAGTATTATCTCGTACCTAAGACAAGCGCTCGGCAGTACGGATTCATGCCCCAAAGAAGCACCGAAGACTCCCTCTATACCCTCATGCAAAACATCCGCGGTAAATTAGAGAGAAAGAAAATCGTCACACTAATATCGCTGGATATAGAGGGAGCCTTCGACAACGCATGGTGGCCCGCCATCAGAATCCGGCTGGCCCAGGAGGGCTGCCCACTCGACCTAAGAAGGGTCATGGACAGTTACCTTAGGGACAGGAAGGTTACGGTCAGGTACGCAGGGGAAGAATTCAGCACGGGTACGAGCAAAGGGTGTGTGCAAGGATCCATTGGTGGCCCGATCTTATGGAATCTGCTACTGGATCCACTTCTCAGGAGCCTAGAAGCAAGAGGAGTCTATTGCCAGGCGTTTGCAGACGATGTTGTGCTGATGTTCGATGGGAGCACAGCACTGGAGATCGAGGGACAGGCCAATGCCGCACTCGAACATGTTCGGGAGTGGGGTGTACAGAATAAACTAAAATTTGCAGCACATAAAACCAATGCGATGGTAATTACCAGAAAACTTAAATATGACACCCCACGACTGAGCATGGGCGGTATCGGCATCGCCACGTCCAGAGAAATAAAAATGTTAGGACTAACCATCGACGAAAAGCTGACCTTCAACACACACGTCGCAAACGTCTGCAGAAAAGCGATAGGCATCCACAAACAGCTTTCAAGGGCAGCTAAAGCAAGCTGGGGCCTCCACCCGGAGGTAATAAAAACTATTTACGTGGCGACAGTGGAGCCAATTATTCTGTATGCGGCCAGTGCATGGGCGCCAGCAGCTAGCAAACTTGGAATACGGAAACAGCTGGAAGTGGTGCAGCGAGGAATAGCACAGAGTGTCTGCAAGGCTTACCGCACAGTCTCCCTGAACTCGGCACTGGTGCTGGCTGGGATGCTCCCTCTCGACCTCCGAGTTCGCGAGGCGGCTTCATTATATGAAGCCAAGAAGGGGTTGTCACTGCCGGCGCTGGGGGACTGTGAGATCGAGCAAAGGACACCAGCAAGCGACATGCCACACCCAGCAGAGCGCACGGACCTGGAAACGGTGAGCCTGATAGACCAGGAGCAAGTGGACGCACACAGTGACTTTGACGTCCGTATATTTACAGATGGCAGCAGGATAGAGGGAGGGGTAGGAGCAGCACTGTCCATTTGGAACAGAATAGCCGAGATCAAAGCCCGTAAACTAGTTCTATCCAAATACTGCACAGTCTATCAGGCGGAGCTGCTGGCACTGTGCGTAGCAACGAGGGAAATAGCCAAACATAAAGAGAGGTCGTTTGGAGTTTACAGCGACTCCATGGCAGCCCTTCAAACAATAAAAAACCAAAGATGCCTCCATCCTCTGGCAGTTGAAGCAAGGGATAACCTGAGAACTTTATCCCTCCAGGGCAAAGATGTAACTTTGCACTGGATAAAAGCTCACGCAGGACTAGAGGGCAACGAAAGGGCTGACGAGTTAGCGAAAGAAGCCGCTGTAAACACCAAGCGCAAACCTGAATACGACAAATGCCCCGTATCATTCGCCAAGCGAAGCATCCGTATGGCTACGCTTGACGAATGGAACCGGCGTTACATCAACGGCGAAACCGCGTCCGGCACCAAATTGTTCTTTCCAGATGCTGTGGCGGCTTACAGTACGGTGAGAAAGTTCGAAACGACCAGCTTACGAACACAAATAATGACAGGTCATGGTGGGTTTTCGGAATACCTGAATCGATTCAGGTGCAAAGAAGATCCATCATGCATCTGCGACCCCGCAATTAGCGAAACGGTCCCACACGTGTTGCTCGAGTGTCCGGTGTATGGGTTGCAACGGCAAAATCTAGAAATGAAGTTAAAAATCATATTAACAGTACATAGTATAAAACAAATAATGACTAGCAAAGACAGAGATGAGTTCTTATTATACTGCGAAAATATAGCAAGGAAAGTCATAAAAAGAAATAAAACGTAGGATAAATTATGTTTATATAATATCATAAGAATATTAGAAATAAGCATAAAACAACATAAGATGAAAAATGTAAAGTAATTTGTAAAAAGTAGAAATAAGAAAAATGTAAAATAGAATTAAGAAAAGAAACTGTACACCACAAACAAATGTAAAACAGCGTTGTGCCCAATTTATTATGTAAACCCTGCCAAAATTGTCCTAAAACAGCGATAAAGAATATAGGTAGATACCAGAAATAATAAATAAATAAATCCTAAGATAGAAGTAGGTGGCAATCCCAGCCACAAAACAGTAAGAAAGATGATGAATGATAGAAAGACTAGTATGAAGCATGGAAGTACGAGTAGAAAACAAGCGAGAACTGGTATGAAAGAGTCTATTGCTGAACACAAACCTCCGATCATGTTGGAGATAGTAGAGAAAAAAAAAAAAAAAAAAAAAAAAAAAAAAAAAAAAAAAAAAAAAAAAAACCTAACCTAACCTAACCTAACCTAACCTAACCTAACCTAATTGATCACCTGCCGATGCTGCGAATGAGCCTATCAGGGGAGGTTGGGGGGGTCCCGCACCGGGTTTCCTCTGTTAGAGGATCCTCAGGATCCTCTCCAGGTGCGGCACGCGAGGTCGGAGCGTCGGGCACGGGCAGCATCCCTCCGACGTCTTCTTTTGGGGGGCACTGCGGGGTGAGAGTGGGACTGGCGCCGGATACACGATTGGACCCCGTGTTCGGTGCCGGTTCCTGCTTTCCCCGGGGGCGGCCGTAGGTCGAGAGGAAGCAGGTGAGGGAAGGCACACTGGCCATGCTACAATGTGCCTTTTTCGGAGAGGGTTCGCGGCCGGGGTTCGCGGGCGAAAGTGCCAGTGATGTGGTAAAAAAAAAAAAAAAAAAAAAAAAAAAAAAAAAAAAAAAAAAAAAAAAAAAAAAACAAAAAAAAAAAAAAAAAAAAAAAAAAAAAAAAAAAAAAAAGTTTGGCCGAGTTAGGTTTGGCCGAGTTAGGTTTGGCCGAGTTAGGTTTGTCCGAGTTAGGTTTGGCTGAGTTAGGTTTGGCCGAGTTAGGTTTGTCCGAGTTAGGTTTGGCCGAGTTAGGTTTGGCTGAGTTAGGTTTAGCCAAGTTAGGTTTGACCGAGTTAGGTTTCGCCGAGTTAGGTTTGGCCGAGTTAGGTTTCGCCGAGTTAGGTTTGGCCGGGTTAGGTTTGGCTGAGTTAGGTTTAGCCGAGTTAGGTTTGGCCGAGTTAGGTTTCGCCGAGTTAGGTTTGGCCGAGTTAAGTTTCGCCGAGTTAGGTTTGGCCGAGTTAGGTTTCGCCGAGTTAGGTTTGGCCGAGTTAGGTTTCGCCGAGTTAGGTTTGGCCGAGTTAGGTTTGGATGAGTTAGGTTTGGCCGAGTTAGGTTTCGCCGAGTTAGGTTTGGCCGAGTTAGGTTTGGATGAGTTAGGTTTGGCCGAGTTAGGTTTGTTCAAGTTAGATTTGGACGAGTTAGGTTTGGCAGAGTTAGGTTTGGCCAAGTTAGGATTGGCGGAGTTAAGTTTGGCCGAGTTAGGTTTGGCCGAGTTAGGTTTGTCCGAGTTAGGTTTGGCCGAGTTAGGTTTGGCTGAGTTAGGTTTAGCCAAGTTAGGTTTGACCGAGTTAGGTTTCGCCGAGTTAGGTTTGGCCGAGTTAGGTTTCGCCGAGTTAGGTTTGGCCGGGTTAGGTTTGGCTGAGTTAGGTTTAGCCGAGTTAGGTTTGGCCGAGTTAGGTTTCGCCGAGTTAGGTTTGGCCGAGTTAAGTTTCGCCGAGTTAGGTTTGGCCGAGTTAGGTTTCGCCGAGTTAGGTTTGGCCGAGTTAGGTTTCGCCGAGTTAGGTTTGGCCGAGTTAGGTTTGGATGAGTTAGGTTTGGCCGAGTTAGGTTTCGCCGAGTTAGGTTTGGCCGAGTTAGGTTTTTTTTTTTTTTTTTTTTTTTTTTTTGCGTGGAGGGAGGAGATCCTCATTGGATACCACCAGGCCGGTCCTGGTGCGCATGCCCGACTCGCTCGCGGATAGACTCCAGCGTCACATTGTCTCGAGTCTATCCACAAACGCCTACGGACTAAAACCTCCCCCCATTTGTGTGTAGTGTGGGTCGTTGGACAATCGGTGCTAACGGTCTACACGTCATGCCCAACATTGTGTTTTTTGAGAGAGAGTTATATGTATGGTCGTGAGAATGTAGTGTGGTTTTTGTAAGTTAGATGTTTTATGTTGATTGGTATAGCTGCTTGTGTATTCGATGTGGTTACCGGCATATGGGACGAATATTTAATAAAATTGTATATTCGGAAAGTAAGATTATAAAATATAATAGATAAATAAATATTTAGGAAGGAGTGAAAAAATATAACATTGCCCCATGTCCGCGCGCGGAGCAGCCATGCCACTCAGAATGACTCGGCTGCTCCGCGCCCGGACGAGCAAATATATATAGATTCTATATATATAGTTGGCATAATAAAGACCTAAGAAAAGGGAGTTAGGAGATAAATAGGATATCAATATTGCCCCATCCGCACGAGAGGCAACCGCCCCAACAAAGAAGCGGCTGCCGCGCGCCCGGACAAGTAAACACTGGTATAGGTAATATATATTACACAAGTGATCAGCAGAATATAAAAATATATAAAAATGATCACAGAAAGACATTGTCATTAGAAAAGAACAGATTAGGGTTTACACAGAATTGCTTTCATAATTTTTGAGCTTACAAATTGAATACAATTAAGATTAAATGTTACATTTTTGGAATAGAAGACTTACAGTGATTAAAATAGTTTACGTTTACAGTTATTAGAATTTAAGGCAAAGCATATTGACAATATAACGAGACAGTAGTGATATTTAGCACAGAGAATTGTATTTTTAAAGATCGAATAAAAAGAGAAAGGTACATAGTTTAAAAAGAGACTCGTGTGTACAATAAGTATAATATTTCCTTAATTAGTGGGGGTAATCAATTTTTTGTTGTAGATTTAATTTGGCAGAGACGATTCTGGGGCAGTTAGGATTAATGGCGGTGTGGTCAGTTTGTAGTTTTTTGTTTGATGTAGATTGGCCGAGTTAGGTTTGTTCAAGTTAGATTTGGACGAGTTAGGTTTGGCAGAGTTAGGTTTGGCCAAGTTAGGATTGGCGGAGTTAAGTTTGGCCGAGTTAGGTTTTGCCGAGTTAGGTTTCGCCGAGTTAGGTTTTGCCGAGTTAGGTTTCGCCGAGTTAGGTTTGGCCGAGTTAGGTTTGGACGCTTTACGCCTATTTTATAATCATTTGCACGATTACAGTAATTTACAGTCCGCTTTCGTTTAATTAATCAGACTAGACTTCGTTCTCGTAAAAATAAATCTCTAGATGTAACAAGTTGTATAGATGAACATGGTATGTTTCATAAGGGAACACCCAAATACTCCGAATTATTTTATTCCGAATTTACTTATTCCGAATTTCAAAACTCCGAATTTCATAAATCCTAAAAAATAAAATTCCGATTATTGAAAAACACGATATTTATTATACCGAATTTCAAAAATCAGATTTTTCTATATTCCGACATTTATTTCTCCGAAAAATTAAAAGCTCGATGTACCCTTTGTCCGTATAACGGAATTCCGATTTTCATTTGTCCGAAATTTCGTTACTAATTCGGAATTTTGTCATTCGGAGTTTTGAAATTTTGTAAACTCTTAATATTATTGAAATATGAGGCGCAGGTTTTAAAGTCTGAAGAAAGTCAGGACTTTTTTGACAAAATTTGAGAATTATTTTTATAGTTTTGCCTTAAAAAATACGCTACGTTCAAATAATAATAATGGCTGAGATAATATTGTATTTTATATGCATTGGAGAATATGTAACAAAACCCGAATCGCAGCACCCCACTATCCACGTGGTCTTGTCTGCTCTACCCCTAGAGTGTATATAGAAAGCCGGAGGCGCGGAGGGGGAGCAGCCCTCGCCCGCTGTAGCAAAGCACAGGCACAATGTGAGCCGTAGCGGCTGAGGCTGGTCGCCGAAGGCGACCAACAAGCCGAAGCTGCGAAGGCGAGCATTAGGGCCTGTGCTTTGATACGCAAGGGCGAAGGGGCTGCTCTTCCCGCAGCGGCGGAGCAGTTGCTGAGTCCGACCGACTGTTTTTAAGTCCTGTATCTACGTTTATCATTATTTAGTCAAAATTTTTATTTTTCGATATTTTGGAATTCGGAGTTTTGATAATCGGAATTCGTACTTTTGATGTATCGGATTATTATAGATTCGGACTTTTCATTGTTCGGTGTATGGAATCTCGGACTTTTGAAAATCGTAATTCTTACAGTTAGACGTTTTGTAATTTCGGAATTTTAAAAGTCGGAGTTATGAAAAATCGGGATTTTAATAATAGGAATTTTAATCCATTCGGAATTTTAAAAATCGGTATTTTGATATTCGTGATTGTGAATATCGGAATTAAGTTTTTCGTATTTATGTAGTGTACCCGTTTCATAATTACTATCCCATCAAAAACCTCTTGATGGGATCTCATTTCTTTTCGTAAGTGGTCTTCCTTTGTTTATTTCATTCCAATCTATTCCATTCCCAATTTAAACTACAAAACTAACTTTGTAATCGCATGTATTTGTACTCGTATACAGCTACGCATGTGGTTCTGCTTGAAATACCCTAGCATTATTATGACCATCAGTCTGTGAGTCAGTGAAAAAACTAAGGAACTTTAACGAGCAATAGTTCTTAAGGTACCCTTTCAAATTGAATGTTATTGAGAATGTACTTAAGTCTTATTACGCCCTATAAATTCCTGAAAATGCACTGGGTTGCTAAATAACTTTTTACGTCTTTCATTACAATAATAATATAAACACTTTACTTAGTATTATTTTAGATCATTCAGTGTTAAAGTTTCTATTTATCGAGGACATAATTTTTATGATATGTTAATAATATAAAATTTGCAGGTCCGTAAAACGAAATATAGCTTAAAACAGAATTAGCTTAATAAAAGCGTAGAATACAATAATAATTGGGCCATAATTAAAACTTTCATGGTTATTTAATAATAGTTTCAGTTGACTTGATAAACATACAAAATAAAAAAAGGAGTCATCGTAGGCGTCGTGTCCACAGGTAGAAGCATCCACAGGTACAGCACTTGCCCGTACATTTAAAAAAAAAAAAAAAAAAATACGCCTAAATATATTTTTAGTTAAATTAATTAAGTAGCAATTGTACTTTTCTCTTTAATCCTCTTTATTGTTATTTGAAATTATAAATTATGAATCAATTTATTAAAATATTAAATGAATTGATATAATCCATTGTAACACTAACATTAGTTGTTTAAGGTTTGTTTGTTAATACTAACACATATGGACTCAAGGTTTAAAATAAAATTTATTCATTAGGAAAGAAATCGATAAATATTGATTTCGGGGCAATTATCCCAAAGGGATCGCTTCATTATTCCTTTTCAAAATACTTAAAGCAATTTACATCCCAATATCTGTTATAGTATTACCTATGTCAGTCTTGCGTCGTCGTTTTAAAACAAGAACCGCGTAAAAGTAACAACCACGCTTGTACAGAGATTTGGGCCGATTAGAGACTTTTAAACAAAGAAATTTCAAAAAAGTACTGTATATCATTACTGTTTGGTACTCTCAATAGGTAAATCTGTCATGTTAGGATTCAAAACACGAAAAAAAAACCGCCCTCCACACCCACCCGTCAGTCGGACGCTTAGCTACGTGGATATGCCGTCAAGGTCACGAGTATAGTGACGCAATCGTTTTCGGTTGTGGATTTACTGCGAGTGATTGCGGTATTGAATTATTTTACTTACTCGTAAATATCACGCATAATGTGATGGTAAACGGTCCAAAGATGTATTTATTTTATGTTCACTTATTATTTATTATACATAATGTAAACATATTTTTAGGTTTAGTTTCTATAACGAAGGTTATGTAACGGTTTACGTTACAAGTTTGCTAAAAAATAAACCGGTGTGATTTGGCTTTAAAGGTACGGAATTCTAAAATCTATTTTACTTTATCAATAAGAACGTAATTTAAAACATAAAATTGCTTCTCGTATAATGTTAGAAAATAATTGATACCTAGTGCTTTTTGATGATAACGAAACGAAGGAAAATAATTGATTCTTTTCCTTTTACTATTGTGCTGCTATATAGGTAATAAAATTTTAGGATTAATTGTAGTTTTCCAACGAACGATTGTGTAGAGCAATATTTTTTGCATTCTTAAGCCAAAGATCCCTACGAGTACCACACCTAATTGGTACTTTGTGCCTAGCAATGTTACAATTACAGATAAGTATTTAATTGTTCCTGAGCTGACCAGCGTATAGAAGTAGGTACATATCTATTGTTAGAAGTATCTTTTATCAATCAATAGCTCTGCCCTCCTAACGTAAATTGTACCTAATAAATAACCAGGTTCTGTTCAAGTCTCGAACATAGTTATTACACTTTACATTAGCTAACGTACAGTCAGCTCCAGAGATAAGTATACCCCCTGCTATACCACGAATGTATGACAGGGGGGCTACTTATCTCTGCAGCTGACTGTACATAACTTGAACAGAGTATTTGTTTTAAAGCTCATTAAATAGTTTCTATCTTAACTAGAAATCCACTTACGGACAAAGAATTCGGGTAATTTTTTATATAATTGTTCAGTTCATATTATAAAAAATGGTTTGAATTCATTATCCGTGAGTGTAATTGCGAGCTTCGTAATGACTGTTCACGAATGTGATATGAAACGCAGCAGCGGCGTCCGGTGCTGCGGTTTATAGTTTAGTACTGCAGAATCCATATTTGTATACAAAAATTGCATGGTATAACACAGTGGCTCGCCGTCTCCGTGCGAAAGTGCGAACCGCACGACGTTTCGCGTTTTAGGACGGCGATGCGGTGCGGCACGGAGGGTATGCCATAATGCCACACCGAACTCCGCGGTTCCGTCCGAAGTTTTGTGCAAATCAATTTCAAATGAACATAATGAAACAAAACGAACGTGGTTCGTCATGCACCGCAGCTCCAGCGAAGATACATGGGATGTGCGTCATCGCCGCACGCGAATTCGTCGCTCCGTACGCCGCAACGAAATGCGGCGTCAGTGTGACATCCGCCTAAAACGGATTTGTAAAATTGTTATCTTCTTTCAATTTACAGGAATGCGTGCTCTGTGTGTTTTAATATTTGAATTATGTGCAGTACGTAAGTATTTAGTTGTGGTTAAAATGTGTCAGGAGTTGTTATGAATTATTCTCATCTGCGTTTGGAATCTCTCCGGTGTTTGCGAACAATGAATGACTCGGCTCTGCATGTTCAAAAACTTTTATAAACCGAGAATACAACAATAGTATATTACATACCTAGTTTAGTAATAGCATATTACACAACTAGGGTGGTAATACAAAGAAAGGCCGAAATCGCAGATGTTTGCGGCCCGAGCCGTAGGCAAGGGACGTAAATATGCGATCGAGGGCTTTCTTTATTACTCCCGTGTTGTGTACGACATTTTATGTCTACATTTGGCCAGAAAGTGGCTTTCTCCGTGCGTGCGCGTAGCGTGCGGAAAAAGGCACTTTATGGCCAAGTGTGGCATACTCGTAAAGTAAGAAATGTCTCGGCTGTCCTCCGCTTCGCCTCGGCCGACAATTACATGTGATCTGAGGCTTTCTTATTGACTCGCCAATATTTACATACTATTTTTACCCGACTGCGGCGAAGTTTTTGACCTGTATGTATGTATGTAAGTATGTGTGTAGGTATGTATGTCCGTTCCTATGTCCGCTCGTAACTACTCAACGGCACATCCGATTTTGATAAATGATACATCATTAGATTCGTCTTGATGGTGCGAGTGTCACGGGGTATGAAGTTCGTTAAAATAAACAAAATGGCGGATTTTATGGAGTTTCAAAGTGAACCGCGGTTGGGTTTATTTTAATAATTCTATTCGACGGAGTCAGCAAGCGGCAACTTCGTTTAGCGCAGCGGCCCGCAAGTTGACGCTTTCCGGCCGGAGGACAGAAAACGTATAATATACTCGTGAGATGAGCATTGGAAATGAAGCTATGTATTTCGTATGTAATGTATCTATCAGTGGCGTGGCGTCCATAGAACTCGATTCCCATCGGCTTGCCTAATATTAGGCAGTTCAGCAATTAATTCTGCTGTAGGTAATAAAGCTGCTCCGGCTTGCCCAAGGATTTCTTCAACGCCACGCCACTGGTATCTATATATGTATGTATTTCGTGTTTAAAGATAATATCTCAAGTGGATGTTTAAGGAAGAATGATAAAATAAGATATCGTATTTGTTCCAGCATACTTATCGGCTCAATCAACGACGAATACGTATGTACACGTAGTATAGCAGAGCGCATCATGTGCACGTTTGATGTATGTAGTTGTCCGGTACAGGCATCGCTTCGTTCATTACAAAGAGCTCGTTAGCAATTAAGAGCGGCGCAGTTTTAGTGGGATTTCTATACAGTTTAATAGTCGATAGTTTAGTTAGTAGGTAGTGACACACTCGGGCGGCCCAATGAAGAATCTCCCAGGCCGCTAGTGCTCGCGGACGAACAAGAGCGAATTATTCCTACTAAGGAACGCCTCTTTAAAGTTAAAGTTCAAGCGGGACATCTCTATGTCGCATATTTTCATAATATGTAACTCGGCTTCGTAAAGTGACTTCAACATACACTTTAATTAGCAGTCACGTTGGCGTTTCTCGTCCAGCGGTGTCTGCGTTTCGGCTGATGTTGTCGAACGTTTGCGCAGGACGGTGTACTACGCGCCTAACCCGGGCTACGACGCGTACTGGGTGGGCGGGCACTGGGTGTTCGGCACCTCGCCCAGCCCCACCACGCCGCCCACCACCGGCTCCGTGCACCAGCGGCTGCAGCCCAAGCAGCGCATGCTCGTCTGCGGCCGCCCCTGCCCCCGCGTCTACAGGAAGTACCTAAGCACGGACTATCTAGCTCTAGCCTCTTCGACGATGAGCGATGCGCCTCCCGCAACACCTGTGACTGTGACACAGTATAATACAGTCATTTTTCTTCCTACAAAAGGTACATCGTGCGCTTGAATGTGTGCGCGCCGTGTAGGTACATACGAACGCACTACGAGCAAAGATTTACCAATACGCACCAATGCTTCAGTATTGAGTGCACTCACACAGACGCACGATCGTGCGTCGTATCGCGCGCTCCTAAATGGCCTTACACTCGGAGCCTCATCGCACTAGCGACTCGCGAGCGTATTTTATACGACGGCGATCATGCGGCGAGTTCGCCGCGATACTTGTATAGAAAACACGTTCACAACTCGCCGGTGTGATAATAAGGCTCTCAGAATTATAATAATGCCGTGTTATTTAGTAACACACGTCCGGACCTTCGAACGATTTTCCCGTTTATAATATTAGTACGCTACGCTAGCATGATCTGAGCCGTTTTCAGAGTGAACGGGCAAGTGTGCGTGCAGAGGATCGACAACATCTACAACGCGTCGCTGGCCGGCGGACGGGGCGATGCCGGCCACCTGTCGCGCGACTGGCGGCTGGGCGGCGCGCTCGACCGCAACTACGAGTATCTGCACACCTACAACTCCTACTGCGAGTTCCGCGACGCGCAGTGCCGCACCAAGATATACCACGACATGGGTACAGTAGAAATTCTTTTTCTAGAGCGAATTCACTTAGCTTTGCACCTGACGAACAATACTCATTATCTGCATTGTTAACTGTGGCCACAACTTCGACTTCGAGATGTAAGGCATTATAGTGCACATAATTTTTACACTAAATTAGTCTTTAAGTCGAGCAAAATAAGGTTTACTCTTAAACAAAGAGAACACAGATGTTGGTCACTTCGTAAGTGAAAGAGCAGCGAAGTACGTATCGATGCTTAGAAAGACGAACGATGTATTCTCTTTGTTTAAGTGTAAACCTTAATTCGTTTGACTTAATGACTAATTTAGTGTAAAAGCTATTTGCACTTATAGTGCCTTACATTTCGAAGTGGTAGTGGTGGCCACAGTTAACAATGCAGACAATGAGTATTGTTCGTCAGGTACACAGCTAAGTGAATTCGCTCTAGAAAAAGAATTTCTACTGTAATGAAACCCTCCGGCACCGTACCGCCGCCTACTGCCGATGCCGTGCCGACTTAGGCTGCGGCTCCACTGAGGCGGAGACGAACGGAGCGGTGAGGAAACGTGTAGGGTTAACTAATCACATTAGTTGAAATTCACATGTTGTCTCCACTCTGCTTCAATGGAAGCGGTGAACACTAATGTGATCGGTCGATCCCTACACGTACACGTCTCCTCTCCGCTCCGCTCGTCTCTGCCTCAGTAGAACCGCGGCCAAAACTCGGCTACCTAAGCGCTATGGAGTTGTATATCTCTTAGCCGACTTAGATCCGGTAACCACAGCGAATGTGTAACCACAGCCTTTTTCGACCTAGTTAGGTGCCTTAGGATGGCATGTCCGACTGTGATATGACAAAAGGCTATTTTATTAGGAAACTACAAGATAAGTTGAAAATTAGGAGCCCCGTGAGTCAGGGGGCCCTGGGCGCTTTCCCGGAGTGTGAAAAGGGACCTATGTTCAGCAGTGGACGTATCAAGGTTGAAATGATGATGATGATGAAAAAGGACAGGCGGCCTTGCCGTATAGATACTTACCGACACGATTTAAACCAGTAATTTAACTTTAAATAAAGGTATATCACCCATGTTATGGATCTCATCGGTTTCCTAATGAGGGTTTTTAGAAATCATAATTCCACCAGCTGTCACCTCTAGTTTCTGAAGGGGTCGTCAAGTAAAACTCCAGGATAATCAAAAAGAGACGTGTAGTCTGTTGCAAGTTGGTACAGGAAGAGAAAATGATTATGCAAATATTAAACGAATCCACATTAAAATTAGCATCAATACATGAGTTGATGCATTGCCACTACTAAAAATGCAGGCGCTTCAACCGCAGACTACCACTTCAACACCTCTCGCCACACTGTTGCTTACTGGTGGAATATCTAAAAGCCCCTCATTGACGGGGTGATCGCGTCGTCACTTCGGGAGTCGGTGGCTTCTTGCATAGTGCAGGGTGTTGTTCAGTGCACGAGGGCGCGGGGCGCGGGCTTCGTGGGCGCCGAGCGCTGCTCAAGGGGAGCAAGTGTCGATCGCAGTGCCAACGTGACCAAACAACCAAGCACGAGTGGCTCCTTTCACCTACCAGAAGGAGCCAGGGTATCGATTGCACACGGACGCTATGTCGCCGCCAACTAGCTTAATTAGCTGTTCGGTTAGCCGCCTAGCCTTTTCATTAAACACACTCCTTATTTTAGGTTAGGTTTGTTAGTCAGCTCGTGTCCCTCAGAGCAGAAATAGAAGCTCCGCGCAGCGGGGCTTCATGGACCTGCTGGCGGGTCATAGGTTTAGTGAGCTACATGGGTTAGAGCCGCTTCTGCAGGATAAGTTTCCACGTGGTCTCGTGTCGCAGACATCGTGTTCCTGCACATGGGCCCGTGCCTGCAGGACTCGGCGGTGTTCCATGTGGTGTAGTGTTGCACTTGCAGGCATCGTGTTCCTGCACATGGGCCCGTGCCTGCAGGACTCGGCGGTGTTCCATGTGGTGTAGTGTTGCACTTGCAGGCATCGTGTTCCTGCACATGGGCCCGTGCCTGCAGGACTCGGCGGTGTTCCATGTGGTGTAGTGTTGCACTTGCAGGCATCGTGTTCCTGCACATGGGCCCGTGCCTGCAGGACTCGGCGGTGTTCCATGTGGTGTAGTGTTGCACTTGCAGGCATCGTGTTCCTGCACATGGGCCCGTGCCTGCAGGACTCGGCGGTGTTCCAGCCGCTGCTGTTCGGGCAGGACATCAAGCGGAACAAGCTCGACGCCATCGCCAAGTATCGGAACCAGTTCCAGAGGACGTACGGAGGTCAGTACAGATAGACATCTGTCTACTCGCGCAAATATCACATTTTCTTGATCGCGCCTGTTGTTAGATTGTTACAGTGTTATTACCTATTTCAGATGATGATCGATTGATTGGACTTTTCATGTCATTTGCACAAGTAATGTGTATCGAGCTACGTATAAAATAAAAAACATATCAACCAAAATTGATACTCTGGAAGCGAACGATGACCTTCCTTATGTTTGTATGGAAAAGTGGAAAACCAGCCGACTCGCAACATTAAGTGTTTGAATATGTGGTCGAACCGAATCGGATTATTTAGTAATTTTAGTACAATCAAAATGTATCTGCGACTACGTACTAAAGTAAAAAAAAACACAGATTCTGATAATAAGTACATACAAAAGTATCGGTATCGTATCAGACTGATGCCCTAAACCTTGCCCTAAACACGCTAAGTTGGCAACACAGCTGCCGCTAGTTATTGTCGCGGCGTGTGAAAAGCTCTCATACCAGTTAATCCCCACACCGTATTTATTGTAAATAAGTAAATAGATTTTGTTTTTCAGGTAAGCTTACTGGCTGCGCTCCATGCTGGCGCCAAAGTCTCTGTTGTTGAAACTTGCAACTGTGTTTTAACATATTCAGTGCTGAGCTCCCAAATTTTCATACAAAATGAACCTGATAGTCGGGATCTTGGCACTGACTGTGTTAAACATTCAGCCCCGGAGAATATTCGTAGGCATTGTACCTACGTTGTACATACCGAGCGTCGTGAGTCACAATCATTTAATCGCGCGACATGAATGTGAGCACAAGCAGCACAGAGCGCCAATAAGCGCAGCTTTTTATACGACTACCCGAAAACAGTACATTACCTACACAGCAAAAGTGGTAAAACAAAGAAAGGCCGAGATCGCAGATGTTTGCGGCCCGAGCTGCAAGCGAGGGACGTAAATATGCGATCGAGGGCTTTCTTTATTACCTACCTCCCGTGTTGTGTACATCATTTTATGTCTACACTTGGCCAGAAAGCGGCTTTTTCCGTACGCATAGCGTGCGGTAAATAGTACATTACTGCAGAGGCCGGGAAGTGAGGGGTTGCCGGCCGAGTACATATAGCTGGCCGAGCGAAGCGAGGACAGATAGTTAGGAGGCTGGCAACCCCATTTCCCGCCGAGGTATGTATAGTGCTTTTCTCAAATATGCAATTTTAAATACACGAATACACATTTAAAATATTTCATCTAAATATTCGCGGTAAAAATGTGAACTGAAACAGCTTTTCACTGTCTATGGATATAATATGTCACCTTCTGACAGAAAGTTTGTGTTATAAAATATTAAGTAAGGTTATTATAGTAAGTTTATTTATTTCATTGCATATTTGAGAAAAGCACTTTACATACCTCGGCGGGAAATGGGGTTGCCAGCCTCCTAACTATCTGGGCTCGCTTCGCTCGGCCAGCTATATGTACTCGGCCGGCAACCCCTCACTTCCCGGCCTCTGCAGTAATGTACTATTATGGCCAGGTGTGGCATAAAGGAGTGTTATTGGGGATATAAGGTCGTTAGTAATTATTATGCTGTGATGTTATGTCCACCGTGTAAAGCGCTGATACTTCTGTAATTAACCTTAACGCTCGGAGTTAGACTACTGGGTTATACTGTAGCTGATGGCTTAAATATGCCCTATAAGGCTTAAATTATAATACTCGTAATATTAAGACTTTATAAAACAATTACGAACAAATTATGTACCTAACATTTCGCTATAATTGTCACCAATTACATCGGTTATCTGCGTACTTAGTTTTATTTTAACTCTAGCAAGTATTCGTTTACTATTTTAATCTTAAAAATTACCTAAGTCCATGCTGCCTGTCGCAGCATTATAGACAACGTTTTAGCCGCTCCAATTTGTTTTATTTCTACAAATAAATTAGGTTAAGTCCTGTATTTGTGTTCAATAAATGTATTTCGTTTCACAAGCTTATAATTTTCCCTGTAATCTTGAGGTAAAATACCTATTTCTATTGTCAGTAGCGCTTGCGCGATTGATTGGAGTCCGATATGAGGAGGCGGAGCAATGTTGCATAATGTTAGAAGGTTTAGAGATATAATAATTTTACAAATATCGTTTTTAATACAAATAAACTATATTCTAATTGATATGTTATGACAAAATGCTCAGTGGCCAACAGTACAATTAATGAAATCTGAAACCGACAGAGCCCTGGGTTTGTGAGGCCAATAATGTGGTACCTACGAAAAAACGGCCGACATTTGAGCAAAAGTTACGAGCGCCCGCTAGGCGGGTCGTTGGTCGTGAAAGTGTTGATGTAATAGTACATTACACAACTAGGGTGGTAATACAAAGAAAGGCCGAGATCGCAGATGTTTGCGGCCCGAGCTGCAAGCGAGGGACGTAAAAATGCGACCGAGTGCTTTCTTTATTACCTCCCGTGTTGTGTACATCATTTTAAGTCACATTATGGCCAGGTGTGGCATAAAAACTATAAGTTAACCGAATCCTCTTGTATATTAACTCGCGTAGCGGGTTCATTGCATGGAAAGTTTTAAAGAAACCGTAGTGCGTTCTTAACTTTCTCAAAAGTGAGGCGGGAGGGGGGAATTGAAACGACAGCCGTTTGCCAAACGTTGTATTGGTCACTACATCACTACATGAAGCGAACATCATCAGCTAAACTAGTACAGTCCTTCGCGGCACAACTCGTGAAAGTAAGTACCTGCTATAATATTTACTATAGGTACTCCCTTTTTTTTCAATGTCTCTCCGTTTGCGCAGACAACAGCGCAAACAACGACAGGCGACTGGAATTAGATGTATCCGAAAGTTATTTTCAAAGGTTTTCCAAGCTTTATTGATTTCCGTAAACTCCGCCACAATACGTGGACTCATAAGCCAGAAGACTTGGACATACTCATATCTTTTCAAGAGGTAAACGGTCGCAATAATAGCTTCAAAATAAACATTTCATCACATTCATTATTAAAACAAAATGAACGATCGTATTGAACTTTAACTATTTATACTTTAGAGCAGCGGTCGGTAACCTTTTCGTAGCCAAGGGCCATATTAGCAAAATGAGGTAAACGTGGTCTGCACTAGTATACAATATTTATAATAGTTGGCCGCGCGTTGCTTTAAAGTATAACTATGTACGAAAACATTGAGAGTTGACGAAAATCAATCAACTTCCGCGGGAATATTCCACCACATCGAAATAAACGCAGCACAGGCCGCCGGACTAAAAGTATTTTCAAACGAATAGAGAGAGGTAGATATCGGGCGTGCCGGTACGCTATCTATATAAAACTAAGTTTATTTACTAAACGGTCCTTCCATCAACCGAACACCCATTTTTTTCTGAAACCGTACACTTTTGATTTATCATGAGCACGTTTAGTATGTAACGCTCAGCGTTCGGATCGTCGGTGCAATTTGGAATATATGACTTCAAACGTTATAAATATAGAAACCGGATGTGCCTCAGGATTCCGGGAATGGATTATTACTAGAGACCGGATTTGAAGTAGCGATCTCAATATTATTATGGATATGACTGGTATAGTTTATTATTTTTTCTACACACAAAAATAATGTAACTTATCGGAACAAAAAAGTAAAAACCTTTTTGGAGGCTTTTGTAAATATTGGGCAAAAATTGTGTTGATAATAATTAAAAACATTGTTTGTTAATTCTTGAAGTAGTTTATTTTTTTTTCATCACACTTGCTCGAAAATGGTGTTGTTACACGTAGGTTTTGCGGGCCGTAAATGACCTATTACGCCCTAGGGCGTAATGGTTTTCTTTTTAAATTTGAAACGCTGGTTCTGTTTTACTCTTATTTGTCATGTTCCAAGTAAACGCCAACTTACTTTTTAACTTTTATTTCTGAAATATTTATTTAAAGAGAACTGTTTTTGCAAATACATGTAAACACATATTTCTGTAACATTAATTAAATGTTCAAATAGTGCATTTCAGTATTTTGCAAATATAAAATCAACCATTTTAAGTCTTTACCGCTATGGTTTCCGAACGTGACTTGCCGTCTTGATATATGTCACTAATGTCACTGTCAGTTTTACAATTTTATTTAGGTTAAGTAAAGTTATTTAAATCAGATTTCCTCACAAGTGTGATGAAAAACATTGTGTGTGCCACGGGCGGTAAAGGAATTACAAACTCGTGTTATTAAAGCCCTCGGCTTCGTCTCGACCTTGTAACAAACACTCGTTTGTAATTCCTTACTTACCGCCCTTGATACACAATGTACTATTAAGTTATTCTTCTTTAATATTTCTTATTCACAAATTTCACAATGCACAGTAATAATTAAGACCTTATACAACCAACATGACATATATTTAACAAATTGCACTAGTCATATCCATATTAATATTGAGATCGCTACTTCAAAGACGGTCTCTAATTATTACTGTAACGACATATAACAAAAATGCATCTACAATAATATCCGACCCCAGAGTCCCGAGGAACATTCATATTATCTTTGTATAACAAGTAATATTCTTCTGCCTACATAAATGCAAAATTGACCATTAAATTTGGATCTACATGATATTATGTTCAGTTAATTTATTTCCAGTTTCAAAATAAACAAAACAAACACAACAATATTAAGTTTGATGAAGATTAAAATTACATTGAAATATAATCCCAAATCGTACTCAAGGTCCGAACACTGATAATGCTCGAGGAAAAGATGACTGTTTCAGGAAAAAGCGGCCTCCGGGTCAACCGGCCACGGAAAATGACGTGTCAGGTAGATAGTCAGCTCGGCGGCCGTTAGGGTATATCCATGGTAGAATGTAACGTAAGTTACCAATAGGTCACTTGTTTTTTTATTGACGGTGCAAATTGAGTGTCAATATATCAAGGGCTCAAACTCAAACTGATCAAAGTAATGCTTTTCTAGAGCAAAATTAACACTCACATTTGCATCATAAATAAATAAACACGCGATGAAATGGTAAGCTTTGTTACATTTTCATGGAGTTAACCGTTAGGGCCGCGCGGGAGCGGTGGGGCCCGACTCGCCTCGCGAGGCCGCGGCGGTATCGTCCCGCGTGGCGGGTTCCGCGGCGGCGGACTCGGCGGGCGGGTCGGCGCCGGGCAGGGCTATCTCGTCGTCGTCGTCGTCCTACAGAAAACGAATATTATTTATTGTAAATCTGTGCATAGGTATACAAAAATGTTCAAATAAATTTTACGTCACACCTGGCCATGAAGTGGCAATCACATCTTACTTCAGAATCAGAACCAGAAAAACATTTATTGCCACAGAAACCTATACTAAACAAAAAAAAATCACTACAAATAACAATATAAAAAAAAGAACTAGGTAACTAGGGAAAAACTTATGTAGGTATTAAAAACGAAGTATTGTTTTATGTTATGAGGCAACGCGTCTCCGTCTCAGCACGTGCCGGGCATAAAGTCCAGCGCTGGTTTTCAGACCGAACCGAGGGGTGCTCGTTCGCAAACTATTTATTGTTTTTAAGAGGAAACAGGAGGGCAGTTTTTCCATACAAACGTAGTCCCCTGTTTCCTCCCTAGATAATGCCAGTAGAGCAATCATTTTTTGTCCAAAAATCTATGGCTACTATTGATATGTTCCTATGTTTTCCTTTTTACGATAAATTGATTCTCAAAAGAGATATTAACCTTCAAAAACCTAAAAAAAATGCCAGATTTTCCGCTGTGTTCACACATCCAGAAAACAAATTTGACTAGATTATTAAAAAAAAGGAAAACATAGGAACACGGCCAAAGCCTTTCTTTAATGTTTAATGAAAAAAATAGTTAAATAGGTTAAGTTTTGGGGAAGAAATCAGGGGACTACGAAACGTTGTTTTCATGAATATTTAAAAGGTATTTTCGGTCCAAGCTGCAGTTGTCTCTATCGCGCTCTGCGGGGGAGAGGCGGGCAGTGCGGGACAGCGACACATTTTACAAATACCTAATTTTCAATTATCTCGACCTTACTATTTCCTCTTAAATACTGTGCTTATTTCTAAATGTCACATTTTACATTAAATGTGACATGCCGTAGAGCTCGGGGTAGCCGACCATGCGGGCTCGCATGTCACTGAACTCGTTTATTGTATGTGAGAATTAGGTTACATTATGTATAATCCATATTTAATATCATCTTGCCGTAGAGCTCGGGGTAGCCGGCCATGCAGGCTCGCATGTCATTGAACTCGTTTATTGTAAGTGAGAATTAGGTTACATTATGTATAATCCATGTTTAATATCACCTTGCCGTAGAGCTCGGGGTAGCCGGCCATGCAGGCTTGCATGTCACTGAATTTCTCGTAGCAGTCGCTGCCCTTCGGCTCCGCTTCACTGTCGACACGAAAAATGGTAACTCGAACACTGTCGGCGGCGAGAACCCGCGAGACGGGTCCATCATAAAATGTTCATCGAAACAATTTTTTAAATCGGGTCCGTCGTCTTCGAGTGATCGGGGAAAACGAGATAGATGTAATAAAATGGAGAGATCACTGGTAGTAAAAAACCGGCCAAGCGTGAGTCGGACTCGCGCACCGAGGGTCGGTGAGAACTAGTTTAAAGTGGCTCGGCTCAGGTCGGGGCGCGTCGCCACCGGAGTCGGGCGAGGTGGTGGAACGGTGGCCGAGCGCCCACCACTACTACCCATCCACCGCCTCGCTCCGGCCACGGTGGACGTGTTCCACGCACATCGCTCCGCCATCTCACCCGGCTAACAAGGGCTCGCGGTTAGTCTCATCTCGTCTAAAAAAGCAGCCGGTCTAAGCAGTAACTGGTTTAAAAAGCGACTGGTCTAATTAGCAACTCGTCTAAAAAGCAACCGGTCTAAGTAGCGACTTGTCTAAAACGCACCTAGCGGCTGGTCTAAAACGCTTCTCGTCTAAAACGCTACCCGCCAATAATGCGACCGGTCTATAAGGTTCTTTGTCTAAATCTCATCCCGTCAAAAATGTATGTGTTCTAAACTCAAATCAGTCAGCACTGATTTGTATCGATCATAATATTTTTATTATTATTTAAATTTTAAATATCTATATGTACAGTCAACTCCTTTACTACAAAGACATGTGTCCACTTTTTCATCTTATTGTTATTGCATTGAGATAAAATCAAAAGTGGATACTTATTTTCGTAATCTACATAGGTAGGTAGCCTACCTATTTGTGCTCGCATTAAAGTATTTACCCGCAGCCCACCTCTATGTACTTGTACACTCAGTAGCGGAAGTAGCTATACACACGAAGAACTCAAAAGGATCTACCTACATTCTTATTCCTTGACAATCCTGGGTTTTATAAATGCGAAGGTTATAAAACCTCTTCACGCTTAAACCGTACAACCGATTTTATGAAATTTGGTAAGAAGATAAAAGGTACATAAAAATATTTTTCATATTACATGACATTAATGACTTAAGAGGAAATAGTAAGGCCGAGAGAATTGAAAATTAGGTATTTGTAAAATGTGTTGCTGTCGCGCAATGCCCAACAAGCGAGCTATCATAGTGTGAGTGCGACTGTCTACGTATGCGTGGCGCGCCGCCCCCACCGCCGCGACCGCCGCCGCCGCGCTCGCAGGCCAGGCCTCGCACCTTCAGACGGCAAGTTGTTATACCTACCGACATTGCAGAGTGATTGTTTCGTGTTATTGTATTTCCTACCCGGAGGAATCATAATTATTACTATCAAGTCCAAGGGCAACTACACATAACTGGCCGAAATTTTTGCTATTTTATTTTGTGGAGCTCTAAAGGCTTACTTTATGAAAAGACTAGCTATTTCCCGCGGCTTCGCCCGCGTTGTTCCCGTTATTGTCCCAAAGAAACTCTTTACCTGGATATAAAGTATCCTTTGTTTCAATCCAGGACTTGGTCTACTTACATGCCAAATTTCTGCTTGATCCATCCAGTTGTTACCCCGTTATTTAGTAACAAACATCTTCACAAACTTTCACATTTAAGTATAATATTAGTGTGAAGATTTTCGAATTTTAAAAGTTTAAATAAGTATACAATTTAATATAACCAGAGATCGGAATACGTAGAGTATATTTACCTAAACTTCGAAGAACATAGTCGAAAAGTCCTATCGTGGTAGGCCGGGACAGGTGACCTGGTTTGACTCCAAGCACCCCCCGGCACTTACCCTGCCCGATTGCCCGGGTTGTGAGTTTGCCAGGTTTAAAAAAAAAAAAAGTCGAAAAGTGGAGAGTCCCTTACAACAACATTTTTATCCGGGACTTAAGTCTCTGAATCTTACTAAAAATATATATTATTGGTATTCTTTAGCACATTTCTCGAACATTCTCAGTATAGCTGTCTCTTTCTAATAGTGCTGTCTCTTTCACTCCTTCGAGAAATTTCGCCATATACTGAAGTGTAGTTCATAGGCCCATAAGGGGTCCTGGACACAACAGCTATACTGAAAATGCTCGAGAAATGTGCGAAAGAATACCAATAATATATTTTTTTAGTAAGATTCTAATAAAAAAAAAATTTAGTTGTAAGGGAGTCTCCAATTTTCGACTTTGTTCTTCGAAGTTTAGGCAAATATACTCTACCTATTCCGATCTCTCTATATAAACTTTCAACCCCTATTTAAACCCCTTAGAGAATGAATTTCGAAAAACGGTGATATCACTTTTCTTGTAATCTAATAAAAAGTCTAAACATGACGTTTTAAACCTCTTACTTCTAAAATCTTAGACTCTCCATACAAATTTTGAACCCCTATTTGAACCCCTTAGGGGATGAATTTTGAAAAATCCTTTCTTAGTGCATATTTAGACCTTATAAGGATCCTACGTGCTAAATTTGGAATTCCTAGGACCAGCGATTTGGGCTGTGCGTTGATATACAAACTTTCAACCCCCATTTAAACCCCTTAGGGGATGAATTTTGAAATAACTATTTTTAGTACACCATTAGACTTTATAAGGAACCTACGTGCTAAATTTGGAATTCCTAGGACCAGCGGTTTGGGCGGTGCGTTGATATACAAACTTTCAACCCCCATTTAAAACCCTCAGAGGATGAATTTTGAAAAACGGTGAAATTATTTTTCTTGTAATCTAATAAAGAGTCTAAACATAAAGTTTCAAACCTCTTACTTCTAAAATCGTAGACTCTCCATACAAACTTTGAACCCCTTAGGAGATGAATTTTGAAAAATCCTTTCTTAGTGCACCTATAGACCTTATAAGGAATCTACATGCTAAATTTGGAATTCCTAGGACACGGGGTTTGGGCTGTGCGTTGATAAACAAACTTTCAACCCCCATTTAAACCTCTTAGGGGATGAATTTTGAAAAATCCTTTCTTAGTGCATCCCTAGACCTTATAAGGAACCTACGTGGTAAATTTGGAATTCCTAGGACCAGCGGTTTGGGCTGTGCGTTGATATGTCAGTCAGTTTCTTCTTTTATATATTTAGATTAAAAGAGACGATGTGTTTTGGCAGAAAATGGAACCGATATTGGAAACCTTTTACTTCGAGTGCGTATTGCCAGAGATAATCGACGGTCGTATACCACGAAATTTAGCCGTGAGAGAGAGGAAAGGATTGGCCACGGAATAGTAATTTATGCCGCACCTGGCCATAAAGTGACTTTTTCCGCACGCTACGCGTACAGAAAAAGCCGCTTTCTGGCCAAGTGTAGACATAAAATGATGTACAAACAGCAACACAGTTAACTATACACTTCAAAAATGGGAAATACTGCAAGAAAGAGAATCACACTTGAAAGCGTCGTGTTATGCATGTGTGCGTGTGTTTATGAGTATAAATTGGCTATTATTCAAAAGAGTTTTGAAACAATATTTTTTCTTTTATGGCTGATCCAACGTCATTATTGACATTAATGCCATATTATTGAATTCGTGGAAAATAATGAATGAATAATAAATATAAATTACATTATATTGATGCATCATATCAAAAATATTAAGCACCAATAAAAGCATTAGCAATATAATTAGTTTATTTCATCCCAACGTTCGTCTGAAAGCTAAATCATAATTTTGACAAATTCACCTGTCTTGATGAAATAAAACCTTTATTTACAGTATGGAAAAAAAAACTTTGCCCAAACAACTACAATGACAAAGCTCAAAGGCACACTACACATACGCAAACGTTATTTGATTTGAAGTTGACATAATACAAATATATGTATCTCTTTCAATCGTTATCATTTTCTCTCTGCTCTGTCTTTAATGGGCAGTTAAGTGTGTTGCTGTTTGTACCTACACAACAGGAGGTAATAAAGAAAGCCCTCGATCGCATATTTACGTCCCGAGTTGCAAGCGATTGCAACTCGAGCCGCAAATTTCTGCGATCTCGGCCTTTCTTTGCAATACCACCCCCCTAACATTAATTATATTATATTTTATAATAAACTGCCAAGGAATATAACTGAATTATCTATTAACAAATTGAAGAATTGTGTAAAGCGTAAACTCATTTCTAAAGCTTGCAGCACACAAGTTTACATGAATGATGAAACACCGTGGGATTAACAACTGCGACTGGAGATACAGGGTGATTGGAAATTCGACCTATCCCCTGAAAGGGGTTATTCTAGAGCTTATTTGCAATGATTTAAGTCCAATCAACCGGGGGTCAAAACTCAATGGTTATCAAGTTATTTGACTTTTAACTTATTTTTTTTAAAACCCGCCTTTCGATCTAAAACTGCTTATTGTGAAAAAACTACTTAAATTAGTAATGAAAAAGAGCCATCATCTAATAGCCAATAAATGGTTGATTACGAAAAATCCAAAAAACATGCCAAAACCTTTGAAAATGTTACCAATAAAAGAATTTAAAGTCAAAAGTTTTTGGATTTTGTTCAAAATTTTGTAATTCTTTGAGGCATTACTTAAAAAAAAATTACGACACTTCGCGTAAAAATTACTAAAATTAGTTCCTCAGTTCATAAGCTTTCTAAAAAGGTAGAATTGTTGACATTTTTTGCATAACTTTTTAAAATAACATTAATAATAAGAGAGGTGGTAGAGAATTTCGCCTAGCGTACCGGAACCCTTAATCAGTTTGTTTGTGTCACTTTAGTTTCTCCGTGGGCTTTGTTTGTCTTCGGTTTCTTATTTTATCTCATCTTCTTAGGTTAGAAGTCACTAAAAGTAACCTTCCGTGATATTTCGGTTAGTAATTTATCTGTAAGTTCCCGGTTGCCTTAAGTTTGCACCTGGTTTCCTTGGTGTAACTTACAAATTAGCATAATAGTGCCTGTTTATAGTTTGTGACAGACGGACAGTCAGACAGAGTCGCACCATAAGCGTTCCTTTTTTACCATTTTGGTACGGAACCCTAAAAATCAACATATAGTGCAGGTTTGTAGTTCCGTACCTGAGGGGCATGACACTGTAAGTCCACTTTTTATAATTTTCGTTTCATTACGGTATCTCATATAATTGTTTGAGCTCTATCGAACTATGAACTATAACACTAACTGTTGAATTCATCTCGGATCGCACTTTTTTTTAATAGTACATTACATAACTAGTACTAAAAACCCTAGATGTCCATTTTTTTACTAAAAATGGCTCTCCTGTAAAATTTAGAAAATAGCACTTAGTGTCATGTCATGGCACTAGTGTCATGCCTCTCAGGTACGGAGTTTACTTCCTGGCCCTACCTGGTTGTAAGCCCTACTTCCAACAATCGAACAGCAAAAAAGACTGCTAAATGCACTTCGCGCTAAATTTTTACTAGAAATATCGATATCGATGAACAACACTAGGATATCGATAAAATTATCGACTACGTGTCACATCACAGAGAGTGTATACGTATTAGTCCGCGCCTCCCCAACCCAGCCTCTCCCCCGCAGAGTGCGATAGAGACAACTGCAGCTTGGATCGAAAATACCTTTTAAAAGTTCATGAAATCAACGTTTCGTAGTCCCCTGATTTCTTCCCCAAAACTTAACCTATTTAACTATTTTTTTCATTAAACATTAAAGAAAGGCTTTGGCCGTGTTCCTATGTTTTCCTTTTTTTTAATAATCTAGTCAAATTTGTTTTCTGGATGTGTGAACACAGCGGAAAAATCTGGCATTTTTTTTAGGTTTTTGAAGGTCAATATCTCTTTTAAGAATCAATTTATGGTAAAAAGCAAAACATAGGAACATATCAATAGTAGCCATAGATTTTTGGACAAAAAATTATGGCTCTATTGGCATTATCCAGGGAGGAAACAGGGGACTACGTTTGTATGGAAAAAATGCCCTTCTCTTTCCTCTTAAGTACATGACAATATGCACTATCACTAGTAAGTACGAGTCATTTTTCTACTTTATTTTGGTAAGACCTTTAGACCGGTCGCTTTTTAGACCAGCTAATTTTTAGACCACTAGCTATTTAGACCGGCCGCGTTTTAGACCACTCGCTAATTAGACCATCCGTGCGTCAGACCAGTCGCTCCTTAGACCGGTCGCTTTTCAGACGAGTCGCTAATTAGACCGGTCGCTTTTTAGACCGGTTACCGCTTAGACCGGCCGCTTTTTTAGACGAGATGAGATTAACCCGGCACTCGTAGTGCAGTGTAACGTGTGGGTCGCGGCACCTGTAGTGGAAGCAGGAGAAGGCGTCGCGGAAGGGCTGCGCGCACGGGCCCGTCGCCATCCCGCCGAGGCACGGGCAGCCCCAGTTGATGCTGCCGTCCGGCAGGATGAGGCCGGCCGCCGGCTCGGGCTCCGGCAGCGTGACGCGCGACGGCTCGGCCAGCAGCGCCGGCGCCGCCACCAGCACCACGTCCTTGCCGCCCGCCCCGCACACCGCGCGCGACACCGACATGCTGCCCGACATAACATAACGAATACGTGTTTAGGACGATTTCAGTGCCACGCTCACCGTCGGCGCGGACCCATCCGCGACACCGATACGTATTAACTTCGGGGAGCGCTTTAGAGTGATGTGCGGGGCCTGCGGTGCGGGCCTCGGCGCTCCGCGCGGGCGGCTCCGCGGGCCGGACGCGGGCGGTGGTCCGCGCGGGCCGTCGGCTTCGGCCCTCGGCGCTCCCCGAAGTGAACACGAACGTATCGGTGGCCGCGGAGTGATCCGCGCCGACGGTCAGCGTGACACTGAAACCGGCCGCAGGTAACGTTTCCGTAATGCGTCGCGTCCGAAATATTACCATAAAAAGTTTTGTACGGTCGAAGCTACCGAAATGTATACGCCGCGGAGCTACCAAAATATGTATACGGGTCTTGTTATTGTGGCGGTCAGGTTTATGTATATGTATGGTTTATGTATATAAAGGTATAATAAATAGGTATAAGCTATTAGTTTGTAATATTTTTAGGAAACTGTAAGTCTACTGCTAAACATTTTTGTTTTTGTATTATTTACAACTACATGAGACTGTTTGTTTCTTTATTAAATAAATAAATAAATGTCGAGAATTCGTAGAAGCACTCCCGAGTTCTTTGAGGCGCGAGTTGCGAGAGGAAAGACGGGCAGAGATTCGGCGAGCCCTCGCGGTGCGCGAAAGCACGTGCGTGTTGACGAGTGATCGATCAGATAAAACTATATTTATAGAGATGTAGAGTCTCTCTATGCCTCCAAACGAGACAAATAAAAAAATAAAAAAAATACTAAAATTAATGGACGCGTAAAGAGTCTCCATTGTCAAAATATTATGATTTGGATGTGTAAAGGATCTCCAAACGTCAATATACAAATTAAGAATATTTCCTAAATATTTATCTTACAGAAATGTAAAAAAATCTATGACTCATGATATAATTCAAAAATGAATTAAAATTAAAACCATTTTTTCTTACAGACCAACTAATCGACAAGTCATAATTGCATAATTTAATTGGTGAACTAAAGTGTGTCCCGTTCGCAAAATATTTAATGACATTAAGTGACAGCGGCTAGGCTATCACTAAGAAGAAACTGACCTGAAGTGTGTATCGATATGCAATTAGAGCAGCGCCTGAAGTGAGGCGGCCTGCCTCGTGACGCGCAGTTTAGGCGCCACACACAACGCGGCGCGCGCGCGCACCAGCTGCGAGCCACTCACGCGCACTATACAGCAGGCTCCTGCAACGTTACAATAGTGCATTATGGTTATGATACAAGTGTGCTAAGTTGCTCATTACAGTGAGGCAGTATTGCACTGCCTGAACTGTTGGGCGAGGGCTGTAATGAAGCCGAGATCATAATTTTATAAAAACAATGAGTGCAACCAAATGATTTATTGAAAGCAATAATTGGCAGACTACAGACTATCCTCAGGCAGAATTCGAATCTGCTTCTTCGACAGCTCCCTGTACCGTCACAGGCACACTACCAATTGGATGTAGTTTAGGAAAACGATCCAACCCACAAAAAGTCATCAGGCAAATGTCAATCTTTTGGTTAAGCATTTAAATTCTATAATTCTAAAATTATTTCATGTGGGTTGGATCCTTTTCCCTAAACTAAATCCAATTGTGCCTGATGGCTCCTACCTAAGTTATCTGTCAACATTGCCCATTTGTACATTTATAAAGCTTATAAATGATTACAGATTAAGGCCGGCCATGTTATGAGGGATTGCAGGGTCTTCAAGGGATTATTTTCATAAAATCTGTCAAATCATTCTGGCCCATGTCAATTGTTCAATATGGGTGTGAGCTACCTGTATCAGAATCTTGCACACTCAGCACATCCAGTGGCAACGCAGCACCACTCTCTCCGAACAGCTCTCCGCAGGCAGCCTGCAGCGCCTGCCGAACCACCAGAGGCTCAGCTTCACACCCAATCCTGAAATGATAAAACATTTATGAGGTTTTTCATTTCATTAATTGGATATCAAATGACGTTGTATCTGAACCTCATACACTTGATGACTAATAGGAATAATAAACTCAATATTGCCTATGAGCTATTAGTAGTCTAGTAGTATGAATACACCTTCCAAGCGGAGGTTGTGAATTTGAATCTTGTCTTGATTCTTGAATTTTTTTGCAGCTTACGTGTGAAATTATTCGTTATTTACCATTCGCTTCAAAAAGCAACCAAAGTGAAGGAAAAACATAGTGAAACCTACATATTTCCATGAAGAAATTCAAAGGTGAATGTAAACTCCCCTAACTTGCACTAGGCCAGCGTTGGGACTGCAGCTCATTTACTCTCATCTATGAGAGTATGAAGCACATGCCCGTCTAATAACGTATATAGGCGGATGATTATTAAAGTGTTTGATACTAAGTTATAGGACAGGAAAACTGTCTCACTATTGCACAATGTTTACGTTATCTCATTGACTCCACAACTTCACGGCACAGGTACAAAACGGAACAGAAACTTTCTTGGATGATATGGCTAATTCTTATGTCGGTTTAGGCCGGGAAACAACGGTTAGATCGGTGGTGTGATGCAACATAACCACGGAGCGAGGCCGGCGCCACTTACAGGTCGACCTGCAGGTAGAAGTAGCGCGCACTCATCCGCACCGTGGCCGCTGCACTGCACTCGCAGTGGTACGTTGCAATAGACACTAGCTGCTAAATATTCATTCCAAAATAAAATTCCCGATATCACCAGTGCACTTTTGAGGTTATGAATGGTATACACAAATGTCACGGTGACTTTACAATTTGACGTTTGCGTTTAGAAACTGCATTATGTTCGGTTGCCAGGTACATTTTTGTATTTTATGTTTTAGTAGAGCGTTTAGTACGTGCCCGTGTGTCCAGATAAGGTAAATTTCTACACAAAAAGTAGTTTTTGCAGCTCAAACTTTAATAGAATAATTATTTTTTTGCTCTCATTTCAACGTGTGCCTTATACCAATACACACTCCCACGTGATTGCTGCTAAGCTTGATGCAGGCGTTTAATATTTTTTTGTTACATTATGCGATATCAGGGTTACATTACATTTACATGGCACAAACTTAGGCCACATAACCAGGAAAAAATCACACTCGAAAACTATTTATTACAATTGCATTTTAACGCAGATTCCGAATTCCAAACCCAAGTTTCGAAGAAAGATTGATTGACAACGCGATCACGTCCACGTAGGTATGGTAATTGAAAGATTTTAAGCGAGAACGCGGTAACGCTGCGGTGTATATTGGCATAACGGCATATCCCAAGCAAAGAGTTGTGCGGTTCTCGAGAATTCTCAGAAACATTCTTAGCTTTCTATGGGAATTGTTCTCAAGAACGTTCTCTCTCCATACCTACAAAACGGAGAATGGTTCCGAGAATGGCACATCTCTATATAAGCATGGCAAGCATGTCTTGAGGGACTTTTTCACTGTTGCTGGTTGTACTTGTAGTATTTGTACTTATGAATATGTATGTATAGCACTAACTCGACAGTTAAATGCGAGAGCGAGTCGTTTATTTGCAATTTGTAGCCGCGCCAGCTCTTCAGCACGCGCGGCCCTCACCCCGCACCGAGCACCAGTCGTTGTGCTGTCGCTGGGCAGACTTTGCATCGCTCGCTACATATGGCGGCGCCAACTCGCTGAGTTCTCGCCGCGGGCCCGGGTCGCACTCGCAATGGACGATGCACTGCCAAAGCGGCAACTAGCGCGGGCACCACAGTAGACTGTTCACGCAGTAAATATGTAACCGATGCAGTAGTTTTATTTAATTTGTCTGTATCCCGTGGTTGACCGTTGAAGTCACACAGCCTACGGTTGAAACGCCTGCAGTTATAGTAGTGGCAAAGCGCCACACCCATGAATAGATGCTAATTTCGACATCTTCCTGTATCGAACTTGTAACAGGGTAGGTAGGTTGTCTGTTTTGATAATCCTGGAATTTTACTCGACGTCCCATTCAGCCCTGTTTTATCAGCAAACTGGCCATTTTAGGCCATCGGAAGAAATTCTTTGCTTCAAAGAAGGGACGCACACTAAAGCAGTACTTAGCATCTACCTCAAAGTCCTCAAACCTCAAACCTGTTGAAGCAAATATGTTGTCTGCTCCTACGGGAATATGCGCTCGGCTCATCCGTTTTTTTTAATTTGTCTCAATCCCGTTTGATCATCAGTACAAGTAAACTACTACTTTTGAAAATGAAAATGGCGATCCTCTTAGTAGTGATGTGCAATCGATTCTCGTCGCGACGCGATCAATAACAAAGTGGCTGACTACTTTCAAAAACTCGTGAGATTGGGGGCTGCGAAGGCGGGCTGCAGGCCTCGCTGTAGGAGCACAATAAAAAAACCGGACAAGTGCGAGTCGTACTAGCCCACCGAGGGTTCCGTACAAATTTGTAGTCCGGAACATATATTAAAGTAGGTACCTACCCTATAAATTTTGATTCCCTTAGTAAAGTCTATTTTTTTATGATTTAATAATAGCAGTTGTAGTATAAGACGGTATTACTTGCCAAATTTCATAGTTCTAAGTCAACGGAAAGTACCAACCCTTTGAATTTTGGTTTCCTTGATAGTGTCGAAATTTACGTTTTTTGCGACATAAACGGCCTTATCTTTTTTTAACGTTAATGTAGAAGTTTAATTTTTTCACAGCTTCAAGGGACCGTAGACCTGAGTATAGGTAAGTATGGTTTAAATTTCAACTCGATACCTCCACGCGTTCCTGAGATAAAGGGTCTTGACAGACGGACAACAAAGTGATCTTATAACGGTTCCGTTTTTTTCCTTTTGAGGTACGGAGCCCTAATAAAAGGAGCGGACATGTGTAAGGAAGGGATTATGGGTTACTTTACTGCTCTTAAGTCACGTATACTGTGTTATTTGCAACTATGAGTGGAACGATTCTTCATCGCGTTTTAATTAAAGGCAAAAACGCCGCCGGCGCGAGGCAGAGCGGGCGGGTCCTTATTGATGCTCAAACTTTAATCAGTCTGCAGCGGAAATAGTTTGTGAACGGCGTGAGTCCGCCTTTATGAACGTGCAATATGCTGCGCCCGCCGTGCGGACCCGTGCGTCTGGAGGATTAGACGGGTTTATTAGTTAGGTACTTAAGTTCAAGACATGTATAGTGATACATTTAAAGCAGTTCCAGGCGAAACATTGGTACTTGCTCTTTCGTACCTCTTCCCTAGGATTAATTTCTTGTTCCCCTGTCTGTCGAAGAATTTTGTAAGAACGACGTGAGGACCGATTGTTTTGAGCTAGAGATTCCGGGCCAAGCGACCTGGTTCGATCCCAGGCGCTTCGGCCCCCACCTAGTCCGACCCTCTCAAGGTGGTTCGGGCCAAACGACCTGGATCGATCCCAGGGAACGCTACGGCCTGGTCCGATTTACACCGAACAGTCAGTAAGACTTGCAAGTAGGTACCTATGTCAGCTTGCAAACAAAAAAGAGCTAGAGATGTGATCGTTTATCTTCTAACTCTGGATGCAGCGTGTCGGCTTGTCAAGTTCGGGCTCAATAACCGGCGGCGTCGAGCGGCAGGCCGCGTGGGAGCGTCGCAGGGATGTAGTGTGGTGCGCTTCATCAACCGCACGCCTTACGACAGTTACGACCGACACTCATTGTGTAGTAAATTTAGCCGTAACATGCACGCTAGCGGTGGCGTGCGTTTGACGACGCGAATGGGAATAGCTGACGCTTCATGAATAGCGCGGTTGGGCGGTCGCCGCGTCGTCCGCAGCCGCCGCGTAATTACAAGCGCAACAATTACCGCACCCGCACACACACACGGGAACATCACCGCAGCGCGGCCAGCAATTTTTTTTTCTCAAACATGGCATGAAAAGTTGACATTACGTGCCTAAAAATAGGCCGCAAAGTACCTCGTTTCCGGTGCGGCTTGACACTTGGCACGTAATGGAATTTCATACTTACATTGCCGGCCTAGTCCGACAATGTATTTTTTTTTTTAATTTCCATTCCACATTTATTTGGGCCACAGCATCACGGCATTCAGCCATTAAAAAAACAAAAAACGATGTTTGCTATATTTTGCAGTTTTATTTATTTCAAATTGACATGAACATAACAAATAACACATTAAAGACAATTTTAAATTGCAATTTTAACTACACGAATACACATTTAAAATATTTCATCTAAATATTCGCGGTAAAAATGTGAACTGAAACAGCTTTTGCATTGTCTATGGATATAATATGTCACCTTCTGACAGAAAGTTTGTGTTGTTTGTGTTATAAAATATTAAGTAAGGTTATTATAGTAAGTTTATTTATTTCATTGCATATTTGAGAAAAGCACTACACATACCTCGGCGGGAAATGGGGTTGCCAGCCTCGTAACTATCTGGCCTCGCTTCGCTCGGCCAGCTATATGTACTCGGCCGGCAACCCCTCACTTCCCGGCCTCTGCAGTAATGTACTATTAGACTATTACCATTCCATCAAATCCGTCAAATTATACCTATCAAATCGGACTAAAAATAATAATTACTGCAGCTCGGGCCGCAAATATGCGATCGAGGGCTTTCTTTATTACCTCCCGTGTTGTGTTACATCAGTGGCGTGACGTAATAGTACATTGTGTATCAAGGGCGGTAAGTAAGGAATTACAAACGAGTGTTTGTTATAAGGCCGAGGCGAAGCCGAGGGCTTTAATAACACGAGTTTGTAATTCCTTTACCGCCCGTGGCACACACAATGTTTTTCATCACACTTGTGAGGAAATCTGATTAAAATAACCTTACTTAACCTAAATAAAATTGTAAAACTGACAGTGACATTAGTGACATATATCAAGACGTCAAGTCACGTTCGGAAACCATACTGCCGTCCTAGTCTAAAAGGCGACTTTTTACTATGAACTTCCATAGTAAAAGGTCGCCTTTTACACTAGGACGGCAGCATAGCGGTAAAGACTTAAAATGGTTGATTTTAAATTTGCAAAATACTGAAATACACTATTTAAACATTTAATTAATGTTACAGAAATATGTGTTTACATGTATTTGCAATAACAGTTCTCTTTAAATAAATATTTCAGTAATAAAAGTTAAAAAAGTAAGTTGGCGTTTTCTTTGAACATGACAAATAAGAGTAAAACAGAACCAGCGTTTCAAATTTAAAAAGAAATCCATTACGCCCTAGGGCGTAATAGGTCATTTACGGCCCGCAGAACCTACGTGTAATGACACCATTTTCGAGCAAGTGTGATGAAAAATAATATTATCTTTGGGCAAGCCGGTGCAGATTTGGCATACATTTTCCTTAAGAGCTGTACCTATAGAATAAAGTGCTCTAAATGCCTGATATTAGGCAAGCCGGTAGGAATCGAGTTCTTTGGACGCCACGCTACTGGTGTACATTATTTTTATGTCTACACTTGGCCAGGAAGCGGCTTTTTTCAAAAAGTGGCTTTTACCGCACGCTACGCGTACCTACGGAAAAAGCCGCTCTGACCAAGTGTAGACATAAAAATATTTTTTGTTTACTTCAATAAAAGCTTATTCATATAAGAATATGTAGAAAAAATATATTTTTCGAATAACCATGAAAATAACCAAGATATAAGACAACAAAGATTTATTTCTATCTTTTTCTAGCAAAACAGAACATAGTATGGAGATTGGCAAAACACTTACTAATTAATAATGATGATAACTTTTTTTTTCGACAGATGATCATTTCAAGCAGACATCGTTCGCTCCGGGGAAGTGTAACGCTCACTGAAACAATAATTAAACGAGCTCGGGGGTTATCGGATCGCGGCCGGCGGCCGACACACGCCGTAATCCCGTCCAATTATATCCATTTCTAATGCGAGCCTACACGTGTCGCTGTTACCCTCGACTCGGCGGTCAGCTCCAGATTGTGTAATTGGGTACAAAAATGCCATAATACCTAGTAGGTACATGACACAACTAGGGTGGTAAAATAAAGAAGGGCCGAGATCGCAGATGTTTGCGGCCCGGGCTTCAAGCGAGGGACGTAAATATGTGATCAAGGGCTTTCTTTATTACCTCCCGCGTTGTGTACCTACCTACATCATATGCATATTTCCCTATTTCAGATTTCATGGCATATAATTTTTAATTAATTTTAATGTTAGACTGACATTTTGTATTTATCTTATTTAATGTTTATTTCTCTGTTTGTACCTAAAACCTGACATAGTCAAGATTTTGTACGCCAACCGGCAAAACATAGTGCTACTACATATATTTGTACTTCACCACTGTACCTATGTTACCTATATTTAACAAAATTTTACACTTTGACTTTGAAATTTCATATTACTTACCTAGCTAGCGTGAGTTTTATGCGGCGGTCTCCTCCCAACAGATAGGTACCTAGTTTAAGTACTATAACCTCGTGCGTCTCGCTTGTGGCTTATAACCTGGAAATGTCATGTAATGTACACCTGCCTAACAGTTTTAGGTGACGTGCGAGTTCATTCTTTACTTGCGTAAGTGCAGAGCCGGATTTGGAGGTGTGAAGGCCCTGGGGCAACGAAGGAGCGGAGGCCCCTAACGGACTAATGGAGGCCCTTACTTATTAGGGAAGTGTTGTGGAGGCGGTAGCCCCCCCTACCCTCCCCCAAATACAGCTCTGCGTAAGTGGAGTAATAAAAGATGCTATGCTTTCTAGACAAAACGAATTAATTGCCTCAAAACAGATCGCACGAAAGCCGTTTCAGCTTTAGTCACGAATCACGATGCTCGAAGGTTTCGGTCGGAGAACGTTCTTCGCCAAAAGCCAGAGCCGAGGTATGACAGTAGTCGTGACGACGGGACACGCTGCTCTGTGAGTGCGAGCTGCGATGCGAGTGCTAATTGCATTAGTTGCGCTTGCGCGGCCGAGTCACGCTCGCTCTGCCCAAGTATTCCAAGTGATGTGGCATACTTACATCTCTCTCTCACGCATTTGGCCGCATGTAAGAGTGCACAAGCCTTGCAAGTTAGAGGTTCTGTGCGGACAGAATACATGCTCTGAGTGCATGTCTTCGACGTGGTAATGTAAGAGCTAGACCGCACTCACTGACGATGACGGCGGCGGACGCTCGCCCGACAGGTCAAGTTACTTGCCATATACATTAATTACTTTACTCCTAATGTAATTCGAGGCCTATTACTCACGTATGCTATATCCCTTACGATCGATAGAAGCCATATTTACATACACAATCTCGTGTTACTTACTTTGCCGTATATTCATTCGAGAGACTAATTTTTACCAACCATATCAACATCTTTCCAATCGGACTGTACCCACGGGTGTTCGACAAGCGCAGTGTAAGGCCAATGTGGCCAGTCGCGTAGGCTGTGCGGGCGTAGGTGCGATCGCAGATAGTGGGCATCCTGCAGGTACTCTGGTTTTGAAACGTCTTTGGCTTCGCGTACGGCTGAGGCGTGAAGAGTGAGTTATGCGGCGGCGGCGCCCGATAGTCGATAACGACTAACTCGGCTGGCCTGGTCGTGGGTGGGGCAGGCTAGCCGGAACACAAGTCGGCCGACACCAACCCTGCTTAGTACGACTGGTCATACTAGCCCAGCAGAGTTGGTGGTCTGTCGCTCACGCACTTTATTGTGTTGTATGGTAAGATATTAAGTAGTCGCACGACAAAAAGTGCCGTGTCTTGTGCTAGAGACGCTGACTTATAACTACACACAGTATACAGGGTGTTCTGCAGTGCTGACTCTGTTTAACAAACAAAAGTATGGTTAAGTCATCACTGACATACAAAATGATGAATTAACCGTATCTTTGTTTAACCAGTATAAACGTTTTTACGCATAACGTTTTAGCAGTGCTGTCTACCGATTTCTCCAGGTTGTTTTGTAGTAATCTGGTTATATCCTTGATCCCGCGCGTGAGTTAGGTATACGTAATAGGTAATAACAAACATCTCTCGGTTGATTTCACCGCACTATACAGGGTGTCCCTAAAACCAACGTCGATACGAAAAGGGCATTATCTCAAAAACTATTACAATATTTAGTAAATGTTATACTATTTTAGAGACTAAAATAAATGCGCTAGTTTTTACGTCATGTGGCAGGTTATGTTGGTACATTTTTTTGTCACCACCCTCGTTCGAAATCAGAGGTGAAATTTGGAAATCAAAAAACAGATTTGAAAAATACTTGATATTTTAGTCATGTTCAAATAACCGAGTCAGGGTATCACTTAGCACGAGTTTTGCAAAAAACGTCAATATCTCGAAAACGAAGAGATTTTTACTGAGGTCAAATTTACTTAATCTGGTGTCTGATGAGCTGGTCTATCAGCCCTTTTCGTACCGACGTTGGTTTTAGGGACATTCTGTATAATGCGAATCTTTCCAATATTTGTGCGCAATAGGCTCATAGATAATTCATAACGACTCGTCCGGAAAGGCCCTGGAGCCCGGCCCCGGGGCCGTGGGGCGGGGGGGACGGCCGCCGATATTTACATACTGCTCCAAGTGTTTGAGATTCGAGTTTTTATTGAAAGATGAATTTGAAGTCGCCGAACGCGGGGGAATGTCGCTTATGAAGCCCTCTCGGCTGCGTTTCCATTCCATTTCAAACGGTCCCGGTCCGATGAACGAACACTTTATACCTAGGTACCTACGATGAATTAGTGTATTATTATCGACGGGAATCTCTGCCGGAATAAAAAGTATCCTACGTTTCAATTCAGGACGTGGTCAACTCATATGTCAAATTTCATCTTAATCATAATAATTACTATTATCATTATTATTGAGCTTACTATATAGTTCGATTTGTGTAAGATTGTCCCCTAATATTTATTTATTTTATTTATTTAATTACCGCTTTATTTAAGTTACCAAACATCCAAGGGTAAAATTAAGTTTAATTAAGGGGTAATACTTATATTAATTCGTTTTTCCTTGAGTACTTTGATGTAATTGCCTGTATTACCTATTTTTTGGGTGTTGGTTTTGTGGGTGATGTGGTAATAAAGGTTAGGAGCCCCTGATCTAGTAAGTATAAGTTATACTTGCCTTTGCCTATCCTATAGGCCATTTCGCCGCGGTGGGCGGAGAGCGCGGGCGCCCGTCCGTCTGTCCGCGCGTCCATCGCCGACGCGACGTTATTAATCGTCTGACATTCGCAATTTGCCGAGGGCCTGTTTTTTGTCCGCAGATATAAATATGGAAATGGGGTGCTCCGCGGTACGAGACCCAGACACAAAGGGTTCGGGCTCCGAATGCTCGAGCTCGCACAATAAAACGACGATGTGCTCTATCTATCCCGTGTCTGCCTGGAGAATATTATTACTTTTATTCTATGGAGGGTGATATTCGGGTAAAAAAAAAGCTAGTTAGCTAGTTATACTTTCTGTGATTGTGATTATCTAACTATTCTTCTTTCTTCTTAGGGCCTTATCACACTTGCGATCTGCGGGCGAGCTGCGGGCCAGTTTCCATACAAAACAAACCACCAATGCGAGCGACATTTGTATGGAACTTCGCTTCTAAAACGAGGGGCGTAAAGAGAAACCAATTCTTTTTTAGTTTTCAATGGTTTATTCTTCTAGACAGCAATTATTTCGACAATCCAAACTTTATAGGTAATTCGTTTCGCGCCATCGCATCGCGTCCCGTTGGCAGTTGTCATTTTCACTCTTGTGTTGCCACAATAACAATATGTGGGAAAACACCATAGAGGTTTTGGGGACTAATGTCTGGCTGATTGGCGGGGCTGGCATGCCCGGCGGAATGCGGCCGCATTCGGCAGAGCTTCGGCAGAGCTCGGCTGGGCATTGGCAGAGCCCGGCGGACAGCGGCAGCTAGTCCGGCAGAAAGGCAGGCGAGGCGGCTTTTTATGACAGGCGGCGCTGGCATACGTTACAATCGGCCATCCTGCAACAATTGCTCCCGCAATGGGAACAAACAAATCGATAAGCATTTATGTGGTCAACTGTACTTTTTCTGAATAGTCTCAAACTGCAAGTCAAAACCAGTTAAGTGAGCTCAAACACTATGGGTCTATTTTGTGTAGTTTAGATAATCCTATAGCCACCTTCCGACTTTATCATCAGATCAGCTGCATTGTACCATAATATTGCATTGCAATGTATACCAAATTTAAGCTCAATCAAAAGTCAAAAAGGTGTCCTAATTCAGCTTGCAAAATTTTCTCAAACATACTAACAATCATTGCAAGTTAATAAAAGTTTTTTTTTAAATAAAACAAACAAGTCTTCAATCTCAAGTAGGTCATCTGACCCTGTGGCGCAGTCAGGCATAGGAGTTATATCTTATGCTAACTGATCCTGCCAACCGTGTAAGCATTATTCAGTATTTGTAATTGCCTGTGATGTTAATAAAAATAAAGAGGCAAGAGTAAAGTTCATGGAGCATTCACCATAAATTCTGTACTCAATTAGCTTTATGATTTTATTTTTATGCCTAACATGCCTTATTTAGCCTAACATAATGTGGCTCTTAATATTGTGTCATGTGAAAACTCAAATTTGTATGAATGCAACTTATTCACTGAACATACCATATACACACAGGCAATTTGCCTAATACTTGAATTAATTATAACTATAAAAATTAAAAATAACATTAACATTATGAGCACATTATGGGACCAGCTTGCGGAAAGCATTATCATACTCTAAGCTAAAGGTAAGTACACTATAAAGAGCATTCTAATAAGGAATCCTGACATTATGAAGAATGCTTGCAGTCCTGACAGGGGACGGTACATGGGCCTTGGCCGTGTCAGGTGGAGGGATAATCCAGTTGATTGCAACTCTCAGTGAGACCGAAAGATGGTTCGGAGAGAAAATAATAAATTCTTATCATTATGCATTTGCACGTTTTTCTATTCGTGCAATCTAAGTACTAGTAACAAGAAAGTATCCATAACACAAGCCTTATTGAGCTTACTATGGGGCTAGTTCGATTTGTGTAAGATTGTCCCCTAATATTTATATTATATTATTTTATATTATATTAAGTACTGCTAGCCAACAAACATTCTAAATTAATTTTAGTACCTAAAATAAGTAATTCATAAACATGTAAATTGCTACACCCTACCAGTGTACCTAGGTTTAAGTCCTTATGTATTGGTTTATGCAATAAATAAATACTAAATACATTCTAAATTTTATCATATAATCTGCTGTTAATCAATGCATTATTCTCAAAATCTAAATAGGCTGGGCTGGCAATGAGTTAAAACTTTCTTTTAAAAATCATCCAATTGACTACCTCAAGATGAACAGATTTTCTTTATCAACTGAGTTTTGAATTAGGGTATGAGCATGTGTAATATATTCCTCAAGGTTATATTTTATGAAAGCATCTGTCAGAAATCAAAGGTTTCATCAATTGATTCCAAGGACAATGGTTTTGCTACAGTTGCATGAAGAGTAAAGATCTACAGTGGACTAGCATTTTCCCGCGGCTCCGCCCGCGTTGTTTTGCAATATTGGTATACGTAACCTATGCAAAGGGCCTAAACAGCAAGTCTCTAATTAAAAGAAATTGTATATTACCGTCTGCTTTCTGCAGTTCGTTTTCCTTTTACGACTCATGCCGGTGATCAGAGAATTAAGCAGGCGATAGCAGAGCAGATTCGTATTTACTTTAGGACATAGCCAGCTATGCAATTCCTCCAAACTTCCATAAACTGTTTGTAAAGGGCGCGTTAACTTACTAAACGATTTTCTTTTTTGTTCTTTATCTTATTTAATTTACAAAGATAACACGGCTAATGTCCGACTGACGGATAAACTGACGTTGACGTATCGTATCTCTTGGATGTTACCAGGTGTACAAAACCGAGGATAAAAATATCACTAAACTAAACGAACATATGATATATATCATTAAGAGAAATTGTATGGCCTTACTAAATAATTGTGATGGATTATTTTGTACAGAAACAAGCACTTTCCCTATTTAATTACAATTCTGTTTTCCGACTTAGGCAGTACCGCATCTAATTCAGTATTACCAGTACGGAATAAACGTCAATGGCAGGCATATTATAGACAACACAACACCAATATTTAAACAGTACTGTTTGTTGAGGCTGTGTTTAGATATCTTTTTTTTTGTTTGCTTGCCTGGGAATCAACCATCTTGTTTAATAACAAAGAGAATATAATCACTATACTTGATTCCAATCCATTAATATGAGAATAGGACGCCTTATCCTCGTATTCAGCAAATTTTAAGAGTGGTGCACAGTGTTATAGAAATGACTCTGACTTGACATTACCCTAGCTGATCGGATACCAAACATAAAACTTGTCACAGAACAGCATAAGAAGATCACACTGTAGCAGCAGTATAACGAGACAGGATACTTGGCAAAACTAAGGACGGGGGATTGACGAAGTAGGTTCGATATAGTGATCAAGATCATAAATATGGGAAGCAAGACCTTAACTTAAAAGTCAGACAACATTACCACACAGCTACTAAACATTGGATGAGGCTGACATTAGACTGATTTAATAAGTAATAGTTAGTACCCAGCCGAGTAAAGAGTAGGCCAAGGCATATAAAGCGACATTTTGCAGCTATAAGAACAGATTTATGGGTGTATTCATGTGCAAACATATAATTATTTTATGATATGGCTGTGCAAACTGGCTAAGATAAGCAGAGTGAAATGAAGTACTTATGGTTTTCTGGATGCAGCATCTGGATTGTTTCTAAAAATTCAGTTACAAATCTGATTGTTGGAGAAATCTGAATAATATTGGCATCATCGGTAATTAATAAAATTCAAGTGCTGGTGACTCACTAGCTGCTGAATGTACAATTTTTATTCATTAAGTCTATACTTCTAAGGCGTTTTAAAGTTTCTGCAAGCAATCATTCTTTCAAAATATTAAATCAATGCAATAATTATGGCTGTTTTCATTTAAATACCTTTTATTTATTTAGCAAGGCAATGCAATTGATTGTATAATTGTTAGGAAGGCTGTAAAGTTTATTAGCAGATACAGAAGTGGCTGGCTGGCTTACTACTGACCTGACATGTGGCTGGCAAGTAGAGGCGCATCTGGCTATGGCTAGGACCGGCCTAGGCTGGCTTACAACATTCTCCATACTGATGTGACTGACTTCCATGTTTTGTTCCTCGGCTCAGGTGACTGTGACAGGCAAATAGTATGCAACATCCTGTAACTCATGGCGATGGCGGCATGTGAGGGAATTTGCAGGCTTGCCATCAGAAATTGCCCAAGGACCAAAACCCTTTTTCTTGTTCCTGTCTTGTGCTAAGCTGATACATTTTCTTCATTGTATACTGTTTGTCTGGGTTCCCTGCAGTCAGGTTACAGAGGTCAGATGGCAGTTGCTCCAATGTAATAGACATAAAGCACCAACGAAACAGGAAAACACTACGACGATGATGAGTTGACCGTATAAATCTTCTGCCTCATGGTCAAATTCAGGAATCAGTGATGCATTCGGTCTTTTGATTCGACACTCGAGAGCTTCTTCATTTATGTCATTTCCGTCTTTCTGTATCTCATTCGACAACGAATCCCGTAGGTAGTAACTTCGTTTCAAGTAGATATGAGCACTCTTTTTAGTCTTTCTGTTTTGCGTCGTCTCCTATCGCCTTTTAACCAGGAGGCCGTACACATTGACCAGCGCGGTCGAGGTTACTGCGTTTCAATTTTTTTTTTTCTTTCTTTATCCCAGTTCTGAGTAAAACGAGGGGCGTAAAGAGAAACCAATTCTTTTTTAGTTTTCAATGGTTTATTCTTCTAGACAGCAATTATTTCGACAATCCAAACTTTATAGGTAATTCGTTTCGCGCCATCGCATCGCGTCCCGTTGGCAGTTGTCATTTTCACTCTTGTGTTGCCACAATAACAATATGTGGGAAAACACCATAGAGGTTTTGGGGACTAATGTCTGGCTGATTGGCGGGGCTGGCATGCCCGGCGGAATGCGGCCGCATTCGGCAGAGCTTCGGCAGAGCTCGGCTGGGCATTGGCAGAGCCCGGCGGACAGCGGCAGCTAGTCCGGCAGAAAGGCAGGCGAGGCGGCTTTTTATGACAGGCGGCGCTGGCATACGTTACACTTCTAAATCGCCCGCAAGTGTGATAAGATTCTTTGAGTACAAACACTTAGGGAGTTGCAACCGTAGACACATAGTTACGTAGAACGTAGGTAAATGTACTATGTATTATGTGCCGAAATATCAGTCTTCATTGAAGTAGATAGGTACCTTTTATGTCAATGAAGGTTATTTTGATGAATTATTTTATGTTGGTATTTTGGTACCTAATGTTCTACGGCATCGTTGTGTAAAACGAGCCCTTTGACTGAAACCTGAATATGCGATTAATGCAATGTGTTGCATTTCCTTCGCGCCAAGGATCGCCTGCGGCGAGTGCGATGTTGCAGGTGCAATCGTGTGCCGTGCTGTTCTTTCCCGTATTTCTATCAACTTTACGGCTAAGGCACAGTGCGGAATGCGCACCGTGTACGAACGCAGTACAAGCAAAGTTTTAGAATGCGTAAGAATGCTCCAGTATGGACCGCATCTCACACAAATGGCTATTACCTACGCGTGTTTGACCTATGTGTCGCGCGCTGTTAAACGGACGAAGATGGACTACTTGTTCATCTTTATTTATACTTTGTCATAGGTTCCTTATTGCATTGTACTAGGTACTATAGTTATAATTATGACTATTACAAAGTAGGTTAGTGCATGACAGTGAAGCCGTGTAACCGCAGCCGCGAGGGGGGGGGGGGGGGATAATCCTGGCTCCCGGCGAGCGGAGTGACGTCACACAGCTTAGAGCCCCGCAGGGCTGCCGCCTACACACACATACAAGTCTGCACTCAACAGTGACGAATAAGGGTCCCCACATGGGACGCGGAATCCAGCTGACGCTGGCCAGAGATACCTTTATTAGGTCCTCGCAATAAGAGCAATCGGCGGCCTATGGCTGCCGAATGCCGATAGACGTAGAGACCCTAATTATCTATATTAAAACACATATTTACAATTAATGTTCCCATTTTAACCCTTAACTTCGCAAAAAATACAGAAGGTCCACAGTTCAAGCCTCGACGGGATTCGACGTAACGTGCGATAGGAGTTGGAAAAAAAATACAAAAAGATGGTCAAAGACTTTGTGAACTGTGGTGCACATTGTCAAGTTAAGGCCACAAATACTCACAACATTCCTCCCCGCTAGAATGGCATTTTGGCCGCTGTCTAGAACCTGCCAAATGCTACAAATTAACCAAAAGTGCCATTTTAGTGAGGCAGGATCTTCTGTGTGTTGACCAATATGTGTGGACAGGGCAATGTTTTCGAAGAATAACGAACGTACAAATCCTCTGTTCGTGTATGTATATCGTAGCCATATCCATGGCGGTACAATCCAGGTGGTATCCTCTGCGAGCTGGAGCGTGGCATATGCGCTCCGCTCCGGGCTTCCGTCGCGGCTGCCTCTGGGGAGCGGGGCGCTGTTCGAGATTAGCTTGTGACGCAAGACATGGTTCCCACATGTATGAGCTAACTTGGGATTAACATCAAGCAATTTCCGTTTTCACTGATTTATCATTGTAATTATACAAGCATAGAACGCCTTGCCTTTTATCTTGAAGACTCCGCTGGCTCGGTCAATGGCAATTAGACGAATACAGTTGAAATACCTATCAAAATAATCTCGCTAAAGATCGCTCATGCTACACTCGAACAGAAACTTGGTTGTTAGAAAAATGTCGGGCCCGGGAGACGGGAGATTAAATCAGTAGCAGCGAGGCGCCGCGTGACCGACGAGCGCCGGCCACAATATTTTAACGGCTACATTAACAACGGGCCGTTTTCTTGAGAATTCTGTGAAATAAATACGAGGTAGAGGATAAACAATAACATTTTTTCACAGCCGAGTGTGGGGTGGCTGCGACGAGTAAACAGCGGCGGACCACCCGCGCACAGCCACCCGTGTATCGTATCGTATGTTATTGCTTATTACTCCAGTGCCGTCCTGCCGTGGAAATCCAATTGCAATGCTCGTGATTTTTGGTCGTGTACAGTAATGGCTGCTTTAATTCGATCCTCGCGTCACGTTTTCGATAAGTTACGTGTGTAGGGATGGTTCACGACGGCGGAGCTAGCACTGGCGCTCGACACGCCCAGGCCGTGTAGCGTGCTCCGAGCCCCGGCGCCCGGCGGTAATGTGACGAGTAAATCACACATATTTACAGTCCCGGTGCATTAGTCCCGCCAGCGCAAATACAACGTTATGGGCTTCGCTCCCGCGGTGAGGGGGGCTGCAGATCGTGTTGCCAGGCCCAGTTTACCAAAAATCGGAACTTCGTGCAACCAATGTTGCAAAGCTTCAATGTGCAACAAATTGAAACTTTAAAAATACGAACGCATATATGGCAACTCACAAAAACGATACTACCTAAAGAAACATAGGCAAAGACGAACAAGTAGTCCAACTTCGGCCGTTTAGCCCGTTTAGGAGCGCGCGACACGTATTCGCAGTCGCACAGACGCGCGATAGCACGTCTGTGTGAGTGCGATCCATACTGGGGCATTCTTACGTATTCTTATTTCTTTGCTTGTAGTACGATTGTACACGGCGCGCACACATTCAAGCGAGCGATGTCCCTTTTGTAGGATGAAAAATTACTGCTATTATAGGTACTGTGTGTGTGGTGTGACATAGGTGTGAAATTGTGAATAAGTGTCTGTGACAGGAATTTCTCTGGCCTTTTGCTTGACATTACTTTTTAACACATAACACATGAAAATCGGGACATAGGGATCAGGGTTTTTTTTTTGCGTGGAGGGAGGAGATCCTTATTGGATACCACCAGGCCGGTCCTGATGCGCATGCCCGACTCGCTCGGGAATACAGTCCAGCGCCACGTTGTCTCCACTCTATTCCCAAACGCCTACGGACTAAAACTTCCCCCCATATGTGTGTAGGTACCGCTCACGAAAACAAAAGTAGGTATTTGGGTTAAAAAAACGATGATAAATGTTACCCCGTGGATCAAAATAACTACAGTCCCACGGTAGTGTGATTCGTTAATCGGGACGTGTCCAATAGACCCCTAAAAATCGGGACATCCCGCCCAAACCGGCACATCTGGCAACTCTGGCTGCAGGCGGCCGCCGGTCGGAGCCGGCTCGGCTCGTTTAGCGCCATATGTTCGTGTAGCGCCTCGCACGCTAACATCTAAACTAAACGTTTATATTTTTTTGCCTAAATTTTACGTAATTCTCGGTCGACGGGATACCGATCTTTAGCATGTTTTTGAACTAAAATAGCCCGGGTGAGCGCACGAAGTGCGAGAGAACATGCACGCCAGTCTGCCTCACAGCCAGTAAAATGTATGCTTGGTTTTTGGATTATAATTTAGCAGTATCACACACATGGGCACGCGAAACTTCACGTTTTCGTGTTTTTTGACGAAATACGTTCAGAAAATCACATGTCATGGTGCAATCAATACCCTGGATACCTCTGGTAGGTGGAAGGGGCCACTCGTGGGGCCCGAGAAAAGTATAAAGACCAACTTCGGCCGTTAAGGAGCGCGCGACATGTATTCACACTGCGATCCACACTGGAGCATTCTTTCTTACGCATTCTTATTTCTTTGCTTGTAGTGCGTTTGTACTGGCACGCACACATTCAAGCGCGTGGTGTACATTTTGTAGGAAGAAGTATTACTGCTATTATACTGTGACTCGGGCGCAGGTTCTTTGATCGCCGCGCTCGCTGGCACGTCCAGCGACGCTTGATCTTTGCAAACTCCACACCAAATTTCCGATGCCTGCTGGCTATAAGGCCTGAATAAGCTGAATAATAAGCGTTTCGTGAGGTCCTTTCCTACAGGATATTAACTGTGCCGCCGATGCTTCGTATCTATACCAATTAATTTAACACACGGCCACAGACAGTTGCATTGCGGTCAGCGTCGCAATCTGAACCTTGAAACCTGAAAAGAGTGATATGAATCTTTAGCTCAGTAGCCCCGCGGTGTCATCGGCTCACTCACGAAACAGAGAGTAATAGGTGTACGTGTACGATGACAAGACAGGGACGAAAAGTTCATGTTGATCGTGTCTTTTCTCGCAGCTCAAGGGTCCAATAGAGCTACTTGACAGCGAGTGAGTTGAAAGATATACTGAGTTGTTTGAATCGGAACTGAGCTAGTGAGCCGGTGAGCTAGACTAACTCATATAGCTCCTTTGAATCACTCACTCGCGAGCTACACAGTCTACCCTGCAGTGGCGTGGCGTTGAAGAAATCCTTGGGCAAGCCGGAGCAGCTTTGTCTACAATTTTCTTTAAGAGCACTAGAATAAAGTGCTGAACTGCCTAATATTAGGCAAGCCGATGGGAATCGAGTTGTATGGACGCCTCGCCACTGCTACCTTGTTTGGGATACCTACCCCTAATGGACTAGTTAGCTTGCATGCCCTAATAGCATGAGCACACTGGATGCATTTTCAAATAAAATTGCATGCAATTGTGTCGTGGGAAAGGAACAGGCTCGTTTGGCGGGGACACGCCAGCACGCCACCCGCCGTACTTCCAAACATTGCCAACCGCTTGCATGTCATTTTATGTGTGTACTGTTATCATCGAAATATAATAAGCATGGAAGCGTAACTGACGCTACAAATCGGCCCCACGGAATACGCACTAAGGGCCTTATCCTTATCACAGTTGCGATTTGCGGGCGAGTTAGATTAAGAAGCAAAGTTCTATACAAATATCGCTTGCTGCGGCGAAGTTCGCCGCGACTGGTTTTGTACTCCATTACCCAGTTACTCCTGTTCCTTATGTCATTTGGGTGAATCAACTTTTCTTTGCTTTATGCAAAGATTGCTCTTTCTCCTTATTCGTTCATCTTTTGCATGTTTTAACATAATTTAAATGGAACAAGATCTTACATCTAGAGATAGATTAGGTAAAAATAAAAATAAACCTCGTTTTTAACAAATAAATAGCGTGACCCAGCGGACAAACCCTTATTTTCATACAAAAGTGGGGGACAGCTATGTCCGCTGGGTCACTGCTTAAACAAATTATAATAAAAAATATTTGCATTACGTAGCTTTATTATCTGTCTTTTAAATGAGCATACCTACATTTTATTTAAAAAATATCCCAATAAAGATTTCCTTTCAATTTTAGTCGGAGAAGTTGAAATTTTGTTGGCAAAGAAAAGTTGATTCACCCGTTTCTCACGTCAGTAGCTTTGTATGTAACCAATCACATTTTTTTGTCTTTTAAACGATATGCAACCTATCCAAAAATGAAGTCTTCTCAATCTTAATACTAGTGTTTGTCATAAATGATTTTAGGCTCACAAACGTAAACGTTAAGTTGGTTATCAATACCACTTGATACATAAGACGTATTGATTTTAAAAAGTGGGCGTTGTGGGGCAAGTTTCAATTTCAACGTCAGTTTTGTTAGACGTTATCGTTCCATACATTATTTATTATGTATTTCGATGACTGTCATACCGTTTAATAGTTTGGGAAACGTGGAACCGACGACACAATCAAATCAATGCACACATAGATCAAATCAATGCACACGAGTGCCTGCTTACCAGCAGGCACTCGTATTTCAGCCCATCCGTGGGGTTCGTTATTTATAGTTATAGCGACAGTCCCTCGTCATCGTCACGCTTGTTATCGGAACAATCATTCAGTTTTTGTACAATTATTGGCAGAGATGATGATGGTGCCGTCCCGCTGTGTGCGTGTCCTCTGCAGGTGTATACAAGTGCACTCACACAGCGCCGCGCCGAGTACCTACGCGACCGACAGCGGCGTAGGTAAAGGCGCCCATTCACGAGCGTTATATTAAGTTTTTGTTGCGAAAACACAAATTTACATGCAGTACAAAAAACGCTCAGGTACGGTCACGGTTTGTGAAGATGTTTAGATGTGTGTTACTAAATAACGGAGTAACAACTGGATGGATTGAGCTGAAATTTGGCATGCGAGTAGATCACGTCATGAATTGAAACATACATCCTATGTACTGTACTGTACTTTATGTCCCGGTAAAGAGTGTTCTTTTGGGACAGTGACGGGAACAGCGCGGGCGAAGCCGCAGGTAAATGCTAGTATGTAACAAACATCCAAATATCTAAACATCTAATCATCCATTCCAAACATCTTCACAAACTTTCGCATTTATAAATATTAGTGGGATGGGATGGGATTATTGTAGATGACTGGGGTTCCCTTTATTTGGCATACGTTTATTTATCCGAATGTATTGTTAGCCCGAATTTTATTTCGCATAAGTTTTGACTGACATAGCAGCAATATAATATTCACAAATACAATTTTCGCAAATGTTTTGCTCGCTCGCAAATGGGCGGTCTTAGCGCTACTCAACGAATACGTCAAATTTATTGATACAGAAATGGGGAAATAGTGTAGCCGGTAAATAAACACCCCGGGACGGGTCGAGGGGGTGAAGGGGGGTCTGACAAACAAGTTTACGAGTGCTCGAGTCTGGCGTCGGTTGATGGGATTTTGGGATCGTTAGGTATGAAGGGATTCTTACTTAACCTAGTTCTATTTTATCTCTTCAAGTTCAGTCACAGAGACGCACTAAAATAGAAGTTGCAACGTATATATATATACGTCGCAACTTCTATTTCAGTGCGTCTCATATATATATAATATATATGGAATACATAAGCAACGCACAAAAGCAAAAAATACAAAATTATTGTGCTGCGCATACCGAAAAACAAAACATCCCGCAGGCAAACTCAAGGTAAAACAGAAATAGCAACTCGTTCTATCTTGTTACGCAACGAGAAAAACGTTTAATTTCGTTCCACAGAAACGGAACTTGGTAAAAAACGGTATCGCAAAAGAACGGTTCTTTAACCGGTGATCACTAACAAAAACCAGAAATTTTCCGTTCTCGGGTCAATGAACAAAACCGGTATTCTACTCGGAACGGTTTCCGAGCCCTGGTTTCCAACTCTTGCCTGGCCTCGCTTGCAAAAAGTAAAATTAAAATTATTTACCCCACACACACACACGCATGAAGTAAGCAGTGGCGTGCATTCCATATAGGCAAATAGGCACTGCCTACCCTAGGAAAATAATATGAAATTAAATTAAATGAAACCACATTATATTTTTCTTCCCTAATACAATGTAATATTTTATTATTTACCTACATAACGGCATGCGCGGCGATTTAAATTTGCGCGCCAACCCGACTCGCTCAGCCCAACGCACCGCAAGGCCCCCGACGAAGGCAGGCAAGCGTAGTGCCCACGGGAGGGCACACACTCTCACAAGGCGCTTGTGTAATATCGTCCGTGAACTATGTACGGATTTGCCCAGCGCACACACTTAAACGAAAATTACACACACAAATAGCTTCTAGACCGGCCGCCTGAGCCGCCAATCAGCGCAGCACGTTTTATGCGCCAGAATAAAGAAGTAGCTTTTGTTTTGCTTTTTAGCCGTAATGTGGAGCGTTTTAATTTGTCAAGGTGGTTTGTTTGTTTATAATCGTTTTTTTCTGCGGCGCAAGCATTGAATAGTTGGAAAAATATTCAAATTTCCTTTAAAGTTATTATATAGTTCGGTTCGGAGCGGTTTTCTTACGTTATTAATTGAATTTCCCGTGAAATTGTGTTTGGCAGAGTTTGTATTTGGGTGTTGACGTTTAATTATGTGTTTTAGCTGTGATCGGTGTATTGACCTAGTGTGTTTGGGCAAGTTAAAAAATCTGCCTGCCCTAACTAAAAACCCTATGCACGCCACTGGAAGTAAGATGTCCGACGCAGCCGCTCCCGCCCGGCGTCACATCAAAGCGCTGCGCCGCGCAGGGTTGCCTCTAAAATGGTTTTATTGTGCTGTGACAATAAATATGAAGGGTTCTCCCCGAACATAAATACAATCGTAGAACACCGACGCGCGTGCCTTGTCGACTCACCAACCTCATTCGTTTCGCTAGCTCTGTCAAAAAAGCATTTTGCATTGCGTAAATTCGTAAATATCAGTGCCGAGCCGAGGCGAAACATACTTTCATAGCTTCGAAGTCAGCATTACTTAGCTCGTCACTGAAGTTCCTAAATATTGAAGATCGAAGTGGATGTGAATTAAATGATTGGCTACGCTTTTTATACGAATTATGATGTATGTCTTATTTCATAAAATTTTCGTTTCTTCGACCACTTTTTTCATCTGAAACCGTACCTACATTTTTAGCCGTAAAGTTCATCATGTTTTAAAAGGTCAACGTTACGCTATTCTAAGAATAACACGGTTTCTGAGATCGACGACATGATACGTCGATGCAGTGAAACATTCGACGAAACGTTTGTCGCCGATTCAAGAGTAAATTCAAATGAATGAAGTTCATCCTAATGTTGTCCGTTTCCTGATGTTAAGCAGTGTTAGATATATCAGTATAGTTTGAATTGAACTTTTACACTCTACACAGATCTACAGAAGGATAGCTTCGATGTCTCGAGTAGAGAGATCTGTCCGTTCGGGAATAATCGTCAGTTGCGTAACATTTTGGGGAATATTCTCTAAACAAACGTTCCTCGTTACCGGGAATGGCATTTTTCTAGTCGCATGGCAGCGCTGCGGCTAGGGTTGCCAGATGGTCGGGATTTGGCGGGATTCTCCCGAATTCTTGTAGTATGTCATCCCGACTCCCGACAATGAAATCTCCCGAAAAATAACTTCTTTTTATAAAATAAAACAATAATGTTAAGTTCCGAATTTTCATCAAGCAAAACGTTGCAAAATGGTTAAATGTGTGAAAAGTAACAAAATACTTGTGGCAAGCTAGAAAATAAATTACTTTATAAAATGTGGTTGGTTATTGATGATTTGTAATTACGTAGGTAGACAATTATATCGGCAGTGGACGCAATTTTGTTTTTTTAATACATATATTTACTTTAATTTGATCTTAATGTTTGTTTCTCCCAACCAAAGTCCGGAAATCCCGAAAAAATATTTTTTTCACCCGATAATAGAGCCGTGTTCCATTTGGCAACCCTACCTGCGGCGGGCGTCGGCGGCTGTTGGAGACGGACGATGATAAATGCGCTCGGCATTTCTGCCGCGCCCGCTAAACCATGCCACTTCATACATAGGACTATCAATATGGCTGACTGTGCATTTGGACGGAACCAGATGGAAACAAATCATTCACTCCAAATGGTCACCACGATCTTCAGCAGACGTCGTAAATTTGGTGATATTTTCAGTACAGGCAGTGACAGTGCCATAGGAGCGAGAAAAATGAAATCAAAATGATTATCTAGGTACAGTTAATATCGACAATTTTGACTATAATTAGTCGTTTAAAAAAACGGTTCCGTGCTACCGTCGAGCAAAAAAACGCCAAAACACGTTCCTTGTCTGGGATCCCTCTTTTAATCTTAATTTTATTATTAATTGTTATAGCGGCAATAGAAATACACATTCTGTGATAATTTGAAGTCTCTAGCTATTACAGATACCTACAGCCCTGTGACAGACGGATAGCGGAGGCTTAGTAATAGGGTTCCGTTGGCACCCATTGGGTACGGAACCCCAATGTTCACTCCTGGCACTCTACTATGAAGTCTGCTCTGAAAATGCTACCAAATAGTTACCTGGCGGAAGGCAGTTCAGGATCAAGACAAGTAGCGCAATCTCGTGTCGGAGGCCGATAGTCGCTTTGGTTAGCTTAGGGCCGATACAGACGGACTGCAACTCCCTACGATTTGTATGGGAACTGCATCACAACTGCACGCCGACTGCGCAGTTGGGTTGCAGTCCGTCTGAATCGGCCCTTAGCTAGCTGTACCACCAAGTTAGTTAGAAAAGTCTCAGTCATGAGGGAAAGACGAGAGAGAATGTGCATTGTGCACAAGCGACTTTCCTTCCGCTCCATATCCTTTCATGCCGTGAGCCGGGAGCCGCGTCCGGTCGCCGGGCCGGTGCCGTCGCACGCGCATGTTCCCTGCGGGATCAGGTACTGTCTGCAAGTACGAGTGTAAGTGTGAGGGGAAGTGTACCGACCGCACTGGAGCGCATTTTACAATGTGCTAAAGGAAATTGAAGCGTTAATATTTTAACTTTTATTACTGAAATATTTATTTAAAGAGAACTGTTATTACAAATACATGTAAACTAGGGAATGCAATAACCGGCCAATTTTTTTAACCGGTTATTAACCGAAGTGATGCCGAAAAAACCGGTTAACCGGTTAAAAACCGGTTAATTTATTTTCGTCCATTTTTGTCGTTTTTGTGAGTGTATGATAATAAGAACTACTTTAAAATATTGCTTAGTCGATTATTAAACAATATAAACTTAAAAAACAAACAATAATAATGGGAACTTTACTGACAGTATATCGTGATAATTTGGCCAGACGGAAAATAAAAAGTAAGGCCTGTTTTGAAACGGATTCACTACCTAGATTTACAATATGAAATGAACATGATGTTTTTTTATTAGTTTTTTAATAAGGGTAAATAACACCACATTTGTGTGTTACATAAAATCCAAGAAATCAAAATACATAGAAAAATTAAATGGCGCTCTCCTATGGTCCAGAGTTCCAGACCAGGAATCGAACCCAGTGCTTCTGGTCTTCGACCATAAGGGCACCCAGCAAGTGCCTTCAATTTTGCCATCTACTTTGATTTTTGTATCATTCTGGTTTAATAGGTTTTGTTAACCTAACACCATCTATTCTCGCTCGATCGTCAAAGCTGTAAAGTATTTGCATCGAGGTGGGTACATGTGTAACACGTGTTCTCATAAATGGCGACTCCCTTGGCCACAGAACCGAATACCGTTCAATATGTCAATACTGCTAGACTTCGTTGGATCAAGTCTTTAAGTTCAATTTTCTCTTGCTCTTTATCATCGTGGCTCAACCCTAACTACGGTCAAAATAATGCTGGAAAAGCGTGTTATTTAACTAAAACTGTGAGCCATTTTTTGTTAGCTTTTACCCGCAGCTTCACCTGCGTTATTCCCGTTATTATATCAAGGGAAATCCTTACCCGGATATAAAGTATCCTTCCTTATCCAGGACTTAGTCTACTTGCATGCCAAATTTCATCTCAATCCATTCAGTTGATACTGCGTTATTAAGTAAGAAACATCCAAACATCTAAACCTCCAAACATTTTCAACACATATTTCTGTAACATTAATGAAGCTGTAATAAAATAATTTATTTCTATAAGAGTTACACAAATAGGAAATGTAAAAAATATAGCGTTAATACAGTAATTCGATTTAGTAATTGCATATGACTTGACATCCGTTCGACTCCCGCTGTGGCTTTCCTCTGCAGCATCGTTTTTTAATGCACTGCGGTGATCAGAAAGAAAATATAGCGTTTATCACAATAAACTGAAACAATTTCTTATAAATAAGACGTATTATTCGGTAAAGGAATTTATGACTGATGACACAATTTAATAGCATACCCACAAGCAAGACATAGGTACGAGTTAACGTATTTAATGTGAAATTCTCTAATAATTATTAATTAATTTTGTTTTATTTTGTAATTATTTTTTGTATTATTATTTTTTGTAATGTTATGAATCTAATTATTGACATTGCTGATTACCTACCTATTATGTTTGGAAGAAACCTAGCTTTTAAGATTAGCACCTAAGACATTGCCACACCCTAACAGGGTAGCCATTGTACATAAAATATTTGTAACACCTTATTGTAAACATGGTACTGCAATATATGAATATGAAACTATACACATATTTCCGTGACTAAGATACTGACAAACTGCCTAAACCTCTGGAGATAGCTAGAAAATTTGAAAAGGTGTGCTTTAATGGACGGAGTAGTGCTCTGAGAAAGGATTTTTAGGGACATAAACGCCGAGATAGTTAAAGTGGGATCGGGCTTGGCATGTCTGCCGCATGTCGAGTGAGTTTTGGGCTTGAATCCACGGTGGATGCCCGACCACTCTAAAGAGAAACGCGGCAGACCTCGCAGGCGATGACGGGACCGCGGGACGAGTTCAACTCATTTCTAAAGAAATGGCCAGAGACTGCGCAAAGTCAGAAAAGTTTAAATACGCCTCCACCGCTTATATAAAATGTTGCCTTTAACCAGCAGTGGGACAGAATGCGCTTTTAACCCTAATCCACAATTAACGTCTAAGGTCCTACCTTTTAGACGTTAATTGTGGATTAGGATACAGGAGATGAAAGTTTGTCTGAAAAAGTTGGAAGTCATGCGGACGCAGTTTAGTGTGGGACCCAATTGTAAAAAAGTCTTCAAATAACGATTTTCGTGTGACTCATCTCCGCCATACGAACTACTGGTATGTACTTATTCGGCATACTTTCCTGAATATAAAAAGTGCGGTAGTCACTTCCTAGGGGTATGGAGGGGGTAGCTATGACGTAACAAAGATGGCGGCCGGGCCTATTCTACTTACGCTATGTTTAGATAACTACTGGGCCGATTTACGCAAATAGGGTGTCAAATGAAAGATAATTAAATGAACATTATTTTATTCTAAGGATTCAATACTGTAAACCTAAAACCAAATGAAATATTTTCAAAAAACTACAATTTGTAAAATCAAACTTTTTTTAACATGTGAAAAACTCGGAAACCGTTAGGATTATGGAAATTTAGACTATTATAAAAAAAATAGGTACATTTATCACCTTTCGAATAAACTTTAAATCATTAAAATCGAGCTATAAACAACGGAACTGCAGTCGTCTAAGTGAGCGTGGGTAGCGCCGAACTGACTATGGTACTTCGATTTTGGTACGAATAATCTTGTAAATAACGTAACAAAACGGGTACAATCACAGCAAAATAAAAAAGTATTATGGGTGCTTGACTAAATGTCATAGAGGTTTGCAAGACAAAGAGAGTGGCACTTGTTTTTTTTTTTCAAGATGGCGACTTCAATATGGCGGCTGATTTTCAAATTAGTCCGAGGGGGCCGAAATTCAGTATGGGGGGGTTTTTGGGGCCTACGAGTCTGAATCTGAAATCAGAATTTTTTCGTTCATACAAAAAATTTTTTTTTTCATACAACTAAAAAAAGTCAATTTTGCGAGCCCGAAGGGCGAGCTTCAGGGTGCGAGGCCGAGCCACTGCGGAGGGCCGCAGGCCCGACGCGTCGCCCCTTGGCAAGCTCTCCTCATCCCCAAGTAACCTAAAGCGAGGCCGAAGGCCGAGCTCCGCGTAGGGCCGAAGGCCCGAAGTGTCCGAATAGTCCCAATTTTCTCTATATCCAAGTATATTTAAGCTCACCCGAGGGCCGCAGGCCCTCGGGAGAGTGTCAGCGATGCGAGGCCGAAGGCCGAGCTCTGCGTAGCACCGAAGGTGCAGAGCGTCACAGCGCTGCTCCCGATTACGCGAGCCCAAGGGCCGCATGCCCGAAGGGCGAGCCCACCCAGATCCTTACTACCCTCACAGTATCTTATAGCTCTCCCGAGGACGGCAGGCCCTCGGGGGAGCGTCAGTGACGCGAGGCCGAAGGCCGAGCTCCGCGTAGCACCGAAGGTGCGGAGCGTCACAGCACCGCTCCCACTTACGCGAGTCCAAGGGCCGCAGGCCCGAAGGGCGAGCCCACCCAGATCCTTACTACCCTCATAGTATCTTATAGCTCTCCCGAGGGCCGCAGGCCCCCGGGGGAGCGCCAGCGACGCGAGGCCGAAGGCGGAGCTCCGCATAGCACCGAAGATGCTTAGCGTCACAGTGCCGCTCCCACTTATGCGAGCCCAAGGGCCGCAGGCCCGAAGGACGAGCTCACCCAGATCCTTACTAATCCCCAAGTGTCTTTCAGCTCACCCGAGGGCCCCTTCGGTGCTACGCGGAGCTCGGCCTTCGGCCTCGCGTCGCATACGCTCCCCCGAGGGCCTGCAGCCCTCGGGAGAGCTATAAGATACTTAGGGGGTAGTAAGGATCTAGGTGGGCTCGCCCTTCGGGCCTGCGGCCCTTGGACTCGCGTAAGTGGGAGCGGAGCTGTGACGCTCCGCACCTTCGGTGCTACGTGGAGCTCGGCCTTCGGCCTCGCGTCACTGACACTCCCCCGAGGGCCTGCCGTCCTCGGGAGAGCTATAAGATACTGTGAGGGTAGTAAGGATCTGGGTGGGCTCGCCCTTCGGGCCTGCGGCCCTTGGGCTCGCGTAATTGGGAGCGGCGCTGTGACGCTCCGCACCTTCGGTGCCACGCGGAGCTCGGCCTTCGGCCTCGCATCGCTGACACTCCCCCGAGGGCCTGCGGCCCTCGGGTGAGCTTAAATATACTTGGATATAGAGAAAATTGGGAATATTCGGACGCTTCGGGCCTTCGGCCCTACGCGGAGCTCGGCCTTCGGCCTCGCTTTAGGTTACTCGGGGATGAGGAGAGTTTGCCAAGGTGACGACGCGTCGGGTCTGCGGCCCTCCGCGGGGGCTCGTCCTTGTACCCTGGAGCTCACCCTTCGGGCTCGCAAAATTTACTTTTTTTAGTTGTATGAAAAAAAATATTTTTTGTATGAACGAAAAAATTCTGATTTCAGATTCAGACTCGTAGGCCCCAAAAACCCCCCCATACTGAATTTCGGCCCCCTCGGACTAATTTGAAAATCAGCCGCCATATTGAAGTCGCCATCTTGAAAAAAAAAACAAATGCCACTCTCTTTGTCTTGCAAACCTCTATGACATTTAGTCAAGCACCCATAATACTTTTTTATTTTGCTGTGATTGTACCCGTTTTGTTACGTTATTTACAAGATTATTCGTACCAAAATCGAAGTACCATAGTCAGTTCGGCGCTACCCACGCTCACTAAGACGACTGCAGTTCCGTTGTTTATAGCTCGATTTTAATGATTTAAAGTTTATTCGAAAGGTGATAAATGTACCTATTTTTTTTATAATAGTCTAAATTTCCATAATCCTAACGGTTTCCGAGTTTTTCACATGTTAAAAAAAGTTTGATTTTACAAATTGTAGTTTTTTGAAAATATTTCATTTGGTTTTAGGTTTACAGTATTGAATCCTTAGAATAAAATAATGTTCATTTAATTATCTTTCATTTGATACCCTATTTGAGTAAATCGGCCCAGTAGTTATCTAAACATAGCGTAAATAGAATAGGCCCGGCCGCCATCTTTGTTACGTCATAGCTACCCCCTCCATACCCCTAGGAAGTGACTACCGCACTTTTTATATTCAGGAAAGTATGCCAAATAAGTACATACCAGTCGTCCGTATGGCGGAGGTAAGTCCCACGGAAATGAATTTTATTCTCATTGGGTCCCAGACTAGTTGCGGGCGAGATCCTGTCGCACAGTCATGCGGACGCAGTTGCGGGCGAGATCCTGTCGCACAGTCATGAAATAGTCTGTAATCTTTGCCTAGATAGTAATACAGATGTGTTACGATATCGGCGCCTGATATATCGTCAGGCATCTTTCTGCCTAAATGCAATAAATATTTATAGCGCATTGGATGATACGGTCCAAGGACCTTAAAATAAATAGCCGGACGGACCCTCGCTAACAAAGAACTGAAGCATGTCTAGTCCGCCGGCTACCTATGTGTGCGTGCTGCTCGCAATAGGCAAAAACTAGTTGATGTATGTGCGGCTCGTAAGTACAAGCAATCGCTTTACTAGAAATGGCTTCAGTTCTCTGTTGGCGAGGCTCCGAATGGCTATTTATTTTAAGGTCCTTTTTACGGTCTATTTGTTGCTGACTATACATAAAAGTGGTGCATCAAGGTGGTCGCGGCGGTAGGCGAGTGCGTCGCCGGATGCGGGCGCCCGCCGACGCAGCGGCGCGGAGTGGTGCGGCGGTTAGGATCCTATTAAGTTAGGGTTGCCATACGTCCCGGTTTGAAGCACGGTGTCCCGGCCGATAACCAAATTGTCCTGGTTTAAGAATCATAGTTATTCAGCAGGGGGCGGGACTTGGTAAATAATATTATATCTACAATACAGTGGGGAGGCGTGCAAACAACTCGATTCCTACCAGCTTGCCTAATATCAGGCATTTGACCACCTTATTCTACAGATCTTAAGGAAAATGTACGCCAAATCTGCACCGGCTGGCCCGAAGATATCTTTTACGCCACGCCACTGCTACAATAAACACAACTAGCTAGCTAAGCTAATTATACATGGACAGAACGACGTAAGCGCTGGCACCTTGTCCGTTAACTTTTTACGAATTTACGCCAACAGTGTCAACACATTTCAGGATCCCGAATTCTCGGCGTTGACAGAGCGAGAGCGCACTGGCACACTATCAAGTTTCTTTTTTTTACCTTTACTTACTACTTTTTCTTTAAATGTGACTTTTGAGTGAGTTCCCGCACTTATGGCAACCCTATATTAAATACACTGTTGAGTATTCTGTGGTCACGGCGAGAGTGCGTGTATGGGGTGTAATGATGCAGGCGATGGCACCGACGCGTTGATGCTCGTGCGCACCTATTCAGAGACAAATGGGATGGCTTAGAATTGTGTGTATTCCGACTCCACAAAAACGGTGCTGACGGAACCCTCCGCCTCCGCTGCCCGTCTGTCACAGGGCCTTATATTTAGAACCATAATAGGTACAGACTTAAAATTTTCGATGAAATCAAATTCTAATGATGATTTCCATGAGGAATTGAAGAAATTCTTCAGTTGTTATATGTTTACTCGTATGTATTTCAGTATTTTTATAGTATTTCTTGAATTTGCTAGTGTTATGTCGTTTAGAAACTGGGATTAATTCGTAGATTTAATGTTTGGAGTCGGTTATTTTTTTAGGAAAGTTATTGGTAGCAATGGTAGCTAATCCTGGTAGTAAATCCCGAAATTCCCGCTTGGGCTCCCCTACTATAAGTTAAACCAGAGTTCACGTTCAATATGCAGGGGAATGGAATGTATTGTAGGTAGGTAGGTATCTGACGCTCGCAGTGGCCGCAGCAGTGACGCCACGCTCCGGTGACGCGTGTGACGTCACGCGCGGCATGTTATCAGCGAGTTATAAATAAAAACCGGTCAAGTGCGAGTTGGACTCGCTCACCGAGGGTTGTACAAACTTACCAGCGTTATTTGCAGAAATGTGAATAGTTCAAGATAAACTTTATTCAGAAAAAAACTAAACTCTTTGCTGTTGGGAAACTATTCTCCCCGTATATTGACATGGGTCGCGGTTAGCAACTGACAAAATAAGTTTGTATGCAAGTTAGGAAAACTGTTATATTTTTCGTGTAATACTCAGGCTCAGGACGATTTTATAATTTGTAATTATTACACAATTTTCTGTTCAGTAACTTCGGAGATAATAGGTGAGAATGGTATTTTTTGACGTAAATCAAAAGCTACATACATGTTTAAAGAAAAAATAAAATGGTTTTGAAATGTGTAAATTAAGCCCTTTCATTTGATACCCCACTTGATATAATAGCGAATAGTGAATTTATCTTATGTAATTTAGACGATCCTATGGCTATCCGGCTCCATTATCAGATCAGCTTCATGCCATACAAATATTGCATTGTCATCAAATTTATATACCTACTCTTGCCAAATTTCAGTTCAATCGAAAAGCGGGAAATGATCAAATTTAACTTGCAAGATTTGATTACAGACACACAGATATACAGATACCGGGACAGGTGAAACTAAATAGAAGCTCGTAATAGATGAACAATACTGAGATTCGTTTTCGCTTTATTGAAGAAACGGTAACGTCAAAATCACAGTCCGGACGCAAACTGAGAGTCAACGGTCGGTCATTCATAATGACTCGCTCACTTATAAAGTATTAATCTCCAAGTGAACCTCGTCGTCGGGGCCGGCGCGTCGGAAGCGCGCCTGGTTGTGTTTTAGAATGCGGTACAGCCGCAGCCGCAGGAACAGCCGCTTCAGGTGCTCCAGCGGGAAGCACTCGCACGGCAGCTCGCAGTCCAACACGTGCACGTCCAGCAACAGGTCTCCGACCACTGCTCGCGCCGGGATACCGTCCGTCCTCAACAGCGACACCAGCGCCTCGTCCAGCCGCTCCACCAGCTGCAGCAGGTCGCGGCGGGGCGGCGCCGCCGCGTAGCGCCGCGCCGCCTCACACCAGCCGTGCCGGCGCCGCGCCGCGCGCAGCAGGTGCCGCGCCGCCGCCGCCACGGCGCCGCGACCGGGCAGCCGTATCCGCCGGTACTCGTCCGGCCGCACCTCGACTCCCTCTTCCTCGTCGAGGGAGCTCGCGTTCGCTCCGCTCGCGTCCGCCTCGCTCGCGAGCTTTGCTAGTAAACCGTTCAAGCCGACGTCCGTTTCCGCGCCGGGAGGCTCCAGCATATCCTCGAAGAAGCGTCTCTTAAAGGCCGCGAACACCTCCCGACAGGTGGGTCTCGCTCCACGTCCGCGTCGCACCGCGTCCGCCACTCGGCCGTCGAGGTGAAGGCGGCGCGTCGGAAGGTAGCTCTGCGTCTTCAGCTTCTCCCGGAGCGCCAGCACGGCCCCGATGGTGATCTGCCAGCTCTCGGTGAGGCGCCGCGTCTCCTCCTCGTCGACGCCCACGCTGTCCTCCAATTTTAGAGTTTTGAAAAACGATTTCATATACGTCAGGAATCCGATCTGGGCGGGGTCACTCGTCAGGCCGCGGCGGTACTCGGAGCTCGTGCGCGTCGTCGTGGAGCTGAGGATGTCGAGGAGGTTGTTGATTTTGAGGATAAACGTGACGGTGCCGCGCGCTCGCTCCGGCAGCAGCTGCCGGTCGGCGTAGCTCGACAGCGCGGCGGCGAGCGCGCGGCTCAGCACTAGTGCCGCGCGCTCGGGCCGCATCCGCCGCAGCGCCTCGGGCTCCGTGCCCGCCTCCGTCAACCCGGGGGTCAGCGTCAGCGGCTTGTTTTTCTCTATTTTCCGGTACACCGACACGTCGCTCCAGCTGGCCGTCGACTTTTCGAAATAGAAATCGTACTCCCGAAAACTACAGAGCAGCGACTTCATCAGGCGCGGCGGGTCGTAGACGTAGTAGATCTCGGCGTCGTCGACGCGGAAGGAGGGCTGCCGCGGCGACACCCCCGCGGGGCGCGGCGCGGCCGCCGCCGGGTCGCCCACCAACGCGTGGATCTCGAGCCCGATGGCCCGCAGGAGCCGGACGATCTTCTCGATCAGACGATCGAAGGCCTCGTCGCGCTCCGCGAGGAAGCACAGCGCGACGGGCTGGGTCCAGGCCGCCAGCAGCCCTCGCGCCGTGACCGCCGCGGCCCGCGCCGCCGCCCGCGGGCGCTGCTCGCCGCCCACCTCGTGCAGCCCCACGATCCGATCGAACGTGATGTTGTAGTACAGGTGCGGCCGGACGTCGACGAACTCGACGCCGAGGGTGCAGTGTCTCTCCCTCTCCGTCATCCGCTCGACCCTCGTCTTCAGAAGCGCGGTCAGTCTCTCGTCGAAGTCCGGGAGCAGATGTGCCCGGCGTCGGTGCAGCGAGGCGACGCTCGGGAGGCCGAGCGCGGGCTGAAGCAGGCGGTAGGCGGGCGGGCTCGAGTGCAGCAGCCTCAGGCACAGGTCGTCGGAGCCGGGCGCCTGCAGCCGCGCCACGTTCTTGACGAAGTCGGCGGCGCTCGGGGCGAGGTGGCGGTCGCAGTCGGCGAAGAATCCTCCGAGCGCGGGCGGCGCGGCGGCCGGCGTCGTCGGTTTGAGGTCGTCCGTTCGCCGGCGTTTTCTGGTTTTCCGCTTGGGAGCGTCGACGTAGTCGAAGACCTCGAGCGTGCTGCGGACGAGGGCTCGCCCGCGTACTTCCAGTCGCGGCGGCTCGGCGGGAGGGTCCGTCCCTTGGACGCTGACGTACGGCCCCGTGTGTGGGAGGTTGCGCGCGGGCACGGCGCGCCGCATCAGGCGGCGGCGGCGGCGGTTGGGGTGGATGTGTCGCGTCTCGAAGTGCGTCTCGCAGACGCGGTAGTAGTTCGACACGCGCCCGTTCGGCTGCATGATGTCCGGCCGTCGGATCTTCTCCACCCACAGCTTCACCCTTCAACGAATACATTATCAAACCGATGTTATCGCTCGAGATCCTCATAATACGACTCAAGGTAGACGTCCGAATGTCTTACTTACACCATCCCAGTAGTTGCCGTATGAATGTTACGCCGTAAGTCGTCAGTGATAGAGGTGACAGCAGGATATCAATTATTAACTGTTGGGCATTAGCGAGTCAAACACTAGGACGTTTACCTTAGGACAGGAAAGGAAGCATTGTCGACTCACGTTCACGTGCCATTTAAAAAACCCCGGACAAGTGCGGGTCGGAATCGCCCACTGAGGGTTCCGTACAAATTTGTAGATACCTGTATTAAAGTACCCTATACAATTTGATTCCCTTAGTAAAATCTATTTTTATAGTTTCCTTGAGAGTGTCGACACGCGTCCTAACCAGCGAGAGCCCTAGATTCGGACTTTCGCAGGCTTTTTACATTTTATAGTAAGTAGTATCTTCAAAAATAGCAATACGGTAAAAATCACTGATAATTGATAAACACTACTACTTGACACTGACAGCTGATAATCACCGAATGACAAATCAAACACGCCCCCGATTGGCTGCTCGCGTCACGTCATCTGTTTCGCTCTGCCCACAGTACTTTGCAGCTCGACTGTTTATTAGGCAGACAAATGATAAATATAAAGCAGATTAATATTGGTTAAAATGTTAACCATTTTTAAATTATTTGCTGAACAAGAGTTGCCGCCCGATTTTTATTTATTGCCAGCCAAATCTTTGTTTGCTGCCCAAATGATTTAACGGCTTATTTTTTTTGCGTATCAATTTTAATAACGGCTGACCAACAAATTCAGCTTCAAGGGACTGAGTAGAGTAAGTGCTCCAGTGAATGAACACTTAAGGAAATTTTCAACTTTAAAAAAATATTTTTGTCAGATAGCAATAATTGAATTCAAATATTACTGTTCCTATATAGAGTAAACAACTATTCTAGTTTTCTAAAATCAATTTTATTTTGTAGTAGTGCTGCACAGTTTTAAATTATAGCAAGCTATAGGGGATAAAATGGAAAATCACCAGTGAATGAACACACAATTCTAGTAAATGAACAAATGAATGAACTACCTTAAAAATAATGCTTTACTTTGGTAGAAGGGCTTTTAGGGCTTTGTCAAGAGATTCCTGGTCATATTGGAATCTTTGCATGATTTTTTTAAGTTTCCATGTTCTAAAACAAGAATTAAAAGTGCATAAAATCCGCTATTTTGTTTATTTTAACGAACTTCATATATCAATCAATCTTCATATTCTTATGATGTATCATTTATCAAAATCGGTTGTGCCGTTGAGTAGTTACGAGGCCTCCTTTGGGCTTCGCCGCAGTCGGGTAAAAATACATAAATGTTGGAGTTCATTCACTGGTTTTTGAATACTAATTAATGAACTATCTGTTATTGCGGTAGTTCATTCACTGAAAGACTCAGACCAGTGAATAAACTGTTAAAAATAGAATATTTAAAGTATTGTTCGAACACTGGCCTTTTGTCAGACAGCATATTTCTATCAAAGTCATAGAAAACCAAATCTTATAACTACTACTGAAACGTCTGATATTGAACGAACAATAAATCACGCGATTCCAGTGAATGAACCCCCCAGTTCGTTCATTGGATTTAAGCCATTTTGATTTCTATTTATAGAACACTGGATTAAAAGCCACTATTTGAAAATAAATAACATTAAACTATACATTAATAGCACGAAAATCACCTTACGGCTTTAAAAAAACACGCACTGTACAAGGCAGACGCACGGGACACACGCAGTAAAACATTTAAACACAACGGAGCTTACCTTAACCCTTATTACACCTCCATATAAAAAACGAACGGCAACCGCATGCCCACTTTACATCGCCGCTATTTTGACACTGATGCATAGAAGTTGAAGTAAGTGCTACCAGAACTTGTCAAATAATGTTGCTAACCGAGAAAAAAATATCACGCGTGGTAAAAAGGTACAGAAATCTTATTTTACGACAAAAACATGCATTTTGTTCGTTCACTGGATTTGTTCATTCACTGGAGCACTTACCCCATGTCGTTTTATTTTCAACTGGATACCTCCACGGATTCACGTGATAAAGGGTCTTGACAGTCAGACAGACGGACGGGCAGACAGACAACAAAGTGATCCTATACCCACCTAAGGGTTTTTAGGGTTCCGTACCAAAGAGGTAAGCAAGGAACCCTTACGGTACGACTCGGTCCGCTGTCCGTCTGTCTTGTTCGTCTGTTTGTCCGTCTGTTTGTCCGTCTGTCACAGCCAGAAATCTCAGAAACTACTGCTGCTATCGATTTGAAATTTGGAATAGTAATAAAAGTACATACTTGGCTAACCCGAGCCTATTAGATGTAAAAAAAAAAACTTTTTTTTAAAGGGTTTTATAGTTTTTGATTTATGACGAAAAACGTTAAAAAAAACACCATTCCCCCCTATTATCTTCGAAGTTACTGAACAGAAAAATCTGTAATAATTACCAATTATTAATGTTATCTAAATATTACAGGAAAAATATAACGGTTTTCCTAACTTGCACCGTTTTTGAGAAATATGCAAAAATCGTAACACATACTTATTTGCTCCTACTAAACTAAACGTCATACAGTTTTTCTTGAACTATTCATGTATCTACTTATGAGTTTGTACGGAACCCTCGGTGCACGAGTCCAACACGCACTTGACCGGTTATTTTCCTTTTGAGGCAGGGAATCCTAACTAAACATGCTTTTGGAAAAGCGGCGCTCATTTCATAATTAGGTACTTGAGCGTTATCCAAAAAGATACCGGGGTAGCTACTTTCTCAAAATATGGACTTGTGAGGTTTTTTGGCTCAGAATCGTTAGTACTTTCGAACCTTATAGGTACGTAAAAAAAAGTGTCCCAATTTTTTTTTTCCATTACGTCACCATTTTGCATAGTGTTTGTATGAACAACGTAACGTAGTAGAAAGACAAAAATCCCATACAAATTTTGGGACACTTTTTTTTACGTATAAGGTTCGAATGTGCTAACGATTCAGAGCCAGAAAAACCTCAAAAGTCCATATTTTGAGAAAGTAGCTACCCCGGTATTTTTTTTGGAAAACGCCTATTTATTTAATTTATTTGTAGGTATGTTACGTCCTTACGCGGTACGCCAGTCATTTGTTCGCCAAACAGCATCGGTAATTAATTAGAGTTCGTATAGTGATTCACAGAGCTATCTTATACCTTTCCTTGTCTTGCGGAAACCCGAAGAAGGAGAGATTGGGATGCGTCCTGTAGTTGTTTAAGCAGTTGTACACGGCGCAGTACCGCACCGGGATCTTAACCGGCGTCGGCGCCGGCGCCTCCTGCCCCTCCGACCCCGACGACGCCATCTTGTGACGTCACGCGACAAACAACACGAGCACGCGCGCGGCGGTCGCGGCCTCACTGCCATGTCCGTATCCGCGCTGCAGATGTGTGCGTCGACGCGCCACATTGGTATCGAATAAGGTACAGGCTTTGTTAGTGTGGGTAGTCGTGTTGATAGCTTCATGCCGTCGTATTTAGCGCACGTTACGTGCTGTGTGGCTATGTAAATAAGATACAGACTACTAGAAGTTTGTCGTAGTGTGACTCGCCGCTTTTTGCTTCAAACACCGTTTGTCTGTGTGGACTGTGTGCGTACAAATATTTTGTAGCGTGCGTCATTCGCCTACAGCTGTGAGCTCGATAAGGTACAGTACAGAACGCTGCATGTGTGCGTCTCGTATATTTAAGAATCAGTCCGTAGTGTGAGTGAGCGAGGTTGGGTGGCCTATTATTTGTTGCCAGCCGTGTCGACTGTCGACTTATAAAATGTTTCAGCTTAAACATTTCACTGAACAAAACATAAGCTTTCTTTTGTCCGCTACTTATTTGTTATGAACACATTTTTAATACACGAATAAAGTTTTATTACTTATTGTGAAATACTACTCGAGCACATTGTCAAGATCAAACCAAGCGTGGCGCCTTTGTGTAAAAAATATAAAAACATTTCGTTGTTTTCTTCTATAGTACCTATTTGTTTATTTTATTAGTGTGTCAAAATAAGGCAAAGCGCATAGCTACTACGATTCGCTAACGTTTCACATAACATTTTTCGTCGTTATAAGGTCAAACGTCCCACAGTCCCACGCACGCTAAGCTAATGTAATGTCCAATACCTATTCGATACCCTGCGTGACCCTGCTGTCATGTCACCTCTGTTGCTTATGATTTAACATTCAAAAATTTCAAAATGGCGTCTGCTGGGCCTGGGACAGGTGTTGTTATTTAGGTACTTGGCAGAATTACATTTAGCACATTTTTCTTGTGATTTAGGCAACTAAGGTCTAACTATAAAGAAAAAAAATAAGGGTTCCTTTTTTTACCATTTTGGTACGAAACCCTAATAACTATGTATAAAAATGTCGCTAACCTAAAAACACTACTTTTCCAGCAAGTACTCGTTTTTGTTGAGGTTATAATTTTAAACTTTAACTTAACCTACTCCAGTCTGACCTAACCTCTTTTTCTATTAGGTAGCAGAAACATTAAAAAGTATGCTCGACAGTTCTACCTACCGTGCTAAGTATAGGTAGGTACAGGGCCGTATTTGGGGGAGGGCAGGCGGGGCTACTGCCCCGGGCCTCCACAACACTTCCGTAATAAGTAGGGGCCTCCACTAGTCCGTTAGGGGCCTCCGCTCCTTCGTTGCCCCAGGGCCTTCACACCTCCAAATCCGGCCCTGGGTAGGTACATTTCTACGAAATGATCATTCAACTATAGTACCTAACCTACACTACATAACATTACACAACTAGGGTGGTAATACAATGAAAGGCCGAGATCGCAGATGAGAATATGCGATCGAGGGCTTTCTTTATTATCTCCCGTGTTGTGTACATCATTTTATGCAGGGGCGTATTTTGAAATTTGGCGCTCCGGGCCAATGTACGTTTCGGCGCCCCAGAAGTCAAGGAAAAAAGTTATTGAAATAAAAAATACAATATTTTTAATAAATTCTGATCGCACGCACGCAGGCGAGCTATCGCGCGTCTGTGTGAATACGTGTCGCGCGCTCCTAAACGGCCGAAGTTGGACTACTTGTTCGTCTTTATACTTTGCCTCGAGAGCGGAACTTAACTTGTCAAAAATCAAAAAAACCGTAAAAATTTGGGAAGGTCTAGTTTTTGGTAGTACCTTCTCAGGACGCTTTTAAAGTAGACTAAATTTGCTACAATACCCATGAGACTAGAATTGTCTCTGCAGACCCAATAGTTTCCGAGATGAAGCCTTTCAAAGTTTACCATTTTTCCGAACTTCGCCATTTTTTGCAATATTCTGTCGTTCTGAATGAATTTAGACTCTGATTCTTCGTAACCCCTGTTATACTATCGAAGCGAACGTTATGTTATGGGATGTTAAAAATGAGATTTTCAAATGAGAAGTGTGAATGATGATGTTTAATCATAAGCTAATAAAACAGGCAAGGACAACAAAAGTTAATAGGTTTATTAGTTAATTAGTTAGTAAATTGAGTTATTCAAATGAATAAATTAAGTTATTTTAGCCCTCTTGGAAGGGCGGCGCCGCTGTGAGGATGATCAGCAAATCAATGTCCTCACCAAAATAGCGCAGTTCAAAAAATTATGAATTTTGAAAAGCATAATCTCGAAAACTATTGTGTCTACAGAGATAATTTTATTATTTCATATTGTAGAAAATTTTGTGTACTTTTAAAACGTCCTGAGAAGGTACTATCAAAAACTAGTCCTTTAGGGTCATAATCTCCAAAATCAGAAAACCGAAATTTTCGCGGTTTTTTTTCGATTTTTGACAAAGTTGCATTGGCGCTCGAGGTCACAAACTTAGATTACCTATTCATTCAACATCATAAACAAGTCTGCAAAAAATCAGAACTACTGGATTGGCGCCAAGTACCCCATACTTTCAGGTGACAAGGTTACTGGATTATTCAATGTTTTGCAAAATAGGTTTCAATATTGAAAAACGCCCCCTCTTCCTTCTGCGCTCCGCCCGCGCCCTTATTCAGCATGTACTTATTGTACTTACCACGCCGTATGTTTTTAATAACAGACGCGCTCCGTAGGTATTGACGAAAATTAACTTACGACCGTATTTTCGATAAAATAAAATAACTGGCCAAGAGCATGTCGGACCATGCTCAGTGTAGGGTTCCATAACCGTAACTATAAGGTAAAAAATACGATGTCAAAAAAGTACAACAACAAAAGAGCGTATCTTCATAGCAATTACGTCCTTTTGTTGAGAAGCGCAGTTTATCGGCAATAACTCAAAAACGGTACATTCGATCTTGTTGAAAATAATTTTTGTTGAAAGTATTAATTAAGCGTTACCTTCGTGATTTTTTTCATATTTTTCGGACGCACAGTTTAGAAAATAGAGGGGGGGGGACACAATTTACACAACTTTCGGAGCGATTATTTCCAAATACATTCACTTAATCAAAAACATTACTTAGGAACCTTATAGTGTTTTTTAAAGAGCTGTCGAACTATGTACCACACGTTGATATTTACTGAAAAAAAATTGTTTTACTGTCTTTAACATGTATGGAGTGCCCCCCCTAAAAATATTTATTTTAATTATTTATATACCAAACTAAGTAGCGGCTCATAAAAGACACCTATATTCCAAATTTCATCAATATCCATCATGTAGTTTTTGAGTAAAATGCCTGTGACATACGGACAGACAGACGGACGGACATGACGAAACTATAAGGGTTCCGTTTTTGCCATTTTGGCTACGGAACCCTAAAAAGGTGAGAAGTAAAAGTCAGTTGAATGGCGCCAAAACAAAAGGCAATCGGCCCGGGGCGGCTACGGCGCCCCTGGCCGATTGGCGCCCCGGGCCATGGCCCGGATGGCCCTAGGGTAAATACGCCCCTGATTTTATGTCTACACTTGGCCAGAAAGCACAGCGTGCGGAAAAAGCCACTTTATGGTCAGGTGTGGCATAAAAAGTAGGTATTTCTGTGAAACATTTTATGCGAAGCGTACCTACCTATTTCGAAGAATCAATTTTATGCCAGATAAGGGTTATCCCACAGCTATAACACGTTACTAACACAAGCTACGACGTTTGTTTACCCTCGCATTGTTCGAGAAATGTATATATATCGTCGACCGTAGGCTTAAATGGGGTACCTACTTATGGGACAAACAAAAAATCTCCCTTACACCAATAGAACCGACGTTCGACGATATCTTCGTTTCTAAACATCGAGTAGATGTTGGCGGTTGCGTCCGTGAGGGATTATCGCGGTGATAACACGCGGTCATTGCCCCGCGGCGATATCCCCACGCATACAGCTATAATACAACGCACACTGCGACACAATCCCATAGAGTAGAGCAGACGCCGGCGCGGCCTTGACGGCGCGTCCGTAATAACCGCCACTATTGTACATTTGTGCCAGTGATCGTGGGCGATATCACTTTGATATTTCCACTTCGTCCGTCTGACCAAGTATCCTTTGATAACGATAACGAACCTACGTGCCAATTTAGCGCTTTATTTTTGATGCGATGCCAAATTTGTAATTATATTATTGTGCTTGTGGCTGTGAGTAACTTTGTTGATCGCAAGCAAAATGATGCGTATAATATACCTATTGCTTAGTTTGGGACTAGCTCGATTTGTGTAAGATTGTCCCCTAATATTTATTTTATTTATTTATTTTAATTTAATTATTATAAACTCTATTTTGGAAACTAAAAAAAAACCTAATCTTACCGTATGATTTGTGATTGTGACACTTTTGACAACAAAAAAATACCGCTTGAGGCATCTTTCGGGTGCCAAAACTGAAGAGTTTAGTACTAAATGAATCCAATAGAAAAAAACGGGGCTCATTATTAACTTTGAAGATCTGTATCCTCAAATTGTTGCAAGTGTTAAATAACACCCTGAACAAGTACCCATAATTGACATTTGTTTAATAGGTGCCCGGCAATAGATCGCTAAATCAATGTGGAATAGGTACGGCCTCGAGGCATGGAGCTGTACGAGACGAGAACCCAAACTCTTGCGTGTAATCGTATTTCTTACAAAAAATCATATAAAAAGCGTTATTCGTGTCCAACCAAACAGTAATTTTATGCTAACCATCGGTAAGTATCGATATTTACATAATGATATTTTGCTCTCGCTGCGATAATAAGTGCAATAATAACTTATATTCCGTTTCAAGGGTGTTGTATTGTAGGTACCGGTTATCACGTATTGCGCAGTAGGATTAATCCTCCTCTGGGCGGACCTATTTTAAAGCATTCTAAGCACTTTGTACTAAGTTTTGTATTCATTTCAGTCCTTTATTATTGTGAGGTCTAAGGGTCTTCGATGTTTGTGGACTGTATATTATAAATGAAAAGACTTAATTTTCCATAGTGAGCGCCTACCTCACTTAGGCACTGTTGAAGAGCTGATTATCACTTGATGATAAATGTAAAAGACTGAAGAGAGTAAAATAGAGTGAGTTGAAATGGCCGAGAACCGCCATTTTATAAGATTATTTTTAGGGTTCCGTACCAAAATGGTAAAAAAGGAACCCTTATGGTGCGACTCTGTCTGTCTGTCTGTCTGTCTGTCTGTCTGTCTGTCTGTCTGTCTGTCTGTCTGTCCGTCTGTCACAGCAAGATATCTCAGGATCTACTGATGCTATCGACTTGAAACTTGGAATAGTGTTAAAAGTTGCTGACTCGAGCCTATTGGATAGAAAAAAAATCTTATACCTTTTTTACTTTTTTTTTAAAGGGGTCCGAAATGGGATGTGGAAAAAGAAAAGTAGAGCTATTTTATCGAGTGGGATATCAAATGAAAGAGCTTAATTTGTAGATTCCAAAACCATTTTTGTTTTTTTTCTTAATTTTGTACTTTTTGATTTATGACCAAAAACGTTCAAAAAAATACCATTCCCCCCCTATTATCTTCGAAGTTACTGAACAAAAAAATCTGTAATAATTACCAATTATTAATATCATCCTAAATATTACAGGAAAAATAAAACGGTTTTGCTAAATTGCATCGTTTTTTAGAAATTTTCAAAAATCGTACACATACTTATTTGCTCCTACTAAGCTAACGGCCATACAGTTTTTGTTGAACTATTCACGTATCTACTTACAAGTTTGTACGGAACCCTCGGTGAGCGAGTCCGACTCGCACTTGACCGGTTTTTTAAAAGTGGGAGATTATTCTAAGAATCTCCCGCTAAGCTCGAGTCTTGTTCTGAGAAACGAGCCGAGTTAGTTCTGAGAATCAGCTATTCTTTTTAGTGCGTGAGTGGGGATAGTTGTTTACTTTATTAAAAAACACATATAATTTCACATTACACAGAAATAAAGATTATAGTAATAATTAATTAAATTCTTATAAACGATGGACATTGATAAATCTTAAAATTAGAGTAAAACACAAGTTATTTATGATTGATTGATTAAACAGTAGAATGATTGAGTAACGAAACAATAATAAACAGTAAAAGATTCTAATTAGATTTCAATATGCTTTTCTCTCCTACGTGATTGACTTAGCCTATTTGATTGTTACCTTATATATACCTAACTACTAAATATATGTACATAGGCTATTTCCGACAGTGTCCCCCTCGGTGTGACTACACCAGTGTAGTTTAGGAAATAATTATGAGCCTGGAAGCCGGACGGCGGATGTATCCTGCTGCGGTACGGACTTCTGTTGATCTTATTTTTCCATCGGGGCCGGGGTGGACTTTTACCACTTCTCCGCGTGGCCATATGCCTCGTGGCATAGTGTTATCGGCAATGAGTACTATGTCGCCGATTTTCACGTTTTCATGGGGCGGAGTCTTAGTACGTGGTCTCAACGTATGTCGGTATTCTGTTACCCATCTTTTCCAAAAGCTTTCTGCTAAGGCTTGTGCAGTTTTCCATGACGATGGCGATAGGGTGACGTCACTGAAGAATCCAAATGGAGACATGGCGTTTGATCTGCCTATGAGGAAGTGATTAGGCGTCAACGCTTCTTGGTTATCGTTCAACATGACCGGAATGAGGGGCCGGGAGTTGACGATGTGTTCTGCCTCTAGAAGTAAGGTGTGGAGTACTTCTTCATGAGGGTTATTCTGGCATAACGTGACCTTCAAAGCTGCCTTTATTGAGCCGACGAGACGCTCCCAAGCGTCGCCTGCGGCTGGGTTTCCGGGCGGAATTTTCTTCCAAATAATTTCTTTGGAGATCGCGAAGCTTTTCATCTCGTTTTCTATGGTGCTCATGGCGTCAGATATCTCTCGTTCTGCTCCCAAGAAGTTTGTGGCATTGTCGGTGTACAGAACAGAGGGTGTTCCGCGTAGTGCCATCATGCGTCGGAGAGATAAAATCATAGACGAGCCTGAGAGGGATGCTGCGAGTTCTATGTGTACAGCGCGCGTAGTGAGGCACGTGTACAGAACGCCCCATCGTCTGTATGTTTTTTTTTATTTGTTTTTTTTTTGTGTGTTTTTTCACCGATTACTTGAAGACGGCTGGACCGATTTGGAAAATTCTTTTTTTGTTTGAAAGGGTAGACTTCCGAGGTGGTCCCATTGTAACCAAATCAGGATCTGATGATGGAATCTTGGAGAAATCGAGGGAACTCTTCAAATATTATAGGCATACATAAGGCGATTTCAGTATTTTTCGTAATTTCTCGTCCATCTCTTATTAGCAACAAGTTTCTAGTGTTAACCGACTTCAAAACAAAGGGTAAATTTGTATCTAGGTGTCTTTCCCGATTACTTGAAGACGGCTGAACCTATTTGGAAAATTCTTTTTTGTTTTAAATGGTATAATAATAATAATTTATTTATTCCAGGCATCAAAGGCCCATAGATAGATAAATACCTTACAATCTAACATACATACAAACTAAACTTAACAACTAGGTCACATTTCACTGCGATGTGGTAACGCTGTTCGGGGTGTCAGGTAGCCGCCCGCGGAAGCGCCGGAACATGACACCCTTCGGCCAAAACTCCTCTTTGGTGAAGGTCGCGGCGATCTTCTCAGTTGGAACTCTCACCACATAAGAATTAAAATTCAAGTTGTGGCGAGACTCCAACTTAACGACCCTCAGAATGAGTCCTGTCTTTACGCGTACATATTCTACGATCTCCTCAGCCTTCGTAGAATAATGTAAGCGGGACACATACAAGAGCGTCGTCGGCACAGCGGGACGCTCCGAGGTGGTCCCATTGCAACCAAATCAGGATCTGATGATGGGATCTTGGAGAAATCGAGGGAACTCTTCAAATATCATAGGCACACATATAGCGATTTTGGTATTTTTCTTAGTTTCTCGTCCATTTCTTATTAGAAATAAGTTTCCAGTCTTAACCGACTTCAAAACAAAGAGCAATTTTTATGTAGGTTTGTTCCCCGATTACTTGAAAACGGCTAGACCGATTTGGAAAATTTTTCTTTTAACTAAATAGACCTTTTTTTTTTGCGGTGGGAAAATGCATTACGCATACCCCCCCAGGCCTAGGGAGGCCAGATGTTGGTTGGGGGGGTTATGTCTGACTTCCAAAAACTTAAACTAAAAACCAGAAAATAAGACGTTAATTACCCCAAAGAAATGGATTTTTAATCAACGATTCATATATTGTCTATTTGCTCACTCGAGTACCTATGCCATAATATTGTAACAACTATTGTAATGCCTGATGATTTAAAAGAGAAACTGGTGAGTTTCTTCCGGCGCTTCTTCTCACCAGAATGTCATTACCGAAGTCGCCAAAAGAATCAGACGAATAAATGATTTGATCTGACATGAATCCACTTCTTTAACCAACATACCTCAACGGCCAGGATTCTGCAGCTAACCCATCCTGACCTGACAGTCAGTTCACGCGTGGTATCCGTCATATATATTAATCGTTGATTATCCATTTCTTTGGGCTAATTAATATATTATTTTCTATGAGTATTATGAGTAATTAACATATTATTATATTTACATATTAATATATTATTATTGGTATTTTGGGGTAATTAACATATTGTTTACTATGAGTGATAATCGCGGAAACCGAAGACAATATTATATTATTTTCTGTTTTTTAGTTTAACTTTTTTCGTCGTATTGTAAGCGTCCGCGTTGAATAAGTCATCGGAATTAATGCCGCGATTGTGTCGTCAACAATACCTGTCGCTCAGCTGGCACACGCTGTCTCGCTCCACGACTCGCAAGGAAGAGGGACGGATGGTGACGTGGAGTCTACTGTGTAGGGACTATTGTGAGTCGTGAGCAGACATCTAGCTAGACCGAGAGGGGCGCACCGAGCAGCATGTGTGTGTGTTGTTACAATGCGATACATACACAAACACATTGTAGCCGATAGGCGACTTCTACTGCATAGATGATGTAGCATGTATGTATTATTATAAATAAAATATAAATTAAAAATTTAAAAAACCCCCGACCAAACATAACAAACGACCTGATGACCTTGAAGACCTGAACCGATTTCCACCAAACATAGCTAAGAACACTCTCGAATGATATACCTTTCAAACAAAAAAACCGCATTAAAATCGGATCATCCGTTTGGGAGCTACGATGTCACAAGGACATTTACACATTTACACACACAGACACGTCAAACTTATAACACCCCGTCGTTTTTGCGTCGGGGGTTAAAAAATGCAAACTATTAAATGCTCCTCCATAATTCGGTACCTACAAGGCTTGGAATTGTCCCAAGGAACAGCTTTTCCAAATGCCATCTTAGGCTCCCCGCGCACTAGGCAGCCTGGCTGCGGCAGCCAGTAAAACATATGACGTTGTATGAGAGCCCGCGCACTGGGCAGCCAAACATTTTCATATATTCGACTGGCTGCCGCAGCCAGGCTGCCTAGTGCGCGGGGGGCCTTTTTGTCTGATTTAAAAGCGCAAAGTACTCCGTACGAAGACTCAAATTGCAAATAAATAAATCCTCTGATATCAATAACATCAATCGTTGCAATTAGTTATAAGGCAATTTTCAGTGTTCGACATGATCGATATTTACAACACTAAAATTCAAATATTGGTTCATAATTCATATCATATGTATGTCTTCCGTTCTAAAAAACTCGGCTAACCTCTATGGTTGTATAGAGGTTAGCCGGGTTTTAGAGGCTGATATACTTATCAATTAGATTAACGTCAAGATAATCTGAGCAGTCACGAAGATGATTGGTATAGTTACGTGGCCACTGGCGGCATGGGTGAGATAATGTATCATATTTCATGCGTTGCAAGTTCATGAACTTTGTAATTGCCCACCCAGCAGTGGGGAATAAAACGAAATAACTGGTTTTCGTTGGTACATGTGTTCCAACTAAGAAGAATCATGAATCTTGCCATACATTTCTTCAATGTACTTATTTTAGTAATTTTATTTGACTTGCAAGTAAATTGAAAAAAGGTGATGAACAAAATAGCTTAACACATTCAGTGCCAAGAACTCAACTGTCGAGTTCATTTTTGTATGGAAATTTGGGAAATTTTGGCACTGAATGTGTTAAGATTATCTATACAAGTTGTCAGGATTCGGGTGGAATTGGGTGTCCAGGCACAGAGCTACAGAATCGCCTTAACCCTGTGACAGTTACATTGACGGTAATGTCTTGTAATAGTTAAGTTAACGACGACGTCCGGAGAGTGCTCAACCCCTCCCCAAGCCCCCTGCCTCGCTACACACCTCGTTACGCGAACATCCAACTTTAATCCCCTTTCAAAAGTGTGTCTTTATTGTAAATATCCCTCGCATGGGATTTAATTTCACTTCTCTCGTACCATTGTTGTTTAAGGATGATGATAACAGGGATCTTATTTCAAGGTAAGTAGGAATTATCGTTGAAGGGCCGGTTATTTCAAAATTTGACCAGATCCCTAGTAAAAACTTTTGAAAATCAGGGAGATTACTGCAAATTTAAACTTACAGACGAATCATTTATTTACCTAATGCAATTTAGCTGATGCTATGACCAACTTCCGGCTACATTATCAGATCAGCTCCATGTCATAATCATAATCCTAATGATATTGCACTGTTATCTGATTTATATGCAAAATTTCAGCTCAATCGCAATTCGCAAATCGGAAAGTAGGTCAAAAAGTTGCAAAATTTGACTACTTATACTTACACAGACACTGGGACTACCTCTAAATAAAAGCTTATAAAAAGCGATCTCTTCTCGGCGACCTTTAGTTAGGTGACGTGACGGGTACGTATCATAATATATACAGTCATTATATATAAGTTCAAAACACATATGTTCAAAATATATAAAATCAAAATGAATAATGTTTGAAAATCATAACAGGTAAAATCCATAATGTACGTTGTCCATAATGGTCGAAATATATACTGACGAAATGCATATGTTTACAACTCATAAGTTCAAAATAAATAAAGTCTAATGATATAATGTTTATAAGGAATAATGGTCGAAATCCAGAACTTTTACAATTGTACAAATTTTGACTATAAATAGCCGTGTACTAGAAAAATTAAGTATTTATTCCTTAAATACTTGTTCTTTTCAATTAAGTTGCGACGTTTTATGGTTGCAAGTGATCCTAACACGCTCCTCCTCGCTTCGCTCGTCGTCGCACCTAACCGGGTGCTCAGACCACATTTTAAAAAATTCAAGATTCTGAGTTATGTGAAAGTTTAAAATATTTGAGTTTTTGAGTCATTTGAACCCAAAAGTTAGGTGTGACGACGAGCGAAGCGAGGAGGAGTATGTTAGGATCACTTGTTACCAACACACGCCACAGTTAAATTACATTATATGTGGGCTCCATGATTCCAAATTTGATTATTCATTATGAAAACTGTCCTTGCAGATGACATAAATTAAGAAAAATAATGATTTTTGGTTTTAATTTCATACTGTACATAAAAATACAAACAAGGTAGGTATTTATTTTATTTATTTATTTAAACTTTATTGTACAAGAGAAAACTTATCTTACAAAATGCGAACTTAATGCCATAGGGCATTCTCTACCAGTTAACCTTAGGGCAAATCAGATAGCTTGTGGGCGATGCAACTAACGTAATTAAATTAAAATTAAAATTCAACTACATTACAAATAGTAGCAAGTAAGATTTATTTCGCTGTTACAACAATAAATTTTTATTAGAAGAGAAAAGTTGAAAAATTATATGTCTCGGGCAGGATTCGAACCTGCATCTCCTCGGCTATCCGGGCCAGCAGGCGCCTTAACCAACTAGGCTACCGAAACTCTGTCCAAGTCATCGAATCCTTCAACCAGTCCCTTCATTTGTGACGTCATTCTGGGTGACGTATGTAGCGCCATCTACCATTGAGTCCTTACAACCCATATGTATGGCACTGTGGTCCCAACTCGTATTGAGAAATCCACAGTAACGATGTACTACACCCCAAACATGATTTTTTATTAAAGCATTAACGACTGCCAACGAATTCTAAATTTTTATTAGAAGAGAAAAGTTGAAAAATTATATGTCTCGGGCAGGATTCGAACCTGCATCTCCTCGGCTATCCGGGCCAGCAGGCGCCTTAACCAACTAGGCTACCGAAACTCTGTCCAAGTCATCGAATCCTTCAACCAGTCCCTTCATTTGTGACGTCATTCTGGGTGACGTATGTAGCGCCATCTACCATTGAGTCCTTACAACCCATATGTATGGCACTGTGGTCCCAACTCGTATTGAGAAATCCACAGTAACGATGTACTACACCCCAAACATGATTTTTTATTAAAGCATTAACGACTGCCAACGAATTCTAAATTTTTATTAGAAGAGAAAAGTTGAAAAATTATATGTCTCGGGCAGGATTCGAACCTGCATCTCCTCGGCTATCCGGGCCAGCAGGCGCCTTAACCAACTAGGCTACCGAAACTCTGTCCAAGTCATCGAATCCTTCAACCAGTCCCTTCATTTGTGACGTCATTCTGGGTGACGTATGTAGCGCCATCTACCATTGAGTCCTTACAACCCATATGTATGGCACTGTGGTCCCAACTCGTATTGAGAAATCCACAGTAACGATGTACTACACCCCAAACATGATTTTTTATTAAAGCATTAACGACTGCCAACGAATTCTAAATTTTTATTAGAAGAGAAAAGTTGAAAAATTATATGTCTCGGGCAGGATTCGAACCTGCATCTCCTCGGCTATCCGGGCCAGCAGGCGCCTTAACCAACTAGGCTACCGAAACAACAATAGTTAAATATGTATAAACTTAAAGGCTCGGAGGTGACGCTATAATTAACTTGTATACCTGTGTTGCTTTTGTTCCAAAGCCCATTATATATTTTGACCATTATGCATTTCAAGCTTAGGAGTTGTGACCATTGTGAAATTCAACCGGTATATATTTTGACCATTATATATTATGACCATTATGAATTTAGAACTTATGAGTTTCGAACTTATATCAAACAACTTTATACATTTAGACCCATTATATATTTTGAATTTCTACATTTCGACTTTATTCTTTTGAACCGTATATATTTTGACTTTATATATTTTGATACGTACCCGACGTGACTTCCATAAATGTTTAACATCGTGGCGCCGACAGCGGAGGTCCAGCGGAGTTAGGGTTGCCAGATTCAGGCATTTAATTTCCGGGACAAAATGCACCCCCTCTCCCCCTAAATCAAACACGCATGTAGGGACGATACCCATTGTACCTACTAATAACATAGGAAAAAAATCTAGAAGTATAAAATATAATTCCAGGACACGGGACTAGAACGGTAATTCCGGGACAATCCAGGATTTCCCGGACATCTGGCAACCCTAAACGGAGTTTACGCCAACTTTAATGGTAGGTAATTGGCGGAGTCGACCACCGCAATAACCCACATAAATATTGTCGACTCTCGACTACACTTGCATCTCAGTTAGGACAACAACTTACAAGATGAATCACCGCAATCTTATTAGTCTAGGTACACTTTCCACCACCACCGCCACGAAGTCCGATAGTTGTGACAGCTCCTAGGGCTAGCACCTGTTCAAGCACAAAAAAGTTAGTAATTGTTTTGCAGTCCGCAAACAAGGAGCACCTGTGGCCCGCATGTCTCAGCCCCCTTCTCTGTCTGTAACTCCTCGCACTCGTAAACGGCCGGAGCCTAAGGGCCGATACAGACGGACTGCAACCCAACTGCAACTCCCTACGATTTGTATGGGAACTGCATCACAACTGCACGCCGACTGCGCACTTGTGATGCAGTTCCCATACAAATCGTAGGGAGTTGCAGTTGGGTTGCAGTCCGTCTGTATCGGCCCTAAGAGCGTTGTCACACTAGCGATTTGCGAGCGAGCTGCGGGCGAGCCGCAGGCGAGTTTCCATACAAATGTCGCTGGCGGCGTTCGCCGAGTTCGCCGCGACTGGTTTTGTATGGAAACTCGCTCGCGGCTCGCCCGCAAATCGCTAGTGCGATAAGGCCCTAAAATAACAGAAATCCGTCGTGAATACACATTACATTACGACAATATTTGATTTTGACTCATTCGATCATTCGCTCCCAACCGATTTGTACCATACCAACGTATCGACTACTGAACTAAAGGACCGAAGACCGATTAAGAGCGCTTAAGAGGAACTGGTTCTTATCGGTCCGAGGTGGGATTTCATTCCTTTTAGTTCTTCGGTCCTGACCGACACAAGCCTAATAGCATGTTTTATACGCGTGTGCGATTTAAAGTCGCTCAGAGAGCCATGGAAAGAGCTATGCTTGGCGTGTCTCTCAGGGATCAAATCCGAAACGAAGTAATTCGACAGAGAACTAAAGTTACCGACATAGCTCAGCGAATCAGCTACCTAAAGTGGCAGTGGGCTGGGCATATCTGAGCGTTTTCCAAAAAAAATACCGGGGTAGCTACTTTCTCAAAATATGGACTTTTGAGGTTTTTCTGGCTCAGAATCGTTAGTACATTCGAGCCTTATACGTAAAAAAAAGTGTCCCAAAATTTGTATGGGATTTTTGTCTTTCCACTACGTCACGATCATACAAACACTATGCAAAATGGTGACGTATTGGAAAAAAAAATTGGGACTTTTGGTATTCAATGAAGTACATTTGTATTGTTTTGTTCAAAAATACTTCAGCTATCACATCCTTAAAAGGGTTCTTACCTACCATTATACGTATTACCTATATGTTTGTGTGTGGCGTTACCCGCACCGCGGCACGCCGCATCTGCATACGGGCCGCACCACGCGTGGGTAACGATGGTATTACATCGCGCTTACTGCAGCGTTACTTTACCACCGACGACGTGCACGCACATGCAAGTATTCCACTACTGCGTGCACCTGGTTGGTTCGATGTTTCAGAGAAAATATGGTTATCTTGATCAAATTGATCAGACTAAGACCGTTCTACTTCGTAGCTAAATTTTTTAGCTGCCTTCGAAAGGGGAAACGTTATTGTCCGTAGATTTGTCCCCTTTTCTGAAAGACTGCACTGTTGAACTTGGAGCTAACACATTTGAAATCCCTTCTGCTCAATTTTGTGTCACGTTTCGAATCCATTGATTCAAAAACTACATGACTTGCTGTGAAACATTTAGTGTAGTAAACGTGGCATTTTTCGGCAGCGCTCCGTGTCAGTGTTCGGAAGCGGATTAGCGGAATTATTTTTGCGGAACAGCAAAGTAACATTTATCCCGTAAGTACTTTGATATGAAATTCAATTAATCGATAAAAAACCGGACAAGTGCAGGTCGAACTCTCCCACCGAGGTTTCTGTACTGTACAAATACTTTAAAACAATCAAGAATATAGTTTTATGATTTAGTTTTAGGTCAACGGAAAGTATACCCTTTGAATGTTGGTTTCCTTGAGAGTGTCGAAATGTACCTACGTTTAAAAAGTATAAGTTTTATGTACGTGTACTAATAAGTAGGTAGGTACATACAATTTATGTACATACTTTTAGTATAATACAAAATCACCCATGGTTAAACCGGCGTCAGCGTCCCCGCCGCATGTCCCGCCGCGCTATGCAAATGCGACGCGGAAACATTGCGCTAATCCCATTAGATTAATTGAATAAAGCTCCGTGTTTGCTTTATTCAAATCGCGCGTGCGTCCTAATCCGGCGAATAGTATAAATTAGTGTTAACTGAATGAATCGTGCGCAATGTGCAGCTCGTATGCATTGTTGCACCGTGCAGGCGGGCGGCCGCTCAGCGTTCAATCACGCTCTTGTGAACGCATTTATAACACGATCGCACCGATTGATAAGTAAAGACATTATTAGGGTGAAAGCGAGCGCTTTCAATGTTTCACTAAAATGTCATTTATTTATTTTATTTTTTATTTACAACACGTTTTACAGCATATATTTCACTATCACTATGATATAATTGTCCAGACAAGCGTTTAGAGAGGTAGTGCGCAGTGACAGCCCAAAAAGACCAAGGCCTGTGCTAGGGCTAGTTACATACAATACACTCGCGGTCAACAATGTCGGGTCACCGTATTTAAATAATAGAAATAGGTGTTTTATTTACATACACACTTCACACACTTGTTTCATTTACATAATAATTATACTATTCTTCATAATACCTGGCTGTATTAGCAATATCCGCTAACCCGTCATAAAAATATTATTATCCAAAAATTGTGATTTTTGCGATATTTCACCCCGTAACCGTTATTATTTTGGATGGGTTTTTACAAGTTCGATGTAAACCTGAAATCGCTATTATTTTCAGTGTTATATTTGCAAATAATATCTAAAATTAATAAAAGTTCAAAACGGGACTCAATAATTTCACAACCCTGGAGTATTTTAGGAAATATGGCGGTATTTCACTGACCTGCAATCCTTGACCGCGAGTGCATATTGGTGCAAGGAAATGAAGTGGCAAGAATTATTGATAAAATCAGTCTACCTCGATACCGGCTTTGTTCCTTTGAAAACTCAACTCTTTTCACCAATCCTTGCAAAATTATGATTTGTGCGCAGTCGGTCAAAATAGCAAAAAGTCCACTCAAATGACCTGTAGGGGATTCGCATATAGTCCACTTCTCAAATGGTCCACTTCGCGAATGGTCCACTTCGCGAATGGTCCACTTCGCGAATGGTCCACTTCGCGAATGGTCCACTTCGCAAATGGTCCATTTCGCAACCAAACGCACCGCAACATTCCCTATAGAACCACGAATGGCTCCACGGTTACCTTTACCTAGTAAACCCATCGAATTTGGGCTCATTTTGCAAGAGTTTAGTTAGTTATGGCGAGTACCCTTTTGGACTTACTAAAGAGGATTTAGTAGCGAGATGCCCACTCTCGGTCTTAAGGTATCATTAGAGCCACCGGCACCCGACCCGCACCGCCTCACCTCGAACGGTGAGTATTCTTTAAATGAATTTGTATGGACATGCGCTCACTACATCCCTCCGTAGCATCACCGGATCGCCTCGCTCGCGACGTGTACACGCGCGGACTACGAGTGGACCACTCGATGATAGCTCGCTGCCCGAATGCTTGCCACGCGTGATGCTGCCTCTACACGATGGCCCATCGTGATGGCCCACTATGATGGGCCAGCGTGTAGAGGGCATAGTGGTGACGGATGGCTTATGGCGCGTGCGATGGCCGTGGAATGGCGACGGTGTCGGTTTTTCGGCCGCACATCAAAGGGAGTGGGCCAGCGATGGCGGTACGCATCTACACGATGGCCCATTCCATAGTGTGGACGTCAAATATCGCATGGCCATCTCGCTGGGCCAGCGATGGCCCATCGTGTAGTTGCGTATCAACCATCGCATGGCCACGGTATGACCATATCGCTGGGCCAGCGATGGCCCATCGTGTAGAGGAGCTATGAACCGCGCGATTAGTTGACCGATCGCGAAGTTGACTGATCGCTAAGTTGACCGATCGCGATGTTGACTGATCGCGAAGTTGACCGAAAATAGTGGACTTTTTGCTATGTTGACCGACTGCGCACAAATCAAAATTACCCATTGGGGTAGTAAGAGTTATGTTGAAACAGACGCGATAATCTTGAGATGAGCGGATTATTTCGTTGGATGAAAGTTAGGGATCGAATCTGTCGTGTACCTACCGGTGTGTCAGTCGCTAACGCTTCGACCCTTATCAAAGTTAGGTAGATAAATAATATTATTTATATGAATATAAGTATATTTTAAGTATTTATAACGAGTAAAAGTTTCGTACCTATACTTTGGGATGTGAGTGGTGGTCGTCGGGTTTAATAGGTATCTACAATCTAGCTGTTACCGGTGTTAATTGTTCAATTAGTGACGAAATTACACAGCGTACTAAACCTTTTAGCGAAATGAAGTGAGAAACAAAAACCGATAGAAATATCATCTGAGATTTTAAAGGAGACTCGAGAAAGTATTGTGAAGGAGGGACAATCGAGACGTCCCTCGTTAATCAAATAGCCGTAGCTTTGAGGCGGTCCAACCTGCGCATTGAATCCCGCAAAAATAAGCATTTCAATAACAATTGGGGAATCACGCAGGGGGCGACGGCGGGACGGGCGGGACAAGTGGCGGAATAATAAAAGCATTGTATTTGTTTAGTTGCGCCGGGTGGGCTCGGCCTGCGTTCCACAATAACGACGGGATCTTAAACCCTCGGCTATGATTGCGACCGACGTTACGTTTTATTTATTATCTTTGATATAAAACGATACATGCATAATTTTTATTAATTACTAGGTTTTATTACCCGGGTTCTGAGTCTAAATACCCGGGTTTTACCCGACTCTAAATAAAGTCGGTTACCCGGGTACCCGGGTTTCATTCCCTACTGTACTAAGGTCAGTACACTGTACCAAGAAAATCGCATCTACGCAGAAAGACAGAAGTGTTCTCTCGATAATTTATTACGAATAGGTATTTATATCTTGGGCGATGTCGATGTCATCTCGCTCAAGCACAAGCACATGCCGAAATTGAGGTAGCGAAAAGTTAATATTTATCGGCGATCACGACCACGCCACGCTCGATATTGTCTAACATTCCTAAAGAGATCAGACGAGGATTCATTGTGTGATCAAAAGTGGAAGTAGAACATTGATCTCTTTTGAGGTCGCGATATATCACTGGTGCAAATGTCGAACATAGCTTGGGGTAGTTTGGAGATATGATTTGGATATTGAGTTGGTTCGTCGCTCCGAGGCGGCGAACGTAAATACAGAACGGTTCGGCGTTCCTAGCGCTCTTGGGATTCGCTGTGTTGTTTCAATTACTCTATGTAGTTTTGCTAGACTCGAGCCCGGTACCTACTTGAATAAATATAAAATCTACGTATATCGCTTGCGCATCACGGCTTGGAAACCGGCAGCGCGGAGAACTGACGGTTTCCAAGCCGTGATGCGCAAGCGGGTGGCGTCCCTGAGCGAGCGCGTGCGGGGCAGCACCAACGCGCTTCTGAGGGTGGTAGCTGAGAGGATGGACAGCCCTATCCTAGCTCATTGGATGTCTGTGCACGTTAGGTCTAATTATAATTATACTTTCCACTAACAAACTTATAATAAGTCTTACTAACACAATATGGATCAATTTCCGAAATAAATGCTTTCATTTCATTTCATATCTTAACATTATCTATAATATCATTTTCAAAATATAAAAACGTGTCATTTCGCTTGTGAATCAGTTATTCGTAATCGTGCTGAGGTTTTTTGGTGAGGCAGACCTACCGCCACAACGTCCGATAGTTGTGACTGCTCCCAGAGCTAGCACCTGTTCAAAGTTTCAAACACAAGCAAAAAAATACTTTGACACCCGATTACGAACTGTTATTAATAGCTCACGAGTCAAATTATATTAGGGACGAGATTTACGCTAAGTTATAAATAACTACACATTCTAAGCCAATATTTAGCTGAGCCGTCTCTCGGCAGGATCCGAGCTGTCACTCACAGCGACTCCGGAACACAGCTCCGGAAACTCCCCTCCCCTCCCATTCTCCCTCTGCCCCCCAATAAACAGCTTCACCTTACCATTTTATTGTGTCTTGCGGATGGAATGCAAATTGGGTGAAACTGTTGGTAACTTCCCTTAACGTGCGGCTTTATGAAGTCGCGAGCAATTTCAAACCTACATAAACGTAAATGTTGATTACTTTGAAAAAATCAAAGTGTGACTTTTCGTACCCTTGGTAAAATAAAGCCGTATGTGACTTTACGTCCAAAGTGCTTTTATTACACGAATGTTACACAAATGCTGTAAATCATACGAAACAAAAATATTTAAACGCTTCCCCTGAAAAGTCGTCATTTTGCAGATGCGGCTTTATTTTACCAAGGGTACGATTTGTGTAACATTCGCGTAATAAAAGCACTTTGGACGTAAAGTCACATACGGCTTTATTCAAAGTTAAAGTGTTTTATTTGTGAAACATAGGTAAATCTGAATACTTACAGAGCTGTTAAAAATATATATGAACCGCTATGTTTTGCCGACGGGCGTACAAAACGTTACATTTTAGCCGAAGCCAAGCCACTAGACTAAATTAAAACTAAAGTATAAACAATGTTAATAAATTGAAAACGTGAAGTGCAGAATTGGTATGTCAAATTTAAATACAATAATAATATGCTAATTGAAATTTATGTCATCATTTAAATAATCAGAAATAGAATAACAGCAATTGTTTATAAGCATTTTCAATTATTTTCGCTTAAAATGTGGCATTGGTAATTGTTTTAGTTCCGTTGGTAATTTATTATACACTCTAATTGCTACAGAATTGACACTTTTGCGCTTTAGTGCTGTTTTTGAGATTGTTGTACAAATATCCTCTTTGCGCCTTTGTCTTAGCCTCCCCGTGGTACTATTCTTTTTAAATAATGTTGGGTTAGTCTTTACAAACATTACAGCTATTTTACCAAGGGTACGTTTTCTGTACAATGACATACTCGTAAGTATTGAATTTATTAGATTTTTGGTTATTATCTTTATTTTACAGACAGTTCGCAATTCGCATGTATAAGTACACACTAACACCACAACAGACCTCGAAAGACTAAAGGCCTATAGACTTATTTCTCGAATTCCAGGCACTATTATTGGTAGGTCGGCCTCAAAAGTAGCTGGGCACTTTAGTACTGCACTCGGGTACTGTTCAGCGGCTCATTCTACAACATCATTGGTATATAATCAATGATATATCGGTTTGGCGCGCGTCGAACCCTTCTATACCCTGCCACCACAGAAATATAGCGAGCTAGAAGGAAAAAGTGTATGTACCACGCGTGCTAAACAGAAGTGGCGACGATCTACTTTGCACGCCGTCAACTTCAGTTTCCGTCAATATTATTATGACTAGGTACGTCAATTAATTACCTATACCATTATTATCAGATTTGAAAATCTCATAATTATGGTATAATTATTGTGTGTTCAAATACCATCAAACGAAATGGAAAATTTATATTTTCCATCACTAAATTACACTTTGGGCGTCAAACCACGTCAAACGCCAAGCGAAAAACGTTCCACGCTTAATTCCCATACAAATCAACGAAGTATATTTCTGTGCCTGCCACTCCACGCTAGCCCGCAGCCTAGTTGTTCCAGAATAGTTCCATTTCACGACAGACATCATTTTATTACAGCGTTTCATTGCTTGTTCCAGTTATGGCCATATTTTACTGCCTGCGATCTTCCTCAATAGCTATTTTATGGTAACGGAGCAAGCCGGACTAGCCGGAGCTGGAAGAGGATGAAGAGTGTGTTTTTCCTTGTATTTTATTTACTTTTCGGCCATTCTCCAGAAATATGTCTGCGGTCACCTAATTACCGCGTCGCTGTTTTCATACTAAATGTATGGAGACGCGTGAATTAGACGCAGACGTATTTCTGGAGAAAGGCCGTTTTCTAGAAAATCTGTAGTTTAGTTTAAGCTTTTCGACGTACAATTTTATTATGTTGTGTTATTTCGTGCTCCCACTCGTACTCGCACTCGCACTCCCACCCCCACCTGAAAGGCAGGCAACGCACTAGTGACTCCTCTGGTGTTGCAGGTGTCTATGGGCGGTAATCGCTTACCATCAGGTGATCCGTCTGCTCGTTTTCCCCCCATGACAAAAAAAAACCGGTCAAGTGCGAGTCGGAATCGCTCACCGAGGGTTCCGTACAAACTCATAAGTAGATACGTGAATAGTTCAACAAAAACTGTATGGCCGTTAGCTTAGTAGGAGCAAATAAGTATGTGTACGATTATTGAAAATTTCTAAAAAACGATGCAATTTAGGAAAACCGTTTTATTTTTCCTGTAATATTTAGGATGATATTAATAATTGGTAATTATTACAGATTTTTCTGTTCAGTAACTTCGAAGATAATAGGGGGGAATGGTATTTTTTTGAACGTTTTTGGTCATAAATCAAAAAGTACAAAATTAAGAAAAAAAACAAAAATGGTTTTGGAATCTACAAATTAAGCCCTTTCATTTGATATCCCACTCGATATAACAGCTCTACTTTTGTTTTTCCACATCCCATTTCGGACCCCTTTAAAAAAAAAGTAATAAAGGTATAAGATTTTTTTTCTATCCAATAGGCTTGAGTCAGCGATTTTTAACACTATTCCAAGTTTCAAGTCGATAGCATCAGTAGATCCTGAGATATCTTGCTGTGACAGACGGACAGACAGACAGACAGACAGACAGACAGACAGACAGACAGACAGACAGACAGAGTCGCACCATAAGGGTTCCTTTTTTACCATATTGGTACGGAACCCTAAAAGTAATAAAGGTATAAGATTTTTTTTCTATCCAATAGGCTTGAGTCAGCGATTTTTAACACTATTCCAAGTTTCAAGTCGATAGCATCAGTAGATCCTGAGATATCTTGCTGTGACAGACGGACAGACAGACAGACAGACAGACAGACAGACAGAGTCGCACCATAAGGGTTCCTTTTTTACCATATTGGTACGGAACCCTAAAAAACCAATGCGAAGCTAGAGTAGCTATGATGATATAGCTATAATATAAATGATGCGCACACATACAAGCCGCGCGATGTAGTACCTTTTGCAGGAAGAAAAATGACTGCTATTACGAGTATACTGTGGTGTTGGCCTATTATTACCAGTAGCGACGTAGACTGGTAGCTATTTAGACCAGTTGCAGTTTAGACGCGATGCATTTTAGACTAGCTGCGTTTTAGACCTGTTACCGCTAGTACTAGTTGCGTTTTAGACGAAATGATCCTAACCCACATGTGGGTTTTTGACGCGAATGTCGCCGTGTCACCAACACGCGAGCACAGGAGGAGATTAGGCCCCGCCGGCCCCTGCCCGGCCTCCCCTGGGGTTACCATATCTTAGCATTTGTCCTGAGTTTCAAGAGTTTTGGGCTTATGACTGGATTGCGGCCGAACTTTGTACCGTCATCTAATAGGCTTGTGTAGTATATGTACTAAGTACTATAAAGAATGAATTCCGCTCACTGTATTAGATTGTACGTTTAGTACTAACATTAACCGATCAAGTCCGAGCAACCGCCGACCGACATCCGACATGTAACAGTAACAGCTGACTGATCTGACAGAGCGGAACAGTCAGTACAGAACGAAACACGGACCGCTTAGATAGAAACAGTAGTGTACCTACTAGTGAACTAAATGAACTAAAAGACCGAATAAGAACATTGGCACGATTGTACTAGTTTGAAGCGATCCGTTCAATTAACGAGCGCGCACAAGCCTAGTCAGCAATCAGCATTAAAATAAAAGTAGACAATCGATTAATTTTCTACAGGGCGAATTTTAAATCGTGAATCGTAACCACGTTTACCGGTAAAGCTACTTAAGACTAATACAGAGCACTAGTGTTGATTACAATTAAAGACCCGCTTAATTAATTATGAACAAAACGGTGGAGGCGCTTATACCATTAATCGTAATAAAACTGAATTATTTTATGAGTAAATACGATTTACATAGGTACTTATGTTGACAATGTCGACGATGTTGACATTATTGACAATTACGTGCCAAAATTCTATCCAGCCAACTTCAAAATTAGGAGGTTGGATATCTAATGTTGAAATTTTCATGACAAGTACGAAACATGAATGTAGGATGACCACGAGATTTTAAAAATTAGGATAAATCAAATTAAAAGTGGACAAAATAAAAACGTACTTAATTTAGGTTTAAAAGCATTGTAAGTTATTGTTAACTATGTATAGTCTATAGACTACAAAAAAATTATTACGATTCACGATTTAAAATTCACCCTGTATTTTGTCGCTATAACATGTTTGACAATTTCATATACCTAGCCGTTAGAACCCTAACGTGGTCCAAAAGTGATCAATAACTTTTGATGATGACTGTACATAATCTTCAAATAATTTGAACAGTTACAACACAATGTAATGTACTGAAGATTTTATCCTCTTTGGTTTTTAGAATAAATGGCAGATGTACCAATATAATAATATAATTAAAACTTTATAATTGTTCTGCTAAACATTAAAATTTCAGAACTTTTTTTAAGAAAACGAGGCAATTTCATCGGGCTTTTCTATTTGTCATCTGGTAACCCTTCTCCCGCCTCGGCCCCCACGGCGGCTTTGATAATTTTATGCAGTCAGCCGGGGATATGCTTAAAGATCATGCGCTGCCTTATTTGTGTACCCTCCACACGGACACTGTCGGGCATTTTCCATCGCACAAAAACTAACGAGCGACCGCGGCATAAACTAAGGCGGTCCGCGCACTCACAATGTAATGGCGCAATACCGCATAGATAAAACCGGATAGAGTCTGTGCGGAAAGAGAATAGGATTAATTTTGGGGGGCGCTGTAATGCTTTTGTACCATATGTGCCGTATTTTCTGTTCTGTGGCCATACTGGTTAGGTTAGTTCCGTTTTTCGCCACGCCTATTCTCTTTCCGCACAGACTCTAAGTGCGAGTCGGATTCGCCCACCGCGTTCCGACTTCCGCGTGGTACCACCGGTTGCCGACCGCTGTTATAAGGGTTCCAGTTTTTCCATTTGAGGTACGGAACCCTAAAAATGAATAAAAACAACCAACCAACATCCGTCCACAGATTGTCAGTAACGTAAAGCATTAGTTCATAAAACAAAACAACAATTATGCTAGTAAGTAACGTAGCGAAGGTATTGCGTATGTATATACAGTTATTGCACATGTGGACTTGTGGAGTTAATATTGACTGTTGTGCAATGATCTAGATCTAGGTAACCAAAGATTCAAAGAACTTAAATTTAATGAGGGTGTTTAGAAATCATAAACCAGGTCTTTTTGACAGTAGGCGTCAAGATCCTCCAATCACACCACCTGATTTTGACATCTACTGCCAAATAGACCTTACGCCACCCTGCTGCCAGCTGGTGGATTTCTGCTTTCTAAATGATTCACAATGAGGGTGCAATCTCGCATTCATGCGCAGACTGTAAAACTTAAGATGTGTAGTTAACCCTGTTTCACCGCTTTTGGTCCATAATCGTGTTGCCCGTCATTATTGAAAATCTAGTCGCAAGAATACCTTCTTTGACTCAGATTACGAAGATATTTGTGAAAATAATATTTCCATTATTTTGATAAAAAAAATCTTTTTAATCTGTGGTAAATATTGACTTGAACTCATTATATTGCACCTTGAACACAGTGTAATTGTTCTTCCTCCAAAAGGTACATCGCGCGTTTGCATGTGTGCAAGCCGTGAACGAACGCACTACAAGGAACGATTTAAGAATGCGTAATAATGCTTCAGTGTGGATTGCACTCACACAGATACGTGTTGCGCGCTCCTAAACGGCCGAAGTTGGCGTACTTGTTCATTTTTATACTAACTTTGATACCTACAACTGTGCTATAGTTTATTGTGCGCAGTATATATTGTATGCGGGTGGGCCGCCTAACATAGACTATTAAGGCCACGCATGTCTTGTCCGCTCTAATGATAATCACGCACATCGGCATACTATGGCCCGGCTAAGTTGCACTTAAGGTCTACCGCGTACAAACGAGTTGTAAACTTAGCTTCAACTCTCGAAACTGGAATTCAAGACCAAAAAAACTACGACAATGTTGCCACTGCAATAAAATGTTCGTACAATAGTATATCCCTTTTTTCTAAAAACACACGCTGAGATAATTTATTTATTGGTAATTTTAATTCCATAATTTAAAGAAGTAATTTTATTAACTTATTTTTACATAAATACAAGAGGCCTTAATAAAAACTTAATCATCCGCAATTTTTGGTTGCAAAGCTGGTATTGTGCTTGTATCACTTCAGGTGTTAATAACATTTGGTACAAGAATTTTAACTACATATAAGTAATTAATAACCTATTTTTGCATACATTTAACTAGAGTCTGGCTAATGAAAGATGAGACTAAAAAATAGCGGCAAATTTAAAAAAACAACTGGTTGCAACACTGTTTATAGGGTGACAAAAACGGTAATGATACTTGAGCCGATTTTTGAGTTGTTGTCACCTTTTTAATTCTTCCGATTTTAGTGAAAATTGGTAAGTACATAGCTTTTATTAGAGTGTTAGTGTTTATTTATGATATATATTTACTCCCCACATTAGCCACGGAAAGAAAAGTAAAAACAATTCAGTAAGTATTTTCGGAAACTGTTACTTTCTTATGTTGCATATTGAGTATCAAAATCACCACAGCATACTATCCTCAGAAATCAAATGACGTTTGACACATTTGACGTTTGTATAATGTCGCCATTTAAAAAGTTTGGAATAAATGTCAGTCTCATCTTTCATTAGCCAGACTCTATCCACACACATTCTGATTTTTTCAGATTATGAATTTCTTCATTCAGACTGTGTAAGACCGGCCTAGCACTGTATACTTTATACCTGTGTTTAAATTTATTTTAAACACGGTGGAAAAAGTTTAATGTAGTGTCTTGAACTTTTGATAGTTACTTCAATTTTACATGTTGTGTTGTAGAGTCTGGCTAATGAAAGATGAGACTAAAAAATAGCGGCAAATTTAAAAAAACAACGGGTTGCAACACTGTTTATAGGGTGACAAAAACGGTAATGATACTTGGGCCGATTTTTGATTTGTTGTCACATTTTTAATTCTTCCGATTTTAGTGAAAATTGGTAAGTACATAGTTTTTATTAAAGTGTTAGTGTTTATTTATGATATATATTTACTCCCCACATTAGCCACGGAAAGAAAAGCAAAAACAATTCAGTAAGTATTTTCGGAAACTGTTACTTTCTTATGTTGCATATTGAGTATCAAAATCACCACGGCATACTATCCTCAGAAATCTAATGAGGTTTGACACATTTGACGTTTGTATAATGTCGCCATTTAAAAAGTTTTGGATAAATCTCAGTCTCATCTTTCATTAGCCAGACTCTAATTGCAGAATAATGGTGTGTAGCGTGCTTTATGGTTGTTATGGCCGCCATGACACCATATATTTGTCATTGTCATTCTCATTCGACATCTGACGTCTGCTTTGAGTGTTCGAATGTTTTTTTTCTCCGTGGTGGGATAAAATTTCCATTGTGGACCATCGATTTCGAGGTTCATGTTTTTTATGTAGATAGTTCTTTTTTTTATATATTCATTTCGTTGTAATATGTTATATAAAATACACAAAATGGACTAGTTTGCGCTTCAATTGTAGCTATAAAAGTCACATAAATTAACTATTCTTGTGCAAAAAAAATTGCATTATTTGGTACGGAACGCAAAGTGACGCCATTTTGTTTATAGCGTGTTTTCTTATGTCTGTGAGTCGTTAGCGAATTAATTACTCTGTAGTTGAACAACGCACCCTTATCGTGTTTAAGTTCTTTACAATAAAATTTTGTCAATGTTAGTTGAATTGAAAAAAAAATTTTAAAGTACCATTATTGAAAAAACACTAATTAATTAATTGTAACAGCCAATATGTACAAAGAAGCATATAACAAAAAGGTTGGCGAAACCTGAAAACTTTATTTGACAATGACATAAGTGACTTTGACATATTTGACAGTGACGTATCTGTCGTAGTTTTTTTGGTCTTGAATTCCAGTTTCGAGTTTAGTTAGTGGACTTACAAGAAGTCTTATCGAACCAGTCACAGAGTGCCCGGTCCAGGGAAGAGCAAAAACTTTCCCAACTCTACGTTTGTGCATTAGACAGGATCACAGAATAAGTAATTACCACGTACAGAAGTTTCTCTTCCTAACTAAACTGACGTTCGGGCCCGACCACCGGGCGGAACACGCCGCATCCGGCCGTTTCACTCTATCGCATAACGCGTGCTCTTTCTGGTCGCTGGCTAGGCCCCTCCGGGCAAAATTTGGTACTAGTAGCCGCGCGGCGAAATCGCAGAGTGAGCCACTCCTGACAGCAAATCTACGTTCTCCATAAAGGTCTTAGAGTAAACTAGGGTATAGCATACTTTGGTATAGCCTTATCGATGTACGATATTGTAACAAATAACAATTCTAAATTCAAGGAGTCCCTCAACGGGCCTCAAAGTTCAAAATTAAATTATTTATTTGTGAACATTTAAACAATCCACTAAAATTATAATGCACGAAGTCTTTATCTATGAATGAAGCACGCTTCTCTTTTATGTTATGACGGACGATAATGAAGTACAAAACCACACAACAGTATTGTTTTCTTTAAGTACACGACTCCAACCGAAGCACTATACGTATATGAGGAATTGCCTATACCCCTACTTTTACCCCAGTTTCTGGATGTGGCGTGAAATCACAAATGATCGCGCCTCTGCACTCGGTCCACTGCGCTAACGGCTGCAGTTGGCACAAAGAGCGACACAGCACAATCTGCACAATCAAGGCTCGGCCGGACCGGCCCGCTGCCAGCCGCCAGCCGCCAGCCGCCATCGCCACCGCACGCCGCATTAACCGCGACCGCTGCCAACTGCACGTCACATGACACGACGGTGTTTACTGAAAACATTGCCCTCAATGCATTATAAGGTTATTGTTCAAAAACCATCACTCTGTCCACACATATTGGCAAATAGTCAAAAGATACCGCGTCATTATAATAGCATTTTTCGTATCTTAGAAGTTTAGTTCTACAATAGAACCAAAAATGCCATTCTAGTAAAGAAGAAATCTTCTAAGTATTTGAGGGCCCGCTGGTCCGCTGCCCCTGCTGGTCCGCTGCTCACTTTGAGCTATCAGCGTAACTTCAAGGTGGCCCGCCAAGCGACCTGGTTCGATCCCAGGCGCTTCGCCCCCCACCTAGTCCGACCCTCTCAAGGTGGTCCGGGCCAAGCGACCGGGTTCGATCCCTGGGAAGTGGGTCAAATTTAACGTGCAAGATTTGATCACAGACACGTAGACACCGGGACAGGTGAAACTAAATAAAAGCTTGCAAAAAAACTGTCTAGGTATTCATTGGAGTGAATAGACGTGGGTCGTGGAAATACACAAAGATAGGCCTGTCTGTTATCCGACTGCGGCGAAGTGCAGAGCGAGTTATTGCCAGCTGTGCCTCGCTGGAGCCGAGAGCACGCATTTACATTTCCTCCACTCTACGGTTAATGTTAATTCACAACGTCGATGTCACTATCGTCCCTAATATAGCTAGATACGTGAACTAGTAATCATCACATTATAAAATTATTACCTGATAGGCAACACTTTTTTGCCAAGTCTCGGTCTCGGTCGAGAATTTTTTTTATCCCGCTCTCGGCCAAATGAAAAAGCTGTTCCGGTCGGACCTTACAAATTATATTAAGACAACATTGACGGGTAAGTTGTGACTGGCTACTGCCCTGTCAGTTACCCGACTACGGCGACGGGGAGGGTTATTGGCAGCTGCGCCGCGTGCCGCGACACATTTACATTTCCTCCACTCGATATACGTTCACAGTCGATTATTTGCACGACACAGTTTGCTTGTAGGGTTCCGTCGGTCTTGGGGGCTCGCGGTTGAGTTCTCTGGTGCTGTAATAATAAATAGCACACGATGACAGACTATATTGACTTGACGCCTGTAGAAAGGCGTCGTTTTTGGAAAGAGTGATATGGCAGTACGCGTCTCGACGTTCAATTGTACGTGGGGGGGAACGCAGCCAGCGTAATGGGGACCCTATCGAGCTGCCACAGGGGCCCGATCTGGGGGACATGACGTAGTTTTAGTCTAAGTTAGGTTAGTGTACCTAATTGTAAAGTTTATTTTTATCCAAACTTATACAAAAACAGTGGTCTACAACCTGTGCACATTAACATTCCTCATTGTGCGTAGGTATGCAATATGTCCATCCAACTATCCATCGACATGTTAATAGCTCACTCCACGGAAGTACACCGAGATAGAAGGACATAGCTTGTCTATTTGTAAGAGAACCGTTTCGAAAAAGCGTGTAACGTTTTTGGCTTGGTGTTTGACGCCAAAAGTGTAATTTAGTGATGGAAAACGGAAATTTTCCATTTCATTTGGTGGTATTTGAACAATTAATTTTATCATTATCATCAGATTTTCAAATCTGATAATAATATTGACGGAAACTGAAGTTGTCGGCGTGCAAAGTAGGTCACGTTTTTTTATATCATGGGAAAGGCAAACGAGTACACAGTCACCGGATGGTAAGTGACTTCTGAGGCCCATGGACATTTGAGATTTTAATATTTATTACAAATGTTGCCAACCCTGAGGACAGAATGCCTCTATGCGAGTAATACATACATAAATAGTCAGTAGTTCTGTTACGTTACGATAAAGGAATAATACCATGTATTAAAAACGTGAACGTGACATATTACCTACTGGTCGGTCGGTAGGGGAGACCGGGTATGGTTGTCTCGCGGGTTGGTTTTCACAGCGGCCATAAAATAATACTAAACGAAACATTAAGTACATCGATCGGTGCTAAAAGATCGCAAGAGCTGTACATCCTTCCGTACTTCACCAATCGATGCACTTATTCCTTCGTTTAGTATTATTTTATGGCCGCTGTGACAACCAACCCGCGAGACAACCATACCCGGTCTCCCCTACTGTATTTTGCGGTAGCAGACAGAAATAAATAGCGGCGCATTTTTCTGGAAAACGTTCCGAAGACATCACTGCCCTAAGGGAATCGATGCGAATTGTCGTATGTAGATAGAATATCTGTTAGAAATAAATGGAAGGAGCGAGGAAATGCTGGCAGTTGTCAGGGGCCATTCATTTATTACGTAAGACGATTTAGGGGGGGGGGGGGGGGTCGACCATGTCTTATTTTTTCCTACAAGGGGGTGGGAAGGAATATTGATAGTTCTAACGTAAGATCATAAAAATACGCAAAGTTAAAAGTACCCTTTTAAAAATTGCGGGAATCCCTGCGAGAGCGGAGGCGCGTGCTCGGGTACGTAGGTACCTATAGGTATTTTATTTTACCAAAAAAACCATTAACTAGTATCTTCAAATAAACGTCCCTACAAAAATGTTTCTTTGAAAAATAATAATTGAAACAACCCAAACGTGAATTCATTTTTCCTTTATGGCCAGTTCACATTATTCCAGTCCAGTGATCCAGCGGGCTAATCCAGTCCAGTTGTGGACTGGAGCATATCGTTTACATTATTCCAGTAATTTAAGAGTTGTTAAAGACTGTTACCAAAAACAACCACGCGTATTCACTATATCACGTTCCATTCAGCACTGGATTGACGGTTTACACTATTCCAGTGGCGCTGGATTGGGTGAGCTGGAATGAAAAGTTGACGGTCTCTTCAGTCACTGGACTGGAATGCTCACTGGCATGGGTACATTCCAGTGTCGGTTCACATTATTCCAGTAGCATTCCAGCACTGGATTGGATTGCTGGACTGGAATGCTACTGGAATAAAGTGAAGTGGCCATTACTCTACTTCATAGATTTTTACGTAATAAATATTAAATTGGGGGACAGGGTCGGCCGATTTTATTTTTTCTTACATAGGGGGGTGGGGGGCGAAAACTGGCAAAAATCGTCTTACGTAATAAATGAATGGCCCCTAATATTAGCCAGGGTTACAGTTCAGTCACGTGCGGGCATCCGGTCGGTCGGGCGGGTCCTCCGGTCCCGAGCGTCCGTCCACATCCTCTTCAAAAATCATAACACACGGGTCCTTCTGTCTCACTCCCTCCATACTACCCAAACGTGAGAGCGACAGAGACGAGATAACGAAGTTTATGGGTAGGTAGTGTTACAGGAGTCTACATATCCCCTTAGGCCTTTGGTCGTGGTCTTCTTTTCGTTTTCCTTTTATATTGAATATATTATTCGCCCGCACGCGAACTTTTCCGATGACAAATCCGAAGTGACATCTCTTCTTTTTTCCGTACTCTCATCCATAGCGCACAGAGACCGCAAAGAGACCGTATATGCCAATCCCACCCCGAGGCGAAATATATATAATAATAATGAATGAAATAAAATAAACATTCCCCCGCCCGAGAAAGGCCGCAGCCTTTATCAATAAATGAACCGCAATATTAAAACACTGATTCCGCAAATGTACAACTAAAGTAAGAAACTGTTTGTTACCAACTTAATCATCCAGGGGGAGTCTACATATTTTAACAACAGGCCGCATGAGTGTACCCGACGTGGTTGTAAGTTGCACAACCCGAACAATACCGTCTTTGCCAGGTAACAATCCCTCTATTCTGCCTAATCTCCACTTCAAGGGAGGTAAATTTTCCTCTTTTATTAGGACAAGATCACCCAACTTTGGTGGGTCCGTTGGAGATGTCCATTTCCTACGCATTTGGAGAAAGTGGAGATACTGGTCACTCCATTTTCTCCAAAAATGTTGAGATATAGCCTGAACTAAGTTAAACCGCTTTAACCGCGAACTTGGAACGTCCTCATAATTATATTCCGGAACGGAAAGTAAAGGTCTACCTATGAGCAGATGAGCAGGTGTAAGCACCTCTATTTCTTGAGGGTCCTGCGTCAAGGGACATAATGGACGACAGTTAAGCACCGCTTCTACTTTGGTAAAAACCGTTACCAATTCATCGAATGTCAAAACCTGATCACCTATTACCCGCCGCAATAAGGTCTTAGCAGATTTTACTGTTGCCTCAAACAGACCACCAAAATGTGGAGCTGCCGGGGAATTAAACCGCCATGTAATAGACTGTTTGGCTGCGCCATCACTAAGTCTCTGTTGGGCTTCCTGAGAAGCTAAGTATTTATACACCTCATCCAAATATCTATTTGCGCCCACATAATTAGTTCCGCAATCTGAACGTATCACACTCGGAATACCGCGTCGAGATGTGAAGCGCGTCAGTGCCGCAAGAAAACCTTCAGTCGAAAGGTCTGTGACGCACTCCAAATGAACCCCTTTAGAGGCAGAGCAAATGAAAACACAAAGGTATGCCTTCAATATCTTTGCATTCCGCAAACGAGAATGTTTTATCATAAAAGGACCCGCAAAATCAGTTTGCACGGTGTGGAACACACCAGTCGCGTTAACCCGATCCCAGGGCAACGCTGCCATCAATGGCGCCGTAGGCCTAGCCTTCGTCCTAAAACATCTCATACACTTAAAGATACGGGTACGAATCACTTGCGCAGCAGAAAGAATCCAAAATTGCCGCTGTAATACTGCCATCAAAACTGTAGCGCCCGCGTGGCAATGCAGTACATGGAAGTGATCGACGATCAAAACTGTGAGCGCATGTGACTTCGGCAATATCATTGGATGTTTCCGCTCAAAAGCGAAGCTGGAATGCTCCAAACGGCCTCCAACGCGCAGTAGGCCATCATCCCCAATAAGAGGCCTAAGCCGACGTAACCGTGTGGAACACTGCTTATTTTGCATAAGACAATGAATGTCATCAGCGAACTCCGCTTCCTGCACCAATTTAATCAACCGCTGCAAAGCAAACTGTCGCTCTGCTACTGTTAACGCCCCTACAAGTTTCTGAGAAGAAGATTTTGCATTGTTGACAAACCGAAAAGAATATGCTACGACCGCCAGTAACATATTCAAACTGCTAAACCGAGTAAATATATTATCCTTGTCAACAATCCCCACCAGAGCATTTACTTTCCCTTTCCGCAATCCAGGCAATGGATCTTCCGCTTTATCCATTATATTCTTGGGCCAGGTGTCCGCATCACCTGTCAACCAATCAGGTCCCCACCAGAGAGGGTGTTCGAGTAATACCGATGCGCGACAACCGCGACTTGCAACATCGGCAGGATTCATTTCAGAAGGTAAATGTCTCCAAGTTATATCTAGACCGCAATTGATAATCTGGGAAACCCGATTACCCTCAAATGTCTGCAACAAATGGGGCGAAACCCGCAACCATGAAAGAATTATGGTGCTGTCGGACCATCCAACGATACTCTCTATCGTCGTATCATCACTGATAGCAGCGACGACGTACTTGAGAAGGCGAACCAACAATGTAGCACCGCTGAGCTCCAATTTGGGTATGGTTAATTTCGACTTTATTGGCGCCACCCGAGACTTGGCCATCATCAAACTAACCTTGACCTTCCCGTCTTGTCCTACTGTCCTCAGATAAAACGCTGCGCCGTATCCGAGCTCTGACGCATCTGAGAACCCGTGTAGAGAACAAGACTTAACGCCCGACAACACAAAGCGCTCCAATCGAAGACGGGATATTAAAGGCAGATCCTTTAGGATGCCTTGCCATTCTGAAATCACGTCTGCAGGAGCTTCCGCATCCCAAGATAAATTTCTTAACCAGAGCTGCTGCATAAGCACTTTGCCTTGAAAGACTATTGGACAGATCCACCCTAAAGGATCAAAAGTCCTAGCCAATATCGACAATATTAACCGCTTAGTACATCCACTAGTATCATCCAGCTTTGTTCGATATGAGAAGCAATCGCTGTTGGAGTCCCATTGAATGCCTAGGATTTTAAAGAAGCTAGGCCCGTCCGCATCATCAAATATTTTCTTAGGCTTTTCCAAGTGCTCTTCCGCTACGTCCCGTAAAACCTCCTTGCTGTTAGAAGTCCACTTACTTAGCTCGAAACCGCCAGAGCGTAGTAGGTCCGTCAACTCCTGCTTCAATCTAGACACGTTTTCTATGGTGTCTGCTCCACCCAAAATGTCGTCCATGTATACAGACGAACGAAGAAGCCGCGCCGCCGCAGGAAATTTTTCTTCTTCGTCATCTGCCAACTGCCTCAGCGCCCGAATCGCGAGGTATGGGCTAGACTTCATGCCATACGTTACCGTATTGAGCTGGAAGATCTGGAAGGGTAAGTCTGGAGATTCCCTCCAGAAGATGCGCTGGAACCGCCGGTCTTCTTCCGCAATCAAAATCTGCCTGAACATCATTCTGATGTCTGTTGTAAAAACATAAGGGTTTAACCGAAATCTGCATATTATTTCCGCAATGTCCCGCTGTAACTTCGGGCCGGCGTGCAGACAGTCATTCAGAGCCACTCCATTGCTTGAAGCACAGCTAGCATCAAAAACCACACGAATTTTGTCGGAACCCGATTTAAATATACCGTGATGTGGTATCAGATAACTTCCGCTTGTATAATCTTGTGGGTCTCCATCACAGAGAGACATGTGCCCTGTCTCTAAATATTCCCGCATAAACCCTACATATTTCGCACGAAATGATTCGTTCGTGGAAAGCTTCCTTTCCATTGCCAAGAACCGCTTCATGGCAATTGGCACCGAGTTTCCGAGATCAGGGGCGTCCGATAAAAAAGGTAACCGCGCCTGGTATCTGCCGCCTTCAACCCTTTGATGATTATTTTTAAAAATCATTTCGCATTCCAAATCCTTCGGGCTCTCAATTTTTTCCGGAATACCCTCCACTTCCCAGAATCGCTCCAAAATCTGGTCTGTAGTCGTGTCACAGAAGAAGGTTTGAGAGAAATAAGTCGCCTGAGGATATGGGTTGTATGCCGCAAAGGTGACCGGACCTGTCAACACGTGACCGAACACAGTATTCATAGCCCGAGGTAAGTGATCATTGAGCTTCAGGCATCCGCCGCCGAGCACAATGTCACAAAGTAAATCCGCACCGATTAAAATGTCAATCTCCCGACTAGCGTAGAACTGTTCGTCCGCGAGATACAGTCCTCGATAATTATCCGCTAACTGAGCCGGAAGTGAAAATCCAGGTAGGTTGTTTGTGATTTTGCTCAAAACAGTAGCTGTTGTCACAAGCGTAGGCCTCTCCGATAGCCTTGGTGTGAGAGTCAAATTAACAGCCCCTCTGCAACCGCTCACAGGGGCACCACTCAGACCCGTGACTGAGACCATGTTGGATTTAAACCGCTTCAAACCCAACCTCTGCACGCATGCTTCTGACACAAAGGTGCTCTGACTACCTCCGTCAAGCAATGCCCTTGCCTCCTGGTAACAGCCGCTACTGTCGAGTACCCGTACGACTGCCGTTGCAAGTAGCACCGTCCGCTGGTACATACTCGGCTCGTTGACGTGTGACGCCAACAGTCCAGTGATTCCAGGGGCCGCACTCCCCGGGAGTTCGCTACCTAAAGGCGCGCTCACGATTGGAGCATTTGGTCGTCTTCGAATCGGATTTACTTTCGGACTCATACGTTTTCAACTCCACGGTACTCTGATCCTATCTTTCCAACACTTTTCGAGCGGTCGAAATTTAGTGTTTGTTCAAAATTTTACCTTGGGGAAAATATCGATTTTTTTAGTTTCAAAATTACGCTAATATAGTTTTATTAATCGCGGTTGCTATTTGTTGGCATAATATCCGGGTCATTCAAGGCAATTGATTCATCGGTAAATGTTATTTCAATTCGGCAATTTGCATATTTTATTGACATTTTGAATGAAACTGTTTGTTGCTAGGTAACCAGATTGCGGGTTAGTACATAGCGGTATTTCGTCATGCTTGTTACCTGTATACGTGGCGTAGTTGTACAGTACCTACACTACTGAGTTTGAGGTCGTGGGTTCGTGACCGGTCACGAGTGGTCTTTGTGTATTTTTATAGGGGTTTTATTTCTTGTGTAAGCGGTGCGGAATATTAATTACTGGAAATTTATGGTTTATTTAGATATTTAACATTTTTTTTTTTTTTTTTTTTTTTAAATAAATTTTGCGGAAAATTTACAAATATACAATAGTATAGCGGGAAATACTTTATTTAAAGAATAGTGCGGGTTATTGTTATTTATGCGGCGCAGTGAACTACGAGCAATGCGTATTAGGAATCTATAATTTTCATGTTGTGGTGTTTATTGCTAGGGTTTTGTTTGATATTTTTGATTTGGATTCTGCAATTTTTGCAGTCAAACAAAACAATGACGGCAGCTAGGCGGTTACAGTTGTCTCAAATGAAATATTTCACGGCTATCCAAAATATTGATTTTTTGGAAGGTTTAGCTCGTAATGCGGATCTGTCTTCAGAACAGGAATGCGATTTTATGGTGCGGTTCCAAGATTTGGAAAAGGTGTTTGAGGCATTTACGGAAATGCATTACGAACTTCAACTTTCGGCCAAGGAGATCGAGAACTTCGATCTAGACGATCACAAACGGATGTACGAGACGTACAATAAAAAATATTATTTTATAAAGCAACGTCATGTGGGACTGGCGAGTTCAAATTCGGAAACTGGTAGTGTTTGCGGTAATAACAATGCCAGGAGCGCGGGCAATCCAGCGGTCTTGCCACGCTTGCAAATTCCTACCTTTTCAGGAAGGATGGAAGAGTTTGCTTCCTTCATGGAATTGTTTCGGTCTCTGGTGCTAAATGACACATCTTTATCGGATACTGAAAAGATGTATTACTTAGCGGGGTCATTGTTAGGTGAACCGAAAACCTTAATCCAGCATCTGTCAGTCACTGGAGATAATTATTCGGTAGCAATGGACTTGTTAAATGCGCGGTATAACAATAAAAGGTTATTGGCGGACCGGTTGTTATACAACCTGCTAAATACACCTCATGTGCACAGTAGAGGGTTAAATAGTTTGAAAACGTTTTTAAATACCCTACTGGAAAACACAAAGGCACTGGAAAAGATGAATTTCCCTGTAGAATCGTGGTGTTATTTGTTGTTTTATATTAACTTCCAAAAGTTAGACAGTAACTTAAAGAAGCACTTTGAAGACAAGCATGCTGACAAGGAGTTGCCTACATTCTCAGATCTATTAAAGTTTTTGGAAACTGAAATACGGATTTTGGAATCTAGCGCGGAGCCACAGCCCGGTGCGTCATCCGCGGCTAGACGTAGTGGAGGTGGACAGAGTCTAGCGGTAAAGACTCACACGGTCTTCCAGAATGCGGGATCAACTTCATGCAGATTATGCGGGAAAAGCGGACACTTCATCGCCAAGTGTGAGAAGTTCTTGGCAATGAAACCTACAGCTAGGAAACGTCAGGTGGTATCGCTGAGATTGTGTTTCCGATGTTTAAATGGTCACAATATTGACCAATGTAACTACAATGTGAATTGCTATAAATGCAATTCGCCTAAGCATCATTACTTATTGCATTTTGATCTTCCAACTGCAGTGCCGGAACAACGTTTGATGTCAAACAATGTATCAACGAATGGGCGGTTGTACAACCCCACAACGCCCTCGGCAAATGCTCCAATCGTGAGCGCGCCTTTAGGTAGCGAACTCCCGGGGAGTGCGGCCCCTGGAATCACTGGACTGTTGGCGTCACACGTCAACGAGCCGAGTATGTACCAGCGGACGGTGCTACTTGCAACGGCAGTCGTACGGGTACTCGACAGTAGCGGCTGTTACCAGGAGGCAAGGGCATTGCTTGACGGAGGTAGTCAGAGCACCTTTGTGTCAGAAGCATGCGTGCAGAGGTTGGGTTTGAAGCGGTTTAAATCCAACATGGTCTCAGTCACGGGTCTGAGTGGTGCCCCTGTGAGCGGTTGCAGAGGGGCTGTTAATTTGACTCTCACACCAAGGCTATCGGAGAGGCCTACGCTTGTGACAACAGCTACTGTTTTGAGCAAAATCACAAACAACCTACCTGGATTTTCACTTCCGGCTCAGTTAGCGGATAATTATCGAGGACTGTATCTCGCGGACGAACAGTTCTACGCTAGTCGGGAGATTGACATTTTAATCGGTGCGGATTTACTTTGTGACATTGTGCTCGGCGGCGGATGCCTGAAGCTCAATGATCACTTACCTCGGGCTATGAATACTGTGTTCGGTCACGTGTTGACAGGTCCGGTCACCTTTGCGGCATACAACCCATATCCTCAGGCGACTTATTTCTCTCAAACCTTCTTCTGTGACACGACTACAGACCAGATTTTGGAGCGATTCTGGGAAGTGGAGGGTATTCCGGAAAAACCATATTAGGTTATCGGTCCCACCTACGAAAATGGATAGTTTTACGAAACTTCAGATTGGTCTACTAGAGGGGAAATCAAATTGGGATACCTGGAAATATAAAGCCATAAGCCTACTTAGAACAGTCCCGCACGCGTTAGATGTAGCGCAAGGCTCGTTCCTGCGACCCACGGAGCCCTCCCCTGGTGCCGGAGACGCCGCCGCACTTGCCACGTACAATACCAACTTAGAGCGGTTTGTAAAAGCAGACGCGACTGCCCTCCTAATCATCACAACCAATATGCAAGAGGACACACTCCGAAAGATCATGAGGTACACGACCGCTAGAGACGTATGGCTTGAATTGCACAGATTATTCGATGGTACAGATGAAGACAAATCTTACAATCTTTGCATGAGTTTCTTTGGCTTTAAGAAGGATCCGGCAGACGACATAGCCACACACATGTCAAAACTCAAAAACATTTGGACGCAGCTTAATCAGGAGTTAAGTAAGGACAAAACCGGCGAGCTACCAGAACTGCTACTCCTTTGCAAGATTCTCGATACTCTCGATGAAACCTACTTCTCCTTCCGAAGCAGCTGGCTACTACTGCCGAAAACCGAAAGAACCATCGAAAGCCTCACAAGCCATTTATGTGCATTTGAGCGAGCGCTACACAGTAACAACGTACTTCGTCAACAAGAAGCTCTCATCTCAAATACCGGCACTACGTCTATTGCAGAGAAGAAGGACAGAAAGTTGAAATGCAACTACTGCCAAGCTATCGGCCATCGAGTGAGAAACTGTCAGAAGTGGATCAAAGACGGCAAGCCCCCGAAGAGCAGTAATCCGAACGCAACACCTTCTACTTCCAAATCAGCGAACATGATCCTTATGTCCATAGAGGACACCGAAGTGTTTTCGATCGATACCGACACCGAACATTGGCATGTGGATAATGGCGCCACGAGCCACGTAACAAACCGGGCTGACGTATTCCAAGATTTCAAACATTTCGACGAGATACGTACTGTAACAACGGCTAATGGCAATGCGATCAGTGCTAAAGGCAAAGGTTCAGTAATGATCGAAGCAAATGTACGAGGGAAGATACAGCGTGTGACCCTACAAGACGTGTGGTACGTCCCAGCCATTACGAAAAATTTGTTCTCGGTTTTAGCCATGCACGATAAGATTCCGAACAGCCAATTCTCATCGACAACAACGGAATGCGCCGTCTCTGTCAACGGAGAAGCGTGCTTAATAGGGAAACGGCAGAAAGAAGGTGGATTATACAGACTTGACGTAAAAGTCGTATTACCTGCAAATCCTACTGAAGTCTTTGCTACATCCGATACTATGCAACTGTACCACGAGAGGTTTGCGCACCAAAACAAGAGGCATGTGAGAGCTACAGTTAAACGCGAACTGAACATAGACCTCCCTCTTGATAAAGAGTTATGCGAAGGCTGCATATACGGAAAAGCTCATAGACTTAAATTCGGTACGAGGACCCGAGCCACCGCGCCTGGAGAACTCCTACATTCTGATGTTTGCGGACCTTTTCAACCGAGCTGCTCGAAGTACCAGTACTACGTGTTGTTCAAAGACGACTACACAGGCTACCGTATGGTATACTTCCTGAAACACAAGTCAGAGGTTAAGGATAAACTCGCCTTAATGCTAGCTCAGACCCTGACTGCAGGACATACCGTAAAATGCCTACTAAGTGACAACGGTGGTGAGTTTGACAACAAGTCCATTCGAGAGCTACTAGACTCACATGGAATCCAACAAAGACTGGTAATGCCATACACACCAGAGCAAAATGGTGTCAGTGAGCGCGAAAATCGAACTCTGGTTGAAACTGCGAGATCTATGATGTACGCCCACGAGCCAATGCCACAAGAACTTTGGGCAGAACTAATAAATACCGCCGCGTACATTCTCAATAGAACTGGTCCAACGAGCAAAAACGATAAGTCTCCGTACGAACTTTGGAGTGGAAAAAAGCCGACTATCAAGCATCTACGAATCATAGGAAGCAATGCTTACGTCCACATCCCAAAGCAGAAAAGGAAGAAGATGAATAAAAAAGCCATCAAAGGAAGGCTTATTGGCTATGATGAAGACGGATACCGCATCTTGGTCACTGATGGCAAGAGTAATAAACTAGTTCGTTCGCGCGATGTAACATTCGACGAAAAACCTCTTTCAAACAGCGATGTTAACCCAGCTTCCCTAAACGATAATGCAAATACGAGGGAGTACACGCTGCGACTGCCGGTGGACAACGCCATCAACGAAGAGGAACCAGTTTCACGTCATGATCCCCACGCACACGAGGGAGACTGCGACCCTGACGGTCATGAACGAGGTCTCGAGGGAGAAAACTCTGAACCAAATCAAGAAAACCACGTTCATGATCACGAGGTGCGAAATGAAGATCATGAAGCAGACGAATTTTACGACGCTGAACCGCCGCGTTACAATTTGCGAAATCGTAATGAAATGCGACGACCGGAACGTCTCAAAGACTACGCGTGTATTATGGAGACCTACCCGTCGAATTTCACGGACGCAATGAATCGCAATGATTGTGAAGAATGGCGTAAAGCGATGGACAGCGAAATGAAGTCGCTGAAAGACCTCAGAGTGTGGACAGCCTGTGATTTGCCGAAAGGGAGAAAAGCGCTTCCTTGCAAATGGGTTTTACGAACAAAAATAAATCCAGACGGCTCAATCGACAAATATAAAGCACGGCTAGTAGTGAAGGGCTTTAAACAGAGAAAAGGAGTCGATTATGACCAAACCTTTAGTCCTGTCACGCGCTTAGCAACTGTCAGAGCACTTTTGAGTGTCAGCGCGCAAGAGAACCTGCATCTAGTCCAGTTTGATGTTTCTACGGCGTTCCTCAATGGGAAACTTGAAGAGGAAATTTACATGCAGCAACCTGAAGGCTTTAGTGACGGAACGCCTAAAGTCTGGAGACTCAATAAAAGCTTATATGGCCTCAAGCAAGCACCCAGGTGCTGGAACTCTTGTTTTGAAGGAATCCTACTAGATATGGGCTTCAAACAGTGCGAGGCTGACTGTTGTTTATACACGAAGGAAATAGATAACAAAAAGCTATTAATCACATTGTATGTAGACGATGGATTAGTAGCCGCAACTGACGAAGTGTTAGCAAAATCTTTTCTGAACGATTTACGAAAACAGTTGAAAATTACTACGAAGCCCGCGTCGTATTATCTTGGACTACAAATTGTCAGAGAAGAGGATGGCTCTATCTTTATAAATCAAGAAGCCTACGCAAAGAAAGTCCTTGAGCGTTTCGGAATGTCAGAATGCAATCCTGTTACGACACCCATTGAAACTTCTCAATCAGGAAAAGTCGAAACTGAAAAGAAAGAAAAGTTTCCGTATAGAGAAGCCGTTGGTGCATTAGCGTATCTGATGGTCGGAACACGTCCGGATATTGCTTATGCAGTGGGTGTTGCCTCCCGAAAATTAGAATCGCCCTCCAAGGAAGACTGGCTTGGCGTAAAAAGGATTCTACGTTACGTCAAAGGTACATACTCCTATGGAATAAAGTATAAACAGAATATTCCTGGAATACTTGAAGGATTCAGTGATGCAGACCATGGAGGAGATCGAGAGACCAGTCGATCTACTACAGGCGTAGCCTGTCGCTTTTCAGGAGGTGTGATATCTTGGCTGAGCCAACGACAAGCATCGGTCGCCATTTCTACTACTGAAGCCGAGTTAGTAGCGGCTAGCGAAGCAGCTAGAGAACTGGTTTGGCTAGCTAGAATAATGCAGGAGCTGACTAAGCTCTCGCATACTCCTGCACTGTATGTCGACAACGAAGCAGCTGTTCGCTTAGCTCACAATCCGGAGTTCCACAAGCGAACAAAACACATTCGAATTCGACATTTCTACGTCAGAGAACAAGTCACGGAAGGTGCAATCGAAGTGAAGAGAATCGGTACTACGGACCAATTAGCAGATGTACTGACTAAAGGACTCCCGCGGCCAAGATTTTCTACTCTTTGTCATGCCCTTGGAATACAAGAGTGTTGAATAGGGGAAGGTGTTACAGGAGTCTACATATCCAAACTCTTTTAATGTGTCTAACGGACTTCCGACTTGTTCCAAAAGTCATATTTCGATGTGTTGTCAGATGTCTCTTGTCTAGTGAAGTTTAATAATATAAAATTATTTCGCTAATTTTCGTTTTGTCTTTATAATCTATATAAAGTAAACCACAGCGCTACTTATACAGCATTAGGTAGGTGCTGTTTAAGGAACATTGCCATGCTAAACTAACGGCGGCTTTCGCTCGCGCCTCCGTCAAATATGTAAATTGCTGTAAATAGTTGTAAATCGATCGGCGAACTGGACCGCGACGACAGCCGTATTCCGATGGTGTGGATTGTACAAATCCGAGGTGATTCGAGTCCGGCTGTACACACAAAGGAAAAAAGGGTTAGGAATCTATTTTATACACTCACGGAAAGGAGTCACAAAACCGTAAAATTTTTTAAACCCGGTTTTTCTGTAGAGCCAAAACCGGTTTTCCGGTTTTTTCTGTGATTTCGGTTTTATACTTAATTTAAAAAATAAATGAGTTTTCTACTCCTGCTACCATATTTATATAAAACTTTTAGGCGCCTATTTTTTGACAAATGCATTAACCATTTGAAAACACGAAAAACGAGGATCTGTACTGTACAATTGTGTCAGTCGAGAAGGGCAAGGCCAGCACCAGCAACTTTGAGTAAAAGAAATAATCGCCTTGTACGATCTGTGTCGCGTCTGATATTCGATAAGTTTGATGAGCAGTCTGAGAGCAGAGAGTCTAGGCCTGGGCCAAAATTAAAAAGCTCGCTTGAAGAGGTGACGAAAAAAAAATTACACTGAAAACTATTTAATTAAACAACATAAGATAGCATATTCTACATAAACATAATAACACTACGAGATCAATCTATTCAGAAAAAAATACAGAACATAGGCAGTTTTACCTTAATAAACACAAAACATAATATTTTTACTTTTTAAAATAATAATTTTAACACCCGAGATCAATAAAATCAGAAAACTCCACAGTAACCAAATCTCGAAATATTTTTATATATGTATAAATCTATTTTTCGTTCAGAGACTTTAGAGTTTGGTAATGAATGAGATCGTAAGACTGAGAGAGTGTCTAAGGTATCGTCATTTAAAGATGTTCTTAAATGGTTACATAGGTAACTTGCTGATGAAAACACTCTCTCGGACTCTACGCTTGTACATAGGCGGAAATCTGATCAGAGAGTCATAAGCCTGTAAAAGATATATATACTATTACAATAAGCTGTATACGTTACCATGAACATCGAATGTAAATAATCGAAAACCTCGATAAACCCGGTTTTACAAAGCCTCAAACCCGGTTTTGACATGAGGCCCAGACCCAGTTTTTACGATTTTTTTGGTTTCGGTGAAACCGGTTTTTTGACCCCTACTCACGGACAATGAATTCCGGTAATTTTCTAACCAGAAATCATTATCCGTGAGTGTATTTAAATAAAAACGGAAATTTTTGCTTACTTTCTTATTGTTATAAATAGTGTATCGGTATCGGTCTATTATTTTTTTATGCGAAATAAACGTTAATTCATTAATTCTAAATGGATTCTTAATGCCCTTTTCGTTTCTACAGAAAACTGGTTAATTCATAACACTTTATGGCGGAATCCGGCAATTTGGGCGAGTTAGCGGCCGCGCCACGGTTTTGTCATCTTCGCTGATTGTGTCGAATCAAATTAGCATCTATACTACCAGAAACTTGATATTAGTGTGGTGGAGAATTTATTAGATAGTGTCGAGTTACGTTATTCGTTATGGTGTCGTCATAATATCAAATCATGGAAGATCTACAAGTAGAAAGCTAATTTAACGCACAACCTCATTGCTCACAATGTTTCCCGTATTAATAGATCTAATCAAAATATACTTTTGGATTCGAGAATGATGGACTGGAATGAGTGTCTATTTTTATAGGAATTAAAATATTAATAATATATATGTCGTATCGTGATAAAATAACAACGTTACATTAGCCAAAAATATCTGATTATTGGCTTGGATAAAGTCACAAAGAGGGCGCTAGTTATGACTGACCATTTAGTATTAGATCCTTTTTGAGTAACACAGGCAGTTTAGATTTAAAGGAGGAAATATGACGTTGACCGATGGATTGTCAGTCTTCTTGGGAAATATAAGCGATTGAGCCTATTTCTGTGAATTTATCGTGTAACTTCGTTTATTACCAATGCGACATTTAGATTGTGTAAAGAAAGACATGAAGAGCGATACACCAGTACACAAACTGGTGCGGATACTGGGTTATTGTATAATAGGGTACTTTCCTATTTTTTGTAAAGTATGTAAAGTTGATTGCAGGACAATTATAAGCTACAAAAATATTTTTTGCATTAATAATAACCGAATTACAATGATAAAACACAAAAATAGTATTTACGTTTAAATTTTGCCGCTGAAACACCATACGTCGTCACGTGGTCTGTATGACGTCATTGTGCTCAAACAAAACGAAACGCAATTTTGAGGTTATAACTTCTGTCATCCTTTGAGTTATTTTAAAACGAGTTTAAAGTTATTTTACCAGTATTGTGTAATTTGTGTAGTGCCATTTTGTTACAATAACATGAAAAGAACGAAATTATTTATTCCTGTGCCACATAAACCAGAAATACGACAACAATGGTTAGACCTGGCAAAGAGACTGGAAAAAACTATCATTAAAAACAACAATGATGTACTTTTGTGAAGATCATTTTCAATGTAAGTATACATATAATTACGTACAGAATATTTAAAAAAAAATGTGTTTCTCTTGAAGTACGGATATTTTTAATGTTATTATCAGTGGCGGATTTGCCCTAACACGAAGTATGCCCGGGCCTAGGGCGATCTGATATTAGGGGCGGGGCGGTCAATCGTGACAAAAAATGACTGTTGCTGCTGAGAAAGCGGCGGCTGGTACTTACTACATGACCTAGGGCCTAGGGCGGCCAAGACTGCAAATCCTCCACTGAGTACTATTGTGGTGAAGATAGTGTACAATGGTTAATAGAATGTCCACCTAAAAGTGTATTTTGTACCTACATTACCACAAATATTTTAAAGATCTTGAGTCAAACAAACACCAATATTAAACAAACACCAATAACTCTATATTTGTTTCAGCTGCCTGATGATATGGAAAACTATATCCAGTATATCATACCTACAGGATCATGTTAAGAGAATTAGGATGAAAAAGGGTTGTTTACCATCAAAATTCGATTGCCTGCCTGACAGAATAAGGAAATTTTCTAGTATCTCATCATCTGATGATATCGAAAAGCGAAAATAATTAATCGAAGAGGCTTTGGAAGAGTATGAATCCAAAATCACAGAAATGTCGGAGTCTAGTGACTCAAAAAGAAGTGGTGTATATTTCTTTGCTTTGTTAACTTAGATTTAGGATGATACATATATATCTTCAGCTGTGGATGGGCTTTGGCTGATAGATATACACTTGAGTTACTGTAATTAATATACTGGAGAGCAAATATTCCGGGTTATAAACAAAAATATAATATCTTGAAAACTAATGCAGCTAGCTTGTTATATATAAAAAATGAAGTTAAAGAAACTAATAAATTATTATTTATGTTACATTTTAATCATGTATGTTAAACAAGATATTACATTTTATGTTAGTGACTCGGAATATTTGCTCTGAAGTATATTTTATCTTTTATGATAAGGTACAAAAGTGCAATAGTAGATATGATGTAGTGTATTTTTACAAGCTTTTATTTAACTTGCAAAGCTTGTATGTAAGTTGTGGTTTCAAAAATTTTACACCTTTTTTCGACCACTTCATGGTATCCAATTGAGCTGAAATTTGGCATGCTTATGTACATTCGGTGACAATATAAGATTATAGTACCATCAAGCTGATTCGACGATGAAACAAGATGACCATCTAAATTTCATAAGATAAATCCACCATGTTTGGACTAATGAAATTTAATTTTGACACCCCGTTAGGACTAATTCATTAGTTTTCCCGCCGCGCCCTGGGCCTAATAAAACTAATTAAGTTTTTTTCTTGAATTACAATACAAGTGACTTATTTTGAACATTTTATTGATTTGTAGATACTCTGCAAGGATTAGATTAGATTAGACTCAAGATTTTGTGTCACTGAATTATGCTAGTAAAATATTTTTGAAAATGTTCCTATTATTGCAAAAGTTTATTGTTAATCTGCCCCTGCTTTCAGGCATAGATATTACAATGTTTCTTGTATTATAGACTGCCTGGAGATAGATACAAAAACCTGCAAAATTTGCTACGAGTAGTGGATGAAGCTATCACAATAGCTTTTGCTTTATTTACAGGACAGTATTATAAAATAAACACTTTTTATTTAGTTCTGTGTTTTTTTTATGGATGGTGAGAGCTCAGCCCCACTTGCTATTTCCCTTACGCTTCCGTAAGATGTAAAGAAGGTGTGTTAGGGGACGCATGCAATATTTACGATTCTCACTGACTGGGTTGGGTCGGAGCACAGCGCAGATCTGTCCTAATTTGTATGGCATAAAGGTGTTTCCACCGGCTGGGCAAGACGAACGCGACGCGGATTGAATTGAAATTTGTAAGAGATTTTCATTCCTCTCCGGCCAGATTGGATTGAAAATTTCATACAAATTTTAATTCAATCCGCGTCGCGCCTCGTCTCGCCCTGCCGGTGGAAAACCACCTTAATGGCAGCCGAACGACGCCGCGAGGAGCCGACCGGCTTACCTTACCATGTGCAAATATGAACTTTAATTTTTGTATACACGCTTCAATTTACTTTAACAGATTTTAAAATGCCCTTCGGCCCAGCCTGGTTAGTGATAATCGTATGTTACTTGGCTAAATTAAGAACAGCTACAAGTGGCTCAACATTCCTGTGTGGTGACTGTATAGTCAAGGACAATATAAGTAAATATCACAAAATCTCATAATATCTTTGCCCTTGACTGTATCAGTTGCACATTCTACTATTATTGTAATGATTAATTAAAATGAAACAAAAAGTTTGTTGTAATGGTTTTCTATTCACCTTATTCTACTACAGTGCTTCAATAAAGTAATGGATATATAGCATAATAGCAGTTACTCAAAAATGCAAAAATATATTAACAATGTCTTTAGTTTTTGCTCCGTCATACACCACTTTCAAAATCTCAACAGTTTGGTTTTATACAAACTGTGCCCACATTAGAAACACCACCACATGCTTGCTTACACGTCCTTGACTCGCAAAACAGTCATGCCACTTTACACTGTTCACTTGTTCGGCTTTTTTATCTACAGTCATAGTGAGACTGTATTGTTTGTTTATGCACTTTATGTTTCGGACACATCTTACACTTCACTATGCACAAATTGTTTTCGCGGCTCAAATGCACATATCCAATAGCGTCGTCTCCATAAATCTCTCTTAACGACCTAAAAGAATAAAAATGTATGGTTATATAACAGAAAATTTTGGTTATAAGTATCATAACATAACAACATAAGTCATAACCTCAATATAATATTACAAGGCCTATTTTCCTAGACTAAGTTGCTTGTCGTCTTTTCCAAGATTTTCTTTAAAGAATATTGGCTATTATACTTGATCATACTTACATAGAAGTCTTCATATTTCTGAATTTTGCGGAACAGAAATCAGGATTCGCAGCAAAAGATCTTGCCACCATTATTGAGTCGACTCGCGGCAAATTGGAACTATCCGCTTTGACAAAACGTTTCATCATGGTTAGACGATAGCGTTCTATTATATTATAAAGAAATGACATAGATATGTCAAACGGGGGAAAATGAGACGATTTTCAAATTCCCGGGCAAAAAAAACATAGTTATAACAGGGTCAGCAATCTGTTTGCTGGCCTCAGCTTACAGTCTGTACTTAAATTTTCTGTTTTGCATATAATATTAACAGGTATATGAATAGTTTTATTTATATATTTTTTTTTATGGCTGTCCCAACTTAGACTGTAAGGTGGGGTAATTTAAGACAACAACTGTTTCGTGACTTTTATCGAAGTTACACGGCACATTTAGCAACTTAGGACACTTATAACGTTTTAAAAAAATGCACTAGTAAAGGTCTGTTCACAACGAACACGTTTATTAAAAAAAAATAACATAATTCAAAAAAATCTTCTTTGAAACTTTTAAACTTAATTTTACAATGGAGATCTACTTTTAATCAGTCTTTTATTAGGTTATTGCGTAGGAAATCACAATCTTAACCTAATTATATTAAAATATATAAAAAAATTATCGTTTATAACTTTTCCTATAAATTTTTTCTCCAGATTTTCCCCGTCCCAATTTTCCCGAATGTGAACGCACCTTTACTTTTCTGTGTTTTTTTTTCGCGATGGTTGGCATTACTGGAGTAATGTCAATTTCAAACGATCGGTGATAAAGTGAGGTTAGATTACTGGGACTTTTATTGTGAAACATTTAATACGGAAGTCGTGGCAGACACTGTTTTACAGACCAAAAAAAACATCAGTTTGGAAGCACGTGCAGGATCGCATTTTTACAGAATTTGTAATAGAAATAACAACTTTTTTGCCTTACCTGTGTGAACGCGATGTTGTTGCGGCTGAGTTGACAGCAAACTGACGTGAATATTTCTAACGATGTTGCCATGACAAGTGATCAAAGGTTACCCTACATTTTGTCCTATTTAATACACCAGTCTCATTTTCCCCCATTTGACGGTATATATTTTTTATTAGCAAAAATCTGCAAATAACGAATTCCGAATAACACAATAAATCGTCAAGTTGACACGTCTGTCATCTTTGTTTAAGCACAGTGACGTCACACTTTGTGATTGGTGTTTGCGGTCACGTGACATACAGATTAAAAATCATAATTTTATTTTGTAAAAATATTAAAAATGTGGGATTAATTATAGAAATAAAAATATTATAAAAAATTCTCGGCATCTAAACTAACTACATGTAAAATATCTTTGGTTTTGAGTACTACAGGCAAATACCCTATTATTGGACCATACCTGTATCATAGTTGATTTTAGAACGCACTTTTGCACTCTGTGCAAAGACGTCACTAATATGTCAGATAGGTTAAAAAGTACTAATAAAAGGTGTACGCACATTTCTAAATCCTCTTTTTAATTAATCTCACTGATACATGGCGCAGTCAGGATTTTCGAGCCATTCGTGAAAGTTCTATAGAAAATTGGCAGCGATGGCAGCATTCAATCTGCCTGAAAAATTGAATATTTCTTCTGGAAATCTATCCGAAAATTGGCGGATCTTTGAACAGGCATTAAATATATACCTGACAGCCTCCGGCTTAAACAAATCTGATGAAGAAAGACAGATAGCAATTTTGTTGAATGTTATCGGCGAAGATGGGATCAAGATATACAACAACTTTAACCTCTCAAACGACGATCTCAAGAAATTTGAAATTGTAAAATCTAGATTCAGGGAGTATTGTCAACCTAAAGCGAATATTTTACATTCAAGATTTTTATTCTATAATAGAAAACAGGAAGAAGCTGAATCATTCGATAGTTTTTTAACAGACGTTAAAAAATTAGTCAAGGATTGCAAATTTTCATCGGAAGAAGAGGCAGTACGGGATAGATTAGTTCTGGGGACCAACGATTTGCAGACCCAAAAGAAGATCATTATAGATGGTGATACTGAGATGGATGCTGTTATTACAAAATTTCGGCTAGCAGAAATAGGCAGGCAGCAGGCGGCTGAAGTTCAAGGTAGAGACACACGGGTAGAGAAAGTAGAAAAAAGCCAAATAGTCTTGAAATGCAGATGGTGTGGCCAGCAACATGAACGGAAACTTAGTGTATGTCCTGCAAGAGGAAAGTTGTGCACAAAATGCAACAAATATAACCATTTTGCTACAGTGTGTCGTAGCAAATTTGTGAAGGTTATAGCGAACAATCAGCTGTCTCAGGATGACAGTGATGGAGAATTCTATTGTGGGAGTATTAATAAACAGGTAGGTGCTACGGAGTGGACTCAATCATTACTACTAGAGGACACTAAAAGTTATAAGTTTAAAATTGACACTGGCTCAGATGTTAATTTGATTCCATTGAGTGCCTATCGAACACTTCAACAAAGGAAAAAACTGATTATGAAACCTTGTAAATTTAGACTTCAGGCTTACAATAATACAGGCATTAAGGTATTTGGCACTGTATTATTGGAAGCTAAGATAAAAAACAAAAGTTATTATATGGAATTTATTGTCACTGACTCCCAATTTCAGCCAACTCTTGGAAAGGATGCTTGTTTAATGCTTGGTTTAATTGTAATCAATAAAATTAATCTGGTGAAACATGATATTGTTACAGAGGATGTGAGGAAACAAAGGCTAGTGTCGAAATATCAGGATGTTTTCACGGGTACAGGAAGGTTTCCAAAAGAATGTCATATATTGTTGAAAGAGGGCTCGGAACCAGTCTCAAAGCCTCCACACCGTATTCCTCTTAACCTGAAAGAAAAACTCAAAACTGAATTGGACCGGCTTTGTGAGAAAGGAGTTATTTCAAAAACAGAGGATGCCACTGAATGGATAAATAGAATTGTTATAGTAGAGAAAGACCAAAATGCTATTCGTGTCTGTTTGGACCCTAGAGACCTAAACAAATGTATCCTTAAAAAATATTTTGAGATTCCTACTGTTAATGACTTAAAATATAAAATTTGTGGTGCAAAATATTTCTCAGTTTTGGACTTAAAGGAGTCATTTTGGCAAATTGGTCTTTCGGAGAGTAGCAAAAAGATTTGTACTTTTTCCTCTGTATTTGGAACTTACAATTTCAATGTTTTACCGTTTGGATTAGATATATCAGCAGAAATATTTCAAGAAAACTGTCAAAAATGTTTCCAAGATATTGATAACATATTTATATACATAGATGATTTTTTGATATTTGGAAAAACGAAAGAGGAACATGATTTGGCTCTTGAAAAGGTGTTGGCTAGGGCTCGAGAATTAAATATTAAATTTAACCTAAACAAATTTCAGTATCTTCCTGGCGTAGTTAAGTATTTTGGTCATGAGATAGTTGATGGTTGCCTGATGCCTGACAAACAAAAAATTAAAGCAATAATGGAATATGACTCACCCAGTGATAAACAAAGTCTTCAAAGGTTTTTGGGGATGATTAATTATATGAGAGATTTTATTCCAAATCTGTCAGAAATCACAAGTCCATTAAGAGAACTTTTAAAGAAAACTGTATTGTTTCAATGGGGCATGGTTCATGAAAATTGCATGAAAGAAATAAAAAACATATTAGTTAATCCACCGGTATTAAGAAACTTTGATCCCAAGCAACCAATAACTATCCAAACAGACAGTTCAAAAAATGCAATCGGCTGTGTTTTAATGCAGAACAAACAACCCGTTGCATTTGCATCCAAAAGTTTAAGTAAAACTGAATGTGAGTATGGACAAATCGATAAGGAATTTTTGGCTATTCTATTCGCCTGTAAAAAATTTCATTACTATATATATGGTAGGCATACAGTAGTTCAAACCGATCATCAACCTCTTGTTGCATTAATGAAAAAAGAAATTTATTGTATTGCATCTCAGAGACTACGCAAAATCAGAATAAAATTAAATATTTATGATATTGATGTTCAATATATAAGAGGTTCACAGATGTTAATAGCTGATGCCATTAGCAGAGCATCATCAAAAGCTGATACGGATATTTTAGAACAATCCTTGGACCATGTTGTTCACACTGTTAATGTATGTGACAGCTTTCTATCAGATATTACTAAAGCAACAATTAAAGATTGTACACTAATAAAACTTACCGAATATTACAATAATGGATGGCCAAAAACTATTGATAAAGTTGTAGATATTGCTAAAACCTATTGGAAGTTAAGAAATGATATTGTAGTTGAGAATAATATTGTGTACTTCAATCATAGAATCATGGTTCCATTATCTCTTCAAAAAATTGTTATTCACAAGGTGCATTCTTCACATTTTGGAATTACAAAAACATTAAATAGAGCCAAATCACTGTTCTATTGGGCAAGTATGAGAGATGACATAATTTCACATGTAAGCAGGTGTCGATTATGTGAAAAATACAGTGTAAACAAGGCAAAGGAACATATGATTTTAGAGGAACCAATGCCAACACTTCCATATGAGAAAGTGGGATGTGACTTCCTCAATTTTGCTAATGAAAATTATCTCATTGTTGCAGATTATTATTCAAAATGGTTTGATTTATTTAAAGTCACATCCATGACTGCTGGTACTGTTATTAATATATTAAAACCTTTATTTGCTACCCATGGTATACCAAAAGTGTTAAGAGCAGACAATATGCCATTTAATTCAGTTGAATTTAAAAAGTTTGCTAAAGAGTATTCATTTTCTGTTGTCACATCTAGCCCATTGTACCCAAAATCTAATGGGTTTATTGAAAAATATGTTGGCATTGTAAAAAGAATGTTGAGAAAATGTAAGGAGGAAAATTTGGAGATCAATTTAATGATACTAGAATACAGAAATAGTCCAGTGTTGGGTTCGCCATATAGTCCTTCTCAATTATTACTAAGTCGTTTAACCAAGTCTATTTTGCCCATACATACTGAATTGCTTGTTCCAAAAATTGTAACTGATTTCAAAAAATATCAGAACAAAAGGAATATTATAAATAAAACAAATTATGATAAGAGTGCCCAACAATATAATTATACATTGCAAAAGGGGCAAGATGTATGTATGTATGTATGTAAACTCTTTATTGCACAAAATAATACAAGTACAGGGTTACAAAATAAAGGTATATGTACAAAGGCGAACTTATCCCTTTAAGGGATCTCTTCCAGTTAACCTTTGAGCAGTTGAGTGATGAGACAAGAGAGGTGGTAGACAAACAGGATCATGTACAAGAGATTATAGAGGTATTTATGTGTAAATAGATAATATGACTACATATACATTATTAATATATAAATACATACATATATATATATATATATATATATATATATATATATATATATATATATATATGATTATAAACATAAATAAATACATAAAAATATACAGAACCTGTAAACAACAACTAAAAACGTGTCAAGTATTCAGTCAGAGGGTGTACGGGCCAGTCCCGCACATACTTGACTTGATAGTAGATAATGATAAAACGGAAGATTATCCGAAATAATGATTTATTGATGACGTAATAAAATGATACAAATGTTTGAGCTTAATGAATACACTCCGCGGCGGTCGGATATGCACTGACTTAAAACTAAGAATTATGCGCTACGTGGCGTAAATGCTGACGGGCGAAATGTAAGCCTTGTACAGCTCGTACATGCTCCCGGCCACGAGAAGAAAAATAAAAAAAACTTTATTAATCATACAAAAAAGTTAAACTGAAATAAACTTATAAAATATTTATGCCACACAACACTGTCATTTATTCCTGTGCGATGCGTCCGCCGACGATAGGTGACGTAGCCTTATCGCGTCCTTGAACTCTAGGCGTGTGAACTGCGGCGCTAGTTGACGGCTGTATCTTTTTAGCCATCCTTTGACTCCTCTGGTTCTGCGGGGTCTCCTTTCTGGATACGTATTTAACGCTGATACCCGCAGATCGGTCGCTCGGGGGCGAAGAGTGTATTGGTACTGAGCAACGAGGGCGTAATCTCCTCCATGCGTAGATAGCGAATACTAGTAAGGCTGTGACCAGTAAAATGTATATAACGACATACTGGTGTACATCATGCTGTGATATACGATCTGCCAATAAACCGCCACTTGCACCGGCCTTCATTTCTTCTACTTGTCTTCCGGTATCCAAAAATTGTTTCTCCAACTCCTTCGTGATATTTGGTGTTGATAGCTCTTCTTGGCGTATTGGTATTGATAAGTTGATAATGTTGTTGATGGGTGGAATATCCACTTTTAATAAGTTTGGCTGGATATTAATGTTGTTTGTTTGTTGCTTGTGTGCGAATAATGTGAATGATTCGCTTTTTATTATGCAACCGTCGCCCAATGATAAAATGCCAGCTCCGCTAATTTGCTCGGCAGTTACTTGTGTGTCGCATATGATTCTTATATTTCGGTGGTCGCAAGAGAAATACAGATAGTTATTTTGTTTTGTTATTCGTTCCCATTCGTCAGCACAGGGTTGTGTGATAGTGGTACACACAGATTCATGTTTGTTCTTGAGACATAAGTTGTCGTCTCCATTCATGTGATATATAGGTTTTTGTAAAGGGCACAAATGATTTGCCGTGTCTTGTTTACAGCTGTCGGCCTCCTTTTCTGATAAAAGTATGTAAGAATCTTTTTGTATGTTGATAGCGACATATGTTGATATAGGCGATATGGTGATCATATTATTGTCCTTTAATTGTTGAGGTATCGGAATCAGCTTATAAATTTCAAAGTTGTCGCGACTGACAAGTGGAATTCTGATTTCGAATATCAGATATTTGGAGGTCATCTTCGTCTTGACCTTTAACAGGTGATAAATGTTGTGGAGATCTGTTTGCACGTTGTCGATTGGGATTGCTAATTCCTTTGATAGTTGTCCGGAGATTATGCTTAACTCATCCCTCAGTTGAGCTGGAGATAAGAGATGAATGTTAAATTGGCCATGCCATGATGCACGTCGGTGATTGTATCTAATAATGTTTCTTGAATGTCCTTCAAGTTCTCCAATATTGAGTTGGCGATGATCGATGATAGCATAAACTCACTTGTATTTTCGACGGCTACAACTGCTTTTTCCAGGATATTAGTAGCCTTCTGCAGATTGATGATATTGCGGTTGAGTATTTTATGCTGTTTGTCCATGGCTTCTTCTACTCTTTTTAATAAGTTATACTCAGCTTCAACCACTGAAGTTTGATTTTTCCACAATAAAGCAAGATGTTTCTGGCTGTCCCTGATAAGATTGATATCCCTTTCATATTGTTTTGCAAAACGCTCGTCCAATATTCCAAATGAACTGTTCGCTAGGTATCCCACTCCATTGATAAGGCCTCGACGTCTGCGAGTCGAGCGTGTGAACTGCTGAGCGAGCATTATGCTATTGTAGTATTCGAGTTCTGCGAATCCGTGCCGTAGTTGTATGAGTATAATGTCGCATTTTGATTGTTTGTCGGCATTTAAACACATGTCCTCTAGTGAGCGAACATATTGTTGAAATAACTTTTGTCCCTGCCAATAAGGCTCCATATCGTAATACACGATTAACTTCCATTCGTCACGGATCATCTGCATGTTTGATAATTTGTCAAAGTAAATTGCTTGATGTTTGTTTATGCTCGTAAGGCTGTGTTCACACTGGGCGGGCGTGAACATTGCAAATAAGAATATTAGCGCCAATGTAAGAAAGTTGCATCTTCTTTTCGGTCGTTGTTTCTTAACGTCAGGCTTCGACGTTTCAGGTTCAGCTCCTGGTGTAGTGGTGCTGTCTGTTTCCTGATTGATATGCAGGTTTGATAGCTTTGTGATAGGCCTTTTGATAACTCCATTTTTCGTTTTGACTGATACAACACGTACATAGCCGTCTTGCCCCGTGTGTACGGTCTCGATTTTTCGCAGTGCCCACTTTCCTGCTGGAAGATTGGCATCGTGGATGGTAACTACATCTCCGACCTTCATGTTTTCCTTGGGTTTTAGCCACTTGCTTCGCTTAGTAAGTGTACATAAGTATTCTGACTTCCATCTCTTCCATGTATCTGTGTAATCTATGCCGGTGTGATAAAACGGGCGCGTCGGGTTACACCGCGCCGCCGGCAAGTCTCCCATGATTTGTTCTTGAACTGCGCCTCTGTGACGTATGCATGTCACACAACGATTGATAAATTTCTTCACTGCCCGGTTCCCGCCAATAACCCAAAATTGATATCTCAGTTGTCTCAAGGTTAGGCGTGCTCCCCCGTGGAGCGTTAGTTTGTGTGCGTTTTCTATGAGAAGGTCGGTCATGTTACCTTGATGCGGGATGATAATAGGATGCTTCATCATTGGATCTATATTCGCCTTTCCAATTCTTCCACGAACTCTCAGTAAACCGTTGTCGTCCAAAAAGGGGTTCAGCGACAAAATGTCACTGTTAGTTTTCACATGTCCGTTTCGCTTGATATTCTTTATATCCTCTTGAAAAGACTCTTGTTGTATATGTTTGATTAACATATTTCGGGCTTTTTTTAGTTCAAGAACCGTGAGATATGATAAAGTTGTCTTACGAATTGATATAGCTCGTAGAACCCACGCTAATACGCGCGTCATACGGTTGATATTGCTGTGTTTATTTATTAAGATACTGATGACGTCATTGTTATCGTGTACCGTTGTGACGTTACTTTGTTTCGTAACTTTGATATCTTGGTTGGTTGTATAAGTTTCTTCTTGTGGTTTCCATTGATATGTCGGTAACCAAGCGGGTCCGGTCCACCACAATGAATGCTCCTTTAACTGAGTTGCCGTTATTCCCCGACTTGCGCAGTCCGCTGGGTTTTCGGCAGATTTGACGTAGCGCCAGCAATCGGAAGGTGATATTTCTATAATTTTCTGCACCCTGTTTGATACAAATGGCTTCCAGCGGTTGACGTCGCCTTGTAGCCACCCCAGAACAGCTGTAGAATCTGTCCAGCAGTATTGCTTGATATTGTTGTTTGATAAACTTTCCCTGACCTTTTTCATTAATTTCGAGAGCAGCAAGGCCGCGCATAGCTCCAGTCTTGGTAGTGATATGCTTTTCTGGGCTGGGACTAGTTTTGATTTGGCTGCTACTATGTTGATTTTCGGTGCTGAAGTATGCTCATGCTGGTTGTCATCTCGAATTACACTATATATGACGCATGCGTATGCGTTTTCTGACGCGTCACAGAACGCGTGTAGTTCGATAATGTTATTCTCGCCGTTTTGTAGCCACCTCGGAATTTGTAGTTGATTTATTTGTTTGATATTTTGTTTGATATTGGTCCATTCCTTTTCGATGGCTTCTGGGACCTGATCGTCCCAACTTAAATCTTGTTTCCAGACGGTTTCAAATAACAACTTCAACTCGGTTGTTATCGGACACAACCACCCCAGATGGTCGAAGACCTTTGATATATCTGATAAAAGTGACCGTTTTGTGGTTTTCACTGCATATGATGGGTCAATCTTGAACTCGAAGGAAAAAGTGTTTTCTTTAGGGTTCCATCGTAAACCAAATGTTTTCTTTGATTCTTGATGTTTAAAATCGAAGGCGTCTTGATTATTTGTGGGGTGTACGTCTTCCAATAATTGAGATTCATTTGACGACCACTTCCGTAGGTTAAAACCTCCGGACTTGAGTAGGTTGATAAGATCGGCTTTAATTTTCTTTGCTGCTTCAAGGTCGTGCTTGCCGCTTAGTAAGTCGTCCAAATAAAAACTGTTTTCTAATATTTTTGCTGCTTCAGGATATCGATGTGCTTCATCATTTGCCAATTGTTTGAGAGTCATCATTGCCAAAAACGGTGCAGCTTTTTGGCCATAACTTACTGTTATTAGAACATATTCGCGCAAGGCTTGCTTGGGATGATCTCTCCATATAATCTTCTGATAAAGTTGATCTTGTTCGTTGCATAAATCCGCCAAATAACGGAACATTTTTTCCAGGTCCGCTGTGAAGGCTATTTTATACTGCCTCCATCTCAAAATTAATGTAAATAAATCTGATTGTAAATTTGGCCCACTGTACATTACTCTCAGGGCCGTAGTTGTTGATTCAGCACGTTGCACGGCGTGGTGAGGAAGATAGTTATTTGGTGTTGTGTCTCTGTCGCACTCGCGCATGTGTCCGAGTTCGCGATACTCATTGATAAATGCCTTATAGTCATTTGCAAATTTTTCATTTTTTATAAATTTTCTTTCAAGCTGATAAAATTGTGCAACGGCTTTTTGTCGTGATTCGCCTAACTTTTCTTCAATGTCAGGCTTCAAGGGTAGTCGAACGACATAGCGTCCGTCTTCTTGGCGGAAGGTTTCGGACTTAAATTGATTGATACAATGTTGATCTTCTGATGATAAGTTATCTGGTTGTTCGGCTATATCCTCTATTGCCCAGAATCGGCTGATATCCTCGATGTTATTTGTAACAACGTTGCAATGATATGACGTCATGTTACCACACAAAATCCATCCCAGTTTAGAATTTTGTGCTATTGGAGTATTTTCATCCTTTCTGATAATCGAGTCCAATATTATGTTTGAGTAGATGTCAGCGCCGAGTAAAATGTCAATTGGTTGACTGATATTGAATTCAGGGTCGGCTAGCTGAATGCCTTCCAAGTGAGGCCATGTTGGCTTGATAAATGATTGATTTGGAAGATTCTTGATAAGGCGGTTCATTATGAAAACCTTTGTGCTAAAGGCGTAGTCAGAATGTATTGATTTGGCCTCGATATTGATAAATCCTTTGCACGCGTTTTCCTTGGTCCCGATCCCAAATACTGAGCCTTGATAGTGATGACGTGGAAGTCCCAATTTTTGAGCGGCGTTCTCAGAAATTATTGATATTTGGGATCCTTGGTCGATTAAAGTGCGTAATTTGATATGAGAACCATCTGATTTTTTGACGTTAATAAGGGCTGTTGATAGCAGGGTCTCTAGGTATTCTTCCTGAGACACGTGTCCTGTATTTTTCGAGGTACTTGGTTCCTTGCCGGCATGTTTCTTCTTGCCGACAAAGGCCTCGTGAAGTATCGTATTATGTTCGTCGCCGCATTGCTTACAGCGCTTTTCTGATAAACATGGTTTTCCGTAATGTTTGTACAGGCAGTTAGGACATATTTGTTTCGTGTTAACTGCGGCAAGCTTGGCATCGGATGTCATTTCTAGAAACTTGTGACATCTAAATATGTCGTGATTATTATTGCAATATGAACACCTTACAGTGTTAGTTGGGTATGCTTGATAATTTTTAAATGGGGTTCCTTGTTGATTCTTGTATGGTTCTGATTGAAAGGTTCGTTTCTCCTTTGTAGGATCAAAACGAGGATTAGAATATGATGACGCCCTTTTCTCAAAACTTGAATGTTGTATAGGTTTGGTCTGTTCTTGCTTCCGACGAGATGATTCCAGTGCGGTAAATTTCGTTTCCAAAAATTTCAAAAATTCTGATAGTTTCGGAAGCTCCCTCGGGTCGGCAAGATGTTCGATGTAGTCGTTGTGAGACTCGGCGTCCAATTTTTGTGCTAGTAAATGTACTAGTAAAGGGTCCCATGTTGATATGTCAACACCTAAATTTTTTATGGCGTGTAGGCTTTCCTTAGTATTATCGTGAAGCCTTTTGATAGATGCCGCTGATTGTTGCTGCATCGTTGATAATCCCAGAAGGATGTTGATATGAGAGCTGAATATTAACTTTTTGTTATTATAACGGTGATTTAAGATTTCCCAGCATACTTGATAGTTTTCCGTACTGATATTAAGGTGCTGTATAAGCTTCTCTGCTTCGCCCTTGACCTTGCTCTTTAAGAATTGCATTTTCTGTGCGTTTGATATGGAATTGTTCTTGTGAATAGTTTCAGTGAACAAATCCTTGAATGATGTCCATTGGTGATAATTACCAGTGAAAGCCGGTATTTCTATTGCTGGAGTTGATCGCTCTCGGTGTGAAGACGCCCACATTTTGATATTGATACGTTTCTTGATATCGTTGTACTTCTTTTCACAAGTGTTGTAAGTCTCTTCATATTCCGGTTGTTCGTTTAATTGTTCGCTGTCTATCTCCCAATGTAACTTGTCGATAGTTAACCAACGAGTTTGAATTGTTTTTAACGCATCTTCGAATTCCCACCGTTCGGTTAGCGATTCTAAATGTGTATTATTGATAGCGCGTTCGAAGGCCTTGAAATTACTCTGCTGCTTTCGATACATTTCCTCTAATTTACTTTGATTACCTCGTTCCATTTCCATCATTCGAGGGTTGGGTCTGGGTGTTTGTTTATCTTGGTTCAAGGCTTCTTTTTGAGTCTGTGAATGCAGAGGACCAGCCTCTGCCGACGGAGGTCGCGATTCTCCTTGTGGTTGATTCCAGTTCGTATTCAAGGTGAACTGGGGAGTAGCTGGTCTGATAACAGGCTTTTCTTTTTGATGTGTGGGAAAGTATTGAAGAAAAAGCTTTTTTGCTTCGTTGTAAATGCTTGATACTTGATCGTGATGATTCTGAGTAAAGTAAAGGTAGTTTTGATTTTCGGACTCAGATAGTGTGATATGATTTGTCTGGAATTCCGTCCAATATTGTTCGAGTACTTCTAATTTCCTCTTGATAATTTGTGGTGTCTTACGTTCTGCTCCGTCTTTTTTGAAATTGATAAGAAGCTTGGAGATAGCCTCAGCGAGTTGACCTTGAGTATTTAGTAAGTCTTCCATACTTTTTTATTACTCAATACATTGATATGATACATCCCCGGTGATAGTAAGCGGAGTTATATTTGCGCCGATGATAATTGCAGCTCCCGTGCTTTAGTCACCTCTGCAGGTATTTGCGCCTTCTCAATCAGACGGTGAGACCCGCTTGTGGGAGGCCGCCCAACCGATTCGCTACCATACAGCGGATAACTTAGACACGAAATAGTTACTTTACTTGATAAATTGATACGAGAATATGTTGATATTGATATAACACGATATTGCTATTCACTGATGCTTCAGATGACCGTTGATATTTGTATGATATTGATATTCACTGTTCCTGGAACACGTTGTCACGATGCGTCGTCACGACACGTGGCTTGAGTTTTGATAGTCTGATCACAAAGTGGTTCGAAGGACCATTAAGATGTACGGGCCAGTCCCGCACATACTTGACTTGATAGTAGATAATGATAAAACGGAAGATTATCCGAAATAATGATTTATTGATGACGTAATAAAATGATACAAATGTTTGAGCTTAATGAATACACTCCGCGGCGGTCGGATATGCACTGACTTAAAACTAAGAATTATGCGCTACGTGGCGTAAATGCTGACGGGCGAAATGTAAGCCTTGTACAGCTCGTACAGAGGGCAACCACAACTTTTTGAGTTTTCCCTTAAGCGAGGCTACAGACCGACACTGCCTGAAAGACGGTGGCAATTTGTTCCATAATTTCACAGAGTGTACCGTGAAAGATTTGCCGTAAGAGCGATGATTATGAAGAGGTATTGAGAGAGACAGATCAGCACTAGAGCGCAGCCGGTGGCCACTATCATCCGCCATAAATGTAAACCTCTCGGTAAGGTAGAAAGGAGAGGAGGGGACAAACAAAACATTAAAGAGGAGAGACAAGGTATGTACGTCTCTACGGCGACGGATTGGTAGCCACTTGAGCTGCGTGCGGAAGGAGGACACATGGTCGAATTTGCGGAGGCCGAAAATGTATCGAATGCAGACATTTTGCAAACGCTCAAGCTTGTCAAGCAGTTCCTCCTTTAAATCAAGGAACGCAGTATCCCCGTAATCCAGAAGAGGGAGTAAAAGAGAACGAGCAAGAGTAATCTTTGTTTGAAGCGGGAGGAAATTTTGGAGGCGCCTAAGAGAGTGCAAAGAAGCAAAGACCCTTCTACTGATATCGACCACATGGGCTGACCAGGAAAGAGTCTGGTCCATAGTGATACCCAGATTCTTGACTGTAGAGGAGAAAGGGATATGTGATCCATCAAAGAAAATGTCAGGTATCACTTGGTCAGACAATTTGGAGATGAAATAAGGACTACCAATCAGAATAGCTTGCGACTTCTTCGCGTTTACCTTTAACCCAAAGGATGAGGCCCAATCATTTATTAAACTCAGATCTACATTTATTTGTCCAATCAAAGACCCGAGATTATCAATGCTAGCCGCTGCATAGATCTGCAAATCATCGGCATAAAGGTGATATGAAGAAGAAAGAGATTTGGTGATTCCGTTGATAAAAATGGAGAAAAGGAGAGGAGAAAGCACTCCTCCCTGAGGGACACCAGCGGTCAGGTCACTCCAATTGGACAGTCTGTCTTCGAGCTTGACTCGCTGACGCCGCCCAAAGAGGTAGTCGCGAAACCAGGCTAGAGCTGTAGGGGACAAGTTGAGATTTTGGAGTAATGCTAGGAGAATGTCAAAATCGACGGTGTTAAAAGCACTACTAAAGTCTAGCAAAACCAGGACGGTCAACTTTTTATTTTCAATATTAAGACGAATGTCGTCAGTGACCTTAACCAGAGCAGTAACAGTGCTATGCCCAGGGCGGAAACCGGATTGGAAGGGATTAAAAAGGTTGTGTCTATTGAGGTGAGAGGAAAGTCGGTCATTTACAAAATGCTCAATAATTTTAGATAGGATCGGAAGAATAGATATAGGACGATACTGGGAAAAGGAAGTGGGATTTGATACTTTTGGAAAGGGGATGACGTGTGCATGTTTCCATGCCGAAGGAAAGGAGCCAGAAGATAAGGAACAATTAATAATTTGGGCTAAAGTGGGGGCAATGTACTCCCCCACAAGCATAATCATGTCCAAGCTAAGATTATCTTCACCGACGGCTTTCGTCTTAATAGTTTTGAGAATGGCTAATACTTTTTGTGGCGAAATATTACCAATATCAAACGTAGATGAATCGGGGTGTATAGAATTGGCAAGATGAGATAATGTCCGTTGCTTGACTGAAGGGTCAAGACAAACAGGAGAAGTGCTGAAGTGTTGATTGATAGCGTCTAAATCTAGAACACCAGGAGAGTTTTCTTGAGTTTTGCCCACCCCAAGTGATTTGAGAAATTTCCACAATTTTGTGGGAGGACAGTCGTCTATGGACTGGTGAATATACCGACGTCTTGCATTTCTACAAACTCTGTTACAGCGGTTTCGCAAAGATATGTACACCTGATGGTTGATCTCGGATGGGTCGTGCCGGAGTTTGATTCGGGCTCGGTTCCTTTTGGCCATGAGCGATTTAATATCTGGAGTTAGCCATGGTGCGGGGAAATGCTTTACTCGAGTCGGTCTTAAAGGAGCGTGCTTGTCAAAGATAGCTAGCAATATCTCGTTGAAAGTCGTGACTTTATGGTCGATATCAGTAGAGGCTTCACACCTTAACCAATTTGCACCTTGCAGGTCCTCAAGAAGCACCTGCATGTTGATATTTTGGAGGTTACGACGCATAACTACTTTATGTCGCCGTTTAGGGGGCCGAATTTTGAAAGAGGCGTAAATTAAATCATGATTCGAGAAGGCTGCCGCATTGAATTGGCCATGACAGGAAACAAGGTCACGAGATGAGGTGAGAATTAAATCTAAAAGCGAGGGTGGGCCATTGTGCGGAAAATGAGTAGGACTGAGAGGCAGAACATGAAGGTTTAAAGAAGATGCTAGGGATTGGAGCTTACGCGAACGGTGGTCATTTTTTAAAAGGCACGTGTTAAAGTCACCCATAATAATACGGTGTTCGAACTGTGGAGAAATGTCCATCAATGTACTCTCTAGACTGTCAAAGTAGTTGACGTTAGAAGAGGGGCTGTAATATACGCCGAGAAGAACATTACTATGATGTAGGGTGACGTTAAGAAAGAGGTATTCAGGAGAATTGGAATATTCTGGGGGTGACTGCGCAACCACTTGACAAGCAAAGTCACTTTTTAAATAGATGGCAACACCGCCACCACGCACCGTGTTACTTCCGCCGTTCCTAGTGCCAGTTCTGTCATTTCGTATTAATCGATATCCGGGAAGTGGATAGTGGGTAGATGGAAGAGAAGGCTTGAGCCACGTTTCAGAGATAAGTATAGCGTGAATATTTTTAGTGTCGAAGGATGCAAGTAAATCAGGAAAGTGAGCTGGTACACTCTGTGCATTAATATGGACGACGTTGAAGTTCTTAGTAGCTGAAATAAAAGTGGTGTGCAACCGTTCATGCAGATCGGGCATGTCAGATACATCGCTCAAGGAATCGTAAATGCTAGACGAAGATAAAGAAAAGAATTCGCTGTCTACGCTCGCATTAAATACATCAGACATCGAAATTAAATAGCTTCTCCGAACCGGATACTATATCAAGTAACTGTATATTTAATAAATATTATATTATATTGTATGTGAATATTATATGATATTAATATATATATATAAATTTAAATCCTAACTGATATAACAAAATAAAGCTTAAAACGTATTTTCGTTAATATTCTCCTCACTTGCTCGCCAGTAACAAGTAACACATTATAATTACAGATAAACAAAATAGAGACTATAAATAGTTACGTTGCTTTTGCTGAAATTTAACACAGTCAAGAAGAGGAAGAAAAACATAGCCAATACAAACACAAATAGAAAAATACACTTCTGCAACCGCAATAACGAAACGTAAGTTTGAACTGTCAGTAGTGACAGCTACTGCTACTGTCAGTGTCAGTTATGTTATTTGCAGAATGAACCTACGCTTCCGTATTATTTGTGTTGTTTGTCTTGTCGGCAAAGCCGGTAGGAAGCTAAAGTGGCCTGGACAATACCAAGTACCTACAAATTGGAGAACAAGACAATGACACACAGGAGCATAGAGAGACACTATTTCAGTAAACACTAAACAAAGGAACGACAGCACACAACATGGGGATGCTAGTCTTGCGATTCTGAGGCGACGGGACTTTTTTTGGCGGCACGAAGAGGTCGAGCTTTCCGCGGGGCTTCAGGGGGAGGTGCACTGACGTCTGGGAGCGTCAGCGTTGCGCCGGAGGCCACATTGCCTTCAACAGCCTCCGCTGTCGCTCCAGTCGCAGCAGCGGCCTCAGTGGAGGTCCCGGCGGCCGGTTCGGCGCGGAACGCGGGGCGGGGTAGTGCCCGCAATTGCTCCATGGAGGTGACTTTGCGCCGCGACCCATCCGGACACACCACAATAATCCGTCCATCGCTGGTCCAGCTGCCCTTTACGCCATACATGCGCCTGGCCTCCAAAAACACACTGTGTCGGGTGTTGGTCAGAAATTCAGAAAGTGTCATACCGGAGCCCTTCAACCGTTTCTTGGCTGCCCATGCTGTGTCTCGGGTCCGGACGCAGGAGAACTTTATAAGTATTGCCCGGGCCTTGGAAGCTGCTGCATTCTTACCAAGACGATGGCAGCTAACAAAAGAAGAGTCAGTAACACCCTGCATTAGTAACTTGTTCTGGCAGATATTGCGCACCGTGTTGCAAACATTTTCATTTGTAGCCTCCGGGACGCCATGCAGCAGTAAGATTCCTGACCGGGAGCGGGCCTCCATGTCCTCCAGCATCTTCAGCGTGAGATTCATCTGATTCTGCAGGCTCGCAAATGCCTTCCAAATAAGGTCTTTGAAGCTGCGGAACTCAGACTCTATGTCAGAGGAGTTTTTCGGACCCCGAGCAGAGACAGACTTCTCAAAATTGTCCATCCGTGATGAGAAGAACTCCTTCATGTCAGCCATCCCCTTCTGCAGTTGTGACAGATGATCCATGATAGTTTGTGTGATGTTTTGGTGACTTGCAAAAGAAGAAAAAATATGTGACCTTTGAACTCTCGCTGTCTGTGTAAATAAAGTTGAGAAAACACTTGTAGCTGGCACTGAGGTGAATATTAACACATTACACTTAGTTTTTTGAATATATAGTTCCAATAAATATTTTTTAAATAATTTAATACACTTTAGGTATTTTTTGACGTGTTGATTGTTTGCCTACCCTTTTCTTTTATTCGATTTGGTTTAGATGTGGTGTATCGCAAAGACAATGTATGGTTGCCAGCCAAAATTGTTAATCTTCACAATTCTCCAAGATCGTTCATAATTAAGGATGATCAGGGTACTATTTTACGAAGAAACTCGTCACAACTAAAGCCATCATTTACTCAAATGAAAGATTATTCTCGACAGCGTATTATTCCACTAGAGACTGAAGTACCAGATCTTAATATTCCCTTGGAACAGCAACAGCGTGACCAATCTGAGCAATCTTTGGGTAACTGTGAAGACCCGGCGGGCAGACCAAAACGAACTGTTAGACCTCCAGGTTATCTCAGTGATTATGAGACTAACTTAACAATGGGGGAAGATGTATCATAGTTGATTTTAGAACGCACTTTTGCACTCTGTGCAAAGACGTCACTAATATGTCAGATAGGTTAAAAAGTACTAATAAAAGGTGTACGCACATTTCTAAATCCTCTTTTTAATTAATCTCACTGATACAATACCACTAAGGTGACCTGAGGTGACCCGGAACCCAAAGGTAATGGTTTTAGGCCTTCCTCGTCATCAGAAGGGGATACGGAGCTACTTGCCCCACATAAATTTGAAGGTGTGGTATGTCATAACTTTCATGTAATCTTAAATGCGACGGTCTACGAAAAGACACTACGTGTCATAGTTTACGAGCACGGAGAACACAGGTTACGAGCACGGAGAACGCAGGCAAGGGTAGCATGTCAAACCAACCCAGCAACGTAGCCAATGTAGAGTAAACGCACCTGTGGGAGTCATGTTGTAATTCAATGAGCAATGTCCGTTTCTTTGTGTATCGGAAGCGTATACAATTTGTACTTAAATAACAAAAAAACATAGACACGCGTTTGGAGCACCTTAGTGCTATATCCCTCTCTTCAGAGGATGACAGTTGGAGCACCTCGGTGCCATATCCCTCTATTTCAGAGGACGACGATTGGAGCACCTCGGTGCCATATCCCTCTATTTCAGAGGATGACTATTGGAGCACCTCGGTGCCATATCCCTCTATTTCAGAGGACGACGATTGGAGCACCTCGGTGCCATATCCCTCTATTTCAGAGGATGACTATTGGAGCACCTCGGTGCCATATCCCTCTATTTCAGAGGATGACAATTGGGGCACCTCGGTGCCATAACCCTCTGCTTATTCAGAGGACGACATTCATAAATCACACTCAGTATACACAGCACATGCTGTGCCGTATCCGATTCCGTTTTCTTTTATTATAATGACAGTAGTCATTGTTGCTAAAGTTTAATTAAGTAGTGAAGTACAAATTGTGGTCAGGAAACGGCCGAGTCGGTAAACAGAGGTTCTGTCCTTTTGCTATCTCATGTTACAGAAGAGTCAAACTGTCACACGAGGACGTGTGACTGGTCAGGACGGCCGTGTCGTATCGTGATAAAATAACAACGTTACATTAGCCAAAATATCTGATTATTGGCTTGGATAAAGTCACAGAGAGGGCGCTAGTTATGACTGACCATTTAGTATTAGATCCTTTTTGAGTAACACAGGCAGTTTAGATTAAAAGGAGGAAATATGACGTTGACCGATGGATTGTCAGTCTTCTTGGGAAATATAAGCGATTGAGCCTATTTCTGTGAATTTATCGTGTAACTTCGTTTATTACACATTTTAATGCGACATTTAGATTGTGTAAAGAAAGACATGAAGAGCGATACACCAGTACACACACTGGTGCAGATACTGGGTTATTGGATAATTATTGGACCATACCACTAAGGTGACCTAAGGTGACCCGGAACCCAAAGGTAATGGTTTTAGGCCTTCCTCGTCATATAAATGTGTGAATCGCTGCACTGCAACATTGTTATTATCAGTTTGTCTACCACTTCTCTTGTCTCATCACTCAACTGCTCAAAGGTTAACTGGAAGAGACCCCTTAAAGCCTTTGTATGTACATATACCTTTATTTTGCAACCCTGTAACTTAGTCTTATTTTGTGCAATAAAGTGTTTACAAGCATACATTATCACAACAGCCGCGCATATGGTGATTTTAGCGTCAAACTTGCTTTATTTCAGGAGATTTCTTATTGCTTTTGCGTCGGTAGATGTGAGGAGACTACTTCGCGTTTGTATGTTTCCAAGGTAATTCGTAAGTGCATGTGCAACGTCCTGAAGTACGTGTGCGTCCCGCTGCCTAGAGCTCGTGCCGCGCCGCCCTGCCGCCCCCGACAAGACAAATGTCGACAGGATTCCATGCGCTAATTGAATCAAATCAAAATCATTATATTCTGCACATAGGGCACAGTGCAAGTTTGAATCTGAGTACATTTAAGCCGGGTACTCATCTGCAACAGTAACGGTTACAGCTCGCAGGTTAATACCCGGCTTTAGATTCAGACTTGCCCTGTGCCCTTCGCGCATCGCGCTTTCGTGACATCTGTCAAAGTAAAAAGACAAACAAGTAGTCCAACATCGGCCGTTTAAGGCCGAGCCACACTGGCTGCGTACACGTCTGCGTGCGCGTGGCGTACGCGTTGTATAGTATGAATGTTCTTCAAAATGGCGGCTAGTCACGCTCAAAGTCAAGGAGCTGCAGCGTACAGTGCGTGCACACGCAGCCGGTGTGGCTCGGCCTTTAGGAGCACGACGCGTATTCACACAGACGCGCGAGCATGTCTGCTTGCTGCTGCTGCTTGCATGTTTGCTGCATGGATTTACACATACCTATATACACTGCTTTAACTACACACATATTATAAGCTCTATGATGAGATTGATGAGGTTCATCTATTATAGGTAGGATTTTGGAAAGAAACACATGTTTACTGTTCGACATATCGATATGTAATCCTAAACAATATACAATAGATGATTGACTCATTATCCATGTATGAAAATATCTAATCGAATTATTCTAATTGGGTATCATCTCTCCATACAATTTCTGTACAGGTTTGACAAATAAAACTTCTTATTCTTATCACAGTACCCCGAGGTGTTCCCTCCTGGAGAATAGGAGGGGCATTCCAGAAAACGTCTACTTTGTCGGGCACGTGACGGCTATGGCAGTTACCTTAAAAACAAATAAAAAGTCCTAAATGACATCATCAATTCAGAAACCAAGTCATAAAATATTTACATACCAAAAATGTACTTCCTAACTTTGTTAGAAGTATGAAAAAAATGGCGTCACGTGCCCGACATTCTGGTGGAATGCCCCAGGAGACGCTGAGATTTCGCCCCTGGGTCAATCAACTTCTTGTTTGTTATTATGTACCGTTGTCCAAGAGACAACAGTGTCAGAGTTTCTTAAAAAAAATGTTATAGTATATGTTCCTGATGTGCATAGGAGATGGCCCATGAAAGGCTTGGGCTTATAGGTATCTATGACAAAAATGTACGTTTGATGAATTTTAACTGTAAAAAAATTATAGAAAATCATGTTTTTAAAGAGTTGTCCAGGGGACTTAAGCATGGCAACGAGGTAGAAGGAAAAGTTGATCGACCCCCCTGTAGTCGAAAAAAAGCCGCAGTTCACGCTAGGATTTGTCTGACGAAACTAACTTAAAAACTAATTATAACAACCTAAAATCAAGTACGCAACTAGCACAGGGTGTTACATTGAACGTAATACAAAATTATAAATTAAGCAATTCCAGTTCAGTTAACGACACAGAACAAAATGCACGAATTGAGTTATTAAAATACGTCGTAATTAACTTTTGCTAGTTTGCTTACTTAAAGAAATAAAAATCTCGTCGTGTGGTCACCCATCATGACGTCACGCTTACCTGTTCAATTTGTTTTTTTTTTATGACAAATGACTTCAAATATGTGTCTGAATGCATTTTATTCATAAATTATCGGCCTAGATAAGATAAAAGGTAAGTGTTCACTACAAAATTAGACTATTTTTTCTCTCTTAACTCTTTAAGTAGGGTAACCACGAGGAGACCAAAAAAACATGAATAATTAAAGCAGTGATAGTGATATTAATTAATTAAGATGACTTTAACAACACGAGACTTAGGCACCTAGCGGAGCGTTTTAGCGTCAGCGAGATGAGTTAAAAAGACATGCATGAGTTGTATTACGTTCAATGTAACACCTTGTATTGTTAATCCATATTCCCTGAATCTACACGTCTACCATTAACTATAATAAACACAACAGCGGACTTGGTCTGCCAACTGGGTTACAGGCAACAATCAATAGTACATTACTTACCTAGGGCGGTAAAACAAACAATGTCTCAGATCGCAGGTATATGACGCCCGAGCTGAAGGCAAGGGCGATAAATATTCGATCTGAGACTTTCTTTATTACCGCCCGTATTATTCTATCCAAGCAATTTTAGAAACTGAATTTATTTATTTTACGTCTCCCTCAGGCCATGAAGTGGTATTTTCCGCACCTCTAGCGGGCGGCCCGAGCTGCAAGTGAGGAACGTAAATATGCGATCGAGGGCTTTCTTTATTACCTCCCGTGTTGTGTACTTCATTTTATGTCTACGCTTGGCCAGAAAGCGGCTTTTTCCGTACGCGCAGCGTGCGGAAAAAATCACTTTATGGCCAGGTGTGGCATAAAATAAATAAGTTCAGTTTCTAAAATTGCTTGGATACAATAAATTATTTACCACCAGCAATTTTTAAATGAATAAACCAAAAATAAGGCACCATGTTGAGCATGACACAACTCATCATTTAGTATTTCATACTAAACTGCATACTTTCTGAGCGCTTTGACACTTCATAAAAAAAGCCGATTTGATCTGTCATCAAACAGCCTAGTGAGGTGTTAGCAAGCATTAACGCACCAGGAGTGAAATGTTTAATCTCAAATCACAAATGGCTTACCTTTAATTTCTTTTTTGTTCTTTTGCCGTCTTTGTACGTGCGGTTATTAAGTCGTATTGTTGCAAATATACGAAACCGGGCGAACAGCTTCAATAAGTATTCTACCGGGAAACAGGAGCACGGAACTTTTGGACGGATACGTTGAAACCGTTTCAAAAGGTTACCACCCGGTTTATTCTGGTAAATTAATTCAAAATTTTGTATGAATGCGTCTTCTAAACTATTGATGTAGTTTATAAAGTCTTGTGGCGGCATTTTAAGATTGCCGTAGAAACTTGCATTTTTGTTGTATGCCTTATATTGGCTGGTGAGATTGGATTGGTCTGGGATAACGACGTCAAAGAGTTGCGTAGCGATCTTTTCGATGTCGGGACAACTGTGTTTCTCGAGACATTTGTAAAACAGATAGCTAGAAACATATGTCAATGCGTTTTTATCTGGGATATCTATACGGTAATCGGTTTCGCCGCTCAAGTCGATAGTGGTTGGTTGCTTCAAATTGATCTGTTCGACATCGGTGAGCTCAACTTTCATCATATCTTCTGCTTTTAGTAGTATATCGCAAAAGTCCATTTCGCAATTCGCAGGTGGTGCATTTTTTATCATGGTAGATAGAAAGAGTTTTGAAAAAGCTCTTGTGAACTGAATCGGCGTTGGCTCTTTGCAGGGTCCACCATGTTGCTGAACAGAATCAAAGAACTCTCTCAAATTGTCTTTATTTAATCGACGCGTGAACAAATGTTCGAATCCGTCTTTTTTTAAATCTTCTTGAAGCATTATTATTGATTGAATAGATATTTGGAAATTTACGAAAGCTTTAGTATGTAACCTGTCTTTCTCACCAGTTTTTCGGTTAATGGGCTTGATAAGAGAAAATGTTTCTTTGCTAGCATTAAGAAAGTCTTCCTGGTCCTTGTTCAGTGTGAAAGCCGTTTGGAACTTATTATCGGAGATTATTTCACTTGAATTAAGGATGTCAAACAAGTTGCTGATTGTCTCGATGAACGTTGCAGTTGGTCTGGCTTCCTCCGGCATTTTGCCCAGGTCGATGTAAGTATGGAGGGCTGCAGCTACACTACGGCTTAATGCTTCTATTGCTAATTTGATTTTCATCTTTTGGTTCTTGTTTGGGTAGATATGTGCGTCGGTGATGTTTGGTATAAGCCTTAAATTTCTATTTTTCTGGTCTTCATAAAGTTGCATGACATACTTCCATGAAATGATTTTCCCGTCATAAATAAAGTCGCCGCCGGTGAGTAAATCATTTCTTATTGATTTTACTAAATGTGGAACGTCGAACACGTAATATATTTTGGTGTTATCAAATATGAAATACGGTTTTTCTACTGTTACGTTTTTTACTTCCTTGGCGAATTTGTCGAAATCCCACTCCTGGTCAGAAATGATTGCTTTCACCTCAATTCCTATTGCAGATAGCTTTGTTATAACCTCGTTTATCCATGAATCGATTTTATTATAATGCTTTGCACTAGCAAGCAAACCGTATGCAATAGGTTGTTTCCATTCAACATAAATACCTTGAACCATAATTACAAATGCATTGCTTGCAATATCCGCCGACGTTTTCCCATTGATGTTATGAAAACCAGTAATTTCATCTAATTTTACGTCGTAACATAAATTTCTCTTAAGAGTCAACTCATCGATGCAAATGGTGCAGTATTTTGCTTCATCTGGCAGGGTTTTTAATAGTAGTGCCAAACTATTCAGGGCTCGCTCATCTAAGGTCGGCGGAATGTCGATTTTCAGCCCGTTTAATGTACTTACAGAAGGCAGTTTTAACACAGTCTGCAAGCACCTGTAGGCATGTGGACTTGAATAAAATAAATTTAGTGCAAACGATTTGTACCCTGCGTCGTTTTGATTTCCCTCAAACATATTTTTAATTTCATTCTGCCATTCTATCAGTACGTTTAATCTCCTTTCGACTTCGTTTTCAGTATCATTGCCGGTATTCGTTATTTCATTACTCAGTCTTCTTTGTTTCAAGTTACATTCCTCTAGTTCACTCGAAAGTTTTCGTTTTCTCAGAGTATTATCTGTAAGTGACGTTGAAGTCTGTTGTTCTGATAAGTTCTTATGAGTTTCAATTACAAAATATTTTGAAATGATTTTATTCTTCGTTGCAATGATTTCGTCTTGGGTTTGTGTCGACGTAGATGGGGTGTCTGGCAGTATAAATTCCGTGTCTTGCGGTAGTCCGGCGGTGAGCTGTGTTCGTAATATTGAATCCATGTTTGATGGGCCGACTTTCATTGGGAGAGCTGTTGGCTCAAGTTGTCGGATTATTTTCATTGATGAATCGTCAAAATGCGCGCCACAAACTGAATAATATCCATCTTTTCCAAATAGATCTTCTCGACCGAGTAAAGTCAACCATGTCCGGCGCCTGCAATGAAAAACAAATAAATTCATGTATTCATAAATAAATAAGGGTAAAGGTGTTCTTAAAAGTCGTGGGTTGATGTTACACATCGAGGCATAAAATATCAAGTCATCCACAGAAACATATTGAGGTAGAAGGAAAAACTGTATGTACCTCGCGTGCTATCTAGGTATTATCAGATTTTCAAATCTGATACATTTAATGACCAAAAACGTTAAAAAAATACCATTCCACCGTATTATCTTCGAAGTTACTGAACAGAAAATCTCTAATAATTACCAATTATTAATATAATTACAGGAAAAACATAACAGTTTTCGTACAACGCACCGTTTTCAAAAAATTTGCAAAAATCGTAATTACTTATTTGCTCCTACTAAACTAACCGCCAGTTTTTTTTAACTATTCACGTATCTGCTTACGAGTTTGTACGAAACCCTCGATGCGCGAGTCCGACTCTCACTTGACCGGTTTTTTGTTATGCTGTGATGACGATCCTTATTGGGAGATACAATTTGAATTGATCAGATTTTTTTTATTTTTTACGATTGTATTTCTGTCATGGTAAGTATATTTTTTTTGTTTTAATTATATTTTTAATTTTTATTTTGACTGTCATAGTATAAAATCCATGTAAAAGGACATTGTGTAATTTAAACTGTATTTTTATATTAAGAAATAAATAAATCTAAATCTATGTATACAGTCTTATTGTCTCCCAAAGATGATTTGATTTTACATAATAAGTTATTAATTTTACATTTATATTCCTTCCCATTATTTCATTATCAAAACACTTTGTTTCTCTGTAGCGTTATTGTGTAAAATTGTTTTCATAATTTAAATACAATTTTACAGAAATAAAACCGTGACAGAGCGGTAAAATATCACTCCGTCACAAATAATTACCTAGTATGGAGCAATTGTAGGTTAAAAAGAAGAACGTCTCAATTACACTTTATAGATTTAGATTTATAATGATTACTAGGAGGAAATCAAAAATAACATTGCATTTGACAATCCAAAAACTACTAGTAAACTAAAATTAACTATAAATTATATTACATATAGATAAAGAGTATTACAAAGTAAGACAAGAACAGTCATTCCGGGACAATCCCGGGTATCCCGGCCATCTATCTGGCAACCCTATCCGGCCGCCATTATGTGTGATTATGTGGCGTCTCTTTGCTCGTAACTCACGTTTATCTCGCTAAAATTGTAAAATCAAGGTGATTCCAGTCGATCGGTTTTTCATACAAACATAAAGAGGGTCATTTGTTTACACGGCATCAATTATGTTTAAAATAAGTTTTGTTTTACAGCTTGATACATTTGGTCCCAAAAAACCAGAATTAACGCGCCTTCAAGGTCAACGCAATCTATCAGCATCATTTGAAACTAAACGTTTTGCTGAAATTATTTTTTTGGCTTTCTGAGAGTTCTCGTGTCATTTCGCGCACATAAAAGGTAGGTATTAAGCTCGAAAATAAAACATTTCAAACATAATTCATGCCGGAGAAGCAAACAATGACTCTTTGGGTTTGTAGGTATGTATGGAAAACCGACGGCCCGAATCACCTTAAGGCTGCGTTTCCACCAGAGATGTGCGAGGTAGCGGAGCGGTGTACGAGGAAAAAATCCACCAGTCAACGAGCCCAAGCCTCGCTCAGCGCGGCCCGGCATTGGTGGATTTTTTCTTCGCACACCGCTCCGCTACCTCGCACATCTCTGGTGGAAACGCAGCCTATGTGAAATATTGCCCCCCGCCTCCCCCCGCCCCTAATTTTGTTTGTTACTTTGTTAGGTATTTACTTAGACATTGACATCGACAGCGGACGACAAGAATGTTAATTTTGTTATTTTTAATACAACGTCGACTGACTGTAGGCTCAATTGGAGTAAGGGACATTGATTTGCCTGTCCCTTATTAAGCCTACGGTCGACGATACTTACTTCAATTTGATTTTATCTTTGTTTCTCCAGACCAAAGTCCCAAAATACCGAAAAAGTTTTTTCCTCCCGATACCAGGGTCTTTCGATTTGGCAACCCTAATCTGATGGCGACTGTTCGAACCGCGACGCCATTTGCAATAAGCGCCGCGGTTTTAACCTCGTTAGTGTTATCTGTATAATCTAAATAATAACACAAATAGGTATAACCTTACCTCTCGGCGTGCTTTAGAGCATTCGGAAGCCAGTAAAACGCGAGATCCGGATTTTTGTCCGTATTTCTGCATCCCTCCGCAATACAATATTTCCTTGCGCGTCTTTCTTTCATCATTTTGTGTTGATTACGTGCGTACCTAATGTGCGAGTGACGCTCGGAGCGAGCGCGCGTGCGGGTGGCGTCCGTGCGCGACAACCACTGACAACGCCACTCCGCGGTGGACGGATTTGGAACTAATGCCGCGTGGCGTCATGGCGGAGTGAGTCACGGTTGCTTACGCAATTTGTTGTTGTATTGCAGTGCTGCCGGTTTTATCTTTGACATTGACCGTGTCGACTAGTCGAATAAAATAGCAAGTTTGCTTTTTGATGTTTTAGCCCGGATGCGACAAGCGAATTTTAGGAAATCTTTAAACCATGGATAAAGAATAAATAGTTCTTTTATAAATTGACAACTCCGCTAGGGTTACCAACGTTGAATTAAACTCCCGAGTATTTATTTCTAGTAGTGTGTTTCACTAAGACTATTTCATGAATAAAATGATAAGATAACATCATTGATATGATAAGGGATGTCCTGGTAATCATTCACAGACAAACACACATACACAAAAAAGCGCACGTAATTCATTTTTTTTCACGCGTTCACTTATTTTTTTCTTCTACTGCTGTTTGCTTCATTCCGTTTTAAATTGTTTTCGAATCATTAGAATTCGTCGTTAGTAGCACATTTTTTAAATGCACTACCTAGTTAAGTTACTAATCAATCAGGCATAAACTCGTATAATTATGGTAGGTAGGTGTTGTAGGTCTTAGTTCTAGTTATACACACAAATATCACCTTACCTCTCGGCATGCTTTAGAGGGTTCGGAAGTGTGAAAAATGTGAGATCCGGATTTTTGTCCGTATTTCTGCACCCCTCCGCAATGCAATATTTCCTTGCGCGTCTTTCTTTCATCATTTTGTGTTGATTGATTACGTGCGTAATGTGCGAGCGACGCAGCGAAGCGAGCGCGCGTGCGGTTGGCGTCCGTGCGCGACAACCACTGACAACGCCACGTCGCAGTGGCAGAATTTGGAACTAATAACCGCGTGGCGTCATGGCGGAGTGAGTCACGGTTGCTTACAATACTAATCACGTAAAAAGAACGCTGGTGGTGGGGCTGCGCAGTAGGCAATTTATCGGTCTATTTGGTGGTATGAGGTGCGGCGCGGGGAGGGCGGGTGCCGCGCCGCGTCATTGCCGGGGCGCTATTGGTTCGTCAGTCGACCTTTGCTTTCCGCACTGTGTTCACGTCACGTTCGTTCTCAAAATACTGTCGCGCACAAAAGTGTCTTGTTTATTACAAAATGGTTTTACATAGAAAAATGATTTATGATGTATATTGTTTGTTTTTTCCATTCTACACAGAAACATGTTTTTAATTCCATTTAATAATATATCAACTAATAATACTCAAGGATCCCACAGTCAAACTGTGTAAACAGTTATGGGGGACGATGTTTTACTATTAAGCGTCATTCCAAAAAAAAAAATAGGTTCATGAGACGGGACTTTCAACGTTTTAACATACAATATAAATTTAAATATAGACAAACCATTTTTTAAGGGCTTTATATTTCAACGAAGATTAGAAGTTGCGGACAGCTTTGTGTGGGTTAAAAAGTTGATTCACCCTATTAATAAATAAATAATAGATAATAATACATATACTTTTTAATCGAACCGCGCCGCGAGCGAAAGGCTAGTTTAAAAATAAAACAATAAACATAGTACTTTCGTGCGCGAGTGTAGCAATGCGCAAACATACCCCCTCCACTTTCTTCCAGCGTTCTTTTTACGTGACGCGAACTGTACGCTACTTGTTGTATTGCGGTGCTGCCAGTTTTATCTATTAAATTGACTGTGTATCGACTTGGTAGTGAAATGAAATAGCGAGTGTTTATATTTTGAATGCTTAGCTGGTTCGATTTCCGGGTGGGACATGAGAATCTTAGAAAATCTTTGAATCATGGATATAGAATAAATATAGATGGAACTTTTGCGTATGTTAAGATTTTAAGATTCGGATATAAAGTGACAACTCCGCTAGGGTTACCAACGTTGAACTAAACTCCCCAGTATTTATTTACTGTTTATGTTCGTACTTTTCACTATGACTATTTGGTGAATGAAATAAATCTGATTTTTAAAAATTGAAAACCCAAGGGCTGTTTCTGCTTTCTAGTCCATTACTTTCGAAAACGTGTTTTTAGAGTTCCGCCTCTAATTGGTAAAAAGGAACGTTTATATGAATATAATAATACTTTGTTATCCATTTGCCTATCTGTGAAAACCGATTTCTCAGATGGGCACTGGAATACCCTGCTATGAGACTAATCTTATTGGACCACGACTCCAAGGTTCCCACCATCCACACATTTGTGAAGAATATCTCAGAGATATTCTTCGCAAATGCGGCTTCCCATCCCACCGCAACCCTCTCGTGTCCGACGAGAGACGTAGTCCACGGCCTCCCGTGGATTACGTCCCATTGCCCGTACACCGGCCACAAGACTATCAAATCCCCGCCCGATACCCGTCCCCGACCCCTACGCTGACCCCATCCCTGACAGAGTGAATACAGGACATGCACAGGACAATTACCGACAGCGTCGCACTACGCACTGCTATACGTAGGCTAGTGCACCGCTCGCGCCACATCTTGACTGACCCTGACGACGTCATCACGGCAACCATCAACGAATGGTACCCTGATGACGCCGCCAGTGACAACGATGATGACTTCAACGTAGTTCACGAGGACGCTACTGGGACAGGCAACAACACGACGGCCCTGATAATGATAACGCAGGGGCCCAACTTCACGCACGCCGTCGACCCCGCCGGCGGGGTAGGCCACCGCGATAACCCAAACAAATATTGTCTCCTCTCGACTACACTTGCATCTCAGTTAGGACAACAACTTACAAGATCGCCGCAATCTTATTAGTCTAGTCTAGGTACACTTTTCACTGTGGTCCTGTGCCCGTGCACGCCACTGTTTCACACACCCGTGGTGCTGAGGTTTTGCTGAGGCAGCCTACCGCCACGAAGTCCGATAGTTGTGACAGCTCTTAGAGCTAGCACCCGTTCAAGCACAAAAAAACCTATCTGTGACAAAAAAAAAAGTTTTTCTCAGGATGCGTTGATAAAAAAAAAGATTCGTGAGTTGTCAATACACGGTTGTACTTTAATCTTGCTTACACTCTAAAATTAACTATCTTTTGTTACTAACAAATGCCAAATTTCATCTCAGTCCATTCAATTGTTACCGAGTTATTTAGTAACAAACATTCAAACCTTTAACCATCCATCTCCAAACCAAACATCTTCACAAACTTTCACATTTATAATATTAGTAGGATGTAGATATGGGTTTCGCTGCACGTATCCGTAGACGATATCCAATGTATGATGTCCAAAGAGCCAATGTATGGTGTAAGTTTTTTTCATTTCATGGTTCGCCTAGACTAGACATTATGTATTAGTTTTCATTTGAGTCTTGGGGGTAAAAGAAACTTTGAGTTGGCAACCCTGGACAGACACAAGATAAAGACAATAGAAATTAGTTTGAACCGTGACGACACCTGCAATCTACCTACTTCTCAGTTTTAACTTCATCAGTCTTATTTGTAAATAAGGCAGGCAAGGACCTTAAAATAAATAGCTGAATGGAGCCTTGCGATGCGACGGAGCAATGAACTGAAGCATGTCTAGTCCGCCGGGTATCTGTGTGTGCGTGCTGCTCGCAATAGGAAAAACTAATTGATGTGTTCGTGCGGCTCGTAAGTACAAGCAGCCGGCTTACTATAATATAATTGGCTTCAGTTCTCTGTTGGCGAGGCTCCGTCCGGCTATTTATTAGAAGGTCCTTGACGGCAGGTATACACATATACATCACCTTACCTTTCGGCATACTTCAGGTAATGCGGAAGTGTAAAAAATGTGTATTCCGTATTTTTGTTCGTATTCTTGCACCCCACTGCAATACAATATTTCTTTGCACGTCCTTCTTTCATTTTGTGTTGATTACGTACTCGTAATTGTGCGAGCGACGCAGCGGAGCGAAGCGCGTGCGGTGAGGGTCCGTGCGCGACAACCACTGACAGCGCCACTCCGCCGTGGACGAATTTGGAACTAGGAACCGCGGGGCGTCATGGCGAAGTGCGTCGCGTCACAGACTCAAAGCGCTTTCACATTATACGACACGATTTCGTTATCGGACACCGATACGATATCGGGGCAAGTAAAATGTATGAAATTATGTTCACACAAAGCTCGAAAAATGGCCGATCCGACACGATTTTATCGGAGATAAGTGAAGACATCACACGATATCGGATATCGGCTATCGGCCGTCGTGTCCGATATACATACATACATCGTGTCGTACAATGCGAAAGCGCTCTAAGTAGTCGCGTCTGCCCAAGCTACGCATTTGTTTTTTTAACAGAGTTAAAAAAACGAGGTTATCATATCAGAATTGCACAGTTTTTAGATATGTTACCAGCTTCTAAACAAAAAACAATGCCAAATTTCGTAAGTGTATGCATGTTTGTCCGCGTATATCTCAAAAACTGTAAGTCGGATTGCAAAAAATATTTTTTTAGTTGGACTAGGTAAAATAATATAAATAAATAAAATAATTTATTTCTATATTTACATATTGTCTTATATTATTTTCTCTTCTTTTCTTTTCTTTTGGCGCTTCGGGTATAGTTAGTCTCTGGCGAGGCTACGGTGGAGTGGTTACACCGTTCTCGTGGTCCTGCCCTAAGTATAGCACGAGGCCGCACATAGAGGGGTTTTTAGTGGGTAAACCTGGGCCTCATCAGCCAACAAGGGAGTTCCACATAACCATCAGGGTCCGTCCCCGCACCCTGGTGGTATGCGTAACGCATTTTCCCCTCTTAAAAAAAAGGTATAATAGTCTAACCTAGGGAAGTATGCAAGTTTCAATAGATTTAAATGGTTTTAAAATCGGTTCAGTCACTAGTTTTTGAGATCGAAAGTTATGTGTGTATCAGTCACTATCACTAGGAAAACGTGTACTTAACAGCGTAATTCGAGTACAGTACTACTGAAAAAAATTAAGAAAATGAAGGAATAAAAGAGTAATTTAAAAAAAAAACGGAGACCATGAAATTTAACATTTGAATTTTAATTATTACGTATTATATTGCATGGTATCGTATGCGATGTTTTCAAAATTTTTTGAATGCGGTCCCAATTATTTTTTTAAATAAAATAGTACATTACACAACTAGGGTGGTAACGGTAATACAAAGAAAGGCCAAGATCGCAGAAGTTTGCGGCCCGAGCTGCAAGCGAGGGACGTAAATATGCGATCGAGGGCTTTCTTTATTACCTCCCGTATTGTGTACATCACTTTATATCTACACTTGGCCGGAAAGCGGCTTTTTCCGTACGCGCAGCGTGCGGTAAAAGCCACTATATGGCCAGGTGTGGTATAATATAGTCTTCTTTCAGCAAAATATCCTATCTACAATATTTGAGGTACTTTCCCTTCATGTCGCATAGTCTTGGGACCTCCTGTATAATGCTGGCAACTTTCACGCGACTAAATTGGTAATGCCATTTTGGCATGAAGTAAATTCGTCGTTTTTCGGCCACGTCTCAAGGCGAAGCGACAACTCCATAGAGCGTCTTGTCGTCCAGGACAGAGTAGAGGGAACCAGATTACGTGGGAGGTCACCCACGCGATCGACCGACCAGTAGGCTCATAATGCTACGCTTTGTCACGCGATAAATAAATGATAAAGCGTCCGTCACTCTCACACACTATTTGTCAGAACGTGGCGGATGCTTTATCATTATCATTTATTTATCGCGTGACAAAGCGATGCTACGCTTACAGGTCAAATCGGCTGTGGTCGGGCGGATCCTTGAATAAGTGCACCAGAATGTCCTCCAATCGAGAGTGATGGCGGAGCATCATACAGCGAGCAATATCTGCACCGAGTAATACTAGCAGTTGATCACGACCACTCTGCAAATAATGAAACTACTGAGAAGAAGATAAATTCATACCAATTAGAGTCTGTGCGGAAAGGGAATAGGATTAATTTTGGGGGGCGCTGTAATGCTTTTCTACCGTTTGTGCCGTATTTTCTGTTCTGTGGCTATACTGGTTAAGTTAGTTCCGTTTTTCGCCACGCCTATTCTCTTTCCGCACAGACTCTATAGGGTGTGCCTGTGCGTCACGGTAGTTGTGCGCAAAAAAGTGCATTTTGAGATCGAAATTCAATTAGGATAAACTTCACGACTTGAACGAGTACTGCGGGCGAGTAACTGTACCGCCCTAATCGATCACCACTTAATTACTTCCACCGGCGTGTTGATTCCTTCCTACGTTACGTTCTCATTGCGATAAACGGTCAGGCAACATTTAGATTATTACAACTTCTGTTCGGCCGGTAAGCCAGGTTTTAAGATCCCTAGATAAGTGTCGCTACGTCTTTAACCGACTTCAAAAAAGGTTGTCAATTCGACTCGTATGTATGGTAACACGGTATAATAGCAGTATTTTTCTTCCTATAAAACAGTGGTTTTCAACCTTTTTCATGACACGACCTGGTACGAAAAAATATTTCGCAACCCCCCCTCCCCTTCGCTTTTTTGATCATGGGTGACATACATGAAATCTATCTTTTTAAACTTTACCGATTTTTTACTGAAGTTAGTCCTCTCGACCTCTTGCGACCCCCCCTAAAGAAGCCCTGAGGGGTCGCGACCCACAAGTTGGAAAACACTGCTATAAAAGGTACATCGTGCGCTTGTATGTGTGCGCCGTGAACGAACGAACTACAAGCAAAGATTTAAGAATGCGTAAGAATGTTCTAGTATGGATCGCCCTCACACAGACGCGCGTGCGTACGTTTGTGTATACCTACATGTCGCGCGCTCCTAAACGGCCGGAGTTGGACTACTCGTCCGTCTTTATACTTAGGTAATACCAGCAAGCAGCTTCGCCCGCGTCATTCCCGTTAATATTCTAAGGGAACTCTTTACCGGGATATAAAGTCCTTATTCCAATGGAATAAGCTCGAAAAGTGTAAACTTATTTTATTTCTGCCGTCGACTGTACTAGACCGCTCTCATTTCGAATGCACCGTGCATTACGCAAATCCTCCAAAAGCCTGCTAATGAAGGATTACAAAGTAGGTCGCATTTTCCCGTCGAGATAGACGGCATTGGCATGAAAGCCGAGGACGAACACTGCCCATTAGACATGTGCAGCTCGCGAGTGAGTGATTCCAAAGAGCTATATCAGTTGGTCTAGCTCACCGGCGCATTAGCTCAGTTCCGATTCAAATAACTCAGTATATAATAAATAAAATAAAATAAATAAATATTAGGGGACAATCTTACACAAATCGAACTAGCCCCATAGTAAGCTCAATAAGGATACTATGTTATGGATACTAGACGACGATATATTTAATAGATACAAATACTTAAATGCATAGAAAACATCCATGACTCAGGAACAAATATTCGTGGCCATCACACAAATAAATGCCCATACCGGGATTCGAACCCAGGACCTCTTGCTTCGGAGGCAGGGTCACTACCAACTAAGCTAAAGCGGTCGTTAAAAGGAGTATATCTTTCAACTCACTCGTTAACTCGCTCTCAAATAGCTATATTGAGCCATGAGCTGCGAAAAATAAAAAAAGGCACGATCAACATGAACTTTTCGTCCCTGTCTTGTCACTGTATACTTATTACTGCTCTCTCTTTCGTTCGGAAATATTCGGAGTTGGTGTTACTGAGCTTTAAGAGCTAGTGAGCAGTTGACACACCACGGAGCTACTGAGCTTGTAAGAGGTAATGAGCTGTTGACACACTGCGGAGCTACTGAGCTGAAAGAGTGATACATATCTTTGAGAGCTAAAGATTAAATTCATATCACTCTTTTGCAGGCACGGCGAGGCAGCAGCGCTTGGCAGCGCGGTGCACATATATATGACGTGTGGTGTACCTATCAGTGATCGGCACGGACGGTGCAACACCGCGGGAAATTTTAATATGTATGTCAAGGACCATTAAAACAAGAGGACTGTCATTCTCCATACTTTGGATCGTAACCCGACCGCAAGGGGATTTCCAGGCAAAAACTAGATGGTGGCGCTAAAAAAGTAAACATTTAACGACGTTATAATTGAACAAAGAAACATAGTACAATAACAATTAGTTCGTAAACTATAAATTCTAACATTTAAATACTGTGTCACGCTTGCAAAGTTGAATAATTGTAAATAATTCTTATACCAAGCTTATACATAGATGGCGTTGTAAATATCGGGGAACAGCTTTTTGTATGGAGATGGAGAATGACAGTCCTCTTGTTTTAATGGTCCTTGTGTATATGATTATAATCCGCGATCTTGTTCAAAGAAATAATTCTATTTAGTGTTATATATCGCAGCTTTAGAATTAAACCGTCATAACTCAAAATTGCCGAAAATTGAGTTTTTGTGTTAAAACGCTTTAATTCTGATAGCTTTACCCGGTCTCTTTCTCAGACCCGCGAAAATAACGTAAACAAGAGAGATAGCATGATTTAGTGCGTTTCACTTTTACTCAAATCACGCGTTTCAATGTGTGCTAAAGTGGCTAACTTCAGTTATGATCCGACAAGCAAATAAGCAGGACGTCGCTGTTCGGGCACATTACGAGATATCGCTGTGCTGTATAAAATATAAGGTATGTTTGTTTGAGTTCTTTCATTACAAGATAGGCATATTTCGAGTTGATTCACTTTAGAGCAAAATATTTGAAGAAAGTAAGTGATGCAATTCGGGTTATGTCGTTTAAGTAATAATACTCATCGAAATATTTTGAACTATTTAGATATGAATCAGTTTAGTACTAGCAAAAATACACATTTAGAGTAGTATTTCTAGATGACACGCTTTATTGTAAAAGGAAGGGTAGAACACTATTATTTATTTCGAGTTAAGTAGTTTCTCTCGACAACAACACGCCGTTTTTGAAAATTATTTCTGTTTATTTCTTCAAAATATTAACTATGAAAGCCATTTTTCTTCATTAAATAGTCACCCACCGACGATGTAGGTACACGCTTATCGTAGGTACGTAGTAAACGTGTTCATCAGTGCGATTTGAATGTATGTAGGTACAATATGCACGATGACCACGTTTACTATTTAGTACCTACCGTAAGTTTTTATCGTTATAATAATCTTAGTTTAGTTCGTTTGCACATGATAATATGGGCCACCAACTGATAAAGCCAATTTTTTTTTAGCATGAGTCGAAGAATAAAAAAAATGCTGCGGTTGGCTGGAGCCCCCGTGAAAAAGAGAAACAGAGAAGATGTCGCTGATGAGAGTATTGAGGTAATGTAATATTATAATAAATTAATATAATATTATCCTACATAATTACTTCTAATTAACTAGACCAATCGTTATATAATTTTGTTTAAAAAATTCGTGGATATTTTGTTTACATTATTTATTTTGTTTTCAGGTACCGCCAGCAAAATGTGGTAAAACAATTAACAATGAAAATATAGATTCCGGAAATCCTGCAAACAATTTTGAGTTAAACTTTAAAGACTTAGTAAGTAGCCAAAAACATTGTTTATAAATAATGTCATTTTATTTTTATTCGCATACTGTATCAAATTGTTTTCGATCTATTAATATGACGTGTACCTACTCTTATTTATTTTCGTATCATTTTTAAAATTTAACCTACCATTTATTACAGTCAAATATCAATCACAGTGGAGAAGACGAGGATGTAGTGGAAAATTCTTCTGGCGATCAAGTGATTGATTTAAATCCGGGTCTACTCAGCCGACAACGCCGGGATTCCGAAATGAGAGACGAGGTACCTGGGCCAAGTTATGTCTTGTCTCCCGTGAATTCTGGGGAAAGTGATGTAGACCTTAGCGACTCAGACCCAACCTACACTAAAAAGGTAAAACAGCGACACCATCAGAAAGTAGTAGCAGATTCATCTTCAAGCAGGTTTTCATCTCGGTCGAGTTCCAGTTCGTCTAGTTCTAGTTCCAGTTCATCCGATTCAGACAGTTCTTCAACTTCTGATAATTCGTTACCCCAGCAAGATGCCGCTGTAAAAAAGGGTAGGAAAAAAGCTCGCAACCCCCAAAGCTGGAAACAAAATAAAATAAAGCTGCTAAGAAACAGTGGCCAACCGTATACGTCATTGTCTGCGATGGCGAAAGCCTTTCCCGGACGAAGTATCAAAGATCCATGTACTGGCAGGTGTAGACTCAAATGTTCAGAGAATATTACTGAGGAGTCGCGTTTACAGCTATTTTATGCTTTTTGGAAGTTGGCGGATTTACAGAAACAAAGAGTTTTCATTGGCTCCTGCATGGTAGGACAAAATAAAATAAAATATTTACGTGAACTGATTCAAAAAAATCTCATACCGAATTAATACGTTGATTACTATAATACGATATTGTAAAATGTTGTATTTCTAGTTATAAGTACATAGTATATTATACTCAATGTCTATATACATTATTAAGATGTTTTTTTTTATGTTTGCTACGCTGTGATGATTTTTATAATACGTGTTGTTAATGTTACATACCTATACGTAGGTAGTAACAGTTTTGATTGATCTCGATGTCGAATTAAGTACTTAATCGTAAGCATTTCGTTTTTGTTCTGTGTCAAGTTTTTATTTTGAAGAAAGTTTCTGTTTACTTTATTTAGATAAGAAAGTCAATTGATGCCGTCAGTATTTTAGTTACATGATGATATTATAAGGAAAAGTGCGTTGATCGATCTAGATGTAAAATTAATTGTACCGTCAAGTTGATAATTATTTTAAGAAAGAAATATAAGCTGATAAGAATGTATCTTGATCTCTTTATTGTGATTTTATTAAGGCTGATTAAGCAGAATTTTGTAAGATTATTATAAGGAAAAAGTGCCTTATAGTCATTAAAATAATTAATAAATACTCACTTCATGTCTATTTCATTTATTACATACAAGCTCTACTTATAGCTACGCGGATAAAGTGTAAATTACTTACCTTTTCATTCTCGATTATGAAAATTGAGGCATCGTATTCAAAGTTAATTTCATTTCAATTTCCATATTTTTACATTAACTATTGCTAAATAGTGATATTCCCAGATACCCTGCATAAATAATTACAATATTTAGTATTATACTGCAATAACACGAGTTACAGACAAAGCTAGTTTCATAAAATTTATAAAATAACGTATTTTTATGACTTGTTTCATTATTAAAACTAATTTTGAATTTTTATTTCATCATAAAACGGCATATGTCGCTAAGGTTTTTTTACAAGCTCCATTTACTACCTTTATCACATTGACATTGTTTTACTTGTAACAGAGTCTAAAAATAGACACTATAATCTATGTAATAGATATGATAAAATATCAATCTAACACAATTTCATACAAAAAAAATATATTCAAAAGTAAATCATACCAATTGCTCTAACTTTAAACTCGATTTGCCACAATTCACGTTTTTTGAGTTATGACGGTTTAATTCTAAAGCTGCGATATTTATAAATAGACGTTTAATTATTGAATGAACCAGTAAATAGTATAATTATCACAGAAATATGTGGCTGTCCATCAGAAAAGGGACCTTACGTCAACGCCATAAGGACCCTTTTCTGATGGAATGCCACATATATCGAGATAGAAGGAAATAGGTCGTCGATTTGTATGGGAACCAAGCGTGTAACGATTTTCGCTGGGCGTTTGACGCTAAAAGTGTAATTTAGTGATGGAAGTCATAAATTTTCCATTTTATTTGGTGGAATTTGAACAATTAATTATACCATTATTATCAGATTTTCAAATATTGACGGCTATACTGAAGTTGACCGTGTGCAAAATAGATCGTCGCCATTTCTTTTTAGCACGCGAGGTAGATACACTTTATCCTTCTACCTCGATATATTTCTGTGATAATTATCCATCAAAGAAATATTGATACACTTTGAATGAGTAAATAGTACATTACACAACTAGGGTGGTAATACAAAGAAAGGCCGAGATCGCAGAAGTTTGCGGCCCGAGCTGCAAGCGAGGGACGTAAATATGCGATCGAGGGCTTTCTTTATTAGGTACCTCCCGTGTTGTGTACATAATTTTGTGTCTACACTTGGCCAGAAAGCGGCCATCCGTACGCGCAGCGTGCGGAAAAAGTCACTTTATGGCCAGGTGTGGCATAAATATTTTTGTTTCAGTGTAAAATGTTAAAGCGTGTCACACACTAAGCAGATACGATAAGATATCTGTATCTGAACGCATATCTGTCAATATCGCTCCCTATACAATTCAATGAGCTAACACACACAGCGCAGATAACTTATATTTTATCGTAAAGTATCTGTGGGCACCGACATATATCGACAGATGGCAAAGATATTATCTGCGTATATAAATTGATCTGTGTATAATATCTGCCGATATAAATATGGTATAGTATTTTATCTGCAGATCATCAGTTCAGTTTGAAGGATTTAGACTGAATGTATCGTCTCGTATATTATCGTATCTGCGTAGTGTGTGATAGTTTCAGATCATTAAGTTATTATACGCAGATAAAATATTATCGTATCTGCGTAGTGTGTGACACGCTTAAGTCGTGCCACTTATTTTTTGTACTGTAATTAATATTTATAATGATATTCAACATTCCCTGTAAGCCCGGAGCATATCCACATTAGCATACTGATTGAGGTCATTGCCCCCTTGTTGCACCATAGGTGCCGATCACTCTTCGATCACTGGATATTATGTATGGGATGGGAGTGCCGAATCTGCCGCCGAATTTAGAAAGCCGGGGGTGCGACCAGAATTTTTACACGCGATTCTGAGTCTATAGATGGAGTACGCTGTTTGTTTTACTAACAACTCTATCGAATGCCTTCCATTCCAATATTGGTATTGAGCTGAGTTATTCGTGTACTTTCGAATAGGCTATTTGACCGTTCCGTTCCGGTGACTCATCCAGCCAGCAGTTCTGCTGTAAGTTCGCGGAGGCGTTGAGCACACGAGTACTTTTTCTGTGATATGTTGTAGAAAGGCCTCTCAATAATAAAAATATTAGTGAAAAAACTACTTCCTTATCATAAAAACTCACCGAGATACAACAATGTTAAAATCATATTTTTAGACTTTCCCATAAAAGCCTCATAAGGCTTCATACTTATAGTAAAGCATATAGCGATGTGATCATGTGATGTGACGTCACTCGATCATACTTTATATGGGAAAATCAAGAATTTTTCTTGCAGCTATGTTGAAACTAGCGTTTATCCTAATGATTTAATAACAAAATTACCATAAATATGGGCTATTCAATGGTATTAACAGTTTTGAATATTTTCATACTTTTAAACTGGACTTTTCCTTTAAAGTTATAAAACAAGTTGCACTTTATGTATCGAACTCAAAACTTCTACATATTTCCTTATTTTGCTTATTTTAACAGGATCTTAGAAGCATCTCATTTTAACAAAATTCGAGTACAGTAAAATAGCCTCTTGGTATACTTCAGAGACGGCGCGGAGCGAGCGTACCTACTCTGCATTTCAAATACAACTGTTTGCCTGAGCATTGAGGACGCATTTCGTTATAGGTGCGTAACCTGGCATGAACTTTTGTGGTTGAAACTTGTCAAGGAGCGAGTAAATAGGACACTAAGAGGTCGGTAAAGGCAGCGTACCCGTCTACAATATTATCTATGTATCTCATTTTAACACATGTTGTTACTGTTCAAATTCAATGTGATGGGTAGACGATGAGAAAACTTCGTTTTACCCCTGGAGGGGTAGTTACCCCCAGGTTCGGAATCACTGTACTAGGACTATAGGATATAATATATCCTATAGGACAACACCAGATATTATATAATACGTATCTGGTCATCTAGTGTTGCCATCATACCGTCAACCGGGATGGAGGCCGGGAATACATTTACCTGATAATTTCTTTAAAAATTACCTACCTATAGGATATAACAAAGCCGAAGTTTAGTAACATAGTTAGGTAGTTTTTAAGAAATTATCAGGGAAATGCGACTCCCGGCCCCATACTTATCCACCACGCCATCCCTAATACCCCCGGTTGACCGTACATCAAGTACCTACTTTCTATCAGGCAGCTTATCTGATTTTTTGCCTCTTATATAAAAAAACTTTTCATTTTTAATTAGCACCATAGTTACCAGAAACCGCGCCGCTCACTCTGCGTGCGGCCATTTAAGACGACCTTATTTTTTCGCACAGACAACTTTGTAAAGAAACCTGTCCGGGCCGGACTTGGCAACCCTACTGGCGAAATTCTTTCCATTAATTCTGGTCGCCGTCGCGAGTCCGCCGGACGCGAGGCCTAAACACTGGCCTAATTTAAATAGCTAAACATGGCCTAATGTAAACATGACCTAAACTAGTATTGATTTAGCACCGGGCGCTAATGGATCCACTCACACTTGGGGAGCAGGATGTGGTGACGCCGGGTGATTTACCTACATCGATTAGAGGGCATCGCTCTTCAATCTCTTAGAAACTCACCTTGTCATCCTACTTTAGTGGCACGAGTTTTACAGAATGCCTTTTGACCTAATTTTAGCACCATTTGTATTTCAAAATAAAACATGTATACTTTTTGGAGAGTTGCCTTGCGTTGGGCTTCAACAAATCTTTCATTTAGTCGACAACTTTTTTCTTAAAACCGTAAAAAATAATGATATTTTTTAAAGGTAGTCATCAGGATAGTAAGTTTATTGACACCATTGGGTTAGGTAAGGTTTGTTTTATATACAGTGTGTAAGTCTAATACGGGCGAATCTCTTAACGGTGGTTAGTATAGGACAAAGTGAAGGTAATTAGATAACATTTACTTAAAGTTGCAACAATAATTTTGTCCATACAAAATAATTCAGCCCGCAATGTAATGCAAACACACTCACGTTAAACGCTCGTTGACAGTTACGTTGACATTTCGGTACCGCCGTACCGCAACCATGTTTACAGTACATTGCTGCTGAGAAATTAAAAAAAAAATTATTATGGGGTCGTAATGAACTGCAACTTAAAAAAACCTTTTACTTCATGATTACACTAATGAATACTATGTCCGATTTAATTTATCGCCCGTATTAGACTTACACGCTGTATTCTCCAAGAAAATGACTTCACTTGAAATGTATCTCGGCGATTCAAGAGTAAAGCATACTTTTAGAATATTTAGAAGCAAAAAACTTGTTAACTGATTGGAACTGTTGGAAGTAAAGAGTCAGTTTTCGTTCCGAAAGCTCATCAAAATTCAAGCGGGGCTCGGCGCGGCAGATATTTGTATGCGTTCTCGTCGGCCTAGGCCCGGGTTCACGGTTTGATCAAGTACTTACAACTTTCGTTTGCCCTGTCGGTTCGCTTTCCCGGTACCGGCGTGTCCTGTCTGACGATGTATACCTGTATCTACAGCTAGTGTGTGTATGTAGATGTGACATGCTTGCGGTAAAGGGTGTGTAGAAAGGTGCAGTTTAACTGATATAGCTCTTTTGAATCACTCACTTGTGATACAAAATCTTGTGAGCACCATAATATATGTCTACTGTACTGAAAATGCTACCTACCTTTACTATTCTGATAATGTCACATCGCAAATCTAAGTGTTGCATCGCAACTAAGCTGTGCCGTGAGCTGTAACAGTGTAATGGATGTTATTAATGTTATTATAAACAATTATAACGTTATGGCGCTAACACGCGCGGGTAATTAGTGTAACGAGAGCCAACGAGGCGTCGCAGCCCGACAACCAACAGCCAAGTTCCCATTATATTGGACTTGCTTAGATTTATACTTAGACTTCGTGGGGGGTGTGGGCCTTGCTTAGTATTTCCCCTCTGCCAAGCAATTTGCGCCAGTGATCATATTTGTTCTATAAGAAGTAAAAAACTAGTTGCAATTGGATTAGTCGTCAGACTAAATCTAGTAACTCACCTGAAGAGTTCCGTATTTCGCTGCAAAAGGAGATCCAACACGTCAAACGTACTAAGAGATGATGTTTCCTTTCACATCGAAAGTGTTTAGAATCACATTGTCATTATTTACTTCCTTTAAGTTCAGTTCAGATACAGTTTACCAGTTGACAAACAAACAATCTCGCGTTGCCATGGTGTTCTGCTAAACTTATTAATGTTATGCGTCACGTCATTACATTATTTCAATGTAAAATGTATCTTTGTAAATGTGAATTGATCAATGTGTTTTTCTATTTGTTAGGTTAGGTGTTAGTTTCGTAGTGATAGACGATTTTTCATGTACGCATGTGTAAGTGTGCGTTACCGCGTTCTCCCCTCGCCAAATATGGCAGAAATTTGTGAACCGGACAAGCGCCTTATGGTGCCTCCTTTCCGTGTTACTTTAAGGATTCCTATCGATACCTTTAGACTCAAAAGGCGTAAACGCCATTAGATTAGAACCTACGGCGTTTACGTTATGTTTTGTACAAGGTAGCTTTTCGTTTTTTAAAGGAAAACTATACCCAGATACCCATTCGGCACTGGCAAGAGTTTGTCAGTCTGACCAACTTACTGTCAACAATCTCTAAAAAATCAATTTATTTTGACACGTCTATCGCTATTTCTGATCTGCAAATGCACTGGGCTGAGTAAATGTATATCTCCTCGTAGACGCAGACGGCACGGACAGTCGTGTTAGTAGATTAATTAAACCCGGCGTGGAGTAAACATCGCAACTCTGTAGATCTGCAGTTGCGTTTGAGTTGCGCCGCTGCAGCTGTAGTTAGAGGAGTTGCAGTCGGGAGTTGCAGATCCGATAAGACAGATAACGTTGTCCGCAGTTTACTTTACAGGACGCATCAGTACTCACAAGATTAAACAAAACAAGCGACTAGAATCACTTTAAACCCGGCGTGGAGTAGGTACCTACGCAGTGCAACTCCGAGTAACGTTTGAGTTGTGCTGCTTCAGTTATAGTTAGTGGAGTTGCAGTCGGGAGTTGCAGATCCGATAAGACAGATAACGTCGTCCACAGTCTACAGGGCGTAACAGTACTCGCAATATTAAAGAAAATAAAAAAAAATGAATCGGGCGTTACTTTGCGGAAATCTATATCAATTAAAACAAAAATATTGCTTTGTTAATCTGCGATCTGATAACGTGTTAGATAATTAGTGCTAGTCCGTTATAAATAATTACGTGCATATCTTTTCATGCACTTACATGCAAAACGAAAAAACATGCAAATAAATATAACAAACCACCACCAAAAATACAAAACTCGACACGTGTATCGCCTGTCTACGAGGCATCCTCAGAAAAAAATATCTCCAGCTTAGGAGTTAGGTTAGGCTGATATCACCCACTATGTCCAGCAGTAGACGTCCGTGGCTGATAGATAGGTATTCTGTGTTTATATGTTGATAACTGGTTCAGCCAATCAAAGTAATGTTTTGTATCTGTGGCACAATACCACTGGTTAAACGACCCTAGTCACGTAACATAAGAAGTGATCATATGTTATATTATATCCATTAACATAACTTATTACTGCAATAGGGTATTTGACAACAATCAAAATAAATTGATTAACTCTATAACCAGCAAATTACGTTTCCAAAACAGCCCGGATAAAATCATTCAAACTTATTTTCGTGCCATCAACGATTTTACAATGATGAAAACTAAAAATAAGGCACCATGTTGAGCATGACGTCACAAGATAGTATTTCATACTAAACTGCATACTTTCGGAGCGTTTTGACACTTCATAAAAAGAAGCTGATTTGAATTGTCATCAATCAAGTAGCCTATTATCAGAGACCGAATGATTAGTTAGTATGTTCTTTAAAAATAAATATTGACTGTTACGATTTTGTTTCTTCCCACGAAAACATTACTTTATATGGAAGTTTAGGTTTCGGTTTCGGCCAAAACTAAAACCCAAGCCGAAGTTCGGTTTGACTTAAATTTCGCGGTCCGCTTTGGTATGCTCGGGTCGAGCCGCTGTGACGCCTGCTTTTAGCGCCTACCTGACAATAAAACTCGTTGCACGAAACGTAAATTGGGTGTTAAAGTTAAGATGCCCCCGTTAGCGCCGCTAACGACCACCGTCACGGCGCGGTCACGCGCAGCGCGGGCGCATGCCATGGCTCTTAACGCTTTCATGTTTATGGAAAACTGGCATTTTCCCGCGGCTTCGCCCGCGTTGTTCCCGTTTTTGTCCCAAAGGAACTCTTTACCGGGATATAAAGTATCCCATGTTTCAATGCAGGACTTGGTCTATTTACATTTTCCACCACAGGTTGATCCATCCAGTTCAAGAAAACGTATCGTATAACAGGAGAACTTAATGCCATAAGGCAGGGGGGCTTATGGCATTAAGTTCTTCTGTTATACGATACGTGTTTTCTTTTTTTGCAGTTAACAAATATAACTCGAGTCAGGTAATTGATGGATGGCCCCAAATAGGAATCGTTCAAGTACTACGCCGAGAAGAAAGTAGCCGCGCAGTGAGCGCCACACGATATGGCGCTGTCTCATTACAGGGTGTACGTAATTACCGGGCAATTACGTTCATTCTGAGAGCTACCCCGCTATCGTGCCGCGATAACATCTGTCGGGTGATTCAGAACTTAGCTGTCGACACCATGGACCTTAAAATAAATAGCCGGACGGAGCCCCGCCAACAGAAAACTGAAATCATTTTTAATAAGAATGCTCCACTATGGATCGCACTCACGCAGACATGCTATCCGCGCGTCTGTGTGAATACGTGTCGCGCGCTCCTAAACGGCTGAGTTGGACTACTTACCTATTCTTAGTTTTAGCATTTAATTTAATTTGCATAGCGTCCTAGGTTAAATATGTAAACCTACCAATAATTGAATAAGACCTGTTTATTGCAAATAAATAATTATCTTCTTATTCTTTTATAGGAAGAAAAGTTACTGCTATTATACTGTGCTGCTGTGGTCCGTGACACTCCAAGTGACGAGGATGTTTTGACTCCCGATTACGAACTGTTATCACTATCACGGGTCCAATTATATTAAGGACGAGGTTCACGACGAAGTTCTGAATCTCTACTGCTTTGCACTGTCACGCCGCGCCGCTCGCTGCGATATTATTGCCAGTCCCAATTATCTGCAACAAGCGAACATACAACATTATAATTAACCAGAATACACATTGAGGAGAAAGGGTAGAGGGAGGACAAACATTTACAAATACTCGTACCTGGGCATTTTTATTTTAAAATCTACGGTTAGGGGAAACTTAGGTAAGCTATGTTCAAACTTCAAATACCGTCTAACCTGTCAGTCGGTGACGAAATGTATGGAGTTTGACACTAATCGTCAGTTCTGTGACGATCTGCTAACTATCAGTTAAGAACGGACTTTAAATAAAAAAGCCCACCTACAACATTTTATTTCATTTATTTACAACAATTTTTTGTGGCATCTCGGAAAATGTTATTTCTGAATATATTTTCAGTGAAAATCTAAAATATTTAGGTACACGCATTTTAAACACTTAAAGATAAACAGTGGATGCATTTTTGATTCAACGGAATTTTACATGGAAACGACATTTCTACGAAACGTATAAAAACCATCTCAGTCGTGAAATCGTAATTGTTTAGAAGTGGGGGTGTTCGTTACTAAATAACGCGGCAAGACCAATTATATGGAGTGGATTATACGAACCTCACAGGTGATCCTGACTCGGTGAAGCTGCAAAGCCTCGAGCACCGCAGGAAGGTCGCCAGCTTATTGGTCTTTTATTTTACAGGATACATTTCGGCGAGTGTGCGTTGGGATTGCATGTACTGATTCCGCCATCTCCATTTCGTCATTATTTATGGGACTATAGCTTGGCAACTTCGTTGGTGACACTCACCTGTGTGCTTTTTGTTCTGTGCAGCCGTAACTACTTACACAAGTTACCGCCAACACGAACGGCGACCGAGGGAGGCTGCTTCCGGAGGCCCGCGTTCGTGTTGGGGGTAATCACGCGTTGGAACCGTCTGCGCGCGCGTGAGCGCTGTCCTTTATACGTCAATGCGACTCCCACAAATAATGCGAATATCGCGGGCGAAGCATGCTAGTACAATGTGGCAGTAAATTTTATGGAATGTAGAAAAGCAATCATCGCGAACGCTCCAGGTGGCGGACGGTCAGATAATTATCTGATCTCGGGTTCCCGGAAACTTATCAATTAGTAAAACGTCCATATTTAAGAATATTTATCGTTGCCATTTACGCAACAGCTTCCTCTGCGGACACGTCGGATGTATCTCGAAGCTCTCGTTTTATCTACGACCGGTCGTTTCCTGGCCCGCCCACGGCGAATAGGGGCATCTATAAAGTACGTCACATGTTTAAGGGGGAGGGGGGAGATCGACTAAGTGTGACCAGGGGTGGGTGGGGTCGTAAGTTTCGTGACGTCACACTTCAAAATCTATTTAAAATTCGTGTTAAAATGCCAATTTTGTATCTGTATGCACATAAGTTTTAAAAATTTTTTTCATCACACTTGCTCGAAAATGGTGTCATTACACGTAGGTTTTGCGGGCCGTAAATGACCTATTACGCTCTAGGGCGTAATGGTTTTCTTTTTAAATTTGAAACGCTGGTTCTGTTTTACTCTTATTTGTCATGTTCAAAGAAAACGCCAACTTACTTTTTTAACTTTTATTACTGAAATATTTATTTAAAGAGAACTGTTATTGCAAATACATGTAAACACATATTTCTGTAACATTAATTAAATGTTTAAATAGTGTATTTCAGTATTTTGCAAATATAAAATCAACCATTTTAAGTCTTTACCGCTATGGTTTCCGAACGAGACTTGTCGTCTTGATATATATGTCACTAATGTCACTCTCAGTTTAAAAATTTTATTTAGGTTAAGTTAAGGTTATTTTAATCAGATTTCCTCACAAGTGTGATGAAAAACATTGTGTGTGCCACGGGCCAATTTGGCTAGTCCACACTCGCTCTAGTAGTGTCACGCACATTGATGGCTTGCAAAATATGTGACGTCACGTTAGGGAGGCGGGGGGGGGGGGGGGGGGGGGTCTCACAAATGTGACCAACAAGGACGCGGGAGGGGTCAAAAATTAGTGTGACGTACTTTATGGATGACCCCAAGGGTACGTTCCTGACAAATCGAATCAGTTACTTTTTACGAAGTGTTAAAAACGCTCAGATGATGAATTTTAATAATGGGGGCCACTTTTGAGGGGTCAAGTAGAAAAAAAACTTAGCGAACATCGTGTGACATATTAAATGAAAGGGCTCCACTGTTAGAATCTCAAATCTTTTATAATTTTTATATCAATAGTTTTAAAGTTATTTAAGAAAATTGGCAAAACATTACCATTTCCATTACCTTATCTCTGAAACTATCGGACGTAGAATTTTGAAAAAAATATGGAAAATACTCCTACACCTATAGATTACAGGAAAACCTATAAAAAGTCCGTGCAATAAAGTATAATTGTTTTATATTGTTTTGAACGTACGGAAGTCTAAGTCGCACTTGTCCGGTTTTTTGAAGTCGGTTTAATTTTTTTTGTTTCCACTCTAAAGAACTTGTTTGCGATCCAGTTTTAATGCAACCAGTCATCATACCATTTACTTTGCGGCCATCTACCGTCGCGCAATCTCTCCCAGCCACCCTTCGAGTGAAAGTGATATACCCACATTAATTTGATTAATGGTGCACAAACTCGATAATCGGGTGTCCCAATCTGGCATCTTCCATCCCTCTCGCACCTGTACCAAGGCAGAGTGCATCTCTTTCTGCCGTATAGGTGTCGGTGCTAATGCGCATTTGCATTACTAGTTCCGAAGTTGGAGTTTTAATTATTTAAATTAGTTGTTTGTTCCACTGGTTTGTTGAGCTGGTGCAGTTAATTGCTACAGTCTGTATGAGGGTTGGGGTAGCGATGTTACGTTACGAGTCGATTTTATCCCGGCTCGGATAACTCGAGTTGACTCGGCCGCTAACTCGAATCGAAACTCGAGTTGACTCGACTCGCATCAAAGTGTGGTGTTGCAAGCGTCCATAGGCTGCGGTGACTGCTTACCATCAGACAGGCCGTACGCTTGTTCGCCACCCTAGTTGTATAAAAAAAAAATACCGGATGGGATCCTGGCAGCAGACAAACGAGTTCAGCGTATTCGTAACAAAATAAATATTCGTCGAGTTGAGTTTCGAGTTGGCGAATCGCTGACTCGCGTGCGCTCGCATAGCTCGCATTCGTTATCCGCTCGCTTCTCCGGTCCGTACTATAATCAATTCTAGCTAGAGTTAGGTATGCGAGTTGATTCGAATTGCGCATGAACTCGATTCGAATCAACTCGTTTAGACTCTGATTCGAGTTATTCGAATCAGACAACTGGACTCGCCCGTCGCTAGGTTGGTGCGGTGCGGATGTGGTATTTTTTACATCCGCAGACAGGGGTACTCATCAGCCACCAGCTTAGTAACCAGGTAGCAAGTACAAGATTAGATGCGGTTTAGACTACTGCCGCCACAGATTAGATTAGATGCACAGTATATCCTAGTAGTTTAACTTCAAAGAAACGTAGGTACCTACATCGTGCGTGAACCGGGATTCCGGTATTGCCCATACTAAAAATACCGGTATTGGAAGCCCTATGCGTGAATCACGCAGGACAGTGCACGATACAGTTGCCTAATAGGAGCGAAGCTTTTTGCGAATATATATGGGCGGACGGACGGCACTACACGTGGATGTGCATCCTTATTCTCCTACGGAGTTAGATTACTGGGTTATACTGTGTTTACGGTCTGCGACTTGCTCTGCGGTCCCTCAGTAATACTTCCGTCGCAAAGAGACCGCGAAGCGTCAAAGTTTCCGCGGCGGACTGTACCGGCCTCGCTGGAACTTCTTAGTAACTATTCGGAAAGTAGTTTCGCATTGTGTACATAAAAGTACTTAGATATTAGGTATCGATTAGCATGAGGCTGATACATACATAATATAGTTTTGCAAATACAGACTTACGGACAATGAATTAAGGTAATCCCAATCCCACTAATATAATAAATGCGAAAGTTTGTGAAGACATTTGGATGTATGTGTATGTTTGTTACTAAAGAACGGGGTAAAGATGAAATTTAGCATGCCAGTAGACCAAGTCCTTGATTGAAACTTAGGATACCTACTTTATATCCCGGTAAAGAGTTCCCTTGGGACAAGAACAGGTAGAATGCGGGCGAAGCTGCGGGCAAATGCTAGTTTTCCATATAATCGTTTATAGAAAATGACCCGAATTCATTGTCCGTGAGTGTATTAGATAGGCCCGTTTTCTACCGGCAGGGCGAGACGAGACGAGACGAGGATTGAATTGAAATTTGTATCAAGTTGCGCGAAGCGCGAGCGGCGATGCTCGAGGAGAGGATTGAAAACTTCATACAAATTTCAATTCAATCCTCGTCTCGTCTCGTCTCACCCTGCCGATGGAAAACCACCTTCAGTATCGTTAGGATGTATGTTTGTGAGGATCAAATCTTTGAAGTTAAATTAGAACAACTATTTTTATAGCAAATAAATGGAATACTTGCTACAAGGTGTCTCGGAGAAACCGCAAAGATACTAAATGAAAGAAACATGATGTTTCTTTATTAGTTTTTAATGAGGGTAAATTGTAATATATGATGAATTAACACGGCGCGCACAAAAACAAGCGCGCGATGTACCTTTTGTAGGAAGAAAAATTACTGCTATCAAGGACCATTAAAACAAGAGGACTGTCATTCTCCATACTTTGGATTGTAACCCGACCGGGCAAAAACTAGATGGCGCTAAAAAACTAAACATTTAACGATGTTATAATTGAACAAAGAAACATAGTATAGTAACAATTAGTTCGTAAACAGCTAATAATAAATAAATTGTAACATTTTAATACTGTGTCACGTTTGCAAAGTTGAATGATTGTAAATAATATAATTCTTATACCAAGATTATACATAGATGGCGTTGTAAATATCGGGGAACAGCTTTTTGTATGGAGAATGACAGTCCTCTTGTTTTAATGGTCCTTGCTGCTATTATACAGTGGCGACTGGCGACAGTCACCATTGCCTCGTTGAGCCGAAGCTTTGCAAAAGGTCTGTCCGGAAGGAACCGGCTTGCACCAGTTTTGGGCGGTCAATTAACTATAATGAACCGCGACTTGCACGAATCGGGTGCGATCGGAAAAGCCAAATGGTGTGAAAGGGAAAGTTGTTGTGCAAGTGCCTGCATTGAGTCTAGGGTTACCATTACCAGACACAAGTTTTATAATATCTGACAAAATTCATTAATCAAGCCCAAGCCCCATATCAAAACAAAATTTAACAACATTTTTATGTTTATGTATTTACGCTCTTTTTAAAATTTGAGTTGCAGGACCTACTAGGTTTTGATATGAGGCAGTCGGTGTGATGAGGTTGATCTCAATCGTTAATTTTGAAACCGTTGACAGTCTACTGTTAAGTGACAAGAATTAAGAATGGTCTTTTCCAAATAAAAATAATAATTTAAATAATTTAAAAAAAGGTACTAGAAGAAAAATCTTAATTGAAAATTCCTGACGTTTACGTATTCCAGCCGCATTTCTGACAAATGACCAAAATTTCTTACATGTCAGGAAAATTTCTGACATCTGGTAACCCTAACTACACCACACCTACGAGTTCGTGTAAAGTGGGCGAGTCTAATCAACACCGCATATACGCACGCTATGCGTTTAATAAGGTCTTATCGATTTATCAGAGATAAAAACTTGATGCAGAAAAACACCTAAGAAGCACCGTAAGAATGAAAACCGTAATCAAATCATAAAATGAGTCCATGCGTTCAAAGGACATAAAGTAGACAAACGCGTTCATGAACAGACAGAACAATTAGATGTGTTTTTAAGCAAAGTTTGTCAAATAGGACGTTTTTAATTGGATTAGCGGCCTGCAACCTATAGCTAGGACCTTATTTACTACTAGGTACACAGATTAAAAAAAATACAAGTACTTAGTGGCATACCGACCGACACAAAGCGACTCTCGGCATCCGACAGGAGATTGCGCCACTTATCTTGATCCTGAGCGTTTTTCTGCCAGGTAACAGCTTGAAGTTCGCGCAGATCTGCCTCGACGACTTCGCTCCAGTATTACTGGGACGACGACGACCGACAGGCCATCGTCCTGTTGGTCGTTCCAAATACATGCCGTTTAGAGTACAGTCGAGTTCATTTACATCTACACACTTACGGGAACAAAAATATCTGAACACGACCCTATTGTCAGGAGCATAAAAGCGTGTTCAGATATTTTTGTTCTCTTATATACATATGTAGATGTTAATGAACTCGACTCTACATTACACAATTAGGGTGGTAAAACAAAGAAAGGCCGAGATCGCAGATGTTTGCGGCCCGAGAAGCAAGCGAGGGATGTAAATATGCGATCGAGGGCTTTCTTAATTACCTCCCGTGTTGTGTACATAGTTTTATGTCTGGACACTTTGCCAGAAAGCGGCTTTTTCCGTACGCGTAGCCAGTAGCCAGGTGCGGCACAAAATCTAAAACGCAGGTTCCGTCCATCGTCCATGAACAGTATTGTATACAAAATTATTCGGATTCCTCGTGTTACACCGTGTATGTAAGTGGTACTTTTAAGAATGACGCAAATTGTGTCATTACGCGCCGTTCCAGACAAATACTGGGGGAGCGGCGCCCTCTAGCGTAATACTGATTAGAGGCTTGCTATCAGCAACATGACACTGTCATTAATACTGACGGCACAATGCGGCGCGTCTGACGACGATAATGATTGACGACAATAATGACTGACGGCCATAATGACGCAGGGCCTGCGCTGTTAACGGGTTTATGGCGGCGCGCAAAAGCAGGCGGCACATATTTTATGTTTGTTTCTGTTATAGCAGCTGTTAACTTTAAAACACCAGACGGTACATAATTTAAACAATGTGAGTTAATATGCTCATGTCTTTTGGCTATCCTTGCTACTTAACTGTGAAACTAACTTTTATGTGTAATACTCTTGTATGTACCTATACACATAAACTAGAAGTTTGATTTTTTTCTCAGCTTCACGTAGACTGAGTATATGGTTTTATTTTCAACTCGATACCTCCACGGGTTCCCGAGATAAAGGGTCTTGACAGACGGACAGACAGACGGACGGACAGACGGACAACAAAGTGATCCTATAAGGGTTCCGTTTTTTCCTTTTGAGGTACGGAACTCTAAAAATCACAAAGAAACGATACAAAGATCAATGGCCATGCACAAAGGCGGACTTATCCTCTCAGTTGTGCTAGAGCAGTGATTCCGAACCTGGGGGTAATTACCCCTTTAGGGGTAAAATTAAGTTTTCTCAGGGTTACAGGGGTACTTTCATATACTTGTCTGTATTACCAATTTTTTGGAGGGGGTAACGATACAAATCTAGAGGGGACCTGTGGGTGACATCAACCTCCGGCCCCCTCTAGATTTGTATCCCACATGGCAATAAAGGTTAGGAACCACTGTGCTAGACGTACAGGAATTAAAAGGACATTCAGTTGCATTGCATGGTGATGTGGGGCCATTAATACACGTGTCGTGCGCGCGTTATCGCGCCGACATCTGCGTGTAGATCACGTGTCGGCGGCACGACGCTCGTGCGCAACTGGGGTTACCGTTACCATATCTCAGGATTTATCCCGAGTTGTGGGCTTATGACGGAATGCGGCCGGACTTTATATACACTCACGGACAATGAATTCGGGTCATAGAAAATGACCAGAATTCATTGTCCAATCTCAGCAAACATAAACCTGTATCGCATAAGTGACAGTCATTGTTCACGCGTGAACCTCTTTAAGAGGAAACAGTAAGGTCGAGAGAATTGAAAATTAGGTATTTGTAAAATGTGTCGCTATTCCGCACTGCCCACCTCTCCCCCGCAGAGCGCGATAGAGACAACTGCAGCTTGGACCTAAAATACCTTTTAAAATTTCATGAAAACAACGTTTCGTAGTCCCCTGATTTCTTCGCCAAAACTTAACCTATTTAACTAATTTTTAACCGACTTCCAAAAGAAGGACGGTTCTCAATTCGTCTGTATGTTTTTTATTTTTTTTTTTTTTATTTTTTTTTTGTGTGTTTGTTCACCGATTACTTGAAGACGGCTGGGCCGATTTGGAAAATTCTTTTTTTGTTTGAAAGGGTAGACTTCCGAGGTGGTCCCATTGTAACCAAATCAGGATCTGATGATGGAATCTTGGAGAAATCGAGGGAACTCTTCAAATATTATAGGCACACATATAGCGATTTCAGTATTTTTCGTAATTTCTCGTCCATCTCTTATTAGCAACAAGTTTCTAGTGTTAACCGACTTCAAAACAAAGGGTAAATTTGTATCTCGGTTTCTTCCCCGATTACTTGAAGACAGCTGAACCTATTTGGAAAATTCTTTTTTTGTTTTAAAGGGTATACCTCCGAGGTGGTCCCATTGCAACCAAATCAGGATCTGATGATGGGATCTTGGAGAAATCAAGGGAACTCTTCAAATATCATAGGCACACATGTAGCGATTTTGGTAGTTTTCTTAGTTTCTCGTCCATTTCTTATTAGAAATAAGTTTCCAGTCTTAACCGACTTCGAAACAAAGAGCAATTTTTATGTAGATTTGTTCCCCGATTACTTAAAAACGGCAAGAGCGATTTGGACAATTTTTCTTTTAACTAAATAGACTTAACAATATTTTTCCCGCGCCACTAAAAATTAAAAAATAAAGTAAATTTTTAAAACAAAAAATAAAAACCGACTTCCAAAAACTTAAACTAAAAACCAGAAAATAATATGTTAATTACCCCAAAGAAATGGATAATCAACGATTCATATATACATATACAGATATTTATAGTTTTTAACCTGTTCTTTTTGAAGTCGGTGCCAGCTAAGGAGCTCAGCATAGCCAGATTTGCGTGGCAGTGGCAGGCACCGACTTCAAAAATAACAGGTTAAAAACTATAAATATCTGTATATGTATATATGAATCGTTGATTATCCATTTCTTTGGGGTAATTAACATATTATTTTCTGGTTTTTAGTTTAAGTTTTTGGAAGTCGGTTTTTATTTTTTGTTTTAAAAATTTACTTTATTTCATTAAACATTGGCTTTGGCCATGTTCTTATGTTTTCCTTTTTTTAAATAATCTAGTCAAATTTGTTTTCTGGATGTGTGAACACAGCGGAAAATCTGGCATTTTTTTTAGGTTTTTGAAGGTTAATATCTCTTTTGAGAATCAATTTATCATAAAAAGGAAAACAAAGGAACATATCAATAGTAGCCATAGATTTTTGGACAAAAAATGATTGCTCTACTGGCATTATCCAAGGAGGAAACAGGGGACTACATTTGTATTGAAAAACTGCCCTCCTGTTTCCTCTTAAGTGATATTGCTACTTGCCTATACCTCTTTAAGCGACAGTTAAACGTATTTTAACATTTGCTGTTGGTGACTTATTGTTAAATAGCAAACAGTGGCGTGGCGTAAAAGATATTCTTGGGCAGGCCGGTGCAGATTTGTTGTACATTTTACTTAAGAGCTGTAGAATAAGGTGCTCAAATGCCTGCTATTAGGCAATCCGGTAGGAATCGAGTTCTTTGGAAGCCACGCCACTGATAGCAAGGGACTCTTATTCTATTCGAAGTACCAAATGTAATGTTTATTTACTTTATTTTTTAAGTCACAATACTAACATAAGTGTCAATGATACATGAAATTAACGAATTTAATTTAATTTTAAGGAAATCAGACTTTTTCCTCGGACTTTTCAATATCTCACCTGGTAGCCCTACGTGCGACGCAGTCACGAGTAGCGAGATGTGGACCATGCATGCTCTTATATCCATCGGAGATACGTGATGCTCCGCAAATCGCGCACTACGACTTGTTATCTACCGTACTTAAAACGGTCCTACTTTGCTCCTGCAGGGATAACTATGCTCCAAACCCCAAAACATATTTCTAGCTCTGTTATTTGTTTCTATTACTGTTCCCATTTTATGAGCAAATTTGGTCTAACCTTGCTCCAAGAAACATTACAACTTTGAATTATGGAAGTACCGGGATATCCCGGTTCTCCCATACTAAAAATTCACGTCTTATGTCTTGTCTATCATGATTATGATCCATCCATGCGACGTATGGTTGTTGCTTGCCTTGTTCGGCGATAAATCACATATTAAACTAATGTTATGTTATAATACATATATGTGTTGTTCACAATGACGTCTGACGTCACGCGTCGAGTGATATTACAAATTATGATTATGACATTACTCGCATGACGCGTCCGCACGAGGCGGGGATATCGAACACGACAAGCCAAGCCAACCCGGCGGCGACGATTATGCAGGGTGTCACTACCAGACGTGAGCAAAAGGATATTGAAAATTAAAGGGGAATGCGCTTTGGACTTTGTTTACTGACCGTGACGTTTTCTTATGCAGTACAATATTGGAATGGAATGAAATAGTACATTTTATTTTTGAGCAACAAACCAAGATTATTGTGATAGTTACAATTTGAGACGTACTCTAATATTAATAGTTACATAAGTGCTTTTCGTCTATTTCTGTGTAATGATGATATTGTGTCGTTTTCAGGCAAAATACATACGGAGATTACGGAGTGATTTTTTAATGAGAAATTAGGACGTAGTGATACGCAAATGAGATTATAATAAAAATAATTGTCCTTATTATCAACAGTATCGAGACAGGAGGCGCAATCTCGTGTCGTGCCAAGACTCTGTTTGAGTCGCCGGGCCACCACTAAGTTAGTTAGTTATTACCAAGCAGCAAAGTTTGCGTAGATACCTACTTCACATCAAATTTCCTATTTTATAGGTACTACACCTCCAACGTGTACATTCTCGGGATATTAATCATGGTTTACGGTCTCTGGTCATTTTACTATTTCATCAACATATTTTATTTGTGAGATCTGTCGTTATAAAGACACCACGCTCGGAATCGAGTAATGACGACTGATGCCAGTAGCCTGCACTCACAGCGACCCGCGGGTGCGGCCAACAGCGCTCCTGCGTTATTACTGCCCCCAGCATCACTTCTCACTGAATACGCTAAAATCAACCTTACATCCTGTATATAACGTTCTAGTAGCGGCAAAGATAAGCTGGCATTTGCGGTTGGAGTCGCCTGCGGTTTTTGATGCCGAATACGCTTTTAAAATTGTAGCGTACATACAAAACATCACATGTATATAAATACTTCATGGCGTTTAAGCCTTTTTAGAGCTCTAGGAGCAGTCGTGAACATAAACCGCCGCTATGAAATTGTAGAGGGCGCTTTATTGGCGGTGCGAGTAAATTACGTCATTATCTCGACTCAAGGGATACCTGCTGTATATAGGTTCTACCTACAGGACTTACATTGATTACCTAGGGCGTCAAAAGTCTGTATTTCGTGACTAATATAACTTAAGGCAAGAGTGAGTAGGCTGTCACTTGTGTATACACAATGTGTATTCAAGCGCGCGATGTACCTTTTGTAGGAAGATAAATGACTGCTATTATACTATGAACCGGGTACAGAAATCCTGGACCCAGAAAAATTAAATCAGGTTGTCTAGTATCGATTCTTATCTTGCCTTAACTTGTCGCCTATAACTAGCACACCTAGGTACACATCCCTTTCCAATCAATGTAGTGTCAAAGTATAAAGACGAACAAGTAGTCGGTGGAAATCGAGTTCTGTTGATACCCCCCGGTACTGACTTGGTTTAACTTTACATCTCAAAACTTTTTTGTTGTAAGAGAACTGCGTTGCGAGAATTGCATCTGTTTACATGTAATGTTTTTGATGGGTCTATCTATCTATAAATAGGCTGATGATGAACCCTGCACATAAATATCATTTGTTTCCATTTCTTTAGACCCTTCAACCGAACAGTTTAACTCTTCAATTAACAATGCACACCCGTTTTAAAATAATCCCATATTCCGAAATGAATTGCAGCTAAGTACACATCATTATGCGCAATTGCGAGCTCGCCACCCGGTTGTCCGTTTGTTTATACTACTTAAACTCGTAATGGCATTCCAGCTTCCGCCATACGATTTGGAACCTTAAGACCTTAGGTGTAAGAGCTAGCCAGGGATGTAGTTCAGCGGTTGCTCTAGTATGCGACACCATTTGGCAGTGCTCTATTTGTTACACTACACGTAACCACGGTGCCACACACATGTACAGCCCTATGTCAATTCTTATGCATATGTCAAAATTTCTGGTGTACACCAGTCACCACCACCAGTTTCTGGTGTATAGTACTATGATATTGAGTTCGCGTAATTCAAATAGTGAGAGAAATGGCGAAAAATTACGTATAATTCGAAAAGAACAAGCGCGTAGTTAAATTTGAACCAAACACGGGGTGGCCGCCGTGGCAATGACTATCGGCGGCTACTCACCCCAGCCTGCCCTGCTGGTTCGTAAAATTATGATTATTACTTAAATTATATTGATAAATGTGCTTTTACTGCAATGGGTAGGAGTTTTTATGAAAAAACTAACTGAATTTCTTCGGACTGAAGTATCGATAGAGTTTTTGAAGACCCGTCCTGAAAATACCGGGACTTCCCGGTTCTATTATCGGCCAGTACCAAAAATCCCGGTTCTCCAGAACGGTACCGGTACTGCATACACTAGTAGTGATTTGCGGTCTCCGACAACCTTTATGCATTCACGTTGGCGAATATAATTATGCAAAGGCATTTGCATGTGTGTGGGACGGGGCGACACGGCCAGTATGCCCGTCGATCGCGTCCCATCACTTCAAAGTAGCATACTGTAGCTCTTCCAAGGAATGCGCTTGCGCCAGGTCGCTGTCTCGCCGGCGCATGCTACGCACGCTACGCACGAATGGAGCGCTAAGTATCAGTGACGTCCATCGATTGGTTATATTCTTGAACGACATCGTTCCCAGGACACAAATACTCGGAAGATTCCTCCTCAATCATCATCATCATCATCAGCCTGTATCAGTCCACTGCTGGACATAGGCCTCTCCTATGGCACGCCACTGTGTTCGATCTTCAGCTCTCCTCCAGTCACCACCTACTGCCCTTCGTATGTCATCACTCCACGTTGTTACAGGGCGCCCTACATTACGTTTCCCGATTCGCGGTCTCCACTCTAGAGCTCGTTTGCCCCAGTCGTCGGCTCTACGACAGATACGCCCAGCCCACTGCCACTTCAGGTTGCTGATTCCCTGAGCTATGTCGGCTTTGGTTATCTGTCGAATTTCGTTTCGGATTTGATCCTTAAGAGACACGCCAAGATAGCTCATTCCATGGCGTCCTCAACCGAATGGCATTATTGGTTACTTTGTAGAACTTGGCAGGTCTACACGGTGACAGGTGTGGCTCACAGCGGAGTAAGATCTGTAGCGAAGAAACTAAATAACAGATGTCCCAAAGACTATGCCACATAAAGGAAATGTACCTCAAATATTAGATAGGATGTTTTGCTGAAAGGGAACTTTGTTTGATTTTTAAAAGTAAGTCATACTGCATTCAAAGATTTTCTAAAAATTATTCGCTTCGTCGGGAAATCGAACCGACTCAGATGTGAAAAAACAACACCCCGTATTTTTATGATGACATTCGAAAGATTGGACAAAAATAAATAATTCCTCTCAAGTAGCATAGTATCTCAAAGGAAGGAATAGCGCAAAATATTTGATTTAAATTTTAAGAAAAAAAATAGTTCCAGCTCAGTGTCAACATTGCTTATGGAAAGTGAGCAAAACACGGTATTCTGCTGGACCCAAGGGTCACCAAAAAATATTATATTGGCTCACAAATGTTAGTGAACTTCATCAGATAAAACAAATGAAAATGAAAACAAAATAAAAGCTATGTTTAAAAGCTGGTAATACCTACATATATATTCACTCTCATCTATGAGAGTAGGCCTGTGCCCAGCAGTGGGACATATAATAGGCTGATGTTGATGATACGGGTCGAATTGATGGCCTCCTTTTTTTAAGTCGGTTAAGTTTGAATTTATAAAATTTCTTATGAATTATGAGTATAATTTCAAACTTTTTATTTTTAGTCGTCGGTTCGATAACCTTAGCCCAGATAACAAGACTCTGACAAGAAATATAATTGGATCCGACATAATCGTCCCCGCTCTCTCTGCTAGTCCTAAATAAATAATCGCTACGGTGGCAGCCCTAGCGGAGGCCGAGATTGAGGGGGCCGAATGACGAATGGCCGGCAATTGAACGATTACGCTGACAATGCTCCGCGCTTTTATTTGCTCGCTACTCGCTAGGGTTGGCACCATGCGAAAGGAATGATCTGACAATTCTGGTGTCAACTAAACATTTCTGACACTTTTCGAAACCGTGCGATACAAGACGAATTGTCTCGCGTGCGCGACGTCTTTGGAAGTGGAGCCTGCTAACCTTGGAACTGGTCTTTCGACCCTTAACTTTGACGGACTATAGACCCTAGACTCTGACTGTGTTGATGCGAGAAGACGCCAGCGAGTCGGTAAGTGTTGCACGTTAATCTCTATGGAAACCCTTCATTTAAGTTGTACTCGTAGATGTAACTTTTTGAGACCTCTCGTATCGGGAGGCAGCGTTCGGCTACAGCTGAATTGTGTATATCCAGCTCTAATTATTAAATCTATCAGGAGATGAGGGAGGGAGACGTATCCTAACAAAAAAACCTAAAATCCTGACATGTCAGTACACAATGCGACAAATAGACAACCCTAGTTGCTCCCCGCTCCACTCCTAATGACCTAAGTGGTACTGACCACTTCGTCTCTAATCGCCATAATTACTATGTAACCTTACTTCTAATCTCAACCTTATACGCTGGTTATAAGGTTTACTTTCAATTAAAAATTTAAGTAGAGATAAGTCCTTGTGGAGAACCCCTCTTCAATCGGTCTCTTATTAACATAGAACCTTTTAAATTGATGTTACTACGCCGATACAAGCTTACCTGTGGTACGTCATAGTGGTAGTCCTTATCCAGTGGACTTAAGGTGCATAATAGCGTGGCCGGCTCCACAAGTGTAAGTGCATCTGTCAAGTCGCTAGGTGCATTAAACTTTTGTTGCATGTTATACGTAGTGTCGCGTTTAGGGTGTTTCTGGTAATGACTAAACAGAATTTGAGTGTTTTGAGACACTTATACAAGACAAACGTAGACATATTAAATAGAATTTAAATGGTAAAAAACAAGCTATAGACAGCTTTGCCGCATTAAATGCCGTATATTTATTGATCGACAAAGCCTAGTCTCACAATAAGTAATAATTCTACGTAGAGAAGTTTATTTTTTTTTATAATTCCCATACTGACCGATCTAAATGGGCCATTCTGTATATATAAGTACTATAAGGTCCTAATTTATTAGTTGCAGATATTTTACGCTAGCTACAATCTGTTCAATGTGTTTTAATTTAGTAATCACATGAACAGGGTGTTATTACGTAGCAAATTTGTTTTTCCCTTTTCTCCAAAAAAACATCGTAAAAGTTATAATGTTTCATGCAATATACTCCAGAGACCGAGTACTATCAGCTGTAAAAATATCTGCGACTAATAAATTAGGACCTTATATATCGAATTTATAAACGTCAAGACTGGTAGGTAGGTACTGAATCATTGAGAAGCTAAATAAATAAATAAATGAGCTTTTCAAACGTCTTCTTAATCCAAATGTCAATGTTGTAATTTATGTTTCACGTACCAACGCTACATACGTCCTTTACAAAAATGCAATATGTTTTATAAAGTGACTTTTTCCGCACGCTGCGCGTACGGAAAAAGCCGCTTTCTGGCCAAGTATAGACATAAAATGATGTACACAACACGGGAGGTAATAAAGAAAGCCCTCGATCGCATATTTACGTTCCTCGCTTGCAGCTCGGGCCGCAAACTTCTGCAATCTCGGCCTTTCTTTGTATTACCACCCTAGTTATGTAATGACTATTATGTGCTTAGCAGGCACGTAGGTGTACTTGGACATACATCGTACTACGCCGCAGCTCGCCGCTAGCACACGTTTGGTCTCTAAATCTTGTTTAGATCTTATACGAGTAGGTATAGAATTTTAAATCGTGATTCATCATCATCATCATTTCAGCCATAGGATCCACTGCTGGACACAGGCCTCCTCAATAGATTTCCACATGGGCCGGATAGAGGCGACCTGGATCCAGCGAGTCCCCGCAACCCTAACCAAGTCATCCGACCACCTTGCGGGTGGCAGTCCCTGCGGCCAGTACGTGGTCTCCACTAGACAACCTTTTTCGAGATACCTCAGTGCTTGAAGAGGAAAGTCTGCAACCCGTGCGTATTGCTGGTGATGACCTACGGAGCCGAGACGTGGTGGTGGCTTTTTAAGGAAGCTCAGAGTCACAGTAATCAGTTAATCCCATCCCATCCCACTAATATTATAAATGCGAAAGTTTGTGAAGATGTTTGGATGTTTGTTACCTTATAACGGGGTAACAACTGGATGGATCAAGCTGAAATTTGGCATGCAAGTAGACCAAGTCCTGGATTGAAACATAGGATACTTTATATCCCGGTAAAGAGTTCCTTTGGAACAATAACGGGAACAACGCGGGCGAAGCCGCGGGAAAATGCTAGTTAATAATAAATGTAAAAGTATGTTGATCCCTACTTACCAATCTTACCATCATAATATGGTACCTTTAGGTACTCAAACAACGCTTTGTATTGTATTGTATACAATTAGAGAGTTGAACCTATACCTGAACTAGTATTCCCTGTATCTCAGGCAAAAGGGGCTATCAAAAATGTATATCGAATACTAAAATCACATACTCAATATTCACATACTAAATACAGGGTGTCCCTAAAACCAACTTTTATACGATCAGGGCTGATAGACCAGCTCATAAGAACCTAGATTAAGCAAATTTGACCTCAGTAAAAATCTCTTAGTTTTCGAGATATTGACGTTTTTGTAAAACTCGTGCTAAGTGATACCCTGACTCGGTCTTTTGAGTGTCATTGCTAAAATATCAAGTATTTTACAAATCTGTTTTTTGCTATGTGTGGCCAAATAACTATGCTATTGAACGTATTTTCTATTTTTGCTAATTTATTCATGCTGTGGACACAGTACAATAACAAAAAAAAAATATTCGATTTTTTTCAAATTTCACCTCTGACTTCGAACTAGCGTGGTGAAAAAAAAATGTACCAACATAACCAGGCACTCAACGTAAAAAAATTGCGCATTTATTGTAGTTTCTAAAATGGTATAAAATTTACTAAACACTGTAATAATTTTTGAAATAATGATATTTTGTTACAAAATTAACTGTCTGCCGCCTTCATCTCATACGATCCGGTTGAACTAAGTTTGCACCTGGTGTGCTTGACATCACATACAAATTAGGTGCAAACTTCACGTAATCGTCAATATCTCGAAAACTAAGAAATTTTTATGAGGTCGATTTTACTCAGTCTCGTTTTTTATGAGCTGGTTTATCAGCCCTGTTCGCCATTTTGTAAAAGTCGCGAATTTTGATAGCCTGGATCAGTCTTTCGAAAGTCATGACTTCAAATTTCAGTATTTTCTTAATCTGCTTTTTGTTTTAAACATTACTTAATAATTATGCTATCATACCTTATCAAAATAAATTAGATTTTACGTGATTCAAAATATGACCTCGGATTTGAATCGCGTAATACTTAAAACAAATTTACCATGCTAAAATAAAAAAAAATAATGTAGTTTAAAATAGTAAGATTTTACACACTAGACACCGTAGTTTTTAAGATAATAGCATTTTAATTCAAAAGGAGGTTATACTACAATATTCCATTGGTTAAATTTCGTACCAGAATTTGAATTTCGAACAGAAAAGGTATGATAGCATAATTATTAAGTAATGTTTAAAACAAAAAGCAGATTAAGAAAATACTGAAATTTGAAGTCATGACTTTCGAAAGACTGATCCAGGCTATCAAAATTCGCGACTTTTACAAAATGGCGAACAGGGCTGATAAACCAGCTCATAAAAAACGAGACTGAGTAAAATCGACCTCATAAAAATTTCTTAGTTTTCGAGATATTGACGATTACGTGAAGTTTGCACCTAATTTGTATGTGATGTCAAGCACGCCAGGTGCAAACTTAGTTCAACCGGATCGTATGAGATGAAGGCGGCAGACAGTTAATTTTGTAACAAAATATCATTATTTCAAAAATTATTACAGTGTTTAGTAAATTTTATACCATTTTAGAAACTACAATAAATGCGCAATTTTTTTACGTTGAGTGCCTGGTTATTTTGGTACATTTTTTTTTCACCACGCTAGTTCGAAGTCAAAGGTGAAATTTGAAAAAAATCGAATAATTTTTTTTTGTTATTGTACTGTGTCCACAGCATGAATAAATTAGCAAAAATAGAAAATACGTTCAATAGCATAGTTATTTGGCCACACATAGCAAAAAAACAGATTTGTAAAATACTTGATATTTTAGCAATGACACTCAAAACACCGAGTCAGGGTATCACTTAGCACGAGTTTTACAAAAACGTCAATATCTCGAAAACTAAGAGATTTTTACTGAGGTCAAATTTGCTTAATCTAGGTTCTAATGAGCTGGTCTATCAGCCCTGATCGTATAAAAGTTGGTTTTAGGGACACCCTGTATACAGTTTATTACAATTAAAATCTTATTAACTAATATCACTTTGAATCAAATGCGACATGCTAGCATCTGCGTCAGCAGAACTGTAAACTGGGCCAAAATCGATGTTGCATTCTTCAAGTTAGACACACCCTGTAGTTAACTGGAACTCACACATACATATATGATTAGACGTTAGTTTCACGCATTGGTGTAGTACTCCACAGTGAAGCCACTCATCCCACTTTAATAAATTCATATAAATATATTTTCCCAGCGTTATGGAAGCCAGCTGCGAATCGATTTTACTGCAGTCAAAATATGTAAACCAGTATTTTACATCGAACTTGATATCCGTGAATATAATATACCTAGACTCATTGGTCCAAATCTGTGCATAGAACAGTTCTTACTCATACAGCAAATGTTTAGATTAAGAGTCAACTGTGATTTGTTTAGTTTAGGCACCACAGTACGTCTAGCATAACTGGTCGCGACTTCGTTTCTCGCGTGACAGAGCATCACCTGTCACTGTCACACGATATTGTGTGGAAAGAGATAGGTAGCATTTGTCGCGCGACAAAGAGTCGCGTGTCACAGTTGTGCTAGAGGTACAGGTTACTAGACTACTTTAGTGCATTATGAGTGCCTAAAGAATATTTTTATTACATGGGTCACACGTTGAACATTGCGTCTGTACATATTTATAAATACCACACAATTAGACTGCCAGACTTCTAATCATCTATGCGTATAAAAGAGTCTCGTAACTTAGGTACTGTACTGACAGAAAACGTTCAGCCTAAACCGCTGCAGATAAATAAATATTAGGGGACAATCTGACACAAATTGAGCTAGTCCCATAGTAAGCTCAATAAGGCTTGTGTTATGGATACTAGACGACGATATATATTGTATATATATTTTTATTTAGCCTGTTAGTGTGTCCCACTGCTGGGCAAAGGCCTCCCCATTGGATCTCCACGACGATATTTTTAATAAATACAAATACATAAATGCATAGAAAACATCCAAGACTCAGAAACAAATATCATGACACAAATAATATTTGCTCTTACCGCGATTCGAACCCAGGACCGTCAGTTTCGTAGGCAGAGTAGCTAACCATTAGGCTAAAGCAGTCGTGCAGATAGCCGGCAATGGCTGCAATTTGAAACACATGTTCGTTAGGGGACGTAGAGGTCCATCTTCTACGAGCAATATGTGAGTTAATATACTGATTATAATTCTTTGACATCATCCTGCTCCACCACTAACCAGTCTTAGCTAATAAAAAAATAATTAAACATTTCCCCACGTGGCCGTCCGCACTAATTATACTTCAATACAATGTTGTCTCACTCTCCGAGCGATTTTCAACTATATCGCAATGATATAAGGTCGAGATTGTGTTAAAGGGATGTGCAAATATTATAGGACAAGGCGCCATTTGGCACAATTGGATAAGCGCGGGAGCAAAAACAGTCGACACTCGACAGTCGCCGGTCGGAATAATAATAGGAGAAGAAACCGCCTAAGGACTACCTTCCCTCGTCTTTTCTTGATGACTTGCAAATTTTATATGCAATAAGAATTAAAAAATGCACAATGCGCTAGGATTGTATCCACTTATCCCGGCAAGGGAAGATGAGCTGGCTCTATTCTATACCAATGTAATTTATCCATTTTTTTCTCGAGTTTTTCCTAACGCAACATAATTTAATGGAAATGTAGGTAATTTTATAGTAACCCCAGTAGTGTAGGGTTGCCCATACAAAAGTTGGTTATTTTGATTTAAGTATATCACGCGAGCGACATTTGTATGGAACTTCGCTTCTAACTCGCCCGCAAAACGCAAGTATTATAAGGCACTTAGGATTACCGCAATTTTTAGGTTACATTTTTAAACCTAATTTACGGAACAAAGTTGTCAACCTTACCTTGTCGTTTTATTTATGTATTTTGCTATCTAACATTTTTATTTAAAAAAGCCCTACTGATTACTTTGACAGTTGAAGAACACAAGACAGTTGAGAATGTTAAATTATCATTTGAGTAAGTAAATCATCTCTAACGAAATGTAGCCTTGCCAAGAGATTGTGTTTATCTTTACCTATTTTTTAGGACAAGGATGAGGGAATATCGATGTTAGGCCGTATCTTAAACTATAAGATTGAAGAAAATAAGTCATAATTATTCTTCGCGATGAATAAGAGCATTGTATTAACTGTTGACAATGCATTTGCAGCACGAAGCGTTTCGCATTTACAGTAATGCGGAGTTTAATAACTGTTATTTATTGTTTTGTTGTGCATAATTGTTGTTGTAAAATTAGCACTAGTGATATTATTGGTAGCTTCTTATGAATTACTAGCATTTAGCTTCGCCTGCGTTATTCCCGTAATTATCACAAAGGAAAAAAGAATCTAGTTATATGCCAAATTTCATCTCAAACCATTGAATACTTAGTTACCGAGTTATTTGGTAAAAAACACCAAGCGACCTGGTTCGATCGATCCCAGGCGCCCCGGCGCCCACCTAGTCCGACCCTCTCTAGGTGGTCCGGGCCAAGCGACCTGGTTCGATCCCAGGGAACGCCACGGCCCTCACATGGTCCGATTTTTGCAACAGTCAGTAAAACTTGCAAGTTTGTCAGCTTCCAAAAAAAGGTAAAATACATCCAAATATCCAACCCTTCGAACATCTCCACAAACTTGGGTACACATTTATAATATTAATAGGATGGTGATGCCCTGTGTGCGAACCGTTCCCGAAGCACTTGAGTTAATGACTATCCCGGGATGGCAAAAAAGGGGCCACTACTGTCCCGGACAGTACACTGTCCGGACACTAAGCAACACCTCCGGCGGATGAGCGATTAGCTGGTCATACACGTACGGATTTGCCCGCCGGACCTGCCTGACAGATGTGTATGACGGGCATCTGACGGGCACATCCATCAATGTGTGGCGAGAAATAGACACAGATTTGTCCGCCGGATGTCTGTCCGCTGTCCGTGACGGAGGTACGGATTTGCCCGTCAGACACATCTGTCAGGCAGGTCCGGCGGGCAATTCCGTACGTGTATGGCCAGCTATTGAGCTGGCTGGACTAAACAATCCCATCAAAAACGTTACCTGTAGATGCAAGTCTCACAACGCAGTTCTTCTATAACAATAAAGTGTTGAGATATAAATATTAAACCAAGTCATTTATTATACGGTTATTTTAGTCAGTCTATGTACATGGATATCAGCATCCCCCCAGCATCTCCTGAGGATGCCTCGTAGAGATGCGAAACACGTGTCGAGTTTTGTATGTTTGGTGATAGTTTCTTATATCTATTTGCGTGTTTATTTATATTACATGTGAATGCATGATAAAATACGGAAATCCCTAACGGCCTAGCACTAATTGACTGACACGTTATCATATCGCGGATTAGCAAAGCAATATTTTTGATAGTCATAGTCATAGCATTTATTGCAAACCATAGTTGTATAGATCTTAATAATAGTACATTCAGTCCCATATGGGCCCTGGTAGGGCATAGCAAACAGTTTAAAGTTAATAGTAACATAACTAGACATAATATTACATTTAAATTTTGACCCAAAAATATTTTAATTGCACTTTTACATTTAACTTTAAGATATAAAATATACATCACATTTAACTTTGAAACTTAACTTAAAAACCTAACAAGTAGACGAGTCGGACAGAGACTTTGTTATAGGTACTATATTTTTATTTTATTATATCTTTGTCGGTTAAAAAATCATCAATTTTATAGTAACCTTTCTTTATTAGCAAAAATTGTTTTAATTAACAAAGTAACGCCTGATTCAATCACTTACTATTCCGACGACCGTTATACAGGTTGTATCTGAAACTTTCTGCAGTGAAATCTCAGCCAGAGAGAGATACATTTGAAAGCAGTACTATCTCTATGTACCTATCTATGCCGTAAATAGGTAATTCAATGATTCAGAAGATCTAAGTTAGGAAATATCCTCCCACTGCCGTTGTCCGTGAGCAGTTTGCAGGGACCCACCCCCCCCCACCACCGCACCCCCCACGTCACAACCATTGTGCTCGGAAAGGAGACAAACTTGCAAGAACACAATCCCACACGACTAAAATATTAATATTAGTATACCAACTTCATTTAACCGCCAGAAATTAAAAACGTTGTTGTTTGTGTTAATTCGTCTTTACTTTGTTAGTTTAATCCCTTGGGCAATTTGCGAACCGCTCGATTCTAAAACACCAGATTCTGAACTTAAATGAAATAATTCCCAATATGCCATTGCATTGAAATATTACACTGTTTCTATAAGATCTAAGTAATGTTAAAATGGACAACCCTTTATATAATTAATCCCTATGGCAATAAAAGTAAAATTGAGCCCACAGTTATATATTTTTTTAAAGATGTCAGTTGTTAAAAACATAACTAAACTGTACAAAGAAAGGTAAAATGTTACTTATTAAAGATAATCGGTTATAAATTATAATTATGTTTGTATTTGACGATCATAATACGGATTCATATAAATTCACATGTATAATTTATCATGTAACATAAAGCCTCTTGATTTCTACGCGGTCGTGCCCTTTGCTAGAAAAGGAACGATCGATGAAGCAAAACAAGATAAGTTATGCGAAAGTAAGCGCGTGTAAAATGGAGTCAACTGACTGATCACGCTGCGCTAACTGTTATCTAGCAGTAAGAAACTTGCGCGACGGGCGACGGCTACATTGCAGCACATAATGCGCGAGATAATGCCTACCGCGGCGACACTGAGACGTCCCACTATACTGTGCGAAATCTAATAGTTGTGGAATATTTTTTTCATCACACTTGCTCGAAAATGGTGTCATGACACGTAGGTTTTGCGGGCCGTAAATAACCTATTACGCCCTAGGGCGTAATGTTTTTTTTTAATTGAATACGTTGGTTCTGTTTTACTCTTATTTGTCATGTTCAAAGGAAACGCAAACTTACTTTTTTAACTTTTATCACTGAAATATTTATTTAAAGAGGACTGTTATTGCAAATACATGTAAACTAAACACATATTTCGGTAACATACATTTAATGTTTAAATAGTGTATTTCAATATTTTGCCAATATAAAATCAACCGTTTTAGGTCTTTACCGCTATGGTTTCCGAACGTGACTTGACATTCGCATTGTATATAGATATATATGTCACTAATGTCACTTTCTGTTTTAAAATTCTATTTAGGTTAAGTAAGGTTATTTAGATTTCCTTCCCTCACAAGTGTGATGAAAAACATTGTGTTTGCCACGGGCGGTAAAGGAATTACAAACTCGTGTTATAAAAGCTCTCAGCTTCGCCTCGGCCTTGTAACAAACACTCGTTTGTAATTCCTTACTTACCGCCCTTGATACACAATGTACTATTCTGATCATTAGGGCCTTAGTAAACTTGAAATCGTTTTATGAATCTAGACTATGACAACTGATTGAGGTAGGTAAGTCTACTTTTATGTTTTATGTAGTTAATTAATATTGGAAATTGGAATATGATATTATTATTTTGGAATAGGTAGCCTGTGTTTGTCAACTTTCTTGGCTTATATTGTTCCTCTAATGTGAAATTAAATAAATCACCCCTCTGATTACTTTCCCCTAGCAAGTTACTTGCCGAGGGCTTTGTCAAGTGTTCGGTCTATAAGTAAACAGTGATTACGCAAGTGTGTGCGTCAACAATACCTCAGTTTGTATGGGTGTGTTTGTGTATGGTGCGGCTGCCTTGGCGGATTGGATATCCTTACACCCTTAGCAGCACTATGTTTGTATACACCTATACGTGTGTGTTACAATTATATGTATATGTATAGTCACCGGCAATAATACAGGGTGGGAGGGACTATACCGACAAACTTTAACTATAGATTCTAAAAACTATTAGGAGAAAAAAAAGTTATGTGATGTTTAGTCGAAAAACGCTTACTTTCAGAGATATTCATTATTTTTTAAATGAAAACTCCCAAGTTTGTAACAAGCCCTAATAAATGTGTCTAAGATAGTTTTACAAATGTTTTAAAATCCTTTAACTAAATAGCAATTAACCTTCGCAGTATTTGATGGTAAGCGACTACGAGGCCAAAAAATTGACCTTTCGTTTCCATTTTAGCTTTTTTTTTTCTTTTTGATAACTTTTCAGCCAGTAAGGACATGTTTATAACGAGGGGCTGAATTTACTGATTTATTTTGTTCCATAAGACTATTAATGTAAAATGACAATATTCGATCCATGTTGATATAACATTATTTACTCGTCACACCACCAGGAATTCATGGCTAAAGTATGTCGGTATAGTCCCTCCCACCCTGTATATGATGACACGTGAAACGCATAAATATCTGACACGACCTTATTGCTAGAGGAAAAGCAATTCGTCATATAGCCAGCGCCAGCAAGTGCCAACTTTCCCGACAAAATACGTAGGCAAAACATTATTTACTAACTACATCCACAGAAATATTTATTTTATTTATTTTACACAGTATAACAGTTACACACCAAGGCACTGTGAAATTCATACAAACATAATAACAAAACAACTATAACACTTAGCACAAGTAATAAATATATCGAGCTAGAAGGAAAAAGAAGGACCACGCGTGCTAAAAAGAAGTGGCGGCGACCGACTTTGCACGCCGTTAACTTCGGTTGTATAATTAATTGTTCAAATACCACCAAATAAAATGGAAAATGTATGATTTCCATCACTAAATTACACTTTTGGCGTCAAACACCAAGCAAAAAACGTTACGTGCTTGGATCCCATACAACTCGATGAACTGTTTCCTTGTATCTCGATATATAGGTCTGGTTTCTGGTCTTTCAGGCTAAAAAAAAGCTCGCGCGTCGAGCGCGCGGGGCATCTCCCGACCAAAGTCTGAAAATCCCGACATATTGTGTCCTGTTCCCGATAATAGGGTAATTCAATCTGGCAACCCTAGTGACAACATCTGAACACGTTCCTATATGACTATGTGTGTGTTCGAACAAGTCAACTATTCGTATTATGCATTCAGCTGCGAGGCTTCCCTTTGTGCCGCGTCACGTCCGAGCCCTCGGACGAGTTACTAAGGAGATTACACGATAATGTTAACTTTCAGTTTGAACTGTATCAGATATTTCGGATCTGCTTCTTAACTTTCCAATACATCGTCATAGGGTCGATTAAATCTATTTGACATGCCTCTGTTTATTTGCAATTTACTACCTCTAGGTAAGTAACAATTTCTGTTTATTTTTGTATTTTATCGTACTTTCGATGAACATATTATTGTACTACTGCGGCCGTTTGTAAATCGGATAATTGGAAGAACTTCTAATAAAATAAATATTATGACAGATCTTTTCGACCCTACGTCCGCACTGAGTGGTTCACTAATCGATAATTTTTTTAGGCCCGCAAAAACAAAAAAATCTATCGATGAAATTATAAATTATAGTACTCGTATATATGTTATTCATAATTCATAATAATTTTATTGCATAATAATCATGTGGTACAGGTAAGGTATTACATTAAGGTTGTTTCACACATGAACCCTGTTAGGGCACAGCAAGTATTAAATTTCTTAAATCTACAACTAGAAGGTACAGTCACATACATAAATTAAAACAATCGGATTTTGCAACTTATGTTCAAGGCATAAGATTAGAAACTATTAACTATACTTTTTATGTTTAAAATTATTAGTATTTATTTATTTATTTATTTTTATTGTTCTCATTATTCATATAAATATACATATTTTTATTATTATTATTAATTTAATACGATTGTTATGTTACTAAAATTAACACTATAAATATTTATTTAAATCATAATTTTATGTCATTTTATTTGGGCAGAGATTTATCATTCAGGTACTCGTCTATAGAGTAATAACATTTTTTGAGCAGCAAATTTTTTAGTTCCCTTTTAAATACTCGGTCTTCGATTTCATTACTTATTTTTTCTGGTAGCTTGTTCGCTACAAGTATGCATCGGTAGTATGGGCCTTTTTTGTACATTCCTAGTTTTGAGGCGGGTAATTGTATTTGAGTTTTGTCATGTTTCCTTCGTTGCGAATTTACAATTTTTTTGGTGAAGAGATGAGAATTGTTCCTAACAAATAGTGCCGCTTCCAAAATGTATATAGAGGGCAACGTAAGAATACTTAGTTTAGCAAAGTGCGGTCGATAACTATTTGGTATCTGCGTATTGGTAAGTATGCGAATACATTTTTTCTGCATCACAAATAATTGATGGACATCTGTGCTGGCCCCCCACAAGATCACACCGTACTGGAGCCTTGCATGTGCGAATGCGTAATATGCTGACAGGGCGGTTTCCAGATTAGTGTTAGCTTTAAGCACACTTAACGCGTATATGAAGCTCGATAATTTTGATTTTATATTTTGTATATGTGATTTCCAGTTTAAACTTGTATCTATTTTTATTCCTAATAATTTAAATTCTTTTACTTCCTCAATTGATTCATTTTTTATTTGTAGTGACATTAGCAGTGGTTTTTTTTGAATAGGTTTAAATTGCATTATTTTTGTTTTTTTAAGGTTTATTTCAAGATTGTGTTCTAAGAGCCATTCTGTTATGGTTTCCGTAATTTGTGGGAGGCGATCGTTGCACTCGGCACTATCCGCGCAATTTATCAGCAACGAGACGTCATCCGCAAACATTACACATTTGTCTTCTATAATTTTTGGCAAATCGTTTATGTATGTTAGTACTATACTCTACTCACATCGCTACTCAGACGATATACTGCACACGGGCATTCCAAAATAATGTCGGCTACGTGACGCCATTTTTTTCATACTTCCAACAAAGTTAGGAAGTACATTTTTGGTATGTCAATATTTTATAACTTGGTTTCTGAATTGACAATGTCATTTAGGACTATTTATTTGTTTTTAAGGTAGCTGCCATAGCCGTCACGTCGCGACAAAGTAGACGTTTTCGTGGAATGCCCCTGCAGGCGTCCCACGTGACTCACATATAAGCCTTTTTTAATTGGGTTTATGATAATCAGTATCTTAATTTTTCCTGGAATTGACGATATCTTGAAGTGAACCTTGAAAACTTCACAAAACCGCACACAACACCTATCAAATATTGTTCACTGCGACTGCATTCGAGCTCTACACCTGCAATATTTTCGAATAATACGCTAGAATAACTAATAAAAGCCCCATAATTATCGAGTATTGTTTATTTCAACTGCACTCGAGCTCCGCATTAGACAAACTGTCCTTAAATCTAGTGCGGTTATCGGGTCATCGCGCGTCAGGTCGAAAAGACCTGATATCCGCACTAGGTGACAAAAATTTACTTTCTGTCGGAATCAGCCTCATAGCTTGTTACTATACCGTCGTAAAATATTTGAAGAGACGACTCAAAAACAATATTCGTCTCTTGCCAAAGGAGTCGATGTATAAATAAGTTTGGGAGCCCCTGGTTTAGTTTAAACTCGTCTTGAATCTTTTAGAAAATAGCCTAACTCGAGCGTTTCCAACGTCTGAGGCCCCTTTAACCAAGTGAGAATGTGTGAGACCACCCAGCGGGGTAGCACACGCATGTTACTTTCCACCGGGGTTACCATATCGCGAGATTACTGAGATTTCAGAATTTTCAACTAGGAGTGACGTCACAAGCCCCCACTCCGGAAGTTTGATGCTATATACCTTTGTCGATTTTTAATAATTTGATATACCAAAAAATACGTGTCCCATATTTTTACATAATCTAACTGACAGAGTGATATATTTTTCACTCAGTCGTCATCCCTATTGCGACCGGATTTCAGAAATATTAGGATTTCCGACTTTCCAATTGGATTATCCGATTTTTACGTTTAAAAGGTGACAATAATATAAACCATAACTTGATTTTCAGATATCACAACCCAACTCCAGTCTCTGTTTCAGCTTGGACAAAATGCTTTCGGTTGTCTGTCCGTTTACTCTCACTCCGCCAAACATAGAGTACATGGCGCCGCATCACAAGAGAAGCGATGGCGCAAGAGTCGACCAAGACATGACCACGACCACTCTGCCAAGAGTTCACGACTAAGAAGAGAGTCTGTCCGTTTAGCTGACCGGCTGTTTTTCTCTACGGGTCACATTTCCCGAGTCTGGAGAAATTTTGACAGTAAGTTTGATAAATACTAAGGATTTTTATGTTAATTCAGTCTTTCGAAATGGCGAAGCTATGGGGGTTGACAGACTCGAGAGGTCTACTGTACAGTAGGGTGTCCCGTCATTCGTGATTTTTTTAATATCGTTATGCAATAGCACTGAAAAGTTGTGTAATGTTATGCATAATTAGGGAAAAATAAAGAAAAAAATCTAGGTATATACTTTTAGGGCGTTACCATCAGTTAAATAATGAAAATAGGGGTCATTTTCAGTACTCCCAAAAAAATATTAAATGACAATTATATTATTAATTTATTGTGTCGAAATATAAATACACTTGCACTAAAAATAGATCATAGGTTTATTTGCAGGTTTTTCTTACAAAAACGATATATTAGTTTCCCGGCGTTTAATGTTCTAAAAAATTAGAACGTGAATTAAGCCAAGTTTAATTTATTACATAAACTAGTATTGAATATTTTTTTGTTTGAAGTCTATCCAAATAAAGTAATGAAAACACAAAGGAAAAGTAGAATTTCGTTGGAAAACACACGATATTTCTACATTTTTAGAGACGCTGAAAAGTCGTTATTTTGCGGTTTTAGGGCTCCTTTCGCTCAAATTTTCTCTATATTTTTGTTTTAATGTATATGGTTTATATACGTTATCGTATTCGGTTGACCTTTAACTGCTCCCTTATGATTAATAAGAGCGATTTTGCTACGCAAAATATGTAATAGGGCACTTTTCGAGAAAACGTGTTTTTAGTTCTGAAGTGAGTAACGGTTAAAAGTAATCCAAGAGTAAATAATAATAATAATTAAGCATAAATGTAATAAAAAGATCTCGTTAAACTAATGAAATAGTTTTCGAGATCATAAAATATTTATTATTTTTTTTTAAAATCACTAATATTTTTTTTATACAACTGCCGGTAGCGCCCTAAAAGTATATAGCTAAATTTTTTTCTTTATTTTTCCCTAATTATGGATAAAATCACGCAACTTTTCTGTGCTATTGCATTACGATATTAAGGAAATCCCAAAATTCTGGACACCCTACTGTACAGTCGAGTTCATTTACATCTAAACACTACGGGAACAAAAATATCTGAACACGACCCTATTGTCAGGAGTAAAAAAGCGTATTCAGATATTTTTGTTCTCTTATATATGTAGATGTAAATGAACTCGACTGTACACACATTACACTGGTAGAGTAGTCGACTCTTGGCCAAGTCCCAGGCCGGGTAATTCCACGACAGGGAGTAACGTAAGTCACCAATTTCTCGCGTGTTTCTTCATTGATTGTACATACTCAGGTGTCAATATATCTAATAGCAATTAAAGTTATACATCTAGATTAAAATTAATACTTAAAACGCCATAAATAAATAAACACCCGCTGAAATAGTAACTTCCGTTACATTTTCATGGAATAGCCCAGGGCTCTTTGCTTGGCTTAGGACTAAATGGGGTTTTTCTCCGGATTATTTAAATTTTCATCAGGTAACCCTACGTTAGCCGGCGAGCGTGAAGTGTCGTTTCACACCGCCGCCATACTTCTGACGCTTCACTTCGCGACTTCACAGCCGAGTGCTTGTTTACCACGCCATTGCTAGTCCACAAACCGGACAAGGGCGAGCTATGTCGCAACGTGAGGATTTGTTAGAGCATATTATTATATATTAAACCAGTGTTTTTCAAAGTGTGGGTCGCGACCCCCTGGGGGGTCGCAGAGCCTCTAGAAGGGGATCGCGAGCGCCGAGAAACCTCAGGCAATAAGGACAAAAAAAAGCTCAAAAGTGTAACGAAATAAAATTCAGATTAGAAATCGTGGAGGATAGGGGGTCGCGAATATTTTCGCATATAAAGGGGGTCGTGGTATGAAATAGTTTGAAAAACACTGTATTAAACAATCCGGTAGCGTTTATTCATTATTTTAATATTTTTATCGTTTTTAAGGGGTTCTGTATCTCAAAAGAAAAAAACAACCCTTATAAGATCACTTTGTTATCCATCTGTCTGTTTGTCCGCCTGTCTAGGCGCTTAATCTCGGGAACGCGTAGAGGTAACTAACTAGTTGAAATATGAACTATATACTCAGGTTTACTGTCCCTCGAGGCTGTCAAAAAAATCAAACTTCTAAATTAACGTAAAAAAAAATGGCGGTTTATGCCGCAAAAAACGTATATTTCGTCACGTATGCTACGCTTTGTCACGCGATAAACATAAAGCATTCGTCACGTTCTGACAATATGTGTGCGAGAGTGACGGATGCTTTATCATTTATTTATCACGCGACAAAACGTAGCATCATAAGCGTACAGGTCGAATACATTAATATTATAAATCCAAATTAAGATCTGTTAGCCACACACAGTTAAGGGCAATGGTTTTTTGAGTCTAACAATGCAATTTTTTTCTATAATATCTGTTTTCATTCCCTGATAGAGTATTTTCTCGACACTTTTACTCTGCGGTGACACAGCGGCGCAGTAACGCAGCGGTGACGCAGCGGCGCATTATGCGACCTGCGAAGGACAGGGATTACAATTCGAGCTGGAAGCCGTGCTCCACGGGCGTTCAGAGAATATACGAGAGAGAACACAGTTACTCAGCCGCAGCGACGCAGCGGCGTAGTAACGCAGCGGCGCGTTATGCGACCTGCGAAAGACAGGGATTTACAATTCGAGCTGGAACGGGTGTTCAGGGAATACACGAGAGAGCACACGGTTACCTAGCGTTTGATGAAAATAATCTACTAAATAACTTACTATCGCTCGTATAGGTAATTTCACGAGAGTTGAGTCCACGCACACAACAACACTGTCATGTAATGACAGCGGGATTTTAAATTACTGTTCTTTTTTCGTACCGATAGCAGGTTCAACAGTGAATTGCAAGATAGACCAAAAAGTTTGTTTAAACGATAGCCTCGTGTTTATTTACTCACTCATTCATTTCATTCATTCACTTTTTTTGTAATGAGTACTTCATGTAGCTGTGTGTGTCATTCACCTCAACTCTCGTGAAATTACCTATACTCTACCGTCTCTCGTCGAAATCGGTAGTCGGAACTAATGAGATTGCAATAAAAAAAGGAAACATATATTTTTACTACCTTCACCGACATTTTCGTTGAAATGTCACTGCCACATGAAGAGACGTATCAAATTCCGATTGCATTGTGTTTGTGTATTTTTTGCAGTTCTCATGTTATTATGCACAGGAAAATGAATCAAACAATCAAAATTTCATGTCGTTATAGTAAATTACTACTTTTTTTTTTTAAATAGATGTAAGAAATCAAAGTAGGTACATAGAAAAATTTAATTGCGCTTACCCTTAGTTGCCAGGAATCGAACCCGGTACCTTTGGATCTCCGCCCCAGCGTCTCAATCATCCGACCGGCCGCGGAGCAGTTTGCAATATTTCGCCATCTACCTTGACTTCTGTATCATTCTGGTTTAATAGGTTTTTGAGCTAACTGTGTCGTAAGGTACCTTTTGGACGTTGTCGCTTGCGTCGTATCCGACTCCGTTACTATAGGATATCAAGATAGAAGAGCACAAGCGGAACGTCACAACCAGGGCTCGGAATCCGGTATTTGGTCCATACAAAAATACCGGTATTTTTTCCGTTCTTATCGTCCTTTGGTTTATTATTTCGTTTTTTAACCAGACAATCTATAATACGAAATCATGACTTAAATACATTACTGAGCTGTACATAAAAAGCATAAAATAATTCAAAATATTGGGCTATTTCGGGGTTTTTGCAAAATACCGGTTTCGAGCCCTGGCACAAGTGTGTTCTCTCTGGGCTCGCTCGCTGCCCTGCAGCTGCGTCGGTAACGATATGTATAACATGGCATGTATATTAAATACACAACTTTAGCCCTTATTCAGTCGACATAAGAACTAGAACACATTAGACCAGGAGTCTTCAACCTTTTCCGTTCCGTAAGCCCAAGAATATTTTTTTCTTTCATAACGGGCCGCATAATAGGTAATAGGTTTTTATAATGTTTTTTTTTTTATTTAGAAAATTAATTGTTCCACGTTCACATTCTATACATAAAAATCACGGCGATCCGTTGGTCCTGTGAAAGATGGCAAGCAGCAAAGCCAACAAAGACACTCACTCACTCACCATTACTCAATTTATAAACGATCGACTATTTAGTTTCGTTTTTACAAACACAATTTTACTATTAAACAATTAATATAAAACCCGGACAAGTGCGAGTCGGACTCGCCCACCCCTCGTACGAATTTGTAGGTACATATATTAACGTATCCTATAAATTTTGATTCCCTTATTAAATTTTTTTTATGGTTTAATTAAAAATGTATAGTTTTCAGATTTTTCCCTATAGTTGTAGTATAAGACGGTATTATTTGCCAAATCTCATAGTTCTAGGTCAACGGAAATTTTAGTTTCTTGAGTGTCGAAATTTACGTTTTTTACGGCACAAACCGCCGTATCTTTTTTCCACGTTAACTTAAAAGCTTGATTTTGTCACAGCTTCAAGAGACCGTAGACCTGAGTATATGGTTTAAATTCAGGTCTACGGTCCCTTAAAGCTGTCAATCAACTCGATACCTTCATGCTTTCTCGAGATAAAGGATCTTGGACAGACGGACAACAAAGTGATCCTATAAGGGTTCCGTTATTTCCTTTTGAGGTACGTAACCCAAAAACCTGGTTAAGTTTTTGGCGGGCCGCTGGTTGAGGACCCCTGCACTAGACGATACACGAGTGCAGACGGACATTTTGCCCGAGTGCTGCTGTGTAATAGCATTACGCTGCGCAGTTTGTTATACTTACTATACTGGCAGGGATATGCCTCGCTAGCGCTGGAATTGTAGAAAACGCGAACACTGAAAAGTTCTTTACATTATACTGAGATAGGCGTGGTTTTTTTAGAACACAAAGATGAGTTATTTGCTTGTTGCATTTTATAAATATTGTCATCTTATGTAATAATGTCACAATTGTTGTAATGTTGTTTTTAAAAGAGAAACTGGTGAGTTTCTTCAGGCGCTTCTTCTCACCAGAAGGTCATCTACCGAAGCGCCAAAAGAAAAGAATCAGACATGTAAAAGAGCCCTTGAGGCCTACTTACAGAAATAAATGAGTTTGAGTTTGAGTTTGAGTTTGAATATACGTGGTTTTCTTATACCATGTAACCGACTTATTGACTTACCATTAAGGTCACGTTGGGAGATATGCGTAGCTCGCGAGTGAATGATTCAAAAAAGTATATCAGTTGGTCTAGCTCAGCAGTTGGCAACCTGCGGCCCGCGGGCCGCATGCGGCCCGTGAACCACTCACTTGCGGCCCGCGAACCTCCCTGGCTATTTTGTATGTAAAGGTCGATATATTCAGATTTCAGAACAGTATAAAATCATAAACATAGTGGGGCCCGCGTCAAATTCGTTAGTTACTATGTTGCCCTTGGCTGCTAAAAGGTTGCCGACTGCTCTAGCTCACCGGCTCACTAGCTCAGTTCCGATTCAAACAACTCAGTATATCATTCAACTCACTCGCTTTCAAGTAGCTCTATTGAGCCGTGAGCTGCAAGAAAAAACACGATAAACAAGAACTTTTCGTCCCGGTCTTGTCACCGTTTACATTTCTCTCTCTTTCGTTCGGAAATATTCGGATTTGGAGTAACTGCGCTAAAAGAGTGATACATATCATTGAGAGCTAAAGATTTTTTTCTGTTTAGTGACACATTTTGCGCATGTCTGCACGTTGGTCAGTCACAAGTCACAACTTTGACCATATCGACACAGTATAACATCAGTAATTTTTCTTCCTTCAAAAGGTACATCGCGCGGTTGTATGTGTGCGCGCCGTGAACGAACGCACTCCAAGCAAAGTTTTAAAAATGCGTAAGAATGCTCCAGTACGGATCGCACTATCTGCGCTTCGACCTTGAACACGTATCGCGCGCTCCTAAAGGGCCGAAGATTGATTAGTTGTTAGGGGAGACCGGGTATGGTTGTCTCGCGGGTTGGTTGTCACAGCGGCCATAAAATAATACTAAACGAAGGAATAAGTGCATCGATTAGTGAAGTACGGAAGGATGTACAGCTCTTGCGATCTTTTAGCACCGATCGATGTACTTAATGTTTTGTTTAATATTATTTTATGGCCGCTGTGACAACCAACCCGCGAGACAACCATACCCGGTCTCCCCTACTTTTTAATTTAGTATGGAGTTCTTGAAGAGGGGAGTGAATAAGGTTCTTAAAGGGTCGGCAACGCGCACGTAATGCCCCTGGTGGTGCAAGCGTCCATAGGCTGCAGTGACTGCAGGCCGTACACTTGTTTGCCACCCTAGTTATATATTAAAAAAAAACTTGTCTGTCTTTATACTTTGGTATCGAATCGACCACTGTAGTTGACTGTACATTTTTACCCCTATTCGTAGTCGTAGACATATTATGTTACATGCAACAATAAATTCGGTCGTAACGTTATGAATATTCTTTAGTAACGAAATAAAAGCGCGGGTTTATTCGTACGGGCGGCAGTAAAGCGAATTACCATAGAAATATTACAATACTACAAAGTACCGGCGGAAAAAACTGTTTACTACCATTGTCGGGGGCCGTAAAAAGTTTATGGGGTTGTGGTTCCACCGGCTATTATGCCCCACGGTGGGACAGAGTGCCCAACAGCAGCAATTCTATAGAAAGCTTTCAATTGCTTTCGTGTAATTGAATTTGCTGTCTATTGGCAATTTCAAAGAAGCTTAGATTCGTTTAAAAGTCTCGTCTTTTGTTAGCATTTTGTTTGGTTCTCATTTAGCATTTTTCTGATAAAAGTTCTCAAGAGTAGAATAATGAACGTAGGGGTTTTTGTAGAAATAGGTAGTGGAAAATAACCTACCTTTAAGATAGTCGAGAACAAAGAATGGATGTCTTTGCAAGTGGCATTTATTTAGAGCCGAGGTACTGGAGATATACTCATACTCATTTATTCATAAAATATTTTTAAATTTTACATGTCGAGAATTTTACAAAGAAAAGATTATAATAAATTAATTTGACTAAATTAAATTACTAATAATAAAAAGATAATACCTATGTTCAAATGAATTCCTGACATTGATAACTACTGTTACGATACTGTTACTGTTGTGATATGTACTGTTTACCTACTTATTATTGTGGCCACTAAAATAGAGTGCGACTACGATAACTTTGCAGAGCAGAATATTTTCATAGAAAGGACATTGGGTACTTTACTATGGAAAAATTCCCCACGGCGGACAAAGCTGAAGCATACCTCAATTGAAAGCTTTTAACTTCTAGTTTTGCAAAGGGGCATTATTGTGGCGTATGGGAATACCGAAATATAATTACATTAATAATTCAGGTACGGTGATCGTTGATCTTCACACATTGTTTTATTCTTTACAATTACAAATTGCGTAATATAGAAAGCTTTATCAAAATAATACATAAGAAAGAGACAGCTAGTGTTTTGTCGCTTGCAAACGAATGTTGCACTTGAAGTTTGAACTTCGAACACTAATCACGACGCATTTGTCAATTTGGGCATAGAATAAAGAAACTTAACGACGCCAATCTCCAGCAAGAAGTCCGGTATAAAAATCTCATTTTCTCAGCTTTCCCATTACTTTTGGGAATAAAAAATACACAGTGGTAAAGCCCGTAACATTATCTAAAATCTTTAATTGGTTTCGTTTGTGTCCGCTAATAGGGCAAAAGTGGGGAAAAAAGTACCCAATGTCCTTTGACTTTTAAACGAATGTGTTGCCATGTTCCGCTCTGCAGGGTTATCGTGGTTGCACTCTAATAAATGATAAAAACGCCTGTGAACTAATAAAATATGTGGTGTTAAATATTGTTCGGTTCACTTTGCGCGTACAGAACCAAGTTTGATAGGTAACCGGTTTTCAACAAGACAAAATAATTCTTCATAGCTAATCCGGTTATCATATGGGATTTTTTTATTTAGAAAACCATTCTGCCGTGTTATCACTGAAACTAGACTAACCTCTATGGAGTTGTATAGAGGTTAGTCCAGTTTTAGATATCGTACGGCAGCATTATTTTATTTGGTATTCTATGTCGAAGAACTTATTTTTCGCAGCAAACTCGGTTATCAAACGGGAATTTGTTTGAAAACGATTTTTATAAAATGTATTCTAAATGAATGAGTTTGTTACTTTTTTTAAGGAGAAGTAGTACTGTTTTACTAAATTGGTGAATATTGATTTTACTTTTTATAATTATAGACTCGATGCAATAAAGAGATTTCATCTACGGGAACGAGTGGTTTGGTCACTTTACACACCCCGAGTTTCAATTAAATGTAACAAGTTTTAGGGTTATTCTTCAGAAATATGCCTGCGGTCACCTTATTCCTCTGGTCCTTTTTCATATTAAATGTATGGAGACAGAGGAATAAGTCGCAGACATATTTCTGAAGAATAACCTTTTACACAGGCTTCTGATTCGAATTGGTTGGCCTTTATATACAGAAACTGGATGGGAACAATTTGGTGGTACTTAGACCTAAAAAAGATGATGTAGTTGCCCGGAATGTTGTGTGCTAAAACGCTGAGCTCATCTAGCACGACCCGCGGAGGCGTGGTGACCCCGTTGCCTACATTTGTGACCGGATAAAAAGCCTTTTATTTCTTACAGAAAAACAAGAAATATTACAGATTGTTGGTAAACTTGGTATCTTAAAACTAAAAAGGAATAGTACAGTACACAACTAGGGTGGTAATACAAAGAAAGGCCGAGATCGCAGAAGTATGCGGCCCGAGCTGCAAGCGAGGGACGTAAATATGCGATCGAGGGCTTTCTTTATTACCTCCCGTGTTGTGTACGCTTGGCCAGAAAGCGGCTTTTTCCGTACCTACGCGTAGCGTGCGGTAAAAACCACTTTATGGCCAGGTGTGGCATAAATGTGATTTTATTAACTACGCTAACTTGAACTAGGCATTACTAGTAGTAGTAAGTTGTGTCTGCAAGAACCCCTGGGCGGGTAAAGGCCTCCTCCAAAGATGACCATATCTCTCTGTCATATTAAGTGCCGTAAATAGGACGGTGCCACCGGTGCTCAGGCACAGGGTGTAGACTCTGGGGGGCGCAAGAATGGCCAGACCAGGCAGGACCCTAGGGTACAGAAAAGGCTATTTACGCCACTGGCCACTTCGTTCCAAAGCGGGCCGGCTGTCCTCTTGATCTCGTCTTCCCAACGTGTCAAGCGTCCTCTACTCCGATTGCCTGGCGGGCCGCACCATAGAGTCGTTCTTATAGACCACCTCTGGTGTGACCGGCTTCATCATCATCATCAGCCCGAATTAGTCCACTGCTGGACATCGGCCTCTTCCATGTCACGTCATCGAGCACTATCCATCATACGGCCACTCGCATCCAGCCTCTGCCACCTTGCGAAGATCGTCACTCCACCTTGTTTGAGGGCGCCCCACACTACGTGACCGGCTTAGTGCGGTACCCGAAAACCTGGGTCCCGGGTAACCGACTTTATTTAGACACTGTGTGACGGGCGGGTTTGCTTTGCATCGGGCGATTCGGGTTATTCCACCTGTACCTGTTACCACCAAATTGATTTAGTGGTAACAGCTGGGAATTTTTTTCCCATCTGTCACCACTAAAACCATACATTTAGTGGTAACAAGTGGGAAAAAAAATCCCAATTGTTACCACTAAATCAATTTGGTGGTAACAGGTGGGAATAACCCGGCGCTTCGGGCGGCACTACCAAGATCGAAGCAAATAAACTCCTGTTCATTTTCTGTTCTGTCGGACTCAAAGCAACCCCACATACGAGCTGAGCGCAATATCCGATCGAATTAGTTAATTAATTCTAGTGCACTAATGCTGCACGGGCAGCGCGCGCGCAACGGCGCTCGCTCATGCGCAGCGCCCGCAGTAATCCCGGCCTTTGTGTCGCCTTTCCGCCCCCCGCAGCGCTAACCTGCTGTGTGCTTTTAACATTTATGGGCAAAATGAACCTTTGCGTCATTTAAAGGTTTTATTATAAAATCTTTAATAGTACAGTAAAAAGTCTTTTAAATTAATACTTGTTACTCATTTTGACCATACGGTCAAGTCTAAATAATATTAATTAGTCCTATGCTTATATCAGCGATCGACAACCTTTTAGTAGCTAACAAATTTGACGCGGGCCGCGCTATGGTAATAATTGGTGATTTTATACAATTTTGAATACATCGACCTTTTTATACAAAATAGCCAGGGAGGCTCGCGGGCAAGTGAGTGGTTCAGGGCGACTCAGAACCCGGGTTAAAAAACCTAGTAATTAATAAAAATTATGCATGTATCGTTTTATTTTAAAGGTAATAAATAAAATCTAACGTCGGCCGCCTTAAAGCAAACACGTAAAAACATCACATGCTTGCTCATCTTCATCTTACTTAACACGGCCAGCAATGCCGGCAAGTTCATTGTAGGTAATGCTACCCGGGTACCCGAAAACCCGGGTAACTGAATTTACTTAGACTCGGGTTTCATATTTGACCGGTAATTGCATTCCCTAGGCGTTAACCACTTTCCATCAGGTGGGCCTGCTGTTTGCCAGTTTAATGCAATAAAAAAGATGGAATGATTTAAACAAATACACACTCTCTACTAAAAGTATGGTAAATATTTGAATCGTCGAAACTGATAGTAATCGCAGAGCGAGCATTGAGCCGGTGACGCCCACTCGGCGGACAGATACATCACGCCGATAAGTGAAGCGGTCCCATTCCGCATAGTTTGGTTGGGGCTTGGCAGGCCTTGCCTATAGAATTATACGAGTCTTTGTAAGGCCGAGGCCAACTTGTTTCATTCATTCAATCTGAATTTGAACGTCCATGTATCTACGTCCCTTGAAGGACCACAACCCTGAATAGCATCAACTCATTTCAACGCAGTCTTCTCTTCAATGGCCAATGCGAGTTATATAATAGAGGTAAATATTTACCTAGCAAGTGAAAGTGGGCTGGCAATGGGCTGGGCATATAGCTGGAAAACCGATGGCCGATGAAACGTAAAGATTCTCGAGTGGAGACGACTATCACGAACCGAAAAACGCAACGTAGCCGTAGATCGGTCCCCACAAGATGGCCTGGCGACCTGGTTAAGGTCGCCGGAAGTCGGTGGAGGCAGGAGTCGTGCGACCGTTCGTTGTGAAATTCTGTGGGACCAGCAGCAGTGGACGTATTAAGGCTGCAATTGACCGAAGAAAAAAAAAGACCCACTTTCCACACCACTTCTGATCTCACGTTTCAAATGTTAAATCCTTAGTATCTTTAACTTTTGTATTTGATAACATTCAGAAAGCAGTTTTTAATTGAAAGTAAATACGCAACGTAAAAGATAACATTTCGGACCCTTGGTAAAATAAAGCCGTATGTGACTTTACGTTTTAAGTGCTTTTATTACGCAAATGTTACACAAATGCTGTAAATTATACGAAACAAAAATATTTAAACGCTTCCCCTAAAAGGTCGTCATTTTGCAGATGCGGCTTTATTTTACCGATTTGTGTAACATTCGCGTAATAAAAGCACTTAAAACGTAAAGTCACATACGGCTTTATTTTACCAAGGGTACGATTTCTGAACGTGACGGCGAACTCAAACTCGGTATCTTCGGAGACCATTTGGTGATTGTACGAGTCCTCAAACACAGCACAATGGCGCGCGGGGCGGAGACACGGACGACCTCCCTGGAGACCTAATGCCCGCGTCAACCCAGCACCACCTCACACCCCTACAGCCACAGCCCACGAACACACACTGTCCAATGCTGAATTAAAGACAACTAGTACACCGTTAGTCGGTTCCAACGCGCAATGGAACGAGGACGTCCTAAAGGGGAACACTAATTCCCAAACTTAACCGAACCGCGTCGCGAGTCCTAACAACTCGGACACGAATTCAAGTTAACACTCAACGAACTCGCCGGCTAAGCCGGTATTAAGTTCTTTGCCGTAGCAATAAGATAGTTTCGGGCGTTACCTGCGCTGTTTGCACAGGGCGGGCAAACACACGAGGAATTCCAACAAAGAACAATGGGCAAAGCGAGCACTAGCACGCCCGTAGTGCTCGCCAGGGTTGCCAGTCGATTTTTTTTAATCATCGCCATACCGCGAAATTATACAAAATCGGATGTCAGGATACAGCCAGTAGCATAATATAGACTATTTAGTATTTTTTTAAGGCGAACCACGAGGGGCTTTCTAAAGTTCGATTTTTTAAAGATCCGATCATGCCTTCGCTCTCGCTTTCCTGTAAAACAATATCAAAATAAGCAGGATAGGACTTCAAATTTTTAAATTCCTATAATTAAAATTCCCGGACTTATAAAATATGAATCCAGAAACCCCCATAACCGATAATAGAAACCCGATTTAACCGATAATAGAAATGAAAGTTTGTTTCATTATGTATCCAATTATACATGGAAATTCAGGATACAAAGAAGATTCAAAGAGCCTCGGGATTATACAATTTTTGTATCCAATTATACAATTTGGCAACCCTCGCGTCCGGGAGTCGTAACGTTTTATAGAGGCGGTATAAAAAGTAAGCCCGCGTTCCGGCGACACGCCGATCCATCATGCCCCAGATCGAATTACAAGCTAGGTCCCGGTCCCGAGAACCGTGTCAGCTGCCGATGCCGCGGCAACTTTGCCGCGTTTTTTACGGCGTCTATCAGAGCTGCTAGATTGTATAAATGGATACAAAAACTGTATTATTGGGAGACTTGTGGGTATACAAAGAGTCTCCCGATTATACAATTTTTATCCTGAATCTCCCTGTTTAATAATATAAAATGCTACAAGCTAATTCATTTCTAGCGCTAGACTGATTTATGATAATTTCTGAACACACCTTTTATAAGCTTAGCAGTTAAGTCATTTAAGTTTAAAATTTGATTTCCTCGTCGTGCTACCAGGGACCGTTTTCGTTACGATATAAGCGGTACGGTACCGCTATAGAATATCGGTACCGTAATGATATAAAGGTAGACTATACCGGTTGAAATATTTTGTTACTGTACCGCTTTATACCGGTACGTACCGCTAATGTTGAAAGCGGTACTTATACCTTTATTATTACGGTACCCAACCTATATCTTTTCAGTACCGAAATTTTTCGCGCGCATATTGTGGCTTTCCATAAGAAAAGGGACCTTATGGCAGTTTCTAGTTACGGAGATATGGACGTTTTTGTGAAATCCTTCAAAATCATCATTTTTTTCTTTTATGCAAAATTGTAAAATATAGGAATAGACGTGTATTTGTAGCTTCGTTTCACAGCTGTACGTTAATTTTTTCTATCTATATAAGAATTGGGTTCAAAGTTTAGGAGAAAAGGGTCCTTATGGCAGACTTCATACAAAAATGATAAATCTATTGATAAAATTGTTTAATAAAATTTACTTGCAACTTTTGCTTATTTGTATTTCTTTTTTATACCACGACGGTGGCAAACAAGCACGCGGCCTGCATAATGGTAAGCAAAATTTTCAAAATGATCCCAGAAAGTTGAAAATTTGGAAGGAAAGGGTTTGGGGGCCACAGATTCGGAATTAAAAAAAATTGAAAATAAAAATAAATACATTTGTATGTCGTTTTTTTAAAGCTTATTTAGGAAAAAGTTTTTAAACATTTTTTAAAAAGTGTTCTTGGCAAATCGTATAACTTTTTGATCATTTTAGAAAAACCTTGTTTTTTTTTCAAAAATTATACAAAAAAAAACACTGGCGAATGCCTATCATTTTTGAACATTTTAGAAAAAGTTTTTTGTTTTTTTTTTTTAGTTTTTTTTGGATGTTTCTACAATTTTAGATCACTTTGTCATGTTTAAAAACCTTTTCAGAAAAAGATTTATAAACATTTTTTTAAACATGAAAACGTGTTTTTGGCGAATCGTAAAACTTTTTGACCATTTTAGAAAAACCTTGATTTTTGTTCACAAATTTTACAAAAATTAAAAAAAAAACACTTTCTGGCGAATGCCTATAATTTTTGACCGTTTTAGAAAAAGTTTTTTAATTTTTTTTTCGAAATACTTACGAAAAAGGTTAGTTTTTTGGCGGTTTCTATAATTTTTGACCACTTAAGAAAAATAATCCTTTTAATTTTTTTTCAAAAGATCAACAAAAACAAAAAATATTTTTTGGCGAATCCTATCCTACCATTATGATTTTTTTTATAAAACTCGGTAATTTTTGGTTTTATAGAAAAGTCGTCCATACAAAACACATTTATTTTAGCGTATTTTATATGATAGCATCACAAAGCATAGGTCATCATAACACCATGGTGTGAATTATTCAACATAGTGTTATAATTATGAGAATAACTCTTAATTGACCAAGATTTGAAGTAAATTTCTAAAAACCTTTTTTCTTCGGTATTCTGTTTTAATACAAGTTTAGTAAATAAATAATGTTAATATCGTGCGTGCCATACTGTAATTATCAATAAGTTTTACCTGTGATTGGTCATAAGGTCATAATATCCCATACATTTGGGAAAAGGGACCTTATGACCAATCACTTAAATTCAACAACGTTATTTGAGAATTACTCTTAATTGATCAAGATTTGAAGTAAATTTCTAATAACCTTTTTTCTTTAGTTTTCTGTTTTAATACAAGATTAGTAAATAAATAATTTAAATATCGTGCCATACTGTAATTATCAATAATTTTTGCTCATGGCTGGTCATAAGGTCCCTTTTCTCAAATGTATGGGAGTAAATTTGTGATTTTTACGTAACTTCAATGGTTTATAAATAAAAAAATAAGACTTGTAGAATAATAATGACACTTTTGTGATACTTGTGTAGACTGATTAAATATGATTTAGAACTCACTATACGAAAATTGTGAATATTATAGGGATGATGAAAAATATAATAAAAATGACATTTTAATAAAAATTAAAATATTTCGTTAACTATGTGATTGTATTTCTATCCCAAAATGTAAATTCAAATATCTTCAACTACATTATATACAATGATTCAGATTACAATATATTAAAGAACAGGCCGATTTTTTTTTAAATTTCGTTCTCATGAGCGACTTCCTCTAATCAAAGGCTGATTTTTCACGACCTGGAAGTCACATTAAAAAAACCATTACTGATTTCCAAAGAAAAACAGCTTAAGATACATAATCAATCATCATCTTCATAACTTCCATAATTTGTTTTATTTCTGTTTTTTACCTTTTTTGTTTTTAGTTTGTGTTTATTGTTATTTTTGATTTATTTTTTATTTCTTTAATTTTTTTGTTTTTATTTTGTATTATTTACTTTATTTGTTTTTAGTTTGTGTTGATTGTTATTTATTGTTTTTATCTTTAATTTTTTTAGTATATGTTGTTTAGGTATTTTTTAAAAACAAATTAAAGTAAAAAAAACAGAAAATACCTAATCATCACAAACTAAAAACAAATATAAGGTAAAAAAACAAATACAAGAAAAAATAGCAATCAACGCAAACTTAACTACTAATACAAATACTAATAAAAATAAAATAAATAAACAAACAAACAAAAAATACCTAATCAGCAGAAACTAAAAACAAAACTAAGGTATAAAAAAAACAAAACAATACAAAAGAAAACAAATAAAAGGTAAAAAAAACAAAAAATAACAATCAACACAAACTAAAAACCAAAAGGTAGAAAATTTTAAAATATAACAAAAAAATTAAAAACACCAAATGAAAGAAAACAGTAACTCAAAATTAAAACAAACAAGGTACAAAAAAAACAAATTTAAGATAATAAATATAAAAAGTACCTAATCAACACAAACTAAAAACAAAAACAGGTAGAAAATACAAAGTAAATCCAGTACATCTAACATCAAAAAGCATAAAATACCGAATCAACACTAACTAAAAACAAGAATAAGATAAAAAAACAAATAAAAGAAGAAAAAAAACAAAAAATAACAACGCAAACTTACAACAAAAATAGGTAAAAAAACAATAAAATACAAAAATAACACAAATTAAAGATAAAAAAGACAAAAACACCTAATCCACACAAACTTAAAACAAAAATAAGGTAAAAAAACAAATAAAAGAAAAAAAAACAAAAAATTACAATCAACGCAAACTTTAAACAAAAAATGTAAAAAAACCAAAAAAAATAAAACAAGTTAAAGATAAAAAAACACCCAATCCACACAAAGTAAAAACAAAAAAGGTATAAAATACAAAGTAAAACACATTAAAGATAAAAAAAAACATAAAATACCTAATCAACACAAACTAAAAACAAAAAATAAGGTAAAAAAAACAAATAAAAGAAAAAAAATAGCAATCAACGCAAACTTAAAACAAAAAAGGTAAAAAATACAAAGTAAAACAAACCAAAGATAAAAAACAAACAAGAAATACCTAATCAACTCAAACTAAAAACAAATACAAAAATAAAACAAATTAAAGTCTTCGGGGAAGACCTAGTTTAGTAGTGAACGTCTTAACGTTGAAATGATAATGATGCTCAAGGCTAAAGACGACGCGATTGAAACTTGACGACGCGACGACGCTCGGCGCACACACATAAACCTCAAACGGTACCTTTTTAAAACGGTTAAGGTTACCGAAAAAAAATTGCGGTACCGTTCAATTTCGATACCGTTTCATTTCGGTTGCGCTACCGAAATCATACCGAAACAAACGGTATGACGTCATACCGCTTTAAAACGCTACCTTCATTTTTCGGTTATGCAGTCCCTGCGTGCTACTCCTATTATTTGAATAATAAGGGTCTTATTACGCATGTTTCCACACAAAACTAGTCGCGGCGAGTATGCCGCGATCGAAATCTGTATGAAAACACGTTCGCAACTCGCTCGCAAATCGCCAGTCACGCCAGTGTGAAAAGGCCCTAAAGGAACGCTGCGATTTGATCTTCAAATTTTCAAACTTTGGAGTAACGTGCAGAGCTGCATACTGACTGAGATAAAAATTAGCCTTATATAAAATTACTTATAAACAACGTTATCTCTTCTTAGTCGTATACTCTTGGCAGAGTAGTCGTGGTCATGGGGGTCGTAGCACCACCTTTTTGACTGTCTCCCGCCATCTCTCCCTCACCGACGCATTTCTCGCGCACAGATTTAGGGACTGGAAACAACGTTATGCTGCAAGAGATAAATACATGAATACAATATTTTAATATTTTCTTTTGCTGGTATTCCTGATGTCCGATTTTGCATAATTTAACGGACTTGTCCGAATATTCATACAAATTGTACTGGCAACAGTGGCAACACTGTCTATCTGAGCCCGCCTCGAGACTTCCATTTCGGGCTCGCCGAGGCGCGTCCAATTACGAGCGTACGTGACTCTAGTTCGAGTTTAAGACATTGAGCCCCGGAGCGACTCGCCATGAAATTAAAACGTCTTTGAAGTATGTAAATTAAAGTGTGACGTAGCAGAAAGGTTGCGAGCAGACGTCCCGGCTTCGAGTCAATATCGACTAGCCACTTGGATGATACAATCATTTCATGGGAATCTAACTCTTATTGTACTTGATACACGGGTGCTTTTGCAATGAATCCTTTGCTCCCGTTACGCTTTTCGGAAGGTAAGCGCTCTATATGAGCCGTGTCCGATTGTCGGGCGAACCATGCCTCGGGCCGTTGCTCCGTGCTACACGCTATCCACTGCCTCTCGATGCTGGTGAGACTGATGTATGTGTGCTTAGGAAGCAGTAATGGATGGTGGAGCGAGACGAATCGTTCTCCCGGCACGGATGGGGCGTGAAGTGTTGCGGATGGGACCGACGACGCCGGCACGACAGGACTGTGCAAGTGTGCATGTGTGAGATAACCGCGTGTTTGTGCCGCTGCCGCTGCAAACACGCGGCAGATAATACGAATCCCAGATTAATGTTCCAAGCTTTGCTTCAACATTGCAATCGCTCACACAAGTCACACATTAAGAAAAAATCCTAGCTAGCTCTCTAGGGACCAATCTGAAAACCAGTGCTGGGCCTCCCCACCCATCATTCGCTGAAATTGGTACCCATTGCCAAATAATATTTGAGTTACTTTTTTCCTTGTTTCTTTGTTTGTAGTTTTTAGCTTATTCATGTTTTATTCTTTTTTGTAACGTGTTCTTTCTATGGCAATAAACATTTTCTAATTTCTAATTTGCTGGTTAGTACCTTTTAACGAAATTTATTAGGTACTCTCACTTTCAAAAACTATTCTCTTAGGCCACGGAAGGTTGAATAGTTCCCTAAAATCATCGATAGTAATTTCGTTGTTCCCTCAAGGACTCATAACAGTGGGTAATGATTATCAATTATGTTATGGATGAGCAAGGCTTTAACAATGTGCCGTTTGCTTTATTATACCAATCAAACATGCACCCTCTAAAAATGGTTTCCAAATGCTCTTATTTATCATATCTTTCGCGTTGGCTGTACTGTCTATAGTTCAGCAAGGATGTTCTCTATGGGTATCATTTAATCGATCAGCAAAATATTCATATTTTGGTCAGCAGAAATATGTATTTGGTCAGCCAAAATAGCTAGTTGGTAAGCAACTTATGGTAAGCAAACATTTATAAATCAGGCTGCAATTAATGATATACTGATCTGCTCTAAATTATTTTGGTCAGCAAATTAAATATTTGAGCTGCATTAAGCGATCTACGGTAAATCAAATTTTGGTAAGCAATCAGTAGGTAAGCAAAATATTTCATTTTGTTCATCAAAAAAAAAGGGGGCAATAAAACCTAACTGGGCGCAACTATTCTGCCGCCAATCGTGTGCGCATTTCGTCATTCGGTAATTGTCAGCTGTCAAGTAGCAGGTGTCACTGTGATATATACAGGGTGTCACTGTGATATATACAGGGTGTCACTGTGTTATATACAGGGTGTAACTGTGATAGATACAGGATGTAACTGTGATATATACAGGGTGTCACTGTGATAGATACAGAGTGATACTGTGATATATACAGGGTGTCACTGTGATAGATACAGGACAGGATGTCACTGTGATATATACAGGGTGTCACTGTGATATATACATAGTGTCACTGTGTTATACACAGGGTGTCACTGTAATGTATACAGGGTGTCACTGTGATGGGCTCATATAAAATTGGTACTTCGATTTTTTATACATCTCATAATGTTTAGAAGTTATATTATTTATTTACAACGTGTATCGTTTCGTTTTTAGGGTCAGCAAAAAAAATAACCCTAACCTACCTATTTTTGAGAGCCGTTTCGTTTTTAGGGTCATCAAAAAGAAAATAACCGTAACCTACCTATTTTTGGGAGCCGTTTCGTTTTTAGGGTCATAAAAAAAAATAACCCTAACCTACCTATTTTTGGGAGCCGTTTCGTTTTAGGGTCATCAAAAAAAAAATAACCCTAACCTACCTATTTTTGGGAGCTGTTTCGTTTTTAGAGTGACACCCTGTATACATTACAGTGACACCCTGTATATAACACAGTGACACCCTGTATATATCACAGTGACATCCTGTATCTATCACAGTGACACCCTGTATATAACATAGTGACACCCTGTATATATATCAGTGACACCCAGTATATATCACAGTGACACCCTGTATATTTCAATTAAACTGCTTACAGACATGTTTTCTCTGCTGACAGTGACATCCTGTATCTATCACAGTGACACTCTGTATATAACACAATGGCACCCTGTATATATCACAATGACATTCTGTATATATCACAGTGACATCCTGTATACATTACAGTGACATCCTGTATACATATAACACAGTGACACCCTGTATATATCACAGTGACATCCTGTATCTATCACAGTGACACCCTGTATACATTACAGTGACACCCTGTATATAACACAGTGACACCCTGTATATATCACAGTGACATCCTGTATCTATCACAGTGACACCCTGTATATAACACAGTGACACCCTGTATATATCACAGTGACACCCTGTATATCTCAATTAAACTCTCTGCTGACCAATTGTAAAATCTTGCTACCCAAGTAATTATTTTGCAGCTGGACTGTTTATTAGGCAGCCAAATGATAAAAAAAAGCAGATTAATATTGGTTAAAATGTTAACCGTTTTTAAACTGTTTGCTGAACAAGAGTTGCCGCCCGATTTTATTTATTGCCAGCCAAATCTTTGTATGCTGCCCAAATGATTTAACTGCTTATTTTTTTTTGCGGATCAATTTTAATAACGGCTGACCAAAAATTTACTTTCCGTTCTCTATCTATAAAAGATGTGCTCGCGCAATCTAGGAATTGAACAAACAGTCTCGAATCGAAGTGCAAGTACGAATGCAAGTTTATTTTGTTTTGTCGCCGGGCCCCGGGTGTGGACACGCTTCGTGTCTCTGCGACTTTTTGTCCTGTTTGCAACGGCCTTCTTTTTTAGCGCTTTTTTCGGGAGGTCTGAAAAACTAGCGGCAATTGATTTGGACGAGAAAGCAAGCGGAAGGTCGCTGTGATGCAATGCCATAACAACGATCGATTTGGTACATTTTATAAAATAACATTATTAATCTAAGTCTTCAGTCTTCACATCTACTCATCAGTGTATTCATAGCAAGTTACGATGAGAACAGAGATATCGTGTGATTCAGTGAAAGCCCTTTGACGTTTGAAATAAATATCATAGATTTTTGCTATTTTCTTTACGATTTTCAATACAATACTCTTTATTGCACACCAGAAAATTACAGAGATCCTTTCCAGAGATAAACAAGATACTAAAACTAATGGTAAACAACAGGCGGTCTTATCGCTAGGAAGCGATCTCTTCCAGACAACCTTTGTGTAGCGGAGATGATGCAAGAAACAGTAGGAAAGTAGGCAAATTTTGATATTTTTTCGACGTTACCGCCGAGTTCACGACTGGTACAACCATTTTTTTCTTGTCTTCTGCTGTAAATCATACGAAGAAAACATACAAAACTATCATGTCCTCTTAACCTTTTTTTAAAGATACCTAAATCATATTTATCAGAAAACAGTAAAGACTATTGCCACGATTACAATTTTTCCACAATGTAGCGAATTGCTTTTTACAGCACAGAGTTGATGAACGTGTCTGTCACCTCGATCTCTTAATTAGTCGCCAATTAAATCAAGAACATTCCACTAAAACGTTTAGATTAGAAGCCTGGTTAGTGTCATTACAGATATAAACAAGATAAGCCACAAAGTATTTTAGCCCGTCTCGTGGGGTATCTCTCTGGTGAGGTTATCGCCCGCCAATCCCGCCATCCATCTTGGTCGCCCGGTGACAGCTCGGTCGTGCATCCTACGGACAGGCTCGATGGGAGTCACTCACTTTAAGTCGACTGTTTACATTCCGTTTTGGTTTGCATCTCGTTTGTATGAGATGTACAAGAGGTGTGCTGCGACAGGTGCAAATGTTACTCAAGATAATGCTGGTATGCTGTGAGAAATTGTAATAACTTAGTATTATCCTCATAGGCGTGGTACTCGAATGAATAGTCACTCAAGTGAACGTTTAACATTTTTTTCACAGTTCGTTTCACTTCGTGTTCAGACGTATCACTTTGAGTGAAATATGCAGAATGGAACACGAAAATGAACCGTCTGATTCCACCTTTAATAAAACATTTGCTATTTTTAACTATTATTAATACCTATTCAACGAACAAGAGCTCTCTCGCACCGTGAACCTCCTCCTCCTTCCTACATTTTAAAGGTATTTTTACGTGAAACGGTTTGAAATTTCAGAATTGAGAAGCAGTGTAAACGAAGTGAAATGTAAACGGAACGAACTAAACTAGACGTCAGAAAAATACATCGCATTTCAGCGAGGCGCTCAGTGAGCACTCGATGGCGGCTTCAACGTTTCTATTTCCGCGCTCGAAGGCTGGGAAATATGGCACTCCAGCGTCTGGTATCGCTTTGTGCTGGCTGTTTGTGCCCGAATTCATTTGCGTGGAAATTTGATTTAACCGAAACTTCTATGTGTCTTTTCGCATCTTTTGTATTTAATCCTACTTACGTTTTTTCCGTCTTGTCTCGGCAGCTTAACTCAATTCCACGTAATCTTTTGTAAGTTCACTGGTATACTTAATAATTGTGTAAAATTACAAGTATTACAACCCGATTCTGTTCATTTTTGAAACAGTCTACTTCATACATGTATAACTTAAAAACTATGACTGACCTAGAGATAACGAATAGACAGCCTACCCGGTGTTGGCCCAGGAATTTTTTGCCTACCTACCTGGTAACTTAATAGTAATGAGTAATGAGGTAAGCAAACTGGTAATTTTAAAGGCTCAATAATGTTTTTTAAATTGCAAAGAGGCAGGTAGTAATTGGAGCATTCACCTAACGCTCACTAATTGGGGCTGCCCGGTGCTTTTATTGTAATAGACACGCTATTAAGTCGTAAATAACGATGCGAGCCTTCGGCGATTTGGGTGCGTTGCGTAGGGAGGTGGTAAGAGCCTAAAATATGTACACAATTTCAAATGTTACAGTCCGAGTCCCGAAATTTACAGTACAATTATTACTTAACAAGCTTGGCTTTATCGAGTGTATCCTTTATAGTCGACCACTGGCCCAGTTTTAGCCTGAATTGAATATCTATAGTGGTATTTTGAATAACGACATGTTACTTTGGCACGTGACTTAGGTAGGTCTTACATGAAATCGAGAATAGAAAAATCGCTACTACCGGACAATTGGCGTTCATGCAAAGACTACTCATTATTTACTCGCTGATAAAGAAACCCGAACACGTCCTCGAATGTGACTGGCGTGGCGATATATTCTTGGTAAAGCCGGAGCAGATTTGGATTACTTTTTCTTCAGAAGTAGTAGATACCAGGGAATGCGCGAGATCACGAAATCGCGAGATCTCGAGCCGATTTTCGAGATTCAATCTCGTCTGCAGGAAGTCTCTATTTTTGCAATCTCGGTCGAGATCTCGAAAATGTTAATCGAGATCTCGACCGAGATTGAAAGATTGATGCATGTGATGTATTTAGTGTTGATTAATGTTTTTAAGGCTAGCATACAACTGCCGGCTCACTGTGGTGCTATAACCAGTGTGGAAGACGAGCGGGCGTTCTCTGCTACTGACATTTTAGCAACAAATATTAGATGGCGCATGGCCGATAACAGCTTGTATGATAGTGACAGCGAGAGTCCTACAAAACGTGGCGTTCACTTATGTTCGTGAAATCGTGGCAAATGTGGAGAGGATCAGTAGACAAACATGTAAAGTAGACAGAGCTCCTGTTCGCTGAGCGTGTAATCTAGCATCTAATTATGCGGAGTCGGCGCTCGGGTCGGTCGGGAATTCGGGATAAGATCGGCGATCCGCGCGCCGCCGATACGGGCGCGGCCGATAAGGCCCGTGCGACCCCGGGGCCCGGGGCCAGATACCCAACGGAGATACTAGCCCGTATAAGTATTCACTGTAGTCTCAAATACTGATCTAAAGACAGAATTCTCTCGAAATTCTCAAGAAATGTATGTAAAACCGCTGAGATAGGTAGGAACAATTAATACAATACAAATCATATATTTTTATGCCACACCTGGCCATAAAGTGGCTTTTTCCGCACGCTGCGCGTACGGAAAGGGCCGCTTTCTGACCAAGTGTAGACATAAAATGATGTACACAACACGGGAGGTAATAAAGAAAGTCCTCGATCGCATATTTACGTCCCTCGCTTTCAGCTCGGGCCGCAAACTTCTGCGATCTCGGCCTTTGTATTACCGCTGGCCCCGTCGAACAGAAAAAAGTATACAAACCTTGGCCAGTAAATAAGAAAGCTTCAAATCACATGTAATTGTCGGCAGAGGCAAAGCCGAGTATGTCAATTGTCAATGTACTATTATTGCACACCAGAACAACACATTACAAGAGGTACATTACATAATTAAAACGATTCAAAAAGGTAAACAACAAAAGCGATCTCTTGCAGACAACCTTTTGCTAGCGGAATTGACACAATAATAAACCAGAAAATTAGGTGGAACCATTTTGGTTTTTAAGATCCCATTATTTTATTGCTCTTCAAGTCAAACGTGCTCCATTTTTCACTTGATTTGATCGACACTGCTCAATGTAGCCTTATAGTATTTTAATAGTCAAATGCTATTATAACTACAATAGAGTACAAACCAAATCGATCATGACCAAATTCTCTGAAAGACCGAATTGAATCGCATTTTTTGCACAAAAGAGAAACTTACATTACATTACTACTTTCGTGTTCTTGAACTGTAACCGTCGTGCCCACCTAGGGAGCGTCCCGGCACATTAGTCCGTTTAATTTCGTCTTGAAAGGAAGGGGTTCGAAGGCTGTTATTGTTCGGAATGAGGTAGAAACTGGATCGGCCATTAACGGATGAAATCGGAGCGAAGATTCGACGTATCGGTTACCGGTATCGGTGTTTGTCAGCATTTCACTCGGTAACCCGAGAGCTCGCACTCGTAATCGGGAGAGGATAAACATGAAACACGTTACGTGCGGTTAAACACGCGTGTTCGATTTTGAATCTGTTTGGTATTTTTAGCCGACTTAAAAAGTACCTGGTTCTGTGGTTCTGAGAACTCGTCGTCGGGACATTTTTTTTAAAAGGGAAGGCAAAGGATGGCATTGGCATCTGATGATGGGATCTCAGAGAAATCGATGGAACTGTTTAAATTTAATATTTGGAAGCCCGTCTATAGCGATTGGGATATTTTTATACTCGTATAGTAACTAGTAGTATAGTAGTCAGTTATTAATATAATTTTGTATTATGTAATTGATTAAATAAATATAACATGTGTTAGTAATATTTGTAGTTATTAAAAAAAAAAAAAAAAAAATAAAAAAAAAAAAAAAAAAATAAAAAAAAAAAACGTTTATTTCGGACAAAATTAATCCATATGTTGTTAGTAATACAAACTTAAATAACTATGTTAGTACCTAAACTAAGATGGATGGATGGATGGATGGATGGATGGATGGATGGATGGACTAAGATGGATTAATCAAACCGAAAACGGTCAATAATCACATAAATTAAGTGGGTAAAATACTGAGCATATTATTTTACCCACTTAATTTACACGTACATTTTCGGTGTCTATATAGTTTTTGTTTCGGGTTTAAGTCTGAGGACTCGTAATAATGCTGCAATTCTAATATTACGTGTCTATTGATGGTGTCTGGTAAAGTAGGTCAGTGGCGTGGCGTAAAAGATATCCTTGAGCAAGCCGGTGCAGATTTGGCGTACATTTTCCTTAGGAGCTGTAGGATAAGGTGCTCAAATGCCTGATAGTAGGCAAGCCGGCAGGAATCGAGTTCTGTGGACGCCACGGTACACATTATCGACGTAATCGAATTTTAGTGACGCCATGTAGACAGTAATTATGAGAAACCTATCAGTGTCTGTCTACCAAATTTACCAAAACCATAACGAAATCAATTAGTTTTTTACCCGACTGCGGCGAAGCCCAAAGGAGGGTTATGTGTTTGACCTGTATGTATGTATGTCCGTTCCTGTGTCCGCTCGTAACTACTCAACGGCACATCCGATTTTGATAAATGATACATCATTAGATTCGTCTTGATGGTGCGAGTGTCACTGGGCACTGAAGTTCGTTAAAATAAACAAAATGGCGGATTTTATGCAGTTTCAAAGTGCACAGCGGTCGGGTTTTTTTTAGTAAAAATGTGGTTATTAAATAAACATATGTAACCGTTTCCTTCCCTTGAAGCCTTGGGTAGAAACCCCTTAACAACCCACCATTTCCTACTTTTCGTTTTTGATACAGAAGTGGTAATTAGGCAACTCTGTTGCCCGACAATGAGCATTCAATCCGGTATCAGATCGCGGCATCTGCGCCAACCCTGCGGCTAGACTCCCACGGTTACAAACAACAGCTTCAGTGCATAGTAGCGACACTGCATATAGGCCCTTGTTGAACAACGCGGAATCGCGGCAGGGTTGCCCCATGGGAAAGATTGTGCGCTTAGTTAGATCCTTCGAATTGCACGTTTAATTAAACGATTTAGAATAGTACGAAGCTTGTTATCTATGTAAATGGAGTTAATATCTGTGCTTAACATAAGTATCTGTTAGTTAACTGAAGCTTGGAATTGGGATGTTGAATAATGTTGAATGTTACAACATAATATAGTCAAATGGATTGAAAAATACTAAATTATCATAACACAAAAGAAATAAACAAAAAATGTATAAAAAATATAAAGTTATGAGACCACAAAGTTTAAAAAAAACGATATTTTTTTTATCGTCTTTAAGAAAAATCAAAGTCAATTTCGGAATGCTTAAATAACACTGAAAAAATAAATGTAAGACAACTATGTGCTTAAACGTACTTCTTCGTGCTCAAAATGGCAAAATGCTATTTTTTTCATACAGACTTATTACAGCGATGCAACGGATGACGTCATAATGTCATACCGTTTTGTATAGAGCGTTTTCAATGCTCAGTCCGATCTGCTACTTTTGATTACAATTTGTGGCTGTTATACTTATACCAATGTATTAGGTGTCATATAGATATTTGTTCCTCAGAAATAGTAGAATCGATTTAGGACAGAAAAAAAATCGACTCAACAGGCTAATTGGCGTTGCGATAATAGCTTTGTAAATATATTTCGTATATAAGAAGGTGGTACTGAGGTATTGGTTATATCAAATATCACAGACAATGGCAAAAAAATCTAAATACCTTCCAGGAAAATATTTCAAAATTGGATATTTCTGAAATCCTTCTAAAGTATTGCGTTGAGAATCTAGAATTCTAGTCAGTTTATCACCTTATTGTTTCAGTTATCGCCATACTGATAAATGTCTGTTCAGATAAGATAGATATTGGGTCCCATCAACTAAAGCGGAATCTGTTGAGTTGAAAACTGCTAGCTCAGGGGTTCCCAAACTTATTTAAACTTCGACTCTTTTGGCAGGTTGTAAACTTTTCGCGACGCTCTTGTAAACCAAGATACGTGCGGGTCGTTCTAGGTTTAACTTACAGCGACTTGAATCTCCCGTGTCGCGACGCCTCTGGGTCAGTGTCGCGACTCCTCGGGGCGTCGCGACGCACGGTTTGGGAAACCCTGTGCTAGCCTTCATTACGTAGTTACGGGTCGTAAAATGGCGTTGGCGGTGCAGCTCTAACCGCAGCTGCCTCTATTACGTTACATTGCTGTCTATTAGGGCTGCCATCCGTCCGCGTTCACTCTGATTTTAGTTGGGTCTACTTCGGTGGGGGTTTCTAGTAGGAGGCTTTTTTTAAACGAGTTAAAAAAAACGAATTTGTATTTTGACGTTTGGCGATCCTTTACACCTCCAAAACATGTTTTGACAACGGAGACCTTACATCTCCGTTAATTTATTTTCTCGTTTCTTTATTTTCTATTTTTCTTTTTACTTTATCTTGTTTTGACGCCTAGAGACCCTTTACAGCTCTAAAAAATTTAGTTTTATGTTTATTGAAATGTATAATAGTTAAGTATTTGTTTGATGCATTGTAATAATCAAATTGCTTGTAATATTTTCACAAATATTGTAATGCTCAATGTTTTTGAAAAGAGAATCTTTTTAAAAAAATGTCAGATTCTTCCGGCGCTTCTTCTCACCAGAATGTCATTTGCCGAAGCGCCAAAAGCAGTAGACATGTGAAAGACCCCTTGAGGCCTACTTGCAGATATAAATTATTTCATTTCATTTCAACCCGTACACGCTCACTGGGACTCGCTTTCTGGCCAAGTGTAGACCAGTGTAGGCCAAGTGTGTCGATCGCATATTTACGTCCCTCGCTTGCAGCTCGGGCCGCAAACACCTGCGATCTCTGCCTGTCTTTGTTTTACCACCCTAGTTGTGTAATGTACTATTAACGCTGTTCGTATTTTACTGTTCCCACCGCCACAATAATATAATATGTCTCCTTACTGCTCATTAAATATAAACGGCGACTTAACACCGCGCAGCGCACGGCAATAAACTACTTACAATGTCGAACAAAGACCTGTGAAGTGTAAGGCCCGGGTTACACGATGCTGTTACTGGTTACACTTACTGGCCGGCTGGTTATGGACGTGACTTGACAAGCGGTTTAACACTAGTCTTAGAAATGTTAGGTAATTTATTGGATGTATAGTTACTCTTAGTGCGAAAAGTACTACGTTTATATGTTAACTGTGTTTGTACGCTTAAATAAACAGCACGCTGCCTTCCCAGACAACATAGCTTAGAGGCTCAGTTACTCGTCAAGCTGGGCAATAGGATTAAAGTCGAAGTCAAATAGTTTAATTGCTAGAATCACATCACACTAACAGTGCCGTAAATAACCTTTTTTGCGCCCTGTGCGAGCATCTATAACTGCACCCTTGTTTTTTTTAGATATTATAGGCACCCTGGTCCTGCCTGGTCTGGCCATTCTTGCACCCCCCAGAGTCTACGCCCTGTGCCTGGGCACCGGTGGCACCGCCCTATTTACGGCACTGCGCACTAATATTATAAACGAGAAAGATTGTGAAGATGTTTGGATGTTTGTTAGTAAATAACGGGGTAATAACTATATGGATTGAGCTGAAATTTGGCATGCAAGTAGACCAAGTCCTGGATTGAAACATAGGATACTTTTTATCCCGGTAAAGAGTTCCTTTGGGTCAGTGACGGGAACAACGCGGGCGAAGCCGCGGGAAAATGCTAGTAGGTACAGTATAATTTGAATTCAAGTGAAGTTTGAATTTGAATTCATTAAACCCCTTCAGGGATATAGTTGTCGTGTTTTTGAGGCATTAACATTATTAAGTAGTTTACATAAATCCGAGGTTTCTTGATAGCCCAGCAGTATATACTTAATGCAGACTCAGACTTTAGTTGGTCTTCTTCGAATCTTCTTCTATATATGTAGCATAAAAATGTGGTGTAATTTACAGGCATTAAAAAACTAATATAAAATCGTGTAGTCGCGTCGTAACAATACAATCAAGTCATGAAGCAAACATTGCTCGTATAACATTGAGTGCGTGAACTCGCCTCGTGTAAACCGGCCGAGGCAACTGCCCTCGAGACGATACTATAGTTGTGGCCAGGTTATGGCCCATTTGCGCTGGTCAGTGCTCGATACGGTGATCGATACGCATAAACCTGTTTGATTCGCCATCGGTGTTTCCTTTAACATCCCTCGGGTAATTTAATGGTCAATATGATGCGCTTAGGTAACTGCAATTAATTCACTCTCATCTGTGAGAGCAGGACTAGACATAATCTTAGTTAAAAATGGGTTTTAAAAATAGTTACAAGATAATATTGTCTTCGGTTTCCGCGATCATCACTCGTTGTAATACAAACATACAAACATACATACATATATACATACGGTGCTAAAATCATAACCCTCCTTTTTGCTTCGCCGTAGTCGGGTAAAAACAACTTAAACGGATTAAATCGCGTATATTACTTCTACGATATCTCGAGAAATCAAATTTTAGGGCCCTAGGGTAGGTACTATTTGGGTACTATTTTTTGAGATATAAAGCATTTCCGAAAACAAAGCCGTTCCAGAGATACAAACGGTGTACGCCAGCTTGACGCCCGGTAGCGTACACCGTGAACCCTTATATTTCAGAAAGTTTAAGGGTACTATTTTTTTCACCTAGGTATTTCGTCGGTAGAGTATGTGCGGAAAGAGAATAGGATTTAGATTTGAGGGCGCTGTAATGCTTTTCCACCGTATTTGCCATACTGGTTAGGTTAGTTCCGTTTTTCGCCACGCCTATTCTCTTTCCGCACAGACTCTACTATTTGGGTACCATTTATTGGCTGTATCAGATTCTGAATATCTTTACGGTGTACGCTATCTTGACGGACACGCTGCGGGGCCTGCGGGTGATCAATGCAGCTTTGTTGCGCGCCCTTGGCGTAAACATCCTCCGCAGATATGAACGAAACAATTTTGTTTTTGATGTTTTATTAACTGGTGAATAAAATGCATTTATTTATGTGCAACAGTATCAATCCACAAGGTTTAGAGAGACCTAAATCTTACGAATGCTCCAGGAGGCAGGATCTGTCAGTGACAGTGCAGTCGTGTAGTCGTGTATGGTGTTGCGCGTGCGCGGTTTTATCAGCGGACATCCGGCGCTGCGCGTGATCAATGCAGCTTTGTTGCGCGCCCTTGGAGAAAACATCCTCTACAAATATGGACATAGAATAAAATAAAGTAAAGGGTGAATCGTACTCGCTCATAAACGTTGCGTTTACACGATATTTCCGGACCGATACGATACGACCTTCAAACCTTCAAGATAAGAGCGTACTAGGCAGGCAACCCTTTTGTGACTCCTCTGGTGTTGCAAGTGTCTATGGGCGGCGCTAATCTTACCATCAGACGATCCGAGCGAGTTTCCGTACAAAACCAGTCGCGAGCGACATTTGTATGGAACTTCGCTTCTAACTCGCCCGCAGCTCGCTCGCACGTATTCACACAAACGCGCCATAGCCCGTCTGTGTGAGTGCGATCCATACTGGAGCATTCTTACGCATTCTTATTTCTTTGTTTGTAGTGCGTTCGTACACGGCGCGCACACATTCAAGCGCGCGATACTTCGTTGTGCAGTGGAGGCCTTCGGGTTCCCTTCCTTCGTTCTTGTTAGGTACTTATGGAACTTTCTATGTGAAATTGCCCAGATTTCATATTGATTTTATAATACAAATGTAGGTATTACTAATATTACTTGCCAAAATCACTTACCCACATCATCTGAACAATTAACAGTGGGTGTGTTTGTTTCTGCATTGAAGTCGGTTCAGAACAATTCATGCCACGTCGCAGATAGATAGGGAGATGTTTCTTTACAATACCTTTAAATGCTTACTTGTTCGTAAAGATTTCTCACAGGCAGGCAATCAAAAGAATATTCACAGCATCACCCTCGTGGGTTTTTAAGTGGAACTCGGTCTGTAAACGCGGACAACGGATCTTTTGTGAAGTGGCCTTTATTATTAGCTTTGCATTCGGTTAAAACTCTCACACAATTTCGCCCGTCCCAATTTAGTTTCACATTAATTAAATCGCAAGTTTTGCATATTTTTAAATAATCCGTCTTAATTTTAGAATGTTGTTTTGCATAATAGGTCCTTAAGGTCGTTTTACAAGTCTAATGAGACAATTATTTAAATAGCGCGTGTTTTATTATCTGAAACCGGTCTCTTATTCTTATTATGTTATTTATCCTTTTGTGACTTTCCGTCGCGTAGATGAAAATAAAAGTGTTCAGACTCAGACACATTTGGCCGGACAGGTTTCGGTCGTGTTTTAGAAAAGGAGCTATTTATCTTCTTAAAAGGATGTTTAACCCAAATTCTATGAACATGCAAATGCATTTATCATGTTAACAGAACAAGCATTAGGATAATTTCTATTAGAGCCCCAGATATTTTATGGCTGTCTCGTTCCGTTAAGCTCAGTTGTCAAAAGTTTGCTTTAGTTTAGCCATGAAGAAACCATTGAGTCATCATCATCATCATAATTTCAGCCATAGGACGGCCACTGCTGGATATAGGCCTCCTCATTAGATTTCCACATGGGCTGTATAGAAGCGACCCGCATCCAGCGAGTCCCCGCAACCGTAACCAGATCATCCGACCACCTTGCGGGCCGTCCCACGCTGCGCTTTCCAGTACGTGGTCTCCACTCGAGAACCTTTCTGCCCCAACGGCCACGGGTTCTTCGAGCTATGTGCCCTGCCCATTGCCACTTCAGTTTACTTACCCGGTTTGCTATGTCGGTGACCTAGGTTCGTTTACGAATCTCCTCATTTCTGTCCATTGTATAGTCAGCATGCTGACGCACTATTCCCAGGACCTCTATGAAGTATTAATGTATGTCAGAGACAATCTTGCAATGTTCAAACGCGTTAATGTTTCTGGCATACAATGTTCAACTGGGCGATTATATACGGTTCCTCGTCGCATGGCCTCCTTAGCAGAAAAAAAACCCGCGAGTTATTGGGCCTACGTAGAGTCCGACCGAAATTTCGGTTTCAGTTTCGGCATAGTTTCGGTTTCGGCTGCCAACCGGCCGAAGGGATCCTATTGGATCGCATAAATTTAAAAGGCATAATTCATCATTTGGTATAATTCGACATCATTCGGCATAATGCATTTTTTTCTTAAACTGTAGAATTTTCAGGACTCTTTAAGGCCTCATCCTGTTAAATAGGTTAGGTTAGGTTAGGTTTGCGTTATAATAATCCTGAAAAGTTTACGTGTTCAGAAAAAAAAAACATTATGCCAAATGATGAATTATGCGAAATGATGAATTATGCCTTTTAAATTTATGCGATCCAATAGTAAACCCCGGCCGAAACCGAAACTGAATTTGCTTGGTTTCGAACTGCGATCGGACAGTCTCTTTTTTCGAAAAGCACAGATAAACTATTTGAAATAAGAAGTCTTATTATGTGTTATGTTATATTAATGATTACTGTAAATATCAGAGATTCAATCATTAATTAGAAATGAAGACTGACTGATTATGATTGTATTTTTTATCTGTCCACGAAAACATGGCCTTACATGGAAGTTTCGGTTTCGGTTCTGGTTTCGGCCGAAACTGAGATCAAAGCCGAAATCCGGTTTCGGCCGTGAAAAGTAGTTTCGGTCGGACACTAGGCCTACGTATTATGAATGTCTTCCAGCTGATATCCGAAACGAAACATCTGATCACACTTTCAAACATCGATTGAGAAACTTTTTGTTAGATAAGGCATTCTGCTCTGTTAGTGAATTTATGGACATGTAACTTGTATTTATTATTTAATTAGCTGTTGTAACTTAGTAACATAGATTGACGATCCATTATATTAGAGACAATCTAGTAATTAATTATAATTAATAGTATTTTGTGAAATCATTTGTGGACGTTGTATTGTATTGTATTTAAATTCGTAGAATAGACTGACGATCCATTATTGGGGATAAAATAGTATTTAATTTATTGTGTTTTTGCATTATATTTAATTTTATTGTTAATAATAATTATTATACCTATTTGTTTTGACGTTCATAATACGGATTCATGTAAATTGACATGTATAATTTATCGTGTTAAGTAAGATAAGCAAGCAAGTGATATTTTTTTTATGTTTGCTTCAAGGCGGCCGACGTTAGATTTTATTTATTATCTTAAAAATAAAAAGATAGATGCATAATTTGTATTAATTACTAGGTTTTTTAACCCGGGTTCCGAGTCAAAATAGCCGGGTTATGCCCGACCCTAAATAAAGTCGGTTACCCGGGCACCCGAGTTTTTGGGTACCCGGGTTGTATTCCCTATAGTCTCGACGGTACCTACTGGCAATTTATACAAACAAGTAGTCCAACTTCGGCCGTTTAGGAGCGCGCGACACGTATTCACACAGACACGCGATAGCACGTCTGTGTGAGTGCGATCCATACTGGAGCATGCTTACGCATTCTTATTTCTTTGCTTGTAGTGCGTTCATACACGACACGTACACATTCAAGCGCGCGATGTACCTTTTGTAGGAAGAAAACTTACTGTTTTATACTGTGATAGTTCAAGCGCCTTTAGGCCCACGTCTACAGATTTGCAATTCTACATAGGTATTCTCATGTCTACAGATTCCCAATTCTACAGATTCTTATGTCTACAGATTCTCAATTCTACAGATTCCCAATTCTACAGATTCTCATCCCTACAGATTCCCAATTCTACAGATCGAGAATTTTAGAAATAGGAATCTGTACTTGAAATCTGTAGAATTGGGAACAAACCTTCAAGCGGACGTCTACCTTATTAAAGAACAGCTGCAAAAACGTGCATTGAAAATTAACAAATCCTTATTGATATACCACGTTTCCAACGGCCAACTAATTTATCCAGCGGCGGCGACTAGAAAAAAGTTCGCTCGAGACTCGCGACGAGACACATCCTGGGAATTAATTCACCTGACAGCTTACCCAGCCGGCTCTTTTCTAAGCCTGTACTCTTAATAAAGTAATACATACCTTATTGCTTGAAGATAAGGTTGTATTTGGAATAGAAGGTGGATTGTAGCGTAATCCTCTTGCTTAATACGGCTGCCGAGAAGACATGGTGCCGCGATGGCGTCGTTAGATGCTCGTATTTGTGCGATATCTAGCTTTTACTGAGAAGTAGTTAATGTTAATCTCTTCATACTTAATCCGTCTGTGAATATAATGGACACATTTGTACGTTCTTTTCTATGAAAACCAGAGTACTGTCATTGTCTGAAAAAGACTTTGTGTATTATATTAATAAACAGAGTTTCTTTCTACAATGTGTTTCGTTATTGCTTCAAGCAAATATATTGGTAAGGTCTTCTTAAATTATTAAGGTAACAAATAAATTAACGCAGGGCAGCTTGTGGCGAGCTGTTGGGGAGTACCGACCCGACGTACCCGAGGGCTCCAGGGGACTCTTAGGGAGGGTGGGTAAGAGTGAAAGGACCTCCGCCTCTGGCTTGCCTTAACCGGCCGTCCAGAGTGGAGTCGCAAGAGCTCTATCACAGTAAATAAATAGAGCAGTATGGAAACTAGGCTTATTTTTGGAAATAAATACCTACGCTCCAATAAAGCGTTAGGGTCGTCGATTTAATTTTTGTAAAATTGAAAAGTTTTTTGTTTAGTTAGCGCTATAATCTCAGCTAGTAAGGCTTGTTTTACAGTAACTAGCTACACTTAATTAAGAGTATTAGGGTTGGCACCCTTAATTTCTGTAATAAAGAAACAAACGTTTATTTGGGTTCCATAAAAATTAAATAATCGAATGAATTAACTGGTTTATAAAAAAAAACTTCAACAGTTTAAGATATTTTATTCGTCGGTACGTAAGTATTATATATTACTTACTGAAAAAAAGTTTCGCCAGCTACGACACGTTCGGAAAGCTCTATTATTAAATTTTATGGTATAAAAAATTCTCATCCGAATGAATAGCTTTCTTAAATAAGTTATTGGGAAACATGGACACGGCACTATGAAACTGTTTTTTTCTAATTCTTTGTAAATTAATAAAGCTACTTTGCAATTTATGTGTTGTCTCTGAAAACAACATCGAAAAGTATCGTCCATTTTTTCGACATATTGAACAAAATCATCCGGTGGTACAACTAGTAGACTTCGGTTAGAATCTTTGCTGTATTCTCTGTATCTCGTGTACCGACTGTCTGAACTAAGGTTGTGGGCGGTTTGATTTGGTATCATGTATGATTTCAAAATTTCACAATCACTGTGGCGTTCGGCACATTTCTTTAAAAGATAGCCACAGACATAAAAAAGTGAGTTTTTTTCGGGGATATCTAGTTGGTCATAATCTGAGCTTGCAACTTCAACGTTGTTGTATGGTTCTTCATCGTTTGTAGCCGGGGTTTCGGTTTCCTCATTTCTTATTGCTTCTTCATTTCGTTGACTTAACGCGCTGGTCTGAATGAGAAGTTTTCCTAACTCGTCTTCACAATTACCTGATTTTGGAGGTTTTGTGATATTGGAAAAAAATATTTTTTGAAAAGCTGACATAAACTGTCTGCTTGTGGGTTTTGTGGCCAGACCGTTTTTAGTTCGTATTTGTCCAAAAACATGTTCGAGGACCTCCTGATTGAGCCTCCTTGTAAATAAAAACGTGCATCCTTCTGACTGTAAATCTTCAAAAAGTTGCATAATAGAGGTAATAGTTACCTGAAAGCCTTGTATAAACTTAACTTTTGATGTAACATCATTACCATTTTTCGGATTGATTAATTTTAAATGTTGAAAAAAGTTTAACATTTCATTGAAAAAAGTTATTTGCGATTGTTTTCCACAAAACGCTCTTCTGTGTTCGTAATTATCCTTTAAATTTGATGAGTTTAATGCATCAAATAAGTTATTCATAATTTTTACAAATTCAGCAGTGTCCCTCCCGGATTCTTGAATGATATTTAAGTCTACGTAAGTCGATATGCCAGTGGCGACAGAATTACTTAAAAGTTGTGTAGCATATCGAACACTATTTTTTTCAAAATTTGTCGGATGGATGTGGCTGTTGGTCAATTTTTGGGCAAGCTTAAAACTCTTTTCTTTATCATTTTCGTAAAATTTAACGATGTCCTCATATTTAGCTACACGATTCTGGAAATGAAAGTCGTAAGAAATCAAATGGTCGCGAACCAGTTTTATGAGATGTGGTGCATCAAAAATATAGTATATTTTTTTTTCATCGACAAAAAAATAAGGCCGTTCTACGGTAACAGATCTCTTTTTTGCTGCGTTAAATAGATCAGATCCCATGTCGGAGATAAATACTCTAATGTTAAGTCCTATCTCAATTAGTTTTTCCAAAAGTTTGTCAATCCATTTAGCTATATCATCGTAGTTTCTACATTCAGAGAGCAATGCAAATCCAACGGGTTGCTTCCAGTTGTTAAATATCCCACGAACCATCAGAACCAAAGCATTTTTCGCAGGTTTCGGTGACTGTACGCCATCGATCTCGTGAAAGCCAATAATTTTATCTTGCTTTAAGTTATAAATCAAATTAGCCTTTAAACTCATAGCGTCAATGACAACTGCGCAGTTCTTTTCCATATCAGACATGGTATCAACTTTAATTTTTAGAATTGACATAAGTCTGTCATTTATTTCAGATGTTACTGGTATTGCGTGTTTATTTAATGCTTTTCGACTTGGGAGACACAAAGCACTTTGTAATACCCGGTAAGCTAGCGGACTGGTGTAATATAAATTCAAGCAAAACATTTTGTAACTTTGGCTATATCTATTTCCGGGATAATTCAATTTTAAGTGAGTTTGCGCTATTACCAACTCGGCTAGCTGTTTTGTCAGAAATCTGTTACACAATTTGTGGAAAATATCTCTTTTACATTTTTCTGTTTTATTTTCAATTTCGTGTAACTTAATTTCTTTTTTAGTTTTTAAATCTGACTTAAGTTTTTTTTTCGGAGGTGTGTCCGATGAAGGAGATCTAGAAGTTAGAGTACTGTCACTCGCTAATAGTGTCATATTTTCTTCGGTCTGTGTAGATCTTTCAAGCAACGTCGCAGCTCCGGTTGTCGTTTGTACATCTTTTTTTTGGAGATCTGGTAGATGAAGAGATGGTAATGAACTAGTCCTAAGCTTTTTGCGATGCGTTCCCGGTAAAATATCCGCAGCGTCAAAATGTTCTTCACAAACCGTATAGTTTTGTGGCGGCTTGTCCATCAACTCTTCTCGGGATATTAAGCGAAGCCATTTGGAACGTCTGAAAAAGGTAAAAATAAAATAACGTACTGTCTTTTTAATAAGAGCAGGTGCAAGCATTTTAAGCTTCCCTAAAAAATCATGTACTTATTTAGTTGTTATTGAGAATTCGGATAGCTAAAAAGTTCAAGATGGCGGCTACTCTTTTTTCACTATTAACGGATTCGATGTTGGAGACCAACCGGATCCCCAGACATCGATTTTGAAATCAATCTTCCGAAGAACTAAAAATTTCAAGATGGCGGCTACTTTTTCTCATTCTGTTAACGGATTCGATGTCGGAGACAAACAGGATCTCTAGACATCGATTTTGAAAGCAATCTTTCGAAGAACTAAAAATTTCAAGATGGCGGCTACTTTTTCTCATTTTGTTAACGGATTCGATGTCGGAGACCAACAGGATCCCCAGACATCGATTTTGAAAGCAATCTTTCGAAGAACTAAAAATTTCAAGATGGCGGCTACTTTTTCTCATTCTGTTAACGGATTCGATGTCGGAGACCACCTATATCCACAGATATTGATTTTGAAAGCAATCGGTCCAATAGTTAGAAAGTTCAAAATGGCGGCTACTCTTTCTTATTCTGATAACGGATTCGATATTAAAGACCAACCGGATACCCAGATATTGAATCAATATCTGGGTATCCGGTTCGACCGATTGCTTTCAATATATTGATTATCTGATATTGAAAGCAATCGGTCGAATAACTAAAAAGTTCAAGACGGCGGCTACTTTTTTCAACTCAGTTGGTACTAGTTGGTAGGTAACGTAGGTAGAGTCTGTGCGAAAAGAGAATAGGCGTGGCGAAAAACGCAACTAACCTGCCCAGTATGGCAAATATTTTTTTCTTCGGTAGAAAAGCATTACAGCGCCCCCCAATTTTAATCCTATTCTCTTTCCGCACAGACTCTACCTATAGGTAGTATTTGACAAGTTAACCTACAAATGTAGTCCTATAATATAATAGTATATTATAAATGCAAGATAATAACGATAAATGTCCGTAGTAAATTTTTTCACCAAAAACGCGCTCTATAATATACGGTACCTAACTACTTACTTATCATCTAAATAAACAGCCAAACAGTTTTATTTAACAGAAAAAGCATTTTATTTAATAATAATATCATTCTTACCTTTCAACATCAGCAGGGAGTTTAAAAAACGAAATCTCCGGTTTTGAAGAAGCCGAGTTCAAGCAGCCATACGCTACGCAATACGCTCTTGGCATGTTTAAAATGAAAAGATCGCGGGCGCACGTAACAGACGCAAAGCACGGCCGCTCGTCACAACGCGGCACTCGCGACTGACGGACGGCACCGCGAGATCCGCTTAGCAGTGTTGCCAGGTCCAATCTAAAAATATCAGGAGAAGCGATACTTGAAAATAAGGAGAAAATCAGGAGATTGAGAAAAAAAAATTGCTGACCGAAAAGTTACCTATCCGAGTTGAATTTGTCACTTGTTATATGATATGATATAAAACCTAAAAAGAAATATATTACCAATTGCTTACACTCAATAATTTTTAGTACTTTACACAACTAGGGTGGTAATACAAAGAAAGGCCGAGATCGCAGAAGTTTGCGGCCCGAGCTGCAAGCGAGGGACGTAAATATGCGATCGAGGGCTTTCTTTATTACCTCCCGTGTTGTATACATCATTTTTATGTCTACACTTGGCCAGAAAGCGGCTTTTTCCGTACGCGCAGCGTGCGGAAAAAGTCACTTTATGGCCAGGTGTGGCATAAAATGATTTTCAGTGCCACTACAGCTGTATAGCGGCCAATCCCCATCACCACCCGACTTTCCTTACTGCTTCTTTAGCATATAGATGTCGCCGCCAACTCGCTTTATTAGCCATTTACGCCATTGGCGCCATTTAATTAAGTGCCTGGATGAACATGGGAGCGCCTAGCCCTTCTATCAAACGGCTAGGCAAACTACTTTTGTTCGACAACATTAAATAACCCGCCTAGCCGAGTCCGTCAAATTTTTGTTGTATAAATCTATTCTGTCCTAGAACCTGACCTAACATGGGGGGACGGGGGGGCAGAGGCCCCGATCAGGGGACCTCAGGAGCGAAGCCCCCCGCATGGAAAAACTGAACAAACTCCTTTTTAGGGTTCCGTAGCCAAAATGGCTAAAAAGGAACCCTTATAGTTTCGTCATGTCCGTCCGTCCGTCATTTTACTCAAAAACTACAAGACGTATACTGATGAATTTTGGAATATAGATGTCTTGTAGATGCCGCTACTAAGTTTGGTAGTTAAATAATGAAAATAAAAAATCTAGGGGGAGCACTACATACATGTAACAGAAGCTAAAAAAATAATTCGATAGTTCTTTTAAAAACATTATAAGGCTTTTATGTACTTTTTTTGATTAAGTGAATACTTTCGGAAATAATCGCTCCGAAAGTTGCATAAATTGTGCCCCCCCCCCCCCCTTTAACTTTTAAACCGTAAATCCAAAAAATATGAAAAGAATCAGGAAGGTAAAGCTTAATAACAGGGACTGCATAACCGAAAAATGAAGGTAGCGTTTTAAAGCGGTATGACGTCATACCGTTTGTTTCGGTATGATTTCGGTAGCGCAACCGAAATGAAACGGTATCGAAATTGAACGGTACCGCAATTTTTTTTCGGTAACCTTAACCGTTTTAAAAAGGTACCGTTTGAGGTTTATGTGTGTGCGCCGAGCGTCGTCGCGTCGTCAAGTTTCAATCGCGTCGTCTTTAGCCTTGAGCATCATTATCATTTCAACGTTAAGACGTTCACTACTAAACTAGGTCTTCCCCGAAGACTTTAATTTGTTTTATTTTTGTATTTGTTTTTAGTTTGAGTTGATTAGGTATTTCTTGTTTGTTTTTTATCTTTGGTTTGTTTTACTTTGTATTTTTTACCTTTTTTGTTTTAAGTTTGCGTTGATTGCTATTTTTTTTCTTTTATTTGTTTTTTTTACCTTATTTTTTGTTTTTAGTTTGTGTTGATTAGGTATTTTATGTTTTTTTTTATCTTTAATGTGTTTTACTTTGTATTTTATACCTTTTTTGTTTTTACTTTGTGTGGATTGGGTGTTTTTTTATCTTTAACTTGTTTTATTTTTTTTGGTTTTTTTACATTTTTTGTTTAAAGTTTGCGTTGATTGTAATTTTTTGTTTTTTTTTCTTTTATTTGTTTTTTTACCTTATTTTTGTTTTAAGTTTGTGTGGATTAGGTGTTTTTGTCTTTTTTATCTTTAATTTGTGTTATTTTTGTATTTTATTGTTTTTTTACCTATTTTTGTTGTAAGTTTGCGTTGTTATTTTTTGTTTTTTTTCTTCTTTTATTTGTTTTTTTATCTTATTCTTGTTTTTAGTTAGTGTTGATTCGGTATTTTATGCTTTTTGATGTTAGATGTACTGGATTTACTTTGTATTTTCTACCTGTTTTTGTTTTTAGTTTGTGTTGATTAGGTACTTTTTATATTTATTATCTTAAATTTGTTTTTTTTGTACCTTGTTTGTTTTAATTTTGAGTTACTGTTTTCTTTCATTTGGTGTTTTTAATTTTTTTGTTATATTTTAAAATTTTCTACCTTTTGGTTTTTAGTTTGTGTTGATTGTTATTTTTTGTTTTTTTTACCTTTTATTTGTTTTCTTTTGTATTGTTTTGTTTTTTTTTATACCTTAGTTTTGTTTTTAGTTTCTGCTGATTAGGTATTTTTTGTTTGTTTGTTTATTTATTTTATTTTTATTAGTATTTGTATTAGTAGTTAAGTTTGCGTTGATTGCTATTTTTTCTTGTATTTGTTTTTTTACCTTATATTTGTTTTTAGTTTGTGATGATTAGGTATTTTCTGTTTTTTTTACTTTAATTTGTTTTTAAAAAATACCTAAACAACATATACTAAAAAAATTAAAGATAAAAACAATAAATAACAATCAACACAAACTAAAAACAAATAAAGTAAATAATACAAAATAAAAACAAAAAAATTAAAGAAATAAAAAATAAATCAAAAATAACAATAAACACAAACTAAAAACAAAAAAGGTAAAAAACAGAAATAAAACAAATTATGGAAGTTATGAAGATGATGATTGATTATGTATCTTAAGCTGTTTTTCTTTGGAAATCAGTAATGGTTTTTTTAATGTGACTTCCAGGTCGTGAAAAATCAGCCTTTGATTAGAGGAAGTCGCTCATGAGAACGAAATTTAAAAAAAAATCGGCCTGTTCTTTAATATATTGTAATCTGAATCATTGTATATAATGTAGTTGAAGATATTTGAATTTACATTTTGGGATAGAAATACAATCACATAGTTAACGAAATATTTTAATTTTTATTAAAATGTCATTTTTATTATATTTTTCATCATCCCTATAATATTCACAATTTTCGTATAGTGAGTTCTAAATCATATTTAATCAGTCTACACAAGTATCACAAAAGTGTCATTATTATTCTACAAGTCTTAATTTTTTATTTATAAACCATTGAAGTTACGTAAAAATCACAAATTTACTCCCATACATTTGAGAAAAGGGACCTTATGACCAGCCATGAGCAAAAATTATTGATAATTACAGTATGGCACGATATTTAAATTATTTATTTACTAATCTTGTATTAAAACAGAAAACTAAAGAAAAAAGGTTATTAGAAATTTACTTCAAATCTTGATCAATTAAGAGTAATTCTCAAATAACGTTGTTGAATTTAAGTGATTAGTCATAAGGTCCCTTTTCCCAAATGTATGGGATATTATGACCTTATGACCAATCACAGGTAAAACTTATTGATAATTACAGTATGGCACGCACGATATTAACATTATTTATTTACTAAACTTGTATTAAAACAGAATACCGAAGAAAAAAGGTTTTTAGAAATTTACTTCAAATCTTGGTCAATTAAGAGTTATTCTCATAATTATAACACTATGTTGAATAATTCACACCATGGTGTTATGATGACCTATGCTTTGTGATGCTATCATATAAAATACGCTAAAATAAATGTGTTTTGTATGGACGACTTTTCTATAAAACCAAAAATTACCGAGTTTTATAAAAAAAATCATAATGGTAGGATAGGATTCGCCAAAAAATATTTTTTGTTTTTGTTGATCTTTTGAAAAAAAATTAAAAGGATTATTTTTCTTAAGTGGTCAAAAATTATAGAAACCGCCAAAAAACTAACCTTTTTCGTAAGTATTTCGAAAAAAAAATTAAAAAACTTTTTCTAAAACGGTCAAAAATTATAGGCATTCGCCAGAAAGTGTTTTTTTTTTAATTTTTGTAAAATTTGTGAACAAAAATCAAGGTTTTTCTAAAATGGTCAAAAAGTTTTACGATTCGCCAAAAACACGTTTTCATGTTTAAAAAAATGTTTATAAATCTTTTTCTGAAAAGGTTTTTAAACATGACAAAGTGATCTAAAATTGTAGAAACATCCAAAAAAAACTAAAAAAAAAAAACAAAAAACTTTTTCTAAAATGTTCAAAAATGATAGGCATTCGCCAGTGTTTTTTTTTGTATAATTTTTGAAAAAAAACCAGGTTTTTCTAAAATGATCAAAAAGTTATACGATTTGCCAAGAACACTTTTTAAAAAATGTTTAAAAACTTTTTCCTAAATAAGCTTTAAAAAAACGACATACAAATGTATTTATTTTTATTTTCAATTTTTTTTAATTCCGAATCTGTGGCCCCCAAACCCTTTCCTTCCAAATTTTCAACTTTCTGGGATCATTTTGAAAATTTTGCTTACCATTATGCAGGCCGCGTGCTTGTTTGCCACCGTCGTGGTATAAAAAAGAAATACAAATAAGCAAAAGTTGCAAGTAAATTTTATTAAACAATTTTATCAATAGATTTATCATTTTTGTATGAAGTCTGCCATAAGGACCCTTTTCTCCTAAACTTTGAACCCAATTCTTATATAGATAGAAAAAATTAACGTACAGCTGTGAAACGAAGCTACAAATACACGTCTATTCCTATATTTTACAATTTTGCATAAAAGAAAAAAATGATGATTTTGAAGGATTTCACAAAAACGTCCATATCTCCGTAACTAGAAACTGCCATAAGGTCCCTTTTCTTATGGAAAGCCACAATATGCGAGCGAAAAATTTCGGTACTGAAAAGATATAGGTTGGGTACCGTAATAATAAAGGTATAAGTACCGCTTTCAACATTAGCGGTACGTACCGGTATAAAGCGGTACAGTAACAAAATATTTCAACCGGTATAGTCTACCTTTATATCATTACGTTACCGATATTCTATAGCGGTACCGTACCGCTTATATCGTAACGAAAACGGTCCCTGCTTAATAAATACATTCAACGAAAATTATTTTGAATAGTAACGAATAAACCGTTTTGAAGTTATTGCCGAAAAACTTCTCAACCAAAAGGTTTTAAGTGCCATGGATTTACTCGGCATTTAAGACCTTTTCCCAGGTGTTTATTTGTAGCTTTATTTTTATCTGTAGCACATTTCCTTATAAATACGGCTATGGAACCCTACACCGAGCATGGTCCGACATGCTCTTGACCAGTTTTTTTAGGTTAGGTTAGTAAACTTGTGTCCCTCAGAGCAGAAATAGAAGCCCCGCGCAGCGGGGCTTCGTCGGCCTGCTGCGGGTCATAGTTATTTAGAAAGAAAACCCTAATCAAAGCCCATTTTCGCCCTACTAAACGAACGCCCTAAGCATTGGCCAGCCATAGCGTTAATTGATACATTGGCTAAATTTCATCCAGGAAGTTAACTAAATGGCGCCGTTTAGTGAAAAGGCTAGGCAGTTAACTAAATGCCTAATTAAACCAATTGGCTACGATATAGTATATTCTGTGGTCCGGCACACCGTTGTCCCGTGAACGGTTAAGACATACAAATAAATTATATTTTACTTTTTACATATAGGTATGTTGTAAGAAACCTGACTTGAAATAAAGACATTATACTTAAGTACGTAAATAAATGAAACAACCTAAATTAATTCTCATTATTTTTAATGGCAACGTAGCACCAAATACAAGGTCGAAAAATAGAAATCACATCAGAAATCAAATAGTCATAGTTAATCACAATCATCGACGAGTTTTACACGTCTTTTTTACCTCCTATTCCTAATGCAATTCTTAGAGATCAATACAATACTATAAATCAGCGGTCGGCAACCTTTTAGCAGCCAAGGGCCACATAGAAGCTAACGAAATTGACGCAGGCCGCACTTTGTTAGTAATTTGTAACTTCATACGATTCTGAATATAACGACCTTTACAAAATAGCCAGGGAGGCTCGCGGGCCGCGGGTTGCCGACCGCTGCTATAAATCGTAATGAATTGAATGTCGGTTATTGTTCTCAACAAAATGAACAGTAGAAGGATTTGATTCCGCTGTCCACCATAGGGCCTTCAATCCCAGGATCCCGGTATGGGGTCATCCATATATTACGTCACACGCATAGATGGAGGGGGGTCTAGCCAAATATGACAGCCTTTATTAAATATATGGAATAAGTCAGGAAAGTGTGACATGGGAGGAGGACGGTCTAAAAATCAGAAAAATCATGACGTGATTTGTGGATGACCCTATTAGCTATACCAAAAATCGCAGGATTGAAAGCAATACTACCGTCCTAGTCTAAAAGGCGACTTTTTACTATGAACTTCCATAGCAAAAAGTCGCCTTTTAGACTAGGACGGCAGACTAGTACACAAAAATTTGGAAATTACCAGTATCATTGGATTTTTGGTTATAGTAAAAACTTGGCACGTGTTTCTGTTTAAGCGGAATCATCGGGAAATTCACCAATAATTTTTAAGTAACGAATCATCCTCGACAAGTGACGTCGAGTTGAGTCGAGTACGCGAGCGACCGGTGTTCATATTCATATGACATCTAGGTCATTTGTGAAACATATTTATACAATTTTGGAACTTATATGTTAGATATAATTTTCAAAATGTATACATAACTATTATTAAACACATGACTGTACGTACATTCAATATCTGTATCTCTAATTTCGGAGGGTTCAAATAGAATATGAACGTTACATACAGACTACAAACTTGTATTAGACATTTTCGAGCTACTTCCTGCTCTGGCACATCATTTTGATGCTATCTGTACAGACTAGACTAGTTACAAGTTACAGGAAAGGTGCACAAAATTAAAGTTACTCGTGACACAATACTAAACGCCGATGACGACAGCGTGTCGTTCATATTTGTTAAGGTTAGGTACCAAGGCTGCATTAAAGCCAGAGTCGCGTGGCACAACTAAGCCGTGTGCCGGAAAAATGAACCAATGACAAACCAGCGCCGAGTGACGCTTGTAAAATAAAGGAATTCTATTGGTGGATTTTTCTTTATGACTACTTGCACGGTTCTGGTAAAAAAAGCATGCTTAATCTATGTTTCAAAAACTGTTTCAAAGATTGTTGCCACTGGCAGACTGGCAATAATTTGAATCACAGTAAAATACATATCCTAAAACAACCTGTTTTGGTAATGTTATGATTATGACTGGAACGAAGCCCACTTACTAAATCCTTAAACTAACATATTTAATAGGAACTGAATAATCAACACATTATTGGAAAAATGAGCACTTCATTTTAGGTTTTGAAATATTCGATGCCATTGTCAACTAGTACGGAGATTTATTTAGTTCTGTAAGTGTGAGAAAATCATACACTTGATCAAAATTATCTGTCTATATCTGAAATAGGCAAATACAACTAATCATAAGTAAACACATTGCATGTAAGACAAAACAAAAAGCTCATCTACTTCTTATTGAAAATTAAACGTAAACTTCAATGTCAGTCTTTCAAAGTATACACAAGTAAATGCAATCAATGGTGCAGAATGTTCATCGTGAAGTAGCGACTGGCATTTTGCTTATACTTGTTGTTATTAAACTGCGCCAAATTAGCGATTCTGAATCGCAAATAGAACGTTTTGAGGTAGAGAACGGGGAAACACGAGCAAGGGGCCGGGAACTCATCATCGGGCAATGAAGCCAGCAGAGTACTCAGCACACCCTCCTCCAGGCATTCCGTCGAGAAGTACTTGCGGAATTTGCGCTCCATCACACCCAAGTAGTCGACGAAAGGCTCAGGCGCGTGTGCGCTTCGGCAGAAACCGAGACCGACCTCACAGCACGGGTGTCGTCGCGAGCATTCGTCGAGCATATATCTAGCAGTCGGCGACGTCACTCGCGGCCGAAGCAGTGGGGCGAAATGCGACGCGGGTACCAATCCCTTCGCCAGCGACATCTTAGTCTCCTCCGTCGCCTCCACCGCCACGTCTCGAACCCCGCTGGCCGCCTCGAGAAACCCGTCGAGCTTACCCTCAGGGACACTGAAAGACTTCGTGGCGTGGAAGACGAAGCTCCTCCTGAAGCCGTTCACCAGCTGCCGAGCCGTCGGCTTGACGGCGCCGTCCCGCACCCGGTCAAAGAATCGGTGGACGGGGTCGTTGTTGAAGGCGCGCAGGGGCAGCGACTGGCGGCCGGCGCGGCGCATGCGCTCCTGCAGCGCCAGCGCCGCGCGCACGTCGGCGCGGAACGCTCGCAGCACGCCCGGCACCACGACGACCCTCATCGCTTCATCCATAAAAGTTATCCTGTCGAGGTTCACGAGCATCTCGTTCAGGAATTTAATTTCGGGGGTGATCTTGTTTCCCACCACGGCCAGCTCCCTGGCGTGTAGAATGTCGTACAGGGTGCTAAAGGTGGTGATGAGCTGGACGGTGCCGTGCGCCGAGTCGTCGAGCACGCGCAGGTCCACGGCGGCGGCCAGGGCGGCCGCGACGGCCGGCGACAGCGTCTGCACGGCGAGGTCGGGCCGCAGCGCCGCGGCGCCGGTCGGCCGCACGTGGTGCGCGGTCAGAACTTTCGCCAGCTTGTACCGCCGCGTGCTGTCGTACTCGTACAGCTCCTCGATCACCTCCCACGACGCCATCATACCCTTGAAGTTTATATTGTGCGCCATGAAGCTGTCGCGCAGCTTCACCATCAACCGCGTGCAGTCGTAAAAGCAGTAGATCTGCTTGTCTTTGACCTGGAAGTATGTCTTGTCGGGCGGCAGCGGCCGCGTTATCGGGACGAAGTCGTCGTCGAAATCGGTGACGAGGGCGCGCACGTTGAGGCCGACGTCGAACAGCTTCGAGATGACGATGTCGAGCCAGATCCACAGCTCGTCGGGCCGCGTGTTGGGGGCGACCAGCGCGTAGGAGAGCGGTTGTTGCCAACGAGTGAACAGGCCTCGAGCGTACACGACGGTGGCGTAGCGTGCCGTTCGCGGCCTCTGAACGCCGTCTATTTCGTCTAGGCCGAGCATGCGGTCTCGCACCGGATCGTAGGACAGCCCGAGCTGAATGCTGACTTTAGCGACGCACACTACGCACTCTCGCTGCTCCGCCGAAGCGCGCTCGAACCGCGCTTGTATCACCTTCGACCACGTGTCGTTGATCTCCCAAGTTAAGTTGCGGCACAGCTGCTTGATTTTCAACATCGACGGCAAGTACAGAGCCTCCTGCATCAATTTGAAGGACTGCGGAAAGGAATGGTACAATTTCAACGCGAAAAGTAGGATATCTCTGTTGCAACTTTTATCCTCGGAGGCGGCTTTCAATTTCCTTTTCATTAAAGCTTGGACTTCTATGAATTTTGCGAGTTCCGGGCTCAAATACTTTTGGCCTAAATGGATGAAGAGGTCAAGAAATGAACTCCTTTCGGACCTTCGAACGTCAGGAGTTGAAAGTGGCCTCGCAATCCCTTGATCAGTTGCCTCCACTGTCGCTGTAATTTCCTCTGGCTCGGCTGACCTTTCCCGTTTTAGAGAGATGCCATCTGGTAAGGTAGCATAAGGTTCCGTATCTGGTAAAGTGCGTTTCCGTGTTACAACCGTCTCTTCTTCAGTGAACATGTCTATTAACGGTTCATCTTCATCCTCTGGTTCGAGTTTCATCTCCGGGACTTGTATCTCCTTGTTGACGTTTGGCTCCTCTGTAGACGCACAGGGTTCATCTTCTGGGGGTAGGTTGAGGGAGGGAAAAGCATTGCGGACTAGCCGTTTGCGCTTATCGTTGGCGATAACATCGTCGCTGGTGAAGTGTAACTCACACACCAGCAGTTTCGTTGGTTTTGTGCACTTTATCTTTATCTTTTTCAGCCAGGTTTTGCGTCTGGAAAGAATAGAAATACAGTTTAGATAAAAGTAGTGAAACATAATAGAAAAGACGATACTGGTGTATAAAGCAGTTTCCTTTTCGACATTCCTAGTTCTTACCTTACAATAAGTCACTATAAAAATACCCAAATTACTATAATTAGTCATAAGTTTCCCTCGATTTTAGCAAGATCCCATCGTCAACTATGACAATGGGACCACTGAGAAGTAGGTAAGGTATATACTTTAAACAAAAAATAAATATTAATATAATCTTGAAACATACATGAAAAGCTCCAGAAGAATTGAGAACCTCCTAATTTTTAAGTCGGTTAAAAAAGCTAGGAACATAGAAAAAGAGCTTTTGTATCAAGAACTCAATTGCCTATAAAATTAATACGTTTCCAAAACGTTCCTCAGTTCCGATGACGACAACGTGTCGTTAAATATATGACGGGGTGAATAAATAGCTAGCCGATCGGTCTCAATCATTGTTACTATTTGGGCGCGTATGTCAAGGAATACTCGGAACTGGACACACTTCGTTATTTCAACTAATCACTTGGGTTCATGTGAACACTCTTGCCACTAATTACTGTGATTTAAACAAGTTTAAGAGCCAAATGAATTAGTTCGCGAACACAACAGCTTCAATCCCAACAGATCGCGTCAAGTACGCGCGCGATTCTCTAAAATGTCAACCAACTGTCAAAACTCTCCAGTTGTCATTGTCACAGTGTTCGAAAACTACGCCATTCGGGTTACTGAATTACCCGCTCTCAAACGATTAAAACATGCTTTCATTACCGATTACCATCCCAAATTAGATTTAGACTACTAATTAATTTCACGCTTCGTCACGGCCACCCTGCATAGTCACACGTCCTCGTGTGTAAATCTATTTCCCGTGCACGTAGCATTTATGACTGAATAATAGACAATGGTTTATATCATACGCCACTCGGTCACCCTGACTAACTTTCGACTAAATTCATTTTACCCCTTAGATCAATTTGTACACCAATCACACAGTCATGTCAATGTCAAACAGGCTTGTCAATGTCAAACAGGCTTGTCAATGTCAAACAGGCTTGTCGGTGCCACGGAGGCTTGTCGGTGCCACGGAGGCTTGTCGGTGCCACGGAGGCTTGTCGGTGCCACGGAGGCTTGTCGGTGCCACGGAGGCTTGTCGGTGCCACGGAGGCTTGTCGGTGCCACGGAGGCTTGTCGGTGCCACGCAGGCTTGTCGGTGCCACGGAGGCTTGTCGGTGCCACGCAGGCTTGTCAGCGCCACACAGGCTAATGCGTGCCACACAGGCTAATGCGTGCCACATAGGCTAGAGTGCGCCACAAAGGCTAACATGCGTCACACAGGCCAATATGTGTCACACAGATCAGTGTATGCCACACAGGCCAGTATGTGCCACACAGGCCATTATATGCCACACAGGCTAGTATGTGCCACACAGGCTAGTATGTGCCACACAGGCCAGCATGTGCCACACAGGCTTGTCAAAGTCATCTACGTAACGAACATGACGAATCCCCTATTATTAACTAACATGACCGTTATACCCTATGCACTCCGATTACTCTGACACATGTGTATCCTAACCCTGTGAATTTATTGACCCATAGTCATTGTTTTTTAGAATACCATTTCTTTATAGCATGTGTGAAATATCAAAGCTAGGAAATTTAGATATTAACTTGTAAAAGTTTACTTCACCTATTCTGTTATTGTAATAAGGTTTTGTTACAATCAACTCTGGCCGCTTAGAATCAAATGATTCATATTCAATTTGAATGTAAGAATGTTGATGTCGTTCTTTGAATGACATGTCAATTCACTCCAGTCCCAGCCTTCACGATAGCAAGATAAATGTCATTTGTATAGAGATTTGTTTATAATCAATATTGTGATTAAAATAGAGTGATAGTTGATTAAAAGAAGTGTCCCAAGTCCTCCGTGTATTAATCACATATTCCATTAAGTTATCTCAATTTTCAGAACATGAAATGCAACTTATACTGCCATTTTAATTTGAGTAATAAATAATCAAATTAGATTTAATCATGATCACAGACATACAAAAGAGGAGAGCACATTACATCTATCTAAACATGTAATTATTTCTTACCAGTTCCACATCGCTGAATTTAGAACTTCCGTTTTAATTTAATTTATAAGAACTCCTAAGCTGATGATGAACACATAATGTAGTTGACATCGAGTATGCAAATAATCATGTATCACTGCACAGTGCCAGTACGGGGACCACAGCCTGCTCACTACCATCCGAGAACTAACCCGCACCAAGCCCGGGGCTGATGGGCACACTCACAGGCAATGATTATGTACCTACTAACCATTTCTATTAAGATTTATCAGAGAGAGAGAGAGAAGTTAATTACTTACTATTATCCAAGTGGTCATTCAACAAATATGATAATTCAACAACCTTACCGACAGAAGGTTTCATAGTGACTCTATTTTCCAACCTCCACTATAGTTGACAGCCAGATGATTATCAAGATAACACTTGGGTCATGCTATTTCTGGATCAGCAGCGTGTGAATCTTGCAGTGTATTGTTTGAATCAAGTCAAGTTTCCTTGTTGCATACCAAAAGGATATTCCCAGTGTTTGCACTCATTCTTATGTGAAATATGTTCACTCTGATCTGTATGTGACTTCCGAGATTCCTTGGGTAATCCCATTTCTGATGACGGGGTGAATAAATAGCTAGCCGATCGGTCTCAATCATTGTTACTATTTGGGCGCGTATGTCAAGGAATACTCGGAACTGGACACACTTCGTTATTTCAACTAATCACTTGGGTTCATGTGAACACTCTTGCCACTAATTACTGTGATTTAAACAAGTTTAAGAGCCAAATGAATTAGTTCGCGAACACAACAGCTTCAATCCCAACAGATCGCGTCAAGTACGCGCGCGATTCTCTAAAATGTCAACCAACTGTCAAAACTCTCCAGTTGTCATTGTCACAGTGTTCGAAAACTACGCCATTCGGGTTACTGAATTACCCGCTCTCAAACGATTAAAACATGCTTTCATTACCGATTACCATCCCAAATTAGATTTAGACTACTAATTAATTTCACGCTTCGTCATATATTTTACAAAGAAATAACAGCTATGTTCGTGTAGTGAACACAGAGAAGGATTCTGTAGTCGACATAAACGTAAATGAAGATACTATTAACTTTCCGGTGAAGGAAAAACATTGTAAGGAAACCTGCATACATCCGCGAAGAAATTCAAAGGTGTAGGTGAAGTCCCCAATCCGCGTGTGAGGACTACAGGGCTGGCCCATTCACTCTCGACTATGAGAGTAGGCCTGTGCCCAGCAGTGGGACGTATATAGGCTGATGATGATGATGGATTCACAACTTTAATACAAAAGGACCTATCTTCATAAGCATCTCATGGTGATTCAAATTCAATTCAATTCAATCATTTATTCGCAAAAAACATTTTTATACGTCAAATAAAAAAAAAAATTAAAAAAAAAAAATTACGAAAATTACGTCCTTTTATGTTAATTTCTTTTCACTTATGGGCACTTAGTAACAGTGACGCAAATACAAATAAATGTACGTATAATTTTTTGTATAAAGGTTGAGTTGGTCCGTATTTCATACAAACCAAAAGAGGGTCATTGTTTGCTTTTGTGGCCTCAATTATGTTTGAAATGTGTAATATTTTTATACCTACCTTGCTTCACAGGGTGGTCTGGCTAGCGACCTGGTTCGACCCCAGGGAACGCCACGGCCAACCACCCGGTCCGACAATCGCTACGCCCAGGACGGGTTGCGAGTTTGTCAGTTGTTAATAAAAAAAAAATACCTTGCTTCATACATTTTACTCGTGCGAAATGACATGAGAATAATTGATGCCGTAGAAGCAAACAATGACCCTCTTATGGAAAACCGACCGTCTCCAATCACCTTAAACCAAATTAGAAAAAAAATAAAAAAAAAATTCCATAAGTAATTTACCAGACGGCCTGGAAGACGATATTTATATCGACAGACTTTCGAGTTTGTACGGAACCCTCGGTGCGCGAGTCCGACTCGCACTTGACCGGTTCAATCAAATTATATCTTTATACGACATTAACTAGACCTCATTTTGTCCACTTTAACAAGAGTTATAATAAATTAATAATAAGATTGTAGTAATTTTGGAACTTTTGATAGAAAAATTAAACATAAAATATTTTATGAACAGACCATTCTACTCAGTTAATCATTTTTCCTCTAATGCAGTGGACAACTCATTATATAATTAAAAAATTGGACATTGTGATCAATATTTAGATACATATATGTAATATAGGTAATTTAGGAAATAATACGTTGTTATAATTTGCATGTAAAAATAGATGTATCTACTTAAAGCAAATAATATATTTGACTTTGACTAAACTTCTGAATAAAATGCCTGTGACTGTGACTACCTATCTAAAAATCTGTCCTTTTTTGTACGTAGATAGATAGTAATTTTTCCTTAACTGGTTACGGAACGGAACCCTAAAAATGACTAACACATTCATAATAATAACAACTTCCTGTTTGCGTACAGTTGTGTATTTGAGATAAGTAACTGTAGCCACTTAAAATGATTAGATAAGTAAAATTAGCATACCGCGAATCTTTGGGTACAATAAAAAACGAAATGTCCTTGACAGGGCCCGGCGCGCTGTTTTCGCACCCGGCCACTGCACAGCGTACTTGCGTTCGGCCGCGAACCATGCTGGAGCGAGACAGCGGCTAAACCGCCTACGTTAGAGCGAGACAGAAAACCAGCGGACATCACACGACCGCTCGCGAACGGGGCGCGGGGCCGACTGCCGTGGTGGCTTATTATTGGCTTATTCCCGACGTGTGTGTGTGCACGCACACGTTGATAAAGCAGCAATGGCCGACCAGTGCGCTTTTACGAAAAACGACTTTAGTGTATTGAAATAAGGTTCAGTAACACGCTTGCTTTGCTAGATACACATTCGCGCTTTGGACGCGCTAGTCGGTTGAAGCCGGTAACCTCACAACACAAAACACAAATTGCGAAATGGAACAACGCTACGTCACGATAATGTTGCCAGTGATTATGAAATTCAGCAATTTAAGAAATTATCATCCATAATAAATTACGTCATCGGCTAAAGTAATTATTTGTTTTGACGCGTTATTTGTTCATTGAAGTGAAAAGAAAACTATCGAAAGTTTTTTTTAGATGCAGATAAATTAAGAAACGCTATGTGCTCTGACAATAGGACAATGTTACTTTTTCTGTGATGTGTTATAGAAAGACCTCTCAATAACAGAAATATTAGTGATAAAACTACTTCGATATTATAAAAACTCACCGAGACCATTTTTAAAATCACATTTTTAGACCTTCCCAAAAAACGCATTAATCATAGTAGCGGAGTGACATCACATGCTTATACTTTGTGTGGGGAAATCAAAAATTTGCCTTGCATCTATGTTAAAACTTGCGTTTATCATAACGGTTTCATAACAAAGTTACCATATATTTTATGGGCTATTCAATGGTATTAATAGTTTTTAATATTCTCGTATTTTTAAAATGGACTTTCTCACGCAACTTTGAAGGCTCATAAAACAAGTTACACTTTAGGTATTGAACTGAATACTTCAACATATTTCCTTAGGATCTTTAATTTGTAAGTTGTGATATTACCTATAAAGTAAATAAATAGTGATGGGAGCTAATAAAAAAAAACAGGATCTTACATAATTTTGACATATTTCGGGTACAGTAAAGTAGCCTATTCATTTCAGAATTTTCAGTAACGTAATGTTGACCCCTTGTTTTATTTTATCGTAGTAGCAAAATAGACCACGTGAATGAAGTTTCCGATTTAATTTTTCATCCCTGACTTCGATGTGTCCAATCTTAGTTTCACTCGTTATCAGATCAGAAAATAAGAACATTCTCCGTCATAATTAACTCGAAACAGAATACATTGGAGATTTAATTAAAAATTAAAACGTATCCGAAGCGCCGAGCGGCAAAAAACCTCATTAACTACAAATGACAGCTGGCGCGGCGTCGATGAGTGTCGGGAATTCATTTAAAATCGTTCGCATTTCGATTGGGACATGAAGCACAGATGAAAATGGAAATAATAATATGTCCTTATCGGCAATATTGCATAAAATATTGCTCATTCAGACTGGAAAGGCCGTTTCTCAATTTGACAGCGATTTATTAAAATAATGGTTCCAATGACCACGTGAGATTTTTATCCTTATGTATTACATACACTAACTTATAATTTGTGTTAAATATACTTTTTAAACGAATCAATTCGTGTTATTTATTGAATTTTACACGTGTGACGTTTCGTATGCAAGTAGGTAAGTAAGAGTAAGTAAGTAGGTACTTACCCTTTTGTAATTGACAACATTTCATATTTTCAAAAGATCTTAATTCGAAAACCATTTGGGTAAAACTGTATTTTATGCTCAAGAAAAATATTTTTGGATTTTTTTTCCCATTCATTTTGGAAAAAATCGTCAATTAGTGTGAACCGGAAGTGTGACGTCATTTTCCCTGCATTATCGAGAGAGACCTTAGTGCTGAAACGATTAAAAAGTGTATGGTATCCGGTTGTCATTTTCTGACATACTTGCCGTCTGACGTTTATTTGTTTTGAAAATTGTTACAACTGCTTAGCGGCTTTAGAAGTTTAATTTTCTTACCGTTGGTTCATTTGCACGTTTTCGAAGACCTTAAAAGACTTGGCTGGCACTTTCCCACTGGACTCCGATAACGCATTCAAACATTATTAACTTGGCATTCTTTTACCGGACACCGATTTTTTTCATATAATGAAGACATCAGAAGGTTTTTCTCAGGCTGATAGCACGAATCTGCCGCGTGTTGAAATTATGATGATGGAGTACACATCGGCAAGTGATAAATATAATCCAGCCCAAATAAGAGGAGCAAAAGCATCGTTGTCTTCCCGAACTTCCTATGTTGACAACGCTGTAACGCCTGACAGTTATTTTTTTAATCGTAATTGTCGCTCTGGATTCTAGTTTTTTTAAATCGTAATTGTCGCTCTGGATTCTAGTTGGGAAAGTGACGTCATTTTCTACATACGCCCTTTTAGAATGAGCTACTTTTCAAACTGCTATTTTTAATTGAAAAATTGAGTTAAAACGAAAAAGAAAAAATACGGGTAGCTTAAAATTCCACCTATTTTCTATCCAGCTCATAAAATGAAGGAGTAGAAAATTTGAAATATTGTCAATTGAGGAAAAAATGATGTTTTTCTGTCTTTGTATATTCGCTCAAACACGGTGGATCATCAGATTGTCAGTATTGTCACCAAACACATCACATTACATACATAAATTAAGTATATCAAAATTTAGCTCAATTGGATCAGAATCAGAATTATATATTTGTGAAACATAGGTAGGTAACATTGGTGTATTTACAAATGTGTGTATACTGTGTATCACTATGTTTTGCCTCAAGGCATACAAATATGTAGCTACATTAATCAGCATGCAGCATGCAAACGAGTAGGTATTAAAATCAAACTTTCATACAATGTTATAGTTATACCTACTTATACTTACTAATTTCTGTAAATAGATCTATAAATGTTTTGTAAATTTTGAAACTACCACTTAAGTACATATTTACAAACTTACATACGAACGTGGAAAGTTAAAAAAAAAGCTTGAAAAAAGTTCCGTTTTGGTTGGCTTTGTTTCGCATAAGTTTATTAAGTATGTTACTGTATCTAGCGTTGCCAGGCGTCCGGATAAAGCAGGACATAGTTAGGCTTTTTGATTGCGTGTCCGGCCAAAGTAAACGGCGTCCGGCTTGTCCGGCTTTTGTGTAGCTTTCTGCAAGATTTACTAGTATGGTAATAATAAAAAAAAGCTTGATTTTACATTTAAAAAATGTCGTACCTATTAATACTGGCACACAAAATCCTCAATAATGTAGGGTGTCCAGCCATTATTACCCAAATGTCCGGCCAAACTGGTTGGTCTGTCCGGCTATTAGGTTTAGGCGTTTAGGTGACCTGGCAACCCTACGCACCACACGCAAACATTACAAATATTACAATGCGCGCCAATGCTTAGTCAGGGCTACACCATCGCCGCGAGCGGTTCGCACAAAATGTATCGGAGACGTGTATACTGCAGTGTGTTCGGGTGTTTAATAAATAGTGCGCAAAGTCCAGAACTATCATATTTCGAAATTCCTAAGGATCCCGTAAGGTGAATAGAGTTTGTGAATAGTAGGGGAGACCGGGTATGGTTGTCTCATGGGTTGGTTGTCACAGCAGCCATTAAATAATACGAAACGAAGGAATAAGTGCATCGATTGGTGAAGTAGGGAAGGAGGTGAAGCTCTTGTGATCTTTTAACACCGAGCGATGCAATTATTCCTTCGTTTCGTATTATTTAATGGCTGCTGTGACAACTAACCCGTGAGACAACCATACCCGGTCTCCCCTACATTACACAACTAGGGTGGTAAAACAAAGAAAGACCGAGATTGCTGATGTTTGCGGCCCGAGCTGCAAGCGAGGGACGTAAATATGCGATCGAGGGCTTTCTTTATTACCTCCCGTGTTGCGTTCACCATTTGATGTCTACACTTGGCCAGAAAGCGGCTTTTTCCGTACGCGTTCCGTTATCCGTACCTTGAATAGGTACGAGTCGTGCGCTAAACGCCGAAGACGAACTACTTTGTCTATACTTTGGAGCAGCCGTACTGAAGAGGGAAAGAGACAGTCGCTGGAACTGGTCAAGGTTACGCATGCGGACTCTAAATAGTCCTAAAGCCATGTGGGGATTTCTATATTTCCTTGTACAGTCGAGTTCATCTTTATCTGAGCTAAGATTGGACCAAAAACATCTGAACAAGAACCTATTGTCAGAAGCATAAGAACTAGATCAGATATTTTTGATCCGTTCTTTGCTCAGATAATGATGAACTTGACTGTACCAATTAAGAAATTGTTAGCGCTGAGTAAAAATTTAGTAACTAATGATTTAAGAAAATGTTTTATTATAATTATGAAATAAATAACCAGCCCGCGAAATGATTAGTGATTTAAAATTTAAAGAAAAAAAAACTGCGTTACTGTTGATGTGTCCGGGTTTTGAGCTCCAAAGTCCGCGGATTTGCGCTTTTTGTCCTAGGTGTCAAATTTTGGAGATGGCAGCCCTATACATATAACCTAGGAGCAAAAGAGCTTAAGTCATACAATAGAGTGGTGACCTTTTGTTCCTGGTATAAATGTGACTTGTACCCCTTTTTCACTAGACCCACTGAAATATGTTTGACACTTTTCGACCTTATTCCAATCACAAAAACTCTTAACATAGTTGTGCTGTTGACGTGCCTTGGCAGTTGGCACTAGCGTCACAGTTATAATAGTAGTAATTTATCTTACGTCATTATTAGGAACGCAAACATGGCAAGGGTAATTTTTTTGAATGTACGTTTTTCTAAGTTTTGGATGGGAAGTACTCAGTGACCGAAATAATAAGGTAGTAAAACATAATATGTCCAACGACATTGATACTTGTACTCATGGATTAATAAAATAAGTGCCTTATCACACTGGCGATTTGCGAGCGTGTTTTCATACAAACGTTATCGCGGCGCGCTCGCGGCGAGTTGGCCGCGATCAGAATCTGTATGAAAACACGCTCGCAGATCGCCAGTGTGATAAGGCCCTAAAGCTATGCTCCAATATGGATCGCACTCACACAGACGCGCCATCGTGTCTGTGTGAGTGGGTGAATGTCGCGCGCTCCTCAACTGCCGAAGTTGGGATACGTATACGTGTAATTTGTCTTTATACTTTGCTAGGGTTGCCAGATTCAGCCATTTCATTTCCGGGACAATCCGAGGGTTACGGATTCGGTCGGTAGGAAAATACTTCAACAAAAATAGATAAAATATTTAAGTAAATTGCTTTTCTCAAACATGGCATGAAATGTTGACATTATGTGCCTAAAAATAGGCCACAAAGTACCTCGTTTCCTATGCGGCTTGACACTTGGCACGGAATGAAATTTCATACTTACATTGCCGGCCTATTTTTTTAAAATTTCCATTCCACATTTATTAGGGCCCCAGCATCACGGCATTCAGCCATTAAAAAAACAAAAAACGATTTTTGCTATATTTTGCAGTTTTATTTATTTAAAATTGACATGAACATAACAAATAACACATTATAAACAATTTCCAATTATTATAAATTGCAAACTAAACTACAAAAATACACATTTAAAATATTTCATCTAAATATTCGCGGTGAAAATGTGAACTGAAACAGCTTGACCGAATTTGCATTGTCTATGGATATAATGTCACTAATGTCACTTTCTGACAGCCAGTTTGTTTGTGTTATAAAATATTAAGTAAGGTTATTATAGTAAGTTTATTTATTTCATTGCATGTTTGAGAAAAGCACTATACATACCTCGGCGGGAAATGGGGTTGCCGGCCTCGTAACTATCTGGCCTCGCTTCGCTCGGCCAGCTATATGTACTCGGCCGGCAATTCCTTACTTCCCGGCCTCTGCAGTAATGTACTATTGCTTGTAATATTTCACAAACACTATTATGCCTATCTATTATAAAAATAAACTTACCTACTTACATTACTCATACATCGGAGTGTAGTTTTATAGTACATTACACAACTAGGGTGGTATACAAAGAAAGGCCGAGATCGCAGAAGTTTGCGGCCCGAGCTGCAAGCGAGGGACGTAAATATGCGATCGAGGGCTTTCTTTATTACCTACGGTGTTGTATACATCATTTTATTCTTCCGTACGCGCAGCTTTTTCCGTACGCGCAGCGTGCGGAAAAAGCCACTTTATGGCCAGGTGTGGTATAAAAATATTAAAACTTAAATTGAGCTCGGCTCTTGGCATTGGCTCCGTCCGTTAAGGTCCTTGGCGTTCACTTATTCATGAAATAAAACTGGTAAAAAATCGACATTAGCGTTTGTTTATACAATCATACAATGTTAATTTGGCATGAAAACAACTTTAGCTCTTATCATTACTCATAAAAGCAAAACATATTTAACATAATAAAAAAAACTAAAATAGTATTAAAAATAATACTGGACAAGAACGGTAAAAAAATACCACAATTGCGGATTTCTCGGTCACCTGGCAACCCAACTCGGCGGAGCATAATGGCGGTAATTTTTCTTCCCACAAGTAACACCGCGCGGCTTGTATGTGTGCGTGCCGACTACAAGCGAAGAATGCGTAAGCATGCCTCAGTAGGGGCCGCACTCCCGCCGCGCTCGCCCGCTGTCGCGATATGTCGTATCGTAAACGCGTGTATTGCTGTGTCTTCGGTTGCTTAGAAAGCAATGCGGTTAATTCAGATTTATCGTTCTTCGCTATTCCTAAAAACCCCGAAAGGTGAGTAAGTTTGTAGGTAAATGTTGTTTTTTAAGTCTATTGCATTAATAGCTGTTAGACGTTTGTAGAATGTTCGTTAGTTTTGTGTTTGTGTAGGCGGTTTCATTACAATGTTAGTGTCTCTAAGGTACCTAACTTTCGAGAATAATTTGTGCGATGCGGGATTTCACATAACAGCTTTTGTTTGAACGAGTAATGAAATATTGTGTTTTGATAATTTAATCTTACGGAAAACGTCGACACTGTATACTACTTATTATACCTATACCTAAATCTGATAGTAGGTATTTATAGTTTTTTTTTTTAATATTGACGTTTATAATGACGGTAAGCGGGCTGGTGGCAGTTATTATTTCGTACAGTGACGCGCCATTGCCTATCTCTGTCGCACGCGCGCTCAATTATATCGCTGTCACGCTCGCACAGTGGCATTGACCGTCGGCATAATAGATTACATTGTAAACCTTTTTGTAATAGTAATATGGCGCGTACGTATGCACGTATTATTTTTTTGTTTGCAATGCAATGATATTTTATAAGAAGATACGTTATACGCATACTCGCCAGCTGAGAAATATGCTTCCAAGAAAGCAGCAGCACACATTGGTACCTCACTGTACGGTGTACATACTCACACATATTAACAGATTGCATAAAAGAGATGGCATAGTTACAATAATGCAAAAAAAGAGACAGCTAGCTTTTTGTTACTTGCGCGATTAATTTTTAAACGTAACCGAGTGAACCCTTCGGCTAGTTTCGGATTGACTCGGAGCCTGCTCGGCGCTCGCAGATTAAGCACGCAGAAGGTTGGTTATCCTTGTCACTCTCATTGTCAAAGACGTAAGTTTGTCTCTTTCATTCAAATGACCTCTATGGTAGTAAGATGGCGTCGTATTTGAAAAATAAAATAATAAAAATGATAAAATTAAATTATTTCAGCGTACTTACAGGTGATATGTGATCCCTTGCGCTTTGTTGCACTTTTTGCTATGATTGGTGCACTTTCTGATCACACACGACGGCATTTTTTTTGTGAATCTTGTAAATATTCACCCTTGACATCGTCGTGCGTTTCGTTGACCGACCCGCGAGTGACTACCCACTACAAAAAGGGCACCAATACAATTATCGTGGTTTCAGTGCTTCACTTTTGGAGTGCTTGTAACCTATCTACTTATAAAATATCATTGTTGCAATGTTGTTATTGTCATGATTTGGGTGTTCTTTCTTTGGCGTTGTGTTGTGTTTCAAAATGTAGTTGTAAAATAATGTCAAAGTGAAAGTTTGTGAAGATGTTTAGATGTCTGGATATTTTGATGTTATTCACTAAATAACGGGGTTACATCTGGATGGATTGAGTTGAAATTTGGCAAGCAAGTAGACCAAGTCCTGCATTGAAACCATAGGATATAAAGAAGTGGCGGCGACCTACTTTGTACGCCATTAACTTTAGTTGCCGTCAATATTATTATCTGATTTGAAAATCTGATAATAATGGTATAATTAATTGTTCAAACACCACCAAATGAAATGGAAAATTTATGTTTTCTATGAATATATTACACTCTTTTGGCGTCAAAAGCCAAACGAAAAACGTTACACGCTTGATTCCCATACAAATGGACCAACTACTTCCTTCCTCCTATCTCGATATATTTCTGTGATCATACCTGTGCTAACTCGGGACACGTTTTAGAGATTTGATATCGATAAAAAAGATATATCGACATGTTTTTTTATCGATATCAAATCCCTAAAACATGTGCTCATTGAAAATTCTCGATTACTATAAAAAAGGTTCGATATCATAATTATCTGATCTTACTTAATATTATAAAAGTAGACGGCAATCTTTAATACCGAAAAATATGGAAAAATATTGATTGTACCTATACATACATGAAAACTACTTAAAAATAAACAAATGAATAGGTACACGTTTCAATTTGTTTATTGTTTTTATTTTAAAACGAAGAGAAAATAAATTATATTTATTTATGTTGAATAACATGTAAGTAGTAGATGTTGACAGTAACATTGATATTTTTTTTTCGTCATATCAGCCGAAAGAAGCCCACTGCTGGACATAGGCCTTCCCAGTGGCCTTCCCCAAGGATCCCACCACTGTCGGCATTGTGCTGCTCGCATCCAGCGGTTTCCCGCGATTTTCACCAGATAGTCGGTCCACCTTGTGGGAGGCCTGCCAACGCTTCGTCTTCCAGTTAGTGTCCGACCGAAACTAGTTTTCACGGCCGAAACCGAAACCGAATTTCGGCTTTGATCTCAGAACCGAAACCGAAACTTCCATATGGAAGGTCATGTTTTCGTGGAAAGAAAAAAAATTACAATCATAATCAGTCAGTCTTCATTTTTAAATAACATGTTAATAATTTAGTCTCTTAATATATTTAGAGTAATCATTAATTATAACTTCTTTTATTTAAAATAAATTATCTGTCCTATTGGAAAAAAAGACTGTCCGATTGCAGCACGAAGCCCCTCAAATTCAGTTTCGGTTTCGGCCGGACGGCAGCCGAAGCCGAAACTCGTTTTATTGCCGAAACTAGGCCGAAACCGAAACCAAAACCGTTTCGGTCGGACTCTACTTCCAGTATGTGGTCGCCAGTCCAGAACTTAAACGCCCCAACGGCCATCGGTTCTGCGAGCAATGTGCCCCGCCCTTTAAAGTAAAGTAAAAGTAAAGTAAATTTTATTTGCCACGTAAGGTCTCTGCTCACTACACCGTATTATACCATGACCGTACTATGAACGTCTCAGGCAAGATAAATATACTCTGTATAAAATGCAGGTAGTGAAAAGTATGAGACTATGTCCCACTAGCACGGTCCGTCACCGACCGGCATTTGTCATACCGTGTCTTACGTTCATAGTACGGTCATGATATGATGCGTTGTAGTGTAGGCAGCAGTGGCGTGGCGTTCATAGAACTCGATTCCCATCGGTTTTCCTAATATTAGGCAGTTCAGAACTTTATTTTAGTGCTCTTAAAGAAAATTGAAGCTGCTCCGGCTTGCCCAAGGATTTCTTCAACGCCACGCCACTGGTAGGCAGAGAACTTTAAGCGGGTCCACTGGTAATTAATAATTGTATTCTATTTGTTTCAGGCGGGCAGAATGGCTTCGATTAATATCACGGGAAGATTTGATTGACAACGATACTTCAATACAACGGGTATGCGAGTCGCACTTCGACGTAAATGATGTCGTGAAGACAACTCAACGTAGGAGATTAAATAAAAATGCTGTGCCACGCTTCAATTTGCCCGTCGACACCAGCAGCAAACGAGATCAAGAGACACAAACTGTTGAAACACAGAATACAACGAATATTTGGATCGAAACATGCCCAATTAAATCAGAAAATGGTACTGAAACTGCCCCTTCGTTTTCTGCTGACAATGTTGTGAAAATAAAACTAGAACCCCTTGAACCAGACGAGATAAGTGACCAAATGCAAGTCGAACAAGACCAAAGACAGACAGAATCCCAAAAAGATATCTTTCATAAGTTATGTGATCGGTTTTTAGTTAAAAACTTAGCGGCGTTGGTAAAAGCTGAGAATTATTTGAAATCAAATCACAAAGGCGACAGGACCGTTGAATATAAAATGTTTTGTTTGAATTTATACCATATTAGCCCACAAGCTTACCAGCTATTACAAAAAACGACCAACCTGCCTAGAAAAATGACTTTGTCTAAATTGTACATTCCAATGTCTACGCAGGTCAGTGATACTTTAATGGAAACCCTTAAAATAAAAGTTGATAAAATGTCTGCCGCAGGAAAACAATGTACAATAGTAGTGGACGCGATGCGTTTAAAAACCAACTTGTTTTATGACATCAAAAGTGACAGAATCATAGGGTTTCAGGAAGTAGATGGTATACCATCACCGTCCCCGGCTAAATATGCGTTAGTGGTTTTACTGCAGGGTATTTTCGTAAAATGGTCCCAACCGATAGGATTTGCTTTGATCTCAGAATGCAAAAATGATGACAGTATATCCAAATGGATTGATAAACTTGTCTTAAAACTGTTTGAAATGGGTTTGAAAGTAAGAGCTTTTGTCTCAAATCTTGAATCAGATCTACTGAACGCAGCGAAAAGGAGAATTTCGACTAATCAAACGTACTTCAACATCGATGAACACAAAATCTATTACATTTTTGATGCGCCTCAATTAATCAAACTAGTCCGAAATAACTTGATGACATATGATTTTCATTTCCAAGGAGCAGCTGCAAAATTTGATCACATCGTACAGTTCTATGACTGCGACAAAAACAAGAAATTAAAAAAAGCTTATAAATTAACCAACAGCCATATCAATCCATCAGAATTAGAAAAAACAAAAGTTGGTATTGCAACTCAACTTCTAAGTCGATCAGTGGCAACTGGATTATCAACTTATGTAGATTTCAGCATCTTACATGTATCAGCCAGACACACAGCCAAATTCATAATGTTGATGAATGACCTTTTTGATGTACTGAATTCTTCAACTATCCACCACAGTTATAAACATAAACGTGCATTTCACGGAGAAGAGGGTCAAATAAAATTATTAAATGATATGCTGCTATTATTCAAAACATTAAAGTTAGTCAACCCTAAAAATGGCCATGATGAGACAAAAAGTGCCAAATTCATTCAAGGGTTTCAAATTACAATAAAATCAATTTTGCAACTCTATCAAGACCTCAGTCAAGAAGGACACGAGCATTTACTGACTCGGCGACTCAATCAGGATATAATTGGAAAGTTTTTCCGAAAAATAAGATCGAAAACTGGTAAGACTGAACCTACCAGCAGGCAATTCATATCTGCGTACCGTACAATGTATTTTGCTGATCCTCCAAAAGAAAATTCTGCTAAAGATATGACAAAATTTCTTACATACATCGAAGATTTTAGAGCTCGAGTAAATGTCTCAAGAAATGTCATTCTACCTATCGAACAAGATGCTTTACGTGAAGTCATACGTGCTGATTATCTGGAATTTGATATTCCTGAAGAGAATGCTTTAATGCAAGTCTGTGGGGCATTGTTGAAGAAGTGCGGGGATCTCCATGACTGCGTATATTTACAAACATATCTGGACCTTCGTCGTCAGATTTGCAACTCTGGTGTGGAGTCTGCGACCGCTGCCGCTGTCAAAGCCGTGATAGTCCCGACTAAAGATTTTGTGGAAAGTATTCAAAGATTGGAGGCGGTGTTTTACGAAGCTTTCCAAAAACCATTTTTAAATCCCAAAATTGGACTTTCGATTTATAAAGACATGAGTGTAGTCGAACTTTCAGTGCCCTGTTCATGCTTTCCGAAGCAGTATATGAAGAAATTATTCATTAGAATGAGAATATATTCCACACTCAAGTTGAATAATCAGGGCTTTAAGAGTCCTCGAAACCGGAGAAAGTGTTTTAAGGTTGCTAACTTATAAATATGCTGTCAGTGAATAGTTGAATACATTAATTTAGTTTATTAGTTAATTAATGCAGTTTTATTAATTACAGCCGGCACAACCGCTGTTTTCATTTATAATGTCATTTAGACGGGGCGAGAATTGCGGCGATTAATCGATCAACTGTACTCATCGTACCTGGGTAGCCCGCAATGTAATCAAACTCGCATACGAGTTCTCGCACCGTCTAAACGAGGCCTTATATTAGATGTGAAATGTGTATGAATGATCAGACCTTGGCAGAATGTAACGTAAGTTACCAATATTTCGCTTGTTAGGGTTCCGTACCAAAATGGTAAAAAAGGAACCCTTATGGTGCAACTCTGTCTGTCTGTCTGTCTGTCTGTCCGTCTGTCACAGCCAGATATCTCAGGAACTACTGATGCTATCGATTTGAAATTTGGAATAGTGTTAAAAGTAGCTAACCCGAGCCTATTGGACATAAAAAATATCTTGTACCTTTTTTACTTTTTTTTTAAAAGGCTCCGTAATGGGACTTTGAAAATTGAAAGTAGGGCTATTATATTGAGTGGGGTATCAAATGAAAGGGCTTAATTTGTAGATTAAAACAGCATTTTTATTTTTTTTCTTAAATAAGTAGTTTTTGATTTATACATTTTTATGTACCATTCCCCCCCTATTATCTCCGAAGTTACTGATCAGAAAAATGTGTCATAATTACTAATTATAAATATCAACCTGAATATTACAGGAAAAATAGAACGGTCTTGCTAACTTTAATACCTTTTTAGAAATTTTCAAAACTTGAAATCCCTAGCGGCGAGTAGCAAAACTAAGCGATGGCATGTTTCACGCTAGGGGATTTCCGGGCAAAACTAGATGGCGCTAAAACACTAAACATTTAACGATGTTATAATTAAACAAAGAAACATAGTATAGTAACAATTAGTTCGTAAACAGCTAATAATAAATAAATTTAAATACATTTAAATACTGTGTCACGTTTGCAAAGTTAAATAATTGTAAATAATATTATAATTATTTTACCAAGCTTATACATAGATGCCGTTGTAAATTCGGGGAACAGCTTTTTGTATGGAGAATGACAGTCCTCTTGATTTAATGGTCCTTGCTATTAAATAGAATCATTACACGTCAGGTTCTCAATATTAGAGGGAAAATATAACTGTTTTCCTAACTTGCACTGTTTTTTAGAAATTTGCAAAAATCATAACATAACATATACTTATTTGCTTCTACTAAACAAATTGACATAATGTCCGTCAAGATAGCGTACACCGTAAAGATATTCAGAATCTGATGCAGCCAATAAATAGTACCCAAATAGTACCGACGAAATACCTAGGTGAAAAAAATAGTACCCTTAAACTTTCAGAAATATAAGGCCTGTTCACGGTGTACGCTACCGGGCGTCAAGCTGGCGTACACCGTTTGTATCTCTGGCACGGCTTTGTTTTTGGAAACGATTTATATCTCAAAAAATAGTACCCAAATAGTACCCTAGGGCCCTAAAATTTCATTTCTCTAGCTATCGTAGAAGCCGAGATATTCCATGACTTAACGGTGTACAAAATTTCACACCGTCAAGCTGGCGTACCCGGGAATTTCTTATAGAAATAGCTCACTATATCTCGGCTTCTACGATAGCTAGAGAAATTAAATTGTAGGGCCCTAGGGTACTATTTAGGTACTATTTTTTGAGATATAAATCGTTTCCAAAAACAAAGCCGTTCCAGAGATACAAACGGTGTACGCCAGCTTGACGCCCGGTAGCGTACACCGTGAACAGGCCTTATATTTCTGAAAGTTTAAGGGTACTATTTTTTTCACCTAGGTATTTCGTCGGTACTATTTGGGTACTATTTATTGGCTGCATCAGATTCTGAATATCTTTACGGTGTACGCTATCTTGACGGACACATTGACATACAGTTTTTCTTGAACTATTCGCGTATCTACTTATGAGTTTGTACGGAACCCTCGGTGCGCGAGTCCGATTTGCACTTGACCGGTTTTTTTTTTATTAATGGTGCAAATTTAAGTATCGATATAGCTAGGGATCAAAGTAATACTAATCTAGAGCCAAATCAACACTTACATTTGCATCATAAATAAATAAACACGCGGTGAAATGGTAACTATTGTTACATTTTCATGGAATTACCCAGGTAGTTTCCTAGTAAAATGGGTAGGTACAGTCCGCATAATGAAGACACTTGTTATTTATTTATTTTATTTTATTTATTTGGGCCATCAACAGCATTACAATTCAGAAATATACAGAGACAATTATTAAAACACAAAGCTAATAACAGACTTAGCCGTGTAATCATAATTAATTAAAGCAATGTGCCCGAAGTTCGTCCGATTCGCATCACACGGCTAAATTTTATTAAGAATAGTGGCAAGTGGCTCAACTTTACCGTATGGTGACAATCGATCATGTTTAAGGGCCTTATCAAACTAGCGATTTGCAAGAGTGATTTCATACAGATTTCGATCGAGCGATTCGATTCGAGCTCGCTGCGATAAGTTTTTTTGAAAACACGCTCGCAAATCGCCAGTGTGATAAGGCCCTAAATAAATAAATAAGGGGCCACAGTGTGACTACTTTTCCGTTCCTAGGCTGCGTTTCCACTAGAGCTGTGGGAGGTAGCGGAGCGGTGTTCGAGGAAAAGATCCACCAATCAACGTGCCTAGCGTCGCTCGGCGCGGACCGGCATTGGTGCATTTTTTCCTCGCACACCGTTCGCTGCCTCGCACAGCTCTTACTCGACTCTAAATCTAGTCGGTTACCCAGGTTTTCGGGTACCCGTTGCATTACCTACAATGAACGTTGCCGGTATTGCCGGCCGTGTTAACTGTTAAGTGATGCAGTGAGCAAGTGATGTTTTTTCGTGTTTGCTTTAAGGCGGTCGACATTAGATTTTATTTATTATTTTAAAATAAAACGATACATGCATATTTTTTATTAATTACTAGGTTTTTTAACCCGGGTTCTGAGTCAAATTACCCGAGTTTTACCCGAATCTTAATAAAATCGGTTACCGGGTTGCATTCCCTATCCGCTACCTCGGACAGATCTGGTGCAAACGCAGCCTTATACTTTGACACTGATACTCTATTAATTACTACGTTTTTCAACCCGGGTTCTGAGTCAAAATACCCGGGCTTACCCGTTTTTTCATATTCGCTACCTCGTAGAGCTCTGGTGCAAACGCAGCCTTATACTTTGGCACTGATGCTCTATGGTAAGATCAGAGAGGCCTTTGTACTTTGTGTGTTCGCTCCTCCCCTCCTTGCCCCGACAAGCCTATCTATGCCCATGCCGGCGTGAACGCACACTGTATGGTGGTTATTGGGTAATGTAGACTCACTAATACGGTCATTCGTGTGGAAACAGATAATAAAATGTTGAATAGCTTATGTATGATACTTCTGTCACCGCCGACGCGTAAGCGAGTAAAACTGGGCCTAGCATTACTTGCGGATCTGAAAAGGTCGATCGCTCGTGTCCGTCAAGATAGCGTACACCGTAAAGATATTCAGAATCTTATGCAGCCAGTAAATAGTACCCAAATAGTACCGACGAAATACCTAGGTGAAAAAAAGTACCCTTAAACTTTTCGAAATATAAGGCCTGTTCACGGTGTACGCTACCGGGCGTCAAGCTTGCGTTCACCGTTTGTATCTTTGGAACAGCTTTGTTTTTGGAAACGCTTTATATCTCAAAAAACAGTACCTAAATAGTACCCTAGGGCCCTAAAATTTCATTTCTCTAGCTATCGTAGAAGCCGAGATATTCCATGACTTAACGTTGTACAAAATTTCACACCGTCAAGCTGGCGTACCCGGGAATTTCTTATAGAAAGAGCTCACTATATCTATCGGCTCCTACGATAGCCAGAGAAATGAAATTGTAGGGCCCTAGGGTACTATTTGGGTACTATTTCTTGAGATATAAAGCGTTTCCAAAAACAAAGTCGTTCCAGAGATACAAACGGTGTAGTGTACGCCAGCTTGACGCCCGGTAGCGTACACCGTGAACAGGCCTTATATTTCAGAATGTTTAAGGGTACTATTTTTTTCACCTAGGTACTTCGTCGGTACTATTTATTGGCTGCATCAGATTCTGAATATCTTTACGGTGTACGCTATCTTGACGGACACGATCGCTCACACTATACCTACCTCATCTGCCCGCAGTGATCTGTTACTCGCCCAATATTACCTGCTTACTCGTTGGCGATGGGTCAAAGTGCCTAAAGTTTAATTATATTAGGCTAGTCTGTACTGCCAATATATTTTACGTCATCCCAGGTTGTAAGTGGGATTTTCACGTTCGGAATTTATTCACGCAGGTATTTATTTTAAGGTCCTTGTACACAACCCTAAAATCACGATTATCCCTAAGTGGATGAACAGCTCGTCTATGAAGTAACCGAAGTGTGTCGGTGTAACCGGAGCGCCCCGCGGACCACCCGCGACCGTGGGAGTTGGGACCTGGCGGGGTGCGGCCAGGGTAACCGCAGGTAAGATTAGATTAGTAATACGTGACACAGCCTTGCTTCAGAAACGCGTTATGCGTACTTAGAAACTACTAATAATGAGAGACACGAGATATAGTCAGTGAAACCCCTAATTATGTGGCTCAACCTTTTCCATTAGCTCGATTACTCGAGCACAATAAGGAATGGTTGAACTGCTTCAACCAGTCCAGTCGGCGTTGGTCCGTACCGCACACTTCGAAAAGTGTGTGAAGTGGTGTAAATCTATTGTAAAACTAGAGCTCTTTTGCGTTCAGCTTATGTTGCTTGTGTACCCCTTTTAGCTGAAGTGGCTCACTCCACTGTTTTGCCGCGGTACCAACTAGCAAGTTTTGTATGTATGTAAGTATACTATACTATATTGTAGTATAAAACAAGACACTGTACAGGATTGTAAAATAAAGGTATATTGTACAAAAGCGACCTTATTATCCCTTTAAGGAATATCTTCCAGTCCCCTCCTAAACCCGCTTGGCTGGGCATCGGTTTGCTCCTCCTGAGGGGCTCGGTCAGCGACCAGAAACGGCACGCATTAGGTAATAGAGAGAGAAGATCGGATTCGGTGCGTTCCGTCCGGTGGTCAAACGTCAGTTTTGTTCGAAAGAAACTTCTGCACGTTGTACTATTACTTATTCTGTGACCCTGTATAGATCCTAGTTGCCTCAAATAAACAATAGTACATTACATAACTAGGGTGGTAATACAAAGAAAGGCCGAGATCGCAGAAGTTTGCGGCCCGAGCTGCAAGCGAGGGACGTAAATATGAGATCGAGGGCTTTCTTTATTACCTCCCGTGTTGTGTACATCATTTTATGTCTACACTCGGCCAGAAAGCGGCTTTTTCCGTACGCGCAGCGTGCGGAAAAAGTCACTTTATGGCCAGGTGTGGCATAAAATAAAATAAGCTATCTGTAATCTAATACAGGCTCACTGTAAGTAATCTGGTAAAAACATCATCGAGTGGCGGACGCGAATTCGTCTCGACAAAATTACCATCAAGACATTATGCCCCCGAGCAACTGCGGTGACAAAGAGGTCACCAAACCGCATTTAAGAGGCCTTAGACAATATTATATGATTTGAATTCAGACAATGACAAAAATACAATTTATTTCGGTGAAGGAAAAACATCAGTAAAGAAATACAGTCCCCAGCCCGTAGTGGCCCACTGTGGGGACTACACGGCCGATTCTCATATATAAGAGAAGGCTTGTACCTAGCAGATGGGGCGGAGACGTGCATAGGATGATACTTACCAGTGGCGTGGCGTCAAAAGAACCCGATTCCCACCGGCTTGCCTATTTTAAAGCATATGACCTATCTCCTGAAGAAAAAGTAATCAAAATCTGCTCCGGCTTTACTAAGAATATGTTTGACGCCACGCCGCTGATACTTACCTACTACGCTGTACTGATCAGTGTAAAAGCTGTCCTTGGGCAAGCCGGAGCAGATTTGGCGTACATTTTCCTTAAGAGCTGTAGAATAAGGTGCTCAAATGCCTGATATTAGGCAAGCCGGTAGGAATTGAGTTGGATTGAAGTAGGTATATGGTAGTTCTGTACGTGTTTCACTGCTCACACGTTAACTGCTTTCCTCTAAAGTTAACTGGTAGAGAATGCCTTATGGTCATGGCGTTAAGCTCGTCTTTTGTATGATACGTTTTCTTATGTGCAACAATGATAAAATAAACACAATGTCAACTGTATGTTAATAAACCAGAACAGTCCTTAACTCAACGGTAAAGTCTAACCTCATCTCGAGTCGTTTAGAAAATAGCCTAAATGGATGAACGATTCAAACGCTTGGTGACCGTCAAGATGGCGTACACCGTAAAGATACTCAGAATCTGATGCTGCCATGCCAATAAATAGTACCCGGGTTTGCCTTGATTTTGCCACCTTGACGGTGCGAAACTTTGGTTTCTACGATAGCTAGAGGAATGAAGTTTTCGGGAAACAAAGCCGTTCCGGAAATACAACTAGGTACTAGGTAGTGTACGCCAGCATGACGGCCCGGTAGCGTACACCGTGAACAGGCCTTCTTATATTTCGAAAACTTCAAGGGTACTATTTTTTTAGCCGACTGCGGCGAAGCCCAAAGGAGGGTTATTCACCTAGGTATTTCGTCGGTACGATTTGAGTAGTATTTATTGGCAGCATCAGATTCTGGATATATTTACGGTGTACGCCATGTTGACGGTCAAACCGCCTGGCCTTTTAAAAACTGAATTTATTTTCCGCATTATACAGTGTTTACCTCAAACAGCCATCATACTTTCAAATGCAGAAGGAAAATTATCTCATGACAGAAACATGGCATGTAAAAGACGAATACAACTTGAATACATTCGAAACGGGGTCGTGCGTAATACCCTACCCTGGATTCCTTTAGTCGTATGTTACAGTCACGTATATAGGACATGTGACGTATCGGTTTAGACGTAGTGGTGTATTATGGAAGCAGTAGTAATCGAATTACATTACGTCGTGTTTGCTGTTTGCTTAGCTGGGATTGATTGTCGATTGTTTTCGTAATCGACCGACTGGCGTCGTCTCGGTTCTAAAATGTACTAAACTTGTACCAACAGTATGGCACTTACGTTATAGATTGGTAGGTCGCTAGGCTTTGTATGACGGTCTGTAATCCTAGACGGTGTTTACTCAGACTGTGGGGATTAAATGGAGTTCTGAAACAATTGAAATGATTTCTCATTTACGATAAAGGGAATGGACGGCGATATCGTAATCTTAATTAAAATGAAGGCCCTGAATTCTGGGGAGTAATTGAGTTAAGAAACACTAACAACTTTAAAAAAATATTGACTTCAACGAGATCCCTTAATTCCTTAAAAAGTTTCACAATTGATCTACTTAGGACTCGTTTTACAAGAGCTAACCACAAAAAGTAATAAGAAATTAGACGTGTGTACTGAGTGATTCAAAAGAGCTGCAATATCAGTCAGTTTAGCTTACCGGCTGACTAGCTCAGTTCCGATTCAAACAGCTCTGTACATCTTTCAACTTTTCGTCCATGTCTTGTCACCATATACCTAAATCACAGAACACTAAACCTAAGGTTTAGTGGTCTGTAACCTAAATGCGCTCTCTTTCGTCCGGAAATATTCGGATTTTGAGGTACTGAGCTATAAGAGCTAGTGAGTCGTTGACACACCACGGAGCTACTGAGCTTGTAAGAGGTAATGAGCTGTTGACACAGCGCGGAGCTACTGAGCTGAAAGAGTGATACATATCTTTGAGAGCTAAAGATTCACGTCACTCTTTTCACTTTAGTGACACATTTTGCGCATTAACAAATGTTTCGTAACAGCAACGATAGGTCAATGAAGAAACAGTGAGTATAGATAGACATAGACAGACAAAAACCATTAAAGCCAGACTTTACTTTGTAACTGAACGTTCCTAATCCGTTGTGGACAGATAAGGCGTTGGACTGAGGCTTGCACTGCCGTCCGGTGCATATTAGGCACTGGTGTCCATTACGTACTGCGTTGTAATTATCATCATAATTTTAACCCAATAACGTTCACCGATCATTGCTGAGCTGAATGTATTACTTCTACAAATACTTCCACGGCGACCGGTTGCACGCTTTTTCGACTTCGGCCACAGAATAAGTAGGTACCTAACAGTGGCGTGGCGTAAAAAGATCCCTGGGCAAGCCGGTGCAGATTTGGCGTACATTTTCCTTAAGAGCTGTAGAATAAGGTGCCCAAATGCCTGATATTAGGCAAGCCGGCAGGAATCAAGTTCTTTGGACGCCACGCGACTGGTACCTAATAGAACTACGTTCAGAAGTCTCTCTCTCTAACAAAACTGACATTCGGGTCCGACCACCGGAAGGAAGGCACCGCATCCGATCATCTCTCTCTATCGCATAACGCGTGCTCTTTCAGGTCGCTGGCTCGTCGGTGTTCACCCTTCGGGTGAGACTCCGACTCGCACTTATCGGGTTTTTTATATCTTGTGTTCGGTCTTCATGTCATAATAATGAAAACAATGGCATCATACAACTATGACTATGATGCGATTGTTTTTATATTTCTTAATCTACGAGAAGACGTCGGTTATAAATAATGATATTTATAAATAAAATTAACTTTGTGGGAAATTGAATTTTTAATAACTATCTATCTACATATAATATTTTCTGATTGAACGTGCTCTACTCCCTGCACTCCGCCTTCTATTCAACTAGTAATTCATGTTTTCTTAACGCGCAAAACATCTGTAGGACGTCCGCTGCCATCGCCAAGGAAACTTCAACTCTAACTCACGCTCACAAAATTCAAAATAGCACGAACGTTGCGTCTGGCCTGGGGAGTGCTTATAATACCGAACGGTAGCACAAAAACTTGAATCAACCTGTTTCATGTTATTCAAATGTGGACTTTATTCTAAAGCCGCAGAGTTGGTTTTAGAATCATGTAAATCAAGGAGATTGGAGTTTGGGAAGGTTATTGTGAGATATAGTGCGAGGCATCTGATACTGTAATGTAAGATGACGTGAGTTGCACAACGCCATGTGTCCACCCCCGGGCAGGCCTCATTTAGTTCCGAAAAGGCCTAAGAACCCGCAAGATGCAACCGCCCTTCGTTTCTTTGGTATTGGGCTGATAGAAGTCTTGTTTTATGATCCGCGTTGTTATGGCACAGATGTTACAGGCTGGGATGCGTTGTCCAAGGACTTATATCGTACTGGCTTTGTTCGTTTTAGTTTTTTAGATAATTATAGCTACAGTTTGCGCCATTTCTTTTCAGTGATCAGAATCGGCGGGAGTACTTAAAGAAGGGATTGCAAACCGGTTAACCGCCGGTTTTAGGCAACGGTTAAAAACCGGTTATTGAGACCAGGAACCGGTTTATAACCGACTTGTAAAAAAGTAAATGGGCTAAAATACATTAACTATTTTTATTTGATTCTTTTATGATTATTTATTTGTTCTTCTTCGTAACTGCATATAGCTTTAAAAATCTGCCATATTTGCATTTAAGTAGTTTTATTTTCCGACTGGTCAAATTGTTCCGATTTACCGCCAGTAATATTTCGATTATTGTATTTTTCTTCATCAGCGTTGAAATCAGCTATTTTAAAATACGTTATGTTAAAATACACTCACGATAACTACAAAAATTTATAAAAACAATAAAACCTGTCTTTAAAATTTTTATGGGTATAAATTCGGTTAAAAACTGGTTTAAAATTTGACCGGTTATTGCATTCCCTCACTTAAAGTTAATCATGACAGAATATTTAATCAGTAGAATAGAATAAAATTAAATAACGTATTATACAACAATGACATTTAAAGACTAAGAGATACAATTAGAGAGTTGAACCTATGCCTGAACTAGGATTACCTGTATCTCAGGTAAAAGGGACTATCAAAAATCATCATCAGTGTTACCTTATTGTTACCGATTCCATCACTATAAGAATAAATAGCCTCTTAAATGGTGCTACAAGAAGCTTTATCACTCTGTCCTCATACGTACCAACATCATTATTCATTTAAGAGTTAGCAGTCTCTTGTCAGTGAATTACCTTCCGGTCGAAGTATATCCGGAAGAGACCTTACAACCAAGATCTTTATGTCAAGTCAAGACCAAGTTATTTACGTGTTGACATGACACAAATTCGTTCTTTTTATTTAAGTACTAGCTGTTCCGGCGAACTTCGTTACGCCTCATAATTTTTAATTTTTTTAGATGTTTTAATAGCTATTCTGTTATTCGGGGCAGAGACAAACCTAAAAAATCAAAGATCATAAAAATCGGTCCACCCGTTCTCGAGTTATAAAAGGTGTAACTAACACGACTTTAAGATTTATATGATTGAATTGTGGTCTAAGGACTCCATTGCGTCTAAATCTTTCCCAATGTGTCCTTTCTTATCTCTCCCCGTTTATGGACTCTATTGGGTCTACTTCTTTCCCAATGTTTCCTTTCTTCTTTTTTCTCCCAAAACAGTTTTAAAGAAGTTACCGTATCTTATCCAACACCCAATATTTTTCCCGCGTCTATTCTCAATCGTGTTCAGGATCGTTTCTCATTTACCGCCCCTCTTTTTCTGGAACCCTCCGTCTTACTCAGCTCTTTTCCAGAACGCAACTCGATTTGAATTCTCCGCATCGGAACCGATAAGAAACGTAAGAAATGTTTACTCTGCGGGCAAGCCGTCGCGAATTACATTGCTAGCGTTCATTACACAGCGTTGATTGTTTTTGCAGGTTTATTGCAGCTGTTGTTGCCATGTGCTCGCGTTGGAAGCGTCTCTGCTTTCATAATAATTGGAAGTCATAAGGAAGTTTGTTATAACTCTTATTTTATTATATATTTTTCCTCTAAAATCGTGGACTCTGAAAGTAAAGGATTCTAAAATGACCATCCCGTAGAACCCAATGAAGTTAGGATTATTTTATAACAATCCCGATAAGCTTCAGGCACAGTTTCAGAGAATGCTAAGCGATGCATTATGTCGTGATTAACATAACATATAGATACAAGAAATCAAAGTACAAAGAAAAATTAAACCAGATTGATACAAAAGTCAAAGTAGATGGCAAAATTGAGCACTTGCTGGGTGCTCCGGTGGTAAAAGAAATCAAAGTACATAGATGATTCTTTATTCGTTTTTAATTCGGGTAAATTACACCACATTATTATGTTACATATATATATAGATACAAGAAAAAAATAATGTGGTGTAATTTACCCGCATTAAAAACTAATAAAAAACCATCATGTTTATTTCATATGAGGTCAACCGAGGTAATTGCGTCTATGGCGGATTGGGGGCAAATGCGTCTTTTAAAGATTACGATAAATTCGAACTCCTTAAAACTACCCCTGACCTACCTGCCCGTGGTAAACGCTGTACTTTACAGGCAGGTAGGGTAGGTAGTTTTAAAGAGTTCGGATTTAATAAAATCTTTCAAAGACGCATAGCAAGTTGTGGTTCGATCGTAAGAAAGTGTCAAGAGGTTTTCCTCTCACAGCACCCCTCCCGGATAGGGTTGCCTGGTCTCCAAAGTTGCAAACCTAATAGCCGGACAAACAAGCCAGTTTGGCTGGACGTTTGGGTAAGACGGCCGGACACCTTATATTATTAATGATTTTGTGTCTCAGTATTAATAGGTACGACAAAAAAAAATTGACTGGACACTGTTTATTTTGGCCGGACACGCAATCAAAATGCCTATGTCCGGCTTTATCCGGACGCCTGGCAACGCTACTCCCGGACTAAATAAAACATGTCCTGTTTACTCTCCACGAGGAGGCCACCTTAATCCCATCATACATCATGGTTATTGATTCGTTGTTTCTGCAAGTTTATGACCATTGCTGTAAGGTAGGGCTCACACCTCCATCTACGGCAAAAATAGTGGTAATAGTGGTTCACATATCATAGTTATATTATACCGTGTGTTTCTGCTGGTTTATGGCCCATGTTGTGGTGTGATCGTGTTGGGTCTTTGCTTGCCTTGATACCACATAATTCAATTATGAGAATATAATATTATGTATGCCCCAGCTGAATGTAATAATAACTGGCCAAGAGCATGTCGGACCATGCTCAGTGTAGGGTTCCATAGCCGTAACTATGGTAAAAAATACGATGTAAAAAAAGTACAACAACAAAAGAGCGTATCTTCATAGCAATTACGTCCTTTTGTTGAGAAGCGCAGTTTATCGGCAATAACTCAAAAACGGTACATTCGATCTTGTTGAAAATAATTTTCGTTGAAAGTATTAATTAAGCGTTACCTTCGTGATTTTTTTCATATTTTTCGGACGCACGGTTTAGAAAATAGAGGGGGGGGGGACACAATTTACACAACTTTCGGAGCGATTATTTCCAAATACATTCACTTAATCAAAAACATTACTTAGGAACCTTATAGTGTTTTTTAAAGAGCTGTCGAACTATGTACCACACGTTGATATTTGCTGAAAAAAAAAATTTTTATTGTCTTTAACGTGTATGGAGTGCCCCCCCTAAAAATATTTATTTTAATTATTTATAAACCAAACTAAGTAGCGGCTCATAAAACACACCTATATTCCAAATTTCATCAATATCCATCATGTAGTTTCTGAGTAAAATGCCTGTGACATACGGACAGACAGACAGACAGACAGACAGACAGACGGACGGACATGACGAAAATATAAGGGTTCCGTTTTTGCCATTTTGGATACGGAACCCTAAAAAACATCCGGTCCCGTCACAACCTTTTCCTAAATAATCTGTTTCCCGATATAAGTGTTTCCCAAAATGTGCTTCTCCTAAAAGATACATTTGCACGATATCCGTTTCCCAAAAAGACCTAATCCCGAAATGACTGTTTCTGTCACAATCTTTTCCTAGATAATCTGTTTCCCAAAATGTGATACACCCAAAATATACGTTTGTCATGATATCCGTTTCCCAAACCACCCATTTCCAAAACATCCGTTCCCGATGTTTTCCTAAATAGTCCGTTTCCCGATATATTTTACCCAAATGATAGGTGCGATTGGCTTAATATGCTGATGTCGACTATACTTATTGTTAAAATGCACTTGAACAATGAGAAACGGATCTTTTGCGATACAGAAGCAACAAGAAACGGGTCTTTTGGTATACGGACGTTATGACAAACGGGTCTTTTGGTATACGGACGTTATGACAAACGGGTCTTTTGGTATACGGACGTTATGACAAACGGGTCTTTTGGGCATACGGGTATAATGAGAAGCGGATCTCTTGGCATACGGATGCAACGAGAAATGGGTCTTTGGTATACGGACGCTATGATAAACGGGTCTTTTGGCATATGGCCGATTTAGGAAACTGTAATTTTGGAACGGGTGTTCTGGGTCTTTTGGCATATGGCCGATTTAGGAAACTGTAATTTTGGAACGGGTGTTTTGGGAACGGGTGTTCTGGGAACGGTCCGGAACGGCGCTCACATACAAGCCGCGCGATGTACCTTTTGTATGAAGAACACTTACTGCTATTACACCGTGCTTCCATGGTCGACCTTTCTAAGCTGTAACGTGAACACCGGCCCAGCTGAGGCCTCAGTAATCCAACATGGAGTGTCGTGTTTCATAAGCTTTCCCTCGCCGCTGCCGCCGCCGTGAGACGCGAATTAAGCGAGATGAATGCTCCCAACCGCAGTTCAGATTGCGAGGCGACGTGCGCTTACGTACAGTCAGCTGCAAAAACATTTCCAGTCTGAATTGTATGTATGTATGTAAACACTTTATTGCACATAAAACATACATAAATAGTATAATAATCAACGGTTGTATATATAAGGTTCTTAGATACGAGTTTTTTTCAAAGCTAAGGATCTATAAAACTGTCTTAAGACCCATCCTTATGTATGGTTGTGAGGCCTGGACACTAACACAAAAAGAGGAATGTCAGCTCCTTGTAGCGGAAAGGAAGGTTTTGCGTAAGATCCTGGGGCCTGTCAAGAGTGAAAACGGCACGTGGAGGATCCGTAAGAACATAGAGATCCAGGAGCTGGTGGCTGAACCCAACATCATCGGCGTAACAAAATCACACAGACTTCGCTGGTTTGGTCACCTACTCCGAATGGGAGAGGATCGTGCGGCCAAGAGAGCGTACGTGGGACGACCAACTGGTCGCCGCCTGGTTGGGCGACCCAGGTACCGTTGGGAGGACAGTGTGCAGGCGGATCTGCGACGTCTTCAAGTCGTTAACTGGCAAGAAGTTGCGCACGATCGGGACAGATGGCGTGCTCTCGTTTCGGAGGCCAAGACCCTCTTTGGGTCCCTGAGCCAAGTTAGTTAGTTAGTTAGTTTTTTTCAAAGTAGTGACGATGTACATGTCGCAGCCAATTAGTTTAGTTAGCCATTTGGTTAACTGCCTAGCATTATCACTAAACAATGACCCGCCAGCAGGTCGACGAAGCCCTGCTGTGCAAGCTGACTAACAAACCTAAAGTAAAATAAGGAGTGTGTTTAATGAAAAGGCTAGGAAGCGTTGCGGCGACATACACATACATAACATTTTGTCACCTTATTTTGCTGTCGTGTAAACATTAGGAATCATTTTTGGGGCCGACTGTACTTGACAACCGCGATGCGACGTGACTTGGCGATAGTCCCCGGCTCCGCCGCTGCCTTTGCGAACTAATCACAAGATATGTTGTGTTATTAATACGCTTCTACTCACGTATGAACAAGCCTGAGGCCCCATTTAGGGTGCGTTTCCACCGAGCTGTGCGAGGTAGCTAAGCGGTGTGCGAGGAAAAAATCCCGGTATTGGTGGATTGAGGCCACGCTGAGTGAGGCTAGGCACGTTGATTAGTGGATTTTTTAACGCACACCGCTTAGCTACCTCGCTGTAGCTCTGGTGGAAATGCAGCCTTAGACGGGACGAGAACTTGTATGCAAGTTTCATTTCATTGCGGCGTTTAATCGATCGGGACTCATTGTATTAGGTAGCCTGACTCATTGTATTATTCATTTTTAAATAAATCATTAAAAAAAATTGACTTTACTAAAGGGAAACAAAATTTATAGGATATTTTAATACTTGTACGGAATCCTCGGTGGGCGAGTTCGACTCGCACTTGTCCGTTTTTTTCTTCTAATCTCCTCTATCATTCGTCATCTCAGCACTCACTCCTTTTTTCTTCCTCACGTCCTTCACACACTTCTATGTGATCTTCGTTCCACCCTGTATAGCGTGTAAATCGAAACTGTTCATCTTGATCTCGGCAGCGGGCAAAAACCGTAAGTATACATTAGCATTTCCCGGACGACGGGAAATGCACACTTGTTGGCGAGTGGGCTCGGGTTACAGCGGCAAAGGAGTCGGCTTGCAAGCCGCAGTACTGATATTATAGCCAGTGTATTATTTTCAAATTGCCCTTCTTCTACAATGATTATTTCTGTTTTGCATACCTACTAAAGAACACCTGTTTATACATATTAATAAAGATTTTTTTACAATTAAACATCCTAGCTCATGTACAATGAATTCGATTCGGGTATTTTTTTATTTCATTGTTCATTTTGTTATTTCGTATTTATATTAGGTACATGTAATTGGAACATTGTGATGGATTTTTTTGTAATCTTCGTTAATTGTAAGTCTGTATTTTCTTGTTGTGCTTGTTAAGATAATGTAAATGGCAGAAAAAAGTGTACAGATTTGACAAGAAAATATAGACTTACATTTTACTCTGCAAAATACGCAATAAAGTTAGAATACTATGCTTTTGATAAGTATCAGGCTTCTTCCTGGCTCAACCGAAACGTTTACGAGCGGTAACTGGCGCTGTCTAGCATAACTGGTCGCGACTTCGTTTCTCGCGCGATAGAGCATCACCTATCACTGTCACACTATATTGAGTGGAAAGAGATAGGTAGCATTTTTCTCGCGACAAAGAGTCGTGTGTCTTAGTTATGCTAGAGGTATAGAAATTATCCGTTCAAGAGAGCTAATGCTGTTAAAGTATACAATGTCATTGAGCGAACAATGCCATTGAGGTAATACAATACCACAAAAAAAAATAACAATGCGTAACACGAGTAAACCCGGGCGGTCTACCTGGCTCCCCGTTGAATCTGTAAAAGCAAAACGCATTATTATTTTTTTGTTTCAAAGCATTTGCCGCCTTATCATTACGGTCATAGAACCGATAATCCGTTGAAAGCTCATAGTATCTCTAAGTCTTTTCTCTACGGAATACGCACTTGCAGACCGTCGGGCGAATGTGAAATGCAAAACAAATTAAGATCGCAGTTATCTATAACTGCTTTTACACTTTACTGTCTAGTAAATAGAATCTATAATCTAATGATCTTTCAAGGCAGTTACACTTTTTTGACACTATATTCTCGTTATCCTAATTTGTGGTTTACCTCTCAATGCTATTGTATTTTTTAACAGCATTAGCCCAGTTGTCCGGATAAAAACTATACAGGACCTCCTTTCTGACCTCATCTCTGAATAATGACCAATCCGACTCCGGTGTTACTTGATAGAAGTGACTTTGAGTTCGAATATGAAACTTGCGGGTTGTATTATAACAGTCCTGCTTGAATAAACAAAATAATATTCGCCAGAAAATACACGTAATGGAAGTGAATGCATTAGTAATGATCTATTACTTATCTACTTATGTGTGTAAGTATTTCAGGTTAACCCATATTCAGCGTTTGTAAGCAGTGAATATACTGCATGAGTATTTATATTAGCACTCCTCTTGTGGAGGCACGTCTGTCAGAGCATCCACTTAGAAAAAATAGAAACCAAACCCCCGTCCCGCTCCCTCGCCTCGGAGCGAGCGAGACAGCACAAAGGAATCGAATTTCGTTTCGAAACTTGGTTTACAAAGTCTGCATCGCATGTCCGTGTCGGGTGTCGACGGGTTGAACGACTCCGAATAGGGCTGTCGGTTTGTGTGTGTCCACAGCTGGATTCACTAAACGTATACAATCTGTCGGCGTGTTACTAAGTTTGGAAAAAGATCAATGCGATTATAATGGTAATAACCAAAGAAATATATCGAGATAAAAGGAAATAGATCGTCGATTTTTATGGCAACCTAGCATGTAACGTTTTTTTCATCACACTTGCTCGAAAATGGTGTCATTACACGTAGGTTTTGCGGGCCGTAAATGACCTATTACGCCCTAGGGCGTAATGGTTTTCTTTTTAAATTTGAAACGCTGGTTCTGTTTTATTCTAATTTGTAATTTTCAAAGGAAACGCCAACTTACTTTTTCAACTTTTATTACTGAAATATTTATTTAAAGAGAACTGTTATTGCAAATACATGTAAACACATATTTCTGTAACATTAATAAAATGTTTAAATATAGTATTTCATCATTTTGCAAATATAAAATAAACCATTTTTAGTCTTTACCGCTATGGTTTCCGAACGTGACAGGTGACTTGACGTTCGCATTGTCTATGGAATATGTCACTAATGTCACTGTCAGTTTTACAATTTTATTTAGGTTAAGTAAGGTTATTTTAATCAGATTTCCTCACAAGTGTGATGAAAAACATTGTGTGTGCCACGGGCGGTAAAGGAATTACAAACTCGTGTTATTAAAGCCCTCGGCTTCGCCTCGGCCTTGTAACAAACACTCGTTTGTAATTTTTTACTTACCGCCCTTGATACACAATGTACTAAAAAGGCATAATGCATCATTTGGCATAATTCATCATTCGGCATAATGCATTTTTTTCTTAAACTGTGAAATTTTCAGGACTCTTTAAGGCCTCATCCTGTTAAATAGGTCAGGTTAGGTTAGGTTTGCGTTATAATAATCCTGAAAAAATAACGTGTTCAGAAAAAAAAGCATTATGCCAAATGATGAATTATGCGAAATGATGCATTATGCCTTTTAAATTTATGCGATCCAATAGTAAACCTTTTAGCACGCCAGGTACGGTGGTACATACCCTGTTTCCTTCTAGCGCTATATATTTCTGTGGTCATAACCACTTTTTTACTTAAAATCAACCTGACTGGTGGTGTAAAAAATACCGTGCATTAATTTAACGTACCCAGCAGTGGCGTGGCCTAAAAGATATCCTAGGCAAGCCGGTGCAGATTTGGCGTACATTTTGAGTTTCCTTAAGAGCTGTAGAATAAGGGTGCTTAAATGCCTGATGTTAGGCAAGCCGGTAGGATTCGAGTTCTTTGGACGCCACACTACCACACGCTACAGGTATCTGCCCAGTGACACTCGCGACATCAAGACGGATCTAATGATGTATGTATCATTTATCAAAATCGGGTATGTCGTTGAGAAGTTACACAGTTTAAAGACGAACAAGTAGTCCAACTTCGGCCGTTCGTAATGTGTCATTACGATAATCATGCATTTAGACAAAGATATGTTAAGAACTTCAGTCTGTATATGACAACGTCAATTTAAGTAAATAGCGTACAAAATAAATATTAAATGTTTAGAGACAAAAAAATAGTTATTATGGGAATTATGTGTTCTAATATCAGGCATTTTTCAGTTATGGATGTATTGGAAATAAGGTTTTTTTATGTTATAAGTGGCAAACGAGCAGACCAGCTGCCTGATGGAAAGCAGTCAACGTCGCCGTCGCCTATGGATATCTGCAACACCAGGGGTGTTACCTATACGTTGCCGATCTTTGAGAGCCCTGTTTACTCGTTTCTTGAAGCAGTCCATGTTATAGCGCGCTGGGAACACCTCAGGTGAGAGTTCATTCCACATCCTGCCAGTTCTTGGCAAAAAAGAAGCGTGATGCCCGCTTGTTGTTGGGATGCCAAGCATCTAAAAAGTGTGGATGAACCTTATTTCTGAGGTATTGTGAAATTTAGTTCTAACGAACCAGCCGCGGTACAGTAGGTGTACCGTTAATTACATTAATCAACGTATCTGTAACTGGGAAAAAGTCTTCATATTATTCACTTCCCATTCGCTAATGAGCAAGATGCAAAAACGATCGTTTTTGCCGACTGCGCGAAGGGTAATGTCGGTTAATGTGTTTCTTGCGCGAGCGGCGGGCACCTACTCGGCTCGGCGGGAATGCTGCGCGGATGTTCCAAGTATGTCACCTCCGTGGATGGATCCGAACGGCATTAACATGGCGCTGGTAAGGCACTGGTCCCACCGCCGAGTAAAGTTGGGCGAGTAGCATTACATTGCGGATCTGGAAACGTCGATTGATCGCACTGTGCCTGGTCAGCCCGCAATTAACTGTTAGAGTCTGTGCGGAAAGAGAATAGGCGTGGCGAAAAACGGAACTAACCTTACCAGTATGGCAATTTTTTTTTTGCAAATACGGTAGAAAAGCATTACAGCGCCCCCAAATCGAAATCCTATTCTCTTTCCACACAGACTCTACTCCCCTTTACTCGCTTACTCGTCGTCGGTGGGACTAGTGCCTAATCTGGTAGCTAATAAGGACCAGACAGGCCAGATAGAAGAACTTCATAAATAATTAAACAGTATGTAATTGTATATGTAGGTTTATGTATTTATTTATATATGTATGTGTATCCTCTTCCCTTATATTTAGTAATTTGTGAGCATTCTTTTGCATCGTTATTCCTCACCACCTACTACTCATTTACTTTTGTCAACTTTGCATAGACTCCACCACCCAAAGGTTGTCTGGAAGAGATCGCTCTTTAGCGATAAGACCGCCTATTGTTTACCACTATTTTTATATAAGTTTGCAATGTAATTTTCTTTTGGTGTGCAATAAAGTATGATTGTATTGTATTGTATTGTATTGTATCTATACGCACCTAGGGTATTATAAAGAATGGTCAAATTACAGGTTTATAGAGAAGGACCAGATTGTAGGTGGCCGGCCATAATATACACACATTACATACATTACTACAGAGGCCGGGAAGTGAGTGAGGCGTTGCCGGCCGAGTACATATATAGGTAGATGGCCGAGCGAATGCGATGCCAGATAGTTACGAGGCTGGCAACCCTATGCTATATGCTATGTATAGTGCTTTTCTCAAATATGCAATGAAATAAATTAATAACACTCCAAAAAATCAAACTTTATTTTCTAGAGACACTAAAATTAATACATAACTCGGCGTGAAAAGGGGTTGGCAGCCTCGTAACTATCTATATGTACTCGGCCAGCAACCCCTTACTTTCCGGCCTCTGCAGTAATGTACTATTTATAGCTTGCGCATTTGTTATAATATTGAATAGGTTCTCTGACTTTGAGTTATTTATTATAGGCTTACGTCGCCGTTATATTTTTTCCCTCACTCGGCGGCTCGGCCATTCCTCTCCGCAGTTGGAGTTCATTATCCGCACAAAGAGATCCGTTGCGAATTCATACGTTAATTACTGCCTGCAATTATCTCCTTCATGACAAAAGGTCCTATGTACATATGGACTTCAAAGGCGCTTACAACGTTTAAGCATTCGACGGTCATATGTTGCTAAAGGTTGTAAAGCAATGTGTGCCTTGTTTTGTTATTGTTAAGGTTAATTCTAGATTGATAGATCTTTATCAAATTTTGTGATAAGCGTGTGATGGGATATGAACTTAAAGAGGTAGCTATAAGGTTGATTTTCGTGTGATTGTGAGTGATTAAGATTAAAATATAATAATGGTGGACAAATTTTATGAAACCACTATGGGTGTATAAATATTGGAGCAGGAATATTGGCCGCTAATGAATGAGCAATCCCGCGCTGTTGGGTTAATTCGGTGTTAGTTTAGTGTGGCGGTACAGTCAGACTCATTAATATGTTTTTACTCAGTCGTAGGTTATATAACGATTGCTAATTTTCCGCAACTCGACGATAGTATAGAGTCCGACCGAAATTTCGGTTTCAGTTTCAGTTTCGGCAAAAAAACGGGTTTTGGCATAGTTTCGGCTGCCGGCAGGCCGAAAGTACGGCAGAAACCGAAACTGAATTTGATTGGTTTCGAACTGCGATCGGACGTTAGTGACTCTTGCTAACCCAACTCTATCAGAAAGGCAAGCAGACCCTTGATGTTACTGATGACTCCTGGGAGTTGCATACTCCGTTTTATCATTATGTTATCTGGTGACTGCACATACAACAGAAATATATCGAGCTAGAAGGTAAAAGTGTTTTCATCACACTTGCTCGAAAATGGTGCATTACACGTAGGTTTTGCGGGCCGTAAATGAGCTATTACGCCCTAGGGCGTAATGGTTTTCTTTTTAAATTTGAAACGCTGGTTCTGTTTTACTCTTATTTGTCATGTTCAAAGAAAACGCCAACTTACTTTTTTAACTTTTGTTACCGAAATATTTATTTAAAGAGAACTGTTATTGCAAATACATGTAAACACATATTTCTGTAACAATAATTAAATGTTTAAATATAGTATTTCAGTATTTTGCAAATATAAAATAAACCATTTTTAGTCTTTACCGCTATGGTTTCCGAACATAACTTGACGTTCGCATTGTCTATGGAATATGTCACTAATGTCACTGTCAGTTTTACAATTTGATTTAGGTTAAGTAAGGTTATTTTAATCAGATTTCCTCACAAGTGTGATGAAAAACATTGTGTGTGCCACGGGCGGTAAAGGAATTACAAACTCGTGTTATTAAAGCCCTCGGCTTCGCCTCGGCCTTGTAACAAACGCTCGTTTGTAATTCTTTACTTACCGCCCTTGATACACAATGTACTAATGTACACCTCGCGCACTGAAAAGAAGCGGCTACCTACTTTGCACGCCGTTAACTTTAATAGTCGTCAATATTATTGTCAGATTTGAAAATGTGACAATAATGGTATAATTAATTGTTCAAATACCACCAAATGAAATGGAAAATGTATGTTTTCCGTCACTAAATTACACTTTTGGCGTCAAACGACAAGCAAAAAACGTTACGTGCTTGGTTGCCATATAAATCGACGACTATTTCCTTGTGTCTCGATATCTATGGTACTCAGAGCAAAAACGTGATGGCACTAATCATGGACACGTGAACACAGTAGTACCCAGTAATGGACAGCAAACATTTAATGGCTTAGAGCCGACTATTCATGGACTTTACCAGTTATGACCATCAGAACTGAACATTGTGTTGATAGTTTAAAAATTTTGTGTCAGTTACTTAAAATGTGGGGTTTACTGTAAAAAAAATTATAATTGGTTCCTGTCCAGTTTAGGGCTCGATACCGGTTTTTTGCAAAAACCCCGAAATAGCCCAATATTTTGAATTATTTTATGCTTTTTATGTAGAGCTCAGTAATTTATTTAAGTCATGATTTCGTATTATTAGATTGTCTGGTTAAAAAACGAAATAATAAACCAAAGAACGGAAGAATACCGGTATTTTTGTATGGAGCAAATACCGGTTTCCGAGCCCTGGTCCAGTTGCCGTCACCCTACAACGAGTTACAATGTTTCAACGCAAATTAGCAACGCCTTTCATTAAGATTTCCGGAAGTAAAATAGTTTTTGACCGTGACTGTACTTTTATAGCGCGTGACAGCTATTTACCTTCGCTGATTGAAATATTAAATTATTTATGGAGAGCGACGTGCAGATACTGAATGCAAATAATAATAATGTGCCGGCCAAGCGTGAGCCGGGCCAGCCGGGTTATCAGCCATGGACGCCCACTGCTGGATAAGTGTCCGGCCGAAACTAGCTTTCACGGCCGAAACCAGAACCGAAACCGAAACTTCCATATAAGGTCATGTTTTATGTATGTATGTAAAAACTTTATTGCACATAAAATCATACAGAAACAGTACAAAGAACAATGGTTATGTACAAAGGCGAACTTATCCCTGTAAGGGATTCCAAATAACATCTCAATCTCAATAACATATAAGTCTCTGATATTTAGAGTAATTATTCATATCGGTAACATATTATATAACTTCTTATTTCAGATAGTTTAAAGTAGTTTCGGCCCGATGGCAGCCGAAACGAAACTCGTTTTTTTGCCGAAACCAGGCCGAAACCGAAATTTCGGTCGGACTGAGGTATGTGGGAGGAGTATGTCCAGCTACTGCTGGACATACTCGTCCCAGATACCGCATCCACCGACTCCCCGTTTTTTAGGGTTTCGTACCTCAAAAGTAAAAAACGGAACTCTTATAGGATCACATTGTTGTCCGTCTGTCAAGACCCTTTCACCTCTGATTTCGAACGAGGGTGGTGAAAAAAAAAGTACCTACTAACTTAACCTGGCACGTGACGTAAAAAAATGCGCATTTATTGTAGTTTCTTAATTGGTATAACATACTAAATTCTGTAATAATTGGCGACATAATGATACAAAATTAATTGGTATTATGTTTCTCTACCGACTGTCTGCCGACATCATCTAAATTGTCTTATACGATCCGGTTGAACTAAGTTTACACCTGGTGTGCTTGACGTCACTTACAAATTAGGTGCAAACTTAACGTAATCGTCAATATCACGAGATTTTTACTGAGGTCAAATTTCCTTAAGAGGAAACAGTAAGGTGGAGAGAATTGAAAATTAGGTATTTGTAAAATGTGTCGCTGTCCTGCACTGCCCGCCTCTCCCGCGCAGACCGCGATAGAGACAACTGCAGCTTGGACTGAAAACACCGTTTAAAATTTCATGAAAACAACGTTTCGTAGTCCCCTGATTTCTTCCCCAAAACTTAACCTATTTAACTAATTTTTTCATTAAACATTAAAGAAAGGCTTTGGCCGTGTTCCTATGTTTTCCTTTTTTTTAATAATCTAGTCAAATTTGTTTTCTGGATGTATGAACACAGCGGAAAATCTGGCATTTTTTTAGGTTTTTGAAGGTTAATATCTCTTTTGAGAATCAATTTATCGTAAAAAGGAAAACATACGAACATATCAATAGTAGCCATAGATTTTTGGCCAAAAAATTATTGCTCTACTGGCATTATCCAGGGAGGAAACAGGGGACTACGTTTGTATGGAAAAACTGCCCTCCTGTTTCCTCTTAATCCTGTGTCTTATGCTTTTCGTATGTACGTTGGTTTTAGGGTCATTATGTATCTAGGCCGATGGTGAGATTTAATACAAAACTTCTGAACTGCTACATGTTAAAGAGTGTACCTACTTGGAACACATAACGGCGCACGTCGCTTTCCACTCTCTTATTGTTTAGTTTCGTCTAATGAGCGCAATTAAACAATAATTACCCAAATTAGAAATGGCTCTGAAACGTAGTCATTACACTAATTAGCCGGCATTCACATAAGCTCGACCGAAACTTGTTAAAACAAGCACTAAATCATTATTTTGTCTTATTGCAGAAGTGATTATCATTGTGATACTAAATTAATGTGTGCCGACGACACACAAAGAAGGAGGTTCTTTAAACCGTTTTTTTTGTTAAGTACCTCAGAACTCTGTCGTTTATGAACCAATCTGGAGGAATATTGTTATTTTTAGTTGGTTGGTCCCATTTTTACCGAAACCCTGTTCTGTTCGTATATCCAGTGTTCGGGGATTTCTATGTCACACGGGGTGAATGACCACAATAATAATAATAGTGTCATTTATTCTATAAAAATATTACCAACACCAAAATAGCCTTTATTTTTCGAACACTTTTATTAGTATCGCGGGCCAAGGGGCGTACCCATCAGTAGCGTGACGTCCAAAGAACTCGATTTCTACCGGCTTGCCTAATATCAGGCATTTGAGCACCTTATTCTACAGGTCTTAAGGAAAATGTACGCCAAATCTGTACCGGCTTGCCCAAGGATATCTTTTACGCCACGCCACTCTACGTCTAGCATAACTGGCCGCGACTTAGTTTTTCGCGCGACAGAGCATCACCTGTCACTGTCACACTATATTGAGTGGATAGAGATAGGTAGCATTTGTCGCGCAACAAAGAGTCGCGTGTCACAGTTGTGCTAGAGGTACTGGTACCCATATTACCATTTCTGCGCGGTGTGGCATTGAAATCCCCGAACACTGCTTATATCCGTAAAAATCTGCAAGTAGGCATTCAAGGCACTGTATGATAGCTTTAATTTTTCTTCCTACAAAGGTACTTCGCGCGCTTGAATGTGTGCGCCGTGTACGAACGTACTACAAGCAAAGATTTAAGAATGCGTAAGAATGCTCCAGTATAGATCGCGTTCACACAGACGCGCGATCGTGCGTCTGTGTGAACACGTGTTGCGCGCTCCTAAACGGCCGAAGTTAGACTACTTGTTCGTCTTTATACTTAGCTCAAGGGCTCTTTTACAAGTCTGATTCTATTCTTTTCTTTTCCATGAGGTGAGGTCTCTTCAAATATTACATATAGGAATGCCTATACAGGATGGGAGGGACTATACCGACAAACTTTAACTATAGATTCTAACAACTATTAGGAGTAAAAAAAGTTATGTGATGTATAGTCGAAGAAAGCTAACTTTCAGATATATTCATTATTTTTTAAATGAAAACTCCCCAGCCTGTAACAAGCTCTAATAAATGTGACTAAGATACTTTTACTATTTTTTTAAATCCTTTAACTAAACAACAATTAACCTTCGCAGTATTTGATGGTAAGCGACTACGAGGCCAAAAAATTGACCTTTCGTTTCCATTTTAGCTTTTTTTTTTCTTTTTGATAACTTTTCCTCCTGTAAGGACATGTTTATAACGAGGGGCTGAATTTACTGATTTATTTTGCTCCATAAGACTATTAATGTAAAATGACAATATTCGACCCATGTTGATATAACATTATTTACTCGTCACACCACCAGGAATTCATGGCTAAAGTATGTCGGTATAGTCCCTCCCACCCTGTATATAGTATTTGTATCTCGTAAATTTGCTTGTGTGGTGAATTTCAATGTCTGAGCTCCGTTATTTTTTGTTAGAAAAGTTAAATGTGATAGGGTCATGAATGGACCGTTTAAACCGCCCCACTTCTGTGGACAGATTTTTGTCGAGATCAAATGAAGGGATGTTTACAAAAACAACATAACTAACTAAGCTGGTTGACACCTACTGTCACTAAAAATGTTTCCCTATAAGTGTCAACCAGTCTAGGCAGTTATGTTGTTTTTGTAAACATCCCTTCAAATGTTTTAGCAATTCTTTTATTCCACACTGGCCATAAAGTGTCTTTTTCCGCACGCTGCGCGTTCGGAAAAAGCCGCTTTCTGGCCGAGTGTAGACATAAAATGATGTACACAACACGGGAGGTAATAAAGAAAGCCCTCGATCGCATATTTACGTCCCTCGCTTGCAGCTCGGGCCGCAAACTTTTGCGATCTCGGCCCTTCCTTGTATTACCACCCTAGTTGTGTAATGTACTATTATAGTTTTGAAATGCATAATATACAGTATGTCAAGAAAACTTTTGTACTCTAATACCACTCAAGAAAATCGAAATGTGTAGGTACTTTCAATATAACCACGGCCTCATTGACCGTACACAAATATGTCGGCCACGTTCACAGTTAAGGCGTAGGCCCCGGGGGGCCCATGGGATTACGGGGCGTGGGGGCGTGGGAGGCCGTGGGGGGCCGTGGGACGGGCGCCGGACAACTACACAAGTGATCGAATTGGATTGGAATACGAAGATGACTTCTGTAATAGTTGTATTGGGACTTGAGTTAGTTACATTTGTTTATAACTTGGAATATTGTGGATACGCATCTATGAACTCAAGTTTTTATTCTACTATTCTTAGCTATCTAATTCAGCTTAATTTCTCTGGTACTGGTATTACTTCAGTAATTCCGATTAAAGTATGTTATCGAATAAAGACAATTATATAATCAAAGTTACTTTATGAGCTTAAATTGCTATTTCATCATATTTCTATTTCATAAGATCACTTTGTTGTCCGTCCGACCGTCCGTCTGTCTGTCTGTCAAGTCCCTTTATCTCGGGAATACGTCAAGGTGTCGAGTTGAAATTTAAACCATACATTTATGTCTAAGGTTCCTTGAAGCTGTAAAAAAATCAAACTTCTAAGTTGACGTACAAAAAAGACATGGCCGTTTATTTTGAAATTGACTCACCTACCCACGTCGCAAAAAGGAAGAGGTTTTTTAATAAAAAAATCATGTTCGGTAATTTTAAATACACCCGTTGCCAGTAAGTCTTACCTTCCATACAATAGACTTCTTACAACGCTCACGAACCATGCATTACAGTACATTAGCGAGCCAACTTCCCGACCCACACATGCCCTGGACGGGTAAACACCGCCTTGTCGAAGTAGGAACGTAATGCCACTTGAGTTATGTTCAAATTGCCATCCTCGCGACAGCGGTTCCCATAGCCCTCATATAGCGACATATGCCATCGAAAACATAAATGTAAAAAATAAGCCAAGTTCTCGTATGTTATGGTCCTACACTAGCTGTTATAAATCACACTAATATTATAAATATGAAACTTTGTGAAGATGTTTGGATGTTTAGATGGTTGGATGTTTGTTACTAAATAACAGGGTAACAATTGGGTGGATTTAGCTGAAATTTGGCATGCCAGTAGACCGAGTCCTAGATTGAAACATAAGATACTTTATATCCCGGTAGCGAGTTCCTTTGGGACAGTAACGGGAACAACACATAGTGTTAAGGTGGTTTTCCACCGGCAGAGCGAGACGAGACGAGGATGGAATTGAAATTTGTATCAAGTTTTATTTATATTTGTATCAACATGTTCGATAACAAATGTTTTATAACGTTATATAACATTTATAACTGTTAATGCATTGTGCCCAAAATACCGCTTTTCCAGAATACAACATTTTTCGAAATACCAGATTCACAATTTATCAGATTCCTATCTCCATTCCCGTTACACTATCAACCTAGAGCTTTGTGATTTTGCGTAGGTATCTAGTTATTATTATTACCTGAAAATAAAACCACTCATAGAGTAATGGAGGGCTATGCTTGGAGTTGCCTGCGAGGTTCTTCCGATGACAATAACTAGATACCTACGCAAAATTGCAAAGCTGTTGATCGAATAGAGTTATTAGCAGTAGGTAGTCGGCACTATCAGTGCACAACTTCAACAAAACTTGCCAAGCGGACATAATAGAGTGCTTACAGCCATGAATGCCATGATATTAATATCTTTACTTTATACTGAAGTACCGAAAATCCGATATTTCGATATAGAGTTAAATTTAACACTGATCTGCCAATAATATTGTTATTTCCTCTTAAAGTAAGGGCTCTTTTGCGTCAGTTTTACAAGTTTCGTTATAATTTTGCTTCAATAGTGACTGGTCATTAGGGAATCGCAAGGGGCTCCAAAATGGTTCGTTCTTGTGAATCCCTCCACTCGGTGTTTTGCCGGTTTTTGTGAACTTGGCTGGCACTGCCGTGCCCTCGGACTCGCAAATACCACGTCATTACTATGACAGCGTTGGGCTATTACTCTCCCTCTTTTTTGAGGGCAGAAGAAAGAGGCAGCGGCATGACATGTGACACCGGAAACATTAACAGTGCGAATTTTGCCACATGTCGTCCCACATGCGATCGCTATCTGTGGGATGTTCAGAACTTAGTTGTCAATCGCGTCTCTGATACAGGGTGAAATCGGAGACGTAATCAGAAATCAGTTTTTCAGACTCGGAAATTGATAGCCATTTTAAACAGTAGTGACATGGAACAAAATGAGGTTTTTTTTTAATTAATTTTTACTTGAAATAAATCCTGTATTGAAGAAATTATCTTAAACCTATTCTTAGAGTCTCTTTGCTTTGGATTCACATTCAGGCTATTTCATTCTATAACATAAGTATAATTTACAATGACAACCTATTAATTGCCAATGTTGGACACTTATTAGGACCGTGAGACTTGTATCTTTTGCATCTCTTTCTTTTTAGGAGGCTCACACAGTGTTTGCAATTAACTCTTCAGATTTGTATGCGATTAAGTATAATTAACGCATTTAATCTTCGTTATACCTGTGTTAATTTGATCCCGTTTTAATTCTCAATGAAGTGATATCAAAACCGATCACGTCTTCTATTTCGCCCTGTATAATTTGACTCGTGAACTAGAAATCGGATGTCATACTGTTGTCCGTTAAAGTCGTCGATTGTAATATTTTAATCCACGATTACGAAATGTCTGAATCTTGAATAATATCAAGATTTTAACTCATTATTATAAGAGAATGGGACTTAGGCCAAAGTATAAAGACGAACAAGTAGTCCAACTTCGGCCGTTTAGGGGCGCGCGACACGTATTCACACAGACGCGCGATAGCACGTCTGTGTGAGTGCGATCCATACTGGAGCATTCTCACGCAGTGCTATGTTTGCTTGTGGTGTGTTCGTACACGGCGCGCACACACTCTAGCGTTGTTATTAGTTAGTTATACCACAGGGTATTGCTCTCATGTTATGAGTGTGTGTCGGTCGAGTGACAATCCTAATATGCGAACTGATAATCCAGACCAAGTGCTGTCAATGCTTAGTTCATGGGCCAAATTATATTAGTGACGAATTCGACGGCAAAGTTCTGAATCACCCTACTAAATATGAAGGTTATCGTGCTCTACGAAATGATCTGAGGCAATATTTGTATGTCTGTGAATACTCCTTTTATGTGCATAAGGTGTCGAGTTGGCCGTTCACTATCACACTAATATTATAAAGCTTGGATTAGGGATGTACCTATATACCGATACATAATTTTGCCGATACGATACCGATACCGATTATTGTAGTAAATAATCGGCGATACCGATATCAAGCTCAATAATGAAGTATATTATTTATACCTAAAACTTAACAGAAATGTCCTTATTATAGCTATATTTAACAGAGAGTTTTAACTTTGAAAGTGTAAAGTAAAAATAAATAAATTGTCAACTCAAAGTACATTTTTCTTTTATTATGAACCAAAGATATAATTAACATAGTAATTATCATTGCACAAGGTAATAGACCAATACATAAATTAAGTCAGTAATTGAAATTACTTTTTGCAGATTTTTTTCATACAGCAAATTCTTTTCGCGCTCTTCAAATATCGGTTGTGTATATATATATATATATATATATATATATGTATTCGGCGAGACCGATATATCGGTATCGGTATCGTTACATTCCTAGTTTGGATGTTTAAACGTTGGAGGTTCAGGTATTTGGATGTTCGGATGTTTGTTACTAAATAACGCAGTAACAACTGAATGGATTGAACTGAAGTTTGATTTGCAAGTAGGCCAAGTCCTGGATTGAAACATAGGATACTTCATATCCCGATAAAGAGTTCCCTTGGGACAATAACGGGAACAAAGTAGGCGAAGCTGCGGGTATTGACTTAATGAGTATACAAAATGTATAAAACTATAATTAACATTTCACACTTAAAATGCCTTTCAATCAAAGTTAATGTCGTCAACATGGATCGTTATTTGAATCACCTTAATTAATTCTTAGCTATTTAGTGAATGGCTTATGACCGTAGCAGATATTTCATAATTAGGCATATATCGATACCTTTAGGCTCAAAGGGCGTAAACGCCATTAGCACCTACGGCGTTTACGCCCTTTGAGTCTAAAGGTATCGATATTACCATTAATTACCACGCCACATCATCCTATGAGGCGCTCTGGCAACGCATGGCGTGGTAATGACACGTAAGGCGACGACGGACATCCTGTGGCATCTGTTTATTATGGAATGGACTATCCGTTGTAAGAACATTAAACACGTGCAGAAGTGGAAACAACAAAGAGATATCCATTTTTTTCCTCAAAAATAATAATTTTAGCCCTTTTTAGGGTTCCGTACAAAGGAACAAACGGAACCCTTATAAGACACTTTGATGTCCGTCTGTCCGTCCGTCTGTCTGTCCGTCTGTCAAGACCCTTTATCTCTAGAATTCGTGAAGGTATCGAGTTGAAATTAAAACTCAGGTCTATGGTCCCTTGAAGCTGTGAAAAAATCAAACTTCTAACTTAACTTAAAAAATATACCTACAGACGGACAACAAAGTGATCTACTTATTTTGCATCGTTATTCCTCACCACCTACTCATTTACTTTTGTCAACTTTGCATAGACTCCGCCACCCAAAGGTTGTCTGGAAGAGATCGCTCTTTAGCGATAAGACCGCCTATTGTTTACCACTATTTTTATATAAGTTTGCAATGTAATTTTCTTTTGGTGTGCAATAAAGTATGATTGTATTGTTGTATTGTATTGTGATCTTATAAGGCAGTGGTTCTTAACCGGTGGTCCGCGGACCACCGGGGTCAGTTTCACGAAGCTACAAGTTACAAATTACAACCGGAAGTCTCTTTCTATCAAAGGTATTGAAAAGAGACTTCCGCTTGTAATTTGTAACTTGTAGCTTCGTGAAACGGGCCCCTAGTGGTCCCTGGAACCACCCGAAGTGGTCCGCGAAGCCATCCGAAAAAAATATTATATGTATTACCTCTAAACCTAAACTTTCCATTGCCTCCAAACAATTGGTAGTCCATGGCAAGACACAGATTTTGTCAAATGGTTTCTCATCACTAAAAGGTTAAGAACCACTGTTATAAGGGTTCCGTTTTTTTTCCTTTTGAGGTAAGGCACCCTAAAAATTGGACCAATAACGAAGTTTTTTTTTCTTTAGAATCTGACGAACTCGCAACCCATTCCCGGGCATAGCGATTGTCGGACCAGGTGGTCGGCCGAGGCGTTCCTTGGGGTCGAACCAGGTCGCTAGCCGGACCACCCACTGGTGTCGACTGTGTGTTGACATGAGGTCGGACTGGCAATAACGAAGTACAGGTGTACCGTGTAGGCATATCGCCCCCTAAGCAAAACCGTAACACCGGATCACGTCTTGTGTGGCTTCGAGGTATTCCGTTATATTACACTCGTAGGCTTAGTGAGTCAACCCGTGCGCAGTGCGTATGGGCACGTGGGTAGGTAAGCTAATACTGCAGCTGCACTAAGGACACAGATTAGAGAATATATATAAACAGATATTTCAGTATCGCGCGCTTTCATACAAAAAACAAGAATTCCCACGCTCGTGTCGAAGCCTATTGTTTTGACGCGAGCGTGGGAATTCCCACCGCCACAGCCACAGCACGGAAACTTCGCACAGCTCAGCACATGTTGTAACATGCACTGCTCGCATAGTTTTCGCTAGCGGCATTCGGCCGGCATCAACGGCGTTTGCGTACTGTCACGATAATTATATTGTGAATCTGTGACGTGTTGGTTGCCGGCGACCGGATCGGCTACGCCCATCGCGCGGGAGGCCGAAATCGAGTGAAGTGCACCTGATTATGATGACACTGGCGATTTGCGAGCGTGTTTTCTTACAAAACATATCGCGGGGAGTACGCCGCGATTGAAATCTGTATGAAAACACGCTTGCAGCCCGATATTATCAATTTATCAATATGTATTATCAATTGGACGGAGTTATGCAATAGCGAATTCAGCGCTATGTAATTGCATAACTCTGTCCAATTATCATTATCTATGTTATCAATTATCGATATATGTATCAATATAATCATTTATCATATTTTATTATTATCATATACTTCAACCAGTTGACTGATGCTTTCAATCATTTCAATACTTTCGCCGTAATCTCCTTTGTTTCCTAACGCCTCTTGAACCTGTATTTCTCTTCGCACAAAGCATTGCTAAGTGTGCTTAGACTCATTACTGCAATTATCTAAATTAACGCAATCTAGGCCACAGCGGTCGTGGGAGCTAGTGCTATAACACTTATAACTTCTCATCATTTTTTTAAATCAACTTAACAAAAAGGAGATTCTAGTTTGTTATATTTCTACGGTTCTGTACCCAAAGGGTGCCAATGGGACACTATCACCAAAGTAAAAAGACGAACAAGTAGTCCAACTTCGGCCGTTTAGGAGCGCGCGACACGTATTCACACAGACGCGCGGTAGCTAGGGCGTGCAGTACCGGGAAACCTTAGTATGGCAGTACCGAGAATTCCCGGTTCTCCCATACTAAAATTTCTCGGTTCTGCACGCCCTAGCGGTAGCACATCATTGCGAGCGCGATCCATACTGGAGTATTCTTAGGGCCGATACAGACGGACTGCGTGTGCATGCCAGCTACGATTTGGATGGGAACTGCATCACAACTGCACGCCGACTGCGCAGTTGTGATGCAGTTCCCTTACAAATCACTGGCATACAGACCGTCTGTATCGGCCCTTACGCATTCTTATTTCTTTGCTTGTAGTGTAGTGCGTTCGTACACGGCGCGCACACATTCTAGTGCGCGATGCGCGCGCGCGCCTTTTGTATATAGGAAGAAAAATTACTGCTATTATACTGTGCTGTAGGTACCGATGAGTTAATCTAACTTATATACTGTTGTGGTAACTATACCGCTCGTATGGAGATAAGCCGTCGTGAGGAAACCTCGTAGATTCCATCAAAGCTTACTGTCAAGCATTATAAATGTTTTTTTAATATAACATTAACGGCTGCCAACGAATTCTACATATTTTATTACAAGAGAAAATTTGAAAAATTATATGCCGCTCTATAGCATGTTGTTTATTTTTTTTAGAATCTGACAAACTCGCAACCCTTATGGGCCTCAACGCCTGGGGTTGAAGCGGATCATCCTATCCTTATGTGAACGTGTGTATCGAACTAATGGGAGTTTTAGTTGCCGATTCGCTAAAACCTAGCCAGCTAAGAAGACTCCGGCAAGAAGCTTAGCTGAGCCCGAGCGAGGTCGGAGTGAAGTTAAACCAAGACATTCGGGTCCTGGGTCCTGGGGCAAGTCGGGACGTGGCCCTTGTGTGCTGTTGTCGAGAGGAGGTCGACCCCGCCGGCGGGGTCGACGCTGTGTGTGCCGTCCGACGACCTCGCAGCTATGAATCCTGCTGAGATGTCGTCGTCCGGATCGGACAGAACGGTACGAGGACATCGGGTTAATCGGCCTCGGATGAGGCCGGACCGGCGGAGCTATAGCACGTCTGTGTGAATAAGAATAGGTACGAGTCGCGGTCTCCTAAACGCTGAAATAGGACTACTCGTTCGTCTTTATACTTTGCCTACAGTCCTAGCGCCGCCGGTCAGGATTTAAGGCGAGGTGAGACCAGAATCGGGCACGGAAGCCTAGTTTCCAAATCATTTTTAGAGCACTTATTTGACTTTTAGGTCACTGTAAAACATATATAATAATATTCAGAACTGTATCTAGGGCTTCCTCTCACTTAGAACACGATAGCGAACACTTCGCTCGATAGAAAAGTAGCGCGAAAATACTATAAAATAAAGTATTTTTTTCATTTTGTTCATTACCAGTTACCTTTTCTGACTAAATTAATACCTGACAATCATAATTTCACAGTCATGCAGGGCATCCTCTCATGTTTGGGTTGATAACGTATACTTTTATGTTAGAAATCGAAGATAATCTGCAATAATCTGCATTCCGCCCGACCCTAGTTGTATGTGAAATGCGAGCCAGGTCCTACCGGGCCTTAAACCAAGGATCCGAACGCTCGTCTTATAAATTTTTATCTCCCACAAAAACTAACGCGCCACAAAAAGTGTTGAAGTAGTCACGTCTGAGATGTCTAAGTGCTTTGAGTTTCCGTTCGGCTAACTCCTTCCCTCCTGTGTCACCAGATAAGGACGGGATGCGCCGCAAGGTCGATAGAAATGTTTAGAAGATAGACAAATGGTATAAACTAGTACGATCTTCGAACAAACAATGTTGAGCCGTATTGTGCTAGTGCTAAGGTTGGATTTGATTTGCGCTCTCTGCGATTACATCTTTTATTTCCCATACATTCTATTAACAATAAAAACCGCGCCACATGTGCATTACAGCCTCGAACAAAGGAGTTTGAGTTCTATTCATATTTTAATAAGGTCCCATTATTCTATTCAATTCGATTGAATCGCTTCAAAGCAAAAACGACGCGGATCAACTTCAGTAACATTCATTTAGGATTTAACTGCTTTATTTAAGGTTGCAAATTGGTTGTATATTTGGGTTTTTATTGCGTTTTTATACTAGCGTGGGAACTATAGTTTTGATGACAATGTGCGATTATCAGCACAATGCGAGTCAATCAATGGGCCATTGTAATTTGGCGCTAATCAGCACTATATGAATAACCGTTTGTCTGTAAACAGTGCCATACGTATAATGGCGACGAAACAATGCACTCATCAGTAATAAACATGTTTATAATTAAAACCGCTTCCCGTTGGAAAAGAAAACATAATTGTGATTATGCGGCTTTGTGGTGATTTGGTGAAGACTGTTTTCGTCAGAAGCGCAAAATATTTTAAATCAAACGAAATGCTGGACTGCGCGAGCTCACTCCCGTGCGTGCAGATTACGCTGCTTACTTCTTTATTTTTCTTGTTATTTTATGTACTAAGTTTTCGATTTTATGTGTTAAGTTATGTACACCGAAGGTAAAAGATCGCGCGGTCGTTCACCAACAAGATGGACCGATCAAGTGAAAGACTCGTCCGTCGTCCTCCAATCTACACGGTTGTAAGAGACGCGCTGGACAGAAACCGGTGGAGCCAGATCATCCGCGCCAGGTGCAACCCTGATGCTGACCACGATCCTCAGACATGAGGGACCGACCCCAGAGAGAAAGAGAGAGTCTAAGTTTTAATACATAAAAATAACAACTCTGTACTTACCGTAAAAAGGAGCTATTTAAGACTCGCGACCACTGAAACTAACCAACTTCACATTGAACTTACTGTTAGGCCCCATTTAGACGGGGCCAGAACTTGTATGCTATTTTCATTTCATTGCAGCGATTAATCGAGCAACTGTACTCATCGCACCTAGGTAGCCCGCAATGTAATTCAAACTCGAGTTTCGTTTCTCGAGTTCTCGCCCCGCCTTACGCTTACGCGGCGCATGAATAAGAAGCTCCAAATAACATTGCTTTTAGAATTTTCCACTAGCTTAAGGAATACACGCTTACATCATGTATCGTATTAATTAGTTTTACAGGCTTGATATTAAAAGACGTACTTGAAGTACAGAGGAATCGGGCCAGTACTGCAGTTGGGCAACAGATAACAGATGGCACGTTACAAAATGTCGCTAACTGGGGTAACCGGCTTGATAATGGCGGTCCCGGTTATCGTGGACGGTGAAGGGGCACGGGGAACATCCTTTATGCCAACACTGCCATTTACCGGTGGTGTCGTCTGCGTTATTCCATGGGTATATCAAAGAAACTCTTTACCCGGATAAGGCTGCGGGTGAGCGGAGAGGAGACGTGTAGGGATCGACAAACCACAAACAAAATCATGTTAATCAACTCGTGTTAGAGAAGAGATGTGGATTTCAACTAGGGATGTAACGATACACAGTTTTGCCGATACGATACCGATACCGATATATAGTAGTTAATATCGGCGATACCGATACCGATATCTTAGCTAAAAAATGAAGTATGAACTTCAGATATTTGTATGTCCTTATTATCACTAATAGCAATGACTACTTGCTATATTTACCAGAGAGTCAACCTTGAAAGTGTAAAGTAAAAATAAATAAATTGTCAACTCAAAATTCAAATTTTTTTTAATTAAGAACCAAAGATTTAATTAACATAGTAATTATCATTGCACAAGGTAATAGACCAATACATAAATTAAGTCAGAAATTGAAATTACTTTTTGCAGATTTTTTTTTCATACAGCAAATTCTTCAAATATCGGTTGTATAATATCGGCGATACCGATATATCGGCGATACCGATATATCGGCCGATATATCGGTATCGGTATCGGTATCGTTACATCCCTAATTTCAACTAATGTGATTGGTCGACCCTTCACCTCTCCGCCACTGACGTATATGTATAAAGGACAGGGCTAACGAGCGCGCAGACGGTTCCAACGCGTTGGTCCTAAAAATCTGTTTTAGGACCAACGAGGCAGTGGGACGCGCAGCGCACAGCGCAGCCGAATGTTATGAAAATGCCTAATTGCGTGTGACTCCTGATATTTAGTAACAAACATCCACCGACATACCTATGCTCCAAAACACCTAAACATCTTCACAAACTTTCACATTTAGAACATTACTAGGATATTACGAGTAGCTGCACTTTTGTTTTGTAAGTCAACACAGTAATCCACGTCAGCGCTTGTTTAATATTATATTATATGATGATTATATTATAGCTTGTGGATGGCATTCAATAGAAAAGCTTGTTTTCCAAGCAAAGAATGGCGACAGATCAAGAGGACACTTTTGGGATCAGAGAGCAAAAACAGCTAATGGGTGCGCTCGCTCTATCGTAGGCTATCAATGCTTACATCAGGCATGATCGGACTCAAAGTTAAGACTATTTCATTGTGAAAGAAAAGAGGACCTTATATCCTAGAATGCGACTACGATATATTTGTAGAGCGGAATATGGAAACACCTCCATTTAAGGCGGATCTCACACTGCAGCGAAAATCGTGGCGACTCGCAACTACTATGCACGGAAAAAATCGCGGCGACGGGCGATTTCAGTGTGTTCTTCGCCAAAGTCACATTTTCGTAGAAATTTGACTTTTAAACAGAGGTGTTGCCATGTTCCGCTCTGCAAAGTTATCGTAGTCGCACTCTATGCTTTGGGAGGATTATTATCTGTTTCATAACCAGTGATCGTTATCAACGTGCACCTTTCGTAGCACAAATACATTTGAATATTCACTTTTGTTCTTAAATATAAAATAAATACTTCTACCTCTAGATTTAAAACCTCTTTGCGGTATAAAACCTTTTCCGTCCTAATATATTTTTAAAACAATTTACGTCAAATGACATTAAATGTCACAATAATACAACTATCGTTGAAAATGTAATTAGTTTATTTTAATTTAAATAATCCAATACACTTCGTGTCTAGAGTTGATATTCAAGTACCTATTTCAAGCGGAGGCCTAATAAAGTGCACATGTTTACATTCACAGTATGGATTTGACACAATACCCAGATTTTATTACGACGGACAAAGGCACGCGATGCACTATTTGCAATATCAATATTAAAAGGAAAAAACTCAATTTTAGAGACTTAAATTACCTTCCTGTGACTTCTGTTAACGTAGAAAGGTCATTTAGCTATTTAAAATGGATTTTTTCCAATCGACGTGAACGACTGACACCCAACTCTGTTGAACAAATTTTAGTCGTTTATTCAGTATAATTTGGATAGGTGATTATAAATATGTATATAAATCTCATAACTTGTAAAATATATAATATTTGAAATTCCTACTTGTGTATTTGTTTTTTTGCCAACCATACTTTGCTACCAAAACAGCACGTTGAGTACGATCATTGTTCATAACAGATAATAATCCTAACGAATATTTCCTTCAACTCTTGCGCCAGAAACAACGGTCAGACACTGGCGTAGAATTATTCGACGCGTTACGTGACCACGAATACTCTGCAGAGTTTCCGACAAAGAAGATAGTTACAACCCTCCGTAGACGATATCTCAATGTCGTGACTACTTTACCCATATTTTACTTTAACCATTCCTATAGAACGCGCAAAAGTATCAGATAAAAGCCCGCGGTTCGATAGATTCTAAAACACGGCCATTAAAACTGATGTTATATCTCTAGATTATAGGCAACAAAGTTACGACATAACCATACAATGGCATTATTGCCTTCAAAGACTGCAGCCGCAATATGGCCTTTAAAGGATACTCAACTTTATCACCAAAACTTATAGTCGCTTTTATATTCTCCGTGAGCATTTATTACTAGAGTATTGAATTTCTTTGTAACAATGTAAGTAGAAACCATCTGATACTAAAGTTGGCAGCGACTTGCGAACTGTCGTGCACTTCCACTTTGGTATACAATGCTCTTCAGAAACACTTGAGACTCGCTTGCCGAACAAAGCGCTCCTTGGATCGCGTCCAACTCACACATCGGGGTTACTGACCTAGCCACGAGATATCTACTGACTATAATCATTTCTTCGCTATCCATTGCTCGCGTCAAACGACTATGTGCCAGAGAAACCTAAAGTAACACCGCAGTGGATGAGGTACGTTTCGGTTTGTTACTCAGTCGCGGAGTTTCATATTGGAGGCAGCATCCGGCAGGCCTCAAAAACATGAGGACAGCGGGGAGAGAGGTAGAATCGATAGTTGCAGTCCCCATCACTCATCGTTTCTGTCATAAAAATTTAAGGAGCGATTTCGAGGGCTCGTTAGGGATTTTAAAGTATTTAAACGTTCCGAAGTTCGCTCGGTAGGGTGGGCTAAGGGAGGCAGGTATTGAAAGGTTCAAATAGCAAACTAAATTATGAAAAAAAATCTGTATACTTGTTACGTTTTATCATTACTTAAAGCCCTTTCCTCCTTCCTTTAGTCCTTTTTCCGAGTTTCTTTTTGGACACGATCCCAAATCTGGTAGGTCAAATATTTGAAGCAAGAATATGTTTAAGAGGCAAGTTTACAAAAACAACATAACGAACTAAGCTGGTTGACAGCTACTGTCATTCCAAATGTTTCTCTATAAGTATCAAACAGTCTTAGTCAGATATGTTGTTTTGTGAACATCCCTTACACGTCTTCCAGTGGTATACATGCACAATTGTACACACACATGTTAACTAAGACCATGGTTCAATTCCTGAATTATACACTCATTATCATTACATTACTATCATAGTTAAGAATCATCTACTATGAAACTTCCTGCGCAACGCAACTCGACTATCTCGGGCCGATACTATCTTAACGTTGCGATGCTACTAATTTACTAAAGACGTAAGTGCCATTGGCACTGTGATAAATATACTCTTTTTGGGACTATGGATGACAGAGCGTGTGTAAGTTATAAACATTAATGTAATAAATTAATTGCTACATGCGCTGAGCATCGCTCGGCGCTCACACACATAGTTAATGTAAACGTAGATGACATGGGACGGAGTGGCTCACTCCGCGATCTCGCCGCGCCGCGCGGCTACTAGTCCAATACCAATTCGCCTGTCGACTCGATTTTTTTTCTGTCGTAAATCGATTCTACTATTTGTGAAGAACAAATATCTATATGACACCTAATACATTTGTATAAGTATAACAGCCACAAATTGTAATCAAAAGTAGCAGATCGCACTGAGCATTGAAAACGCTCTATACAAAACGGCAGGAACTTATGACGTCATCTGCTCCATCGCTGTAGTAAGTCTGTATAAAAAAAATAGCATTTTGCCATTTTGAGCACGAAAAACTGCGTTTAAGCACATAGTTGTCATACATTTATTTTTTCAGTGTCTTAAATAACACTGAAAAAATAAATATGACAACTATGAAATCCGAAATTGACTTAAATTTTTCTTTAAGACGATAAAAAAAAATCGTTTTTTTTTTAAACTTTGTGGCCTCATAACTTTATATTTTTTATACATTTTTTGTTTATTTCTTTTGTGTTATGATAATTTAGTATTTTCCAATCCATGTGACTATATTATGTTGTAAAACTCAACATTAGTCAACATCCGAATTGTCACAGTATAATAGCGGTCATTTTTCTCCCTACAAAAGGCATCGTGCGCTTGTATGTGTGCGCGCCGTGTACGAACGCACTACAAGCAAAGATTTACGAATGCATAAGAATGCTCCATTATGGATCGCACTCACACGATACGTGTAGCGCTCAACGGCCGAAGTTGGACTGCTTGTTCGTCTTTATACTTTGCAAATGATGCCTCCGCGGAACGGCAAATCAAATCTAATCAAATCATTTAGCTTTTTTTTTTGGATCTGACTTAACTCGCAACCCCTCCTGGGCGTAGCGATAGTCGGACCGGGTGGTTGGCCGTGGCGTTCCCTGGGGTCGAACCAGGTCGCTAGCCAGACCACCCTTGGGTGTTCGACTGTGTGCCACACACAGTCGACACGCAGGTCGGGCTGGGTTAGTACCGGGGGTGCCTGGAGTCGAACCAGGTCACCTTGCCCGGCCTACCACCATAGTATCGGACTAGGTGGGGGCCTGAACGCCTGGGGTCGAACCAGCTCGTTGGCCTCGGCCACCTTGACTTTGCGCTGATTGCTCAGAGTGAGCAGCGGACCAGCGGGAAGGATGACTCGGGTCATTCAAATCAAATCAAAATCAAATCAAAATTATTTATTTGCGTGAATACAGATTCTTAATTCTAGGTCTTATGAGAAATACATTGCTTGTGTATTCAGCCTGCAAGCAGGCGTGCAAATATTCAGGCACGCTCCATTATCTATAAATGAAATATTAATTGATTACTTTTAAAAAAATAATAATAATAATATACGAAAATAGTCCTTATAAAAAATAAATAATAACAATAAATTAGAAATTAAATTAAAACATGCCAATAAAAATAATAAAATTACAATTCAAATTTAAAAGTCAATTAGAAACAATAAACAATACAACAATAAAACAACATTTATATCACAGATCAGGTCACGTACGATCTAAGTAGCTCTTAACACTATAAAAGCACTTTTCAAGAAGCCATTTGGTTAATTTATTTTTAAAGCTATTTCCCTGAAGCATCTTGATGTCTTCAGGTAATCATTCTGTCCTTATGTGAACGTGTGTATCGAACTAATGGGAGTTTTAGGTGCCGGTTCGCTAAAACCTAGCCCAGCTAAGAAGACTCCGGCAAGAAACTTAGCTGGGCCCGAGCGAGGTCGGAGTGAAGTTAACCAGGACATTCGGGTCCTGGGGCAAGTCGGGACGCGGCCCTTGTGTGCTGTTGTCGCGGGGAGGTCGACCCCGCCGGCGGGATCGACGTTGAAATCATTTAGCGAACGTAAGTTTTGTTAGAGAAGTCTCCCGATTTCAGTACGTACCTACTACCTACTTATTTTGTGACATTATGGACATGGTTCTTTAACCGTGGAGGAACACATTTTATAGATCTAATAATAGGCAAGTCGGTGGAAATCGAGTTCTGTTGATACCCCCCGGTACTGACTTGGTTTAACTTTACATCTCAAAACTTTTTTGTTGTAGGAGAACTGCGTTGCGAGACTTGCATCTTTTTACATGTAATGTTTTTGATGGGATTACTATTACTTATAAAATTACACGTGATCTCTTCTCGGACCCCAATCGTGATCAGTCGTGATATTTTTCTAAAAAGGTACAAAAAAATGGCCACATTTTGAAGGACACCAACTCTGCCGTCCTATGTCTAAAACTAGACTAACCTCTATGGAGTTGTATAGGGGTTAGTCCAGTTTTAGATATCGGACGGCAGAACTACATGAAACGGCAATATTCATTGCTACGTACTAAATATGTATTCTTTTAGCTATCTGCCTCTGAGTAACTGCGCAAAACTTATACGGTAAGAAGCCCTACAGGCCAAAGCCCTCAAGTTGGAATCCCCTCACAGGCAGCGAGGGAAACCGGAGGACTGCTGAGCCTATCTTGCAACCTATTAACCTGGATCTCAGGTCAAGGCTCCGAGCTAGATTTCAGCGAAATAGCATTTTATATAAATAGCATATAACTGTTATCGAGAAAAGAATCTTTTAGTTTCCTCCTAAAGAAATTGACAAAATCAAAGTTTGTTTTTGACAGACTTGGACCGTTTTTTTTACTTGGATATCTGAACTGATTTTTGACACGATATCAGTAGCAAAGTACATTAAAGACAGACAAATAGTCAAACTTCAGCCGCCTAGGAGCGCGCTATACTCTATACATATTCAAGTTCGAGGTGCAGACACTGCGATCCGCACTGGGGAATAAATAAGTGCATCGATTGGTGAAGTAGGGAAGGAGGTGCAGCTCTTGCGATCTTTTAACAACGAGCGATGCAATTATTCCTTCGTTTCGTATTATTTAATGGCTGCTGTGACAACCAACCCGTGAGATAACCATACCCGGTCTCCCCTATGCATTCATAAAACTTCTTGTATGCGTGCGTTCACGGCACGCACACATACAAGCCGCGCAATGTACCTTTGGTGGGACATCGCCCGGGACAAGCTACCTGGTTCAACCCCAGGCGCCCCCGGCCCCCACCCAGTCCGATCCACTCAGGGTGAGCCGGCTAGCAACCTGGCTCGACCCCAGGGAACGCCACGGCCGACCACCCGGTCAAACGATCGCTATGCCCAATAAGGGTCGCGAGTAAGTCAGCTTATAAAAAAAAGAAGAAAAAAGAACCTTTGGTGGGAAGAAAAGTTACTGCTTTTACACTGTGATGAATGATGATATTCAACAGAGGATCGACCTCGAAACCAGCTCAAGGCATCAACTAGGCCGTCCACAATAAACCACGCAACTGAACCCTAAAACTGTCACAGATAGAACGCACTTATCTCCCGAGATGGCTCTCCAAGCGATAACAGCTGACTGATAGACCACGCAACCACTCCCAACACAAACCCAACCTTATTAACTTTATCTTAAGGTTCATTTTTCATTGGTAGAGGTTAAATTTCACACAGCGACTTTGTAGAGAGATAGGATCGCGGTAATATAACACATTCGAGGGTTTTAGAGTGTGACAGGCTGATAAAGGAGTTATGTAGCAATGTGGGGGAGCGGGACGGAGATAGTAAGGGTATTGTTTGTATGATGGACGATGAAACGTGAGTTTAAATTTAGAATGGAGTGGTATAAGGGGCTTCAGATCAACGATGATGTAAAAATGCAGAAGATAGTACCTACATAATAACTAAAAGCAATAAGTAGTTAGACAGAAAAGTAGTTACACTTTGAGCGTCTATTCAGACAGAACGAGGCGCAGACGGTGCAATCCGTACTGGAACATTCTTACGTATTCGTAAAACGCGTAAAACGTTGCTTGTAGTGCGTTCGTTCACGGCACGCACACATAGTTACAATCCGCGTGATGTATGTATCTTTTGTCCTTAGGAAGAATAATTAGTGCTATTATAGGGGAGACCGGGTATGGTTGTCTCGCGGGTTGGTTGTCACAGCGGCCATAAAATAATATTAAACGAAACATTAAGTACATCGATCGGTGCTAAAAGATCGCAAGAGTCACCAATCGATGCACTTATTCCTTCGTTTAGTCTTATATTATGGCCGCTGTGACAACCAACCCGCGAGACAACCATACCCGGTCTCCCCTACTGTGCATTTGTGCAAGTTGGTCACGCCTCAGTAACAATAAAACGACGGAGAATAAAAGTCCTTATTTTATCTGTTGTATAAACTGAGACTTTTATAGAATCGCCAATCTTGGTCATCATCTCGATAAATCCCTAAAAGTGATTCTTACTCCTTTGCAACTGTGTCTCTGTTGCCTTAATGGCTCGTCATGGAATTGCTGCCTTTTCCTACCATTGTAACTAGAGATGGGCCGACTAGCTAGTCGGCAGACTAATCGGTGCTCAATTTGCCGATTAATCGCCCCCTAGTCGGCATTTCCGATCATGGTTGTTAACTATGTTCGGGTGCAATCGGAAACACTCGGTTCGCTTCGTCTCCCCGCCATTTGTTGTCACGCGTTCGTGTTTTGATCAGTTTTTAATTATGTAAGTTGATTTTTTATTTTTTTTTATTTGAGTAGAGAAGCTAAAAATATGGTTTAATATCTTCTGTGTCATATATTCTCCGCTAGGCAATAGTGCCGAATATTCGGCATTTTTGCCGACTAGTCGCCGACTAATCGGTCGACTACAAATGATGCCGAATAGCTGGCGATCCCGACTAGTCGGCCCATCTCATTGTAACCTATTTATCACCTGTGATGACGAAAATAAAGACTATTATGCCACACCACACCTGTACGTCTAGCATAACTAGCCGCGACTTCGTTTCTCGCGCGACAGAGCATCACCTGTCACTGTCACACTATATTGATTGGAAAGAGATGGGTAGCATATCTCGCGCGAGAAAGAGTCGCGTGTCACAGTTGTGCTAGAGGTACTGGCCATAAAGTGACTTTTCGGCCAAGTGTAGACATAAAATGATGTACACAACACGGGAGGTAATAAAGAAAGCCCTCGATCGCATATTAGCGTTCCTCGCTTGCAGCTCGGGCCGCAAACTTCTGCGATCTCGGCATTTCTTTGTATTACCACCCTAGTTATGTAATATACTTTTCATCACACTTGCTCGAAAATGGTGTCATTACACGTAGGTTCTGCGGGCCGTAAGTGGCCTATTACGCCCTAGGGCGTAATGGTTTTCTTTTTAAATTTGAAACGCTGGTTCTGTTTCACTCTTATTTGTCATGTTCAAAGGAAACGCCAACTTACTTTTTTAACTTTTATCACTGAAATATTTATTTAAAGATAACTGTTATTGCAAATACATGTAAACACATATTTCGGTAACATTAATTAAATGTTTAAATAATGTATTTCTTTATTTTGCAAATATAAAATGCCGCTTACCGCTATGGTTTCCGAACGTGACTTGACTTCGCATTGTCTATGGACTTAAATGTCACTAATGTCACTGTCTGTTTTAATATTTTCTTGTCATACTGGGGCGATTAGTAAGGTTATATTATTAAGATTTCCTCACAAGTGTGATGAAAAACATTGTGTGTGCCACGGGCGGTAAAGGAATTACAAACTCGTGTTATTAAAGCCCTCGGCTTCACCTCGGGCTTATAATAAACACTCGTTTTCAATTCCTTACTTACCGCCCTAGATACACAATGTACTAATCCTATTCTTATTAAACTCGCCATAAATTGTCTCCGTCGACAAATAATGAAATAAACTAAATGTATAACTTACTAGCAGGCGATAAACGTGCTTTATTTGCGCTCTGACGGATAAATATCATTGCGACAACTATCCACAGTTGTTGATTGCGTTTTAAAGTTTATGGCGTCTAGAGCCATACATTAATGACCGCTGTAATAGTAGATTTGCCGTTGTCATAACGTTATACGTTGTATTGTAATAGTAATGGCATAATATAGAAGGTAAATTTACCGACCGATTCTTGTTGCGATTTATCATCTACCATCTACGTATCTTTATTCGCAAATGTTTCTACCTCTCGACCGTCGCTCTCAATCGCATACCGCGTGCTCTTTCTGTAGGTTTATGATGCACGGCTTTGTCACGCGATAAATCCCACTAATATTATAAATGCGAAAGTTTGTGAGGATGTTTGGATGTTTAGATGTTTGGATGTTTGTTACCTAATAACGGGATAACAACTGGATGGATCAAGCTGAAATTTGGCATGTAAGTAGTCTAAGTCCTGGATTGAAACATAGGATACTTTATATCCCGGTAAAGAGTTCCTTTGGGACAATAACGGGAACAACGCGGGCGAAGCCGCGGGAAAATGCTAGTAAATGATAAAACATTCGTCACTCTCACATAGGTACATATTGTCAGAACGTGACGGATGCCTTATCATTTATTTATCGCACGACAAAGCGTCGCTGGCTAAGGGCCGATACAGACAGACTGCATGCCAGCTGCGATTTGTACGGCAACTGCGTGCAGTTGTGATGCAGTTCCCATACAAATCGTAGGTGGCATGCAGTCCGTCTGTATCAGCCCTAAGAACCGCGAGGACAAAATTTGGTTCTAATAGCCGCATGGCGAAATTGCGGAGTGAGTCACTCCTGGCAGCGGGACTTCAGGAGACAGCTTGTACCACAATCTCCCTCAGGTTCACTTTGTACACATTCTGCCGCCATAACGCAAAAGGGCACATTTAACATTTTTTTCGACACTAAAATGTTTACATATTCGGAATCAGTAAATTTCGCTGATTCCGAATATGTATATAACTCAGTGTCGAAAAAAAATGTTAGTTGTGCCCTTTTGCGGTATGGCGGCAGCATTCCCTACTCGTCCACGTCGACTTAAAGTGGACGAGATGGGAATGTCGACGAGTTGGGAATGTGGACGAGGTGAGTGTTGGAATATACAAAAATGAATCTATCTCGCTTCAACTATGCTTTTTCGTTCATACGTGTGAGCACCACCAAAGGGCTGTGAACCTTTGTTTTTTGTCAATGCTTGGAACCTTTCCTACGAGTCGGTTTGCATACCGTCTTGGTCTGGCTCTGTAGGCACACACCTTACCATCCTAAATAACGATATAATAAACATCATATATATTCGTATCGTTAAATGTGTGTTACAATTGTATCCCAAACCTAATAATGAGAATATCGACGAGATGAGAATGTGGACGAAATGGGAATGTGGACAAAGTGAACCTGAGGGCACAGTCTGCCCGTTCGTGGCAGAAATAACGGTGACGTCCGTTTGCTGCCAAAGAAAATGAGGGTGAACTGTTCTCAACTAATTTACCTATACAGTGTGCGGCAATAGGAAACGGGGTATGCAAATATATGTGTCATATATGTACACTCGCAGCCAAAAATTTCGGGTCAGTGAAATACCGCTATATTTCCTAAAATACTCCAGGGTTGTGAAATTATTGAATCCCGCTTTGATGGTTAACTAATTTTAGATATTATCTGCAAAAATGCCACACCTGGCCATAAAGTGGCTTTTTCCGCACGCTGCGCGTACGGAAAAAGCCGCTTTCTGGCCAAGTGTAGACATAAAATTATGTACACAACACGGGAGGTAATAAAGAAAGCCCTCGTTCGCACATTTCCATCCCTCGCTTTCAGCTCGAGCCGCAAACTTCTGCGATCTCGGCCTTTCTTTGTATTACCACCCTAGTTATGATGCGTTAGCAGATATTGCTAATACAGCCAGATATTATGAAGAATTGTATATTATGTATATGAAACAAGTGTCAAAATATTGAAAAACACCTATTTCTATTATGTATTTAAATTACGGTGATCCGAAACTTTTGCTCTTGAGTGTATTTTTGTTTGCGTCATTTCATCATATAATTACGAGTATTGCTACTCACTGTACACCAGTAACGTGGCGTCCAAAGAACTCGATTCCTACCGGCTTGCCTAATATCAGGCATTTGAGCACCTTATTCTACAGCTCTTAAGGAAAATGTACGCCAAAATCGGCACTGGCTTGCCCAAGGATATCTTTTACGCCACGCCACTGCTGTACACATACAAGTTTTAGCAGATAATTAAATAATATGCTTAATTCCGAATACGCAATTACCATTTTATATAGCCATTTAATAAGTTTCACATAAATCGGCGGTGTGGACAAATTGAATCACATAAACTACGACAAATGTGAAATGATCTAACTCGGGGGCTATTACCGAACCGCATGGTTCCGATAAAAGTTATCGAGCGCTCCGCCGCAGGGCTGCCAAATGTTCAATGTGGTTTAGATAGATAACTTTTTATAACACTTATAAAATCACAAAAGGACGTGAGTATTTTTGCCCTTTATAAATGTTAAAAAAACAACTTTATGTTTTAATAGACGTATATTTTAATTATTATAAGCACAAGCAGATACGCACAATTACAAGAACGTAATTTTCACCAGTACGTTGTCAATATACATACTTCTGTCTATGTTGATTTTAAATCTATAATGTTGGAAAGGAGCAAAAGTAACGACACAAAAAAAGCAAAAAGTAAAGTTATAAAAAGTATAGTGATATCGATTTACGATAAATAAGGACAGGCTCAGCAGTGGGTCCAAAAATAGTATTTTTTTTTCGCGGCTTAAGTTCTCCATTGTTAGACCCAAACCCAAACTTAAATTCTAATGCTTTCGCACCAACATCCTTTGCAAACAGCCGACAATGAAACCGGTATCCGAAGTTGTTAAACAGCACTTTGTAAGTGAATGCCTCTTTATGGGCAGTAATCTCGATCATAAACTAGCCGGCAATAATTGTTCGAGCTTTGCTTGAAACACTCGCGGATAAATAAAACGTTTAAAGATAATTTTCATTACTTTAACAACCTCAGTCCTTTGGGCAACTTTCAACGGTCTCAATTTACGGCGTAAAGCCATCCGGCTGTTACAGCATTCCACGCGTTTGCTCTTATCTGGTGACTAGAGTAACCAAATATCCCGATTTGAGTGAGACATCCATATTTTCAGGAGTCGGCTGGACGCGTCGCAACTTTCAGACGGACCTTATATTTATTGAAATAAAAACGGATCACGATTATGACAATCAGTTATCTGAACATAGTGCTGATAGTTTAAAAATGTTGTGTCAGTTACTTAAAATGTGGGGTTTACTGTAAAAATGTTCATAATTGGTTCCTGTCCAGTTTAGGGCTCGAAACCCCGAAATAGCCCAATATTTTGAATTATTTTATGCTTTTTAAGTAGAGCTCAGTAATGTATTTAAGTCATGATTTCGTATTATTAGATTGTCTGGTTAAAAAACGAAATAATAAACCAAAGAACGATAAGAACGGAAAGAATACCGGTATTTTTGTATTGATCAAATACCGGTTTCCGAGCCCTGGATCACTCACGTTATACAAAAGACGAGACCACTCGACATGTTGCGCGCTGGCTGACAGGGCTGCGCATGTAAGTTTACATGGCGTTAAAAATTGTACCCCATGACATCTTATTTAATGAATTATGTGACATGTCAGTGGCGTGGCGTCCAAATAATTCGATTCCTACCGGCTTAACTAATATCAGGCATTTGACCACCTTTTTCTACAGCTCTTAAGGAAAATGAACGCCAAATCTGCACCGGCTTGCCCAGTGGTTCCGAACTTGGGGGTAATTACCCCTTTAGAGGTAAAATTAAGTTTTCTCAGGGGTAATACTCATATTAAGTCGTTTTTCCTTGAGTACTTTCATGTAATTGACGGTATTACCTATTTCTTGAAGGGGTAACAACATAAATCTCGATTGGGCCTGTGGGTGATGTAGTAATAAAGGTTAGGAACCACTGGGCTAGCCCAAGGATATCTTTTACGCCACGCCACTGTGACATGTAAAATAAGTACTCGTACCTTATATTTTACCAATAAATGATTGAATTGAATTGAATGCCGAATGCTCCCGAAACATGTCGAGTGGTTGTCTGGTCTTTTGTATAACGTTGAGTGATCCGTTTTTAGTTCAATATGTTTGAGTCTCACGGTGGTTTTAAAGGACCTTATATTTGTTATCGAGGGTGTGTTGGAAAAAGAGGAGATATCTTTTTAGATAGATATTGTGCCTGGGAACTAGTAGGCACCAGTGGCGTGGCGTTGAAGAAATCCTTGGGCAAGCCGGAGTAGCTTTAGCTTCAATTTTCTTTAAGAGTACTAGAATTAAGTGCTGTACTGCCTAATAATCCGATGGGAATCGAGTTCTACGGACGCCACGCCACGGCACTAAAGTCCAATGACAATAAGTTGAAAGTTGTATTTACACAAATGACGTGGCATTCGGATCTTCGGTGCAATTTGGGGTATGTGACTTCAAACGTTAATCGTTATACAGAAACATGGATGTTCCTCGGGATTCTTTATACATTTTTTATACATTTATACTTATACTTTATATATTTATAGTAGGGATGTAACGATACCGATACCGATATATCGCTATCGCCGATTATATACAACCGATATTTGAAGAGCGCGAAAAGCATTTGCTGTACGAAAAAAAATCTGCAAAAAGTAATTTCAATTTCTGACTTAATGTACCTATGTATTGGTATATTACCTTTTGCAATGATAATTACTTCTTATGTTAATTATATATTTGGTTCATAATATAAAAAGAAATTGAATATTGAGTTGTCAATTTATTTATTTTTACTTTGCACTTTCAAGGTTTACTCTCTGTTAAATATAGCCAAGTTTTAGGTATAATAAGGACATACAAATATCTGAAGTTAATTTCATACTTCATTATTTAGCTAAGATATCGGTATCGGTATCGGTATCGCTATCGTATTGGCAAAATTATGTATCGTTGCATCCCTAATTTATGATAATAATCTACTCCTGGAATCCTGAGGAATAGGTTTCTATATAAGGTTTGAAGTCATAGACCCCAAATTGCACCCAATATCCGAACACTGGTCGTTAGCAAAATACGCGTTTGGATTTTTGAATATGAAAATGACGTATTTTATGCCGATTTGAAAACCAAAGTCCCGATTTCTATATATTACTGGCAACACTACTGGCAACCCTGCAACAAATCACGCCAAATTGCAAGTGTAATTATTGCCTTGAATTTTATTCGCCGACAAAACGCGATATACACTGGCAGCCATTAGCGATGTCGAATTAATTATGAGAATAGCCCCCCGGGTGGTGAATTGAAAATGGGTCTGGGAATTTTTAAATTGTCAATTGTTTTTTTTTCTAGGTAATTCTGATTAGTATGAGAACGGGCGTGGATTAGCTAGAAACATTAATTAGGCTATATACAAATACCTATTTAAATAGCATACATTTTGTTTGGCATACAAATGTCGCGGACGAAAATCCACCCAATTACCAAATTCACCTTATAAGTAGGTTCACTCCGCGATTTCGCCGCGCGGCTACCAGTACAGTCGAGCTCATTTACATCTACACATACAAGAGAACAAAAATATCAGAACACGCTTTTCTGCTCCTGACAATCGGGTCGTGTTCAGATATTTTTGTTCCTATAAATGTGTTGATGTAAATGAACTCGACTGTACCAAATTTTGCCCCTACGGAGAGGCTTAGCCAGCGACCAGAAAGAGCACGCGTTATGCGATAAAGAGAGACGGTCGGATGCGGTGCGTTTCGTCCATTGGTCGGACCTGAACATCAGTTTTGTTAGAAAGAGAAACATCTGCACGTAGTACTATTATTTATTCTGTAACAATGCATTAGGCTATTGCGCTTGTAGGTTGGTATGCCTTTTAAATGTTATGTCCTAACATAACTTATAGATAGTGTACAGTCGCCATCAGATATATCTGAGCTGTCAGTGTACTCATAAATATCTGAATACGGCTCTATTTTCATAGCATTAGAGCCGTGTTCAGATATTTATGAGTACACTGCGAGCTCAGATATATCTGATGGCGACTGTACTACTACTAGGTATTTAATTTGTATGAAAAAGATACAATCTAAAGATTACATAATTTTTAAAAGTTGTTGAACGAAAGTTTTATTGTTTGATGAGTAGAAACTACGTTTTAAATTTCATCCTGTTATAAGCAACACCCGGTATATCGGAGTCAGTACTACCTATTCTAAACACGTGACGTGCGTCATTTGACGCCACCCGAATACCTAGAACTGGGTCGCAGCACTCGCAGCTGACGTGCAAAACTTACACCGGAAAGACAAACATGTATAAGAGCATATCAAATAAAATTGCCTTCATCATCATCAGCCTGCGGCAGTCCACTGGTGGACGTAGGCCTCTCCCAAGACGCGCCTCTTTGCTCGATCATCAGCTATACTCATCCAGAAAATGAAATTTGGCAAGTAATACCGTCTTATAAATGTTGTACGGAACCCTCGGTGGGCGAGTCTCACTCGCACTTGTCTAGTTTTTACCCGACTGCGGCGAAGCCCAAAGGAGGGTTATGTGTTTGACTTGTATGTATGTATGTCCGTTCCTATGTCCGCTCGTAACTACTAAACGGCACAACCGATTTTGATAAATGATACATCATTAGATTCGTCTTGATGGCGCGAGTGTCACTGGGTATGAAGTTCGTTAAAATAAACAAAACGGCGGATTTTAAAGGGCACTGCGGTCGGGTTTTTTTTTGTAAAAACATTTTCTTTTTACGATATAAACCCTGTATAAGCCAGACCCTATACAATCCGAGTCAAAATGTTATTACAGCTTCAAAGAATTCAATGGAAGTTATTTAACGATTGTTATGTTATTGTACAGCTAAAAATATCGACGATGAATAACGGGGAAAATGACAAGAGGAAAAAAGTCTTAAACATTTTTAAGAATGTCGCGACTTTGGCATAAGAGACTTTTGTGATCCAAGATGTTTTCTAAGTAAACAAGATTTAAGTTTTTTGTATATATCACAGAAATATATTAACATAGAAGGAAATAGTTCGTCGATTTATATGGGAACCTAGCGTGTAACGTTTTTCGCTTGGCGTCTGACGCCAAAAGTGTAACTTAGTGATAGAAAACATATTTTTTCCATTTCATTTCGTGGCATTGGAACAATTAATTATACCGTTATCATCGGATTTTCCAATCTGATAATAATAAGCCAAAAGCCAAAAGTGTAATTTAGTGATGAAAAACTTAAGTTTTTCATTTAATTTGGTAGTATTTGAACAATTAATTATACTATTATCAAATTAAATAATCTGAAAGAATTACAGTAGGAAACTAATTTATTTTGCCTTACTGGCTACTAAAAATCTTCGCATCCGGCCGGATTACCGGATCCGCCGGACCGGATTGCAATCTTTACTCTAAAACCTACTAATAAATGTGAAAGTTTGTGAACATGTTTGGATGTTTGTTACGTTAAGTGGCAACTGAATGGATCGAGCTGAAATTTGGCATGCAAGTAGACTAAGTCCTGGATTCAAACATACGGCTTATATCCCGGAAAATACTTCCCTTGGGATAATAATGGGAATAACGCAGACGAATATAGAAATAACTAAAAGCCAGTAAAGTATAAAGACGAACAAGTAGTCCAACTGCGGCCGTTTAGGAGCGCGCGACACGTATTCACACAGACGCGCGATCCATACTGGAGCGTTCTTACGCATTCTTAAAACTTTGCTTGTAGTGCGTCCGTACACGGCGCGCATACATTCAAGCGCGCGATGTACATTTTGTAGGAAGAAAAATTACTGCAATTATACTGTGCCAGCATTTGTAGATTCAAAATCTCCATGTCCCTGCAGCTGCAACGTTCAAACACAGGCTCTCCGCTAAGCATTCTAATAAGCCCGAGCGCTGAATAAGGTTACAGAATTACCATACATTACTCCACCAAAAACCGATTCATATTCTGGAAGCGTATTTTTTTAAATGTTTAACGTGCCCCGAGTTGGCGGGCTTAAATAAATATGTGGTTGGGTTTCACGTGAAGTGTTTCTTTTACGCAGCTCTCGAGGACTGTGATTTTAGGCTTATAGCAAGGACCTTAAAATAAATTATTTGAAGGTTATAGTATGTGATGTGGAGATTCGTACTTCTATCTATCCATTCTTAAGTGACTACGCGAAGAAAAAAGGAGGGTTATGAAATGAAATGAAATGAAATGAAATGAAATGAAATAATTTATTTCTGCAAATAGGCCTCAAGGGCTCTTTCACATGTCTGATTCTTTTGGCGCTTCGGCAGATGACATTCTGGTGAGAAGAAGCGCCGGAAGAAACTCACCAGTTTCTCTTTTAAACACATTACAATAATTGTGACAATATTACATTGCATATCACAAACAACTACTTAACTAAATACATTTCAATAAACATAAAACTACAATTTTAGAGATGTAAAGGGTCTCTAGGCGTCAAAACAATATAAATTACTAAGAAAAATAGAAAATAAAAAGGCATATACTAAAATTAATGGAGATGTAAGGGGCCTCCGTTGTCAAAACATGTTTTGGAGGTGTAAAGGATCTCCAAACGTCAAAATACTAAATGGGAAACGAGAAATAGACTATAGAACTATCATTAAATTTACATGGTTTACACAAAACGAACGTACAGAAATGTAAAAAAAAAAAAAAATCTGTGACTCACAAAACTTAAAAACTAAAATTAAAACAATTTTTCTTAGAGATGTATGATTTTAGCACCGTATGTATATAAGGTCCTAATTTATTAGTTGCAGATATTTTTACAGCTGATAGTACTCGGCCTCTGGAGTATATTAAAGCATGAAACATTATAGCTTTTACGATGTTTTTTTGGAGAAAAAGAAAAAAACAAATTTGCTACGTAATAACACCCTGTTAATGTGATTACTAAATGAAAACTCATTGAACAGATTCTAGTAGCTCTTTTACGTACCACTTAACTGTAACTGGCCACTTCACGTCGATAAATCCCATCCTAATGACATTTGCAGTTTTCCCGCCGAACCGTTACGACATTTACGACAAACAATTGTTGACATGACAGATAGTGTTATTGTGACATGTGATAATGCACATGGTGATTTTTTTAGACGAAATTATAATTAATTTTTTTGTTAGGTAAATGAAATCAAAAAAGTTACATGAAAAGATTTCTTAATTTCTATTTAAAGTTAATTATTTTAATGTAAAGTATAATGTGTTAAAATATCTGCAACTAATAAATTAGGACCTTATATATATATATATGTATGTACCTGTACAAACAGCAACACAGTTAACTATACACTTCAAAAATGGGAAATACTGCAAGAAAGAGAATCACACTTGAAGGCGTCGTGTTATGCATGTGTGCGTGTGTTTATGAGTATAAATTGGCTATTATTCAAAAGAGTTTTGAAACAATAATTTTTCTTTTATGGCTGATCCAACGTCATTATTGACATTAATGCCATATTATTGAATTCGTGGAAAATAATTAATGAATAATAGATATAAATTACATATTATATTGGTGCATCATATCAAAAAAATGAAGCACCAATAAAAGCATTAGCAATATAATTAATTTATTTCATCCCAACGTTCGTCTGAAAGCTAAATCATAATATTGGTGCATCATATCAAAAAAATGAAGCACCAATAAAAGCATTAGCAATATAATTAATTTATTTCATCCCAACGTTCGTCTGAAAGCTAAATCATAATTTTGACAAATTCACCTGTCTTGTTGAAATAAAACCTTTATTTACAGTATGGAAAAAAAACTTTGCCCAAACAACTACAATGACAAAGCTCAAAGGCACATTACACATACTCAAACGTTATTTGATTTGAAGTTGACATAATACAAATATATATATCTCTTTCAATCGTTATAATTTTCTCTCTGCTCTGTCTTTAATGGGCAGTTAAGTGTGTTGCTGTTTGTACCTATTTTTCCTCCCAAAACAACCAAAAGGATCAGACATATGAAAGAGCCCTTGAGTGAGGCCTTCTTGCAGAAATATCTTATTTCATTTCATTTCATTCCTCATAACTCAAACTATTCAAACGATTCAAACATGTGGGTTATCGTTAGATGCGTCTTGATTTTGCACGGGTTATAGGCTAGTTAGTTGAAACTGAAACTGAAACGCAATAGGGTGTCCATGGTACTTGATACAGTCTAGGATTAAAAAAATAGACTCATCAGATTGTCTCGAATTATAACTAATATCAAATTAATGAACTTTTAAAGGCCAATCCAAAAATATATCGTTACAATTAGAAATGCATTAACCTGAGTCAGGTTCCAAAACCGTTGAGGAACAGTATAATTAATGGCGATTATGAGTCATGTTGAACTCTACGACAAACTGTAGTTAAATGATACTAGGGAAACAATACCTATTATCATAATATAACTAAAAAATGGTATGGGACGCTACCTGTGTAGACACTCTAACCCCTTCTCATCTCCACGGAGCAGGTGCGGCGGCCGAAGCGGCCGAAAAGCTCAAAACCCATAAATACAGGGGCCTCGGCGCCGAGTACAACTTCGTGCCGTCCGGCGTCGAGACCCTCGGCCCGTGGGGCCCCAGCGCCCACCAGCTGTTCAAAGAAATGGCCAAAAAGCTGGTTGACGTCACAAGGGACCGAAGAGCTGGCAGCTTCCTCGCTCAACGCATAAGTATAGCGATACAGCGAGGAAACGCTGCCAGTATCTTCGGAATCATGCCAAGGGGGCCGATTTTTCTAGATTACTTTAGTTTTAGCTAGGTATTTTTTAATTTTTACTTTAGGCTTTTATTTTAGGTGTATATTGTTTTTATTTTAGGGTTTTATTTTGTATTTAGATTTTGATTTAATTTGTAAGTTATTATTAGTAACTAAATAAATGACTAAAAAATCATAATGTCAAGGTATGGGCCCTCGAAGATATGAAAGATTGTGTTTTTTATCGCACGAAAGAATCCTAATCACACTAATATTATAAATGTGAAAGTTTATGAAGATGTTTGGATGTTTGTTACTAAAATGTAGTAATCCATCCACTGTAAATTTAGTAATCCATTAATTGGATGGATTGTTTGGCATTCAAGTAGACCAAGTGCTGGATTGAAATTGAAACATAGGATACTTTGTATCCCGGTAAAGAGTTCCCTTGGGACAGTAAGGAGAACAACGCGGGCGAAATGATAGTAACTATTTTAACAAAAAAGTGAAAATAACTTTAAATTGTGTAACAACTCTACACAAAGCCGAATCACAAATATTTTTCCATATTCATGCAGCACCGTGCTAGTGGAACGTGACGTCACAATTATGACGAATTTAGTATGCACAGCGTTGTCGGCGCTCGGTCGGCATATTTTGATTCGAATTTGTCACTTTTGTAGTCCTTCGAATGTAGTTGGTGTGATATATGTAGGTACGTACCTATATGCGTATTTGATACTCATAAAAAACAGAATCGACGAACATAAAAAACATATTGACATTCATATATCATTATAGCGCACACACATGGTCCAGTCCAGACCAGGAGTCGAACCCGGTACCTCTGGATTTCCGGCCCAGTGTCTCAGCTACTCGACCACCGGAGCACCCAGCAAGTTCCTTCAATTTTGCCGTCTACTTTGACTTCTGTATCATTTTGGTTTTTAATAGGTTTACGTCACACCTGGCCACAAAGTGGCAATAACCGCCCGCTACCCGTACGGGAAATCCCACTTCATGACCTGGGAGAGACGTAAAATATTGTACTTACTACGGGCGGTAAAAAAGAAAGCCTCAGATCGCATATTTATCGCCCTTGCCTTCGGCTCGGGCGTCGGATATCTGCGATCTGAGACATTCTTTGTTTTACCGCCATAGATAAATAATGTACTATTTAACGTAAACCCTTATTCTTTACGGGTAGTATTTAAAGGCACATCAAAAAAATAACCATAATCTAACTGAAATACTGACTTGCACATCAAAAAATACCAAACAAACATCAAAACATAGCTTTGATGTACATATGGATTTTTTTGATGTGCAAAGTCAGTATTTTTTGCGGGGCAATTCATTATTTCTCATTCTTTACTTACTTGGCTAACTTTAGGCATTTAATGTGTCTTAATTTCCCAAATAAGCGGATGGAGTGAGGCACGCGAGGCATTTCACCGCGGTTCCTTTCAGCTTGTTAATGTTAACTTTTAAATTATTTTCTTCGAATCCTCGCCCCGAAGCCAGTCACGATTGGTGTTGCCAGGTCTGGTTTACCAAAAATCGGGGCTTGTGCAAATGAAATCAGGACTGTGGGCTTAAAATCGGGACAGCGGTTCGAAGCTTTAAATATATGAAATCATGTTTATGACCACTCGCTCAACGCTAAAGAAATATAACATAAAAAATAAATAAAATTATTCTTTTCTTTTAACGCTTGGGGTAAATGATCTTCTGATGAGAAGAAGCGCCGGAAGAAACTCACCAGTTTCTTTTTTCAAACATATTAAGTATATAGATGTGATTGAGGGTGTCTGTGACATGTAATCCTCTAGCCTTTTAACACACCCTGGATAACAGATAATGCTGCACGTTTAAAAATCAGTACTTACATCTGTGTCCCCATCAAGGGTTAATTCTGAAAATTGGGAAATTTGGCGTCACAAATAAGAGTTTAATTCTGAAAATTGTTTGGCGATGGCGTCGCGATCAAGGGTCAGTTCTGAAAATTGGGACATTTGGCGTCTCAAAAAATTGTCAATTCTGATAATCGGGACATTTGGCGTCCTGATCATGAGTTACTTCTGGAAATCGGGCCATTTGGCGTAGTTTAATCGGGACATGTCCACATACCTCTAAAAATCGGGACGCGCCGCTCTAATCAGGACGTCTGGCAACTCTAGCCACGATGCTCTTATCACTCGAGCATTTTTTTGCTCGCTAGAGCTACAATGTTTCTCTTCGCTTTATTTGGCCTCCTACCCGCCTGCATTCTCACACGACAGCCTCACCTCCCTCTCGCACGCATGCATCTACCTCGCGAGAGATAAGGACGGACGAGAAATAAATTACTACAAGGCAAAGCACGTAGCAACACGGTATTCCAAACTATTAGGCACGCATACGGCGGGCGCATTGATAAACCTTATATCATTAGAGATAGGGTCGAGGATCTGTGTTGTGTGGTTGGGTGTCCGGCGAATCGCTTGGGGATAGGCCCGACTTCCTTTGATTCGTGAGGATTTGCCCCTCAATTTATACGCTGCAAGTATAACTAATGTCAGTAATGCAACATTAATACTCGTTTTGTTTGTGCCTCGATCGTCAGTAGTGGTTCACTCCGCGATTTCGCTGTGCGGCTACTAGTAACTACAGTCGAGTCGAGTTCATTAACGTCTACATATGTATATAAGAGAACAAAAATATCTGAACACGCTTTTATGCTCCTGACAATCGGGTCCTGTTCAGATATTTTTGTTCCCGTATGTGTGTAGATGTTAATGAATTCGACTGTACATCTCTAAAAATGTAGTTTTAAGTTTAATATTTTAGAAAAGAGAAACTGGTGAGTTTATTCCGGCGCTTCTTCTCACCAGAAGGTCATTACCCGAAGCGCCAAAAGAAAAGAATGGAATCAGGCAAGTAAAATGCCCTTGCAGAAATAAATTATTTTATTTTTTTATTTTGAGTACTATATTTTTCCCCTCTGGAGGGGCTGCTTAGCAAGCGACCAGAAAGTGCACGCGTTATACGACAGAGAGAGGTCGGATGCGGTGCGTTCCGTCCGGTAGTCGGCCTGAACAGTTTTGCTAGAAAGAGGAACTTCTGTACGTACCTAGTACACATTACTTTCTGTGGTATTATGGATTCGTTTGATGTCGATAATTTTATAATTTCATTATTTTGCAGTAAGTTATACAGCGATACTATACGAATAAGATTTTAGATAAAGAAACCGTGTTAAGTAAAAATAAATGTAGAACAACCAGCTAGTAAACGATTTATAATGCTTCAGAGGCATTCGCAACCGTCACGAACATTTACCCGGTTGAATTAAGTTTGCACCTGATTTCTATCACGTTTGAAAGAAACCAGGTGCAAGGTTAGCGTAACCGTGTAATACAATGTAAGTAGTGGTTAAAAACCAATACGTGCAGGCCATTTGAATGAGATTGCCATCTGTACAGCTCACATACATAATACATTGGAACCCAGACAGACTGTAGCTCTAGTATTCGCTATACATACTATGTGCATGGTGGGGATATAGTGAACGATAGCAGCGCACATGCGCACGGCGTGGCGAGGTAAATAAAAACTGGTTAAGTGAGAGTCTGATTCAAAAATGAAGAGTTCCGTATCACCAGCGAGTAAAGTGAGCTAAGTGAGTAAAAAAATACATTTCTTGTAATGACCACCCTTTGATTCCTAAGTTTAATGTATTTTTATTACTTGTTGTTAAAGCGGTGATCGATTTGTCGTCTCCTTAGTACAGAAATTGCTTATCTGCATTTACAGACTCACGTGCCTAGGAACTGCAATACGGCCACATCTCAATTTTTTTTTATTTTTATTTATTGTTGATTACTGTCACGTATTTGACACGCGATTTCTCAAAATTTTGGCATTTTGAGATGTGGCCATACTGCCGTCCTAGTCTACAAGGCGACTTTTTACTATGAACTTCCATAGCAAAAAGTCGCCTTTTACACTAGGACGGCAGCATATTGCAGTCACTAGACTTATTTAACTGCAGTAGTGTAGTGTCTCAAGAAAAACGCATTTAAAAGAATATTAGCTAAAAATTGTTAGGTTGTTAATAATATAATAAAATAATACAGTTTAATTATGTAACAACTAAACTTATAAATTTTTATAGCACGTCACATAATCTTATAAAGCGTTTTTGTCGCAATTCTACTAAATACATATGTATAAGCGGTTTTTGCAGTAAGGAGAGGATATCATGGTTCAAACGATCGGTCTTTAACTCTCTACCTATCATGGTTCAAACGATACAGATCCGTGACAGTCGGATGGACAAACGGACAGCGCCAGTTTAGTAACAGGGCCTTGGTACCATTTGGGTACGGAAAACGCTAATAATGTAACTTAGGAGTTACATTATTAGTGTACAATAACGTGGTTCATCATCATCATAATATTTAAGAGCTTGGCTCTTGTCCGTGGAGTAATTTCCAGCTTAAACTACATTCTGCCTTTTCTTTTACTTCTCTATACGATGAAACATTTATTTTTTCTTTTTTTTGCTCCATGTATGTTCTTCTAGGCTTTCCCCTTTTACTCTTCCCTTCAAATTTTCCTTCCAATATTACTTTGATCCAGTTGTCGTGGCGTAAGAGATGGCCTAACATTTTCCCTCTTTTATCACCTTCATCAAACTTTTTTCATTTACCATATGTAACGTATGCCGGCGCCCGCCTGTCATAAAAGCTGCCTTATTCGCCTTTCTGCCGGACTGGCTGCCGCTGTCCGCCAATGCCCGCCGAGCTCTGCCGTAGCTCCGCCGAATGCCGCCGCATTCCGCCAGGCTTCCCAGCCTGGCCAATCAGCCAGGCTTGCCAGCCTCGCCAATCAGCCAGACAGAAGTCGACCTCTATGCTGTTTTCCCACATTTTGGAGTGAAAAAAGACAAGTGAAAAATACAGACGCGATGGCGCGAAAACGATTGACCTATAGTTTGGATTGTCGAAATAATTGCTGTCAAGAAGAATAAAACATTGAAAACTAGAAAAGATTTGGTTTCTCTTTACGCCCCTCGTTTTACATATGTATTTAAAACTTCTTCATTGCTTTGACGTGGTTATCATTGTCGAAATTATTTAAACATTTCTTCACGGCCGACAGTTGCAGTTACGAACTGGGCTGATCGGTGCTGCAGCAGAAGTGGCTCACTCCGCGATTCGCGGCGGGACTACTACTACAGTCGAGTTCATCATTATCTGAGCAAAGATTAGACCATAAATATCTGAACACGATCCTATTGTCAGAAGCATAAGAACTAGATCAGATATTTTTGATCCGTTCTTTGCTCAGATAATGATGAACTCGACTGTACCAAATTTTGCCGCTCCAGAGGGCTTCGGTGCGTTGTTCGTTGGTCGGAGCTGAACGTCAGTTTTATTAGAAAGTACTTAGTACTATTACTTATTCTTTGGCTGCAGTTGCATACGATGCATTCAGCCATCGCAGAAGGGTTATTTCTGGCGGGTCATTTGTGCCGCATGCAGGCTGTCGCCCATTTGTGCATTCAAGCCTTCCAGGGTTGCTACCAATGATCTTAATTCATTCCATTTTTACTCTATTCAATTATATTACGAATGATCGCATCAAAACTATCAGTGCGCTGCGCGCATTAAGAGTCATTCTTGAAAATTATGATTGTGCACACGTGTTGGCGAATATTCAGGAAATCTGAAATGAAAAAATTGACATAAAATATTAAATGAGTAGTACATTACACAACTATGGTTGTAAAATAAAGAAATGCCGAGTTCACATTTGTTTCCGGCCCGACCGAGCGACATAATATGGCGGCGCGGCGAGGTAAATAAAAACTGGTTAAGTAGGAGTCGGATTCAAAAATGAGGAGTATCACCAGCGAGCAAAGTGAGTTAAGTGAGTAAAAATAGTACATTACACAACTAGGGTGGTAATATAAAGAAAGGCCGAGATCACAGAAGTTTGCGGCCCGAGCTGCAAGCGAGCGACGTAAATATGCGATCGAGGGCTTTCTTTATTACCTCCCGTGTTGTGTACATCATTGTATGTCGACACTTGGCCAGAAAGCGGCTTTTTCCGTACGCGTAGCGTGCAGTGAAATCCTCTTTATGGCCAGGTGTGGCATAAATTATATTTACGTTATTTTATAGTTCCGGCCAAGCTCTACAAATTTACCAAAAATGCTTCTTTTTCTAACGAACACCAGCGAAGAATTACTGTCCAACTTTTTAATTTTTATCACACTTGCTCGTAAAGGGTGTTATAACACGCGGGCTTATAGACCAGCTCGAGCCGATTTACCTCCCGTGGGTTATAAAAATCTATTTAACTCCCACGGGAGGAAAAACTGTATGAAAACCTATAACTCCCGTGGGAGTTATGAGTTTAGTTTTAAAATATAGGACCTACCCGTACGTCATTTCAGACTAAGGAGGTTTCAAATCAGCCAAGGCTTATTTCACATCTTCAAAACTTGGCTACAAAATCAATTTTAGTGTATATAAAACTTATATGGTATATTTTGCTATTATTTCAGTAATTTTTGCAATTATTTTAATGCAATTAAATTAACTTACTTTAAAATTTTATTATGAAAATCGGTACAATCTGGCGGCATTGCCTGTCAATTTTAAAAACTAAACGCAGTTCTGAGCATTATCTGTGGAAGACTATATTGAAAAAGTCACGAAAAAGTTGACAGTTGAAGTTGTCTCTTAGCGGGTGCGTTTAGTTTATTTATGTTTTTTTTTCCTCGCAAATGTGATGAAAAACATTGTGTGTATCACGGGCAGTAAGGGTAATTCCCTTCTTACTACCCTCGGTGCACAATGTACTATTAATTATCCATTCAGAATATAATAATATGTAATAATAAGCCTTGATCTTCAATAATTGTTCTGTATGAATTTATTCTAAATAAAACGTTTTGACTTTGAATGAGGTGAAATTTTCTGAATGTGAAATGCGAATGTGTGTGTGTGTGTGTGTGTGTGTGTGTCTGTGTGTGAATTTGAGTAGTCAGGGGATGATGTCCTTGTCTTGAAGGACATCATCTCCTCATGCTTATGAATGTATGTTAACACTTCATTGCACATAAAATCATACAGTAGCAGTACAAAAATCAATGGTTATGTAGGTACAATCGAAGACACTTCTAACTGACCACTTGTCACCCTTATTACAATGTATTAAGGTCTACTGATGGTCACTTAACTGTGTCTTCGTTTGTACAAAGGCTAGCTTATCCCTATCAATCTTTTTATCACCTAAAGTTTAACCGTTTTTATTGAATTGAAGAATTACAAAATATTACGTCTCTGCTCTCACGGAGTTTCCAATCCATCTTACTATAAGCTTTGCATTTTTACCCGACTGCGGCGAAGCCTAAAGGAGAGTTCCTATGTCCGCTCGTAACTACTCAACGGCACATTCGATTTTCATAAATGATACATAATTAGATTCGTCTTGATGGTGCGAGTTTCACTGGGTATGAATAAATAAAATGTCGGATTTTATGCAGTTTCAAAGTGCACCGCAGTCGTTTTTAGGGTTCCGTAGCCAAAATGGCAAAAACGGAACCCTTATAGTTTCGTCATGTCCGTCCGTCCGTCTGTCCGTCTGTCCGTATGTCACAGGCATTTTACTCAAAAACTACATGATGGATATTGATGAAATTTGGAATATAGGCGTCTTGTATGAGCCGCTACTTAGTTTGGTAGTTAAATAATTAAAATAAATATTTTTAGGGGGGGCACTCCATACATGTTACAGAAGCTAAAAAATTTTTTTTTCAGAAAATATCGACGTGTGCTACATAGTTCGACAGCTCTTTCAAAAACATTTTAAGGTTCTTAATTAATATTTTTGATTAAGTGAATACCTTTGGAAATAATCGCTCCGAAAGTTGTGAAAATTGTGTCCCCCCCCCTCTATCTTCTAAACCGTGCGCCCGAAAAATATGAAAAAAATCAAGAAGGTAACGCTTAATTAATACTTTCAACGAAAATTATTTTCAACAAGATCGAATGTACCGTTTTTGAGTTATTGCCGATAAACTGCGCTTCTCAACAAAAGGACGTAATTGCTATAAAGATACGCTCTTTTGTTGTTGTACTTTTTTTGCATCGTATTTTTTTACCTTTATTATAGTTACGGCTATGGAACCCTACACTGAGCATGGTCCAACATGCTCTTGGCCAGTTTTTTCTTATTATTCATTCAATATCAAGACGCGCGTGACAGCCCTGCGCGCCAGATTACGCTTTTGTCGGCGTGTAATGAGCCCAAATGGAGTTTCGACCGAGTGCAGCTGCCATGCGCCCCCACGTGAACGGCGTATGTTGCTCAGAGTGTGCGGCGCTTACGCCCGTACTTACCTGGGGGTAGTGACGTCACGTCGTTACTGTCACGCACAGACATTGAGGGATTCATACATTTTTTAACAATAATTTGGGCTTAAAAAATAATGCGGGAGTGCTATGAGTGTCGTGCCGTTCGGAAACATATTTGGGATTGTACACGTGTGTGTGTGTGTGTGTGTGTGTGTGTGTGTGTGTGTGTGTGTGTGTTTGATTGAACATGGACTGATGTCGATCTAATAAGATCTAGGACCTTATACGTAAAAAAGTGTCCCAAAATTTGTATGGATTTTTTTTCTTCCACTACGTCACGTTCATACAAACATAATAATGCAAAATGGTGACGTAATGAGAAAATAAATTTGGGACACTTTTTTTACGCATAAAGCGTGTCACACACTACGCAGATACGATAATATTTTATCTGCGTATAATAACTTAATGATCTGAAACTATCACACACTACGCAGATACGATAATATACGAGACGATACATTCAGTCTAAATCCTTCAAACTGAACTGATGATCTGCAGATAAAATACTATACCATATTTATATCGGCAGATATTATACACAGATCAATTTATATACGCAGATAATATCTTTGCCATCTGTCGATATATGTCGGTGCCCACAGATACTTTACGATAAAATATAAGTTATCTGCGCTGTGTGTGTTAGCTCATTGAATTGTATAGGGAGCGATATTGACAGATATGCGTTCAGATACAGATATCTTATCGTATCTGCTTAGTGTGTGACACGCTTTAGGTTCGAAAGTACTTACGATTTTGAGCCAGAAATTCTCAAAAGTCCATATTTTGAGAAAGTAGCTACCCCGGTATTTATTTTTGAAAACGCCCTCCTATCACGTTAGATTGTTATCGGTCAGTAAACAAGGCATTACGCATGGGTTGCGCGGGTCATGCGCCGGTCCGAACACATGAAACTTTAATAACGCATACAGATCGAGGCGAGTCTGGGCCCGGCCGCTGACCTGCGCAGGACCACAGTATAATAGCAGTAATTTTTAGGGTTCCGTACCAAAATGGTAAAAAAGGAACCCTTATGGTGCGACTCTGCCTGTCTGTCCGTCTGTCACAGCAAGATATCTCAGGATCTACTGATGCTATCGACTTGAAATTTGGAAAAGTGTTAAAAACCGCTAACCCGAGCCTATTGGAAAACTTTTACCTTTTTTACTTTTTTTTTTGAAGGGAACCGAAATGGGATGTCGAAAATCAAAAGTAGAGCTATTATATCGAGTGGGGTATCAAATAAAAGGGCTTAGTGTGCAGATTCCAAAACCATTCTATTTTTTTCTTCGACATGTAGTTTTTGATTAAAGACAAAAAACGTTAAAAAATATACCATTCCCCCCTATTATCTCCGAAGTACTACTGAACAGAAAAATCTGTAATTATTACCGATTATTAATATCATTCTATATATCACGGGAAAAATAAAACGGTTTTCCTAACTCGCAGCATTTCTTAGAAATTCGCAAAAATCGTAAGACAAACTTATTTGCTTCTACTGAACTAACCGCGACATATGTTTTTTTTATGTTACCTTAGAAGTTTGATTTTTTTACAGCTTCAAGGAACAATAGACCTGAGTATATGATTGTATTTTCAACTCGATACCTCCACGCGTTCCCCAGATAAAAGGTCTTGACAGACGGACAGACGGATGGACTGTTGCATATCGTTTAAAGGACAAAAAGCTGTGATTGGTTACATTACAAAGCTATTGACATGAGAATTTCATTTGCCGCTACAGTTTTTTCTTCAGTACCAGGGCTCGGAGACCGGTATTTGCTCCATACAAAAATACCGGTATTCTTTCCGTTCTTATCGTTCTTTGGTTTATTAATTCGTTTTTTAACCAGGCAATCTAATATTACGAAATCATGACTTAAATACATTACTGAGCTCTACATAAAAAGCATAAAATAATTCATAATATTGGGCTATTTCGGGGTTTTTGCAAAATACCGGTTTCGGGCCCTGTTCAGTACTAACAGTTCCATAAATTTTCGTGTACCTTAAACTTTGAAAGTATCGATTTAAACTCGAGCCATACTCGTACGTGGCATTTATTGTGTTACGTCTCGTCCTGTCCCACTTGTTTTCCAATTCTTACAATAACATGACACAAGTTTCGCTATATCTCTCCAAACAACACTCGTTTTGTTTTCATCTTGTTTGCGATGGCTTCGAGTATTGTTTTATTGGTTCAAAACAATGTCACCGTGGACGCTATCTCCGTGATATACTTTAATAAAACTTTAACGTAATGGAAATAGAGGGATTCCTGTGGCACAGTATAATTGCAGTAATTTTTCTGCCTATAAAAGGTACATCGCGCGCTTGTATGTGTGCGCGCCGTGAACGAACGCACTACAAGCAAAGTTTTACGAATGCTTAAAAATGCTCCTGTAAGGATCGCACCGTCTGCGCCTTGACCTTGAATACGTACTGCGCGCTCCTCAATGGCGGAAATTTGACTACTTGTCTGTCTTTTCTTTGACTCTGTTCGTAGATGCTCAGCAGATTCGTCCTAACTATAGCTTGGCAACTTCGTTGGTGACATTCTCCCATGGTTGCCCCGCTGTACTTCGTCCCCCTCCCCCGTCGCCCGCGGACCATAGGAGTGTCATCAACGACTTTGCCAAGCTATAGAATAGCATTTTTGGTTACTGTGTACCTACTTCACAAATTCCTGTTTTTAACGGCCTTATCACACTGGCGATTTGCGAGCGAGTTGCAAACGTGTTTTCGTACGAAACTTGTCGCGGTGAACTCGAAATCTGTGAAAACACCCCATAATGTGGTGCATGATTTTTTACCAGGGGTCCAATAAAAAATAAATACGATACGAAATAAGTAAACATACTATCTTCATTCTCCTACAGCTATATTCAACTTAGGTCTGTAATTTTAAAATTCTCTCCGTGCGTATCTAACTAGCGTTTAAAAAAAAACACTGTTTTCCATAGTAATAATAATTAAAATGCCATTCAAGGGAGAAGTAATCTCCTCCATTAACATAATAAAATCACCAAAGCACTTGCAGTCTTTTAGTTTTCACAAAGGATTTTAGAAATACACCGTGGGCCCGAATATCCCGACCAATTTTAACCACGTATTCCTGATGGTATAACAAGTAAATAACGTTATATCAACATAGGTCGAATTTTGTCATTTTACATTAATAGTCTTATGGAACAAAATAAATCAGTAATTTATTCAGCCCCTCGTTATAAACATGTCCTTACTGGAGGAAAAGTTATCAAAAAGGAAAAAAAAACTACAATGGAAACAAAAGGCAAATTTTTTGGCCTCGTAGTCGCTTACCATCAAATAGGTACTGCGAAGGTTAATTCCTGTTTAGTTAAAGGATTTAAAAAAAATAGTAAAAGTATCTTAGTCACATTTATTAGGGGTTGTTACACACTTGGGAGTTTTCATTTACAAAATAATGAAGATCTCGGAAAGTAAGCGCTTTTCGACTCTACATCAAATAACATTTTTTACTCCTAATAGTTGTTAGAATCTATAGTTAAAGTTGGTCGGGTTATTCCGGCCCACGGGCCCACGGTGTATATGGGATCAGTCAATCTCGCCAGCAGTGTTCAGCGGTTCTTATTTTACCTGTCACGTTCATCTGCCCGTAAAAGGTCGGTAAAGCTGAACATCAGCCAATCCTCTTAGTGTTCCAAGTAATCCCGCGCAAGTCACATTAATACAGCCTTGTACACTATTTTACCAAGACTAATGGTAAATAAGTATAAATATAACTCATTCAGAGTAACGTGCCGTTCGGAAATAAGCGAAAGATGCCACACGTTATTTTCTGCGGAACGAAGATTTTGATGATGAATATGTTGATAATGATGGACCAATGGGGGGGAGGCTGGGTTAAGGGATGATTTTTGGCATATAACTACTCTACGTCAATTCTCGGGTCTCAAAATATCTGCATACCACATTTCATCAACAATCTTCAAAGTTACAATAGTTAATAGTAATTTGTGGATGACCCTTTACCTAATTGTGATTTTTTTTCTTTTATTTACGGGGTATTTACCGTGTATGTGTTTATGAGCTCCCGATATTACCGAACGTAGGTACATGGTAAATACCCCGTTAATAACAGTAATCTTTAAGTGAATGACCATGTTAGCTTGAAATCTTATATTGTGATTATTTTATCTATTTTATGTTATTTCTACAACATTGTTGTCGATACTTTAATAGAGTATTTATGATATAGGTGTAGATAAAAATAATAATAAAACCATATACGCGTAAAAAAGGAAACAAAAAATTCACACGCTAATTATTTTATCCCTCTTGTTGAAATAGATAAGAGGATTAGCGAAAATAACCAGCTGGGATTTCCTAGACTTCAGGTACTAAAGATATACAAAGCTTATAATCGCAAAGCTCGTGCTAATAATTTGCAAACGAAATAACATGTCCACGTTATACGCCTCACGCCGAATGATGATCCCTATATTCCCTGTCTCCGTTTTTTTTTAAAGCCTGACTAACTCGCAACCCTAGTGGGCGTAGCGATAATATGATCAGGTCGCTAGCCGGACCACCCCAAGTGAATCGGACTGGGTGGATGCCGGGCGCGCCTGGGGTCGAACCAGGTCGCCTTGCCTATGTCTCCGCCAACTAGCTTAATTAGCTATTTGGTTAGCTGCCTAGCCGTTTCATTAAGCACACTCCTTATTTTAGGTTAGGTTTGTTAGTCAGCTTGTGTCCCTCAGAGCAGAAATAGAAGCCCCGCACAGCGGGGCTTCGTCGACCTGCTGGTGGGTCATAATTTAGTGAAAATGCTAGGCAGTTAACCAAATGGCTAATTAAACCAGTTGGCTGCGACAATTAAATAATTAAATTACACTTATCAACATATTCTAATTCTGTTCCAGGCTCGCCCGAAATGCGCCAACCTTCCGTTTTGTCTCACGCTGCAGTTTTCTCAGGAGTTTCCTATGTCTGGAGAAGGTTCTCTGTCGTATGCCTTCATAGCGGCATTCTTTCTCTTTAGCAATGCCTGCAACGCTGGAGGCAGAGGTACCCTTGCATCCTCCTCTGGAGACAGGGACTGATTGTCATCCTCAGTTGGAAGGGGCTGACTTGCATTGTCAGCTGACGCTGGGGTCAGTTTCTTCCTACAATCAGCTAAATACGTAAGCAAGTCTCGAGTGAGATAATAAGCTCTCTGAAATTGTGATCCAACCAGGTTATGACGTCATTGTACTCCTTGGTAAGTTCGTCAGGCTTTACGCTCGACTGCCAGTACTGATACTCATGATAGCGTACGTACAGAGCGAAAGTCATCTTCTTAGTTTCATAAGGGTTCTTGGCAACATTCTCCTTTCCCTGCGATGGCTGTGCAAACCGGCGGTTGGCTGGTACCCTCGGCTGGAGACGTGCAGGACCGGTATCTTCGGCCGCTGAAGCCTTTTTACTTTTTACTTTCTTACAATCTGTTGGGATGTTTTAATACTTCGATCCCTCCGATACTCATACTCAATCATAATGAATTAATGATGAATAACTTTATAGTACATTACACAACTAGGGTGGTAATACAAAGAAAGGCCGAGATCGCAGATGTTTGCGGCCCGAGCTGCAAGCGAGGGACGTAAATAAGCGATCGAGGGCTTTCTTTATTACCTCCCGTGTTGTGTACATAATTTTATGTCTAGACTGGTCCAGAAAGCGACTTTTACCGTACGCGTAGCGTGCGGAAAAAGTCACTTTATGGCCAGGTGTGGCATAAAATAGTAAAAGTAAACTTAATTTCATTTCCATGTTTTGCTTTACAGGAGACCGGGTATGGTTGTCTCGCGGGTTGGTTGTCTCAGCGGCCATAAAATAATACTAAGCGAAGGAATAAGTTCATCGATTGGTGAAGTACGGAAGGATGTACAGCTCTTGCGATCTTTTAGCACCGATTGATGTACTTAATGTTTCGTTTAGTATTATTTTATGGCCGCTGTGACCCCTAGTTGTGCCTAGATTCTTCAGTAACTAGAGCACTTTTATAAAATTATGATTAAAATACTCGTACGTACTATACTATCACTGAAATTAAGACTCAAAGCGCCAATTAGTGGTTAAAAAAACCGGACAAGTGCGAGTTAGTCTCGCGTGGAGAGGGTTCCGTACGTTCAAAACAATATAAAACTATTATACGAACGTGGGTCTTCTCACACACTCTCCCAATTATGGGGGGGCTGTGGGGAAGCCATTTCAAGGCTTGGCCTTTTTTGGCGGGTTCTACGCAACCGCGCTATGGCGCGGCGGATTCATAGGCGTCCTTTGTGTGGCAGCGTTGGTTCTATCGTCTGGCAGAGGTGTTGTGTCTGGCAGGGTGCGTCTCTTTGGTTTTTCCTTCTTCTTTCAGATGTGGGCGTCTTCTTGTCGCAAGTTGGTCTGCAGCCTTGGTAGGGTGTTGGCCAGTCTGCGGCGTTGTGGAATCTTGGTGGCCTGTCTTCGGCTTTGTGGGTCTCTGTGGTGTTGGTCAGGCACCTGGGCGTGGTTTGGCGCCTGTTAGTGAAGTGGTGGTGGTGGTTGTGGGCTCACGGTGATGGCGGGATCAACTCTCGTGGGAGAGCTTTCCGGCGAAGTCGGCGAGTGTCGGGGGGTCTCGCGTGGAGCGGAGCTATTCCCGCGAGGTGCGGTTGCTCCGAGTGGTCTGCTCTGGAGAACATGTTCCGGGCCAGTCGTCCAACGAAGTCGTCCAGTCCTTCCCATGTCAGGTCTCTGTGGATGAGCTCGTTCTTCATGAAGCGTGGGGCTCTTACGATGGTGCGTAGGGTGATATTCTCCTGCGCACGTATCTTCTGGCGGTTGGTTGTTGAGACAAGACCATACCATGCGGGCGCCGCGTACGTAAGGCGCGACCGCAGGTAGGTCTTGTAGATCCCGAGCTTTGTGCGCAGGGGAAGTCTCTGTGTGGCGAGGACTGGACGAAGTCGTGCTCGCGTCATCTTCACTTTCCGGATTGTCTCCTCAGCTTGGTGTTTCATTGTGAGCCCTCTGTCGATCGTGACGCCCAGGTACTTGACCGTATGGGACCACTGGACTTCTTGTCCCAGTAGAGAGAGGGGTGGTGGTAGGGTGGTGTTTCCTGTGATCAGGGCCTGGGTCTTGCCGACGTTGACGGCCAGTCGCCACTTGGCCAGCCAATTTGGGAGTGCGTCAAGCGACCTCTGGAGCTTCTTTGCTGCGTGGTGTGGGTTCATGGACGCGGCGAACAGTGCAGCGTCGTCCGCGTAGAGCCCCAGCTTGACGTCTCCCACCACCGGGATGTCGTCGGTGTACACGGAGTAAAGCGCCGGGGACAAGCAGCTGCCTTGCGGTACGCCCGCCAGGATCGGGCGCATCGTGGAGGTGGCGTTCTCTACCGCCACCTGGAAGGTTCTCTCTTGCAGGAATGACGCTACAATCTTCACCAGTCGGCGAGGAGCTGGAGACGTTGACATCTTGAAGAGCAGGCCCTCGTGCCATACTCGGTCGAACGCCTTCTCCATGTCCAGCAGTGCTGCAGCAGTGTGCTCCTTCCTGTTGGAGGTGTCCGCCATGTCGTGCAGCACTCTGGTGAGTTGTAGCGTCGTCGAGTGTCCCGCTCGGAAGCCGAACTGCTCGGGTCGTGGGGTGATGTGAGGCTGGAGGTGTCGCAGCAGGAGTCTTTCAAACACCTTGGAGATGGTGCTCAGGAGGGTTATTGGACGGTAGCTCTCCGGTTTCTTTGGGTTCTTCCCTGGTTTCTTTATGAGTATCACCCGGCCTAGCTTCCACTGGGACGGGAAGTGGCCGGAGCGCAGGATTCCGTTGAACAGCTTTGTGACTGCCGCGATGGTGCGAGGCGGCAGCAGCTGTAGAGCCTTGTTAGGGATCTGGTCTGCGCCCGGAGCCTTCCTTGGCTTCGTGCGTCTCAGGAGCCTCTGCACCTGGCCGGGTGAAACGAAGATGGGGTCCTCATCCGCCTCGATCGGTGCTGAGAAGTATTGCTCCAGATGTGTCTCGACTGCTGCGACATGTGTCACGTCATCCGTGGGGTTCGGCTTGAACTGCTGCTCCATACAGTCCGCAAAGATCTCTGCCCTGTCTTCAGCGCTGTATTTGATGTTGCCGTCTTGATCCAGTAGCGGGTGAGTGGTTGAGGGTTCGAGTCCCAGCTGACGGCATAAGCGGTGGAGAGATGGAGCGTCTCCTTCCGTTGATGCCAGGTGGTACTCCCAGTCTGCCGCTGCCTGGTTGGTGAGCTCTTTTTTCACTCTTTCGACCATCTGGTTGAGCTGAGTTTTTATGCTTGGGTCTCTTGTTCGCTGCCATTCCCGGCGTAGCTGGCGTTTCTTCTCAATTAGTGCCTGGATCCGTCTAGGGATCGGCTTGCGCCTGTCGCTAGACGGAACGGTGTGAGTTGCCTCTGCCAGTGCTCGCTGGATGTTTCCGGTGATGGCGTTTGCGATGGTTTCTACTTCAGCTGCTGAGGACACCGCTCCTGGGTATGCGTCTTCCTCCAGTATCGACGTAAACGTGTCCCAGCAGGTGCGGCGGGTGGGCCGAGGGAGTGCAGTGGTCGGCGTGCCTTGGATCACCATCAGCACCGGGCGGTGGTCGGAGGGCAGGTCTGGTAGGACTTCTAGGCGCATGGACGCCTCCATGTTTTTGTGGACCACAAAGTCGAGGACATCTTCGGAGACTCCGTGGTCGCAGTGGTGCGTAGGCTCTCGTGGTCCGGAGATGTCGAAGTTGTGGTCGATGGATGCTGTCATAATCGCTATTCCAGCCGAGTTGGTCTGCGAGGCGTGCCAGCCTGGGTGTTTGGCGTTGAAATCCCCCGCCAGGATGGTCGGCAGGGGGGAGTTCAGCAGCTGGTTCAGGTTGGCAGCCAGGTTTGAGATGCGGGCATTCGGCGGTCTGTAGATGCTGTAGAGCCGCATCGGTTTCCCGTGAAGCTGGATCTCCACTCCAAGGGCGTCGATTGAGTCGAAGATCTCCAGCTCTAGCGGCTCGTGGATGATGTGTTTCTTCAGCAGTATTGCTAGACCTCTGTATGCATGTCCTTGGGGGCTCGTCTGGTCTCGCCTGTAGACGACGTAGCCGCTGGCTTTGAAGGCTTGGTTCTCTCGGAGGTGCGTTTCACTGATGAGCATGATGTCAATTTCCTGTTGCCTCAGGAACTGCCGGAGCAAGGCGACCTTGCCCACCAGTGTCTGCGCGTTCCAAAACACGATTCTCAGGTCCTTTCTATTGAAGAGGAGGCCGGAGTGTGTGGATGGCTTGGAGCGACTCTGCTAGAGCTGCTGGGTCTTGGGTGGCAGCGACTTGGAGAAGCTGCGCGATAAGTCCCAGCATCAGTGCCGTCGAGTTGGTTGCTGGTGTCGGTGCCGGGGTGTGGGCGGCCGTGGCTGTTGTGCGGGTTCCCAGGGATTGGTGATCGCTCTTTTTCACCTGGGGTATCTTTTGGGTTGCTGTATTATTATTTTTTTTGGTTTTCTTTTTCTTTTTCTTTTTGGTGGTATTAATGGCTGACCCCTGAGCCTGGCTTTTTTGATCCCTGGGTCCCCGCGTTGTGGGCCCGTTGGCCGGCGCCATCAGATTTGACGGTGCCGACTCCGACACCGTGGTCTTTGGAATCGTCGCTCTTGTCTGAGGTCCTCTTGCTGTCTTCGTTAATGGGTAGGTTCCGGCCCTCTTGTTCCGGAGTTCCCTCTTGAATACAGGGCATTCAGTGTAGTTTGCTGGGTGGGGGCCCGCGCAGTTTGCGCAGGTGGGTGGCTGGTCCTTGTCTCTCTGGCATGCGTGTGCGCGGTGTCCCTCTCCACAGCGCACGCATTTGGGGGTTCTGTGGCATCCGTGTGATGAGTGGCGGAAACCCTGGCAATTATGGCATTGCGCAGGGCCCTTCTTCCCTCGCCATGCTTGCACCCGGATCGTTGGCATGTTAAGCAGCTCCGTAATCTTGTATATCTCCTGCGCGTCTGTGCCGGAGTTGGAGAGCACGGTGAAGAAGACACAGCCGGGGCGTCCGCTCCTTGCCTCAACTGGTCTCACATATTCGACGGGGATCCCCTTGCTCCTGAGATCCTCTTCGATAAGTTTGGGGTCCGTGTCCAATGGTAGTCCACGTATGCCCACTCTCATTTGTATCTCGTCTCTGCTTGCGTACACGTGGAAAGGCGCCGCTTCCTTCCCTTCTGTGTCTTGAAGATGGATGAGGTAACGCTGTATAATTCTCAGCTCTGCGGATGATTTGGGTAGGAAGGTCACCCCGTCTCCTGCCGTCTTGGCGTTAGGAGGGTGGCCCAGCTCTTCTTTCAGGCGTGCGAAGTGCCTGGGCCAATCTGGGAATCTGTCGACAGTGATCGGCGGGTAGGTGGGGGCCTTCGGGGTAGCTTGCGTTGTCTTCGCCTTCGCCTGGTTGGTAGTGGTGGCGGCGGTGGTTGCTGTTGTTGTTGTTGGTTGTCTGGGCTGCAGGGTCGGCGGCGGCTGAGTTGCTGTTACTGCGGCGAAGCTGAAGGGTAGCGGCGCAGTTTCAGCTGTACGGCTTCCTGTAGCTGTAGGGTTTCTGGGAGCGGCTGTCGGTATTCGGGGATCGCGACTGCCTCTATACGCAGCTGTCGGGTTTCTTATTTCCTCAGCTGTTTGGATCTCCTCGGCTAGGCTTCTAGCTGTAGGGTTTCGGCCCTTCTGGCTCGTTGCCGGCGTCTGCGGGGGAGGCGGGGGCGGCATGAGGAAGGGGGCGACTGTTGTTCTCTTCGTGCCTGCGGACTGGGAGCGGTGGCGCAGTCGGGGGTCTTGAGGCGGGGTGGTTTTCCTGCACGGCCTTTTCTTTTCTTCGGCTCGTATGTCTGTCGGGCTGATGTCTTCGAGTTTGCGTTTGGGGGTGGGGACCCCCAATATTCCTGGGTTCTCCATGAGGAACTTCAGGAAGGGTCGGTCCGCCGGGATGAGTCGTACTTCATCGCCGAGTAGGTACTGCGTAATCCGTACGTATGTGCCGATCCAGTCTTTCAGACCGTCCGAAAATGCCCCCATCTCGTTCAAGCGAGCGACCATGATGCGGTCACGATCATGTTCCACTCGTGGCGAGGGCGGGGGTGCCTCGGGGGGCGTCGAGTCCGGGTTACCGCCTCTGTCGACGTCGGTGGTGCTCCGGCCCCTTCTTAGGGTCCGGGGTGGGTTCTGTGGCTCCCCAGGGGTGGTTTTCGCGCCGGGGGTGGTTCTTCCGTCTTGTTTGGTGCTTTCTGTGGCGTCGGCGTAGTCACTTTCGCGACTTGGTTTTCTTCGAGTTTCGGTGGGTAGATGTTTCTCGACGCGTTCCGATCTACCCACGTCGGAAAAAGTTGATGCAGGGGGCGGGGGCGGGGGGTCGCTAAGTGTAGGTAGGTTTCGCTCGCGAGAGCTAACCCTACCCTCCCTCTGTGGTTGAGGGGGGTCACTTAGCGTAGACGGGGGTCCACCCACAGGGGGCTTCTTCCCGTCCTCCCGTTCCCGTTTGTCGCTGGGCGGTTGGTTCTTCGACGACATTTCTTCTTATGTCGATTTTTCTGGAGGAACACGACGCATACTGCTCTTCGGTCTTGATGACGATTTGCAGGGATCTCCTGAGGTGAGGGTTCTTCGCTACGGCCAATGGCCGGGCGCTATCCGGCGGCTTTTTCTTAGAAGAAGTCGTCCTGATTCGCTGGGCTTGTTGGTGCGTCCGTATGTTGCGATGGTAAAGTCACTCCAGAAGGCAGTCCAAACTATTATACTTTATTGCACCGACTTTTTATAGGTTTTCCTGTAATTTATAGGTGTGTCCACTAGTTTCGGAGATGAGGGGGGGGGGGGGGGGCAATTTTTGCCTATATTCTTATATAACTTGAAAACGATTGAAAATGAGTACTTTCGGAGCAAATCGGCTGTGACAGACAGACAGGCACACGAGTGATCCTATAAGGGTTCCGTTTTTTTCCTTTTGAGGTAAAGAACCCTAAAAAGCAATTAAAAAAAAGTTGAACCCACTTTAAAAACTAAAAAAGTTAGAAATTAATTTTTGTTCCCTTAAATATGTAATTAATATGTCAACTTTTTTTGAGGTCTGTGTCGTATTCAATAATCATGTTAATATTGGCTTTCATCTAAGGCTGGCTGAAAGCGACCTCAAAATATAATTGGCAGTTGGCATACTAACTTTAAATAAAAAAAAAATATTTCTCCCTGTTTTAGTTTTTGAAGTCCATTAAATTTTTTAAATAACTTTCTTATTTCTTCATTACCTTATTTCAGTGGTAATAGAAACCAATTGTTTAATATAATATAACATAATCATTTGCGCTGTTAAACCAACGATACGTTTTCCTAGTCACTCTATATAAGGTACTAATTTATTAGTTGCAGATATTTTTACAGCTGATAGTACTCGGTCTCTGGAGTATATTAAAGCATGAAACATTATAGCTTTTACGATGTTTTTTTGGAGAAAAAGGAAAAACAAATTTGCTACGTAATAACACCCTGTTAATGTGATTACTAAATGAAAACTCATTGAACAGATTCTAGTAGCTCTTTTACGTACCACTTAACTGTAACTGGCCACTTCACGTCGATAAATCCCATCTTAATGACATTTGCAGTTTTCCCGCCGAACCGTTACGACAAACAATTGTTGACATGACAGATAGTGTTATTGTGACACATGGTGATTTTTATTAGACGAAATTATAATTATTTTTTTTGTTAGGTAAATGAAATCAAAAAAGTTATATGAAAAGATTTCTTAATTTCTATTTAAAGCTAATTATTTTAATGTAAAGTATAATGTGTTAAAATATCTGCAACTAATAAATTAGGACCTTATATAAAAAAAACTACTGAACCGATTTAGAAGTTAGGACTATACCTAGTCACACGAATAAGATTTTTTAGAATCTGACATCATTTTTGAAATATGCACAGACAAACATTCTAACATCCAAACATACAGACATACATACACATATGAAATTTGGTACACATGTTTAGAAGTTGATATAGACTAATAAACACAAAAACTGACAGCCTCCTTATTTCGAAGTCGGTTAAAAACTGTTATATATTTATATTTTAGAAATTAAAGCTTTATTTCAAATTATGTTAATAAATGGCGCTCAGCCTACTAAACGAACGAATGCATGTTTTATACGGGTGAATCAACTTTTCTTTGTCAACAAAATTTCACCTTCTCCGACTAAAATTTAAAGGAAATCTTTATTCGGATATTTTTTTTAATAAAGTGTATGCTCATTTAAAAGACAAGATACATAAACAGACCGAAAATAAAGCTACGTAATGCAAATATTTTTTTTATTATAACTTGTTTATAAGCAGTGACCCAGCGGACATAGCTGTCCCCCACTTTTGTATGAAAATAAGGGTTCATCCGCTGGGTCACCCTATTTATTTGTTAAAAACGAGTTTTATTTTTACCTAATCTATCTCTAGATGTAAGATCTTGTTCCATTTAAATCATGTTAAAACATGCAAAAGGTGAACAAATAAGGAGAAAGAGCAATCTTTGCATAAAGCAAAGAAAAGTTGATTCACCCATATCTAACTTTTTAAGACTTCTGAGGTAACAAACTTAAAAAAAACGAGCAAATAGTAAACTTCCACTTTCTGAAGGTGATTAAAAAATCGGACGCAAGTTCATCGAAAACGGCGAAAAAGAATCGGGCCGACGACGACATCACTCGTAAAGAATATTAAAAAAAAGTTTTAAAAGGAATCCATTTATTTAACAGAACCAATTTGAACATAACAAACGAACACTTAAAATAAACAAGATTACAATAACATTAAAGCCAAATGTGGGATAGGTTATAGAGGGAGCTTAAAACTAACAAATGATGATACAGACGCCAGTAGAAATATGTAATATCTACTTGCAGTAAAATTAACAGTCTTAATTCTAAAAGATGTAATTGGATGCTGGCAATAATTAACCAACCATTACAACCGATGATTAATTGTATAAAGCACCGCAAGCTATATTCATTATTAATTAAATGACACTAAATACCCTAATTTTGTTCCAGGCTCGCCCGAAATTCGGCAACCTTCTTTCTTGTCTCACGCTGGAGTTTCCTCATGAGTTTCCTATTATCTGGAGACGGGAATCTTTCGTATGCCTTCATAGCGGCATTCTTTCTCTTAAGCAATGCCTGCAACGCTGGAGGTAGAGGTATCCTCGCATCCACCGCTGGGTGATTAACATCTGCCGCTGGAAGGGGCTGATTTGCATTCTCAGTTGTAGCAAAGGCAAAGGCCCACTCTATATTTAAGGCCAAGTCTAAGAATCCGCTTCCCAAATTGTGATCGAACCAAGCTATGACGTCACTGTACTCTTTGTAAATACGGTCGCGTGCCTGTTTGTTGTCAGCAGTATCCATCCTTGCAGCGAGCTCAAGAAAGCGTACGTACAAAGCGATAGTCATTTTCTTGTATCCAGAAGGGTGTCCAGCGTGGTTTCTTAAAGCAACATTCTCCTTTCCCTTCAGTGTCTTCGGTGCATGCCGCTGATGTTGACTGGTGCCTTCACCTGAATTTGTGAGCGAGCATTGGGGCGAGCTTGGTAAAGCTGCTGATGTGCCTTGGTGGCGGGTTTTCCACCAATCAACAGCGTCTCCGTACTTCTGAAGTAATGTCAAGGCATCAAGACCATCGAGATTGACTAGCTGTGACTCGAGCTCCATTAGACGCGCGTCCAGAGCACTATTGGTCTCCTCGTTTTGAGACGATCTAACAGGGTCACTCGCAGTGCTATTCTTCTGCGTCAAAGGCCAGCGCGTATCCTCTGACGTCAAGGGCGAGTGTTGGGTGGTCTCCACTGGGCGTGCCGTTGAGGTTTTTCCTAGAGAAGACAATGCAGGTGGCAGGGGCTGACTTATATTCTCAGCAGGATGTAGGGACTGGCTGGCACCCAGAACTGATGACGCCAGCGAGTGTTGGGTATCATTGGCTGGTAAAGTTTTTGATGCGCCTTTGTTTCCTCCCAAATTGTATTTGAGCCAGGCTCCCAAATTGTGTTTGAGCCAGGCTTGTACGCCATCGTACTCATCGCAAATACGTTTGCGGGTCTCGTCGTTGTCAGCAGCGGCTAGCCTCGAATGGAGCTCATCTAGGCGTACGTACAGAGCGATAGTGACTTTTTTCTTATCTTCAGCTGCTAAAACCGCTGACGCGTCATTGCGGGTTTTCCACAATTCGATAGCGTCTTTGTAACAGTCAAGGAGAGTAAATGCCTTCATGCTACCATCGACTTTGCGGAGCTCCGACTCGAGCTCTATTAGGCGCGCTTCAAGAGCGCTATTGGTCTCCTCATTTTGAGACGATCTAACGTGGTCACTCAGAATGACATTCTTCTGTGCCATAGGTCGATGCGTATCCTCCGACGTCAAGGGCGAGTGTTGGGTGGTCTCGACTGGGCGTGCCGTGGCGACTTCGTCTTGAGCAACATAGTCACGGCCTTCGTACCACGCTGTGACGTCATCGTACTCCTCTAGAAGACGGAGAGACTGCCAGGCGTCAGCACCAGCGAGTTTTGATTCGAGCTCCATTACGCGCGCCTGGAGAGCGACGGGGACTTTCCTTTTTATATTCTCAGCAGGATGTAGGGACTGGCTGGTACCCTGAACTGACGACGCCAGCGAGTGTCGGGTTTCATGGGCTGGTAAAGTTCTTGATGCGCCTTTGCCTCCTCTGAAATTGTTAAGCCAGGCTGTTACGTCATCGTACTCACTGTTAATACGGTCGCGGGTCTCTTCGTTGTCCGCATCGGCTAGCTTCGACTGGAGCTCATTTAGGCGTACGTACAGAGCGATGGTAACTTTTTTCTTATCTTGAGCTGCTAAAGCCACTGAGGCGTCATTGCGGGTTTTCCACAATTCGACAGCGTCTTTGTAACACGCAAGGAGAGTAAATGCCTTCATGCTACCATCGACTTTGCGGAGCTCCGACTCGAGCTCTGTTAGGCGCGCTTCAAGAGCGCTATTGGTCTCCTCATTTTGAGACGACCTAACGTGGTCACTCAGAGTGACATTCTTCTGCGTCATAGGCCGACGCGTATCCTTCGACTTCAAGGGTGTGTGTTGGATGGTCTCAACCGCGCGTGCCGTTGCGGCCTCGTCTCGAGCAACGTAGTCACGGCCTTCGTACCACGCTATGACGTCATCGTACTCCTCTAGAAGACGGAGGGTCTGCCGGGCGTCAGCACCAACGAGTCTTGATTCGACCTCCATTACGCGCGCCTGGAGAGCGATGGGAATTTCCTTTTTTTCCGGAGAAGACAATGGAGGTGGCAGGGGCTGACTTATATTCTCAGCAGGATGTAGGGACTGGCTGGTACCCTGAACTGATGACGCCAGCGAGTGTCGGGTTTCATGGGCTGGTAAAGTTCTTTTGGGCTTGCTATCATCGATTTTGCGGAGCTCCGACTCGAGCTCTATTAGACGCGCTTCAACAGCGCTATTGGTCTCCTCATTTTGAGACGACCTAACGTGGTCTGAAGACTCTTTTTGGGCAGCGTGTTGTCTATCAAACGAGGCTATATCGTTACCTCCCAATTTTAAAAAACGGAGCGCTTCGGTATAGTCCTCATGAAGTTGCTTCTGAACAAGTTCCTTTGGATGTAGTTGCGTAGCTGTATTCGTGTCACGGCTATTCTTAGCAGGCTGAAGGTCCTCAGCTGACGGCGTCCTGGTGTCCTTGCTTAGGGGTGATGAAGTCTCCCTCCTTCCAAAATAGAATACAGCATGGTTCTTCCCAGCATCAGTCCTCTGCGGGGGCTGTGATTTGTCAACAGCTGGCAGGCGGGAGTCTTGGGTAGCCCGTGATGGTGGCGTTGAGGCCTCGCGTCGTCTGGCATGGCCTTGAAACCAGGCTGCAACGTCATCATAATCGTCAAGAAGACGGTCGGTCTCGTTGCTGTTAGCGCCAATGAGCTTAGATGCCAGCTCCATTAAGCGCGCGTGCAATGCCGCATCCATGTTTCGTTGATATGTGGTAACGTGCGAGTAACGGGGGACCAAGGCCACGGCGAGTGAGCGCGGCGTACGATCGCTCTCGGATACAGTCGCGCGGCGAATGACGAAGCGTCCCCGCGTCTCAGCCCCTCTGGCCTCGTCGGGAGTGGAGGGGAGGCCGGCGGCGCACTCTGGCGGCGGAAAGTACTCAACAGATTTATGACGTTGAATTATAATCATGGTAATAATGTTTAAATGCAATTTATAAGTCGATATTTTTTTCAAACATCAATGATGACACGTCATGGTGACAGACATGTTTTTTCTAGATAAAATGACATATAAATCAAAAAAGGTTCATTTATAATATTGAAAAAATCTTACATTGTCAAGTTCATTATTCATTTATTGTTGATGAATTATTACATTGTATTTTAGGTATAGTGATACCTAAAATTCAATGTAATAGTACATCGAACTTACACATTTGCTTATAATAAATATTAGAAAAAACGCGTTATTTAAACGTAATTCTCAGAAAAGTAGTCATAAAAATAACTCACTTGCCTCTTTTAATATTGAAAAATCCTATTTCCTATAATATTTATAAAGAATTTCCTGAAGGCAGATCATCACAGTTCGTTGTGTTATTACAAAACACTATCATCAACAATCACCTAAATATAATAAAATGTGTTCTTCCCTGATAAAATATACCTACCTACCACTCCGCCGCTTCTAATACATGCCAATTAACTTTATACTGGTTGCTGGTATAAAAATGCAAACAAATATCGTGTTTATGACAGGCGGCGATCAAGTACGGGTATGTATAGACCGGAAAGGTCAAGAATAATCTATAGTTAAAGAAAAACATTTACTATACGACATAGTTCCGACAGTCATGGTACGATAAGACAAGGTATGTTCTCCACAACAGTGAACTTGTCATTGTAGGTATATGCGTTACTATATTATACGAACGAATACGATGTCATTGATGTAGTCGAGATCACCATGACGCCATCAACTTTCACGTGAATAACATACCTACTTTGTGTTATTTTATATAGGATATCCTAGAAATTAGGGATGTAACGATACATAGTTTTGCCGATACGATACCGATACCGATATATTGTAGTATATATCGGCGATACCGATACCGATACCGATATCTTAGTTAAATAATGAAGTATGAACTTCAGATATTTGTATGTCCTTATTATACCTAAAACTTGGCTATATTTTGAGAGTCAACCTTGAAAGCGTAAAGTAAAAATATTAGAAAAATATAGATTGTCAACTCAAAATTCAAATTTATTTTTTTAAAAAGAACCAAAGATTTAATTAACATAGTAATTGTCATTGCACAAGGTAATAGACCAATACATAAAATAAGTCAGTAATTCAAATTACTTTTTGCAGACTTTTTTTCATACAGCAAGTTCTTTTCGCGTTCTTCAAATATCGGTTGTATATTATCGGCGATACCGATATATCGGCGATACCGATATATCGGTATCGGTATCGTTACGTCCCTACTAGAAATATATCGAGATAGAAGGAAATAGTTGGTCGATTTGCATGGGAGTTGGCCCTCCCATGCAAATCGACCAACTATTCAGCGTTTTTACGGCGTTTTATTTTCGTCATTATTGTCTCAGTAAATATTGTTCACGTTAACTTTTTATGAAACCGAAAAACAGTCCCGAGGTTGTCTAGTTTTATCAAAATTGTCACGATTTGTCCTTTCGTTATAGTAAATAATCGTCGGACAATAATGATTGTCAAACCGCGCGGTCAAAACGCTCGCAGAATCGCCCGGGAACGAAGCGTGTATAGTTTTTCGATTGGCGTTTGAATCCAAAAGTGTAATTTAGTGATGGAAAACATACATATACTATTTTGATTGGTGGTATTTGAACAATTAAATATATCATTGTTACCAGATATTCAAATCTGATAATATTGATGGAAACTGAAGTTGACGGCGTACAAAGTAGGTCGTCGCCACTTCTTTTTAGCACGCGAGGTCCATTCCCATTTATTTGTTTTTATATTGTGCTGTCATAAGTAAATGCATTTTCTTTCTAGGTACCTCGATATATTTATGTGTAGGATATACTGACACTGGCAATCGAAGGTGTTTACAAAAACAATAAATATGACTAAACCGGTTGACACCTACTGTCATTAAAAATGTTCCTCCATAAGTATCAACCAGCCCAGTCGATTATGTTGCTTTTGTTAACATCCCTTCAGTTATACGATCACGGCATGGTACATTTTTTTCGGTGATTACGTGATCTCTTTCGTATCTACCTGCTAATTATATCCAGGCTTATAATCTATGTAGGAAACAAATGAACACGAACTAGGTAGTAAAATTGCCGAAAAAAACAACACGTCTCAAAACTTGCTGCATAAAAAGTAACACGATTCTTTTGAGCCATTGTTATTAAGAAGAAGTAGGTAGATCAGATAAGGTAAAGTCGCTATGGTAATCTGACAGAATTTTGTAGGGATGTAACGATACGGATAGGTACCGATATTATACAACCGATATTTGAAGAATTTGCTGTATGAAAAAAAATCTGCAAAAAGTAATTTCAATTTCTGACTTAATTTATGTATTGGTCTATTCTATTACCTTGTGCAATGATAATTACTATGTTAATTAAATCTTTGGTTCTTAATAAAAAAAAGAATTTTGAGTTGACAATTTATTATTTTTACTTTACACTTTCAAGGTTGACTCTCTGGTAAATATAACCAGTAGTCATTGCCATTAGTTATAATAAGGACATAAAAATATCTGAAATTCATACTTCATTATTTTGCTAAGATATCGGTATCGGTATCGGTATCGCCAATATTAACTACTATATATCGGTATCGGTATCGTATCGGCAAAACTGTGTATCGTTACATCCCTAGAATTTTGATACTTGTCGAACCTAGTAAATATTTGAATGAAAAATGAAACTCATAACATAACGCATTAAATACATAAGCTATACGCCCGTAATAGTCAAAAAGCAGTCGGATTACTGTACCTACCTATCTAACAAAAACATCTGGTTGAAGGTGTTTTTGTTTATAATGTTGTTTTAATTTATGATTTTATTTTATTAGCGGAGGTTTCTATAATGTCAATTTGGCGAATATTTATCAATTTATATCTTGTTTCTGTCTCTGGAAAATTCATCGAATACACTATATTTTTAAGGTTTTTCCGCGAGTCCCGAAATTATTTAATAACTCAAAATACTTTAGGTTATAGATATGCGCCAAGTTTTGCACTAAAATGCAGCGAATCGCAACTACGATTTTAATTCGAATCAACAACGTTAATTTTAAAGTGACGAGGTCCTTACGATCTTCTTCGACCGACACCATTTTAAGTTCCTAACCTGACGTATTAATACAAACAGGACAGCCTTGAAACTCGCGTGGAATAATATTCCGCAAGGTCGCTGTATCAAGGACAGCGCAGAGATATTTTTAATCTTAGTGACCCATGCTTAGAATTGGGGCCGACGAATTATTGGAATGGTGATATTCTACTCATATAAATACCAAAGGACCAGTAGCGTGGTGTCAAAGAACTGGATTCCTAATGGCTTGCTTATCAGGCATTTGAGCACCTTATTCTACAGCTTTTAAGGAAAATCTTTTTGTGAATTCACTTTAGTTTTAACTTTTAACATAGGTAACACTATGTAATTTTCAATAAGAAATAAATGAATCTAATCTAAATGTGTATGCTAAATCTGCATCAGCTTGCCCAAAGGTATCTTTTACGCCACGCCACTTCAAAGGACATAGAAAGAAAGTACTTACGTTTATAAAATAATACATTACATATATAACTAGGGTGGTAATGGTTATACAAAGAAAGACCGAGATCGCAGAAGTTTGCGGCCCGAACTGCAAGCGAGGGACGTAAATATGCGATCGAGGGCTTTCTTTATTACCTCCCGTGTTGTGTACATCATTTTTCATCACACTTGCTCGAAAATGGTGTCATTACACGTAGGTTTTGCGGGCCGTAAATGACCTATTACGCCCTAGGGCGTAATGGTTTTCTTTTTAAATTTGAAACGCTGGTTCTGTTTTACTCTTATTTGTTATGTTCAAAGGAAACGCAACGTACTTTTTTAACTTTTATTACTGAAATATTTATTTAAAGAGAACTGTTATTGAAAATACATGTAAACACATATTTCTGTAACATTAATTAAATGTTTAAATAGTGCATTTCAGTATTTTGCAAAAATAAAATCAACCATTTTAAGTCTTTACCGCTATGGTTTCCGAACGTGACGTGAATTCGCATTGTCTATGGATAATGTCACTAATGTCACTGTCAGTTTTACAATTTTATTTAGGTTAAGTAAGGTTATTTTTAATCAGATTTCCTCACAAGTGTGATGAAAAACATTGTGTGTGCCACGGGCGGTAAAGGAATTACAAACTCGTGTTATTAAAGCCCTCGGCTTCGCCTCGGCCTTGTAACAAACACTCGTTTGTAATTCCTTACTTACCGCCCTTGATACACAATGTACTATTATGTCTACACTTGGACAGGTGTGGCATAAACTAGTATTTACTTACGACTTCGCCTACGTTACTGCCGATTGGAGTAGGTAGGTAAAGCAACCCGGGTACCTGGGTAACCGACTTGATGTCATTTTTTTTCTATAATTATTAGTTTTGTTTTATTCACGAATGATTTGATTTATTCGTGGATAAAAAAATTCTATTAATAATTTTTTCTACTCCTGTACTGTTATCTGTCTTTTACTTGGTCACGAACACTAATATAAGAACATACATAATATGAGTTCAGAGAAGTCTATACTCTATTCCCCATAACAGCACTAGTGTCGTTATAGTCACTTTACGTTATTGCTAGCAGCCACAGACTTCTAAATCTAGGTTAAACTTAGGTCAAGGATTAAGCGCTCAATTTTAACTTAACGGTAAAAATGCACAACTACCAACTTAACAAACAATTAAATTCTTACGGTTTTTAAGAAAAACAAAACTTTCCGAACTGAATTCATTGATGCCAACATAAAAAAGTATTTTTAATTTAAGTATATTTTAAATTAAAAAAAAAGTTTACCATAGACACATACTGTCAGTCAAACGTCATATTTGCCTTGTTTCCAGGTTATGATTATTTTTGTATTTTATAATTTAAAACCTCGTCGTAGAAAAAGTATTGTAAGCAACGTTGTATAATTAAGTCAAAAAACGCTCATTGCGTCTCTATTTGCGATACTCGCCGCTTTCGCGGCTCGTATCGCAACTCACGCATTTCGCATTTTTTGAACCCACTTATACAACTGTTGCATAAAATACTATAACCGCGAATAAATCATTATCAAACTACTTTTCAAATGACGAATGGTTTATTATATTCGGATAAAATCCATGAAAAATATTTAAGGTTATTGGTTATTCTATTCAAATAAACAACACGAATAATATTTAAAATGACTCGTTTTTACTATTACATACAATATCTCTCTCTTCTAATATATCAAAGATTGTTAGGGGTTAAGGGCTAAGCTCAGGTAGTTCAATAACAAAGGATTAGCGTAAAAAACGGATTAGTCACACGCAAACTTTCTAGCCTGTCTTAGAAAGAGATAGATGTATGAAAGATTGAGAAGACAGCATTTTCTTATCAGTTGTTTATTTCTGAGCGAATTTCACAACGCATATTCACAAATCACAATGCATTCGACGGATGAATGGTTCAACAAATAAATTATTGGAATTAAAATAGTACATTACATAACTAGGGTGGTAATACAAAGAAAGGCCGAGATTGCAGAAGTTTGCGGCCCGAGCTGAAAGCGAGGGATGTAAATGTGCGATCGAGGGCTTTCTTTATTACCTCCCGTGTTGTGTACATAATTTTACGTCTACACTTGGCCAGAAAGCGGTTTTTTTCGTACGCGCAGCGTGCGGAAAAAGCCACTTTATGGCCAGGTGTGGCATAAATAATATTATGTCTCTAAGGGCCGATACAGGCGGACTGCAACCCAACTGCAACTCACTACGATTTATATGGGAACTGCATCACAACTGCACGCCGACTGCGCAGTTGTGATGCAGTTCCCATACAAATCGTAGGGAGTTGCAGTTGGGTTGCAGTCCGTCTGTATCGGCCCTAAAGAAGTGTGGGCTATTCTTCAAAAATATGTCTGCGACTCATTTATCTGTCTCCATATATTTAGTATGAAAAAGGACCAGATGAATGAGGTGGCCAGGCTTTGTTCGTCTTCGGTTTCTTATTTTATCTCATCTTCTTAGGATAGGAGTCACTAAAAATAACCTTCGGTGATATTTCGATAAGTAATTTATCAGTAAGTTCCCGGTGGCGTTAAGTTTGCACCTGGTTTCCTTGGTGTCATTTACAAATTAGGTGCAAACTTAACGGAATCGGGAACTGATTGATAAATTACTTATTGAAATATCACCGAAGGCAACTTTTAGTGATTCCAATCCTAAGAAGATGAGACAAAATAAGAAACAGAAGGTAAACAAAGCCCACGAAGAAACTAAAGTGACACAAACAAACTGATTAAGGGTCAGGTACGCTAGGTGAAATCGCCTACCTGCTCGGTTATTATTATTATTTTTTTAATTATGCCAAAAATGACAATAATTGTACCTTTTTAGAAAGCTTATGAACTGAGGAACTAATTTCAGTAATTTTTACGCGAAGTGTCATAACTTTTTTTTAAGTAATGCCTCAGAGTTACAAGATTTTGAACAAAATTAAAAAACTTTTGACTTCAAATTCTTTTATTGGTAACATTTTCAAAGGTTTTGGCACGTTTTTTAGAGTTCTCGTAATCAGACGTTTATTGGCTATTAGATGATGGTTTTTTTTTAAATTCTTATTTAAGTAGTTTCTTCACAATTAGCAGTTTTAGATCGAAAGGCGGGTTTTTAAAAAATAAGTTACAACTCAAATAACTTGACAACCATTGAGTTTTGACCCCGGTTGATTAGACTTAAATCATTGCAAATAAACTCTAGAATAACCCCTTTCAAGGAATTGGTCGAATTACCAGTCACCCTATATAAGCATCGCTTAATTTGGTTGGGACTCCCAAGTTGGGACTCCCAACTAAATTAAGCCAACTTGGGACTGGGTCGATTTGTGCAAGACTCTTCTGAATATACATATATACTTGGCAAATATCTTTCTGTTTAATAAATATACGTTAAACAGAAAGATATTTGCCAAGTATCAAGACTAATTAATACTCTTTCTTGTGATGTTAATAAGAGTATTAATTAGTCTTGTTACTTGGCAAATGCCAAGTATCAAATGTTCCCATGAGCTTCTTTTGTAATAAAACCTTTTTTTGACCTCTGCAAACTTAGTCGCTGGTAAGTTTTCTTTACTGCCCGCATCATAGAAATATAATCGAGATAGAAGGAAATCAAATTTATTAAAAGGGTCATATACAAATAAAATATAACTACTTAGTAAACTAAGAATAGAATAGAATAGAATAGAATAGTCTTTATTTTCGTCATCACAGGTGATAAATAGGTTACAATGATAAAAAAAGCAGCAATTCCATGACGAGCCATTTGGCATACGAAATACAATATAAATTAACTTAAGCTAAAGAAATACAATTATTAATTCATACACAATTATTAATTACATAAATTATTATAAGAGAATGTCGAAGTCAAATCTAAACTGATACAATATAAATTTCTTACAGATTACGCATTACTTTTATTTGGTGATGTCAAGGTCAGGGTCATTAAAATAATCATTAATTGTATAATAACATTTTTCTAAGAGCATTTTTGAGAGAAATAGTTTGAACTTTTTAGCGTCGGTATTCTTTAATGTTGTAGGTAGTTTATTATACAGTCTTGGTGCCATCACGTTAACGTTGTGTCTCATCAATGCGGTATTACATTTTGCTATGTGTACTAACGGTTTCCTGGGTCGCAAGTTATTTCTAGGATTAGTTTCTGCAACTTGGAAAAGAGAGGGATTTGTTTTGACAAAGTTGCAGCATTCATATATGTACAAACAGGGTAATGTTAGCAGCTTGAGAGACTTGAAGTATGGTTTGCAACTTTCCGTAGGTTCAAGCTTGCAGATGGCCCGGATGCAACGCTTCTGGGCTCTAAGTAATCTATCTTTGTAGGAAGAGTTGCCCCAAAATATTATACCAAATCTCAAAATCGAGCATACGAAACCGTGGTAGGCCGCCAATACAGTTTCTTGGGCAGATGTCTTAGCTAATTTGTACAATGCGTATGACAATGTATAAAGTTTTTTACAGACGTGTTCAGAGTGAGACTCCCATTTCAAGTCACTATTTATGTTGATACCAAGAAATTTAGTAACGTGAGTTTTATTTATACTTTGGCCTTTGTATTCAACATCCAATTTCGGTACAGTTTTCTTTTGTGTGAATTGCATAACGCTAGTTTTTTCTAAATTAATTTTCAGGTTATTATGTTCTAACCATTGAATGATTTCCGAAACAGTTGAATTTACGTCACTTTCGTAATCTATATTTGTATTAAGTTCTATGAAAACCGTACAGTCATCTGCGAATAATATCATCGGATGTGGACTGCTCTTTACAATGTCATTGATGTAAATTAGAAATAGCAGCGGTCCCATTACGCTTCCTTGCGGTACTCCGTATTTAACATATTTGCGGTCTGAGATAAACTTTTTTTCTTCTTTTGAAGTGGCACAAATCTGCGTCAGTTCTGTATATTGCTCTCGTTTCTCTAAGTATGATTTTAGCAAGTCATGAGCGTTTCCACGAATACCATAACTATGCATTTTATTTAACAAGATTTCGTGATCTACATGGTCAAACGCCTTGCTCATATCCATGAATATTGCACAGGAGGGTTTTCTTAAGTCGAGATTTGTAATTACTTTTTCTACTAAGTCGTAAATTGCCATGTTAATAGTATTGTTCTTTCGAAACCCTCTCTGCTCCTCTATCAATATGTTATGCTTATCTAAAAAACTATATATTTTGTTATACATTAATTTCTCGAAGACTTTTGTGAATACTGGTAATAGAGTAATGGGTCTGTAATTTTGAATAATATTCTTGTTGCCTTTTTTATACAAGGGTTTAACAATACCTAGTTTAAGATCACTTGGAAATATGCCTGTGGAATAGCTTAAATTGATTATGTGGCTCAATGGCACTGCAATGTACCCGCTGACATGTTTAATTGCTTTGGTGCTTATATCATCAAAACCAACACTTTGCGTATTTTTAAGACTTTGAATTATTTTACTAAACTTAAGTAAGAATTAAACTAAACCTAAATGAAAACTAAAAATTATCTAAAAAATTGGGCCCCCTTGGCATGGTGCCGAATATGCTGGCAGCGTTTCCCCGCTGTATGGCGATACTTATTCGCTGTGCGAGGAAGCTGCCAGCATTGGAAGGAAATTGTTCGTCGATTTGTATGGGAACCAAGCGTGTAACGTTTTTCGCTTGACGCCAAAAGTGTAATTTAAACACATAAATCTTCCATTTCATTTGGTGGCATTTGAACCATTAATTATACCAATATTATCAGGTTTTGCAAATTTGACAATAATATTGACGGAATCTGAAGTTGACGGCTGAAGAAGGTCCCTGGCACTTATTTTTTAGCACGCGAGGCGAGTGGCGTGGTGTTCAAAGAACTCGATTCCTACCGGCTTGCCTAATATCAGGCAAATGCCTGATATTAGGCAACCACTTTATTCTACAGATCTTAAGAGGAAACAATAAGGTGGAGAGAATTGAAAATTAGGTATTTGTAAAATGTGTCACTGTCCCGCACTGCCCGCCTCTCCCGCGCAGAGCGCGATAGAGACACATGCAGCTTGGACCGAAAATACCTTTTAAAATTTCATGAAAACAACGTTTCGTAGTCCCCTGATTTCTTCCCCAAAACTTAACCTATTTAACTATTTTTTTCATTAAACATTAAAGAAAGGCTTTGGCCGTGTTCCTATGTTTTCCTTTTTTTTAATAATCTAGTCAAATTTGTTTTCTGGATTTGAGAACACAGCGGAAAATCTGGCATTTTTTTTAGGTTTTTGGAGGTTAATATCTCTTTTGAGAATCAATTTATCGTAAAATGGAAAACATAGGAACATATCAATAGTAGCCATAGATTTTTGGACAAAAAATTATTGCTCTACTGGCATTATCCAGGGAGGAAACAGGGGACTACGTTTGTATGGAAAAACTGCCCTCCTGTTTTCTCTTAAGGAAAATGTACGCCAAATCTGCACCGGCTTGCCCAAGGATAACTTTTACGCCACGGCACTGCGAGGTACATACACTTTTTCCTTCTACCACGACATACATATGTCCACTACTTTGAAACTTGTATCTAAAAACGTCGTAAAGAAAAACGTCAAAGTTACGAAAGAAAATGGTTTTTGATATCTAATGCATAAGTATCAAAAACTATTTTCTTCAAAAATAAACTGTAGAGAATGGTTTTTGACATGCACTGGGTGTATCACGACTATTTTGAATATTAGGAAATCTTTTAGGCAAATATTACATATACATTAAAATCATTATATTATAAGCATTTAAGTTATTAAACCATCACCTAGCCTATTGAAGTATTTAAATGCTTTAGTTATTCTAAGAAATATATTTTTTAAGTAGACTGTTCAATTAACTCCCCAAACTACCCTATTCCGACGTCAGAACGACAAGAGAGCGAAGTTTACAAATCAAGGATGGATAAGATAGATTGTACAAGATATTGAATACCTAAATATGTTTGATTGATAAATAAATAAATATAAAAAATCAGAAGGATTGAAAAAAGCTTTATTTAAAAAGAATTTACAATATTACACTACACTAAAATGCATTATGCCTCAGCATTTTTCTCGTTCTCCCTCAATTCATGAACCCTCCGCCGAAGCTCCCGCTTCAGATACCCCAACCGGCGCCGGACCTCTGGAGAAGGAAATACAGACCGCTCCCTCAAATACCAATTCTTCATTTTCTGAAGCTCTTTAAGATCTGGTGGCAGAGGCGTACGGGGCGGCAGCGGCTGACTTGGATCCCTGGGTGGCTGCGGGTTTTTGGTCTTGGTCTTAACTGGCAGACTCCTGGTATCCTCGGCTGGGGCTGAAGACTTTTGGGCAGCGGGTTGTCTATCAAACGAGGCTAGTTGCAAAGCTTTTTCCTCCTTTTCCCTGAATTCGGCAACTCTCCGCCGAAACTCCCGCTGCAGATACGACAACCAGGACTGGTTCTCTCGAGAAATAAATCTAGACTGCCCATATCTATCCAAAGCCCGATCCTTCTCTTTCTGAAGCTGAATAAGATCTGGCGGCAGAGGCGTATGGGGCGGCAGCGGCTGACTTGGATCCCTGGGCGGCTGCGGATTTTTGGTCTTTGGCTTAACTGGCACCCTCCTGATATCCTCGGCTGGGGTTGGTCTTGTATCTTCAACTGGCAGTCGCAACTGGTGAATGGCCTTGGCTGGGGATGCCATAGAGACCGCACTTTGAGCGGAGCTGCCTTCGTGGCAGGCTATGACGTCATCGTCCTTATGTGGTCGGGTATTTTCAGTCTCGGGCTCAACTGGCAGACTGGTATCCTCGGCAGGGGTTGTAGACTCTTTTTTGGCACCGGTTAGTCTATAAAAACCGGCTAAATCCATTCCTGTCTCTATAAAAAAATTGTAAAGGCACTTGTCAAGCATTTGTTTCTCCTCAGCTGTAAGTGTAAGCGATGGGAATTCTTGGCTAGCCAGGGCAGACGGCGTCCTGACATCCTCGGTTAGGGGTGGTGAAGCTGGAAGGGACGAGGCTTCACTTCTGACACCGCTGTTGCGGTTCGGGATAACCGGGTCCATATTACACCGGCTGATAATAACTCGATGAGAAATCAGTAGAAGCAATAATTTCGTCGTCAAGGTAACGGGAGCGGAGAACACGTCTGCACTCGTCAGCTGCCGAGACTCGAATGAACGAACTCAAGTCGCGCGGTTTATATAGGCGATTTGTTGGAATAATAATAAATTGTGCCGTCAGCTTGAGGAGCTAGTAAAAATAATTCAGCTTAAACATTCCTGCACCATCTAAAGTCCCTCTTTTGTACTTTTTACTATAGCAATTAAGTTTAAAGAATAATATTTATTATGATACCGCTCACAAATGTTTTTATTCCCAGGTTCGTCGTATTCAGGAGGCAAGTTCTAGAGACATGCTTCGTAGTCAAGTTTAAAGTTTAAGTTACATCTAGCCTATTTATTAAAGCTCCGTAACTATCTCTCAGTGCTCAACTATCATGTTAACCTCGTCCTGCCCAATGTTCTCAATTAAGAACAAATTAGATTTGATAGTTCCTGCCCAAGCTTTTTTATTTATACTTCCGAATTCTGCCCAGTGTTCCCAATTAATCACATATTCAAATTTGCCACACAGCGGCCAAATGTTTCGCACTTTGCAATTTTATTTGCTGGTCTCTGATTGGTTGGAGTATTAGCCAATACTTAATCAAGCCCTTGTGGTGAACTGCCTCGGACTCGCCGATCAGTGTCACGCCACGTGTCAAGGATGGTGCAATTTCGCTGGAGAGGTAATTTCCATCCCTCTTTACCTTGATAATCAACCATGCGTTTTTAATGAGTACCATATCGATGTAAAGCTGTATAGTTCTAATATGTCACGATAGCTTTATTTTTGGAAAAGTGTTTATTTTAGATTTTTCAAGGTAACTCATCGAAAAGTGTGATTTATTAAGTACATTGGGCAGAACTGACTACCAATACCGCTTAACTGAAGTTCTATCTACGAAACAGTTATACATGTCAGAGGTGGATATGGTCGCAGATTTCACGGTCAACATGGTGGTAGACGAGGTGGTGGCAGAGAGGTAGTTGAAGTAGAGACTTACAAGCTGGATCAACCAGAGGCTCTTTGCCATTGCAGTCATCACGAGTCCCAACTCTTGCGTGGCGTGATGACTCATTTGCACCTAACTTGCCAGAACAGGTATCAGCCCCTAATTTGTTGCCCAACCACACTGAATGTCTGTCAATTCTGGACTACTTTACTGAACATTTAAACAATGATATTTTGACTGTATGCGTTGAAAAAACTAACCAGACTGCGAAGCAAAAAACAGGAAATAGCATAGGCCTGAACCGTGTGTAATTGAAAAGGTGCAATAGGGTAACTTTAATCATGGCCAAGTTCTGTATATGTATTATTTTCCATGATAAAAAAGCAATTAAAATCTAAGCTGTTTAAGTTATTTTCCTTTAATTGCTCAATAAATACTATATTTCAATTATGAAGTTCATGCCCAATGTTCTTAATAAACTCCAAATCAAAGACAATAAATTCACAAAATTCTGCCCAATGTTCTTAAAAAAGAACATAAGATATCGACGAAATATCTAGCTCAGTCTATTTAATATGTAACCCCTATAATCTAAAAAATAATATAAAAAATCCTATTTACTTTTTAAACACAAATTTCAGCAAATAATGTCTTGGGCAGAACCCATCAAAATTAACTTGTGCTTAATTAAGAACATTGGGCAGAAACTGAAAGTCTATTTAAATATGTTTGGGCAGGACGAGGTTAAATTATTTATTACTAGCATTTACCCGCGGCTTCGCCCGCGTGGTTACCGTTTTTACAAACTTTCGCATTTATAATATTCATCATCATCATCATCATTTCAGCCAAAAGACGTCCACTGCTGGACATAGGCCTTCCCCAAGGATCTCCACGATTGTCGGCTTTGTGCTGCTATTATGCAGCGGAATATTAGTAAGATGTATTTATTTTGTGTAATACCTAGTGTTAGCAGTAGGAATTTTCGTTCTTTTGCCTTAATCATGCTGTGCATACTTATTTTGGGTAATGTTTATTCTAAGAAACCTCTATGTTATTATTTCATTTCATATCTTGAATATTATCTGTTTAGTGCGCCAAATAAATAAAAAATAACAAACCATCTGCTTTGCCCTATGGTTAACTTAAGTTCACCGTTTATACGATAAGTTTTATTTTGTGCAATAAAGTTTAAATAAATGAATGATGAAAAGAAAAACGAAAAAATATTTATATAAAAAAATAATATATATTTGACAGGATGTCTCATATTTTTGTGTGCCCCGTTGCATCATAAACAGAGCCCAGAATTTCCTTGAAAAAACAAAAGCCAGCCGCCATCATTCTAGTTTTAGTTTGGTTTTTTTATCGATATCGATAGCTGTGTATGAGTAAAAAAACGGTTCTACAGTCGAGTTCATAATTATCCGAGCAAAGAACGGATCAAAAATATCTGATTTAGTTCTTATATGCTTCTGACAATAAGGTCTTGTTCAGATATTTTTGTCCAATCTTTGCTCAGATAATGAACTCGACTGTACAAATAAAAAACGATTATACTAGTTAAATTTTACGTGTCAAAATCTTACAAAACTGAACATCACACCAAACCGTCCAGTGAAGTTAAACGCTCATTTTGTATTCGTAAATGGTTTTATAATGAGAAACGAAACCGGAAGAACGTTGAGAAATCAATGATTATCTACTCCAATCACTTGCACACACCAAATAAAATATCATACGCTGCCCTGCCGTGTGTACTGACGTGGATTTCAAAGAAGAAATTAGAATAGAATAGAATAGAATAGAATGATAATTTATTTGCAGAAACACACACAATGGTTATAAAACAGTAAACATGAATAATAGATATTGTGTGTACGCAAAATTACGTTAGTCTCTATATAATTTTATACTAACATCACGTAAAATATTATATTAAATATATTTTTTATTTGATTTACAATCATCGATATCGATTAAAAAATCTAAAACTAGTGTGATTGAGCGAGTCTTTTTTTTGCCAAGGAAATTCCGCTCTGATCATAAATTATTAATATATTGCCAATGGTTGTAGGCCCGTTACTCTTAAGTATATACCTACCAGCTGGAACGTACCTGGCCAGCCCTCGTATATCCCATACAATTCTATGGGTACCCCTTTTCGCTAATACCACAGGTACAAGTCACATATAACCCAGGAGCAAAAGACCTTAAGTCATACAATACAGTTGTGACCTTTTGTTCCAGGTATAAATGTGACTTTTACCCCTTTTCACTAGACCCATAGAATTGTTATCCGCCATCGCGGGCTAAAGGCTAAACGCTATCTTATCTGGCGTGGTCTTTACTTTCTCATGCAAATTCGCGCGGCGTCTCAAAAGAACCCTGTTTTTTTTGGATGGGGACGGCGCAAAAGGTTTTGTTTAGATTGTACAGGGGTCGTGGTGATTCGTGGTTTGGAATGTTGATTTATTCGACTGACTTATTATTAGTATGGCGGTGGTGAAAACACGAATGTATGTAATTGTAAACCTGAATGTTATTGCCATGGTACAGTCGCCATCAGATATATCTGAGCTGTCAGTTTACTCATAAATATCTGAACACGGCTCTATTTTCATAGCATTAGAGCCGTGTTCAGATATTTACTGACAGCTCAGATATATCTGATGGCGACTGTACAGTGGAGTTCATCATTATCTTAGCAAAGAACGGATCAAAAATATCTGATCTAGTTCTTATGCTTCTGACATAGGGTCTTGTTCAGATATTTTTGGTTCAATCTTTGCTCAGATAATGATGAACTCGACTGTACATACAGTATACGACACGATTCTATCATATCATGACCTAAGTAATGAACATAATTCAGAAATACCATTATCTGCACTCACGGACAATGAATCCGGGTCATTTTCTATATAATTGTTCATAGAAAATGAGCAAAAATCATTGAGTGTATTATTTTGTACTGAACTTTTTCAATGCTTATTGCAAGAGCATGTCCGGATTAAAATCCTGGTAAGGGCAAATATTTGTGTGATGAGCACGAGTATTTGTTCCTGAGTCATGGGTGTTTCCTATCTATTTACGTATGTATTTATCTATATATGTATGTATATCGTCGTCTAGTATCTACCCATAGTATACAGGGTGGGAGGGACTATACCGACATACTTTAGGCATGAATTCCTGGTGGTGTGACGAGTAAATAATGTTATATCAACATGGGTCGAATATTGTCATTTTACATTAATAGTCTTATGGAACAAAATAAATCAGTAAATTAAGCCCCTCGTTATAAACATGTCCTTACTGGCTGAAAAGTTATCAAAAAGAAAAAAAAAAAGCTAAAATGGAAACGAAAGGTCAATTTTTTGGCCTCGTAGTCGCTTACCATCAAATACTGCGAAGGTTAATTCCTGTTTAGTTAAAGGATTTTAAATAAATAGTAAAGGTATCTTAGTCAGATTTATTAGGGCTTGTTACACACTTGGGATTTTTCATTTACAAAATAATGAATATCTCGGAAAGTAAGCGTTTTTCGACTATACATCACATAACATTTTTTACTCCTAATAGTTGTTAGAATCTACAGTTAAAGTTTGTCGGTATAGTCCCTCCCACGCTGTATACAAGCATTGCTTAGTTTGGGGCTAGATCGATTTGTGTAAGATTGTCCCCCAATATTTATTTATTTGAATATGCTAAATATCTCTATATGCCTAGCCGGTGTTGGATATAAAGTATCCTGTGTGTTATCCGGGTTCATAATCTAGTTAATGAAATCTCGAGAATTGTTTTAAAAGAATCATCAAAATCAATTTGAAATTGGTGGAGTAATTGCGTAAAGAACACAACATGATATACTTAATGGAATTCAAAAACCGTCCATTTTACAGAATCAGAATTATTTATTTGACAAACGTAGACAGGTAACATTGGTATAATTAACAAATGTGTTTGCCTCTTTGCCTCAAGGCATACAAATAGCTACAATAATTAGCATGCAACATTGCGTACTAGTTAGTGTTACCTAAATCAAACGTTCATACAATTTCTCAAATCTATTTATACTAATTTCTGTACATAGATTGAATGTTCATAATGTAACTTGTTGCCATATCATTATCATTTAAATAGTCTTGTACATTTGGGTTATTCTTCAGAAATATGTCTGCGACTTATTCCTCTGTCTCAATACTTTTAGTATGAAAAAGGGCCAGAGGAATAAGGTGACCGCAGACATATTTCTGAAGAATAACCCATTTATGAGTAATACGTCCATTAGAACCGAATCAATGTTACAAAATGATGTCCTACAGACACTTAATTTTGATCGTTCCCCGACCCCTCACAAGCACCCTTAACTAGCTGTCGTGTCGGCTATAATCAGCCATCACTCAGCCATCCACGGCAATCCGTCGTAAAATGATAAGCCATAATCAACATGAGCCCTCTCATTACCGCCCGTCATTAACGTGCGCGTAATTACCGTTTCCCGTGGCTAGAGGTGTACCGACTGTGTCGGTAAAGCCGACTATCCGGTCTAGTCGCCGACTAATCGTTTATTACAATTTTCACAAACTACAGGGCGGATTTCTTATTATTATGCAGTGATTCAAAGCATCTCTACGCTACACACAAGGACCTTAAAATAAATAGCCGGACGGAGCCTCGCCAACAGAGAACTGAAGCCATTTCTAGTAAGCCGGCTACTTGTACTTACGAGTCACACGCACACATCAACTAGTTTTTTCCTATTGCGAGCAGCACGCAAACATAGGTCGCCGACGGACTAGACATGCTTCAGTTCTTTGTTAGCGAGGCTCCGTCCGGCTATTTTTATTAAGGTCCTTGGCTGGCCTGGTTGATCATACAGATTTGTAAATCTAAAAATATTAACCCTCATAACATTTTGACGGTTAATATTTACAATCACATTTAAGTAGCTGTAATCATTATCAACCTATCGTTATCTGCTGGACTTAGGCATAATATAGCAGCAAGATTTGTTTCAGACGAAAGATGAGTTAGTTGGTAAATAAATTTTATTTTAGGAGCATTCCATGAAAACATATACTTTTTGTCCATTACGAAACGCTAGCTACCCTAATCAAACGTATTAGCTGCTAAAAAACACTACGAGTACGCATCTTAAAGCCAAGTTATAATATTACTTTACCGACATTCAGCTTCCTAATTTTACATGTCAAAAGTATTAAAAAGGTAGTGTCCCTTACAAACCGTTTACGTGGAATGCTCCTTTATTCTTTCTATGAATATGAAGCCGAGTATGCAACGGAAATAATAAATTTAACTGCCTATTTATTTATCTATCAAATGAATATTGTATGTATTTGAAACGTAGTCTTTGAAGTGATATTCGGTTAAATGTTTGTTGACAATTCAATAATAAACTAGTAATAGATATATGAGCGTCGATTAGTCGGTTAGTCAGCCAAGTCCCATCTCTAGTTCTAACCTAGTCAACAAAGCGATTTAAACCATACATTTTCAACTTTAGGTTTGAAATTAGTGCTCGACGGTTTTTTTACGGTTCCTCAACTACAATGTAGCTCGTCGTTAGAATGGTAAGCTTTCTATTGCCATATATACATGGTTGTTATTGTTATTACCTACTTAGTCTCAGCCTAGGAATTAATGCTTTTTATATTTTTGAGCAAGATTTTCGATGTGCACGGGATTGGGATTGCAATTGCCTTACATTACATATTGCATTTGAATACCTTTGACAAAGAATTATTGAACGAATGAGCGAAGGGAACGAAGGTCACCGTTTCAATATGGGGATTCCAAATCCTCAATACATTTGCGACATATAAACTAGTGAAATATTATTATTATAACTTCAATAAGTAGGTATAACATTCGCTTAAACGGATGTGGTTATACCCTATTGTTATTATAAACATTCGGTATTAAATGTAACTAGATTAACTTCGTTGGTTGGAAAGCGGTACTGTGGTGTAAGTGTAAACTTCATGTAACAATACGTTTTTTTACAAATGTTGTTGTTTACCTCCTGGCTCGCTGGCCACCTGTCGCGGGTTCGATTCTCGGTGAAACCGCCCATATGTTCCGAACATCGCAACAATACCTTGAATTCTGTTTATAACAGTGGTTCCCAACTCCCAACCTTTATTACCATATCAGCCACATTCTCATCGAGATTTGTATTATTACCCTTCCAAAAAATACGTATTATAAGCTTATAATAAACTACTCAAAGTAAAACGGCTTAATATTCATGCATATTACCCCTGAGAAAACTTTGTTTTACCCCTGGAGGGGTAATTAACCTCCACTGGTTTATAATGTTTAACATTAAAGTACAGGAGAGAGGTATTAGAAAAAAAAATAGACGGTGTGATATAGGAACTTTTGGACCTAAAAATAAGTTTTTAACTGACTTCATAAAATAAGGAGGTTCTTAGTTCGTCGGGTTCTTATACTTAGCAAAAATTATGCATGCATGTTAATGAACATTTTTAGATCAAACGGATACTGCCACTTGTGTCAAATTTATCTTGCAAGATTTGATTACAGAGCGGTACATACCGAGCCATGTGAGACTGACAAAAAGGTTGACAAAATATATTTATCTTTTTATACACCTGCTGCGCGTACGGAAAAAGCCGCTTTCTGGCCATGTGTAGACATAAAATGATGTACACAACACGGGAGGTAATAAAGAAAGCCCTCGATCGCACATTTACGTCCCTCGCTTGCAGCTCGGGCCGCAAACTTCTGCGATCTCGGCCTTTCTTTGTATTACCACCCTAGTCGTGTAATGTACTATTAATTCGCCGAAATCTGCCCATAAAAGCATTCCAACTTAGTTATATTTTTGATATGTTTTTTATGTGTACTCTACACCAAATAGGCACTGTAAAATAACAATACCTAATTTTAGGTACCTATTTAACATCCGGGAAGAGGAAATATAACCGCGATTAAGTATAAGTAATTAAAACAAATTACACAATATTTTGACTGAATATAACGATGCTACGAAAAACTAAAAGGTAATTAGCCAAGTTGCAACAAATATATTTATCTTAGGTAGGTTTCTATTATTATTATTTTTTTGTTATGTTTCTGTTGCATGCAAAACAATAACAATAATAAATACTAAAACCACAAATTAATAATTGGCATTTATTCAACGCACGCAGCTAAAATAATAAACACCTCAAAATTGAGCATGTTGTTTATTTTCCTCTCCCTACACTTGTGGTAATATTGTCAATTATATTATAATACTGAACCCATAATTACCGATAATGATAATACCTGTTGTTTAATACAACGAGAAAACCAATAATAACACGTTTGGAACGTAAAATTAAACAATACACTTAATCCGTTCAAATTGGTATTTATAGGTAAGTAATAAAATAACACGTTGTTTATTTTTTGAAAACAAATAACACTATTTAATCCTCAAATATTATTAATTGTTAATCCTTATTACCTACTATTTGCGATAAGACCCGTCTGTAATCTTTTTTTAATCTCTGTAGACATCGTCCATTCTTTTACTGCAATAATAGTAATTTACGTATACCTATTATCTGGGTTTGTTTTGATTAAGTATAGTAGTTTCAGTTCAGAATAAGCTGGCGTGTTTCCACTTGAGATCGCCATTAGCAATAACAATAGGACTAAGTCGTGGTGATTGAATTCTTTGTAAAAACTTGCAAAACACGTGCGGCTTCAAATTCAAACGATCATGACACTTGCCCTGATGTTATCTTCCCTCTAATAATATAAGCAAACTTAAATAACCACTTAGTTGTTTTTTAAACTTATATACTTACTTTATATCTGTGAAACTAATTTGGGACGTTTTGAATATGTCGGTAACACTGTGAAATAGCACGCACTTGTTTTAAATACATAGGTACAAATCAGTACCTAATCACATAGTATAAAACAAAGTCGCTTTCTCTGTCCCTATGTATGCTTAAATCTTTAAAACTACGCAACGGATTTTGATGCGGTTTTTTTTAATAGATAGAGTGATTGAAGAGGAAGGTTTATATGTATAATACATGCATAATATAATAGAGAAACACCATACGAAGCCGGGGCGGGTCGTTAGTCATATTATATTGTAAAATAATTGTTTGGTACAATCCATCATCGTCATAATTTCAACGTTGATACGTTCACAGCTGAACATAGGTCTGCCCCAATGACTTCCACACCGAATGGTCGCACGCCTTCTGCCTCCATCGACTTCCAGCGACCTTAACCAGGTCGTCAGACCATTTTAGACGACCGGTTTAGTTGACGACCGGTTTAGCCTAGTGGTTAGTGATTCTGCCTGCGAAGCTGGCGGTCCTGGGTTCGAATCCCGGTAAGAGCAAATTATCTGTGTGTTGATGATGATATTTGTTTTGAGTCTTGGATGTTTTCTATGTATTTAAGTATTTGTTTTTATTAAATACGGTGACTGGTAATTCGACCTATTCCTTGAAAGGGGTTATTTTAGAGCTTATTTGCAATAATTTAAGTCCACTCAACCGGGGGTCAAAACTCAATGGTTGTCAAGTTATTTGAGTTTTAACTTATTTTTTTTTAAAACCCGCCTTTCAATCTAAAACTGCTAATTGTGAAGAAACGACTTAAATAAGGAATGAAAAAAACCCATAATCTAATAGCCAATAAACGGCTGATTACGAAAAATCTAAAAAACATACCAAAACCTTTCAAAATGTTACCAATAAAATAATTTTAAAGTTACAAGTTTTTGGATTTTGTTTAAAATTCTGTAATTCTTTGAGGCATTACTTAAAAAAAAGTTATGACACATCGCGTAAAAATTACAGAAATTAGTTCCTCAGTTTATAAGTTTGCTACCATTAATAATAACAAAGGAGGTAGGGGATTTGACTTAGCGTACCTGATTCTTAATCAGTTTGTTTGTGTCACTTTAGTTTCTCTGTGGGCTTTGTTTGTCTTCGGTTTCTTATTTTATCTCATCTTCTTAGGATAGGAGTCATTAAAAGTAACCTTCGGTGATATTTCGATAAGTAATTTATCAGTAAGTTCCCGGTTGTCTTAAGTTTGCACCTGGTTTCGTTGGGGTCACTTACAAATTAGGTGCAAACTTAACGCAATCAGGAACTGATTGATAAATTACTTATTGAAATATAACCGAAGGCAACCTTTAGTGATTCCAATCCTAAGAAGATGAGATAAAATAAGAAACCGAAGACAAATAAAACCCACGGAGAAACGAAAGTTACACATACAAATTAAGATTTAGGGTCAGGTATACGCTAGGTGAAATCCCCTACCTGCTCGGTTATTATTATTATCTGTATGTCTTTCCCGTACACGAGACAATAGTGTCCCGGCCCTTTGGGAGGCGTGCGCGGAGCCGAAGCCAACGCGTAGAGGCCCTTTCGACAATTTAATGAAAGGCAACGTGTACACCCAGCGGATGCTGTCCCTGCCCGTGTCACAGGACGCACGCAGAGACAGCCCCCGCCAGATGCAAGGACTATTGTTGATTGATGGAATCTAAATTTACTGGGTTATGGTGGTGGAATTATGGACTAGATACTGGGTTATGGATTGAGACATGACGGCGCCTGTCAGGAAAAGTGTCTCATGGCTTTCGCGGCACTGACAGACCGTGACTTGCCCTCCGCTGATGGGCCCCTGTTAAATAGCGACATTATGAGCAATGGCCCAGGGGCAACACCGCTGCCGAGGGCTGCAGGGTGTCGAGAGGTGTGCTGCGCTTTCTCCGAGGGTACTCGCGGCGTTATGCCTTTTATCACTTCCACGCCTGGAGCATATAGCTCTCGCGACTCCACTCTGGACGGCCAGTTAAGGCAAGCCAGAGGCGGAGGTCCTTTCACTAAATCCCATGACCCTCCCTAAGGACCCCCCGGAGCACTCGGGTACGTGGGGTCGCTACTCCCCAACAGCTCGCCACAAGCTGCCCTGCGTTATTATTATTATTATTTTTTAATTATGCAAAAAATGTCAATAATTGTACTTTTTTAGAAAGCTTACGAACTGAGGAACAAATTTCTGTAATTTTTACGCTTTACGCTTTTTACGCTTTTTTTTATTTTTTTATTTCTGTAACTTTTTTTAAGTAATGTCTCAAAGAATTTCAAAATTTTGAACAAAATCCAGAAACTTTTGACTTCAAATTCTTTTATTGGTAATATTATGAAAGGTTTTAGTATGTTTTTAAAATTTTTCGTATTCAGCCGTTTATTGGCTATTAGATGATGGCTTTATTTCATTCCTAATTTGAGTAGTTTCTTCACAATTGGCAGTTTTAGATAGAAAGGCGGGTTTTTAAAAAAATAAGTAAAAACTCAAATAACTTGATAACCATTGAGTTTTAACCCCCGGTTGAGTGGACTTAAATCATTGCAAATAAGCTCTAGAATAACCCCTTTCAAGGAATAGGTCGAATTACCAGTCACCCTGTATATCGTCGCCAAGTCTGATTGAGTAAGATTGTCCCCAAATATTTAATCTTCTGGTGGGCTGACCTACCGTTTCGTGGTCTCCATTCGAGAGCCTTGGCACCTTATTTACCATATCGCCACGACCATGAACACTGTAGGCAACGTTTAGCGCATCGTCTTCCTACAAAAGGTCGCGATGTACCCGCTTGAATGTGTGCGCGCCGTGTACGAATGCACTACAAGCAAAGATTTAAGAACGCATAAGAATGCTCCGGTATGGGTCGCACTCACAGACGCGCGATCGTGCGTCTGTGTGAATACGTGTCGCGCGCTCCTAAACGGACGAATTACTCCAACTTCGGCCGTCTACTTGTTTGTCTTTTTACTTTGACTGTAGGCATATTTAGCGCATCGTTTATCATACCATACTGACTGACTACATAATTACCTACTTTAAATTATAAAAAAATACCTAATAAAATTTTACGAGAAATTTCGTAATGGCGGACATGAGTTGTGGATATGTCACGTTTAATGTAAACTTTAATTGCCTCTCCGAATCGCTTAATTGCCGATACGGCAAGGTTTCCAAACATGTTAAGCTTAATACCGGTAATCATTATATTATTACCGTGTTTGCCAAAACTGGGGCGCGCTTTTCAACCGGTACATTCACAACAAAAATACTTAAGTATTTTATAAAATTGCAGTTAAAACCTCTATGTACAGAATATGTAAGTGAGTATTTATACCTAATTTAAGTTAAATTAACACATACCTAATTAATTACATAAACAGAATTATAATTAGTACCCACATTAATTATTAAGTTTATTATTTGGACGATGTTATGCAGTAATCCACAAAAATATTAACTGTTTTTCTCATAATTACCCGCAACATTCATTTCATCATGTTAAAATCTCATACAAGTCGTTTAAACACAAGAGAAAAATATGTTCGTAGTAGGTACCTACTTATAGAAAAAGTGCGACCTTTTTTGTGGAAGTCTTTCGGTGAGACCTGTGTTCAGCACTGAATGCCAGAAGGTAGAAATTATGATGATGAATGATATCGAAAGCCGATCTTTCTTAAATTGTTAATGTAATAACTTGTACAGACGAGTTTGTCGGCGATTATACGAATAAGGTTATTCGGTACTTAATTTAAAAGTAAAAGTATCGCAATTCGTAGTAAATGTTACTCCATAAACTTTAAACTACTTACTAAAACTGTATCGGCATGCATTCACAGGAAATGTAGAAGGACTAAGGCAACTGTCCCAACGCCGGCGAGTAAGCGAGTAAAGTTGGGCGAGTAGCATTACATTGCGGATCTGAATAGGTCGATTGATCACACTGTGCCTGGTCAGCCCGCAATGAACTGTTACTCGCCCAACTATACTCGCTTACTCGCCGGCAGTGGGTCCAGTGCCTAAGGCACGTGTCCCAGCCGGCGAGTAGGGGAGACCGGGTATGGTTGTCACAGAGGTTGAATGTCTCAGCGGCCATAAAAGAATACTAAACCAAGGAATAAATACCTTGAATACTTTTCGCGCGCTCCTAAACGCCCGAAGTCTGACTACTTGTCTGTCTTCAGGGTTATTCTTCAGAAATATGTCTGTGACTTGTTCCTCTGTCTCCATATCTTTAGTATGAAAAAGGGCCAGAGGAATAAGGTGACCGCAGACATATTTCTGAAGAATAACCCTTTAATAGGTACTTTGGCTTTGTCGATCGCAAGCTTCCTTTTATGTTACAAATTAACTACACACATTTACATTTTCAATAGGGCACACGTGAGCCAGATGCGACGGTACACACATGTTCACAATCTGCCGCCAGAAAGTTTAACTAAAGAGGTTTTACTTAGAACATACGCCCTTTTAGTTCCAATGCGGTGGAACACTTGTAAACACCGCGTAGGTCAGACGGCAGGTTTTGAAACAATGTTATTTTATTTTTGGAGTTACTCCGAGTTTTGTCTATCTATTTGCTTTCTCATATGGGAAAGTGTCTTCTCGTTCAAGATACCTTAGTGCTTGAAGACCAGTCTTCAACCAGTGGGTATTACCGGTGACGAGCTACGGAGCCGAGACGTGGTCTAACTATGGGCCCCTTAAGGAAGCTCAGCGTCACTCAGCGAGCGATGGAAAGGGATCGCTCGGGATCTCTCTGCGAGATCGAATCAGAAATGAGGAGATTCATAGACGAACCAAGGTCACCGACATAGCAAACCGGGTAAGTAAACTGAAGTGGCAATAGGCAGCTCGAAGAACCGACGGCCGTAGGGGAAGGTTCTCGAGTGGAGACCACGTATTGGCAAGTGCAGGGTGACGGCCACCTGCGAAGTGGTCGGATGACCTGGTTAGGGTTGCGGGGACTCAATGGATGCGGGTCGCTTCTATCCGGCCCATGTGGAAGTCTATTGAGGAGGCCTGTGTCCAGCAGTGGACGTCCTATGGCTGAAATGATGATGATGATGGAAAAATCAAAAAATGTGTAAGACTTCTGTTGGGAAGCGACGCGACGCAAGAAATTCAAGTATGTACTTACATTAGGTACTTATTAAAAAATAATTTTATTGCGATTATTAATTTATTACGAAAAATAATTAATCGGGGTATTACATTATACATATGTGACATTCCGCGGGTGAAGAGGTACTTTATGGATATTGTCGCTTGCGTCTTTCTATCTTGATGTCCTATAGTAAGTAAGGGAGTTGGATACGACGTAAGCGACAATATCCATAAGGTACCTTTAGCTGCGGAACGTCACATATTATGTCATATGCGGAGACGAAAGGGGGAACTCGATTTCCACCGACTTGCCTATTATTTACCCGTGGAGGATTCTTTATTTGAGAACCATAAAACGTGTTCCTCCCCGGTTAAATAATAGGCAAGTTGGTGGAAATCGAGTTTTTGGACACCCCCCCCCCCCCCCCCCCGGTACTGACTTGGTTTAACATTACATCTCAAAAGTTGAAATCGTTTATATATGCTGTAGAAGACTGCGTTGCGAGACTTGCTTTCTCTTGCATCTTTTTACATGTCAAAATGCCATGGAATTTTAAATTATGACATGGAGCTGATCAGATGATCCAAATTACATGAGATAAATTCACGTCGAGTTCATTTATATCTACACATATTGAGAGAACAAAATTACCTGAACATACTTTTATGCTCCTGACAATATTTTTGTTCCCGTAAGTATGTAGATGTAAATGAATTTGACTGTACTTATAGTAAAACTTGACCGCCTGTATGAATAAGATGAAAAAAGTTAGAAAAAGTGTGACACAGGGGCTGACGTACCAATTATGTGAATGATTTGTCACATTGTATATCTTCTGCGGCCTGCTTATACCAATCGATGCTATTTCAAATATGAACATGCCATTAAAACTCACAAGCAATCAAACAAGTACACTATTATCAACTATCCTATATTTTGCCCTAAACCAATATACGATTGACACCGAGATGTGAAGTTAAACAAAAACTATAACTTGTAAAAATCTCCTTTCAAGTTCCGAAACGTTTTCGCCCGTCTCCGCTAAAGTAATTATTGTGTTTGAACTAATAAGATTGTCCTCGTAGTGGGTGGCGGGACATGACACACCTAATTTTTAGGGTTTCGTACCTCAAAAAGAAAAACCGAACCCTTATAGGATCACTTTGTGGCCCGTCTATCCGTCCGTCCGTCTGTCAAGACGCTTTATCTCGGGAACGCGTGGAGGTATTGAGTTAAAAATAAAACCATGTACTCATACAATACATATCATATCTACGGTCCCTTAAAGCTGTGAAAAAACCCAACTTCTAAATAAACGGAAAAAAAGCTACGGCCATATATGCAGCAAAAAACGTAAATTTCGACACCCTCAAGGAAATCAAAATTCAAAGGGTTCTGTTGACCTACCGTTTTCGTCACGCTTGCAAAGTTGAATACATAATTGTAAATAATATAATTCTTATACCAAGCTTACACATAGATGGCTTTTTGTATGGAGAATGACAGTCCTCTTGTTTTAATGGTCCTTGGTAATACCGTCTTATATACGTCAAGTATAGGGAAAAATCTGAAAACGATACATTTTAAATAAATCGCAAGATAAATAGACTTTATTGAGTGAGACAACCGAAATGTATAGGGTACTTTAATTTATCTTCATAATATCCTACAAAATACGGAATCCTCGGTGGGCGAGTTCTACTCGCACTTGCCCTATGTTATGATATTGTATGACTGTTTTGAAAAAATATACCTCGCCGAGTTTCTAGCCGGTTCTTCTTGGGGCAGAGGTTTACTCGTAAATCTTGACATTCACATGTCCATTCTAATAGTATGTCTAAATTGAAGAATAAAGAACTTCGACTTTGACTTTGTAATACTGATGGTTTCTTCAAATTGTATGTATAATGTTAATAATAATATAATTTTGTTGCCACAGTTCCACTTACGGAACTATTAACGTATTATTATTTCCTGGAGCGTGTTCATCATTCGTAGAATCCTAATTAATGCGTTAGATAAAATTAATTAATGCTGGTATTATGTTGTAAACACTATTGTATATATTTGCATTTATAACAAATACCTACGGCACGTGGCTTATGCTTTGCCGCCAGTAAATGTTATAGGATTATCACGTTTAGCTTAGTGGGAGGTGGTGGGAGTGACATCGCCTACGAAGCTAGAGGTCCCGGGTTCAATTCAAATCCTGGTAAGGGCAAATATTTGTGTGATGAGCACGAGTTGTTTTTGTTACTGAGTCCTGGACGTTTTTTAACTATTTAAATGTATATTTATCTATATATCTTATCTTATCTTGGTAATAGGGGTCCTTGCGGATACACTTCGACCCAATGGGATCTTTTGTGTAATTACCCCTTACCGCATCTACGCCATGGCCTGTTCCACCATCTCCATAAATCGGATGATGGACCCCATTGGTAGTGCCTGGAATTCATCTGGCTCTGGGTAGCCAGAGCCAAATTCCATCATTCTAGTTCTGGCCAGGGCATGACATTCGCACAGTATGTGTTTCATTGTCTCTGTTTCCTCGCCGCACATTCTGCATTCAGCATTGTCTGATAGTCCCATCTTGGTCAGGAGTCCTTGGACCCCGAAGTGACCTGTAAACACCCCCGCTATGATTCTGAGCTGTCTTCTGCTGTACTTTCTTTGTTTATTTGTCCAGCGTGTGTTGACTCTTTCCATAAAGAGCTTCGTTCGAGTGCCTCAGGCCTGCCGTGTTCCTCCACTCTAGTTGGTGTGTTATCTATATAAGTATGTATATCGTCGTGTAGTACCCATATAATAGCACAAGTATTGCTTAGTTTGGAACGAGCTCGATTTGTGTAAGGTTGTCCCCCGATATATTTATTTTATATTTTATCTATTTAATTTAATAAAATACATTGCAGATGGTCCAATGTTTTATAATATAAATTAAGAGAGCTTGGGTTGGGATGACTTCGCCCACTTAGTCATTCTTGACGGGTGCCCTTTATTTGGCATAATTTTATTTGTCCGAATGTATTGTTTAGCCCGAATTTTAAATCGCATAATTTTTCTCTAGCTTTAACGGCAAATATTTTGCAAAATCTTTTACATCAGCCATTTAGAACATATTAGGTTAGGTTAGGTTTCTTTTATAGTTATTCTGAAAAGTCAATATTATCTGTAAAATAACAATTATGCGTAAATAGTATTCGGGCAAATAGAACATTCGGACAAATAAAATTATGCCAAAAATAGGTGACCCATTCTTGACCTTAACTCGTCCACAATGCCAGGCTGTCAATTTGCAGTTTCTAATTCGTCACCTTCTTAACTTGTCCACATTTCTCTCTGGACAAGATTATGACAAAGTATGGTACATTTTTATTGTTTATTAATTTTATTACAAAGAATATTTTTTATACAAGTCGGCGACATAAAAAGGGAAACATTATTAGTATTGGTCCACAAAAATACGAGGTAGAAGGAAAAAACGTATGTACCTCGCGTGGTAAAAAGAAGTGGCGGCGACCTACTTTGCACAGTTCAGTTGCCGTCAATATTATTGTCAGATTTGAAAATCTCATAATAATGTTAGGTATAATTAATTGTTCAAATACCACCAAATGAAAAGGAAAATTTATGTTTTCCGTCACTAAATTGCACTTTTGGCGTGAAACGCCAAGCGAAAAACGTTACACGCTGGGTGCCCATACAAATCGACGAACTATTTATTTCCTTATATCTCGATATATGTGGTAAGTAATATCAGCGTTATTCTTCAGAAATATGTCTGCGACTTATTCCTCTGTCTCCATACATTTAGTATGAAAAAGGGCCAGAGGAATAAGGTGACCGGAGACATATTTCTGAAGAATAACCCATCAGCAAACTGATTGAAACACGCAACTACCATACTCGTATGTTTTGCATGTGTCGCAGCCAACTGGTTTAATCAGCCATTTGGTTAAATGCCTAGCATTTTCACTAAATTATGACCCGCCAACAGGTTGACGAGGCCCCGCTACGCGGGTCTTCTATTACTGCTCTGAGGGACACAAGCTAACTAACAAACCTAACATAAAATTTAAATGAAAAGGCTAGGCAGTTAATTAAATGGCTAATTAAGCTGGTTGGTGGCGACATATGCTTTAAATAGTTGAAAGGTAAATTCTTTATGAAATATGCGTGTATTAGAATTCTTGACATTATTTCTTGTGCATTAAAATAAACACGTTTTAATTATTCAGTACATATTTAACCTACAATAAATTCAGCGTTTAATGAAATCGGAACATCGCCCACTTTCCGCTGCATAAGATGTTTTATTCAACTGTATTAACTTTCAAATAGCGAATTATATTACCATAATTAAATTTGGAAGTGGTTAAAATAAATAATGATGTGGATTCTTGAATAATTTACTTTTTATACGCTAATTACCCTTGATCATGTTGGATTAAAATGAATACCTTAGAGCAGCGGTCGGCAACCTGCGGCCCGTGAACCGCTCACTTGCGGCCCGCGAGCCTCCCTGACTCTTTTGTATGTAAAGGTCAAAAATCATTGAGTGTATTATTTTGTACTGAACTTTTTCAATGCTTATTGCAAGAGCATGTCCGGATTAAAATCCTGGTAAGGGCAAATATTTGTGTGATGAGCACGAGTATTTGTTCCTGAGTCATGGGTGTTTCCTATCTATTTACGTATGTATTTATCTATATATGTATGTATATCGTCGTCTAGTATCTACCCATAGTATACAGGGTGGGAGGGACTATACCGACATACTTTAGGCATGAATTCCTGGTGGTGTGACGAGTAAATAATGTTATATCAACATGGGTCGAATATTGTCATTTTACATTAATAGTCTTATGGAACAAAATAAATCAGTAAATTAAGCCCCTCGTTATAAACATGTCCTTACTGGCTGAAAAGTTATCAAAAAGAAAAAAAAAAAGCTAAAATGGAAACGAAAGGTCAATTTTTTGGCCTCGTAGTCGCTTACCATCAAATACTGCGAAGGTTAATTCCTGTTTAGTTAAAGGATTTTAAATAAATAGTAAAGGTATCTTAGTCAGATTTATTAGGGCTTGTTACACACTTGGGATTTTTCATTTACAAAATAATGAATATCTCGGAAAGTAAGCGTTTTTCGACTATACATCACATAACATTTTTTACTCCTAATAGTTGTTAGAATCTACAGTTAAAGTTTGTCGGTATAGTCCCTCCCACGCTGTATACAAGCATTGCTTAGTTTGGGGCTAGATCGATTTGTGTAAGATTGTCCCCCAATATTTATTTATTTGAATATGCTAAATATCTCTATATGCCTAGCCGGTGTTGGATATAAAGTATCCTGTGTGTTATCCGGGTTCATAATCTAGTTAATGAAATCTCGAGAATTGTTTTAAAAGAATCATCAAAATCAATTTGAAATTGGTGGAGTAATTGCGTAAAGAACACAACATGATATACTTAATGGAATTCAAAAACCGTCCATTTTACAGAATCAGAATTATTTATTTGACAAACGTAGACAGGTAACATTGGTATAATTAACAAATGTGTTTGCCTCTTTGCCTCAAGGCATACAAATAGCTACAATAATTAGCATGCAACATTGCGTACTAGTTAGTGTTACCTAAATCAAACGTTCATACAATTTCTCAAATCTATTTATACTAATTTCTGTACATAGATTGAATGTTCATAATGTAACTTGTTGCCATATCATTATCATTTAAATAGTCTTGTACATTTGGGTTATTCTTCAGAAATATGTCTGCGACTTATTCCTCTGTCTCAATACTTTTAGTATGAAAAAGGGCCAGAGGAATAAGGTGACCGCAGACATATTTCTGAAGAATAACCCATTTATGAGTAATACGTCCATTAGAACCGAATCAATGTTACAAAATGATGTCCTACAGACACTTAATTTTGATCGTTCCCCGACCCCTCACAAGCACCCTTAACTAGCTGTCGTGTCGGCTATAATCAGCCATCACTCAGCCATCCACGGCAATCCGTCGTAAAATGATAAGCCATAATCAACATGAGCCCTCTCATTACCGCCCGTCATTAACGTGCGCGTAATTACCGTTTCCCGTGGCTAGAGGTGTACCGACTGTGTCGGTAAAGCCGACTATCCGGTCTAGTCGCCGACTAATCGTTTATTACAATTTTCACAAACTACAGGGCGGATTTCTTATTATTATGCAGTGATTCAAAGCATCTCTACGCTACACACAAGGACCTTAAAATAAATAGCCGGACGGAGCCTCGCCAACAGAGAACTGAAGCCATTTCTAGTAAGCCGGCTACTTGTACTTACGAGTCACACGCACACATCAACTAGTTTTTTCCTATTGCGAGCAGCACGCAAACATAGGTCGCCGACGGACTAGACATGCTTCAGTTCTTTGTTAGCGAGGCTCCGTCCGGCTATTTTTATTAAGGTCCTTGGCTGGCCTGGTTGATCATACAGATTTGTAAATCTAAAAATATTAACCCTCATAACATTTTGACGGTTAATATTTACAATCACATTTAAGTAGCTGTAATCATTATCAACCTATCGTTATCTGCTGGACTTAGGCATAATATAGCAGCAAGATTTGTTTCAGACGAAAGATGAGTTAGTTGGTAAATAAATTTTATTTTAGGAGCATTCCATGAAAACATATACTTTTTGTCCATTACGAAACGCTAGCTACCCTAATCAAACGTATTAGCTGCTAAAAAACACTACGAGTACGCATCTTAAAGCCAAGTTATAATATTACTTTACCGACATTCAGCTTCCTAATTTTACATGTCAAAAGTATTAAAAAGGTAGTGTCCCTTACAAACCGTTTACGTGGAATGCTCCTTTATTCTTTCTATGAATATGAAGCCGAGTATGCAACGGAAATAATAAATTTAACTGCCTATTTATTTATCTATCAAATGAATATTGTATGTATTTGAAACGTAGTCTTTGAAGTGATATTCGGTTAAATGTTTGTTGACAATTCAATAATAAACTAGTAATAGATATATGAGCGTCGATTAGTCGGTTAGTCAGCCAAGTCCCATCTCTAGTTCTAACCTAGTCAACAAAGCGATTTAAACCATACATTTTCAACTTTAGGTTTGAAATTAGTGCTCGACGGTTTTTTTACGGTTCCTCAACTACAATGTAGCTCGTCGTTAGAATGGTAAGCTTTCTATTGCCATATATACATGGTTGTTATTGTTATTACCTACTTAGTCTCAGCCTAGGAATTAATGCTTTTTATATTTTTGAGCAAGATTTTCGATGTGCACGGGATTGGGATTGCAATTGCCTTACATTACATATTGCATTTGAATACCTTTGACAAAGAATTATTGAACGAATGAGCGAAGGGAACGAAGGTCACCGTTTCAATATGGGGATTCCAAATCCTCAATACATTTGCGACATATAAACTAGTGAAATATTATTATTATAACTTCAATAAGTAGGTATAACATTCGCTTAAACGGATGTGGTTATACCCTATTGTTATTATAAACATTCGGTATTAAATGTAACTAGATTAACTTCGTTGGTTGGAAAGCGGTACTGTGGTGTAAGTGTAAACTTCATGTAACAATACGTTTTTTTACAAATGTTGTTGTTTACCTCCTGGCTCGCTGGCCACCTGTCGCGGGTTCGATTCTCGGTGAAACCGCCCATATGTTCCGAACATCGCAACAATACCTTGAATTCTGTTTATAACAGTGGTTCCCAACTCCCAACCTTTATTACCATATCAGCCACATTCTCATCGAGATTTGTATTATTACCCTTCCAAAAAATACGTATTATAAGCTTATAATAAACTACTCAAAGTAAAACGGCTTAATATTCATGCATATTACCCCTGAGAAAACTTTGTTTTACCCCTGGAGGGGTAATTAACCTCCACTGGTTTATAATGTTTAACATTAAAGTACAGGAGAGAGGTATTAGAAAAAAAAATAGACGGTGTGATATAGGAACTTTTGGACCTAAAAATAAGTTTTTAACTGACTTCATAAAATAAGGAGGTTCTTAGTTCGTCGGGTTCTTATACTTAGCAAAAATTATGCATGCATGTTAATGAACATTTTTAGATCAAACGGATACTGCCACTTGTGTCAAATTTATCTTGCAAGATTTGATTACAGAGCGGTACATACCGAGCCATGTGAGACTGACAAAAAGGTTGACAAAATATATTTATCTTTTTATACACCTGCTGCGCGTACGGAAAAAGCCGCTTTCTGGCCATGTGTAGACATAAAATGATGTACACAACACGGGAGGTAATAAAGAAAGCCCTCGATCGCACATTTACGTCCCTCGCTTGCAGCTCGGGCCGCAAACTTCTGCGATCTCGGCCTTTCTTTGTATTACCACCCTAGTCGTGTAATGTACTATTAATTCGCCGAAATCTGCCCATAAAAGCATTCCAACTTAGTTATATTTTTGATATGTTTTTTATGTGTACTCTACACCAAATAGGCACTGTAAAATAACAATACCTAATTTTAGGTACCTATTTAACATCCGGGAAGAGGAAATATAACCGCGATTAAGTATAAGTAATTAAAGTTAGTTCCATGGAGGTCGGGTAAGACACTAATATGGGATGCCACCTGTGTCGACACCCTGGCACCTTCCCATCTGCAGGCCACATACTCCAAGGCTGGAGCTGCGGCGGCAACGGCGGAACAGAACAAGCGGCGCAAATACGCCGCCCTCGGCGAGGGCTACATATTTGCGCCGTTTGGTGTCGAAACTCTTGGGCCGTGGGGGCCTAACGCCAGAGATCTCTACAAAGAGATTTCTAAACGGCTCATCGAGACGTCAGGCGATCAGAGGGCTGGCAGCTATTTCGGACAACGAATAAGTCTCGCCATCCAACGGGGCAACGCTGCCAGCCTCCTGGGCACCACGTCAACAGAAAATGACCTGGGGAGCATTTTCTATTTATAGGTTACATTTAGTAATAGTTATTTAGTTTTATTTAAAATTGTTGGAGATTACATATATAAATGAAACAAGTGTCAAATAGTAATTAAAACAAATTACACAATATTTTGACTGAATATAACGATGCTACGAAAAACTAAAAGGTAATTAGCCAAGTTGCAACAAATATATTTATCTTAGGTAGGTTTCTATTATTATTATTTTTTTGTTATGTTTCTGTTGCATGCAAAACAATAACAATAATAAATACTAAAACCACAAATTAATAATTGGCATTTATTCAACGCACGCAGCTAAAATAATAAACACCTCAAAATTGAGCATGTTGTTTATTTTCCTCTCCCTACACTTGTGGTAATATTGTCAATTATATTATAATACTGAACCCATAATTACCGATAATGATAATACCTGTTGTTTAATACAACGAGAAAACCAATAATAACACGTTTGGAACGTAAAATTAAACAATACACTTAATCCGTTCAAATTGGTATTTATAGGTAAGTAATAAAATAACACGTTGTTTATTTTTTGAAAACAAATAACACTATTTAATCCTCAAATATTATTAATTGTTAATCCTTATTACCTACTATTTGCGATAAGACCCGTCTGTAATCTTTTTTTAATCTCTGTAGACATCGTCCATTCTTTTACTGCAATAATAGTAATTTACGTATACCTATTATCTGGGTTTGTTTTGATTAAGTATAGTAGTTTCAGTTCAGAATAAGCTGGCGTGTTTCCACTTGAGATCGCCATTAGCAATAACAATAGGACTAAGTCGTGGTGATTGAATTCTTTGTAAAAACTTGCAAAACACGTGCGGCTTCAAATTCAAACGATCATGACACTTGCCCTGATGTTATCTTCCCTCTAATAATATAAGCAAACTTAAATAACCACTTAGTTGTTTTTTAAACTTATATACTTACTTTATATCTGTGAAACTAATTTGGGACGTTTTGAATATGTCGGTAACACTGTGAAATAGCACGCACTTGTTTTAAATACATAGGTACAAATCAGTACCTAATCACATAGTATAAAACAAAGTCGCTTTCTCTGTCCCTATGTATGCTTAAATCTTTAAAACTACGCAACGGATTTTGATGCGGTTTTTTTTAATAGATAGAGTGATTGAAGAGGAAGGTTTATATGTATAATACATGCATAATATAATAGAGAAACACCATACGAAGCCGGGGCGGGTCGTTAGTCATATTATATTGTAAAATAATTGTTTGGTACAATCCATCATCGTCATAATTTCAACGTTGATACGTTCACAGCTGAACATAGGTCTGCCCCAATGACTTCCACACCGAATGGTCGCACGCCTTCTGCCTCCATCGACTTCCAGCGACCTTAACCAGGTCGTCAGACCATTTTAGACGACCGGTTTAGTTGACGACCGGTTTAGCCTAGTGGTTAGTGATTCTGCCTGCGAAGCTGGCGGTCCTGGGTTCGAATCCCGGTAAGAGCAAATTATCTGTGTGTTGATGATGATATTTGTTTTGAGTCTTGGATGTTTTCTATGTATTTAAGTATTTGTTTTTATTAAATACGGTGACTGGTAATTCGACCTATTCCTTGAAAGGGGTTATTTTAGAGCTTATTTGCAATAATTTAAGTCCACTCAACCGGGGGTCAAAACTCAATGGTTGTCAAGTTATTTGAGTTTTAACTTATTTTTTTTTAAAACCCGCCTTTCAATCTAAAACTGCTAATTGTGAAGAAACGACTTAAATAAGGAATGAAAAAAACCCATAATCTAATAGCCAATAAACGGCTGATTACGAAAAATCTAAAAAACATACCAAAACCTTTCAAAATGTTACCAATAAAATAATTTTAAAGTTACAAGTTTTTGGATTTTGTTTAAAATTCTGTAATTCTTTGAGGCATTACTTAAAAAAAAGTTATGACACATCGCGTAAAAATTACAGAAATTAGTTCCTCAGTTTATAAGTTTGCTACCATTAATAATAACAAAGGAGGTAGGGGATTTGACTTAGCGTACCTGATTCTTAATCAGTTTGTTTGTGTCACTTTAGTTTCTCTGTGGGCTTTGTTTGTCTTCGGTTTCTTATTTTATCTCATCTTCTTAGGATAGGAGTCATTAAAAGTAACCTTCGGTGATATTTCGATAAGTAATTTATCAGTAAGTTCCCGGTTGTCTTAAGTTTGCACCTGGTTTCGTTGGGGTCACTTACAAATTAGGTGCAAACTTAACGCAATCAGGAACTGATTGATAAATTACTTATTGAAATATAACCGAAGGCAACCTTTAGTGATTCCAATCCTAAGAAGATGAGATAAAATAAGAAACCGAAGACAAATAAAACCCACGGAGAAACGAAAGTTACACATACAAATTAAGATTTAGGGTCAGGTATACGCTAGGTGAAATCCCCTACCTGCTCGGTTATTATTATTATCTGTATGTCTTTCCCGTACACGAGACAATAGTGTCCCGGCCCTTTGGGAGGCGTGCGCGGAGCCGAAGCCAACGCGTAGAGGCCCTTTCGACAATTTAATGAAAGGCAACGTGTACACCCAGCGGATGCTGTCCCTGCCCGTGTCACAGGACGCACGCAGAGACAGCCCCCGCCAGATGCAAGGACTATTGTTGATTGATGGAATCTAAATTTACTGGGTTATGGTGGTGGAATTATGGACTAGATACTGGGTTATGGATTGAGACATGACGGCGCCTGTCAGGAAAAGTGTCTCATGGCTTTCGCGGCACTGACAGACCGTGACTTGCCCTCCGCTGATGGGCCCCTGTTAAATAGCGACATTATGAGCAATGGCCCAGGGGCAACACCGCTGCCGAGGGCTGCAGGGTGTCGAGAGGTGTGCTGCGCTTTCTCCGAGGGTACTCGCGGCGTTATGCCTTTTATCACTTCCACGCCTGGAGCATATAGCTCTCGCGACTCCACTCTGGACGGCCAGTTAAGGCAAGCCAGAGGCGGAGGTCCTTTCACTAAATCCCATGACCCTCCCTAAGGACCCCCCGGAGCACTCGGGTACGTGGGGTCGCTACTCCCCAACAGCTCGCCACAAGCTGCCCTGCGTTATTATTATTATTATTTTTTAATTATGCAAAAAATGTCAATAATTGTACTTTTTTAGAAAGCTTACGAACTGAGGAACAAATTTCTGTAATTTTTACGCTTTACGCTTTTTACGCTTTTTTTTATTTTTTTATTTCTGTAACTTTTTTTAAGTAATGTCTCAAAGAATTTCAAAATTTTGAACAAAATCCAGAAACTTTTGACTTCAAATTCTTTTATTGGTAATATTATGAAAGGTTTTAGTATGTTTTTAAAATTTTTCGTATTCAGCCGTTTATTGGCTATTAGATGATGGCTTTATTTCATTCCTAATTTGAGTAGTTTCTTCACAATTGGCAGTTTTAGATAGAAAGGCGGGTTTTTAAAAAAATAAGTAAAAACTCAAATAACTTGATAACCATTGAGTTTTAACCCCCGGTTGAGTGGACTTAAATCATTGCAAATAAGCTCTAGAATAACCCCTTTCAAGGAATAGGTCGAATTACCAGTCACCCTGTATATCGTCGCCAAGTCTGATTGAGTAAGATTGTCCCCAAATATTTAATCTTCTGGTGGGCTGACCTACCGTTTCGTGGTCTCCATTCGAGAGCCTTGGCACCTTATTTACCATATCGCCACGACCATGAACACTGTAGGCAACGTTTAGCGCATCGTCTTCCTACAAAAGGTCGCGATGTACCCGCTTGAATGTGTGCGCGCCGTGTACGAATGCACTACAAGCAAAGATTTAAGAACGCATAAGAATGCTCCGGTATGGGTCGCACTCACAGACGCGCGATCGTGCGTCTGTGTGAATACGTGTCGCGCGCTCCTAAACGGACGAATTACTCCAACTTCGGCCGTCTACTTGTTTGTCTTTTTACTTTGACTGTAGGCATATTTAGCGCATCGTTTATCATACCATACTGACTGACTACATAATTACCTACTTTAAATTATAAAAAAATACCTAATAAAATTTTACGAGAAATTTCGTAATGGCGGACATGAGTTGTGGATATGTCACGTTTAATGTAAACTTTAATTGCCTCTCCGAATCGCTTAATTGCCGATACGGCAAGGTTTCCAAACATGTTAAGCTTAATACCGGTAATCATTATATTATTACCGTGTTTGCCAAAACTGGGGCGCGCTTTTCAACCGGTACATTCACAACAAAAATACTTAAGTATTTTATAAAATTGCAGTTAAAACCTCTATGTACAGAATATGTAAGTGAGTATTTATACCTAATTTAAGTTAAATTAACACATACCTAATTAATTACATAAACAGAATTATAATTAGTACCCACATTAATTATTAAGTTTATTATTTGGACGATGTTATGCAGTAATCCACAAAAATATTAACTGTTTTTCTCATAATTACCCGCAACATTCATTTCATCATGTTAAAATCTCATACAAGTCGTTTAAACACAAGAGAAAAATATGTTCGTAGTAGGTACCTACTTATAGAAAAAGTGCGACCTTTTTTGTGGAAGTCTTTCGGTGAGACCTGTGTTCAGCACTGAATGCCAGAAGGTAGAAATTATGATGATGAATGATATCGAAAGCCGATCTTTCTTAAATTGTTAATGTAATAACTTGTACAGACGAGTTTGTCGGCGATTATACGAATAAGGTTATTCGGTACTTAATTTAAAAGTAAAAGTATCGCAATTCGTAGTAAATGTTACTCCATAAACTTTAAACTACTTACTAAAACTGTATCGGCATGCATTCACAGGAAATGTAGAAGGACTAAGGCAACTGTCCCAACGCCGGCGAGTAAGCGAGTAAAGTTGGGCGAGTAGCATTACATTGCGGATCTGAATAGGTCGATTGATCACACTGTGCCTGGTCAGCCCGCAATGAACTGTTACTCGCCCAACTATACTCGCTTACTCGCCGGCAGTGGGTCCAGTGCCTAAGGCACGTGTCCCAGCCGGCGAGTAGGGGAGACCGGGTATGGTTGTCACAGAGGTTGAATGTCTCAGCGGCCATAAAAGAATACTAAACCAAGGAATAAATACCTTGAATACTTTTCGCGCGCTCCTAAACGCCCGAAGTCTGACTACTTGTCTGTCTTCAGGGTTATTCTTCAGAAATATGTCTGTGACTTGTTCCTCTGTCTCCATATCTTTAGTATGAAAAAGGGCCAGAGGAATAAGGTGACCGCAGACATATTTCTGAAGAATAACCCTTTAATAGGTACTTTGGCTTTGTCGATCGCAAGCTTCCTTTTATGTTACAAATTAACTACACACATTTACATTTTCAATAGGGCACACGTGAGCCAGATGCGACGGTACACACATGTTCACAATCTGCCGCCAGAAAGTTTAACTAAAGAGGTTTTACTTAGAACATACGCCCTTTTAGTTCCAATGCGGTGGAACACTTGTAAACACCGCGTAGGTCAGACGGCAGGTTTTGAAACAATGTTATTTTATTTTTGGAGTTACTCCGAGTTTTGTCTATCTATTTGCTTTCTCATATGGGAAAGTGTCTTCTCGTTCAAGATACCTTAGTGCTTGAAGACCAGTCTTCAACCAGTGGGTATTACCGGTGACGAGCTACGGAGCCGAGACGTGGTCTAACTATGGGCCCCTTAAGGAAGCTCAGCGTCACTCAGCGAGCGATGGAAAGGGATCGCTCGGGATCTCTCTGCGAGATCGAATCAGAAATGAGGAGATTCATAGACGAACCAAGGTCACCGACATAGCAAACCGGGTAAGTAAACTGAAGTGGCAATAGGCAGCTCGAAGAACCGACGGCCGTAGGGGAAGGTTCTCGAGTGGAGACCACGTATTGGCAAGTGCAGGGTGACGGCCACCTGCGAAGTGGTCGGATGACCTGGTTAGGGTTGCGGGGACTCAATGGATGCGGGTCGCTTCTATCCGGCCCATGTGGAAGTCTATTGAGGAGGCCTGTGTCCAGCAGTGGACGTCCTATGGCTGAAATGATGATGATGATGGAAAAATCAAAAAATGTGTAAGACTTCTGTTGGGAAGCGACGCGACGCAAGAAATTCAAGTATGTACTTACATTAGGTACTTATTAAAAAATAATTTTATTGCGATTATTAATTTATTACGAAAAATAATTAATCGGGGTATTACATTATACATATGTGACATTCCGCGGGTGAAGAGGTACTTTATGGATATTGTCGCTTGCGTCTTTCTATCTTGATGTCCTATAGTAAGTAAGGGAGTTGGATACGACGTAAGCGACAATATCCATAAGGTACCTTTAGCTGCGGAACGTCACATATTATGTCATATGCGGAGACGAAAGGGGGAACTCGATTTCCACCGACTTGCCTATTATTTACCCGTGGAGGATTCTTTATTTGAGAACCATAAAACGTGTTCCTCCCCGGTTAAATAATAGGCAAGTTGGTGGAAATCGAGTTTTTGGACACCCCCCCCCCCCCCCCCCCCGGTACTGACTTGGTTTAACATTACATCTCAAAAGTTGAAATCGTTTATATATGCTGTAGAAGACTGCGTTGCGAGACTTGCTTTCTCTTGCATCTTTTTACATGTCAAAATGCCATGGAATTTTAAATTATGACATGGAGCTGATCAGATGATCCAAATTACATGAGATAAATTCACGTCGAGTTCATTTATATCTACACATATTGAGAGAACAAAATTACCTGAACATACTTTTATGCTCCTGACAATATTTTTGTTCCCGTAAGTATGTAGATGTAAATGAATTTGACTGTACTTATAGTAAAACTTGACCGCCTGTATGAATAAGATGAAAAAAGTTAGAAAAAGTGTGACACAGGGGCTGACGTACCAATTATGTGAATGATTTGTCACATTGTATATCTTCTGCGGCCTGCTTATACCAATCGATGCTATTTCAAATATGAACATGCCATTAAAACTCACAAGCAATCAAACAAGTACACTATTATCAACTATCCTATATTTTGCCCTAAACCAATATACGATTGACACCGAGATGTGAAGTTAAACAAAAACTATAACTTGTAAAAATCTCCTTTCAAGTTCCGAAACGTTTTCGCCCGTCTCCGCTAAAGTAATTATTGTGTTTGAACTAATAAGATTGTCCTCGTAGTGGGTGGCGGGACATGACACACCTAATTTTTAGGGTTTCGTACCTCAAAAAGAAAAACCGAACCCTTATAGGATCACTTTGTGGCCCGTCTATCCGTCCGTCCGTCTGTCAAGACGCTTTATCTCGGGAACGCGTGGAGGTATTGAGTTAAAAATAAAACCATGTACTCATACAATACATATCATATCTACGGTCCCTTAAAGCTGTGAAAAAACCCAACTTCTAAATAAACGGAAAAAAAGCTACGGCCATATATGCAGCAAAAAACGTAAATTTCGACACCCTCAAGGAAATCAAAATTCAAAGGGTTCTGTTGACCTACCGTTTTCGTCACGCTTGCAAAGTTGAATACATAATTGTAAATAATATAATTCTTATACCAAGCTTACACATAGATGGCTTTTTGTATGGAGAATGACAGTCCTCTTGTTTTAATGGTCCTTGGTAATACCGTCTTATATACGTCAAGTATAGGGAAAAATCTGAAAACGATACATTTTAAATAAATCGCAAGATAAATAGACTTTATTGAGTGAGACAACCGAAATGTATAGGGTACTTTAATTTATCTTCATAATATCCTACAAAATACGGAATCCTCGGTGGGCGAGTTCTACTCGCACTTGCCCTATGTTATGATATTGTATGACTGTTTTGAAAAAATATACCTCGCCGAGTTTCTAGCCGGTTCTTCTTGGGGCAGAGGTTTACTCGTAAATCTTGACATTCACATGTCCATTCTAATAGTATGTCTAAATTGAAGAATAAAGAACTTCGACTTTGACTTTGTAATACTGATGGTTTCTTCAAATTGTATGTATAATGTTAATAATAATATAATTTTGTTGCCACAGTTCCACTTACGGAACTATTAACGTATTATTATTTCCTGGAGCGTGTTCATCATTCGTAGAATCCTAATTAATGCGTTAGATAAAATTAATTAATGCTGGTATTATGTTGTAAACACTATTGTATATATTTGCATTTATAACAAATACCTACGGCACGTGGCTTATGCTTTGCCGCCAGTAAATGTTATAGGATTATCACGTTTAGCTTAGTGGGAGGTGGTGGGAGTGACATCGCCTACGAAGCTAGAGGTCCCGGGTTCAATTCAAATCCTGGTAAGGGCAAATATTTGTGTGATGAGCACGAGTTGTTTTTGTTACTGAGTCCTGGACGTTTTTTAACTATTTAAATGTATATTTATCTATATATCTTATCTTATCTTGGTAATAGGGGTCCTTGCGGATACACTTCGACCCAATGGGATCTTTTGTGTAATTACCCCTTACCGCATCTACGCCATGGCCTGTTCCACCATCTCCATAAATCGGATGATGGACCCCATTGGTAGTGCCTGGAATTCATCTGGCTCTGGGTAGCCAGAGCCAAATTCCATCATTCTAGTTCTGGCCAGGGCATGACATTCGCACAGTATGTGTTTCATTGTCTCTGTTTCCTCGCCGCACATTCTGCATTCAGCATTGTCTGATAGTCCCATCTTGGTCAGGAGTCCTTGGACCCCGAAGTGACCTGTAAACACCCCCGCTATGATTCTGAGCTGTCTTCTGCTGTACTTTCTTTGTTTATTTGTCCAGCGTGTGTTGACTCTTTCCATAAAGAGCTTCGTTCGAGTGCCTCAGGCCTGCCGTGTTCCTCCACTCTAGTTGGTGTGTTATCTATATAAGTATGTATATCGTCGTGTAGTACCCATATAATAGCACAAGTATTGCTTAGTTTGGAACGAGCTCGATTTGTGTAAGGTTGTCCCCCGATATATTTATTTTATATTTTATCTATTTAATTTAATAAAATACATTGCAGATGGTCCAATGTTTTATAATATAAATTAAGAGAGCTTGGGTTGGGATGACTTCGCCCACTTAGTCATTCTTGACGGGTGCCCTTTATTTGGCATAATTTTATTTGTCCGAATGTATTGTTTAGCCCGAATTTTAAATCGCATAATTTTTCTCTAGCTTTAACGGCAAATATTTTGCAAAATCTTTTACATCAGCCATTTAGAACATATTAGGTTAGGTTAGGTTTCTTTTATAGTTATTCTGAAAAGTCAATATTATCTGTAAAATAACAATTATGCGTAAATAGTATTCGGGCAAATAGAACATTCGGACAAATAAAATTATGCCAAAAATAGGTGACCCATTCTTGACCTTAACTCGTCCACAATGCCAGGCTGTCAATTTGCAGTTTCTAATTCGTCACCTTCTTAACTTGTCCACATTTCTCTCTGGACAAGATTATGACAAAGTATGGTACATTTTTATTGTTTATTAATTTTATTACAAAGAATATTTTTTATACAAGTCGGCGACATAAAAAGGGAAACATTATTAGTATTGGTCCACAAAAATACGAGGTAGAAGGAAAAAACGTATGTACCTCGCGTGGTAAAAAGAAGTGGCGGCGACCTACTTTGCACAGTTCAGTTGCCGTCAATATTATTGTCAGATTTGAAAATCTCATAATAATGTTAGGTATAATTAATTGTTCAAATACCACCAAATGAAAAGGAAAATTTATGTTTTCCGTCACTAAATTGCACTTTTGGCGTGAAACGCCAAGCGAAAAACGTTACACGCTGGGTGCCCATACAAATCGACGAACTATTTATTTCCTTATATCTCGATATATGTGGTAAGTAATATCAGCGTTATTCTTCAGAAATATGTCTGCGACTTATTCCTCTGTCTCCATACATTTAGTATGAAAAAGGGCCAGAGGAATAAGGTGACCGGAGACATATTTCTGAAGAATAACCCATCAGCAAACTGATTGAAACACGCAACTACCATACTCGTATGTTTTGCATGTGTCGCAGCCAACTGGTTTAATCAGCCATTTGGTTAAATGCCTAGCATTTTCACTAAATTATGACCCGCCAACAGGTTGACGAGGCCCCGCTACGCGGGTCTTCTATTACTGCTCTGAGGGACACAAGCTAACTAACAAACCTAACATAAAATTTAAATGAAAAGGCTAGGCAGTTAATTAAATGGCTAATTAAGCTGGTTGGTGGCGACATATGCTTTAAATAGTTGAAAGGTAAATTCTTTATGAAATATGCGTGTATTAGAATTCTTGACATTATTTCTTGTGCATTAAAATAAACACGTTTTAATTATTCAGTACATATTTAACCTACAATAAATTCAGCGTTTAATGAAATCGGAACATCGCCCACTTTCCGCTGCATAAGATGTTTTATTCAACTGTATTAACTTTCAAATAGCGAATTATATTACCATAATTAAATTTGGAAGTGGTTAAAATAAATAATGATGTGGATTCTTGAATAATTTACTTTTTATACGCTAATTACCCTTGATCATGTTGGATTAAAATGAATACCTTAGAGCAGCGGTCGGCAACCTGCGGCCCGTGAACCGCTCACTTGCGGCCCGCGAGCCTCCCTGACTCTTTTGTATGTAAAGGTCGCTATATTCAGAATTATATCGTCGTCTAGTATCCATAACACAAGCCTTATTGAGCTTACTATGGGGCTAGTTCGATTTGTGTTGATTGATATTTATTATTATTTATTTATATAAAATCACAAAAGAAAGAATCAGACATGTGAAAGAGCCCTTGAGGCCTACTTACAGAAATAAATTATTTCATTTCATTTCACAAATTATTAACAAAGTGCGGCCCGCGTTAATTTCGTTAGCTGTGGCCCTTGGCTGCTAAAAGGTTGTCGACCGCTACCTTAGAGCAGGGGTCACCAAATGGCGGACCGCGGTCTGAATCCGGACCGCGGACCTATTTTTGCGGACCTTAAGTACCGTAAGGTACTAAGAAACGGACATCGATAGTAATTTAATTTTAAAACCGGACCCCTAAAGAAATTAATTGGTGACCCCTGCCTTAGAGATTTTTGGTTTCCGCATTTATTAATATCGGAAAGATCTGGATGACTGAATAATTTTATTATTTCTATTCGAGGCGTTGGATTTCGATGCTAACCGTCCAGGTTTAATCAAGGACCTTAAAATAAATAGCCGGACGGAGTCTCGCCAACAGAGAACTGAAGCCATTTTTAAGGGTGTGTAATGATTTGCATACAAACAATTTGCTAAGTTTCATTTTGCATAACACGAATTGCATAATTTCAATATGTATAAGTAATTAAGTAGTATAAAAATAAAATGAATAAAAACAAATTGCATAATTTCATTAAACATAATAGACAATACTCATAATGTAAATTTTCATAATTACCAAATACTATAATAGTCACCTTGTATAATATTTAAAAAACATAATACTCATTTTGTATAACAACAAAGCGCATACTTTCATAAATCATAACTAGCAATTTTCATAATAAACTAGTTGTATAATTGTTACTTTGTATAGCATTTAAACAATTTTTTATATTTATATTTTATAAAGAAAAAGCTTACAACCTAACCAAAACAAGTTTCTTTCCTTCATAACATTCTCAGTCTATAAGTGAAGTTTTCCTGCCAGCAGTTCATTTTTGTTAGGGGATGCAGTTCAAACCGAACCTAAACCTAACTTAACCTAACCTACTGTTTCTGCCAGCAGTTCGTTTTTGTTGGGGGACGCAGTTCAAACCTAACCTAACCTACTTTTTCTGTCTAATCTTTTTTTCATGCGGGGGGCTTCGCCCCCCGAGCCCCCCTTGTGGAGGGCTGCGCCCCCCCGTCCCCCCTTTTTTGGCCTTTCCATAGCTAAGAACTCGAGCAGAACTCTAGTTGCTTAAATGTTTTAACCTAATCTAAGCCCCTTTTCTATCAATTGTTTATTTTGTAAGGACACAGTTCTAAATATGACCTAACTTTTTTAGCAACAGTTCTTTATTATGTGATTTATGAGAGATCAAAGTTCTAACCTAACCTACCAAGTTAGGTTAGAATTGCTAGATGTTAAATGTTATTAGTTCATTGTTATACTGAATGAACATTTGTCCAATGGCAATATATCACTTGATTATTATAATAAATGTTTTTATACTACTTAACAATTATGCTAAACGTATATTATATCAAATATTATTAGACCATATGATCATTATACTTCTTACACTTTATACCAAAAGTCATTCGGTTTTTTAACGTTATACCAAATGTTGTTATGGTAAATGAGTATTATGCTACTTGAAAATTATGTAAAAAACGTGCATTATGTTGTTCAAACGTAGTTTAATGAAATTATGCAAAATGTTTGTATGACAATTGAACGGCACCCCATTTTTAATAAGTCGGCTGCTTGTACTTACGAGCCGCACGCACACATCAACTAGTTTTTTCCTATTGCGAGCAGCATGCACACATAGGTAGCCGGCTTATTAGACATGCTTCAGTTCTTTGTTAGCGAGGTTCCGTTCAGCTATTTATTTTTCATCACACTTGCTCGAAAATGGTATTTTCATCACACTTGCTCGAAAATGGTGTTATTACACGCAGGTTCTGCGGGCCGTAAATGACCTATTACGCCCTAGGGCGTAATGGTTTCTTTTTTAATTTGAATACGCTGGTTCTGATTTACTGCCTGTCGACCGAGGCCTTAAACCTTGTCATGTCTTACCTTAGCCAAAGAATTCAGAAAGTGGTTGTTAACCGAATTGAGTCTAGTGGTTCGACTGTAAAGCTCGGAGTACCGCAGGGCTCGATTTTAGGTCCGTTTCTCTTTCTTGTGTATATAAATGACCTTCCTTACCACATAGAACAAAATTGTAAAATAGTTTTATTTGCTGATGACACCTCATTGATTTTCAAAGTTGATAGACAACTAGATGACTATAGTCACATCAATGAGACCTTAAAATTAGTGCTACAGTGGTTCACAGCAAATAACCTGGTTCTGAATGCAAAGAAGACAAAGTGCGTGAAATTCTCTTTGCCAAATGTAAGAGAGGTTGACACATCTATATCTTTAAACGGTGAGAAACTTGATCTTGTTAACAATACACTCTTTCTTGGGCTTACCCTGGATCACAACTTGCAATGGGCGCCTCATATATCTACTTTGGCTAACCGGCTGAGCTCTGCCGCTTTTGCTATAAGACGAATAAGGCAATTCACTAACGTGGAAACCGCTCGCCTTGTTTATTTCAGTTACTTCCATAGTATTATGTCTTATGGCATACTGATCTGGGGTAAAGCAGCAGACATAGATACCATCTTTGTTCTACAAAAAAGAGCGATTCGATCCATATATAACTTAGGATCTAGAGATTCGCTGAAAGAACGTTTTAAGGAAATAGAAATCCTCACAGTGGCTTCACAGTACATATTAGACGTGATAATGTATACGCACAAGAATATCAGCTCCTTCAAAAAGCAGTCTGATGTCCACAGTTTAAATACGCGGAACAAACATAAGCTGTTTGTCCCAAAAATCCGTCTACAGAAAGTAAGAAAATCTTTCGTGGGCAACTGTGTTAGATTCTACAATAAGGTACCCCTAGATGCATGGGAACTGCCTTATAGTTCGTTTAAAAATTACATTAAATCTGCGCTTTTGAAGAGAGCTTATTATAAAGTCCAAGATTACTTGGATGACAAAGAACCATGGCCAAAGCATCAGTCGCAGCAGTCGTCGAAATAGGGCAGTGTCCCGGAGAGGTTTAGGTACATGATGCCTACAGATGGCGTCGCTGCTACGGGCTGTATCGTTCCATTGTTACACTTATTTTTATTTTTATTGTAATTTTATTTAATTATTTGCATTTTGACATACTTAATACATACCTGTTATGTATACTGTAGCTAGTTGTAATGACTGTTAGCTTAATAGTCTATTTCTCGACGTGAAACATACGTTTCCCATTTTGTATTTCGACGTTTGGAGTTCCTTTACACCTCCAAAACATAATGTTTTGACAACGGAGACTCCTTACATCTCCATAAATTTTAGTCTATGTTTGCCTATTTTCTATATTTTTTATCGTGTTTTGACGCCTAGAGACCCTTTACATCTCTAAAAATGTAGTTTTAAGTTTTGTAATGTAATGGATCCGGAGATTATATACGTCTCTCGGTAAAATGTAAAAAAAACTGTGCCCAGTTATTTGCTTGTTGCATTTTTTTAAATATTGTCATCTTATGTAATAATGTCACAATTGTTGTAATGTTGTTTTTAAAAGAGAAACTGGTGAGTTTCTTCAGGCGCTTCTTCTCACCAGAAGGTCATCTACCGAAGCGCCAAAAGAAAAGAATCAGACATGTAAAAGAGCCCTTGAGGCCTACTTACAGAAATAAATGAGTTTGAGTTTGAGTTTGAGTTTGACTCTTATTTGTCATGTTCAAAGGAAACGCCAACTTACCTTTTTAACTTTTATCACTGAATTTTTATTTAAAGAGAACTGTTATTGTATATTAAAACGAGGGGCGTAAAGAGAAACCAATTCTTTTCTAGTTTTCAATGGTTTATTCTTCTAGACAGCAATTATTTCGACAGTCCAAACTTTATAGGTAATTCGTTTCACGCCATCGCATCGCGTCCCGTTGGCAGTTGTCATTTTTCACTCTTGTGTTGCCACAATAACAATATGTGGGAAAACACCATAGAGGTTTTGGGGACTAATGTCTGGCTGATTGGCGGGGCTGGCATGCCCGGCGGAATGCGGCCGCATTCGGCAGAGCTTCGGCAGAGCTCGGCTGGGCATTGGCAGAGCCCGGCGGACAGCGGCAGCTAGTCCGGCAGAAAGGCAGGCGAGGCGGCTTTTTATGACAGGCGGCGCTGGCATACGTTACAATCGGCCATCCTGCAACAATTGCTCCCGCAATGGGAACAAACAAATCGATAAGCATTTATGTGGTCAACTGTACTTTTTCTGAATAGTCTCAAACTGCAAGTCAAAACCAGTTAAGTGAGCTCAAACACTATGGGTCTATTTTGTGTAGTTTAGATAATCCTATAGCCACCTTCCGACTTTATCATCAGATCAGCTGCATTGTACCATAATATTGCATTGCAATGTATACCAAATTTAAGCTCAATCAAAAGTCAAAAAGGTGTCCTAATTCAGCTTGCAAAATTTTCTCAAACATACTAACAATCATTGCAAGTTAATAAAAGTTTTTTTTTTAAAATAAAACAAACAAGTCTTCAATCTCAAGTAGGTCATCTGACCCTGTGGCGCAGTCAGGCATAGGAGTTATATCTTATGCTAACTGATCCTGCCAACCGTGTAAGCATTATTCAGTATTTGTAATTGCCTGTGATGTTAATAAAAATAAAGAGGCAAGAGTAAAGTTCATGGAGCATTCACCATAAATTCTGTACTCAATTAGCTTTATGATTTTATTTTTATGCCTAACATGCCTTATTTAGCCTAACATAATGTGGCTCTTAATATTGTGTCATGTGAAAACTCAAATTTGTATGAATGCAACTTATTCACTGAACATACCATATACACACAGGTGTTACAGGTTGACTGGTAGAAAATGCTTTACGTCCACCTATTATATTCTATGTTGTCCATAATACACGGAATAATTTGCCTAATACTTGAATTAATTATAACTATAAAAATTAAAAATAACATTAACATTATGAGCACATTATGGGACCAGCTTGCGGAAAGCATTATCATACTCTAAGCTAAAGGTAAGTACACTATAAAGAGCATTCTAATAAGGAATCCTGACATTATGAAGAATGCTTGCAGTCCTGACAGGGGACGGTACATGGGCCTTGGCTGTGTCAGGTGGAGGGATAATCCAGTTGATTGCAACTCTCAGTGAGACCGAAAGATGGTTCGGAGAGAAAATAATAAATTCTTATCATTATGCATTTGCACGTTTTTCTATTCGTGCAATCTAAGTACTAGTAACAAGAAAGTATCCATAACACAAGCCTTATTGAGCTTACTATGGGGCTAGTTCGATTTGTGTAAGATTGTCCCCTAATATTTATATTATATTATTTTATATTATATTAAGTACTGCTAGCCAACAAACATTCTAAATTAATTTTAGTACCTAAAATAAGTAATTCATAAACATGTAAATTGCTACACCCTACCAGTGTACCTAGGTTTAAGTCCTTATGTATTGGTTTATGCAATAAATAAATACTAAATACATTCTAAATTTTATCATATAATCTGCTGTTAATCAATGCATTATTCTCAAAATCTAAATAGGCTGGGCTGGCAATGAGTTAAAACTTTCTTTTAAAAATCATCCAATTGACTACCTCAAGATGAACAGATTTTCTTTATCAACTGAGTTTTGAATTAGGGTATGAGCATGTGTAATATATTCCTCAAGGTTATATTTTATGAAAGCATCTGTCAGAAATCAAAGGTTTCATCAATTGATTCCAAGGACAATGGTTTTGCTACAGTTGCATGAAGAGTAAAGATCTACAGTGGACTAGCATTTTCCCGCGGCTCCGCCCGCGTTGTTTTGCAATATTGGTATACGTAACCTATGCAAAGGGCCTAAACAGCAAGTCTCTAATTAAAAGAAATTGTATATTACCGTCTGCTTTCTGCAGTTCGTTTTCCTTTTACGACTCATGCCGGTGATCAGAGAATTAAGCAGGCGATAGCAGAGCAGATTCGTATTTACTTTAGGACATAGCCAGCTATGCAATTCCTCCAAACTTCCATAAACTGTTTGTAAAGGGCGCGTTAACTTACTAAACGATTTTCTTTTTTGTTCTTTATCTTATTTACAAAGATAACACGGCTAATGTCCGAATTGTCCGACTGACGGATAAACTGACGTTGACGTATCGTATCTCTTGGATGTTACCAGGTGTACAAAACCGAGGATAAAAATATCACTAAACTAAACGAACATATGATATATATCATTAAGAGAAATTGTATGGCCTTACTAAATAATTGTGATGGATTATTTTGTACAGAAACAAGCACTTTCCCTATTTAATTACAATTCTGTTTTCCGACTTAGGCAGTACCGCATCTAATTCAGTATTACCAGTACGGAATAAACGTCAATGGCAGGCATATTATAGACAACACAACACCAATATTTAAACAGTACTGTTTGTTGAGGCTGTGTTTAGATATCTTTTTTTTTGTTTGCTTGCCTGGGAATCAACCATCTTGTTTAATAACAAAGAGAATATAATCACTATACTTGATTCCAATCCATTAATATGAGAATAGGACGCCTTATCCTCGTATTCAGCAAATTTTAAGAGTGGTGCACAGTGTTATAGAAATGACTCTGACTTGACATTACCCTAGCTGATCGGATACCAAACATAAAACTTGTCACAGAACAGCATAAGAAGATCACACTGTAGCAGCAGTATAACGAGACAGGATACTTGGCAAAACTAAGGACGGGGAATTGACGAAGTAGGTTCGATATAGTGATCAAGATCATAAATATGGGAAGCAAGACCTTAACTTAAAAGTCAGACAACATTACCACACAGCTACTAAACATTGGATGAGGCTGACATTAGACTGATTTAATAAGTAATAGTTAGTACCCAGCCGAGTAAAGAGTAGGCCAAGGCATATAAAGCGACATTTTGCAGCTATAAGAACAGATTTATGGGTGTATTCATGTGCAAACATATAATTATTTTATGATATGGCTGTGCAAACTGGCTAAGATAAGCAGAGTGAAATGAAGTACTTATGGTTTTCTGGATGCAGCATCTGGATTGTTTCTAAAAATTCAGTTACAAATCTGATTGTTGGAGAAATCTGAATAATATTGGCATCATCGGTAATTAATAAAATTCAAGTGCTGGTGACTCACTAGCTGCTGAATGTACAATTTTTATTCATTAAGTCTATACTTCTAAGGCGTTTTAAAGTTTCTGCAAGCAATCATTCTTTCAAAATATTAAATCAATGCAATAATTATGGCTGTTTTCATTTAAATACCTTTTATTTATTTAGCAAGGCAATGCAATTGATTGTATAATTGTTAGGAAGGCTGTAAAGTTTATTAGCAGATACAGAAGTGGCTGGCTGGCTTACTACTGACCTGACATGTGGCTGGCAAGTAGAGGCGCATCTGGCTATGGCTAGGACCGGCCTAGGCTGGCTTACAACATTCTCCATACTGATGTGACTGACTTCCATGTTTTGTTCCTCGGCTCAGGTGACTGTGACAGGCAAATAGTATGCAACATCCTGTAACTCATGGCGATGGCGGCATGTGAGGGAATTTGCAGGCTTGCCATCAGAAATTGCCCAAGGACCAAAACCCTTTTTCTTGTTCCTGTCTTGTGCTAAGCTGATACATTTTCTTCATTGTATACTGTTTGTCTGGGTTCCCTGCAGTCAGGTTACAGAGGTCAGATGGCAGTTGCTCCAATGTAATAGACATAAAGCACCAACGAAACAGGAAAACACTACGACGATGATGAGTTGACCGTATAAATCTTCTGCCTCATGGTCAAATTCAGGAATCAGTGATGCATTCGGTCTTTTGATTCGACACTCAAGAGCTTCTTCATTTATGTCATTTCCGTCTTTCTGTATCTCATTCGACAACGAATCCCGTAGGTAGTAACTTCGTTTCAAGTAGATATGAGCACTCTTTTTAGTCTTTCTGTTTTGCGTCGTCTCCTATCGCCTTTTAACCAGGAGGCCGTACACATTGACCAGCGCGGTCGAGGTTACTGCGTTTCAATTGTTTTTTTTTCTTTCTTTATCCCAGTTCTGAGTAAAACGAGGGGCGTAAAGAGAAACCAATTCTTTTCTAGTTTTCAATGGTTTATTCTTCTAGACAGCAATTATTTCGACAGTCCAAACTTTATAGGTAATTCGTTTCACGCCATCGCATCGCGTCCCGTTGGCAGTTGTCATTTTTCACTCTTGTGTTGCCACAATAACAATATGTGGGAAAACACCATAGAGGTTTTGGGGACTAATGTCTGGCTGATTGGCGGGGCTGGCATGCCCGGCGGAATGCGGCCGCATTCGGCAGAGCTTCGGCAGAGCTCGGCTGGGCATTGGCAGAGCCCGGCGGACAGCGGCAGCTAGTCCGGCAGAAAGGCAGGCGAGGCGGCTTTTTATGACAGGCGGCGCTGGCATACGTTACAATATACATGTAAACACATATTTCGGTAATATTTAATTAAATGTTTAAATAGTGTATTTCAGTATTTTGCAAATATAAATGCAACCGTTTTAGGTCTTTACCGCTATGGTTTCCGAACGTGATTTGACATTCGCATTGTCTATGGATATGTCACTAATGTCAATGTCAGTTTTAACATTTTATTTAGGTTAAGTAAGGTTATTTTCTTTAGATTTCAACTGAGATTTCCTCACAAGTGTGATGAAAAACATTGTGTGTGCCACGGGCGGTAAAGGAATTACAAACTCGTGTTGTTAAAGCCCTTGGCTTCGTCTCGGGCTTGTAACAAACTCTCGTTTGTAATTCCTTACTTACCGCCCTTGATACACAATGTACTATTACCGCTATGGCTTCCGAACGTGACTTGACATTCGCATAATGGATATAATTATGTCACTAATGTCACTTTCTGGTTTACAATTTTATTTAGGTTAAGTAAGGTTAAGGTAAGGTAAGATTTTCTTACAAGTGTGATGAAAAACATTGTGTGTGCCACGGGCGGTAAACTCGTGTTATTAAATTAAAGTCCTCGGCTTCACCTCGGCCTTGTAGCAAACACTCGTTTGTAATTCCTTACTTACCGCCCTAGATACACAATTTACTATTAAGGTCCTTGGGTGACGGGTTTAATCGTCTATTACCGACCGACCAACCAGACATTTCAACCAGTTGGACGGTTAGTACTTATTTTTCCCAACCGACAACCTGGTTGGTAGGTTAATAATAGAGATTCCCGACGTACACCCTGGCTGTCAGGTTGATACTTTTTTTTTCCCAACTAACCATCCAAGCTGCCAACTAGATGGTCGGTTAGTACTTTTTTCCTAATCAGCCAATTCAGCTGGCAACCAGGTGCTCAGTTGGTACTTTTTTCCTCACCTGCCAACCAGACACGCCAGCTGATTGGTCAGTTGGTACTTTTTTCCTCACCTGCCAACCAGACACGCCAGCTGATTGGTCAGTTGGTACTTTTTTCCTCACCTGCCAACCAGACACACCGGCTGATTGGTCAGTTGGTACTTTTGTCCTCACCTGCCAACCAGACACACCAGCTGATTGGTCAGTTGGTACTTTTTTCCCAACGGACCAACCAGACACACCAGCTGATTGGTCAGTTGGTACTTTTTTCCCAACGGACCAACCAGACACACCGGCTGATTGGTCAGTTGGTACTTTTTTCCTCACCTGCCAACCAGACACGCCAGCTGATTGGTCAGTTGGTACTTTTTTCCCAACGGACCAACCAGACACACCAGCTGATTGGTCATATGAATCACATTATTTAAGTAGTGAGTAGTAGTAAAAATGTACAAACTCACATCTTTAGAAATGTAAACTAAACAATAATAATAATAGAGCCATTTATTCCAATATTTCAAGTAATTTACAAAAACATGCATTATTTCATTTGATTTTAATATTCATATTTCTAGCGTTCATTATCATTTTTTTTTTAATAATTTGTGCGATTTGCAATTAATAAAGTTAGATATACCGGACTGGCAACCAGAGAAATATAAAGTAGATTATGAAGAGGCTGCTATACAAGCCATTACAAATGTTTTTCCTCAAACTACGGTAAATGGCTGTTACTATCACTTTAATAAGTCAATTTGGAAAAAAGGCAAGGAACTTGGGCTGACGACAGATAAAAATACACGAAGAATTGTTGCTCTTACTGCTGTGCTTCCGTTGCTACCCTTCAATAAAATACATGGAGGTTGGGACTACATAAAACAAGATTCTATTGAACTGCACGACACAGACCGAGTGCCAAAATTCTTTAAATATATTGAAACGTTTTGGCTTCGCAGTACTGAATTCATAAAAATTTGGTCCGTCTTTGGTGAACGTCACCGAACCACAAACTTTTTGGAAGGGTGGAACTTTAAGTTAAACAGTAATGTGTCAAAAAAAAGAGAAGACGTCATTCAATTACTGAATGTCTTGCTTAAAGACTCGGCATATTATGTTGTTTGCAGTAAGCAAATACTAAACAACAAATCTCCAACAAAACGAAACACATCCCAAATTAAAAACGATATGAAATGCCAGAAGCAGCTTTTGAATAGAGAAATTTCTATCGGTCATTTTTTGCATAAAATGAAGTAAAGTAACTATAATATGTATTCGGTTCAACTTTCATTTGCCAGACTTTTACATTTGTATGAAACCAAAACTTTTTACTAACTTTAACTTTATATTTCTCTAGTTGCCAGTCCAGTTTATTTGTTTTAAAAAAATTAAACAAGGTTTCATAAATATGCTTTGACTTGCCAGATAGCAATGCTTTGACTTCTATATGAGAATCGGAATAAGGTCGTGTACCGAACTATTTGGCGACTTTGGGTGTAAACTGGTAAACGAAAGTTAATCCGAATAAATCAACATCGCTCGCCAAAATTATATACAGCGTGTAAGTCTAATACGGGCGAACAATTAAACTAGATATAGCGTTTAGTAGTGTTATCATTAATTAATATGATTTTTTAAATTACACTTAGTGAACTAGTAATTAATTTTTGAAAATTTACCGAGCAGCAATGTACCGCATACATGCTTGTTATGACATTGCGAGATACGAGCTTTTTTAAAGTAACTGTCAACTAGCGTGTTTGTCAACTTTAATGTGTTGCGTTACATTGCGGGCCGAATTATTTTGTATGGTAAATATTTTCATTGTAGTTTTGAGCAAAAGTTATCTAAATATACTTCTTAGGTCCTATGCAGATGTACACGCTGCATAGATTTAGGGTGTAAAACGTGTTTTTTAAACGGTTTTATTTAGCTTACCGTGTTTGTGTCAAGTTTGTAAGTTTGTTTGGGTCAAATCTTGCGGCAGCTTTTTCAACTACTTCTACTAAACCGATTTTTATGAAACTTTGCACACAGATTCTGTTTCCGTGACAATACAACATTATGATAAATTCAAGGTGGTCTGATGATGGAGTCAGGAGCAGGAGAGTGGAACTCTTCAACCGTTACTACTAACTCCATCGAGTGTGGGCTCATTCGCTTGGTATTGACGAGCCCGATTCGTTAAACCTGGTGACGAGGGTCTGATGATGGAGTCAGGAGGTAGACAGTGGAACTCTTCAACCGTTACTACTAACTCCATCGAGCTTGGGCTCATTCGCTTGGTATTGACGAGCCCGATTCGTTAAATCTGGTGACGAGGGTCTGATGCTGGAGTCAGGAGGTAGAGAGTAGAACTCTTCAACCGCTGCTAACAAGCCCTTAAAGTTTGGTCTTATTTAATTAGTATTCACGAGCCCTATACGTTAAAGTTGGTGCCGAGGGTCTGAAGATGGAGTCAGGATATGAAGAGCAGATAATCTTCAACCGTTTATAGTACCTAACCTCTTCAAACAAACGGTTGGTCGTTTGGTATTGACGGGCCCAATACGTTATACATGGTGACGAGGGTCTGATGATAGAGTCAGGAGCTAGAGAGTTTGACTCCTCAACCGTTTTTAGTAACCCTTTCGAATTCAGGTTCATTTGGCTGGTATTGATGATTCCTTTACATTGAACGGCGAGGCGGCGGTTTGGCGATGAAGGTTTGATGAGGGTGTTTGGAGGCAGAAAATGGAAATATTTTGACGTTACTTAATCCCAACGAGTTTTGTGTAATTCGGTTTGTATTGACAAGTCTGGTACGTTATACTTAGTGCCAAGGGCCTGATGACGGTGTAAGAAAACGGAAAGTAAAAATATTGAATTATTACTAGTAACCCCAAACCGTAGGCGTATATTGTCACAGTGTGCCAAGGCGAGCCCATTCAGGTATTTACAAACATCCAAATGCCTTTAACTCGGTCCTTATGCTTGCGTATGCGCGAGCTACGAGTACATTGGGATAATATGCGTAGTTGGTGATACGCAGAAAGTTACTCTTCAGCAGCAGTATTGAACGTGCAATCATCGGTTTTGCACCCTGAAACTCGTCATTGGTACTCGCAAAAATGAGATGAGACTTTACCTTTAAAATTGATTAGTAGCTTTCGCTTTCTTAATTCAGTCATCAGTTCCTCGCTCCCAAGTATAAAGTATTGGACTAATCACTGCCAACCAAATGAGTCCAACCAAACTAGAGAGGGTTACTAGTACCTAATGTTTTTAGTCAAAAGTTGAATATTAAACTAAAAACTAGAAAATAAAAATAGGTAAAAAAACTTTTTAAGTTAAACGGTTTTATCTTATGTTACCTAATAAATGTACCAAAAAGTAGAAAATAAATTTAGGACACAAAACTGGATCTTTTCGAGATTTCGACATCTTTTAGGTGGAAAATCGTCCAATAAGCGGAATAACTAATAATCTGGGACTTAACATACTAAATAAAAACGTGGGGCGCATTGTATTTGCATCTATCTATATCTCTACATATAATGAAACAATATATCCGGCCGCATCCGTTTGCCTGTCCGTATAAACATGAAAACTGCTGGACTACGTTGATGCGGTTTGCACTAACTGCTTGATACTTTGAGATGGTTTTAGAACATAGGTACTTTGCTTAATGTGTCTATTACCTGTGTGTTATAATCCAGGCAAAGCATGATGCGGGTGTTATTAATTATGTAAGTAGGAAAACTCATGTATTTGAAAGCCCGTCCAAAGGAATATTATTTAAAAATTGCGCCCCACGTTTTTATTTAGTATGTTAAGTCCCAGATTATTAGTTATTCCGCTTATTGGACGATTTTCCACCTAACAGATGTCGAAATCTCGAAAAGATCCAGTTTTGTGTCCTAAATTTATTTTCTACTTTTTGGTACATTTATTAGGTAACATAAGATAAAACCGTTTAACTTAAAAAGTTTTTTTACCTATTTTTATTTTTTGTTTTTGTTACTCAAAGAAGAACGAGTTACCTATGAGTTGTTTTATAAATTATATTACCTAAAGGATTTATAAATACTGAATAATTATAATGGTTTTATTTTTATTTTTACCCGACTGCGGCGAAGCCCAAAAGAGTGTTATGTGTTTGACCTGTATGTATGTATGTCCGTTCCTATGTCCACTCATAACTACTCAACGGCACAACCAATTTTGATAAATGATACATCATCAGATTCGTCTTGATGGCGCGAGTGTGACTTCACTGGGTATGAAGTTCGTTAAAATAAACAAAATGGCGGGTTTTATGCACTTCAAGTGCACCGCAGTTGGGTTTTTTTTTAGTAATTAAGATGTAAGCTCGGCTGGCCAGCTGGTGTGTCTGGTTGGCAGGTGAGGAAAAAAGTACCAACTGACCAATCAGCCGGTGTGTCTGGTTGGCAGGTGAGGAAAAAAGTACCAACTGACCAATCAGCTGGCGTGTCTGGTTGGCAGGTGAGGAAAAAAGTACCAACTGACCAATCAGCTGGCGTGTCTGGTTGGCAGGTGAGGAAAAAAGTACCAACTGAACACCTGGTTGCCAGCTGAATTGGCTGATTAGGAAAAAAGTACTAACCGACCATCTAGTTGGCAGCTTGGATGGTTAGTTGGGAAAAAAAAAGTATCAACCTGACAGCCAGGGTGTACGTCGGGAATCTCTATTATTAACCTACCAACCAGGTTGTCGGTTGGGAAAAATAAGTACTAACCGTCCAACTGGTTGAAATGTCTGGTTGGTCGGTCGGTAATAGACGGGTTTAATGTACCTACGCTCCTGCCACCCGACTTAAAATGAGTCCGTCATCTCGTCATCTCCTTTTCGGCCTACCTCTGCTCCTGTAGCCATACCGTGGGATCCACTGAAGACCTCTGATGTCGGTTATTTTTTTGAGTCATTGTCAGATTGGGGTTTGCGTCTTTCCGGTTGACATATGAGGAATTAAGGGTTCCAGGGCCTAATTTTCTGATAAAACTCGTGTGAGAATAAAGAACGTTCCCTTTATAATGAAATGAAATGATTTATTTCGGACAGTACCTATCCATCCATAATGAATTAATAGCATACAAAGTAATATTTATTAGTAGGCCCATAGAAATTAAAACTAGCTATAATCCGATGTAATCAACATAACCTAGATTCATACAAGCTCTTAACATTTGACCACCAAAGGAAGGGACGATTTTTAGGGTTCCGTAGCCAAAATGGCAAAAACGGAACCCTTATAGTTTCATCATGTCCGTCCGTCCGTCTGTCCGTCTGTCCGTCTGTCCGTATGTCACAGGCATTTTACTCAAAAACTACACGATGGATATTTATGAAATTTGGAATATAGATGTCTTGTAGGAGCCGCTACTTAGTTTGGTAGTTAAATAATTAAAATTAATATTTTTAGGGGGGGCACTCCATACATGTTACAGAAGCTAAAAAAAATTTTTTTCAGCAAATAACAACGTGTTGTACATAGTTCGACAGCTCTTTAAAAAACACTATAAGGTTTCAAAGTAATGTTTTTGATTAAGTGAATACCTTTGGAAATAATCGCTCCGAAATTTGTGAAAATTGTGTCCCCCCCCTTCTATCTTCTAAACCGTGTGTCCAAAAAATATAAAAAAAATTCCAATGATAACACTTAATTAATACTTTCAACGAAAATTATTTTCAACAAGATCGGATGAACCGTTTTTGAGTTATTGCTTCGCTTCTCAACAAAAGGACGTAATTGCTATGAAGATACGCTCTTTTGTTGTTGTACTTTTTTTACATCGTATTTTTTACCTTATAGTTACGGCTATGGAACCCTACACTGAGCATGGTCCGACATGCTCTTGGCCAGTTATTGTTTTTTGAACTGACAATGACCCTTTTAGAAAAGTAATTCTATGTCTGAAAGAATACAACGTTTGTTTAGTATTCCCAGTCGGCACAATGGCATGGCAGTTCGTCGCGCGGGCTTATAAATATTGAATTCCGTTTGTATGAGTGCGCAAGTTTTTAGAGCCCATGGTACAATAAAATAAGGTAGGTTTCCGTGAAAGTTTATGACATCTCGTGACGACTACGGCCCCATTTAGACGGGACGAGCACTCGTATGCGAGTTTGATTACATTGCGGGCTACCTAGGTCCGATGAGTACGGGTGATCGATTAATTGCGGCAATGAAATGAAAATCGCATGCGAGTTCTTGGCGTCTAAATGGGACCTACTTCATAGCATATTGAGACCCATTTACAATGGCAAATATTCGGATACTGTATCCGGCCGGACAAAGTCTCAAAATCAGCTTATTTGGGCCATTTTTTTATGTTGTACACTCACTTTTTTTAGATCTGTGAAATTTTACATAATTTTTACTCAGAATCACGCGTAGGTACTTATCGTCTCTGATAGAAAAAAAAAGTGTCCCAAATTTGTCGTACAAATATCTCTCTTCCGTTCCATTACCGCTAACAGCTAAAAGTAACGGAAGTGGAAAAAAAATTACACATCCATCTACATATCGTGGGGATAATCTTACACAAATCGACCTAGTCCCAAACTAAGCAATTATTGTATTATGGGTGCTAGACGACGATATACATACTTATATATTTAGATAAATACATACTTAAATAGATAGATAACATCCAAGACTCAGGAACTCGTGCTCATCACACAAATATTTGCCCTAACCAGGAATTGAACAAGGGACCTCTAGCTCCGTAAGCGGTGTCACTCCCAACTAGGCTAAACGAGTCGTCAAATGTAACTCGAAAATCAGGCTGATTGGTAAACTCGTCGAGATCGAGAGGCGGGTGATAACGACATGCAATATAATTAAAACTTATTAATTAGCATTTTATGCCATTTCGGAAACAGTTATTATCTATATATATTCATGGTTGCGCGGCCCAACCTGTTTGTAAATGAAGAGAAATCGATACGCAAGGATTGCACTAAATTATAGTTAAATTGTTTTAAATTATGTTAAAACTTGATGCCACCGCCGCGGGACTTAGACTGTGTGAACTTCCCTCTTACGCGTGTCACTTTCGAGGACACATTTTTGTTAGGGATGTAACGATACCGATACCGATACCGATATATCGGCCGATATATCGGTATCGCCGATATTATACAACCGATATTTGAAGAATTTGCTGTATGAAAAAAAATCTGCAAAAAATAATTTCAATTTCTGACTTAATTTATGTACTGGTCTATTCTATTACCTCGTGCAATGATAATTACTATGTTAATTAAATCTTTGGTTCTTAATAAAAAAAAAAAAGTTGAGTTGACATTTATTATTTTTACTTTACACTTTCAAGGTTGACTCTCTGGTAAATATAGCCAGTAGTAATTGCCATTAGTTATAATAAGGCCATAAAAATATCTGAAGTTCATACTTCATTATCAAGCTAAGATATCGGTATCGCCGATATTAACTACTATATATCGGTATCGGTATCGTATCGGCAAAACTGTGTATCGTTACATCCCTAATTTTTGTCAAAGTTCCTGCAGATTTAAATGAGATTCTCAAATATCTTTGAAAGTCCCGGATAGGTAGGTACCAATAGCTTAATATATTTAAGACTAAAACCCCAGGGAACTTCGACGAAAACGTGTCCACGAAAGATACGGGGTGAAACGCTCAAACCACAGATGTAAAAATATAAGTACATGTGACATACCTATCCATCACACAGTTCTCCTACCTTATTATATTTTTCTGTGTTGTATGTACATATTTTAAGAGTCATGTGAATGGCAAGATGTAAAATGTAACTAAGCTAATAAATACGAGTATTAAGGGTTTGAAGGGATCTTTAGCCTGGCTCCACTTGATTTCATAACTTTTTGTAAAAGGCGAATATCAATAGGTACAGGGCCCATTTTTTACATAGGGTTAAAAACTTACGAATCTTACGATTGATAGAGAATGCCTTAAGGCATTAAGTCCACCATTTGCACGTTTTTTTAACAGTGGAATAAAGATTAAACATCATCATCATCACATCACTATCGTTTATTCCTCACCACCTTCTCATTTATTTTTGTTGACTCCACTGCCCAAAGTTTTTCTGGAAGAAAGCGCTCTTTAGCGATAAGACCGCCTATGTTTACCACTGTTTATAGGTACAAGTATAAGTTTGCATTGTAATTTTAATTTTGGTGTGCAATAAAGTACGATTGATTGATTAAACGAATGAATAGACTTTGAAGTAGCTAGGTACGCCTATATATAATTAGGTAAAAATGTGCCCAGCTCTCTGTTGCCTTCTATACAAAGTATTGTATCAGTATACGGGCGAGGGTCAATAGATATGTTATTGAGACTCGGCATTGTTACTGCTACTTAAGTACGTGGGCTATTCTTCAGAAATATGTCTATACATTTAGTATGAAACAGGGCCAGATGAATGAGGTGACCGCAGACATATTTCTGAAGAAATACCCACGTCTGTTCTATGACAACCCATATTACGTAGTTTCTGTTATTGCTCCTTGGAGTAATAAGTTGCTACGAGATCGTAAAATATCTCTTAGTAATTCGATACGTCTTTGTCCGCTCATTGTTAGCTATCTCTCTATAAAAAGCAATAAATAACATTAGAAAATCAATAGCTTTGTCACTCGTTTGTTGAAAGTTAGTTCAGTTATAATAAGTATTGAGATATATGTGCTTCATGGCATTTTTAGGGTTCCGTACCAAAATGGTAAAAAAGGAACCCTTATCCTTATAGTGCTGTCTGTCCGTCTGTCTTTAAGCAGAGTTCACAAATACATAGGTGTCTGCTCTTGCGTGATGCATTATCTATTATATTTAAGTACTTTATAATCTTTTAAAACCAATAAATAAAGGTTTTATCTTTTAAAACATGTTGCTTTTAAAAGATAAAACTTTTATTTCTCCTTTTTAAACCGAGGGGACAATCTTACACAAATCGAGCTAGTCCCAAACTAAGCAATGCTTGTACTATGGGTATAATACTAGACTATAGCTTGGTATTATACTAGACGACTATACAGGGTGGGTGGGAGGGACTATACCGACATACTTTAGCCATGAATTCCTGGTGGTGTGACGAGTAAAAAATGTTATATCAACATGGGTCGAATATTGTCATTTTACATTAATAGTCTTATGGAACAAAATAAATCAGTAAATTAAGCCCCTCGTTATAAACATGTCCTTACTGGATGAAAAGTTATCAAAAAGAAAAAAAAAAGCTAAAATGGAAACGAAAGGTCAATTTTTTGGCCTCGTAGTCGCTTACCATCAAATACTGCGAAGGTTAATTCCTGTTTAGTTAAAGGATTTTAAAAAAATAGTAAAGGTATCTTAGTCACATTTATTAGGGCTTTTTACACACTTGGGATTTTTCATTTACAAAATAATGAATATCTCGGAAAGTAAGCGTTTTTCGACTATACATCACATAACATTTTTTACTTCTAATAGTTGTTAGAATCTATAGTTAAAGTTTGTCGGTATAGTCCCTCCCACGCTGTATACATACTTATATGTATAGATAAATACATACTTAAATAGATAGAACACAATACAATACAATACAAGTATACTTTATTGCACACCAGAAAAACACCTTACAAGAGGTACTTACATAATTAGAACAATTTAAAAAAGTAGACAACAGGCGGTCTTATCGCTTAAGAGCGATCTCTTCCAGACAACCTTTGGGTAGCGGAATTGACACAAAAATAAACCAAAAAACAGTAGGTGGTGCGAAGGGTAACAAGAGCGAGGGCTAATTTGGTACCTAAAATAAATAACCGCAGGGGCATAAACATACATAAATAAATAGATATATAAACCTACATATACATACATACATACAAATAAATAAATAGGGGAAAATATTAACCGCAAAACATTCAGCAGACTTTACAAAGACACAGTTTCCAAAAAGTACACAATTTAAAAATGTTATGGGACGGATAGGTAATGCTCTTTAATTTTGGTTTTAAAAATAGGAAGAGATTCAGCACATCTTAACTCGAGAGGTAAGGAGTTCCATGAACGTATGTCCTGGAAGGTAAAGGATTTCGTATAGAATTTACATTGAGAGGAAGGAACATTTAAGAGCAAATTTTTAGCGCATAACACATCCATGACTCAGGAACAAATACGCGTGATCATCACACAAATATTTGCCCTTACCAGGATTTGAACCCGGGACCTCTAGCTTCGTAGACGGTGGCACTCCCACTGAGGAAAGCGTGTCGTGCTTTTGTTTTTAAATCCAGCTCTGATGGTACGCATGAGGAGTGGTATAATATTTCTGATCGAATACTCAATATTTCTAAATATACATGTTTGAAGTATAAAATCGTTTGTATACGTTAAACATGTATATTGAGAAATATTTATGGTTAGAGAAAAGTGGTATACATGAAACGTGATTTAATAAATAAATAAATAAAAAAGGTACACACACGTTTATCGTGACGAGTCGAGCACTTAACATTTCGTTCCACGATATTGTCTTCGGTTTCCGCGATTATCACTCATAGTAATAAAACAACTTAAACGAATTAAATCGCGTATATTACTACATTTTAAGTCCCGACGTTTCGTAACCCTTTTCAGCGTTCGTGGTCGCGAGTGGTCTACCCACGCGTAATATACGCGATTTAATCCGTTTAAGTTGTTTTATTACTATTTCGTTCCACGGTTCCATACAGTTCACTTTTGTACAACAGATCTCAGCGCTATATGACTATTGGAAAGTAGATGGGTTAAGCATCATTGATCAACTATTAATAGTGGCTTTGATTGATCGATTATAATACTCGTGACGTCGATTATGTTCCACCCAGTTAACTGTTGCTTGTTAATCTTATGTACATGATGTTAAAGGCTGACAACATGCGAGGGTCGGCCATATTACGGAATTAACGTGAAGAAAAGATACAGCTGTTTATGCCGCAAAAAATGTAAATTTCGAAACTCAAGGAAATCAAAATTCAAAGGGGACTTTCCGTTGACGTAGAACTATAAAATTTGGCAAGTAATACCGTCTTATACTACAAGTATAGGAAAAAGTCTGACAACTATACATTTTTAATTAAATTATTAAAAAAATATACTTTACTAAGGGAATCAGCGAGGGTTTCGTACAAATTTGTACGAAACCCTCGCTGGGCGAGTCCGAACGTTTTTTTTAATTATTAAATAAGTAATATGTATTATTTTAGATTCATATTTCTTTGTTATATGCATCTGTTATCCGTTCCCGGAGTCCGCACGTCCATGTCAAACTTGTCAAGTATAAAGACAAAGTAAGTAGTCAAACTTCGACCGCTTCGGAGCGCGTAGCGTTGCCAGGCGTCCGGATAAAGCCGGACATAGTTAGGCTTTTTGATTGCGTGTCCGGCCATTTTTTTTGTCGTACCTATTAATACTGAGACACGAAATCATCAATGATGTAGGGTGTCCGGCCTTTTTATCCAAATGTCCGGGCAAACTGGCTGGTCTGTCTGGCTATTAGGTTTGGCCACCTGGCAACCCTAGGAGCGCGCAATACGTATTCAAGATGGAGGCGACAGACAATGCGATCCGTAGGAACTGGAGTATTCTTAGTCTTACGCTACGGCTAGATTATTGGGATTCGGCGAAGTTTCGTGTTGGAGTCTCATTCTCTGTCATATAAAAAGAACGAGACGCCAACACGAACCTTGTATGTAGCCGTTACGCATTCGTAAAACTTTGCTTGTGCTGTAGTGAGTTTAGGGTTGCCAGATGGTAGGGAATTGGCGGGATTCTCCCGATTTTTTGTATGTCCTCCCGACTCCCGACAAAGAAGAAAATCTCCCGACAAACCACTTCATTTTAACTTACGCCGATCCATTGAAGGTGATCCGGCCAGCGAAAATTTCTGCTCTTTCAGGCTAAAAAAAACGTCGAGCGCACGGGGCATCTCCCTACCAAAGTCTCAAAATCCCGACATATTGTTTCTTGCTCCCGATAATTGGGTAATTCAATCTGGCAAAGTGAGTTAGTTCACGGCGCGCACACATTCAAGCGCGCGATGTACTTTCTGTAGGAAGAAAAATTACTGCTATTATAGTGTGTCCAATTGTCCATGTGTCTGTATAATATTTGAAGTCATAAATCCCAAATTGCATCCTCGATTACTGCAAATAACAATCGGGCGAATCGTAGGTATTTCCCGAAACTATAATTTAGGAGTTATTTATTATTTGAAATCGGTTATTAATTATGGTCGACTATACATGGGTAATTACTAATTAGTCTCTATAAACCACTCGATATTTAATGAACTGTACCATTGTGAATGCGGTTAGTATTGACGAAAGGAATTAAGTGCCGTACAAATGTAAATAAGTTAGGCTCTTTTAATAGTATCGCTGCGATTGTGGGCGGCTCGCAATTAATATTGGTTTCATATTGAACGTATAAAGTATAACATATATGAATGTGTGAGTCAAAATAAATTAACTCACGTTAACCATCATATTACGTTTCCAATACTGCTCGGATAAAATAGATAGATCGATAAAACATATATTTGTCCAATAGAAAAATAGAAAGAGACGATCGGTTGCGGTGCGTGCCGTCCAGTGGTCGGCACTTATTCTGTGACCCAGCTCAAACTCAAACCCACTAACCATATTATCAGACGTATCTGGGTCTCAAGATATCTATAAATTATAATGATATGCACAAAATATCACCGGTCCACTCCATTACTGCGTGCTTATTTAGGCTTCTGACACATGTCTTTTTAATTCACTAGTGCGAATAAATTACTATAAGAGCGATATAATTATTGACACCGCTATATATTTGAAGCAAAATTATACCGACATTAAAACCGAAACTAATTTTCGTAGGTATCATGATGCCAAAACATTCGTTTAGAAAATTAAACTCATATCTGGGGGCACGGAAGTGCCCCCGCCAAGTTGAGCAAAACAAAGGTACGGCCGTTCAATCTTTTTCTCGAAGCCATTTTCAGCCCCCTGTAATTTTGTGGCTAAAGCTAGAACCCTGAATTTTCTGAGATATATAGGGCATAATAAGACTTAAATATATTCTCAATAACGTAACGTAACGAACACGTACTCGTAGTTTAAGAACGATTGCACTTCAAAGTTCCTTAGTTTTGTCACTGACTGACTGATTGACTGAATGACTGATCATAATTTCTACCGTACCACCGACTTGCCTATATATATATGACGGGGTGAATAAATAGCTAGCCGATCGGTCTCAATCATTGTTACTATTTGGGCGCGTATGTCAAGGAATACTCGGAACTGGACACACTTCGTTATTTCAACTAATCACTTGGGTTCATGTGAACACTCTTGCCACTAATTACTGTGATTTAAACAAGTTTAAGAGCCAAATGAATTAGTTCGCGAACACAACAGCTTCAATCCCAACAGATCGCGTCAAGTACGCGCGCGATTCTCTAAAATGTCAACCAACTGTCAAAACTCTCCAGTTGTCATTGTCACAGTGTTCGAAAACTACGCCATTCGGGTTACTGAATTACCCGCTCTCAAACGATTAAAACATGCTTTCATTACCGATTACCATCCCAAATTAGATTTAGACTACTAATTAATTTCACGCTTCGTCACGGCCACCCTGCATAGTCACACGTCCTCGTGTGTAAATCTATTTCCCGTGCACGTAGCATTTATGACTGAATAATAGACAATGGTTTATATCATACGCCACTCGGTCACCCTGACTAACTTTCGACTAAATTCATTTTACCCCTTAGATCAATTTGTACACCAATCACACAGTCATGTCAATGTCAAACAGGCTTGTCAATGTCAAACAGGCTTGTCAATGTCAAACAGGCTTGTCGGTGCCACGGAGGCTTGTCGGTGCCACGGAGGCTTGTCGGTGCCACGGAGGCTTGTCGGTGCCACGGAGGCTTGTCGGTGCCACGGAGGCTTGTCGGTGCCACGCAGGCTTGTCGGTGCCACGGAGGCTTGTCGGTGCCACGCAGGCTTGTCAGCGCCACACAGGCTAATGCGTGCCACACAGGCTAATGCGTGCCACATAGGCTAGAGTGCGCCACAAAGGCTAACATGCGTCACACAGGCCAATATGTGTCACACAGATCAGTGTATGCCACACAGGCCAGTATGTGCCACACAGGCCATTATATGCCACACAGGCTAGTATGTGCCACACAGGCTAGTATGTGCCACACAGGCCAGCATGTGCCACACAGGCTTGTCAAAGTCATCTACGTAACGAACATGACGAATCCCCTATTATTAACTAACATGACCGTTATACCCTATGCACTCCGATTACTCTGACACATGTGTATCCTAACCCTGTGAATTTATTGACCCATAGTCATTGTTTTTTAGAATACCATTTCTTTATAGCATGTGTGAAATATCAAAGCTAGGAAATTTAGATATTAACTTGTAAAAGTTTACTTCACCTATTCTGTTATTGTAATAAGGTTTTGTTACAATCAACTCTGGCCGCTTAGAATCAAATGATTCATATTCAATTTGAATGTAAGAATGTTGATGTCGTTCTTTGAATGACATGTCAATTCACTCCAGTCCCAGCCTTCACGATAGCAAGATAAATGTCATTTGTATAGAGATTTGTTTATAATCAATATTGTGATTAAAATAGAGTGATAGTTGATTAAAAGAAGTGTCCCAAGTCCTCCGTGTATTAATCACATATTCCATTAAGTTATCTCAATTTTCAGAACATGAAATGCAACTTATACTGCCATTTTAATTTGAGTAATAAATAATCAAATTAGATTTAATCATGATCACAGACATACAAAAGAGGAGAGCACATTACATCTATCTAAACATGTAATTATTTCTTACCAGTTCCACATCGCTGAATTTAGAACTTCCGTTTTAATTTAATTTATAAGAACTCCTAAGCTGATGATGAACACATAATGTAGTTGACATCGAGTATGCAAATAATCATGTATCACTGCACAGTGCCAGTACGGGGACCACAGCCTGCTCACTACCATCCGAGAACTAACCCGCACCAAGCCCGGGGCTGATGGGCACACTCACAGGCAATGATTATGTACCTACTAACCATTTCTATTAAGATTTATCAGAGAGAGAGAGAGAAGTTAATTACTTACTATTATCCAAGTGGTCATTCAACAAATATGATAATTCAACAACCTTACCGACAGAAGGTTTCATAGTGACTCTATTTTCCAACCTCCACTATAGTTGACAGCCAGATGATTATCAAGATAACACTTGGGTCATGCTATTTCTGGATCAGCAGCGTGTGAATCTTGCAGTGTATTGTTTGAATCAAGTCAAGTTTCCTTGTTGCATACCAAAAGGATATTCCCAGTGTTTGCACTCATTCTTATGTGAAATATGTTCACTCTGATCTGTATGTGACTTCCGAGATTCCTTGGGTAATCCCATTTCTGATGACGGGGTGAATAAATAGCTAGCCGATCGGTCTCAATCATTGTTACTATTTGGGCGCGTATGTCAAGGAATACTCGGAACTGGACACACTTCGTTATTTCAACTAATCACTTGGGTTCATGTGAACACTCTTGCCACTAATTACTGTGATTTAAACAAGTTTAAGAGCCAAATGAATTAGTTCGCGAACACAACAGCTTCAATCCCAACAGATCGCGTCAAGTACGCGCGCGATTCTCTAAAATGTCAACCAACTGTCAAAACTCTCCAGTTGTCATTGTCACAGTGTTCGAAAACTACGCCATTCGGGTTACTGAATTACCCGCTCTCAAACGATTAAAACATGCTTTCATTACCGATTACCATCCCAAATTAGATTTAGACTACTAATTAATTTCACGCTTCGTCATATATTTAACCGTGGAGTAACACATTTTATAGTTCTCTAATAAAGAATCCTCCACGGGTAATAGGCAAGCCGGTGGAAACCGAGTTCTGTGTACACCCCCCGGTACTGACATGGTTTAACATTACATCTCAAAACTTTTTTGTTGTAGAACTGCGTTTCGAGACTTGCATCTTTTTACATGTAATGTTTTCAATGGGATTAAAGTATACATTAATAAGGAATCTACTGGCGGTACAGTGTCAACCACACGTACGTGAGCAGGATTGAACTGTGTTATAATGAGATATTTTAAGCAAATAATGCACGTTCCCTGACCCGGTGCCCCCAAATGTGGGCTCATGAAGGTTTTTTCAGTTGCCCGTGCTTCCACTATGGGGTCACTTCCCCATACTGATTGCACAGTTAGGACTTGTGACATTGTCCGATAGTTTTGTATGGGGACAGTGAATGTGTTAAGGTATAAGGCCTGGTTTACGTGTCCAAACGAAAGGTCCTGACTGCCAAAAAGGGTGATTTCTAAATACATATCTAATGTAGTAATCTATTGCTAGGTTCTTATTTACTAATGTGGTATTTTTTGATTTTTGTAGTGGCGCGTTTTCCAAAAAAAAATACCGGGGTAGTTACCTTCTCAAAATATGGACTTTTGAGGTTTTCTGGCTCAGAATCGTTAGTACTTTCGAACCTTATACGTAAAAAAAGTGTCCCAAAATTTGTATGGATTTTTTTTTCTCCACAACGTCACGTTCATACAAACACAGTACAAAATAGTGACGTAATGGGAAAATAAATTTGGGACACTTTTTTACGTATAAGGTTCGAAAGTACTAACGATTCTGAGCCAGAAAAACCTCAAAAGTCCATATTTTGAGAAAGTAGCTACCCCGGTATTTTTTTTGGAAAACGCTCAGTGCCGATATATCGTAACTCGTAAAAATAAACATAAATGGTAAATAACCCGGTGTTAATAGTAAATAGTTATTATGTGAATGATCATGTTAGCTTAAACTCGTATATTGACACATTAAAACGCGTTTCAACTGCAAAATCAACTTTTATTTTATTTATGAGCACGTAACAGAAAACACAAGGTATTATCGATTAATGAGGATCATTTCACGCAAATACTTATAAAACAAACAAAAAAACTATCACTAATTACAAAGATAAATGCCAAAGTTCTCAATCATCATCTATTCAGAATCTGAATCTTCGACGTCATCCTCATCTTCACATGAATCATCAGAATCTGGTAACGCCTTCACGTTGCGCAGCATCTCAAACGCTTCTTTCGGATACGAGCGAGAAGCCTGCTGTTGTTTCGGTCGCAAACCCGTTATCACAGGGTCTGATAACACCAATAGCTCCTTGAAGACTTCCAAGTTTCGATCCTCCATCAACGTTGCTTCTGTAGACTCGAACATTTCCACTGAGTCTTCAGAGATCCGTCCTATTGGTGACAGTATATTTTCTACTACTATTCCACCATGCATTAATACTAGATGCAAACTCAGCGTCATTGGCATCCACGCATATAAGGAAACGTAAAGTTTAGCCGTCTCCAAACAATATGCTGAGAACTTGTCCAAGACCACGCTATGGCCGCTCGAAAGCACATCTAAAATTATGCTCAGTCTGTAAATCAGTTTGGAATCAAGCCCGGTAACCTCATTTACCGCTTCAGGATCAGAAAAAAACCTGCAGCTTGGAATAATAGCATCACCGTTGCTAAATTCATCTGTAGGTTCATCCGCAATCACATGCATTTTGGTTTTCAGGGCGTCTTTTATTTCGGCTTTTCTTTTGGCTACAATCTCTTCATCAGCTGCGGATTTCGGCCATGTTAATGTCAAGTGGTATGCGAGATGTAACAAGCTCTGGAACAATCGATAGCTGATATGCAGAGACGATAATCCTATGGATAAATCTCCTATATTTGTATTCACCTTGACGTTCAAGTCATTAAACTGTTCAGGAGTGACTCCGCAAATGTAGCACCTCGTTGTCGGTAAAGTGTCTGTAATGGCATTGCAGACTTGGTTATCTATCATAACTAACATCATAGTGACCTTAATATTAGCAGAGACGCCATCTTTAGTAAATTTGCAGTTTTCTAACGATTGTATCTCACTTTCTGTGCAACTGATCTCCTGATTTATAGCGTTTTTGGTTTCTTCGACAAGTTTTATCTTAATGGGTCGACAGTAACGTATGGAGAAAGGGCTTGGATTCTCCCAGATCACTTTTTTATCGTTACTGTAGACCAATCGGATTGGGACTAGGGAAGTTATCATAATATCCCGCTCTGTATAATCATCGTGCGCGGCGTCGCAGCCCCATTTGCATATCAGCTCGAGTGATCTACGTTCCTTTATATTCAGATCAAATTTATCTGCTAAATGCGTCAGCAGTCTACTCACAGTGTGGTTCATCAGGGCTTGTAGCTCGACAGCACAAGAGGTCCGGGTAACATGGTAAGTTTCTCTTACTTGGTAGCACTGCTGCATTGCTTCTTCTTGTAGGACTTGGTAGCTGGGATATAAACTGCTTGCGGTGTCGCTTAGACTTCGTATTGATCCCTTGTCAGTTTGGCTTCCACAAACAGCGACAAAGCTTTGACAGCCGGTGTGTGGACTAAAACAAAAGAAAACTAGGCTTAAAATCAAAAATAGTTTAGCAATTCTGTGTAAGAAGTATGTGTAGGTATAGTAAGACTGAAGGTGTCCATATGTTCGTAAGGAGAATGAACAAACGTTCGGACACCTTAGATAATTCTTACTATAGGCATAACACATTATTGTAATAAAATATAGTGTTATACACATACAGTCAAATGCCAAAGCATGCATCGAATAAATCGTTTCATATTTGGGTCATTCTCAAAAAATGATGTCCGTAGTTAGGGCTTTATAAAACAACCTCTTAATCTTGTTCCTTTGTGTGACGAAAGTTGACCATATAAATTGTATGGTAAGTTTCGTTACACAAAGGAACAAGATTAAGAGGTTGTTTTATAAAGCCCTAACTACGGTACGGACATCATTTTTTGAGAATGACCCATTTATGGTACGAAGTTCTTTTCTTATTGCCACTGTAGAAGGCGTATTCGGATATAATTTTGAGCATTTTTAGGGTTCCGTACCTCAAAAGGGAAAAACGGAACCCTTATAAGATCACTTGGTTGTCCGTCTGTCCGTCTCTCAAGATCCTTTATGTCTGGAACTCGTGGAGGTATTGAGTTAAAATTTAATCCATATACTCAAGCCTACGGTCTATTGAAGCTGTGAAAAAATCAAACTTCTCAGATAACGTGAAAAAAAGATACGGCCGTTTATGCCGCAAAAAACGTAAATTTCGACACTCTCAAAGAAACCAAAATTCAAAGGGGACTTTCCGTTGACCTAGAACTACGAAATTTGTCAATTATTACCGTTTTATACTTACTAACTGAAAAACATGTAAGGGGAAAAATCTGAAAACTATACATTTGTAATGAAATCATAAATAGTCTTTATATAAAATATTTGTAAGGAACCCTCGGCTCGGCTCGCACTTGTCCGGGTTTTTTTTATTATAGGATAGCCGTTAGCACCCAGGAACTAAGTAATCCAAATGGATCATACCAAACAAAAAAATCCAATAGCTATACATTTTGTATCCCAGCAAGCCTCAAGCATAGTGTTTAATTCTTTTATGCCACACCTGGCCATAAAGGCAAATATGACGTTTGACTGACAATATGTGTCTATGGTAAACTTTTTTTTTTAATTTAAAATATACTTAAATTAAAAATACTTTTTTTATGTTGGCATCAATGAATTTAGTTCGGAAAGTTTTGTTTTTCTTAAAAACCGTAGGAAATTAATTGTTTGTTAAGTTGGTAGTTGTGCATTTTTACCGTAAAATTAAAATTGAGCGCTTAATCCTTGACCTAAGTTGCTGTTGTGAAGTCGATTAAAAATTGGCTTTTATTAAGTAACTTTATTTTTTTACTCATCCGCAACCTAGATTTAGAAGTCTGTGGCTGCTAGCAATAACGTAAAGTGACTATAACGACACTAGTGCTGTTATGGGGAATAGAGTATGACTTCTCTGAACTCATATTATGTAGGTATGTTCTCATTTTAGTGTTCGTGACCAAGTAAAAGACAGATAACAGTACAGGAGTAGAAAAAGTGACTTTTCCGCACGCTGCGCGTACGGAAAAAGCCGCTTTCTAGCCCAGTGTAGACATGAAGTGATGTACACAACACGGGAGGTAATAAAGAAAGCCCTCGATCGCATATTTACGTCCCTCGATTGCAGCTCGGGCCGCAAACTTCTGCGATCTCGGGCTTTTTTTGTATTACCACCCTAGTTATGTAATGGTTCAAGTCGTTAAGGTTAAGACAAATCGCAAAGAAGCATAGTAGGTATACTTAAAACTTTAAAAGATTCTCATACATTATAACTATAAAATATCGTTTATTTCGAGTAACAGGAGCTATATTGTTTGTTAGTTCAATCATTAAGTACAACAAAACAGAACTCAAGCATATTTAAAAATCAAATAATTTCGTAGTAATAAGCAAGCGCGGTGCGAAAACCGTTATGTAAATAAACCGACAACATATTAACTCCGGTTTTATTCCAGCAATAATGTAAATCCAGATCTTACCAGTATTATTGTCCTTTGCCGCCATTGTCCATCGTAAGTGTCAAGCTCACAAAGAATGCTAAGAAGCGACACGTATTATTAAGACGACGAACAATTTTCGACTGGTTAATGGCGGACTCGGACTGCCTGTGCTGCGCGGTGCTTTGCAGTGTTGCCAACTCTAAAATTAATTTACTGCCTTTTCGTACATAACGAAAAGGTTCTAGTGGTTTTAATATAAATTTGTATAATAAATATGTTAAACTTTGAAAAAGGTAATAAATACTTAATTATAAATAAAACTACATAATTAAATGTATCATTTTTTATGGTTACTTATTATATTATTGTCGTAATCGTAATAGTTTTTTTTCCGGTAATAAAGTTATTTTGCATTTTCGATCAGACTAGCACAAGATAAGAGCATACAAAGTGGTATAAAAGTGAAGAGACCTATGCTCAACAGTGGATGAATAGGCTAAACTGATAATTATGATAATAAGAGTACATGTTTTGTGAGGAATAAGTTACAGTATTTGTAAATAAAATCAGGATCATTTCAATATTCATATATTTTGCGAGAAGACAGTGTAAACATAGGTAAAAAATTTAGCGGCCTTTTAGTCTGAGGACGGCAGTATAGACAGTTTTATGTTCCATTTTATAAAAAGAACATACCTAAGTTCCATATAAATTCCGTACACTACTACATATAACAAGGGCTTTAGCTAAGTTTTGTACCTACGTATAACCATTTATATTTATGCCACACCGGGCCATAAAATGATGTACCTACACAACACGGGAGGTAATAAAGAAAACCCTCGATCGCATATTTACGACCCTCGCTTGCAGCTCGGGCCGCAACCATCTGCGATCTCGGCCTTTGTATTACCATCCTAGTTGTTTAATGTACTATTAAGCAGTAAGCACACACATTAAAAGTAAACCAGATTTTTTAAAACCAACTTAATATAAAATTTCATAATTCTGTACAACTTTAAAGTCCATTCATTAACGATTGCATGTTGAATTGAAATTAAAAAGCTTTTATAAATTATTTTAACCATCGGAAAAATCGTTAAGGTCGCAATCGATGAAGGTAAAATGCGTGTGGCGGATCGATATCGAAGTCATTGGAGAGTCCTATGTTGAGCAGAGGATGTGGTCATTATAATGACGGTGAAAAAATATGCTAAAAGAAAAAATAGGGGTTGAATCGATTCGCCATCGCCATCAAACGTGACAGTTTGGCGAGAAATCATATTTGTTATTTTGGTTAAGTAAAATTTGAAAAATAAACTAAAAAAAAAAAAAAAAAAAGATTAAAAATTGGCTCATTCTCTATCGATTAAGAATCGATTTAGTACTAATTGAGAAGTTGGCAACACTTTTTGACCTTGACCCTGACAGGTAGCTGCGATGGATGAGATGGATAATAAGTTGACCGTTCCTACCTGGAACCTGGCTATCCATAAGTTGACGATATATGTATGCTCGTAAATACGTGTTGATATACGCAGCTAAATATAGATTTCTTATCCTTCTATCGGGATTCAATGCAATGCAAAATGCAACACATATTCGTTCTCGTTCTTTTTGAATGTCAGAGAAAGAGACGCCAACATATCGTTGCCGAATCCCGCAATAATGTGGTTAAAGGGGTAAAGAAGTCTTACTAATATTAGAATTATAAATATGAAAGTTTGTGAAATGTATGGATGTTTGTTACCTCGGCACCAAATGAATGATTTGAGATGAGATTTGGCATGCAGGTAGACTAAGGCTTTACTTGTCTATACATATGCTACGATTTTATATATACACAAGCATAAATACATATAACACAATCGTAGATCATGTTTGTTTGCGCATCCCGGAAGATCTACCGCCCCGATTTCCAACTTGGTATGTAATAGTATGTATACACTACATACAGGCAGATTATGACCCCGGTTAACATAAATGGGATACTTTTTATACGACTTATCTCACCATGAACGAAGTTCCGGGCAGATCCACTAATCTGCCGTCCTATACATATATCTAAAACGAGTCTGTATTGTCTCCCATTATTTTTTTCGTTGTGGCAGCGAGATGAGACAGTGCCCTAATCAGGCACTGTCCTCTCAACATCTTAGTATTTTTTTAGTTTAGGTACTAACATAGTTATTTAAGTTATTTTGTATTAGGTACTTAGGTACAACATTTGGATTAAATTTTGTCCAAAATAAATGTTTTTTATTTTTATTTTTTAAAAGTCACACTGTACCTATTGTTACTCGTTGTTGTCGAAAGTCGTACAACCTTTTTTCCATGAAACCGTTAAGTTTAAGAAATTGTTATAAAACAAACCTAAGCTAATTTATTGTTTTAATTTATCCTAAAAATATTACAGTTTTAGAAAAATAAAATACTGTACGACTTTCGATAATTATGGCTAATAATATGACTTACAACTTTATGGTAAACAAGGGATCCCATCTAAAACCCGGCTAACCTCTATTCGGCCATTCTCCAGAAATATGTCTGCGTCTAATTCACGCGGCTCCATACATTTAGTATGAAAACAGCGCCGCGGTAATAGGCTAGTTTCCTAACAGGTCAACTCAGCTTCTTTTTATGAAGTGTCAAAACGCTACGATAGTATGGAGCTTCATAGATAATTTGAATAAATGACGTCACAGGGTGCTATGATCAAATTGTCTCCTTATTTTAATATCTTATCTTTTAAAAATCGTTAAAAGCAAGAAAATAAGAGAATCTGGGTTTTATTTGGGATCAGTTTTGGAAGCTGAATAAGATAATAAGTGTAAAATATATATTTTTTAGTACAGGAAACTAGCCTAGACCGCAGACATCTTTCTGGAGAATGGCCGTATTCAGCTCCATGTTAGAAGAGGTTAACCGGGTTTTAGTCACAGTCACAGGACGGCAGATATATTGCGCCCGCAGCGCACTGTCGGTCTGTCGTTGATAATGATAAGTGATAACGGACCGGCTTTCTCTGCCACTCCACGCAACTATCTCGGCGTTATTTACATACTGTATACGCCCACATGTTCACACACGTATATGTATCGCTGTAGGGTCGACACTGTCTCAGTAGCATCGAAATATCGATACCTTTAGACTCAAAGGGCGTAAACGCCATTAGAACCTGCGGCGTTTACGCACTTTGAGTCTAAAGATATCGATATAATAGAAGCGCAACTGACGCTCAAAATCGCCCCCACGGAATAAGTAGGTACTTAGTCCAATAGAAAAAACGATGGTGTCAAATGAATATCTCACGTTAATAGCTTTCAGTGGCGTGGCGTAAAAAATATCCTTGGGCAATCCAGTGCAGATTTGACGTACATTTTCCTTAAGAGCAGTAGAATAAGGTGGTCAAATACCTGATATCAGGCAAGCCGGTAGGAATCGAGTTCTTTGGAGGCCACGCCACTGGTACCCGGGTTTCATAACCTGCAAAGAACGTACTGCCAGCATTGCTGATAAGCAAGCATGTGATGTCTTTTTAGGGTTCCGTACCAAAATGGTAAAAAAGAAAGCCTTATGGTGCGACTCTGTCTGTCCGTCTGTCACAGACAGGTATCTCAGGATCTACTGCTGCTATTTTTAAGGCAGCCGACGTTAGATTTTATTTATTATCTTTAAAATAGAAGAATCATGTATATTTTTATTCATTACTAGTTTTTTTTTATATTACGAAAACCCGGGTTCTGTGTCAAAATACCCGGGTTTACCCGACCCTAAATCAAGTCGGTTACCCGGGCTCTCGGGTACCCGGGCTGCATTCCCTAATAGATACACTCAGCTGTACTTAAGCGGCAATGAGCGTCCGCACTTTCATCACTCCATTATTTCATCGCCGATCACATAATGACCCGTTTTATAATTCGCTCCATTAGCTCTAATGGCCAACCACGAACCGTTCCCTTCCCAACCTCCTATCTAATAAGTATATTTTCATGGAAATGTAGACTTTATTTCATTGAAATAAAGTCCTTTTTAGAATGACACCAGATACGGATATAGACTAGGTTGAAATTGCATGGAACACTTACGGAATGTCTCGGTAGGTCCATTAGAGATGCAGATTGTAAGGAATTTTGCTAACATCTATTCAGTGGGGTAATTCAAAAGTTCCGCACCAATCTGGTCCGTAATATAGTATAATAACAGTAATTTTTCGTCCTACAAAAGGTACAGTCAGCTGCTGGTCGTGTTCACCATAAGTGCCACAGATGGGTCACCTAGTTTTGGCATAATTTTATTTGTCCGAATACTATTTACGCATAATTGTTATTTTACAGATAATATTGACTTTTCAAAATAACTATAAAAGAAACCTAACCTAACCTAATATGTTCTAAATGGCTGATGTAAAAGATTTTACAAAATATTTTCCGTTAAAGCTAGAGAAAAATTATGCGAAATAAAATTGGGGCTAAACAATACATTCGGACAAATAAAATCATGCCAAATAAAGGGCACCCGCCACAGATACATGTAAAACACGGCTGAACGACCCGAGTCACGTGGTTTTTTGTTCGCCTTTTTTTAAGTACCTAAAAGAGTACCTACAGAATATAGGGGGGGGGGGTGCATTAGCTCTCGCGGGCCGGGACGCTCTCTAACCCTTAGGTGCATACGGTATCATAAATGATACTACTAAAATGACACAAGTAGATATCAACTTAAAGTCAATTTCAGACTTTGTCAAACTCTTCACGAAATCTCAAATTGATATGAATTTGATTTTCACTTGAGATATTTCAGAAGTAAAATGCACGGTATTGTATGCATCTAAGGGCTAAACTAGGACAAATCTTAGACCCAGTGACTTAGCTGAAACAAGCTCGTCACTAGCCAACGGACGAGCTGTTCACGAGTTAAATAATATTAGGTATCAGATTGGCGGCGCAATTGCGAACTATCCTATATTTCGCAGGCATAAGGTACTTGTACATTATAATACTTAAAGATTTACTCGTGAAGTACATTCTATTTAGTCATTCTGGGATTTTTCGTTTCGGGTAAATATCTTAATGTTTGGCTTGTTTTGAGAATGAGACAATAAACAATGTTGGTGATATACGACTAAGTGAATTTGAAATTTAGTCCAATTAATGAACAAGTCATTATGAGATTAAGCCGTAACGACGGTAACAAAATTTCAATCCCAATCATCATTAAGAACATTGAATCGATTGGATAGATCTCACCGAATTTTGTAACATTACGATAATCATTGGATAGGCCGTACCTTCACTTCACCCAGGTACTGTGTACACTGTTGAGATAATATCGTTTAGGTCGGATTTGAAACGGTCCTTACATTTAACGGGCAACATAAACTGCGAGTTATAGGCACTCGTGTAGGGTTGCCAACTATTTCTTGGACAAATATAAGTAATATTTTCCAGCTCAAGGCATAAAAAACATAGTACACTGTGAGAAAATATAGTACTTTGAAGAAAAACCTATTCAAAGATTACGCTAGCTATTCTTTCTAATTTATTCTGTGACTCTGGCGGGAGAGGCAAAATTTGGTACTAGTAGTCGCCCGGCGAAATCGCGGAGTGAGCCACCACTACCACCGTTTAAAAGTATTTCACTCAATTGGACACTATCAACACCTTTGTCATAATAACTACCATTAACAACGGGATATTTACCATGTATGTTTGTTTGTGTGTTAATGGTAGTTATTATGTGAATGACCATGTTAGGTTAAAACCTTTGTCATAGCCTGAAAAAATTCTAAGGCCTCAACTGGAAGTTATTAGACACTCGTGTCTCAACACTAAGTGCTATTAGTAACTTAAGTCACGACTTCCCAAGTTACTAGGTACATTGAGGGCGCTTCGTGGGACTCACTCAGGTTGCTTCATTTCGACGAAAGTAACAATGCAGCGTTGCATTTGCTCAATAATAATGCAATTAAAATGCTATTTGTACAGGGAAATAAGTCAAATAGGAATGTTAACACATTAAATAAATATTGGGGGACAATCTTACACAAATCGAGCTAGTCCCAAACTAAGCAATGCTTGTACTATGGGTACTAGACGACGACGACTTATATAGGTAAATACATACTTAAATAGATAGAAAACATCCATGACTCAGGAACAAATAGTCGTGCTCATCGCACAAATATTTGCCCTTACCAGGATTTGAGCCCGGGACCTCTCGCTTCGTATAGGCGGTGGCACTCCCACTGAACGTGTGGTCTAGCTCGTCGCTAGCACAGCAGTTTCACGTGTTTCTAAATGAAATTTTGATGACACATGTTATAGTACATTACACAACTAGGGTGGTAATACAAAGAAAGGCCGAGATCACAGCGGCTTGCGGCCCGAGCTGCAAGCGAGGGACGTAAATATGCGATCGAGGCAGGGCTTTCTTTATTACCTCCCGTGTTGTGTACATCATTTTATGTCGACACTTGGCCAGAAAGCGGTTTTTTCCGTACGCGCAGCGTGCGGAAAAAGCCACTTTATGGCTAGGTGTGGCATAAAGTATATTCCTGTATCTACTGATCCGCATACCTCATAAAATTAAGCCGCTGTTTTGACGACGAAATGTGTTTTCATTTAGTTTTCATAACAGCTGAGAAGCCCGTTACGAAAGCGTGTTATAAATGTTATTATTTTGGTATGACACTCGCACACTCGGTATTTATGAGCGAATATTGTTGCCAGCGATCGTAACTAAACAAGCCTTTATTATCCGTCCCATTGTATCTTTGAAGTTTTGAATTTCGCATTAAACGTGAGGCATTTTTATTGCTTCGCATTGAAGGCACTCTCTTTGTAATATTTCTCGTGATTCTGGTGCGACGGACAGTTCAAAAGGGATAATAGAATAATGATAAAGAACTTCTTTGGTATGAGTGCCGTAATTGATGTGAGATTTGGCATGAATTGAATATAAACATTGGATATTCGACCGAAAATGATCAAGTCTTTTTTAGCGTTACGTATTTACCCAGGGGTGGCAACGGAACTCTTCTATTAAAACTCCGCTGTGTCTGTCCCAGAGCTTCTCTTTTGAATTGAACCGTAACACGTAGAAACTTGAAATTTCCACAGAATATGTATTTCTATAACAACAAACAATAGAAACAAAATAAAATCCTTTTTTAGCGCCATCTAGTTTTTGCCCGGAAATCCCCTAGCGGTCGGGTTACAATCCAAAGTATGGAGAATGACAGTCCTCTTGTTTTAATGGTCCTTGCTTACAGGTTACTAAGTGGCCTTAGTCCAAAGAATCTTTCTCGGAAATAATCGCAAATTAAGGTCGTGACTGAGTATTCTTAAATCTTCTTACCGTGCTTGTGGCAAAGGCTTCTGCAACGGCAATCCTCCCTCGCATCAATATAGGTACACCTACAAAATTACTGTTGGAATAAAAATATCTATAATCATCCTTCCTGTACTTCACATTACCATTTTCATTTATTTTCTAGAAGTCCAGGCATTCTGCAAAACAAACGAAAATAGTAATCGGAAATTACAAGGAAATGATTCATCATTGGGCCAGGAAAAAACATGCGTTCTTCTACAACAAAAAAGTTTTGAGATGTAATGTTAAATTAAACCAAGTCAGTACCGGGGGGGTGTCCAGAGAACTCGATTTCCACCGGCTTACCTATTATTGAATTTTTTTGTTGTAGATTGCTTGTACATCATCATCATTTCAGCCATAGGACGTCCACTGCTAGACATAGGCCTCCCTCATAGATTTCCAATCACACATTTTCGTCCACCAACAAGATGGACAGATGATCTTGTTAAGGATGCTATAGCTCACGGTGCATGCAGGTTGTTTCCAACCGAACTAATTGTACATATGAACAAACCAAATTGTTGTATCCTCCTTCATTTATAGGCTGGTACGTGTCAGCTATGCAGGCTAATTGGCATATCATTAGAACCGTCCCGATAAGGCCCGGATCTGCCGCACTTCCATCCAAAACGTAACTACCTTCCTTACCGTATTAACATACGTCCTTCTACTGGGACGGGTTTCTTGCGCCCGCCTTGCAATTCCAATCAGTTAGTATCCAATGACTGGTGTCAAAACCGTGATATAGGGGACCAAAAAGAGAAATTAAGCTTTTGAGGTGTGTTCCCGCCTCTTTGGCGGCCTGTTTCTATTTTTACCCGACTGCGGCGAAGCCCAAAGGAGGGTAATGTGTTTTACCTGTATGTATGTATGTATGTCCGTTCCTGTGTCCGCTCGTAACTACTCAACGGCACAACCGATTTTGATAAATGATACATCATTGGATTCGTCTTGATGGCGCGAGTGTCACTGGGTATGAAGTTCGTTAAAATAAACAAAATGGCGGATTTTATGCACTTTTAAAGTGCACCGCGGTCGGGTTTTTTTTAGTAAAAATATTTAGTTATTCACTATGCGATTTATATTTAACTTGTTCTTTCTATTTTGTCTGATATATGTCAATGATGCCAATGTAACTAGAGCAATGTCAACGATTTAATCGACCGGGAATCGAACCCGGTACCTCTGGATTTCCGGCCCAGCGCCTTAACCACTTGTCCACCGCAGCACGCAGCAAGCGCCCTCAATTTTACCATCTACTTTTTACTTTCGTATCAATCTAGTTTTAATAGGTTTTTAACCTAAATGTGGTGTAATTTACCCGCATTAAAAACAAATAAAGAAACATCATCTTCCTTTAATATGCAATCGTTTTTTGCTAAAAATATAATAATTTTGACTGATTGGGAGTTCTCATGACATTTCGCGCAAACAAAATGTACCAAGCCATAAAAAAAAACATAGATCCTACCAAGGACGTTAAATAGCCGGACGGAGCCTCGCTAACAAAGAAGTGAAGCATGTCTTATATGCCGGCTACCTATATGTGCGTGCTGCTCGCAAGAGGAAAAAACTAGTTGATGTGTGCGTGCGGCTCGTAGGTATGTACCTACAAGCAGCCGGCTTATTAAAAATAGCTTCAGTTCTCTGTTGGCGAGGCTCCGTCCGGCTATTTATTTTAAGGTGGTTGTATCAAAAATAACTGATGGCGTGGAGGAGAATAATGCGCGAACTCGCCGCGACAAGGTTTGTATGAAACACGCTCGCAAATCGGCAGTGTGACAAGGCCCTTAGGTTCGAGTACGAACGATTCTGAGCAAGAAAAGTCAAAAAGTAAATATTCTAAGAAAAAACAAATGCACACTTTAAAAACAATGCTCATCTCATCTGGCAAATTGCAATACTATTACTGTGTCATGTTAGCGGCGGCTGCCCCATATCAAAACCTAGTAAGTGCTCCAGATCAAATTTTCAAAAGGGCGTAAAGACATAAACAAAAAAATGCTTTTACGCCCTTTTTAAAATTTGATCTGGAGCACTTACTAGGTTTTGATATGGGGCAGCCGAGCGGTCAAAGAAATATGATATGTTGAGGTAGGAGGAAAAGTGTAGGTACCTATGTACCTCGCGTGCTAATAAGAAGCGGCGGAAACCTACTTTGCACGCCGTCAATTTCAGTTGCTGTGAATATTATTATCAGTTTTGAAAATCTGATAATAATGGTATAATTGACTGTTCAAATGAAATGGAATACTTACGTTTTCCATCACTAAATTACACTTTTGGCGTCAAACGCCAAGTGTAAAGCGTTACACGCTTAGTTCCCGTACAAATCGACGAACTGCACTCACGGACAATGAATTCGGCTCATTTTCTATTAACAATTGTATAGAAAATGACCCGAATGCATTGTCCGTGAGTTTTCCTTCTAACTCGATATATTTCTGTGTTAGCGGCATTCATCCAAGATGGCTGCCGGGCTGTCCGTGCCCAGCTTAAGAGGAAACAGTAAGGCCGAGAGAATTGAAAATTAGGTATTTGTAAAATGTGTCGCTGTCCCGCACTGCCCGCCTCTCCCCCGCAGAGCGCGATAGAGACAACTGCAGCTTGGACCGAAAATACCTTTTAAAATTTCATCAAAACAACGTTTCGTAGTCCCCTGATTTCTTCCCCAAAACTTAACCTATTTAACTAATTTTTTCATTAAACATTAAAGAAAGGCTTAGGCCGTGTTCCTATGTTTTCCTTTTTTTTAATAATCTAGTCAAATTTGTTTTCTAGATGTGTGAACACAGCGGAAAACCTGGCATTTTTTTTAGGTTTTTTAAGGTTAATATCTCTTTTGAGAATCAATTTATCGTAAAAAGGAAAATATAGGAACATATCAATAGTAGCCATAGATTTTTGGACAAAAAATTATTGCTCTACTGGCATTATCCAGGGAGGAAACAGGGGACTACGTTTGTATGGAAAAACTGCCCTCCTGTTTCCTCTTAAAGGCCGCTAATTGCGCGCTTCAAAGACTTCAATTTAAACAGGTAGACGGTTTTTTACGTGACGTGAAAGAGGTTTTTGTACACTTAATAGACTGGAGAAACGCTTTTGAAGATAAGGATTTGGGTTGAAGTAGATAATTATGATGGTTTCATAAAAATGTACCGACAAAGGATTTTACGGTTTTACAATTACTTACAAGTTTAGAAGGGATACGATTCAAATTCAAATGTCTTATTTCTTAAAAAGTACATCATGTGTGACCTAAGGGAATGGTACCTTCCGATAAGCAAAATATTGCCTGTGTTGGAAGATACCGCTCTTCATTAATTATAGTTCAGCAGGTCATAACACAACAGGTTACAAAAATTGATTATTTACAAGAGAACAAAAGAAATGATTAAAATTATTAAACTAATTAAATACGAAATACGATACTGATTTTAGTTAATAATTTCGTGTGAGGTCATGTTCTCCGTTTTTGTACATGAAAGTATTAATTTGCTCAAGCATTTGCATGTTAATTTTTTCGAGTTTCGAGTTCCCACATAATATTCGTATACATTGGCGTATGCGAAATTGCGAAGGAGTGTACCGGTGTTAATTATGTAGGTGTTAGTTATTAGGGCTTTTTTATTTAAAGTGCGTTCTTAACTGACAGTTAACATGTCGTTACAGAACTGACGATTAGTGTCAAACTCCATACATTTCGTTACGGACTGACAGGTTAGACGGTATTTGAACATAGCTTAAGTTTCGCCTAACCGTACATTTTAAAATAAAAATGCCCATTATTACTGTAGTAGGGACAGTCAGACAAAATTCATGTTTAATCAAACAGTGACATAACTCCGAACGATGTCATCACCAGTCAAGCACCTACGCTGACAGGTAGCTTCAATAAAAACAAAGTAAACATGAGAGCTGATAATCTCAAATACGTACTTGTGTACATACGAGTATTCACAATGCTTGTTACGTAATTCACTTGCGCATGCTTCTAAAAATCCAATCATGTTGGTAATCCATGAAGTGTACGAGGAAATGAACGCACCCGGGTTATTCATTCTGCTTAAAGTTCATAGGCGACTTTTGAGTACTTACTAAAAGACCAGCGTGATCACTGATGTGATGTGATAAATGATTTATTATCACACTGACTGATTTCAAGCTTAGCCCAGACTTTTAAACCTTCTTAGGTTGAAAAACTAGCAAACCTAACTTACTGCTAAGAAGCGGTATGTTAGGTTTGCTAGTTTTTCAAGTTATGATACAAATGAAGGCTACACGGAGAGAACATATCTGAGCACGCGACGCGATGTACCTTAAGAAAAAATACTGTTATTTTACTGTGATAATTTGCTTGTTATTTTACAGAGAGTGGGTCGCGAACTATAATGAGTGGGCCCGAAGACTGGAGTATTACACCACCCGACAGGGACAACGATCCGATGGCGAAAAAAATCTGTGGGTCTAGTGAAAAGGGGCGCAAGTCACATTTAACCTAGGAGCAAAAGAGCTTAAGTCATACTATAGAGTTGTGACCTTTTGGCTCTGGTATAAATTTGACTTGTACCCCTATTCACTAGACCCACAGAAATATACATTTCAGAAATAAGACTTAATTACCAAAGTACTGTGGCTGGAGAAAATTCACCAGTTGATTGATAAAGCGCGGGACGTTATCGGCCGAATGTTCATTAGCGGGTTCCGGCCCCGGCGCGTGGGCTGCGCACGCTCTTAATTACTTCCAACTAGCCCTGCTTAATTGGTTCGCCAAATGTGTAACTACGAGTTGATAGCAAAAAACGTGACATTTCCCTACTTTTTTGCTAGTCCGGATGATAAATATGGGTGCACTCAAAAATTCAAGTTACAATTCGGAACGTAGGTATCATTGTTCCGAAATGTCATACTTGCGAAGGCTATTTTCGGCGGACTGGTCATTTTAGGTTTAAGTTTACGCTGACTAGTTTTCCGGAACTCGATGTCTATAAAATGAAATATAATTTCAAATCATGCGTTACGGCATGGCAAACCACATTATGACTATTTTTATGCAATCCAATATAGACTTGACAGTATTTTAACAGCAGTAACTACCACAGTCACGTTAAACGTATAAATAAACGCAACAAATAAGGCACGAAAAATACCAACATGTCGGTAGAAAGTCTGCAAAAACCCCACTCGAAACGGCAGTAGTTCGCCAAATTTCAACTAAAGCTTTTTGCGACAGCAAGCTACATATAAAAACGAATACCACTCAATTTTAAACGATTTGGACGTAAAGTGAATTGGTCGAGTGTAAAAAACGAGTAGTTTTCGGTCCAAATTCCAATTTGCCTTTCACAGAGGCAGTTGAAACTGTTGTTACTCCTGCCGTCTCTTTTCTTTCTAATTTTGGACGGTTTTTATAGTGTCCCGAGTTACTATACATTACTTTAACCTAGGGCGGTAAAACAAAGAATGTCTCAGACCGCAGATATTTGACGCCCAAGTCGATTTGATTTGGCGATAAATATGCGATCTGAGGTTTTATTTATTATTCCGTGGTAAGTACAAAAAGTTTCGTCTCCCCCAGGTCATGAAGTGGGATTTAAAAAAAAAAAACTTTATTTATAAATGAACAAAGTAACGGCCTGTCTTACAATCAAGATAATTCTAACTTAAAATAATTAATTACAAGTTTTTATAATAAAATAATGCAATTCGGCATTGACGTAATGCCCTCAATCTGTTAGCACTTGTTGAGGTGGCATTACGTTCTTGCTGATAAAGCGAATATTAGGCGTTGGACCATCCTTAACTCACGCGTAGGGGCCGGTTATTGCCACTTTATGGCCAGGTGCAACGTAAAAAATTAAAACTTGGTCATAAGTTTTTAATAAATAGAAATGGCTTCAATCTTTAATGGGCATTCGATTACGAATAAGTTTTTTAAATAAGAACGGAGTATTAGTATGAATTAACAGCTTAAAATGAATTCAATGTAACAACCTCTTTCTCCTTAACTCATCTTAAAACCCGATTAACGGGTTCAATTCAAATAAAACAGCATTAGTATCAGCGTGGTGGATTTTGTTAAAATCCGCTTAGCGTTTGAGAAGTGTCAACATAAAGACGGACAGAAAAAAGGCAGATAAATATGATTATGATTTCTAAAAGATAATTTGCATAAACGATGACTTTAAGAAATACCATTTACATGTTGCATTTTATGACTTTGAAGGTGATGGCAAGATCAGCGAGAAGTACGATTAACATTTTTCATCACACTTGCTCGAAAATGGTGCATTACACGTAGGTTTTGCGGGCCGTAAATAAGCTATTACGCCCTAGGGCGTAATGGTTTTCTTTTTAAATTTGAAACGCTGGTTCTGTTTTACTCTTATTTGTCATGTTCAAAGGAAACGCCAACTTACTTTTTGAACTTTTATCACTGAAATATTTATTTAAGATAACTGTTATTGCAAATACATGTAAACACATATTTCGGTAACATTAATTAAATGTTTAAATAGTGTGTTTCAGTATTTTGGAAACATAAAATCAACCATTTTAGGTCTTTACCGCTATGGTTTCCGAACGTGACTTGAAATTCGCATTGTCTATGGACATATCATGACATATGTCACTAACGTCACTGTCTGATTTAATATTTTTTTGTCATACGGTACGATTAGTAAGGTTATATTATTAAGATTTCCTCACAAGTGTGATAAAAAACATTGTGTGTGCCACGGGCGGTAAAGGAATTACTAACTCGTGTTATTAAAGCCCTCGGTTTCACCTCGGGCTTATAACAAACACTCGTTTGTAATTCCTTACTTACCGCCCTAGATACACAATGTACTACTGTAATTATTCCCTTTTTGTGAATTAATTGTAGTTTTAGTCAATAGAACACTATGTAATTTTCAATCAGATATAAATGAATCTATCTACATGTGTTATTGCGCATATGTGTGAATACGTGTCGCGCGTTCCTAAACGGCCGATGTTGGACTACTTGTTGGTCTGTATACTTTGTAGTTATTGTATTTTATACAACTTATCCCCGTTATTGTTGTCGTTGTTGTAAAATTGTCTTAACGTGTTTCTCACTGTTGGACTGTTTCTTAAGTTTTGTAACTGTTCTGTATTCTTATTCTGATTTAACTAAGCGTAAACAATTATCCATTGAGACCCGTCCCATTTTAAAGAATAAAAATACAAAGGCACAAACAATACCGTAGGTTTGGTGTTTAAACTACGATAAGCATTGCCCCCACTCGAGATCCCTTCTTTTTTTAACTTCTTCTTCATCGTCATCATCATAACGTCGACCGTAGGCTCAATTAGCGTAAGGTACATTGTTTTGCCTGTCCCTTACCCTAATTGAGCCTACGGTCGACGATATCAGCCGAAAGACACTGCTGGACATAGATCTTCCCCAAGGATCTCCACCACTGTCGGCATGGTGCTGCTCGCATCCAGCGGCTTGTGGGAGGCCTGCCAACGCTTCGTCTTCCAGTACCTACGTGGTCGCCACTCCAGAACTATCAGTTCTGGGAGCAATGTGCCCCACCCATTAGATAAATAAATAAATAAATATACGGGGACAATCTTACACAAATCGAACTAGTCCCATAGTAAGCTCAATAAGGCTTGTGTTATGGATACTAGACGACGATATATTTAATAGATACATACATACAAATACTTAAATACATAGAAAACAGCCATGACTCAGGAACAAATATTCGTGCTCATCACACAAATAAATGCCCTTACCGGGATTCGAACCCAGGACCTCTTGCTTCATAGGCAGGGTCACTACCAACTAAGCTAAAGCGGTCGTCAAACCCATTGCCCATTGCCACTTAAGGCTTTAATCTCTTCTTACTCCACATATTTTCCCAACTTTCCTATATATATAAGTATAGGGCAAAAAATAAATTATAAGAAAATACGAAACTTCCTCTCTTCGATTCGATTGAAGACTTCCTTCAGAGATGCGATAGCAAATAATTTATCTGATCAGAGGCACAGTATAATACAGTAATCTGCCTACAAAAGGTACATCGCGCGCTTGAATGTGTGCGCGCCGTGTACGAACGCACCACAAGCAAAGTTTTAAGAATGCTCCAGTATGGATCGCACTCACACAGACGTGCTATCGCGCGTCTGTGTGACTACGTGTCGCGCGCCCCTAAACGGCCAAAGTTGGACTACTTGTTCGTCTTTCTTTATACTTTGTCAGAGGCCTCCCCAATATTTCTTCTTTTTAGGGTTCCGTAGCCAAAATGGCAAAAACGGAACCCTTATAGTTTCGTCATGTCCGTCCGTCTGTCTGTCTGTCTGTCTGTCTGTCTGTCCGTATGTCACAGGCATTTTAATCAGAAGCTACATGATGGATATTTATGAAATTTGGAATATAGGTGTCTTTTATGAGCCGCTACTTAGTTTGGTATATAAATAATTAAAATAAATATTTTTACGGGGGGCACTCCATACATGTTAAAGACAGTAAAAAAATTTTTTTTCAGCAAATATCAACGTGTGGTACATAGTTCGACAGCTCTTTAAAAAACACTATTAGGTTTCTAAGTAATGTTTTTGATTAAGTGAATGTATTTGGAAATAATCGCTCCGAAAGTTGTGTAAATTGTGTCCCCCCCCCCTCTATTTTCTAAACCGTGCGTCCGAAAAATATGAAAAAAATCACGAAGGTAACGCTTAATAAATACTTTCAACGAAAATTATTTTCATCAAAATCGAATTAACCGTTTTTGAGTTACTGCCGATAAACTGCGCTTCTCAACAAAAGGACGTAATTGCTATGAAGATACGCTCTTTTGTTGTTGTACTTTTTTTACATCGTATTTTTTACCTTATAGTTACGGCTATGGAACCCTACACTGAGCATGGTCCGACATGCTCTTGGCCAGTTTTTTTATTTTATTTATTTCTTTATGCATAAATATTTATAAGCAAGTCTTGTCCGTACGCTGAGTTACTTGGAATTTTTTTGTTTACCTCTGCGTTTGATAAAACTAAAACCTACTGAGAATTTCAAGTGCAAGATTACAGTGACTCACAAGAATGCAGCCGGATTTCGTGAGAAAGACATTCATATCGATACCTTTGGGTTCAATTGGCGTAAAGGACATTTTGGCGAAAATGAGTTATATATACAGTTTTGTTCAGAATTTCAAGCTCTACCGTTCTGTGTAGTTAAAATTTCGATATCTTTAAAAAAAGTGCCTTTACGACCCAGTTTCTATTCATTGTTTTCGCAAAACTAGCTCAGGTTAAGGGACGTAAGTGTCAAGTTATAAAATACGAATTAAAAGGTGTATCGTAAAGTACGCCGGTAAATATGAATACTGTCGTATATGACCCATTTTTTTCTTGCTGTCCTTTAAGCCCTTCATTTCTCATGATTAATTTCCATAAGCGCATAGTCGAGGTGGGCGTTAAGGACATGTTTTCTTTTACTTGTCCTTTACGACCTGCCTTTAAATTATAATACCGTAATTTGATAAACCGAATAAGGTTGTAAAGGGCAGGTATTATTTTACTTGTCCTTTACGACCTGCTTAAAAAATGATTACACCATTATTTGATAGAATTAAGGAGGTTGTAAAGGGCATGTAGTCTTTTACACGTCCTTTACGACCTGCCTTCAAATTATTATACTTGTTTCCATACCGTAATTCGATAAATCGAACAGGGCTGTAAAGGGCAAGTAGTCTTTTACTTGTCCTTTAAGACCTGCCTTAAATCTAATTATAGCACATTTTTTAAAGAAGAGCAGGGTTGTATAGGGATTAGCCTTTATTTTTGGCATTTACTGCCACAAATGTGTGTCTAAATTCTGAAATAAAGCAATTTACGTAATCGTAAAGGTCTAAACTATCGATACCTTTAATTGGGTTCAATTGGCGTAAAGCACAAAACGCTGGTTTTGAGGAGAAGCAAAAAATAGTTTTATTTTACAAAAAATGGCTATAATATTTTGGTTTCTCGACCTACACTTTCGACATGTATATGAAAAATATTTGAAATGCCCGTATCTTTAACCTGTGATGGCAGTTCTAGCTGTAAACAATGTATTATGGAAGTTAGATGTCCTTTACAACTGGTAAAAATGCTATCAATGTCATTTACACCCGTGACTTTTTTAGACATTTGGAAATGATGGGGTTGTAAATGACGGTCTCAGATGACTTTGTTCCAATTTCGGGGCGTAAAGTTAACAGCTATGTAACAAAAATTGACAGTGTTCAACTTAGTTTACCTTAAAGAGACTTGAAATACAGGGTGAAATTAAAATCACTGGCCAAATTTTTTCCTGACACTAGGTTACACTTAAGGAATCTATTTAGCGAAAAAAAAAGAATTTTTATTTTTCAATTTTCATTTTTCAATTTTTTTATATTTTCCTCGAGTCGTGGTCACCCTATTACTACAAATGTAAACATACCTAGTAGTATGTTTTAATAACAACATCAACAAAACCCTTATCTAACCTACACTAAACCTTATATCGTAGCAATAGGGTCCACTATAGCACAACACTATTGCTATGGTAGGCAATTTTATCAATCTTATAAACGAGGGTAGTCTTAAACCATGCTAGAGGTAAACATAGCAAATGATTAGTCACTCGTCACTCGCCAACCGTAAAATAATAGTCGCGCGCGTACTAAGATTTAAAAAATGTATTCGAACCGGGAATATTACGAAATGATGCGGTGTTATTTACTAAGTGGTGAATGTTTACGTGGTGCACAAAGATTATACCAGTTGGGTTGGTTGGTTGGTGAAATAAAAAGACGCGTCTACGTGAACGAAGCCGAAAGTCTGGACGATTTAAAGCGTAAAATTGTGCGTGCCTTTGACGAAGTGCGTAACAACGTTGTAGTGCTTCGCAAATTAAAAAACAATGTGCATAAGCGTGCCGAACTTTGTTTGGAGGTGCGTGGATTACAGTTTGAACATCTATTGCAGTATAACTAATACTTGCTTCAGTAAGTACCGAGGGTGATTATGTAAATAGTTTAATTGTGTCGCTTTTTAATCAAATGTACATAAGTTGATTCAATTTTTTAAATACGCCTGAATGCAAAGATTCCCGACTTAAAATTTACTCATTGTTTTAAACCACGGACCTTTTGTTAATTATCTATTAGTCAGATTTATCATTTTAGATTTAAAAAATGCCTTTGCATTTTGACGGTCCTAAGCCCGTTAAAGTATGAAGGAAAAATTAGCAACTTATGTAGGTAAGCGTCTTATCTCGCTGCAATAGGGTTCATAATATGGTGGCATGATTGCAAGCTGTGGGAGGGGCGGGTTGTCAATGACCTTAACTGATAAGGAAAGCGGGTGTAGTGGGTAGTTTGACGGTTCACCATAACGTACGAGATTTTAAGGACAACTTGATGATGATTTTTTTCAAAAAAAATGTACTGAGCGGTATTAAAACAAAAAACACGTGTTTAATATTTTTTCGAGTTCTTTCGGGTGTTTCAATTTGGCCAGTGAATTTAATTTCACCCTGTATGTATAAAAAGATGATGAATTCATTGTTTTTCATACTATTATACTTATTGTTTACATTAACAGTGTTTTACTCACTACGTACTCGTCCTAATGTCGATAATCATTAGCCACTATGTCACTTCCATTATTATGATTTAGTGCTATTGGAAGAGAGTAAAACACTAGTAGGACATTATTTCCATCCTTGTTCCCGCAATTTAGTCAGTTTATGAATAGTTAATTTTTTTTTATTTCGAATCTGGTTATAAAATAGTTCTTTCATAGTTATTATTGCGTTTTCCAAAAAATATTAATTTTAAATATAATCTGGACATGCCTAGCTGAATATACGATTTTAAGCTAACATGGTCATTCACATAATAACTACTATTAACGACGGAATATTTACCATGTATGTTTATTTTTGTGAGTTCCTGATATTTCGGCACTGTTGCAAGCGCCATCATCACGGAGTAACTGACGTGCAGCGAGTTTTTAGTTGTAGTCTACCTACACACCATAGCGATTTACCCTCTTTCGGGTTCGCTTCGTCCGCGCGTTATTCATACTACTACCGTCCGCATTCTCACTTAGAACTCGATCACGTTCACGACACTCAACACTTACAGTATCACTTCGCTTATTTACTCCTGAACATGTTTTTTTTCCCCTTGGAGAACTTACGGATCACTGGATACCAGCAGACGCTCGACAGTTGAATCCCGTCTTCCCGGTTAAAATTTTTATACTTGAGGATTTCGATAGCTTCCTTAACTATTGTAAGTATATAGTGTTTTTCTGTCGAGAGGATCTGTGGGTTGTGCAACTCAATCCAATGATTCGTTTCCGCGTTCAGAAGATTTTCAGCGATTGCCTGCATAATTCAGCCTACGGTCGACGATATGTAAAGGGAGTGACAGATAAAGTTGCCAATATTTTAAAGAAGTTCTTGGTGAAGACTGTCTTCACTCCCCACAGAAAACTGACACAATATCTACGTACGCCAAAGGATCGTTTTCCGCTTGAATGCCCAGGTATTTACAAAATTGACTGCAGCTGTGGTAGCTCTTACATAGGTCAGACTAAGCGCACTATCTCATGCCGTATAAAGGAGCTCATCCGAATGTTTAAAAACAACGAACCTCGGAAATCGGCCATCGCTGAACATCTTCTGAACGCGGAAACGATTGGATTGAGTTGCACAACCCATAGATCCTCTCGCTCGACAGAAAAACACTATATACCCAGAATGGTTAAGGAAGCTATCAAAATCCTCAAGTATAAAAATTTCAACCGGGAAGACGGGTTTCGACTGTCGAGCATCTGGTATCCAGTGATCCGTAAGTTCTCCAAGGGAAAAAAGACATATACTGTAAGTGTTGTGTGTCGTGAACGTGATCGAGTTCCAAGTGAGAATGCAGACGGTAGTTTAGTATGAATAACGCGCGGACGATGCGAACCCGAAAGAGGGTAGATCGCTATGGTGTGTGGGTAGACTACAACTAAAAACTCGCTGCATGTCAGTTACTCCGTGATAATGGCGCTTGCAACAGTGCCGAAATATCGGGAACTCACAAAAACAAACATACATGGTAAATATCCCGTCGTTAATAGTAGTTATTATGCCTAGCTGAATTCATCATCTTTTTATACATTTTTCAAGTCTCTTTAAGGGAAACTAAGTTGAAAACTGTCAATTTTTATTACATAGCTGTTAACTTTACGCCCCGAAATTGGAACAAAGTCATCTGAGATTGTCATTTACAACCCCATCATTTCCAAATGCCCAAAAAAGTTACGGGTGTAAATGACATTGATAGCATTTTTACCAGTTGTAAAGGACATCTAACTTCCATAATACATTGTTTACAGCTAGAACTACCATCACAGGTTAAAGATACGGGCATTTCAAATATTTTTCATATACATGTCGAAAATATAGGTCGAGAAACAAAAAAACTATAGCCATTTTTTGTAAAATAAAATGGTTTTTTGCTTCTCCTCAAAACCAGCGTTTTGTCCTTTACGCCAATTGAACCCAAAGGTATCGATATTATTAGTACATTACACAACTAGGGTGGTAATACAAAGAAAGGCCGAGATCGCAGAAGTTTGCGGCCGACGGGGACGTAAATATGCGATCGAGGGCTTTCTTTATTACCTCCCGTGTTGTGTACATCAGTGGCGTGACGTAAAAGATATCCTTGGGCAAGCCGGTGCAGATTTGGCGTCCACTTTCCTTAAGAGCTGTAGAATAAGGTGCTCAAATGCCTGATATTAGGCAAGCCGGTAGGAATCGAGTTCTTTGGACGCCACGCTACTGGTGTACATCATTTTATGTCTACACTTGGCCAGAAAGCGGCTTTTTCCGTACGCACAGCGTGCGAAAAAGCCACTTTATGCCCAGGTGTGGCATAATCGTTATTTATGTAAAATAATAAAAAAAAATAGTTTTGTCAGAGTCGTAACGAACATGTTCTACTTAAATTTACTGGGTAAAGGACACCGTTTCCAAAACTATTGAGTTTATAGATTAACAATAATTAGTGCGGAGTAGATGAAGTTATTTGAAAATTATAAATTTGAGAATCATCGTAATCGGTTAAAAATGTACAGAGTTACAATAAAAAAAAACGTTTTTTTTTGGTAAAGGTGAACCTTTGTCCCTTACGACATTTGAAATCTCCAGTGTCAATATGTAAATAGCTACGTCAATAAAATGCTTCACCGAACGATTAACTACTTAATCGCATATTTAAGTGATTTCACTGTAAGCACTTTATAACTCTTGTGTAGTTAGTGCGTCACTTAGCGAGAAATCGTTAATTCGCCTGTTCCTAATTGCCGTTTGATAATACCGTGTTTGCGTCCCTGTCAGGCATTTTAATGTTTTCGTTAATGTCCTACTAACCTCACTTTAATTTCGTATTTTAATTACCTTCTCTTATTAAATGTACGTTTTCCGTAGCGGCACTTTTTGGCATTTCCTTTGGCGGCGAATGGATTACCATTCCTTTGAAATGTATATTTCGCATTTGAAGCACTTTTGGAACGAACGTGCTTAGTTTTTTGTTAGCTTTTAAGTTGACTGAATATCTACTACCGTGGTTTACTAATGTGTCGCATAAGTTTTCGTCATATTTTTGTACAGCAGAATTATTCTGGGCAGAAATTGGTACAAATTCACATATTAATTGCTATACACTACTTTTCTGGCACAGGTTTTCTGTTGAGGTTGCAATTCGTTACAATTACTACTTTTTTGGTAGCAGAAAATGTCATTACACTAGTCAAACTATGTTTGATAGTTATGTCAAATACGAGTATATCTTTCTACGAAATGGTTATTCGATTAAGTGTTCCTACGAAATATTTTATGCCAAGTGTATTCCGGAAAATCGATACGGCAGATAAGGCTAACCGAACCATAGTCTGACATCGTTTAAAGCCAGTACAAAGACTCAAAGCAAACAATATAGCTAGGTTAGCTGTCTGTTTGTTCGGATCTTTGCATAGTTGAGATGAGTCCTGAGACCGGTGTCGTATCAGTATTGTCCCAAATATAATTTGACCCGTGCGTTCATACAGTTTCCGCGATTATCACTCATAGTAATAAAACAACTTAAACGGATTAAATCGCGTATATTACTACATTTTAAGTCCCGACATTCCGTAACCCTTTTCAGCGTTCGTGGTCGCAGGTAGACTGTAAAAAAAAGCGGGCGGGTTGAAATGTAGTAATATACGCGATTAAATCCGTTTACGTTGTTTTATTACTATGAGTCGTTTATTATGTCATTAATTATTCCCTTTTTGTGAATTGATTTTAGTTTTAGTCAGTAAAACACTATTTAATTTTCAATCAGATATAAATGAATCTATCTAGACGTGCTAAATTGCGCGTCTGTGTGAATAGGTACGCGTCGCGCGCTCTTAAGGGCCGATACAGACGGACTGCGACCCAACTGCAACTCCTTACGATTTGCACTGCACGCCGACGGCGCGTCGGCGTGCAGTTGTGATGCAGTTCCCATACAAATCGTAGGGAGTTGCAATTGGGTCCGTCTTTATCGGCGCTAAACGGCCGAAGTTGGACTACTTGTTGGTCTGTCTGTATACTTTGATATAAGTGTAAGTATATGAAAAAGTAACGGAATCGGAATAAAAAATATTAGGACTAGTGTCCGACCGAAACCAGTTTTCACGGCCGAAACTGAAACCAAAACCAAATTTCGGCTTTGATCTCTATTAGGTACCTACTTACTAATCATTTAGTCATTTTTAAAGTAATCATTAATATATTACATAATTATTTCATATAGTTTATTTGTGCTTTTTGAAATCAAGACAACCCGATCGCAGTTCGAAATCAATCAAATTCAGTTTCGGTTTCGGCAGTAGTTTCGAAACCCGAAATTTGGGTCGGACTCCAATTAGGACACATTTTTTCTCCCATCAGCGTAGAAATGATGTAATCAGATCTTAAAAAAAAGTTGTTTTACTACTTTTTCTATAAAATTACCCAAATTACCTTATCGTGCCTGGCCCGACAATAAACACTGCGCGGAGTCCTTTCAAATCGTTAACCTGCTTAAAAAAATCCAGTCCAAAAAACCTTCCTTTCGCTCCACCGAATCAGGATAAAAACGCAATTATTTACAATGTTCACTCAATGAATAATCGGCTTACCGATCGATCTGCGACCGGTCCTGTCACTGTCACCTGTCATTTATGAATCTTAATTAATAACACTCAAATAGGCCAGTAGAAAAAGATAAAAACGGCCATGAGCGAGTCGACTCGCGGACGGAAGGTTCCGTAGAGTTATACAATGCAAGTTATTTGTGATGTCTTATTATTGCATCTGCACTATAGTGTCCTACAGCTAGGTCCACAGAGATATATTGAGGTACAAGGAAAAAGTGTACTTATGTACCTCGCGTGCTAAAAAGAAGTGGCGGCGACCTACTTTGCACGCAACTTCAGTTTCCGTCAATATTATTATGAGATTTGAAAATCTGATAATAATAAATAAATAATTAAATAAATATTAGGGGACAATCTTACACAAATCGAACTAGCCCCATAGTAAGTTCAATAAGGCTTGTGTTATGGATACTAGACGACGATATATTTAATAGATACAAATACTTAAATACATAGAAAACATCCATGACTCAGGAACAAATATTCGTGCTCATCACAAAAATAAATGCCCTTACCGGGATTCGAACCCAGGACCTCGTGCTTGGTAGGCAGGGTCACTACCAACTAAGCTAAAGCGGTCGTCAAAAAAATAATAATAATAATAATGGTAAAATTATTTGTTGAAATACCACCAAATGAAATAGAAAATATACGTTTTCTATCACTAAATTACACTTTTGGCTGCAAACGTCAAGCGAAAAACGCTACATGCTTGGTCCCATACAAATCGACAAACTATTTCTTTCTATCTCTATATTAGTACATTACACAACTAGGGTGGTAATACAAAGAAAGGCCGAGATCGCAGAAGTTTGCGGCCCGAGCTGCAAGCGAGGGACGTAAATATGCGATCGAGGGCGTAAATATGGGATCGATAAAATATATTTATGCCACACTTGGCCATAAAGTGCCCTTTTCCGGACGCTAAGCGCACGGAAAAAGCCGCTTTCTGGCTAAATGTAGACATAAAATGCCGTACACAACACGGGAGGTAATAAGGAAAGCCCTCGATCGCATATTTACGTCCCTCGCCTACGGCTCGGGCCGCAAACATCTGCGATCTCGGCCTTTCTTTGTATTACCACCCTAGTTACGTAATGTACTATTGTGGTAACGTAGTGGACACTAAATTGGATACGATATAAGAACTGGTAACACAGTGGTATTTTGAGTAAGAAATGAGACTTTTTGCTTTAAAAACATTGAGGCCTGGTTGAGAACTAAGGTAAAACTGCACTAAAAATATTGCGAGGCACCTGCAATTTTGTAAGTGTCTATACATTTTCACTATTGCACTAAGGCACTAAAAATAATTTTGGCCCAAGTACTTTAGGTTCTGCACGACTGAATACGGTTTTATTGTTTTTATACGGAACCCCGATAATTGTAACGCGCCGGCCTGATCAGAAGTGACATTTTTCAAGCCGATAACCAGCGTTGCCGAGTTTTTGCTTCAGACATTATTCAAATATGACATGGCCCTCCACAAATGTTACAAGGCTTAATTAAGATGGTTTTTAATAGGGATGTAACGATACATAATTTTGCCGAGACGATACCGATACCGATATTTGTAGTAAAATATCGGCGATACCGATACCGATATCTTAGCTAACTAATGAAGTATGAACTTCAGGTTTATTATTTGTATGTCCTTATTAACCTAAAACTTGGCTATATTTAACAGAGAGTCAACCTTGAAGGTGTAAAGTAAAAATAAATAAATTGTCAACACAATTTTTTTTTTATTATGAACCAAATATGTAATTAACACAGTCATTATTATTGCACAAGGTAATAGACCAATATATAAATTAACTCAGTAATTGAAATTACTTTTTGCAGATTTTTTTTCATACAACAAATTCTTTTCGCGCTCTTTAAATATCGGTCGTATATAATCGGCGATACCGATATATCGGTATCGGTATCGTTACATCCCTAGTTTTTAATTAAGCTTAGTGTGAATCAAGCTTGATTAAATCACCTTGGAAAGTTTTATGTAATAATTATTATTTTATGTATTAATTAGCGTTTTATGTAATAGTTCCAGTTATTGTCCCAAAGGAACTCTTATACCTTACCCGGGATATAAAGTATCCTATGTTTCAATCCAGGACTTGGTCTACTTGCGTGCCAAATTTCAGCTCAATCCATCCAGTTGTTACCTCGTTATTTAGTAGGTAACAAACATGCAAACATCCAAACTTCCACATTTATAATATTAGTGTGATTTACAATGTTCTTTTTAAAAATGTACTACTGTAAGTACCTACTACTTTTGTTAATAGTATAACTTCATTATGTGGTCACTAGATCTACCAAGGAAAGTCATACTGTATTGTTATTACTAACAATACAGTATGACTTATAACTTTATGGCAAACGAGAGGATCCTTTGAAATGATGATGGTTACTGATAGCGGGTCATTGACCCATCGCCCTTGATCTGGTGGTGATAAGAACTTCTTGTGCGCCGTCCTGAATACCTCTCTGTAAATATAGCCAGGGCGGCGGCTGGAATGCTCCCACTTCTACATACTCGTATCAATGCTAGAGTCTGTGCGGGAAGAGAATAGGATTTAGATGGGGGGGGGGGGGGGGGGCTATAATGATTTTCTACCGTATTTGCAAAAAAAAAATGCCTTACTGGTTAGGTTAGTTCCGTATTTCGCCACGCCTATTCTCTTTCCGCACAGACTCTATAACTAGGTAGGTGGGCCAAAATTTTTTTTGATGCCTAATAAAACGTCCCTTTTACATTTTAACGCATAATTTCTTACCCGTTGGTATAATATCCCAAAAACATATTATTTTGTTATACAGAATAGCATACGCTCACCCTGAATGATAACTTTTGTCCAAATATGTGGGCTATGAATAGGTATAAGAATAGTACATTGTGCACCGAGGGTAGTAAGAAGGGGATTACTAACGAGAGTCTATTAGAAGCCCGACGCCGTAGGCGGAGGGCTTTTAATGACTCGAGTTTGTAATCTTCTTACTGCCCGTGATACACACAATGTTTTTCATCACATTTGCGAGGAAAAAAAAATAAAACATAAAAATGAAATAAACTAAACGCACCCGCTAAGAGACAACTTCAACTGTCAACTTTTTCAATATAGTCTTCCACAGATAATGCTAAGAACTGCGTTTAGTTTTTAAACTTGACAGGCAATGTCGCCAGATTGTACCGATTTTCAAAATAAAATTTTAAACTAAATTAATTTAATTGCATTAAAATAATCGCAAAAACTACGGAAATAATAGTAAAATATACCATATAAGTTTTATTTTACACTAAAATTGGTTTTGTAGCCAAGTTTTGAAGATGTGAAATAGCCTTGGCTGATTCGAAACCTCCTTAGTCTGAAATGACGTACGACTTTTAAAACTAAACTCATAACTCCCGAGGGAGTTATAGATTTTCATACAGTTTTTCCTCCCGTGGGAGTTATAGATATTTGTAACCCACGGGGGGTAAATCGGCTCGAGTTGGTCTATAAGCGCGCGTGTTATAACACCCTTTACGAGCAAGTGTGATGAAAACACGTTTATGATACCTAACGCAGTGGACACTAAATTGGAGGCGACACGGGGACAGCTAACGCAGTGGTAATTTGCTTATTATTCATTGCTATAAAAAGTCCAAAATAAGGAAATAATTCATACAATACAATACAATCATACTTTATTGCACACCAAAAGATAAATTACAATGCAAATGCAATGCAATTCATAGTTGAGAACTAACGTAAAACTGCACTAAAAATATTACGAGACACCTGCAATTTTGTAAAAGTGTCTATAAAGTTTCATCTCCATTTTAGGCACTAAAAATAATGTTGGCCCAGTTATTTAATTACCTAACATACCGAAAGGTCGGGGTAGGTACTTTCGCCTCTATTCAGGTTTTATTATTGTCATGTCTCGTTGGGTTTAACTGACCGTTCATGTTTTTATGTTTATTATCAAACCTTATAGATTTGAGGTGATTTACAGGGTGGGCAAAGTTACTCTACAATTTGGCTAAAGTACCTCGATCCTACGGTACTCTCTCTGTGGTCGCTCGTTCGCAACAACTGTCACATTTGCCGCCAAATAAAATGGCGGCAGAAAAAGTTGTATAGGTACCTCCAAGTCGCCCACCCTGTATATCAAGCTACTGCAAGACCTCCTCCTCGCGTCGTATTCCTCATTGCTGAGGGTCGTGAAGTCCCCGTGGAATCAGCTTTTCTCTAACGATGTCTCGCCATCTGCGCCTATTCTTGGCATCGTGTAGTGCGACATGTAGCTGGGTGTCCAGAGTGTTACGGACTTGATCTGCCCATCTAGTTGGACTGCGGCCTCTGGGTCGTTTGCCATCAACACGACTTATTATTTTTGCACATTACCCCTGATCTTCATTTTATCCCTGAAGGGGTAAATACCGCCAGGTTCGGCACCACTGGTCTCCAAAAGTTGTCTGGAAGTGATTCCTCTGTAGCGATAAGATTGTTTAGAGACCACATACATCTCTAAGAAAAAATGTTTTAATTTTATTTTTAAGTTATATTATGTGAGTCACAGATTTTTTTTAAAGTTCTGTAAGTTTGTTTTTTGTAAAGCATGTAAATTTAATGATAATTTAGTAGTTTATGTCTCGTTTCCCATTTTGTATTTTGACGTTTGGAGATCCTTTACACCTCCTAAACATGTTTTGACAACGGAGACCCCTTACATCTCCATTAATTTTAGTGTTTATCTCTCTATTTTCCATATTTCTTTTTAATTTATCTTGTTTTGACGCCTAGAGACCCTTTACATCTCTAAAAATGTAGTTTTATGTTATTGAATTGAATGTATTTAGTTAAGTAGTTGTTTGTGATATGCAATGTAATATTGTCACAATTATTGTAATGTTTTTAAAAGAGAAACTAACCGAACCATAGTCTGACATCGTTTAAAGCCAGTACAAAGACTCAAAGCAAACAATATAGCTAGGTTAGCTGTCTGTTTGTTCGGATCTTTGCATAGTTGAGATGAGTCCTGAGACCGGTGTCGTATCAGTATTGTCCCAAATATAATTTGACCCGTGCGTTCATACAGTTTCCGCGATTATCACTCATAGTAATAAAACAACTTAAACGGATTAAATCGCGTATATTACTACATTTTAAGTCCCGACATTCCGTAACCCTTTTCAGCGTTCGTGGTCGCAGGTAGACTGTAAAAAAAAGCGGGCGGGTTGAAATGTAGTAATATACGCGATTAAATCCGTTTACGTTGTTTTATTACTATGAGTCGTTTATTATGTCATTAATTATTCCCTTTTTGTGAATTGATTTTAGTTTTAGTCAGTAAAACACTATTTAATTTTCAATCAGATATAAATGAATCTATCTAGACGTGCTAAATTGCGCGTCTGTGTGAATAGGTACGCGTCGCGCGCTCTTAAGGGCCGATACAGACGGACTGCGACCCAACTGCAACTCCTTACGATTTGCACTGCACGCCGACGGCGCGTCGGCGTGCAGTTGTGATGCAGTTCCCATACAAATCGTAGGGAGTTGCAATTGGGTCCGTCTTTATCGGCGCTAAACGGCCGAAGTTGGACTACTTGTTGGTCTGTCTGTATACTTTGATATAAGTGTAAGTATATGAAAAAGTAACGGAATCGGAATAAAAAATATTAGGACTAGTGTCCGACCGAAACCAGTTTTCACGGCCGAAACTGAAACCAAAACCAAATTTCGGCTTTGATCTCTATTAGGTACCTACTTACTAATCATTTAGTCATTTTTAAAGTAATCATTAATATATTACATAATTATTTCATATAGTTTATTTGTGCTTTTTGAAATCAAGACAACCCGATCGCAGTTCGAAATCAATCAAATTCAGTTTCGGTTTCGGCAGTAGTTTCGAAACCCGAAATTTGGGTCGGACTCCAATTAGGACACATTTTTTCTCCCATCAGCGTAGAAATGATGTAATCAGATCTTAAAAAAAAGTTGTTTTACTACTTTTTCTATAAAATTACCCAAATTACCTTATCGTGCCTGGCCCGACAATAAACACTGCGCGGAGTCCTTTCAAATCGTTAACCTGCTTAAAAAAATCCAGTCCAAAAAACCTTCCTTTCGCTCCACCGAATCAGGATAAAAACGCAATTATTTACAATGTTCACTCAATGAATAATCGGCTTACCGATCGATCTGCGACCGGTCCTGTCACTGTCACCTGTCATTTATGAATCTTAATTAATAACACTCAAATAGGCCAGTAGAAAAAGATAAAAACGGCCATGAGCGAGTCGACTCGCGGACGGAAGGTTCCGTAGAGTTATACAATGCAAGTTATTTGTGATGTCTTATTATTGCATCTGCACTATAGTGTCCTACAGCTAGGTCCACAGAGATATATTGAGGTACAAGGAAAAAGTGTACTTATGTACCTCGCGTGCTAAAAAGAAGTGGCGGCGACCTACTTTGCACGCAACTTCAGTTTCCGTCAATATTATTATGAGATTTGAAAATCTGATAATAATAAATAAATAATTAAATAAATATTAGGGGACAATCTTACACAAATCGAACTAGCCCCATAGTAAGTTCAATAAGGCTTGTGTTATGGATACTAGACGACGATATATTTAATAGATACAAATACTTAAATACATAGAAAACATCCATGACTCAGGAACAAATATTCGTGCTCATCACAAAAATAAATGCCCTTACCGGGATTCGAACCCAGGACCTCGTGCTTGGTAGGCAGGGTCACTACCAACTAAGCTAAAGCGGTCGTCAAAAAAATAATAATAATAATAATGGTAAAATTATTTGTTGAAATACCACCAAATGAAATAGAAAATATACGTTATCTATCACTAAATTACACTTTTGGCTGCAAACGTCAAGCGAAAAACGCTACATGCTTGGTCCCATACAAATCGACAAACTATTTCTTTCTATCTCAATATAAGTACATTACACAACTAGGGTGGTAATACAAAGAAAGGCCGAGATCGCAGAAGTTTGCGGCCCGAGCTGCAAGCGAGGGACGTAAATATGCGATCGAGGGCGTAAATATGGGATCGATAAAATATATTTATGCCACACTTGGCCATAAAGTGCCCTTTTCCGGACGCTAAGCGCACGGAAAAAGCCGCTTTCTGGCTAAATGTAGACATAAAATGCCGTACACAACACGGGAGGTAATAAGGAAAGCCCTCGATCGCATATTTACGTCCCTCGCCTACGGCTCGGGCCGCAAACATCTGCGATCTCGGCCTTTCTTTGTATTACCACCCTAGTTACGTAATGTACTATTGTGGTAACGTAGTGGACACTAAATTGGATACGATATAAGAACTGGTAACACAGTGGTATTTTGAGTAAGAAATGAGACTTTTTGCTTTAAAAACATTGAGGCCTGGTTGAGAACTAAGGTAAAACTGCACTAAAAATATTGCGAGGCACCTGCAATTTTGTAAGTGTCTATACATTTTCACTATTGCACTAAGGCACTAAAAATAATTTTGGCCCAAGTACTTTAGGTTCTGCACGACTGAATACGGTTTTATTGTTTTTATACGGAACCCCGATAATTGTAACGCGCCGGCCTGATCAGAAGTGACATTTTTCAAGCCGATAACCAGCGTTGCCGAGTTTTTGCTTCAGACATTATTCAAATATGACATGGCCCTCCACAAATGTTACAAGGCTTAATTAAGATGGTTTTTAATAGGGATGTAACGATACATAATTTTGCCGAGACGATACCGATACCGATATTTGTAGTAAAATATCGGCGATACCGATACCGATATCTTAGCTAACTAATGAAGTATGAACTTCAGGTTTATTATTTGTATGTCCTTATTAACCTAAAACTTGGCTATATTTAACAGAGAGTCAACCTTGAAGGTGTAAAGTAAAAATAAATAAATTGTCAACACAATTTTTTTTTTATTATGAACCAAATATGTAATTAACACAGTCATTATTATTGCACAAGGTAATAGACCAATATATAAATTAACTCAGTAATTGAAATTACTTTTTGCAGATTTTTTTTCATACAACAAATTCTTTTCGCGCTCTTTAAATATCGGTCGTATATAATCGGCGATACCGATATATCGGTATCGGTATCGTTACATCCCTAGTTTTTAATTAAGCTTAGTGTGAATCAAGCTTGATTAAATCACCTTGGAAAGTTTTATGTAATAATTATTATTTTATGTATTAATTAGCGTTTTATGTAATAGTTCCAGTTATTGTCCCAAAGGAACTCTTATACCTTACCCGGGATATAAAGTATCCTATGTTTCAATCCAGGACTTGGTCTACTTGCGTGCCAAATTTCAGCTCAATCCATCCAGTTGTTACCTCGTTATTTAGTAGGTAACAAACATGCAAACATCCAAACTTCCACATTTATAATATTAGTGTGATTTACAATGTTCTTTTTAAAAATGTACTACTGTAAGTACCTACTACTTTTGTTAATAGTATAACTTCATTATGTGGTCACTAGATCTACCAAGGAAAGTCATACTGTATTGTTATTACTAACAATACAGTATGACTTATAACTTTATGGCAAACGAGAGGATCCTTTGAAATGATGATGGTTACTGATAGCGGGTCATTGACCCATCGCCCTTGATCTGGTGGTGATAAGAACTTCTTGTGCGCCGTCCTGAATACCTCTCTGTAAATATAGCCAGGGCGGCGGCTGGAATGCTCCCACTTCTACATACTCGTATCAATGCTAGAGTCTGTGCGGGAAGAGAATAGGATTTAGATGGGGGGGGGGGGGCTATAATGATTTTCTACCGTATTTGCAAAAAAAAAATGCCTTACTGGTTAGGTTAGTTCCGTATTTCGCCACGCCTATTCTCTTTCCGCACAGACTCTATAACTAGGTAGGTGGGCCAAAATTTTTTTTGATGCCTAATAAAACGTCCCTTTTACATTTTAACGCATAATTTCTTACCCGTTGGTATAATATCCCAAAAACATATAATTTTGTTATACAGAATAGCATACGCTCACCCTGAATGATAACTTTTGTCCAAATATGTGGGCTATGAATAGGTATAAGAATAGTACATTGTGCACCGAGGGTAGTAAGAAGGGGATTACTAACGAGAGTCTATTAGAAGCCCGACGCCGTAGGCGGAGGGCTTTTAATGACTCGAGTTTGTAATCTTCTTACTGCCCGTGATACACACAATGTTTTTCATCACATTTGCGAGGAAAAAAAAATAAAACATAAAAATGAAATAAACTAAACGCACCCGCTAAGAGACAACTTCAACTGTCAACTTTTTCAATATAGTCTTCCACAGATAATGCTAAGAACTGCGTTTAGTTTTTAAACTTGACAGGCAATGTCGCCAGATTGTACCGATTTTCAAAATAAAATTTTAAACTAAATTAATTTAATTGCATTAAAATAATCGCAAAAACTACGGAAATAATAGTAAAATATACCATATAAGTTTTATCTTACACTAAAATTGGTTTTGCAGCCAAGTTTTGAAGATGTGAAATAGCCTTGGCTGATTCGAAACCTCCTTAGTCTGAAATGACGTACGACTTTTAAAACTAAACTCATAACTCCCGAGGGAGTTATAGATTTTCATACAGTTTTTCCTCCCGTGGGAGTTATAGATATTTGTAACCCACGGGGGGTAAATCGGCTCGAGTTGGTCTATAAGCGCGCGTGTTATAACACCCTTTACGAGCAAGTGTGATGAAAACACGTTTATGATACCTAACGCAGTGGACACTAAATTGGAGGCGACACGGGGACAGCTAACGCAGTGGTAATTTGCTTATTATTCATTGCTATAAAAAGTCCAAAATAAGGAAATAATTCATACAATACAATACAATCATACTTTATTGCACACCAAAAGATAAATTACAATGCAAATGCAATGCAATTCATAGTTGAGAACTAACGTAAAACTGCACTAAAAATATTACGAGACACCTGCAATTTTGTAAAAGTGTCTATAAAGTTTCATCTCCATTTTAGGCACTAAAAATAATGTTGGCCCAGTTATTTAATTACCTAACATACCGAAAGGTCGGGGTAGGTACTTTCGCCTCTATTCAGGTTTTATTATTGTCATGTCTCGTTGGGTTTAACTGACCGTTCATGTTTTTATGTTTATTATCAAACCTTATAGATTTGAGGTGATTTACAGGGTGGGCAAAGTTACTCTACAATTTGGCTAAAGTACCTCGATCCTACGGTACTCTCTCTGTGGTCGCTCGTTCGCAACAACTGTCACATTTGCCGCCAAATAAAATGGCGGCAGAAAAAGTTGTATAGGTACCTCCAAGTCGCCCACCCTGTATATCAAGCTACTGCAAGACCTCCTCCTCGCGTCGTATTCCTCATTGCTGAGGGTCGTGAAGTCCCCGTGGAATCAGCTTTTCTCTAACGATGTCTCGCCATCTGCGCCTATTCTTGGCATCGTGTAGTGCGACATGTAGCTGGGTGTCCAGAGTGTTACGGACTTGATCTGCCCATCTAGTTGGACTGCGGCCTCTGGGTCGTTTGCCATCAACACGACTTATTATTTTTGCACATTACCCCTGATCTTCATTTTATCCCTGAAGGGGTAAATACCGCCAGGTTCGGCACCACTGGTCTCCAAAAGTTGTCTGGAAGTGATTCCTCTGTAGCGATAAGATTGTTTAGAGACCACATACATCTCTAAGAAAAAATGTTTTAATTTTATTTTTAAGTTATATTATGTGAGTCACAGATTTTTTTTAAAGTTCTGTAAGTTTGTTTTTTGTAAAGCATGTAAATTTAATGATAATTTAGTAGTTTATGTCTCGTTTCCCATTTTGTATTTTGACGTTTGGAGATCCTTTACACCTCCTAAACATGTTTTGACAACGGAGACCCCTTACATCTCCATTAATTTTAGTGTTTATCTCTCTATTTTCCATATTTCTTTTTAATTTATCTTGTTTTGACGCCTAGAGACCCTTTACATCTCTAAAAATGTAGTTTTATGTTATTGAATTGAATGTATTTAGTTAAGTAGTTGTTTGTGATATGCAATGTAATATTGTCACAATTATTGTAATGTTTTTAAAAGAGAAACTGGTGAGTTTCTTCCGGCGCTTCTTCTCACCAGAATGTCATCTGCCGAAGCGCCAAAAGAATCAGACATGTGAAAGAGCCCTTGAGCCCTACTTACAGAAATAAATTATTTCATTTTATTTCATTTACCAGTATTACCTGCAGGTTTTTTTGGCGTGCAACAAAATGTTATTGTATTGTATTAGAAGGCACTTCAGTATTGTATAACAATTTCTCAAAACTGTAAAAACATCAAAAGTGGCAGTGAAGTCACGATAGTTATGATTTCGCAATGATTTATTATCTGCTCAATATAAGTAGGTACTTAGGTAGGTTATATATAATAAAAATATTTCAGCGTCGCGCCTTATTGTTTTTGTTATGGCTGACTTCTTGACCTATTTATGAGGCTCGTGATCACGAGAAGACTGCCTATTCATAATAGTACATTAAGTACACAACTAGTGTGGTAATACAAAGAAAGGCCGATATCGCAGAAGTTTGCGGCCCGAGCTGCAAGCGAGGGACGTAAATATGCGATCGAGGGCTTTCTTTATTACCGCCCGGGTTGCTTACATAATTTTATGTCTACACTTGGCCAGAAAGCGACTTTTTCCGTACGCGCAACGTGCGGAAAGTCACTTTATGGTCAGGTGTGGACCGCGCACATGTTATCTGTTTTGCCCTTAAGTTAGTTGCATGTTACATGATAATTTTTGTTTGTGCATGTGCAATATAGTTTAGATAGATAACTATTAGGTACCTAAATTTCAACGAGTGCGTTCAGTCATTATTATAACAAAACGTGACTTAATCGCATAAACACATGATATTACCTCGACGTTTATGGACGTGCCGTGACGTGACATGCGTTTGTTATAATGACTGAAAATCGTGAAAGTTTAAATCAAAGTAGCGCGTTCAGTGCTTACAGCAAAATGTCTGTCTATTCCCAAGTCTACAAATAAATCGAGCAACATTGTATTACGTGCGACTTCGTAACTACAAATTCAAGAGCACGGCGCTCGCGCGAGCGAGAGGCCAAGCGCCGTCTCGCTCGCGATCAGCTGTTGCCGCTGTGTGCGTCACGACACACCTCCCGGCGTCCCCCGCGCGCCCCGCCCCCCGGCGCCGCCAATCAGCTGACCGGACTAGGTCGCCCAAACAGACGCCATCTTCGCCCAACCTATACAAACAATTTCAAGCGTTCTCCTGCACTTTAGACATGACAATAGCACGAATTCAGATGTCTATTTATCTTATTTATATTACGTTTTATCTGAAATCGCACGAAACATGAAAGAGTTCCGCTCCCTTTCCCGTCTCGCTTTCTCTTGCAGTTCTAGCCGGCTAGAGCGGGACGCGCGGTCGGTGCTTAAAATGGCCGATGCTTAGTTTCGTGATCGCCTAGGGAGGGGGCGATGTCGATAATATTATGTTTTATGACGGCGGGTGGCGGGCGGTACATAAATTCGGTTTTCGTTTTACGAGATAATACCATCGATAAATAACGTTTCGGTACTGCAGACGCACTCATGTAAATTGGCGAGTTTAACTGTTCCCCTCCCGAGGAAGTAATTACGAAGTCGCCGCTCGGAACGGCGTAGTGCAGCGTTATCAGACCGTGACTGAGTAGGTCGTTACATTTTGCGACCACTTTTATTATATCTGCACTCGGCTTTATCTCGGTCTCATTATTTTATGCACATTTTCGTGATTGCGTTTACCGCAGGTTATTAGTGTCGCAATTTACCAACATTTGGAAAGCCTTCATTACCGGTGGTTTGTCCAAAATTACCGCCTTAAGTATATAATATAGTGCCGCGGTAAAGTAAAAAGTCGGTAGTAAAATGATAATATACTTACTGGAGTCGGGGAGATGACGCGGCGGGAATCCGGGTAGGCGTTATATCAACGCCATAAAAAGTAACAATAAACTTTTTTATTATGGCTGCGGAGATAAAATAAATACAGGTTTAATTCGGTCGGAGCGCGCCTTAGAGCCGGCGGCGCAATCATCCATTAGTTTCGATGTTTATTTCGTGTTTATTGCGGGGATGCTAATTCCCGTGGTCGGCCTCCGGCCTCGTGCGTGCAGCACTAATGCCCGTAATGGCCGACACTTTTCTCACTAAAATCGCTGCGTGCAGCTTAAATCTCTTTGACTGCATCATAATTAGTCCCGCCGAGGCTAATTGCCTAGCCGCTTGTAACGAATCATTATAATCTACGTTTTATTACAATGACTCGTTTGAAGTCTCATTCCTCTCGCGATTCGGCGCGGATGTTTCCCAGCGCTCGGCGCATTATTCACGATCATTGTGTTCTCTTTCAAAAGGAAATAAAACATAGCATGAATGAATTGTTACGTTTTTGTTCGATGAACATTTCGGACGCCGACGGCGCAAAAAGAGGCACAAAAACTAATAGCCGCTCGGATTAAAATCGCTTTCAAGTCTCTTAGAAAAGCTGAAAAATCCTAAATAGATCTTTTGTCTCCGCTTGCTTTCTTTTTTTGCGTTCGGGCGACGCCCAGACTGAGAGAGATTTTGAGGATTCGTTAAAAAACTGACAGGTAGTTAAGTATATAATCGCATCCTTCCTTATCCAAATTGAAGATCACGCGGCGCCCGCGGCGCTTCTTTATCCGATGATTTATATTACGTGGGCTCACAAAAAATACCATTACAATTTCTGTTCTGTTTAATAAATGTAATTACATTATTGATTAAATCTAATCTACATAATAGTCTCCTCATGTGGAACGTTAACAGCGTAGTCGTGAGTAGACAAACATTGTAATTAATAGAATTTACGGGCCAGGCTCACAGGTTATTGTCATCTGAAATGGCCGCGTTCATTACTGGCGATGTGACATTTTGCGCATTACATTTGATGGGGCCCGACATTTATTGGTCTCTGAAGATGAACGTTTGATGTCGCACACTGCATAGTTACAAAATTCGAGGTTCCTTCGGCAAAGTAGCTAACTACGATTATTAGGAACTTTGTAAACTTGGAGAAGTTATTAAGGCTAAGCCCGTTGGGGTGGTCGCAAAACACCAAGTTTCAGTTTGCGAAGTGGTTTCTGTGGCTTCCAAACAAGAAAAAAGGCGAGGCCCCGTGTCGAAGAAACTTGCCAAACGCTAGCCGTCGGAACCCGAAGTGAAAAAGTGCGCAGTTACAAAGTTTTACACTACAAAATATGTTTCGAAATTCAGTTATTTCTAACAAAAATTCTGCGCGACATAGCTAACGCAAGCGGGTTAGAAAAATGTCAATGGAATGTTAGTATCAGGAAAATCTTTTCCGGGAACGCCGGGCGACAACTTTTTACTAAGAATCCGTTTGGAAGACAGTTCGTGAGGCACATTCGCTCAGCAAATGCTGTACATTCTTACAATATCTACGTTATTAACAAAAATATCTCGAAATTATATAAAACAAGTTCAAATGTAGCGTTGGCTTCAGGTAACTTTGGTTACAATACCTTCAAACTCTCGGTTTGGAGTACATTTTGCGTGCAAACAGATCAATTAGCTATTCGTTAAGTCTAATTATATCATGAGCTAGTCAAGGGCGGGCGAAGTAGGCCGCGAGTTTGTTTGACTAGGAAACGCTTTGCTCTGCGCAGCGGGAGACTGACGATGACGGATCACAGCCATCATCGAGGCATCTGGCTTGTGCACAGACATGTGGGCCTCTGTCCGCGTTAGTTGCCGAGATGGACGACTTGAGGTACAAGTTTACAGACAGCATCAAATAGTAACATCCAAAGGGCCTCATATATCCCAACAGATGTTTTTTTTACTAAGCACTAAGATGGGTGACGATATATCTGGCGCTTTGGATGTTAAAGACCTTATGATACTGACTATACAAGTTTGTAGCTGATTATAGACAACGGCAGCAAGCGCTTAGATTGCGTAGTCTCTGTATTTCTATGAAATACCGTAGGTAACTAGCGACAATAAGGTCTCTATGCATTTCTATCCCTATGGCCACATTTTCGGGGATTTGGCAAAGATTCGTGTTGGCGTCTCTTTCCCTGGCATGAAAAGAACGAGATGTCACCACAAATATTCGTAGAATCCCGATAATGTGGGCGTAGCATAAGATTTTTTTTCCGTAGACACGTCTGCATAAAAATACATAGAAACCAGTGGTATCGCAGCGATAAGTCGCCGGCTGCTGCTGAATGCAGTCGGCTATGAACTTATACCTTCAGTGACCCATTCCACGAAGCTACAATTTTACAAGTCAACTTGCAACACAGGTCGTTTTTGACCAAGTTGCTAGTTTGATTTGTAAAATTGTAGGTTGTAGGTTCGTGGAACGGGTCACAGTTTGTAAGCGGTCTGGTACTTGTATACTTACGTCGCAAGCGATCCAAGATGGCTCCTGGCAATCCACGGTTAGGGGCACTCCACGCACACTGACACACGCGCACACAGACGTAAATAAAACGATGCTTTAGGGATTTTTGTAAAAAGATAGTTATATTTTTGGCATTGGACTATGACACAATATAATACTATGATATGCTAAGTAAGCGTTTTATAAAGACTTTTACATGCCGAATATTTGTTAATCAGACTATTCATCAGAGGACTCTTTATATATAATTTCAACAAACATAACTGCTTACAAATGAGAGTAGAGATACGTTCCTAGTGCCGCTCGGGACTGTTCTAGAACTCATTACCTATTCCAAAACATAACTATTCCTAGTTTTATTCGTAATATTTTTCTCACTTTCATTTTTTTACTCTATAGGTACATATTCATTATAATACAATTTTTGAACATATAATTATCGATATGATATCTTATACAGAATTACGCAACGAATCAGCGACGGTACAATAATTTAATACGAAGCATCGGTTACTGCGATCGCGAATAAATACGTTCGTCGGTGGGCTCCGACACGGACCGTCCGGCAACAACACATAAATCAACGTCAAACAATATCAACGTACATAGGTACTATTTGGTATCCGTTCGTCACTTATCACTAGACTAATTACAAGGGAACATCACAGACGCCGGGCCGGCGGCGCTACATGTAGATCGGCAGCTGCTGCAGCGCGCGCTTGTCGAAGCGCTCGTAGGGCGCCGACGGCAGCGCGCGCGCCATATCACAGTCCAGGCCCGGCAGGTACGGGTGCGCCTTCAGCCGCGCCCGCGACGCCTTGCCGCCGCCCGCCTCCAGCGCGTACGACTCGAACCGGTAGCACGGCGCCTCCTCCACCCTCGCGCGCGCCGCGGCCGCGGGCTGCGGCGGCGGCGCCGGCGGCGCGGGCGCCGCGCGGCAGCAGCGTCGCGCCACCCGCGCCGGCCGCCGGCCCGGCGCCGCGGCGCTGGCCGTGACCGCCGCCGCCGCGCCCGCCTCGCGCGGCAGGTTGTTGACGAACGGCACCCGCCGCAGGCTCTCGAGCCTCCGGAAGTGCGACGGGTGGATCATGAGCAGCGGCTCGATCTTGACGCCCTGCGGCGGCTTGGCACAGTCGGGAAGCTCGTATTCGATACTGCAGTCTACGTGTAAAGGCACCGAGTAATCCTTGGGGGCGAGCGAGGCGGGCCGCGCGTCGCGCCGGTAGCGGTCGGCGGCGAACTCGCCCTCGCTGCGGGCGTAGCCCGTCATGGCGCGGGCTGGCTCACGGCATGTGGGGCCGCGCCGATCAGCTGACTGCGGCGAGTGAGCGGCGCGGACGTGCGCGTCGTGTGGCGCTGTGCGCGAGACTGCGCCGCCGCGCCGCGCCTGCGCCCGCCCCGCGCCGCTCCCCCCGCGGCTAGTGCGGGGCGCGCCGGGCTAGACGTGGCCGCCCCGGGCGACTATCGACAGATCGATATCCGCGGCTCGTTACTAGCGCCCTGCGCAGTGCAGCGGGCCGGGAACAGCTGACGAGCGGTCAATGAGAATGGAAGGTTATGGCGCGGAAGCAGCGATGGCCGCCGGCTTTGAGAACTACTCCAGTTACTGCTTCAAAAACCTCTTAACACCCGGTTTTTGCCAGAAATCTTGCATCAGTTGGAATCAAAACAATGGAACGAGGGCAATGTGACGTCGTAATGTAGGAAATGCGGTCTAAATTTAACATAACCTCTAAACTCAACGTGGAAGTCCGTAAATCTTCCAGATAGGTGCACACGTCACTGTAGAGCCAAAATTATGTTCCTTTGTGTTCTACTGGCTAAAACATTTAATTTTCTATTTTATTCTCTTATCTAGTATGCATCAGAGTCAGATCAGATGTACTCGTGCTGTTAGCATACTTTTGAAGCAAAGTACAATCATGGGTAAGGTTTTGATGTTAAGATTTGTTTGATTAACATAAATATTGAGGACAATCTTAAACAAGTCGAACTAGTCCCATAGTAACCTCAATAAGGCTTGTGTTATGGATACTAGACGACGATAATATATTTAATAAATACTAATACTTAAATACATGGAAAACCTCCAAGACTGGGAAACAAATATCATCACACAGATAATATTTGCTATGAGCGGGATTCGAACCCAGGACCGTCAGCTTCGTAGGCAGAGTCACTAAACCATTAGGCTAAACCGGTCATCATAACATGATTGGATTGTTATAAAAACATGACTGGACGTAGGTTAAAAATATGGGTGACATCTCTATATTTCATTGGTACTAAGTAATTAACGTTCCTACTTCAAAATCCAGATATTCGGAAGCATACTCAAAAACAGCTTTTCTACGACTGTTCACTTCGGAATTCTTAAAATGACCGTTTATATATAGCCGTAGTTCAGTGAGGAATCTTCTATAGAGTTTGTTCTGAAAATTAACAGAATTGCTTTTTGGCTCCACAAAAAACCAGCGCCGTAGGCAGAGCTAATGTATGCCTAGCCCAGCCAACTGCATTGCTGAGTGGAGACCATTGCGGTTGCACATCTGTCTTCGTGTTTCTTTTCTTCTGTGTATTGCCTCAAATATGTAACTGTGATGATGTGTTATCCTATATATACCTACTATTTTATTCTAAAATTATTGTGTTCTGTTCTGTTCTACATTTTTTTTTGCTCAAAACGGCAACATATCAAGCTTGTAAGAAGAAAGAAAACTTACTAAAACATTTCCAAAATTAATACATAAAAAGATGCTAAAAAGGTCGCCACCCTTACTTCGTGGCGCTGATTTTCAGTGACGCCTGTCGGGTCGGTCACTAAGTAGCATATAGCTTTATACAATATACAATCTTTTAACTAAACAAACCAAACAAATATCTTTACCTAATTTAGAAGACTAACCTAAAATACATTCATTATATGTAATTATAATTATGGCGTTTCGCATGCGAGTTAGTGACGTAGGTATATGTTGTCTGAACGACGTCGGTTGCCTCGGAAAGAACATTCTTACGTTGTTTTCTTGTACCATGCACTATCGTGTGTGACCTCCATTACCTTCCATTGTCATAGTCTTCGCTTTATAACATTTGTAGTAGCCTGGAGGCTAAACTAGAAACCTAGCCTGGTTGGTCATCTCAGGTAAGGGTTACCAGATAAAAATTGAAAATTCTAGTGTCTGTGAAATAAAAATTCAGAGACTTTATTTACAAGCATAATAAAACTTATTAATTTCAACATTAATTAAAGTACTGAAATTCACTCAAATCAATCAAGTGTTGATTCTAAAAACCAAAGCGGTTGAAATAAAATGTCAATAACGTCATATTTGTAACTATAATCTGAATATTAAATGTTTAATGATGATGTTGTGTACCTTTTTATAAAACAAATCTTATAATGGCTGTAACTTATTGTTTTTTTTTCTGAAAATCCTGAACTCTCCAGAAAAAACCTGGGATACGGCAACCCTAACTCCAGGGGGGCTTCTAAATTAAGTACAGCGGGCTTCCTATAGCGCACAATGCCGGCGGCCGACTGTACACCTCCACTCAAAAACGACGGCACTCATATGAGTTATATGGCGCTTACGACCTTTTCATCAGAGAAGTAGACCCATTGTGAGAGCTAGACGAAAATAATTGCTCTTCATACAATATGCCACACGGTGTGATGGAAAGTTGAGTGGAAGAAATCACTCCTACATAAAGGCCCCGTGTAATTAATTCGCATTCACAAATACGTAAAACTCTCATAAAGTAAGCGATATTATGGATGGCATGGGATTGATAGGATAAATGGGGATGGGGTTTTTGGCAATGATATCGTCCTGAATAGGTTATCAATCATCAGCCTAAAACATATTAGGAATGTAACGAATATCGGTTTTCCAACATTTGCGAATGCGAATGCAAATAAGAATAATCGGCGTTGATACGCGAATGCGAATATTGGTCATACAATTTTATGCTACTAGAAATAAACAAAATTAATAACTCATACATTCATAGTATCTGCATTGTTACTATGATGCACCTAAATTGAAGAATAAAGAGCTTTGACATTGTTATTTGTAATAGTTTGCTTTGCATATACCTACCTACGTAAGTAAGAACAAAAACAACTGAGTTGCGTATTTCGCCTTATAATTACGTCAAAAGAATTGTTTAAGAATTGACTGATCAAAGGCAAACCAAATTGACGACACCGCCTACGAAGCTAGAGGTCCTGGGTTCAAGTCCTGGTAAGGGCAAATATTTGTGTGATGACTGATGAGCACGAGTATTTATTTCTGAGTAAATGTTTTCTATCGATTTAAGTATATATATTCGATACCTTTAGACTCAAAGGGCGTAAACGCCGTAGGTTCTAATGGCGTTTACGCCCTTTGAGTCTAAAGGTATCGATATATATAATAAAAGAAAAAGTTTGGGACTGCTTGGCAACTTCGTTGGTGACACTCCCATGTGTGCTTTTTGTAATGTGCAGCCGTAACTACTTACACAAGTTATGAATATGAATATTAAGCATCATTTGAAGCATTTTTTTTTTGTTTCGGGGGAGGTGTACTGTGTGCCTCAACCGGCCACAACTCACCAATACGCCTCGCAACATATGACGCACGAAGTGGGATACTAGCCAGTAAGCAATAATTAACTATAACTATTCATTAACCTAGATTGACTGTGTTCTATATTTTGACATACCGTGAATACAACATCTCCGGTACTATGTCTGGTTTTACTTGAAAACTCCCGTCCAAGCCTCAACATATCTCAGAACTTCGCTTCTAACTCGCCCGCAGCTCGCTCGCAAATCGCTAGTGTGATTTAAGAGGAAACAGTAAGGTCGAGAGAATTGAAAATTAGGTATTTGTAAAATGTGTCGCTGTCCCGCACTGCCCACCTCTCCCCCGCAGAGCGCGATAGAGACAACTGCAGCTTGGACCGAAAATACCTTTTAAAATTTCATGAAAACAACGTTTCGTAGTCCCCTGATTTCTTCCCCAAAACTTAACCTATTTAACTATTTTTTTCATTTAACATTAAAGAAAGGCTTTGGCCGTGTTCCTATGTTTTCCTTTTTTTTTAATAATCTAGTCAAATTTGTTTTCTGGATGTGTGAACACAGCGGAAATCTGGCATTTTTTTTAGGTCTTTGAAGGTTAATATCTCTTTTGAGAATCAATTTATCGTAAAAAGGAAAACATAGGAACATATCAATAGTAGCCATAGATTTTTGGACAAAAAATTATTGCTCTACTGGCATTATCCAGGGAGGAAACAGGGGACTACGTTTGTATAGAAAAACTGCCCTCCTGTTTCCTCTTAAAAACTCTAATATTGTGGAAGCGATATAAAAACCCTTTTTTATGTGTATGCAAAACCTACCGACTCGAGTCACCTTTGTCCATAGTCTCGAATGCATATTCAACAACTATGTTACTCTAAAACGTCGTAACTTGATACACGTTTCAGCTGCACACAAAGTTACCAGGTACAAAAATAAAAATCAGAGAAAAAACCCGATTATCTTTAAGTCTTCAAATTTCGCTTTCTCATCAAAGAAAATGTTGATTACATATCGATACCTTTACTCAAAGGGCGTAAACGCCATTAGAACCTGCGGCGTTTACGCCCTTTGAGTCTAAAGGTATCGATATGTAATCAACATTTTCTTTGATGAGAAAGCGAAATTTGAAGACTTAAAGATAATCGGGTTTTTTCTCTGATTTTTATATATATGGATTGGGGAAAAAAGCCCGGGAATATGTTTTTCAGCGAAAAAACCAAGCAGACAATAAGGTAGTTGGGGAAATATTCAATTGGTAACACATACGATGGGGAATAAACTAAATGAACGCGATTGGAAAGAATGACCCAAACCTGTTGTCCAAAAATCCTGAAATCTCAGGACAAATCCTGAGACATGGTAACTCCAGTCACATACGACATTTCAGAACAAATGCAACTTGGTGACAATGATGCGAACAATGCGGGTCGCAGGTTCAATCCAGTGATTGTATGCAAAAGGCTGGTAATGACGAAGTGACAGCTCTTTTGTTGGAACGGGACGTGAGAAATGATGTCTAGCGCTTCAAGCTTTGTTGGATTTGATTCGGTATTCATGGATCCTTGGTCCCACATTTAAAAAGTATAAATAGTACACTACATAGTTGCGAAGAACTAAAATTCCGTAAGCATCAATCTTCCGAATTTCATTATTTCGAACATCGAAATATAGTAAGTATGGAAGCGTAACTGAAGCTCAAAATCAGCCCCACGGAATAAGTACTAAACGGCGCGGAGCTATAATTATAGCAGTTTAGTCTAAAGGTATCGATATATGTTGCTATAGGGCAGGTAGGGTAGTGTTATAAATAGTCCGACCCTATAAAGTATCCCATGCAGCCTTTGTTCTGAAAACAGATCAATTAATGAGTTTCTTGCGACGACGCTTCTTCTATAGCTTGGCAACTTCGTTGGTGACACTCACATGTGTGCTTTTTGTTATGTACAGCCGTAACTACTTACATAAGTTACCGCCAACACGAACGGTGACCGACGGAGGCAGCCTCCGCAGGCAGCCGTTCGTGTTAGCGGTAACTTCTGTGAGTAGTTAGGCAGCACATAACAAAAAGCACACATGTGAGTGTCACCAACGAAGTTGCCAAGCTATAATCTATACTATGTTTCTTGAAGCGCCAGAACATTGAAAGAATAAAGAATCTTCGAAGCCTATATTGGTAACTATTATCTATTATGTGACTTTACTATCAGGTACCCATATTTCGCGTGGAACTAGGCCGTTGTCAGACTATTCTCCAATTTATTATATTAAAATTTCAAGCTCTAAACTTGGTTTGAACCCGTGTTTGTCGTCTATTACTTCATTAATTATAATTAAATACGAGTATAGAAACTAGTTATAATCCTTGCAGCGAGGGGCGGGCACAAAGCTAGGAATAATGAATAGCGAGAACGTTATGACGTGGTCTTCAGATAGGGTATAATCAGCCCGGGGCCGGGGGCGAGTCTTGACAAGGGTGGAATATTTTATAAGAGCTAGGTATCTTTTTAAATGAAATTACTGGGTTGTTTGATCTATTCGAATATGGTTTAATAATGCTTATTAGAATAGACGAGCGTGGTGAAAAGGACCGCCTCATACACGTTGGGAAACGAGTAACCCGACGAATTTTAACCACGTATTCCTGATGGTATTACAAGTAAACAATGTTATATCATCATAGGTCAAACTTTGTCATTTTACATTCATAGTGTTATGGAACAAAATAAATCAGTAAATTCAGCCCCTCCTTGTAAACATGTCTTTATTGGAGGAATAGATAGATATCAATAAAAACCACATTTTTACTAAAAAAAACCCGACCGCGGTGCACTTTGAAACTGCATAAAATCCGCCATTTTGTTTATTTTAACGAATTTCCCTACCCAGTGACACTCGCGCCTTCAAGACGAATCTAATGATGTATCATTCGGATGTGCCGTTGAGTAGTTACGAGTGGACACAGGAACGGACATACATACAGGTCAAACACATAACCCTCCTTTGGCCTTCGCCGCAGTGGGGTAAAAAGGAAAGAAAAACGATAAAATGATTTTATTATTTATTTCTTAAAATGGAAACAAAAGGTAAATTTTTTGGCCTCGTAGTCGCTTACCATCGAATGCTACGAAGGTTAATGACGATTGGATGCGGGATGCGGTGCGTTCCGACCGGTAGTCAGACCAGACCCGAACGTCAGTTTTGTTAGGAAGAGAAACTTTTGTATTTGGGTGTATCAACTTTTCTTTGTCAACAAAATTTCACCTTCTCCGACTAAAATTGAAATGAAATCGTTATTCGGATATTTTTGTTAATAAAGTGGATGCTCATTTAAAAGACAGGTAATAAAGCTATGTAATGCAAATATTTTTTATTATAATTTGTTTATAAGCAGTGACCAAGCGGACATAGCTGTCCCCCACTTTTGTATGAAAATAAGGGTTCGTCCGCTGGGTCACCCTATTTATTTGTTAAAAACGAGTTTTATATTTATTTTTACCTAATCTATCTCTAGATGTAAGATCTTGTTCCATTTAAATCATGTTAAAACACGCAAAAAGTGAACAAATAAGGAGAAAGAGCAATCTTTGTATAAAGCAAAAAAAAGTTGATTCACCCACTTAGTCATATTACTTAATATGTCTTCGATCTTTTCTTCAATTACGTTATCCTTTTCTAATACTTCCTCATTTGTGACTACCTGTCCAACTATTTTTTTCGATCTTTTCCCAACTCCCCATTTCAAAACCTATAATACTTCGGAGCATAAAAATGAAAATCATAATACCACAATCAGAAAAAGCAAACAAACTTACGATCTTATCTTAATCTTTTATCGAAAGCATGCAGAATGAGAACCCGAGCGTGGTGATTCCGAGCCGTAATGGCGATAACAAACGGTTCACGCATGGCCGCACTCGGGCCGGGAATCGAACGCGTAACCCGACCGCCCGATATCGTTACAATATGCTTGGGTTACATTGCCTAAGTACTATACTATATCAAAACCATCTTGTGTTCCTTCTAAAAGTAAAATCCTAAGCGTTGCGCTGCCGCTGGTCGATTTAAGCTGTCGATTCAAGAAGAGTTTTGGGAGCAGTCTACGAAAACGTTTCGTAAGGGACACTACCTTTTTAATACTTTTGACATGTGAAATAAGGAAGCTGAATGTCTGTTTAGTAATATTATAACTTGGCTTTAATTATGGGTCGTGTTTCGTGTTTCTTAGCAGCTAATAAGTTTTATTAGGGTAGCTACCATAACGTTTCGTCATAGGTGTTTTCATGGAATGCTCCTTATTGATGTTTTTTTGACGATACCGTTGACACAGAATAAGTAATAGTACTATGTACAAGTTTCTCTTTCTAACAAAATTGACGTTTGGGTCCGATCATCGGTCGGAACGCACCGCATGCAACCGTTTCTATCGCATAGCGCGTGCTTTTTCTGGTCGCTGGCTAAGCCCCTCTGGAAGGGCAAAATTTAGTACTAGTAACTAATGCGCGGCGAAATCGGTCTGGTGATGTTTGTCACAACGTTTCTTAATTAGACCTATGGTTATGGACACTACTTATCTTTTTTCCTAAATCCATTTCCTTTAGCAAATCCCTTCCTGTATAAGTAAAATCCTTATTATGTTACATAGGTTTTTGCCAGCCCCATTGTCCGACATGTTTTTTTTATCTGCACGGAAAGCCCTGTAGGATAAAACGAAATTACAATAGCAATCATTCTCGCTAAAATCAGACTGTAATTCCGGACCCCTGTTACAGAAATACAGCTTTCGTTGACGCGTTAGAAAAAAACTTTTGTGGCGTTTTTTATAGTTTCTATTGATTGGTTTTGCCGACGTCAGGTTGGGGCCTCAGTTCCGCTCGTTTTGTTTATTTTGGGGGCCGCGCCGGCCCCTAGTTTACGTGGCTCATGTGACGACTTTTATGAGTTATATGTCCACACGAAATATAAATATTGCGTGGCTTCATAACAAGCTACTAAACTAACTTTTTTTGAATAAATAATTATTAAAGTTATTTCGTTCATGATTTTTCCTTAATTACTAAACTTTACCACAAAATAAACTCAATTAGACGTAACCGTAAACGTGCTCAGCTAAATGTTTAACTAACCTTCCAAATGTTGCCATTGGAAACACAGCAAAACAATAAACTCGGTAAGTAGTGTAGGTATAAAGAAAGTAATAGTTATGAGCAGTAACCTGAGCAATGGGCTGTTTTGGAAACATACTCGGGCGGGCTCAGGATGTTTGCAATTCGACGCATTGTGGGGTAATAGGGGAAACAATAAAACTGCAATGCAATGCATTACGACTCATTGCACGAATTCTCAAACGCTAATCACTACACAATGATAATTATTACGAACTTAATTAATAACAGCACGCTGGGTTCCAGAACATGCATAGCTGACGTTGGAGTAAAATAAAAACCATAATATAAACCGCCAAAAGTAACTAAGGGCCTCACTAATTATGCTTTTCGTTTCAGGATTACACAATACGTGAGAAATTCGGTTTGTGACCCCTACGATCCACATTGTACGCGAACGATCCTTCGGTTCTGTATAATATAAACGCATACTTAATGCACTCGGCTGGTAAAAAGATCGTATCAGCCTTAAACCCTCTTAAAGTTACGCCATTTTAAGTAATGCGCTGACGACGATGCTATTGTTCTCCTTTGATAGATAACGCGAGGAGTTTTTACGAACTATTGTCAAAGGAATTTAAGGGAATTTATTTTATTGCTTTTATTTGCTTAGGGCCGGGTATCTGATTAATTCAATTCTCGCAATGAACTACTTGCCACTTGATTACGGGTGAATAACCTAAAATAATATACATATATTTACGTCACACCTGGCCATAAAGTTGCAATAACCGCCCGCTACGCGTGCGGAAATTCTCACTTCATGGCCTGGGGGAGACGTAATAGTACATTGTGTACCAAGGGCAGTAAGTAAGGAATTACAAACGAGTGTTTGTTACAAGGCCGAGGCAAAGCCGAGGGCTTTAATGACACGAGACACACACTTTTCCTACTTGGTTATTTTACGACCTGGACATTTTACGACTTTGACGTAACACTCCGTCCGGAGGGATTATTGGGTCTCTGAAATGTTCACTTGACAATGACATAAGTAACTTAAACACATTTGACAATGACAGATAATATGTCGTAGTTTTTTTTGGTCTTGAATTAGAATTCGGAGTATAGACATGTTCTTTCCGAGTCCGAGTACTCTTCCATTAGACATCTCCAAGTCGTTATGGGATGCAATATAGGGCGTCCCAAAGTTATGGGACATGAAGGGGAAGTACCTTAAATATCGTAGATAGTGAATTTTGCTCAAAGAAGACTTTATGTTATTTTTAAAAGTTAGTAATTCTGCATTCATAGATTTTCTAAAAATTACTTGCTTCGGCTGGGAATCGAACCGACTTAAATGTGAAAAAAAAATCACCCTACTTTTCTGATGCCAATCGAAAGAATAGCTAAAAAATAATAACTCTGCTTAAGTAACATAGTATTTTAAAAGAAAGGAACAACAAAATGATTGAGTCAAATTTCAAGAAAGTTATTTATTGCCGACGACGTTCGAAAAGTAGCGATATTATCATTCCAAAGATAGCATTGATTAGTCGTAAATAAGTACCCACTTCATAAAATAGGTATCCCACACAAAATAGGTTAAGATAGAAATGCTCGAAGATCCAAATTTTTTGGATAATATTATTTGGACAGACGAATCTAACTTTAGCAATAACGGTATGTATAACCGCAACAATAATCGTATTTGGTCTGAAGAAAATCCCCTACGAGTCACTGAAACTAATAACCAAGTGCGTTTTTCACTCAACTGTTGGTGCGGACTTTTAAAAAACCGGGTTTTCTTAATCCATTTTTACCAAGGAACCTTGAACACAGAAAAGTATTTAGGAATACTTCAAATTTTAAGGGATAAGATAAGAAACCTTTCCGCGGCGGAGCAAGAAAACTTAATTTTCCAACAAGATGGAGCTCCGGCTCATAATAGTCGGAGAGCAGCAGATTTTCTAAATGAATGTTTTCCTACATGGATTGGTACAAATGGACCGATTAGATGGCCGGCCAGATCCCCGGACCTCACACCATTAGATTTCTTCTTTTGGGGATACGTGAAAGATATGCTATACAAAAAGCGATACGAGAACGTAGGCGAGTTGCAAACAGAATTGTGCCATATCACATCGAGTGTTCACCATAAAATGATTAGAAAATCAACAGGCAGCGGGCTCATTAAAAGATTGGCGATTTGCGTAAGACAAGAGGGATCACATTTTGAACATTTAATTAATTAATTTACAAAAAAATACCTACTTAATTGACTACGGCAGTTTCATGTATGTTTTTTATTTGATTAAAATGATTAATTTCACGTTGTTCCTTTCTTTTAAAATACTATGTTACTTAAGCAGAGTTATTATTTTTTAGCTATTCTTTCGATTGGCATCATAAAAGTAGGATGATTTTTTTTTCACATTTAAGTCGGTTCGATTCCCAGCCGAAGCAAGTAATTTTTAGAAAATCTATGAATGCAGAATTACTAACTTTTAAAAATAACATAAAGTCTTCTTTGAGCAAAATTCACTATCTACGATATTTAAGGTACTTCCCCTTCATGTCCCATAACTTTGGGACGCCCTGTATAACCTTCGTTGACAAAATTGTGAGCATCTTCTACTTATTTCATTTAGTAAGTACTTAATGCAAATTACAAATAAAATATTACTACTTTTTACTAATCTAAACTTAAGTAAAAAATTAAACTAATCCTAAGAAAATGAGTAACCCGATAAACTTTAACTATAGATTCTAACGGCTATTGGGAGTAAAATGAAGTTATATTTATGATGTATAGTCGAAAAACGCTTACATTCCAAGATATTCATCATTTCTAAAATGAAAACTCCCAAGTGTGTAACAAGCCCTAATAAATGTGATGGATGAGACACTTTTACTGTTTTTTTTATTCCGCTAGCTAAACAGCAATTACTCTTTCGTAGCATTTATTGGTAAGCGACTACGAGGCAAAAAAAAATACTTTTTGTTTCCATTGTAACTTTTTTTTTTCCTTTTTGATATTTTTTCCTCCAGTAAGGACATGTTTACAAGGAAGGTCTGAATTTGCTGATTTATTTTGTTCTAAAAAACTATTAATGTAACATGACAGAATTCGAGCTATGTTAATATAACATTTTTTACTTGTAATGACATCAGGAATACGTGGTTACAGTTAGTCAGGTTACTCATTCCTACCGTATATAATATACAGGGTGGGAGGGACTATACCGACATACTTTAGCCATGAATTCCTGGTGGTGTGACGAGTAAATAATGTTATATCAACATGGGTCGAATATTGTCATTTTACATTAATAGTCTTATGGAACAAAATAAATCAGTAAATTAAGCCCCTCGTTATAACATGTCCTTACTGGCTGAAAAGTTATCAAAAAGAAAAAAAAGCTAAAATGGAAACGAAATGTAAATTTTTTGGCCTCGTAGTCGCTTACCATCAAATACTGCGAAGGTTAATTCCTATTTAGTTAAAGGATTTTAAAAAAATAGTAAAGGTATCTTAGTCACATTTATTAGGGCTTGTTACACACTTGGGATTTTTCATTTACAAAATAATGGATATCTCGGAAAGTAAGCGTTTTTCGACTATACATCACATAACATTTTTTACTCCTAATAGTTGTTAGAATCTATAGTTAAAGTATGTCGGTATAGTCCCTATCACGCTGTATGTATAAGGTTGGTTGTTTTTCTTATCAAATAGTCCAGAGATTTCCGATGCCACGGTTCGTCATTCCTAGGGATTGCAAACGAGTTACTCGAAACTCGGTTAACCGAGTAACTCGATCGAGTTTTAATCGAAATAGAACTCGGTTAATAACCGCGGTTTTTCGAGTTTTTTTGCGTCCTTATAATATTACGGATTTTTATATTTTTACTTAAGTAAACCTTAAAAATAGGTTTTTAAGTTTCGTAACACGTAAGTAATCGACGTAATAACTGACTACTGCATAAAAAAATGCCTTTAATTCGATAAAGACATATTCTGACTTCGCAAAATGACACACACGCGAAACGACAGAAAAGCAAAATGACAGAAATACGTTGTGTATACGCACCACCATCATCATCATCAACCCGTATTAGTCGACTGCTCGACATAGGCCTCTCCCATGTCATGCCATCGAGCACGATTCGCGGCCACTGGCATCCAACCTCTGCCAGCCATCTTGCGAAGATCATCACTCCATCTTGTCTGAGGGCGCCCCACACTACGTTTGCCGATCCGTAGTCTCCACTCGAGAACACGCTTGCTTCAGCGCTTGTTGGTTCTGCGGCAGATATGGCCAGCCCACTGCCACTTCAGCTTGCTAATCCTTTGGGCTATGTCGACGATTTTAGTTATCTGTCGGATCACATCATTACGGATACGATCCTTCTGAAATACTCCCAACATGGCCCTTTCCATAGCTTGCTGAGTGACCTTAAATTTACGTAGGTACTCAGCCTTCCCGTGAGCGACAACGTTTCGGCTCCGTATGTCAAGACTGGTAGGTAGGATGCACTGATCGAAAACCCTTGTCTTCAGACATTGTGGAATGGACGACGAGAAGACTCGACGTAATTTCCCATACGCAGCCCAACCCAGCTGTATTCTTCTATTAACCTCTTTTACAATAGTACATTACACAACTAGGGTGATAAAACAAAGAAAGGCCGAGATCGCAGATGTTTGCGGCCCGAGCTGCAAGCGAGGGACGTAATTATGCGGACGAGGACTTTCTTTATTATCTCCCGTGTTGTGTACATCATTTTATGTCTACACTTGGACAGAAAGCGGCTTTTTCCGTACGCGTAGCGTGCGGAAAAAGCCACTTTATGGCCAGGTGTGGCATAAACTTATTTTTACCTAACTGCAGAACTTGCCCGAGGTAAACGTACTCCTGAACAACTTCGAGAAGGGCGTCCTGCACTGCAGTCAGTTTCGGTAAAACAATAACGTTGAACATAACCTTGGTTTCGCCCAAGTTCATCCTAAGACCGGCGTGTTGAGAAAAAGCAGCTAGACCATTCAGCATGTATTCTAAATCCTGCAAAGTTCAAGCCAAAATGACGGGATCGTCTGCAAATCGCAAGTGTGAAATGTACTCGTCGTTTATATTAATGCCACGACCCTCCCAAGCTAGCGTCATAAACACATCCTCCAGTGCATTCGTGAACAATTTGGAGGAAATGACATCCCCTTGTCTCACACTCCGCTGCAGGAGAATGGGCTTAGTCTGCTGGTTCTGTACTTGGACGGCGTAGAGACATCTCAGCACTTGGATGTATCGCCAGTCTATTTGGCAACGTTGCAAGGATTCCAGAACCAGACAGAATCAAAAGCTTTCTCATAGTCCACAAATGCTAAGCACAGGGGCTGATTTTACTCCTCAGTCTTCTGTATTATCTGCCTCACTGTGTATGTGGTCTATGGTGCCATATCCTCTAGGAAATCCGACAGATTGTAAACTCTTTGTCGGTAAGTGCAAGGTCGTTCACAATTTGACGGTTTCTGATGGATAGATTAAAAACCGGTCAAGTGCGAGTCGGACTCGCGTACCGAGGGTTCCGTACAAACTCAAGTAGCTACATAGATAGTTCAAGAAAAACTGTATGGCGATTAGTTTAGTAGGAGCAAATAAGTATGTGTTACGATTTTTGCGAATTTCAAAAAAACGGTGCAACTTAGGAAAACCGTTATGATTTTTCCTCTAATATTTAGGACGACATTAACAATTGGTAATTATTACAGATTTTTCTGTTCAGTAACTTCGAAGATAATAGGGGGGGGAATGGTATTTTTTTAACGTTTGGCATTATAAATCAAATACTACTTATTTAAGAAAAAAAAAATAAACGTTGTTTTAATCTACAAATCAAGCCCTTTCATTTGATACCTCGTTCAATATAATAGCCCTACTTTCAATTTTCAAAGTCCCATTTCGGTCCCCTTTTAAAAAAAAAGGAAAAAGGTATAAGATTTTTTTTACTGTCCAATAGCCTCGGGTTAGCGATTTTTAACACTATTCCAAATTTCAAGTCGATAGCATTAGTAGATCCTGAGATATCTTGCTGTGACAGACAGATGGAGTCGCACCATAAGGGTTCCTTTTTTACCATTTTGGTACGGAACCCTAAAAACTACCCTACTACCCTACTTAATCCCGAGTTTACAAACTAATTTAATCATTATCATTACACAAAAAAAAATTAAAACTACTTCAGACAGTTTCGAGTAAAAATCGAAACCGAACTCGGTTTTCGAGTTTAATCGAAAAGTACTCGTTTTTCGGTTTTCGAGTCTGGCTGCAATCCCTAGTCATTCCTCATCCCCGTTCGTTCCGGTGCCTCGCGGTCCGCGAGTCGCGGAAGATGTATGAATGATGTGTGATCTAACGACTCTTTACATATTCGCACTGCAGCATTCACGACTCCACTGTCAACCTTATCCGTAATATAATTTAATCTGGGATATCTTAGCTTAGTACTCTACATAAAAAAAATATGTCTAATTACTTATTACTAGTTTACGTGTCTTGATTCACGGCTAATGTCTGAATTATCCTACAGGTTCCTGAACTTAAGAGGGCAACCCGATACGATAAACTGAAATGTAAACTGGAGCATTTGAGCTGTTTAAACTAAACGCCGCAGCACTCGGGCCATGTCTCGTTGACAGATCAGGAGGGGGAGAAGGCTGAGGGAAGCTGGGAGTGGAGATTGATCACTTCCCTGATTAGATGTTACAATAATGACGTACAATGTCTAGATACTTACTCTGTAAAGGAGATAGATCAGTAGTAGAGATGGGCCGACTACGGATTTTGCCGACTAGCTAGTCGGCCGACTAATCGGTTCTCAATTTGCCGATTAATCGGCCGACTAGTCGGCATTGCCGATCATAGTTATTAGCTATGTTCGGGTGCAATCGGAAACGCTCGGTTCGCTTCGTCTCCCCGCCATTTGTTGTCACGAGTACGTGTTTTGATCAGTTTTTAATTTAGTCGATGTTTTTTGTGTTTGAGTAAAGTACTTAAAAAGATAAAATAATTATTATGCAAAATATGGTTTAATTTCTTCTGTGTCCTATATTCTCTAGCAATGCAATAGCTAGGCAATAGTACCGAATATTCGGCATTTTTTGCCGACTAGTCGCCGACTAATCGGGCGACTACAAACGATGCGGAATAGTCGGCGTCCCCGACTAGTCGGCCCATCTCTAATAAGTAGTGTTTACCGAGTTCTGGTGAATTGAATGGATTCGTTTCAATAAGTCGGTTATTGACTATTTAAAAGTCGGACTCGCCCACCGAGGGCTCCGTACAAATACTTTAAATAAAGACTATATTTTTTATGATTTTATACAAATGTATAGTTTTCAGATGATTCCCTATACTTGTAGTATAAGACGGTATTACTTACCAAATTTCAGAGTTCTAGGTCAACGGAAATAAGTACCTTATAAATTTTGGTTTCCTTGAGATTGTCGAAATATACGTTTTTTGCGGCATAAACGCCAATATCTTTTTTTTTACATTAACCCAGAAATTTTATTTTTTCACAGCTTGAAGGGACCGTAGACTTGATCTTATAAGGGTTCCGTTATTTCCTTTTGAGGTACGGAATCCTAAAAAAACGACACCAGGGACCTAAAAGAAATAATAACAAATGTTATGAACGGCTCAAACAAGACAGGACACAAGTAGTTACAGTTAAAAGATAACCGAGAAAGAACGACACGTAGAAAACAATTCAAAACTCAGCACTTATGCGCTTCAACCATAACTGGTTTTATTGTTCCCTTAAGGTGTAGTCACACCGCTGTTCAAAACATGCTGCCGCACTGTAAACGCAGTGACATCACTTGCTTAAAATACACCGGTGCTTCAAATACGCAGTATTTATAACTATATACCTATATTATTTTAGCCACCGGTTTGTAAGGTACACTTTAAAAAAAACCAAGGTTCCGTACAAATACATAGGATTTAATTACAAATGTATAGTTTTCAGATTTTTCCCTATACTTGTATTGTAGTATAAGACGGTATTACTTGCCAAATTTCATAGTTCTAGGTCAACGGAAAGTGCCCTATAAATTTTAGTTTCCTTGATAGAGTCGAAATGTACGTTTTTTGTGGCATAAACGACCATATCTTGTTTTACGTTAACTTAGAAGATTGATTCTTTCAAGTTTTTCCTTTCCCACAAGGTGGACCGACGATCTGGTGAAAACCGCGGGAAGCCGCTGGATAATAGCAGCACAAAGCCGACAATCGTGGAGATCCTTGGGGAAGGCCTATGTCCAGCAGTGGACGTCTTTTGGCTGAAATGATGATGATGAAGTTTTTCCTTTTGAGGTACGGAATCCTACAAAGTGACGTAAGAGTAATAGGGATGCGGATGTAACGAATATCGGTTTTTGAACATTCGCGAATGCGAAGTCGAATATTGGTTATACAATTTTATGCTACTAGAAATAGTAAACATAATTGATAGCTATGAAAATTCAATATTTAATTTTCAATTACGATTAACTTAAATTCAATTCAGTTTTGCGATAAAATAAATAATGGAATTTTTAGAAAATTTCGTTAGCTAAAGGTATGTTCAAGCGGTAGAAAAATTGGAAGCGTTGTTTTAAAATAAATATCTTATTTTCATTTTATTTCGGTACTTATCGAACTTTATTTTTTATTTTTCATTAATTTTAGGATATAAAATGCACTAAAAATATTCGCAATTTATATTCGCAACGATTTTTGCGAATACGAATGCGAATACGAATATTAAAAATCTTGCGAATATTCGCGAATGCGAATTACGAATATTCGTTACATCACTAATGAGTAACGTCACCATGTTCAGGGCCTTATCACACTAGCGATTTGCGGGCGAGCCACGAGCGAGTTTCCATACAAAACCAGTGAGCGACATTTGTATGGAAACTCGCCCGCGGCTCGCTCGGAAATCGCCAGTGTTGCCTTAATCACATTATCACAAGTACCGAGTAAACGGGCGAGACCGTGCTCGGCCTAGTACGTTTCTTCCCGTACTGGGCCGAGCACACCGTTCGCCCGAACCGAGTACTCGGCCGAGGGCACTGTCTCGCCCGTTTACTCGGTACGTGTGATCAAGGCATGTTGTTAAAACTACACTTTACACCACAATTATTTATTAAAAGTTATAGCGAATTTAAAAATTACATACATTAGCCACACATTTTTTCACCACACTCATTTGTTTTTTTTCACATCCTTTTTGTTCGGCCGTTTTACAAGTGGCCAGTTATTATGAAGCGAAAGAGGTTTATGTCTACAAAACTATTAATACTTATTAAACATGCCGCGGCCCAAGGACTATTATGGTCCTTTAAAACGTGAACAGAACAAGACACATGAAATCATAATAAAATAGGAGTAGCATATCAGTTATTAACAACTAGTATAACTATTCAGAACCATCCAGAAGCATAATGCACAGTTTTGGTAACAGGTCTCTAAAATATAACTATAAGTTCTTAAAACTATAACAAAATCATATGCATCATGCTGTTTGCACAGTGTTCTTCCACAAATTTATCATACAACTATTTTCCAAGTGGAGGCTGTAGGAGATTATTATTTAGTAAGTACAACAACCGTATACCTAATTAAAAGCAGCACAACAAAATCTGCTCACTAACTCATGTAAGTAGGTGAATTGCTTTAGTGATCATATAACATATAGGTAGACGAAAATATTTAAATTACAATTTCGTGCATTTATTCAAATAGCTAAATTGCAAGTGTAACGTAACATTACATATTATTACTGCATATCAATAGAACAGAGTAACCACATATACGCAAAGCTAAAGGTTTTTTGTGCATTTACGAATCTCTAGTTAAGTATAACCGATTTGTGACTAAAATTATATATTTACATACTGGTATAAATCGGAAGCAAAGGTGTTACGTGTTTAGGTTTAAATTAAATCGAGTCTCTCACTTAAATACCTATTTATTCATACTTTTTGGTTTATCGCATTACGTTGCGAATAGATATTGTAACGGACTTTTGCTTTCGGTTTACAATCAAGTAAAATTTTAGTAGTATCTATAGCTAAAATAGATCAATACAATTTTAATTTAATAAAAGCTGGATTCTTTCCACTGTAGTTACCTACGACTGCTTTATTTCTTTATAAAGTGATTATCCACGAATAATTTCCGAGTGTTATATGTTGTAAAAAGCTAGGCGAAAACTATAGTAGAATTTATCCAGGTGAACAAACAGGTGTCAGGAAATGTTTATCTTACTTTGACCGATTAAATCAATTTTGACAATACTAATATGTAACTCTGCCTTATACAGGTCAAGACGTGACAATGAGATTTGTTTGCCGTGAGTTTCAAATACTTTAGTCTTGGCTGTAACCAAGCTGACATTAATCTCATAGTCCTTTATGACTCTGACGTGTAGAACCGCGGCGCAGGCGATGCAAGAGGCATGAGTAACATTGTATAGTGTAACCCTAGCATTAGCGTTACATGTGCATGTGCACAACCAACGTAGAAACTGAATGGAGTCTATACGAGTATGTTCAAAGTTATTTTGGTAAGTGTACCATTCAGTTTTTAGGTCACCGTGATGATCTTCGACCCGTTCTAGGTCAGCTAGCCACAAGTTTTGCTTACATGTTGTCGAAACAGAGGATGTTAGTGCTAGCCAACCCAGAGGGTTGAACGTTTCCGCGCTTGCGGACAACGGAGTTCTTACAGTGATAACGTCTCTATCGTGAGCTAAGTTAAACATATCACTTTGTGGCTTCCAGGCAATACCTAGAGCTTTCACTGAGCCTGCCATTTTGTAATTCACTGCACTTTGTAACACTTTGTGGCAATCTGATTTATCACTTAACATTGTTTCACTGTTGATGATATCCACGTGGAGCTCAGTTTTCAGGGGTTCACCTTCAGAAAAGTTGTCTCGTTCATCATCAGTAAATTGTTGCCGTGTTATTATGTTCGTGGCATTACTCGAATTTTGTCGAACTGTTTCATGAGGTAAGTAATACGGTTTTTCTTCAGTTTCAGGTACCTCCATGTGACCGTGTGATTTGTGTTGTGTGTGAATCTCTGGTTCGTGCGTAGTTATCTCATTCGATTGAGTCACAGGTAAAGGTATGTAGTCATTTAGTAGGTATTTGTCAATATCTTGAATGGGTTTTAGTATCAGGTCATCTTTTACTTGTGTGTGCATGACAAAAACATGATGTGATCGTAAGCCAGGCTGTGTAACACGTCCGGATACTAGCCAGCCTAGTTGTGAATTCAATGCGATCAGTGATTCATGTCTCCTTAAACCATCGAGAATTATGTGAGCGTGCACGTCGGCACCCAGTAACACGTGTATAGACCCTGGCTTGTGGAAATGTGGATCCGCAAGATCGAACGACTCAGATGAAGGCCAGGTATCTGCAGGGAACTCTCGTGATGGTATCGACGATGATATTTGCTTGAGGACGTACGCCTCAGCTGTGAATGTATGTGATGGATCTCGTACTGCGTGGAACTTCAAATTGACCATTGATTTGGCTGTGAGTGTAGAGTTAGATATGCCTGTAATTTTATCATTGACTGATGTGCGCTCGAGGTTTAGCAACTGAGCCGCCGCTTCAGTGATAAAGGAGGCCTGTGAGCCTTGGTCGACTAAAGCCCTCAGGATAACTGTTTCATTGTTCCTGGCTTGGACGGCGATCTGTGCAGTTGGCAATATAACGTGTTCGCTCTGAACCTCAGTTGTAGCAACTATTGTAGGCGTAGATAGGCTGGATTCAGGCGGAGTTAGTGGCGGTGGCGGACTGTGTTCAGGCATTGGTGAGTTCTTGTCAGGGTTTGTGAAGTGCAACAGAGTGTGATGTCGTCGATGACATTTCTTACATGTAGTGCTCTGTCGACACGCATTTACGGAGTGCCCTTTAACAAGGCAATTAAAACAGATGCCCTTTTTCTTAATAAAATCCTGCCGCTGTGGAACATCTAACAAGGCAAACTCCTTGCAGTGGCAAATATAGTGATTTTGTGAGCAATAAGTGCATTCTACTTCGCTATTTACTTCTGTGACATATGACTTCATAACTGTGGGTTTGTGTGGTGTAGTATTCGTAACTAAGTCTCTTTTCTGCGGTAGGTCTCTTTTATGGGTAACGTTCACCATTTCCATAGATCGGAAACGACTTTCTAAAAATGCCGATAGAAGCACAAAGCTCGGTATGTCTTGTGATGATCCAAGTGACTGCTCCCATTGTTTGTGCGTGTCTAAGTCCAACTTGGATACAACGAGGTGCACGACAATCGCATCCCAGGTCGCGGTATTCACACCGAGATTGTCGAGTGAATTTAAACATTCCTTTGTAGTGTCTAAGAGTTCCTTTAAACTTCTATAGCATTCTGTGTTCATCTTCTTCTGATTTACTAGGCGGCTAATTATTGTGGTAACAATCATACGTTTGTTGTCGTATCTGCTCTCGAGTGTGTGCCAAGCATTTTCGTAATTAGCCTCCGTAAGTGCGAAATGTTTCAGTAGTTGTGCAGCATCTCCCGATAAACTAGATTTTAAGTAATGGTGTTTCTCTATAGTTGTTATGCGTTGGTTGTTGTGTATAAGTGACTTAAACAAATCTTTGAAGCTCGTCCATTCATTATAATCACCCGAAAATCGTGGAAGTGAAATTGGAGGTAAATTGGTATTCATCTTAGGACTTTGACAATCATTGGATGTATTCGATCTACTCGTGCTTGTTTGAGGCATAGAAAATTCCATTAAGTGATCTTTTAATAAGCCTTTAAACTCGAGGTACACGTCCTCCGTTGCCTCAAAAAGACTATTTGGATCAAATCCCAGCTGGACTAAATCATTAGACGGAACAGTGGCAAGGACCTTCTCATGTTGTTCTTGGTATCTAGACCAATAATTATCTAATGTTTCTAGTCGTGTTTGCAAATAGCCCTGTGTACATCTCGATTTTGACGCCTTTTTCGTGTTAACATGTAGCTTCAAGATTCGTTCTGACAACGATTTCAAAGAATCGCAAAGAAGAGCCATTGTGATAGTGAAACAATCTTAAATCACCCTAAAATAAGTCAATTACTCACTTCACTGAATACTAAAGTCCAATTTATCCAAATTCAAGTCACTTGCAATACGTATAAAACGAATATAGCAATTAGCAGTGTATACGTAGCTAAAACCAACGTTGGTTTTCATACAAAATGTTCACGTTACTAATTGTGCAAGTCCAAAACATATGACAGTTACAATTGCCAGCTAATAATGTCCAAATATTAACTGAAAAAACACCATTCAGCACTAATAAAACGTTGTAAATTCGATATTGGTTCATATAAGTCCACAACTTCACTGATGAACGAAATCAAAGTTATTTACAGTCTAGTCTTACCCACTCTCAGTATTTATCACTTAGTCACTTACACTATTATTTATTTACACTAGTTACAAATTTACAATCCGGTTCGAAGGACCAAACATGTTAAAACTACACTTTACACCACAATTATTTATTAAAAGTTATAGCGAATTTAAAAATTACATACATTAGCCACACATTTTTTCACCACACTCATTTGTTTTTTTTCACATCCTTTTTGTTCGGCCGTTTTACAAGTGGCCAGTTATTATGAAGCGAAAGAGGTTTATGTCTACAAAACTATTAATACTTATTAAACACATGTGATAAGGCTCTCTCAGTGCGTCAGCGTATTCTGAGCAGCGGTGTGACTGCACCATTACTGGTTTTACTGTCTCTTACTCGGAACACTTATCGTTGTCTCCGCGTTAAACGCACTCAGAGTCTTAACAAACATCGCTGTTTTAATCACGTGGCTTGAAAGATATTATACCACTACTTGACGTATATTTTGAGAACTGTACCTACAAACAATGTACATACCTACTCGTAGTTACGTATTGCAAATTATCTTTATTACAAGTTAAATAAAAAATGCAAAAACGAGCGACTACGTAGTTTTAATATAGATTTAATCGTGAAATTTAGTCGATTGAAACTACAACTAATTTAATTGTTAGTTGCACATTCTCACAACTAATTCAATCGCAACTAAATTAGTCGCGATTAAAAAATGACGATTGATATTTTCAATCGATTGATTAGTTAACTAAAAAATTAATCGATTAATGCCCATCTCTGGATAGGTCCATATCTAACTATTGTTAAAGATGCTTTACGATTACGTCATCCTAGGCTGTAAGTGGATTTTACTGCTCACCAGTAGCGTGGCGTCCAAAGAACTCGATTCCTACCGGCTTGCCTAATATGGGGCATTTGAGCACCTTACTCTACAGCTCTTAAGGAAAATGTACGTCAAATCTGCACCGGCTTGCCCAAGGATATCTTTTACGCCACGCCACTGCTGCTCACTCTACGTAGACAGGTAATCCCACTTCCCGATTAGGGGAAGACACAAACGCCACAGTATAATACAGTCATTTGTCTTCTTACAAAAGGAACATCGCGCGCTTGAATGTGTGCGCGCCGTGTACGAACGCACTACAAGCAAAGGTTTAAGAATGCGTAAGAATGCTCCGGTATGGATTGCACTCACACAGACGCGCTATACGTGTCGCGCGCTCCTAAACGGCGGAAGTTGGACTACTTGTTCGTCTTTATACTTTGTCGGTGCAATCCCGTCCGAAGCATTGTTACGCATACCTAAAAGTTTGCCTGTAGTGCGTTCGATCATGGCACGCACACATACAGGTGCGCAATGTACCTTTTATCGGAAGAAAAAATACTGCTATTATACTGTGGGGGGCTTTGCTATTGGCGTATCTGACACATATTAGCATGTTACAGTAAATGTATGATGCGGGCCGAATTTCCGAATTAGCCCATGTTCAAATTTACACCAAATGCAACTTATTGAACTGTCAGTTACTTCGCCTGATTCTGACCTTCACCTGGGCCAACGATTGCCACCGAATTATTTGTTTTCACACTTTTTTGACTGCAGCAAAAACGACAACAAAATGCCGTTTCAACCAAACTGATATGATTTCTGATTGCGCCGTAGATAATCCCCGCGACATTCTCACGGCGGCAGCTGGAAGTGGTAATGAAGCAAAGCCATCAACTCACGTAACTGACCCTGGGATCATTGGAGACATCGCGACACAGTCATCATATCATCATAGGCCTTTGCGTCTATAACAGACGATTCATGGTGCAATGTTAGAGAGACATCGCTTCGATGGCTAAGTAAACCGATGCGAGAGCGACCTGTCCTACCGCAGGCCTGATAAGAGAAATTTGCAACAGATGGCGCTGAGTCGCTTTGGTGTCTTTGTCTCTTGTCAGCGAGTGCAGCGAACCAGGTTTCATCGCTTAACTTGCGACCCTTCACCACGCGCCCCCTCCACTCCGTTTGTTTCTCCGCAAGTGTCTCCCAGTTCTGATGGTCAATTTTAAAGGCGGTCATGTCCCTTTTGGCGCCGTCTTTATAGCGAAGCAATGGCCTCCCTACGTCTCTTTTTGCATTCGCAACCGCACCAAGGAGAACGCGTCGTGGTAGACGAGAAGGATTCATTCTGTGCACATCCCCTGGCCAACGCAGATGCCTCTGTTTAAGAAACGCGACACAGTATAATATCAGCAATATTTATTCTAACAGAAGATACATCGATCGCACCGCTTAAATGTGTGCGCGCCGTGTACGAACGCACTACACTACTGGCAAGCTTTTAGATTGCTATGGCAATGCTCCAGTCGGGATCGCACCATGCATCGCCGCGTTTGTTCGCTTCCGCGACATGTATCGTAAGCATGTATAGATACTGCAGTGTGTTCGGATGCGAAAAAACCGACGAACGGCAGCCCTGCGGCTCGATTAACCCTACCATACAATTAACTTAATCGTAGTATGCACCTAACATACCTAACCTAATTTTGTACAAAGGCACGGCTGAGCGACCGATTGGTATCGCGCGCTCTTGAAGAGCCGGAGTGTCACTATTTGCTATTGCTAACTTATTCTATTCTTTGACGAACGGTTAAGCTGCTAAATTCCGAAGAGTCATAACTGGGTCAATTGCAGAAAAAATGTACTTACCTTTCACATTTTTTGTCTGATCATGGTGTCATAAACCATTTTTTTAAAAAAACTGAGAAATTCAAAATTTGTACGGAAAAGTTGGGACATTTTGCACCACTTTTTTTTTTATTTCATAAATGAAAAGTGCTCATGATTCTGAGTAAAATGGTGTAAGACACACCATGATCAGACAAAAAAGTAAAAGGTAATTTTTTTCTACAATTGACCTTTCTAGTAATTCGACTTAGAAAAAAAATCAACCGTCACATCGCTAGGTACATATTTCAAAGTCGACCACATCGATTCGATATACTATGCCACGACAAATAGCTGAATCCCGCGCATAAATCAACCGTCCCCGTGGGATCAACAGCGCGTCCTGTGCACATCCTGCTTATAACTAGTATAGTTTATAGAGAGTGGTGTTTGCTGTTCGGAGGGCCTGCACGTGGTGATAATTGAAGTCTTTGTAAGTGGGACATCTGCCGTGTTAGTTTAGTTTTATCAAGTTGAAATCTGTAACGACGGTTCCAAGAAATAGTAACCATCAAAAACGTTACCTGGAAAAAAGATGGAAGTCTTGCAACGCAGTTCTTCTACAACAAAAAAGTTTTTCTCAAACATGCAATGAAATATTTATAATAAGTAAGCCGCAAAGTACCTCGTTTCCGGTGCGGCTTCACGAGAGGCCTTTAATGGAATTTCATGCAACATTGCTGGCATTTCCATTCCACATTTATTTGTGACACAGCAACACGGCGTTCAGCCATTAAAAAAACAATAAACAATGTTTGCTATATTTAGCAGTTTTATTTATATAAAATCGACATGAACATAACAAATGACACATTATAAACAATTTCCAATAATTTTAAATTACAAATGTAACTACACGAGTACACATTTAAAATATGAACTACATACAAGTAAATATGGGATATAAAAAATCTGTCAATAAATATTACAATCTTGAACGAACATACTTACAAAACACCTATAAAAAACTGAGTTGAGAACGTCCTCCCTTGAAAACCGCACTTTAAAATAGGTTGTAAAAAACTTGGAAGCTTCGACGCTATACGAGAAGTATGACCATTATTGCAAACATTTACGTTTTAGTAAAATGCATTTATGCAAAAACCCCATGATTGACCCGAGTCGGGCGGCACGCATCGAGGTCATTTTTACCAAAATACATATCTAAAAACATATTTGCTCAGACGCTCACGTTTTAGGTGTTGAATCAGTTGTGTCAACCGAAGATTCGCACACATACGTGATGAAGGTGTTTGCGCAGAATCAGCTACAGTCAACATTTACTTGCAAAAAATGTAGGCTACGTGGTACCTTGCTATAAGTCACATTCGCCTAAAATCACATGTTTTGGTTTCGCGCGTTGGTGGTGTTAACCACAGAAGGGCATTTCTCTAGAAATATGTCTGCGGTCACCTCATTCATCTGGCCCTTTTTCATACTAAATGTATGGAGACAGATGAATGAGTCGCAGACATAAACCTGGAGAAATGCCCAGAAATATAATTATCGAGTTAGAAGGAAAAAGTGTATGTACCTCGCGTGCTAAAAAGAAGTGGCGGCGACCTACTTTGAATGCCGTTAACTTCAGTTTCCGTCAATATTATTAGCAGATTTGAAGATCTGATAATAATGGTATAATTAATTGTTCAAATACCACCAAATGAAATGGAAAATTTATGTTTTCCATCACTAAAAAGCACTTTTGGCTTCAAACGCCAAGCGAAAAACGTTACACGCTTATGTGCCATACAAATTCTATCTTGATATATTTCTGTGGTGTTAACGTACGACCTACTTGACGAGACACGAGATGAATTTCTGGCATTTTGACTCAGCTGCAGACAAAGGAACTGTCATGCATTCGCAGTATGAGAGTCCTCTCCAAGTCCAGACGCCCCCGGGGGCGACCTCCTCGTGACAACGAATAAAGGGTCATCCATATAGAGTTTGTCTAATGAAAGCTGAACCTGAAAAAAGCGGCAAATTCAAAAACCTTCACATAGTTTTACTTTACCGATCAAAGTAAGAATAAACGATTTTGATACTTTTCTTATTTTAGTGGCACTAAGGGAGAAGAAACGCGTAGGTACTTCTTCACACCTACTAAGGCCCGTATCTAATAAACTACTATGAAGATTTTTGAATTTGCCGCTTTTTTTGAGGTTCAGCTTTCATTAGACAAACTCTAATACATCACACCCATGGAGGGAGAGTGACGTACTTTGTGGATGACCCCTAAACCGGACAAGTGCGCTTAATTCGCCCACCGAGGATTTCGTACAAATACTTTAAACAAATACTATATTTTTATGATTTACTTACAAATGTATAGTTATCAGATTTTTGCCTATACTTGTAGTATAAGCCGGTATTACTTGCCATATTTCATAGTTCTAGGTCAACGGAAAGTACCCTATAAATTTTATAGGTATACGTTATTAGCGGCATAAACGGCCATATATTTTTTTACGTTAACTTAGAACTTTGATTTTTGTACAGGTTCAAGGGACCATATACTTGAGTAGGTATTGGTTTTAATTTCAACTCGATACCTTCACGTGTCCTCGAGGCCTATACTCGATGAGAGGTCCTTAATAACCAGCAATTATTAAAATATACTGTTCCCCGATATTTACAACGCCATCTATGTATAAGCTTGGTATAAGAATTATATTATTTACAATGATTCAACTTCGCAAGCGTGACACAGTATTTAAATGTTAGAATTTATTTATTATTAGCTGTTTACGAACTAATTGTTACTATACTATGTTTCTTTGTTCAATTATAACATCGTTAAATGTTTAGTTTTTTAGCGCCATCTAGTTTTTGCCCGGAAATCCCCTAGCGGTCGGGTTACAATCCAAAGTATGGAGAATGACAGTGCTCTTGTTTTAATGGTCCTTGCTCAAGATACACAATAAACTTATAAACATAACTATTCCCAGTAATCATAGACGTACTCAGAGCTTTAAAACCGAATCCGATCTTCCACGAACACACCCTTCGATTATTGTATCACATGTCTTAGCGTATCTTATTCAATCAATTTTAATCCATAACCTCATAGTCATAAAGTTAAAAGTCTATTGGTCTTCCGACAGTACTGAAGAAAGATACTTTCCCTGTAAATAAGTATCTCCAAGTAACGTGGCATCACATTTCTGACACATCGACACTCGGTGCCCGAATCTGCCAACACATCAGGCTTATTCACAATTTTATCGGCAACCTCGTCCATAATATACTTATCCGTGAACTATTAACAACAGTTGGTTAATTTGTATCCAATATGGCGCCTCGCGAACAAAGAACTGAAGGGTTATTCTTCAGAAATATGTCTGCAACTTATTCCTCTGTCTTCATACATTTAGTATGAAAACGGGCCAGAGGAATAAGGTGACCGCAGACATATTTCTGAAGAATAACCCTGAATCACCTCTATCTATACCCTATTCACGATAACGAGCTAGTAATAGGTGCGCGAAAAAATACCGGCTAGTTTGTGATTGTTGCAAATTCAATTCAATTCAATTCATTTATTCTCATGTAGGTATACTAATATACACTTCGGCCATTCTCACGAAGTATGTCTGCGGTCACCTAATTACCGCGACGCTGTTTTCATACTAAATGTATGAAGACGCGGTAATTAGACCGCGCCGACGCCGTGCGTTGCGTTCAGACGTCGATGGGAGCGTGAACGTTGACGCTAACGTCCGACGCCGCGTACAGCATAAAATAGGAGACCATAGCCTTAGGATTGCCTACTAGATCAGGAGTCAAAATTATCTTGTAAGACTCGTGAACTAGTAAGTCCACGAGTCAAACCATAGGGACGATAATGGCGGCGAATTTGTGAAGCTTACATATGTTATCATATTTCTGAGGAAACCATGGGTTTGTACACGACCGCCGGAGGACAATACCCGTATTGTTTGCCGAAACGTATCAATCAACTTGTTTGTTTCGTACGAGGGACAGTGACGCGGCCGGAGAAAATACTGAAAATATTTGCTACAGACTAGTGTCCGACCCAAACTAGTTTTCATGGCCGAAACCGAAACCGAATTTCGGTTTCGATCTCAGTTTCGGCCGAAACCGAAACCGATACTTCCATATAAGTAGGTACATGTTTTTGAAAAAATCGCTCAGATTTTTAAATCACATATTAGGGCCATTCTCACGAAGTATGACTGCGTCTAATTACCGCGTCTCCATACATTTAGTACTAGCTATTTCCCGCGGCTTCGCCCGCGTTGTTCCCGTTATTGTCCCAAAGAAACTCTTTACCGGGATATAAAGTATTCTTTGTTTCAATCCAGGACTTGGTCTACTTACATGCCAAATTTCAGTTTCATCCATCCAGTTGTTACCCCGTTATTTAGTAACAAACATCTTCACAAACTTTCACATTTAAGTATAATATTAGAATGAAGATTTTCGAATGTTAAAAGTTTAAATATACAATTTAATATAACCAGAGATCGGAATAGGTACAGTATATTTACCTAAATTTCGAAGAACATAGTCGAAAAGTGGAGAGTCCCTTACAACAAAATTTTTATCCGGGACTTAAATCTCGGAATCTTACTAAAAAAATATATTATTGGTATTCTTTAGCACACTTCTCGAACATTCTCAGTAGGTATAGCTGTCTCTTTCTAATAGTGCTGTCTTTCACTCCTTCGAGAAATTTCGCCATATACTGAAATGTAGTTCAAAGGCCCATAAGGGGTCCTGAAAACAGATTTTCAGGTGATTGCGCCATGTGATAGAGGGTGTCCTGGAACAGACTGAAAACATGTTTCAGGCGCCTGAAAACAACGGCAACTTGGGTGAATTTTCAATATTCTACTATGTGAAAGAGCCACCTCTGAAACGGCCTGAAATCACCTTTCAGCCTGCTGAAAACGCTTCTAAAGCACGGAAAATCACGTTTGAAGTTTTAACCTATACCATCGGCGCAACACACATACACACATTACTTTTGCGCCGGTGGCTCTTTCACATAGTAGAAGATCGAAAATTCACCTAAGTTGCCGTTGTTTTCAGGCGCCTGAAACATGTTTTCAGTCCGTTTCTGAACACCCTCTATAAGATGGCGTAATAACCTGAAAACCCGTTTTCAGGCGTTTTCAGGACCCCTTATGGGCCTTTGAACTACACTTCAGTATAGTTATGGCGAAATTTTCGAAGGAGTGAAAGAGACAGCACTATTAGAAACAGACAGCTATACTGAGAATGCTCGAGAAATGTGCGAAAGAATACCAATAATATATTTTTTTAGTAAAATTCCGGGGCTTAAGTCCCGGAAAAAAATTTAATTGTAAGGGAGTCTCCCGTTTTCGACTTTGTTCTTCGAAGTTTAGGTAAATATACTCTACCTATTCCGATCTCTCTATATAAACTTTCAACCCCTATTTAAACCCCTTAGAGGATGAATTTCGAAAAACGGTGATATCACTTTTCTTGTAATCTAATAAAAAGTCTAAACATGACGTTTCAAACCTCTTACTTCTAATATCTTAGACTCTCCATACAAATTTTGAACCCCCATTTCAACCCCTTAGGGGATGAATTTTGAAAAATCCTTTCTTAGTGCACCCCTAGACCTTATAAGGAACCTACGTGCTAAATTTGGAATTCCTAGGACCAGCGGTTTGGGCTGTGCGTTGATATACAAACTTGCAACCACCATTTAAACCCCTCAGAGGATGAATTTCGAAAAACGGTAAAATTACTTTTCTTGTAATCTAATAAAAATCTAAACATGAGATTTCAAACCTCTTACTTCTAAAATCGTACTCTCCATACAAATTTTGAACCCCTATTTGAACCCCTTAGGGGGTAAATTTTGAAAAATCCTTTCTTAGTGCACCCCTAGACCTTATAAGGAACCTACATGCTAAATTTGGAATTCTTAGGACCAGTGGTTTGGGCTGTGGGTTGGTAAATAAACTTTCAACCCCCATTTAAACCCCTTAGGGGATGAATTTTTAAAATCCTTTCTTAGTGTACTTCTAGATCTTATAAGGAACCTACGTGCTAAATTTGGAATTCCTAGGACCAGCGGTTTGGGCTGTGCGTTGATAAACAAACTTTCAACCCCCATTTAAACCCCTTAGGGGATGAATTCTGAAAAATCCTTTCTTAGTGCACCTCTAGACCTTATAAGGAACCTACGTGCTAAATTTGGAATTCCTAGGACCAGCGGTTTGGGCTGTGCGTTGATAAACAAACTTTCAACCCCCATTTAAACCCCTTAGGGGATGAATTTCGAAAAACGGTGAAATTACTTTTCTTGTAATCTAATAAAGAGTCTAAACATGAAGTTTCAACTCTCTTACTTCTAAAATCGTAGACTCTCCATACAAACTTTGAACCCCTATTTGAACCCCTTAGGGGGTAAATTTTGAAAACAGCGCCGCGGTAATTAGGTGACCGCAGACATACTTCGTGAGAATGGCCGATTAATCATTCAGTCTCTGATATATGAAGCAATCATTAATATAACATAATTATCAGTACTAATTTCAAATAAATTATTTGTATTTTTTGAAATAACGACTGTTCGATCGCAGCGCGAAACCTCTCGAATTCGGTTTTGGTTTCGGCTTCAGTTTCGGCCAGATGGCAGCCGAAACTAGCCGAAACCGAAACCGAAATTTCGGTCGGACTCTACTACAGACTATTATTTCGTATCGTGATAAACCTTTATTCATACTATTGTCAGCATGTACACAAGTGGTTTAAGTGAAGATTAACGTCCGAGCGTCACAGCATGAAGAAAATAACAAAAATAGGAATTACGTTCAATAGCGTAGTTATTTGGCAACCCATATCTAAAAACAGACTTGGAAAATACTTGATATACCAAGTGTTGCCTGTACAGTCGAGTTCGTTATTATCTGAGCAAAGAAAGGATCAAAAATATCTGATCTAGTTCTTATGCTTCTGACAATAGGGTCTTGTTCAGATGTTTTTGGCCAATCTTTGCTCAGATAATGATGAACTCGACGTTACTACGAGCAAATAATTAAAACGTAGATTGTACTCCTCAAACTGAATAACATTTGTTCAGCGACATTTAAAAATAACTCATGTTTTAATTTTTAGTACACTTTAATTGTACAATTGGCAGTACATTTGAAACCGTAAATGTATTGCGATATTTTTTTATGTTTGTAGCATGAAAAACGACGTCAAATAGACTGATGTTAACGTACATTGAAAATACTATTTAATTTGTATGAAAAAGATAAAATCTACAGATTACATAATTTTTAAAAGTTGCTGAACTAAAGTTTTATTGTTTTATGAGTAGAATCTACGTTTTAATTATTTGCTCCTGTTACAGGCAACACCCGGCCGGCATTAGTCATGATACTCATAACACCGAGTTAGCACGAGTTTTGCAAAAACGTCAATATCTCGAAAACTAAGAGATTTTTACTGAGGTCAAATTTACTTAATCTGGTGGTATATGTGCTGATCTATCAACCCTTTTCGTATATACGTTGGTTTTAGGGACATCCTGTAGATTTAATGGAATCTGTGGCAGCAGAACCACCGATTCCATTGAATCCAAACTTTTTAAAACTACCCCTACCCTACCCGGGTCAATTGCAGAAAAAAATTACTTTTACTTTTTTTGTCTGATCATGGCATACCATTTTACTCAGAATCACGAGCACTTTTCATTTATGAAGTAAAAAAAAGTAGTGCAAAATGTCCCAACTTTTCCGTACAAATTTTGGATTTCTCAGTTTCGTTACGCCCAAACTAAATATAGGGGAAAATCGTAACGAAAGTGAGAAAAAATTAAATCTCAGTTTGCAATACTTTTTTTATTTCATAAATAAAAAGTGCTCGTGATTCTGAGTAAAATGGTGTAAGACACACCACAACAAAAGACAAAAAAATTAAAAGGTAAAGTACAGCGTACACTACGGGCAGTTTTAAATAGTTCGGATTTAATGAAATCTTTAAAAGAAGCATTTGTCCTCATAGAATTACCCCGGGACATTACAGCTGTATTCCTTAAACGCTTTCTCCTGAGATATTGTGGTTGACTGTGCTAAAATGTAGTTTTTTTATAAGCTGACATACTTGCATTGCAAGTCTTATTGACTGTTGCAAAAATCGGACCAGGTGGGAGCCGTGGCGTTCCCTGGGATCGAATCAGGTCGCTTGGCCCGGACCAACGTGAGAGGGTGGGACTAGGTGGCGGCCGAAGCGCCTGGGATGGAACCAGGTCGCTTGGCGGGCCACCTTGAAGTTACCCTGATTGCTCAAAGTGAGCAGCGGAGCAGCGGGAAGGTGAATTGAAGCGGATTGCCTGTCCTTATGTAGAGTGTGTAAAAATGTAGATACAAAGCTTACTTTAATGACAATAACATAACACATAACATCTCTGCGGGCGACAGCGATGACGTCAGCACAGTGACGCGCTATTGTGACGTCACTTCGTGGGCGGCCGTGGGCCGCTGAAATAACAACAGTTAACGGCACTTGATGATGATGTAGGCGGGAGCAATCCACTCTGTAAATGTCGAGACTAAACCATCTTAATTTAAACGCAAACCTTTTTATAACGATATCCAAGGGAACAGCCAGAATAGGCTAGAGTCCTGATTTTTGTTACATACATAGTCCGTTAGTTAGATTACCAAAAAGTATCGGACGCGCATTTTTTCTTTTGTGTTGTTAAACCAAAAATAACGAAGACATAGCCCGTCAATGATCTGCATGACGTCACGACGTGGCTCGATTTTTACCACGTAACTTGTATTTTAAACGGGAATCGACCCGGTCGTTTAGAAAAATAAAACTTACATTATTTCTATTTGGATATCGATTGCGTAGGTCATAAGCAGTCAATGTTACTAAGAAACACAATATCTAAAACGAATAAAATCCATTGTATTTAATATCTTTAATTCAATTAAGTTTTATTTTCCAAAACGACCAGTTCGATTCCCGCTTAAAGTAATTTTTTTTTCTCAATACTCTCAATACATAGATGTATGCAGTTTTTCGTTTCCCTAAAATCGATGACATGGTTCCTAAGAACAGATCTTCGTATGTCTTATAGTTTCAGACTTTCCCATACTGACCGATCGAAACGGACCATCCTGTATACCACTTACTATGTATTATACCGTAGCCCACACCCGTATAAATATTACGTATAGAAATAGAATAGACGATAAATTAACTATCAGCGGGTGGTATTATCGCCAAAAACGCTCTTCCGAGTGATTTCATCTTTTATGCAGCGCACACAATAGATAAATTTCTCCGTGTATTGCTATGTTTCTAGTCGATGGAAAAATAAGTATAGATACGATGCGATGAGTAATGTCAATGTGTATAGTGTAAAATCGGTCAAGAGTAGTTTTGGTCTATATTCTATATACGATACGAGTATGCAATGCGTGTAGGAATGCATTATTTATTATAGACGGTTTATCCTTGACACGCCGTGAAGTGTCAAGGAATGTTTTATTTCATCGACTTAATTATCTGACTTTACAAAAAGGAGGTGATTCTGATGAGCAAGTGCAATTTTTTATAGTTATATTTCGTATTATTTGCAAGTGTCACAGATCGGAATCGGGTCGCAATTCTTGAAATAGATTTTATGTTTTTAGAATGGTTGTGTTAATTTCTGAAACGTTTTTGGGGCTTGAATTACTATAAGTTGGCCTTTTTGACTAAAAAATCATGGAAATTGTATGGGTTCAAGAAATAAAGTCGGTAGGCACCCATTACAGACATAGACAATACATATAGTATTTCAACGTTTCAAAGCACTCAGCTTACTTTGATGTGTGACTCAGCGTGTCGACTTTATAATAAACGACGATTTGAATGCGACAAAGACGTATCTGACTGAGGCGCTTATAAAGAGACGCGTCTTTGTTCCACGAGCCGGGTTTTAAGCAGTTCCCATAAACCCCGGGTGATGGCCTGATGGGCGAGCTGAGTGCACGTAAAACTGCAGTAAAGGGTCGGTTTTAATTGTTGTAATGGGACGGGGGCCTTTGAAGTTCAAAAGGCGTAAGTGTATTGAAGTTTCAGTGGCTTACGTCGTTATTACTAGTAGGTTAGAGGGTCGGGCCTGGGCCTCTCGAATCTCGGAGTAATAGTGTATTGTGAGACGCTTAAGTTGCGTTCGGGAAAGGAGCTGGTTTTATTAAACGGGTTCCGTACGTAGTTGTAATATCAGTTTTATTACATATAAACATTGGTTCAATTCGACAGCTTACGTTGAGCGTATTGAATTCCTGTACTTTTTTAAATTATGGTTTGAATTAACTTAATAACAAGTTTCAGTTTTGAACTGTTTTGACCAATCAAAAAATTTCTTTCAGAAACGACGTTTTTAATCATTCCATTATTTACCTACACTTCAAAGTGTACTAAGTGACAATTGTATACTTTACTTGCGTTTACCCGTGAATTCGCTCGCGGCATTCCCATTAAGTAATATCACAAAGAATATAAGTTACTTTATGTTTCATTCAGGACTTTCTCTACTTGTCTGCAAAATTTTAATTCAATTTGTTACTGCGTTATTAAGTAGCAAACAGCCAAACATCTTCACATTTATAATATTAGTAGGATACTTGTTACAAACTTTAATTGCAAGATATTTATAGAAGACATTCATTATAAACAAATTGAATACATTTATCCTTTATACATCTTATTTCCCCAGTAACAACTCCGTAATAGTACATTGTGTATCAAGGGCGGTAAGTAAGGAATTACAAACTCGAGTTATTAAAGCCCTCGGCTTCGCCTCGGCCTTGTAACAAACACTCGTTTGTAATTCCTTTAGCGCCCGTGGCACACACAATGTTTTTCATCACACTTGTGAGGAAATCTGATTAAAATAACCTTACTTAACCTAAATAAAATTGTGAAACTGATAGTGACAATAGTGACATTATCCATAGACAATGCAAATGTCAAGTCACGTTCGGAAACCATAGCGGTAGGTTGAGTTTATTTTTGCAAAATACTGAAATGCACTATTTAAACATTTAATCAATGTTACAGAAATATGTGTTTACATGTATTTGCAATAACAGTTCTCTTTAAATAAATATTTCAGTAATAAAAGTTAAAAAAGTACGTTGGCGTTTCTTTTGAACATGACAAATAAGAGTAAAACAGAACCAGCGTTTCAAATTAAAAAAGAAAACTATTACGCCCTAGGGCATAATAGGTCATTTACGGCCCGCAAAACCTACGTGTAATGACACCATTTTCGAGCAAGTGTGATGAAAAGTATCTTAACAATTATCTGTAGTATCTTAACAATCTTCTATCAAACGAAGCCACATGTGTCCGCTCCCACGGAACCCAGAACCTAAACCAATTTACTCTCAACGAAATTTGGGGTCCCTTTGTTCCCGTTTAGTGTGAGCGCTTCGGGGTGCCATTAGGCGGCGTTTTTTTGTGAGTGCATATTCTGCACATTTTTATTCTATGCAATAAATCGCCGATTTTCTAGTGAAAATGAGATGATAAATTATACCATATTTTACGATGAATAGATTCTGTGAGCCGTATTCGTTTCTTCAGTACTGTAATAAATATTAATGTTTTGTATAGGTAGTATTTTAAGTACATAACCAGAATGGTCGTCCGTAGGTCTAGCTGTTACAGTCAGTGCCGGTTCGATTCCCGATATTCTTAGAAGCTCATTCATATACAACACAAATAGTTAATTAAGTACATTGGATACATGATGAAATGGGGCACGCAATAATATCTGATACGACCAAATTGCTATGGAAATAAAATTGTGTAATGTGGCGTGCCGTATTTATTTTATATTTATTCTGAAATACATAATTGCTATCAAGACTTGACTCGAGCTTAAATGTTCGTGAAAACTTGTTTACCTCTGATAAACAGACAGATACACAGGGAAGCATTCAATTACGGGATCCCCTTGTTTCCCATAAAGTTATAAGTCATACTGTATTGTTAGTCATAATAAAATTATCGAAAGTCATAAAGTGGGTGAATCAACTTTTTTTTGCTTTATGCAAAGATTGCTCTTTCTCCTTATTTGTTCACCTTTTGCGTGTTTAAATGGAACAAGATCTTACATCTAGAGATAAATTAGGTAAAAATGAAAATAAAACTCGTTTTTAACAAATAAATAGTGTGACCCAGCGGACAAACCCTTATTTTCATACAAAAGTGGGGGACAGCTATGTCCGCTGGGTTTAATTACAATAAAAAATATTTGCATTACGTAGCTTCATTATCTGTCTTTTAATGAGCATAGATTTTATTTAAAAAAATATCCGAATAAAGATTTCCTTTCAATTTTAGTCGGAGAAAGTGAAATTTTGTTGACAAAGAAAAGTTGATTCACCCATTTGTTTCTCTATAACGGTAATACTTTTAGGACATTTTAAAATGTTAGCATACGAGAATACCTACTTAGAAAACTTTGGGAATCAATATCCCTTCATCTACATGTAATATGTATTGATAGAATAGAAACCGCTACAACACAACGGAGATTCCATTTAGAGCACAACTGATCAACTTAGCTAATGCCATATCTAGACGTTATACATAAATGCAACAAGTTTTAGCTCAACGTTTTATACTAAACAGGTAAAATGGGGGTACATGAGAAAGGCTTATGTCACTAGTAAATACCTGTTGATTACGTCGTTTTGTTATAAATAGCAGTACAATTACACATTGCAACATAGTAGCTATCACGATAGTTGTACTACGAGTATAGTCCATTGCAGATTGTACGAAGTTCATTCACCTCGTAATGATGTAGGAATAAGGTTTAAGGTACTAAGTGTAGAATACAAAGTATATATAATAAAGTCAAACTAGCAGTACTTACTACAGTATAAAGACAGATTGGGGGATCTAAATAGATATCAGAGGCACACCAGCCTGCAAAGACTGGAAATAGTAAACGCTTTATTATTCCTAGAAACACCAACACTTATTAAGAAAACTCTAATGCATAATAAGTAGAATTAGAAACATTCGCTTAGGGGAGACCGGGTATGGTTGTCTCACGGGTTGGTTGTCACAGCAGCCATTAAATAATACGAAACGAAGGAATAAGTGCATTGATTGGTAAAGTAGGGAAGGAGGTGAAGCTCTTGCGATCTTTTAACACCGAGCGATGCAATTATTCCTTCGTTTCGTATTATTTAAAAGCTGCTGTGACAAACAACCCGTGAGACAACCATACCCGGTCTCCCCTACTAACATAATCTTAAATAAATAAAGATTACTCTAAGCTGTGCATAAAAACTTGAACCAAAATAATCAAAAATAAACAGTTAATAAGTCTTAATTTTTTCTATAAAAGGAGATAAGTACGAAATTGACCAGCAGTATAGGTAATAAAGAGTACGTTAAATCCAGTCTGACTCTAAACGTTAACGTACTGAGAAGTACTCATTTACTTTCTTATACTACTGAGTGGGTAGGTTATGGACGTTTGGAACGCCAGGGGCATTATGTGCAAGTTACCGACCCTTTAAAACCTATTCACTCCCTCCTTGAACGTAATAACAATAACCCAATCATCTTGATAGTAGAAACTTGCTTTGAAACATGGGCTCTCGTTTTGATGCCTAATAAATCGTCCCTTTTACATTTTAACGCTATCATCATTCATTGTTTCATAATTTCATACCTGTTAGTATAATATCCAAAAAACATATTATTTTGTAATTCAGAATAGCATACGCTCACCCTGAATGATAATTTTTGTCGAAATAAATGTGGACTATGGACAATTTTTTGGTAACGACTCGTAACGCAGTAGTAATTCGATTAAAAAATGAAACTTTTTGCTATAAAAAGGCCATATTATTAAAATAATTCATCATAAACATTGAGGCCTGTTGAGAACTAACGTAAAATTGCACTGAAAATATAACGAGACATTTGCAATTTTGCAAAAGTGTCTATAAAGTTCCATCTTCATTTTGGGCACAATTTTGATATTACTTATGTTTTGGCCCACATGCGAGAGTTAAGGAAAATCCGTAATCCGTCCTCGTAGGCAGAGTCACTAACCGCTAGGCTCAACCGGTCGTCAAAATTAAATATGGGATTGGCCAAATAAATAATCCCGGGTTGGGAAATCCTAGTGGGAGAAGAGCTGTACGTGCGTATCTAGAACGCGGTATAACTCCAGTTTTTATCGTACAGTCGGCGCAGTTTTTCCCGGCGCTTGTTTTTGCGGCGCCGCCGCCACCGTCAGCTGCCGCGGACGGCTCGCATCGCGCTCAATCAATAAACTACCATCATTTTTGCTCCATCACGAACTGAGCTGTTAAGTAAGGCAGGGTTTTCAATTATTAAATCACGCTTGTATAATTTATGCCACACCTGGCCACATAGTGACTTTTTCCGCAGGCTACGCATACGGAAAAAGCCGCTTTCTGACCAAGTGTAGACATAAAATGATGTACACAAAACGGGAGGTAATAAAGAAAGCCCTCGATCGCATATTTACGTCCATCGCTTGCAGCTCGGGCCGCAAACATCTGCGATCTCGGCCTTTCTTTGTACTACCACCCTAGTTGTGTAATGTACTAGTGAGAGTTTGTGAAGATGTTTGGATGTTTGTTACCTAATAACGGGGTAACAACTGGATGGATGAAACTGAAATTTGGCATGTAAGTAGACCAAGTCCTGGATCGAAACATAGGATACTTTATATCCTGGTAAAGAATTCCTTTGGGACAATAACGGGAACAACGCGGGCGAAGCCGCGGGAAAATGCTAGTATTATAAATATGAAAACTTGTAAAGATGTTTGAATGTTTGTTACTACATAACGGGGCAACAACTGAATGGATTGAGCTGAAATTTGGCATGCAAATAGACCAAGTCCTAGATTGAGACATAGGATACTATATCCCGGTAAACAGTTCCCTTGGAATGAAATGAAATGAAATAATTTATTACTGCAAGTAGGCCTACTTTCCTGTTGTTTCTTGCGTCATCTTCGCTAACCAAAGGTTGTCTGGAAGAGATCGCTTCCTAGCGATCAGACCGCCTGTTGTCTACCATTCATTTTTAGCACGTTGTTTATTTAAGGATCTCTGTAATTTTTTTGGTGTGCAATAAAGAATATTGGACTCAAGGGCCCTTTCACATGTCTCAGTCTTTTGTAGGCGCTGATGACCAATTGTTGTCTCTCTGCTATCAACGCTATTGCTAACTAATGGTAATGACTTAATTGATTACACCAACTTATGTTTCTTGTTTAAAACTAGCGTTTTACTAGCGCTTCGGTAAATGACTGAGAAGAAGCGCGGTAAGAAACTCACCAGTTTCTCTTTTCAAAATATTTAGCATAAAATGCAACAAGGAAATAAGTGGGCATCGTTTTGTTTTACTACCTATACGTTTTCGGATCCGGATGTATATTTACATTTTTAGGGTTCTGTAGCCAAAATGGCAAAAACGGAACCCTTATAGTTTCGTCATGTCCGTCCGTCTGTCTGTCTGTCTGTCCGTATGTCACAGGCATTTTACTCAGAAACTACATAATGGATATTGATGAAATTTGGAATATAGGTGTGTTTTATGAGCCGCTACTTAGTTTGGTATATAAATAATAAAAATAAATATTTTTAGGGGGGGCACTCCATACATGTTAAAGACAGTAAAAAAAATTTTTTTCAGCAAATATCAACGTGTGGTACATAGTTCGACAGCTCTTTAAAAAACACTATAAGGTTCCTAAGTAATGTTTTTGATTAAGTGAATGTATTTGGAAATAATCGCTCCGAAAGTTGTGTAAATTGTATCCCCCCCCCCCCTCTATTTTCTAAACCGTGCGTCCGAAAAATATGAAAAAAATCACGAAGGTAACGCTTAATTAATACTTTTAACGAAAATTATTTTCAACAAGATCGAATGTACCGTTTTTGAGTTATTGCCGATAAACTGCGCTTCTCAACAAAAGAACGTAATTGCTATGAAGATACGCTCTTTTGTTGTTGTACTTTTTTTACATCGTATTTTTTACCTTATAGTTACAGCTATGGAACCCTACACTGAGCATGGTCCGACATGCTCTTGGCCAGTTATTTAGATATGTAAGGGGCTCTAGGAGTAGACAAGAATAAATGTAATAAAAAAATTAATAACGCGACCCACAGCAGCTAAAGCCAGACTCGATAGAGTTCCTATTTTAACGGAACGGAATGATTACCTATTTAGTACAAACTAGGTACACCGTCCAGTCGGGTCTACAATACAATATTCTTTATTGTGCACCAAAACAAAAGATTACAAAAACTTCAATCTAAAACAGCATAAATGGTAAACAACAGGCAGTCTTATCGCTAATAAGCGATCTCTTCCAGACAACCTTAGGGTAGTGGGCGCAAAATATAATCAGAGGTGAGTAGGTAAAATGGATACACTTCGTATCATTCATTTAATTGAAAGTTCATTTTTTATAACATTTTAAATCTCTAAATACAAAAACTCTATTCTTCAATATATCTAACATTCAAAATGTATAAATTATTATCTAGAACATTTAAGATGTATAAAATCATTAAACATAATGTTTATTTTGTATTTAACAATTACTTGATCGCATATTAAAAATGGAGAACATTCAAAATGTCTAATCATTGGACTCCGCAATTTTGGCGGAACCCCATTCGGAGGTTGCCAGGTTTTTATACGGTTTTTTTTAAAACGTAGTGTACTTTGGTAACCTTTTTATTTTTAGGTATTTATGTATTTTTTTTTTTTTTCTTTGAAGATTGAATAGTAGAGGCTTAACGGAGCTTGACAAAAGCTCCTTAAAATAAAGATTAAAAAAAGACATTCTTATTTTTAAGTACAGGCAGGTTTTGTGTGACCCGCGCACGGTCGCTGAGCGAATCGCCGCCATTGTTGTTTCAACCGGCCGTCCTGATAATAGGCGATTGCCGCCACGGGGCTCAACTTTTAATTACAAACCATTGTAATGGCCACTTTTATCGAGCGCCCTCCAATTTGATGAGATTCGATTCGTTCGATTATTTTGAAGTGCTGTGAACGTTCTCTGACGATTTTTTTTATTATTACAAGCTTTTTAGTTTTACCCAACCCGAGGACCATAAAATAAATAGCCGCTAACACAGAAATTGTACAAACAGCAACACACTTAACTGCCCATTAAAGACAGAGCAGAGAGAAAATGATAACGATTGAAAGAGATATACTTATATATTTCTATTATGTCAACTTCAAATCAAATAACGTTTGCGTATGTGTAATGTGCCTTTGAGCTTTGTCATTGTAGTTGTTTGGGCAGAGTTTTTTTTTTCCATACTGTAAATAAAGGTTTTATTTCAACAAGACAGGTGAATTTGTCAAAATTATGATTTAGCTTTCAGACGAACGTTGGGATGAAATAAACTAATTATGTTGCTAATGCTTTTATTGGTGCTTCATATTTTTGATATGATGCACCAATATAACGTAATTTATATTTATTATTCATTAATTATTTTCCACGAATTCAATAATATGGCATTAATGTCAATAATGACGTTGGATCAGCCATAAAAGAAAAATTATTGTTTCAAAACTCTTTTGAATAAAAGCCAATTTATACTCATAAACACACGCACACATGCATAACACGACGCCTTCAAGTGTGATTCTCTTTCTTGCAGTATTTCCCATTTTTGAAGTGTATAGTTAACTGTGTTGCTGTTTGTATATCGAGGTAGAAGAAAAGGTGTATATACCTCGCTTGCTAAAAAGAAGTGGCGGTGACCTACTTTACACGCCGTTAAATTCAGTTGCCGTCAATATTATTATCAGATTTGAAAATCTGATAATAATGGTATAATAAATGCATAGTTCAAATACCACGTAATGGAATGGAAAATTTATGTTTTCCATCACTTAATGACACTTGGCGTCATACGCGTCATAAGCGAGAACGTTACACGCTTGGTTCCCCTACACATCGACGAACTATTTCGATTATTTTTGTGGCTGTGAGTGTTGTCTGACGATATTTTTATTATAACAAGCTTTTATTTAGCTTTACACAAGCACCTTAAAATAAATAGCCAGTAGCCTTGCTAATAAACAACTGAAACGGGTCTATATTGTCTCCCATAATTTTTAAAAGTCATACTATATTGTTAGTCCCAATTATCGAAAGTCGTACATATATACATAGAAAAACAAATACTTTTCTCTAAAACGGTAATATTTTTAGGATACTTTAAAACGCTAGTGTTTAGAATACAATAGGTTAGGTTAGGTTTGAAAACATAACGGTTTCATAGAAAATAAGTTGTATGACTTTCGATAATTATGAAACAATACAGTATGACTTTTAAAAATTATGGGAGACACCCATACCCACTATAATATAGACCCATTTAGTGCATTACCTATTACGGGCTTGCCTTATAAAGCAGTGTTCATTGTCCTATCCATCATCCTCGCCATAACTTCAACAATGGCTCCCCTCGCAGCCCCGACTGCAGGTAATGACGTTTTATTACGTCATAACCTTCAAATGGCGAGATTATGGTCGCACGTCTTAATACAATCTCAGACATAAGAGATAGTAACAAGAGAAGAAGGTTCATTACTTAGATCATTGTTATTATACAGGGTGGGAGGGACTATACCGACATACTTTAGCCATGAATTCCTGGTGGTGTGACGAGTAAAAAATGTTATATCAACATGGGTCAAATATTGTCATTTTACATTAATAGTCTTATGGAAAAAAATAAATCAGTAAATTAAGCCCCTCGTTATAAACATGTCCTTACTGGCTGAAAAGTTATCAAAAAGAAAAAAAAAGCTAAAATGGAAACGAAAGGTCAATTTTTTGGCCTCGTAGTCGCTTACCATCAAATACTGCGAAGGTTAATTCCTGTTTAGTTAAAGGATTTTAAAAAAATAGTAAAGGTATCTTAGTCACATTTATTAGGGCTTGTTACACACTTGGGAGTTTTCATTTACAAAATAATGAATATCTCGGAAAGTAAGCGTTTTTCGACTATACATCACATAACATTTTTTACTCCTAATAGTTGTTAGAATCTATAGTTAAAGTTTGTCGGTATAGTCCCTCCCACGCTGTATTATTGTTTGAGTTTTTTTATTGAATATGGAATATTCTGTTAGCTTGCCAGTAGTATGATGTATGAAACTTGTAAAATAACACCATTCAGTTCACATTTCATGCTCATATAGAATTCAATCCTGTTTTATTTTTAGCATATAATCCAATCGTAAACCTTCTATTGTATTGTTATCTACACGCCAGGATTGCCAGGTATCCGCTTCACAAATCATATTATTTAGTGTTGGAAGAGTACAAAAAGCCAACGTTGCCATTCATTCTATTTGTTCTTTCATTCAATGAATTGTATATAATATCGTTCATTCGTATTACTTAATGCAGATCGTTGAACTAGCTGCCAGCATTTTGCCGATTAGGACCTACAAATATTATGAACTAAGACTGTATACTTTAGGAATTGGATACTAAATGTGAAAGTTTGTGAAGACGTTTTGATGTTTTACTGTTTTTTTTTATTTGTTTTGTGTAATTGTATTTAAAATGTGGACCCATGTTGTCTTGAAATAAATGATTTATTATTAAATAACAATGAAATGCATTGACATATAAATTGGCGTGCAAGTGACATGCATAGTTTTTGTCATTTAATTTCTTAAAAGTCACCCTATCGTGCAGGTCCTGGATTGAAATATAGAATTTATATCCCGGTATTCTTTGAGGCAAAACGGGAATAACGCAGGTGAATCCGCAGGTAAATACTATACACTCACAAAGCGAATGCTAAACGAGGGTCTGTCATTTAAAACTTGCCTCCATGCCGTTTTAGCGTATTCAGCGACACAAAGTGCAATTGTAGTGGAAAGCAACGCGCTCCCATATCGGGTGTCAGTGTGACAATGCGCATTGTGCGCGACCTACTTGCGCCGAGCTGTCTTGCCGTAGTTTAGTGTAGAGGTAGCCAAAGAATATACGAGCAGATATTATAAATCTTTATTTAAAGAACACCAAACCAATACCTTGCAGTACACATAGATAAGAGAGCGCGTCCCCGCGCTGTCACTAGAGATGTGACCCAAACACTAGTGATGCTACCACAACATCCTCATCATTAAAGTATTGAACCCCTACACCACATAATCGTTCAGCCATCTAGGCTGGGCCCTTACACGCTGCGGCCTCCGCGACACATCCGAAACATCCACAACATTCCCATCACTATCAGATGCCTCCGGCTCGCCATCCATGCCACCACTCAAATGCTCCTCTATACAATCAGCGTTTTTCTCCACTACACTAAATTTACATTCTTCATTTTGATCAGTACTTCTATTACTACAATCAATATAATTATCAGATGCACTCATCTGCATCTGTTTCTCACTTGATTGTAAGAAAGGTGCTGGAACCAAATGCCATCTATTTCTTCTATATATAGTTCCATTTACTTCCACAAAATAGGATCGTGGTTCCTTTGCCTTTCTTACAATCACGCCATATTTTCTTAAATCTACTATCCAAACCTTAGCATTCAATGCTAAGTCACTCAAATCCCTTACTCTATGTCTTTTATTATAATTTTCAGCCATTTTGTTTCTGAACTGGTTTCTTTGTAAATTAAAATTATCATGCACATTTGTCACCTCATTTAATTTCTGTGGATTCATGGGCAAAATGTCCTTAATTTTCCTATTAAAAACCAGTTCATTAGGACTATAACCACATTCCAATGGGGTGTTCCTATATATCATCAAACCCAAGTAAACATCATCATTCTTTGCTAACAGACTTTTTGCTATCTTCACTCCGGCTTCGGCACAGCCATTGCTCTGAGAGTAGTACGGGCTACTGGTAACATGTTTAAAATTGTACTTACGAGCAAATTCTTTAAATTTACTTTTGAACTGAGTCCCGCAATCAGTCCTTACTACATCCGGTGAGCCGAACCTAGCAAATGTCTCGCTACAGAAATTAATTACAGCATTCTCTGACAAGTCCTGAAGTTTTTTGAAATCTACATATCGAGAATAATAATCAATAATTACAGCATACCATTGGCTTTTAAATTTGAACAAATCAATACCTACTTGTTGCCATGCTCTACTTGGCATCTCCTCTAATTTCAATGGCTCTCTGATATTCACTCGTTCTTGTACACATTTTGGGCAATTTTCTACAAGATTTTTTATTTGTGTGGACAATCCTAACCACCAAACTGACTGTTTTGCTCTTTCTCTACATTTAGTTACTCCCAAATGGCCTTCATGAATGTCAAGCAAAGTTTGCTTTTGCAAACTGGTTGGAATAACTAGTCTACTATTGTATAGTAAAAACCCATCATGAATAGTAAAATTGAACCGATACTGATGATATATGAGCATTTCCTCCGGGATCTTATTCTTATTTGGCCATTTGTTTAAAGTATATTCCTTCAACAAAGTGCAAACATTACATTTCAATTGCTCCTCTTTCAATGTATTTAATTTGGGACTGACCTTTGATTCAGAATTTAAACAATGAATGCTAATGTCTACCGTCTCAGGCTCAGTTTGCAGTAAGGGTGCTCTGGACAGGGCATCAGCGACAACTAATTTCTTTCCTGGAACATAAACAATTTTGTAGGAATATCTCATAATTTGTAATCTAAACCTTAACAACCGCGGAGTTAAATCATCTAATGGTTTTGTTTGCAGGATTTGAAGAAGGGGCTTATGGTCGGTCTCTAAAATCACATTTATGCCTAAGACAAAATCTCTAAACTTATGCAGAGCCCACACCAATGCCAATCCCTCCTTCTCAATCTGAGCATAATTTTTTTCAGAACTATTAAGCGTTCTACTAGCATACGACACCACCTCCCTGTTTCCATCCAGCCCTTCCTGCATTAACACAGCCCCCAACCCATATGAGCTGCTGTCAGCCGAAACAACAATTTGCTTACCAGGATCATAGTGACATAAAGTAGGTGCTGTTAAAATCATTTTTTTAATTTTTTTAAAAGCCAGCTCTTGTTGGGTTTCCCATAAGAAAGGTATTCCCTCTTTCAACAACTCGTTTAATGGTTCAAGTATATTTGTTTTGTCTGGAATAAATCTTCCAACATAGTTTATCAACCCTAAAAAACGCATCAAATCCTTTTTACTAGCTGGTCTTTCAAATTTATTTATGCTTTCTACTCTTTTAGGATCTAGTGATATCCCCTGTGCTTTAATAATGTGACCCAAGTAACCAATCTCACTAACATTAAACACACATTTTTCTTTATTTATAGTCAATCCTTCCCGAGTAAGTCTAACCAAAACTTCTCTTAACAATTTGTTATGACTCTCTTGATCCTTGGTATATATCAGTATATCATCAATGTGAACTACTACCCCTTCCAAATCACTGAATATATTTGAGAATTTCATTGAAAAATATTCCGGGGCACAATTTAATCCCATTGGTAAGCGATTATACATATACCTACCAAATGGGGTGATTATTGTTGTGAGCTTCCGAGACTCAGGGTCCAGTTTTATTTGATAAAACCCTGATGTGGCATCTATTTTGGAAAAAACTGTAGCTCCTTTTAACTTAGCCAAGGTATTTTCCACTTTGGCTATTGGGAAAATTGGTCTCAAAATATTTTTATTCACTTGAGTGTAATCACCACAAATTCGCACCCCATTAAGACCCTTGGGCACCACAACAATTGGTGACACATACATAGTAGGTTCCTCAACCGGCACCATCACTCCCATCTCCACTAACCTATTCAGCTCATCTTTGACCTTAGGCAATAATGGAATAGAAACTCCTCGAGGAGTTGTTTGCACAAAAGGAACAGGATTGTTGACTAATTTTATAGTAAAGGTGTCCCTAAAAACACCTAAATTATCAAATACCTGTGGGAATTCTTTCTCAACATCTACAACTTTATTCATGTTACTTTCTATTAAATTTAAGCCCTGATTATTACAATGAACCATTTTTTCCATGCTACAAATTTTTAATAGCTGCATTTGTCTAATAGCAGGTTTTCCCAAAATAGGCATTTGCAAGTTCTTTATGACATAGGCTTTACCTGAATACATACACATATTGTGTTTCAGCTCAATATAAACAATCCCTATGACCTTCAATGCGGTGCCATCAGGCCCTCGGATAATTTCCTTACATTCATATACCTTCTTATTAGAAATATTATCCATAATTGCTGGTGGTAAGGCAACTATATCTGCCCCTGTATCTATTAAAAACTTATGTTTATTGCCACTGCCTACCTCAATATCTATTTTAAATTCTTCTCCAGCTTCTAGTTGGTTAACTTTTTTCCAATCCCTGCAACACCTGGCATAGTGTCCCGTCCTCCCACACTTCAAACATTGCAGTGTTGCCGCTGGACACTGATTGTCAGAATGAAACCGTGCACATTTTCCGCACTTCCTCTTGGCTTTATTTACAAAGGTAGGTTTCACTCCTATTCTGTTTACTTCTAACTGGTTCTGCTGCCACAACAACTTAGCCTCTTCCTTCTGCTCCTCCGCTTGCCTTGCCATGTTCACTGCCTCTTCTAACTTGAGATTTGACATTAATATTAGGCGCTCGCTAGTCTTTTTATCACTCAGTCCTACAACTAATCTGTCTCTTAATAATTCTTCTCTTAGTTCTCCATATTCACAGTGTTCGGAGAGTCTGTGTAACTCTTTTACAAAATCTGTGACAGATTCACCCTCTTTCTGTGTTCTAATATTAAATTTGAATCTGTCATAAATGACATTTCTTTTTGGAGCGAAGTAATTTTGAAAAGCATCCACCACCAAAGTGTAGTTTTCACATGTGCCCACCTTCAGCTGTTTTGCTAATTGCTCCGCTCTATCACCCAGTGTATATAAAAACAAATCAATCTTCGTTTTGTCCGATTGATTTTCCTGGCCGCTAATAACCAAATATCTTTCGAATCTTTTCCGCCATGCTTCCCAGCCTTCCGGACGAAAATCAAATTCGCCTGGTGTCCTCACTTGCACCGGTAAAACGTTTGCAATCAGTGGCTTCATCTCTGGCGTCTTTGCTTTAATCGACGGAACATTGCCATGAGCCCCTGTTCCCGGCTCCTGCTGATCCCCTGGCATTTTCGGAGACTATTACCGCTGCCACCATGTAGAGGTAGCCAAAGAATATACGAGCAGATATTATAAATCTTTATTTAAAGAACACCAAACCAATACCTTGCAGTACACATAGATAAGAGAGCGCGTCCCCGCGCTGTCACTAGAGATGTGACCCAAACACTAGTGATGCTACCACAACATTTAGAAACATACAGTTGCAGGCAAACCACAAAATCAGTAACAGTACATACAGAAGTTTTTCTTTATAATAAAATTGACGTTCGGGTCTGATTACGGAACGCACCGGATCCCACCGTTTCTCTCCATGGCACTGGTCGCACTGCCGGCGAGTAAGCGAGTAAAAGCGAGTAAAGAAAGAAAGATAGAAAATGCAGAAAATGAAAATATTAATACAGCGGTAAAAGATAAGTAAAATAAAATAAAACAATAAAGTTGAATTCTGCCACAAATTGGTCCCACCTCAGCAAAATGCCGACCTAAGAGCCAGCGCTGGTCTTCCGGTGGAACCGAGGGGCGAGGGGTGCATCCGTTCGAGAGCTACGATGCCACAGACAGACACACCGACACACAGACATTGGCGTCAAACTTATAACACCCCTCTTTTTGCTTCGAGGGTTAAGAATACACACTATTCAACCTTCCGTTACCGCGTCCGTGGATGGCAGTTCACAACGCACGCCGTCGGGTACTAGTGGCAGTTTGGCACTGTCGGTGGTAAACATCAGTGGGGCCCTATAAGCTTTAAAATGTATGTCGGTTGCCAAGTACAGCGATGCATGCGATTCGGGCTCGCACCCAACGGACGGAGGCTCGCCAACAGAGAACTGAAGCCATTCCTAATGCGCCGGCTACTTGTACTTACGAGCCGTACGCACACATCAACTAGTTTTTTCCTATTGCGGCCGGCCGGTTAAACATGCTTCAGTTCGTTGTTGGTGATGGTCCGTCCGGCTATTTATTTGAAGGTCCTTGGTTCTCTGTCTAAACATCTTCGTCGTTCGTGTACGTTCTTAGTCTGTGGTCCTACTGCGGGGGAAATGGACTCGCAAACTCGCAAACAAGTCGGAGAAGGCATATCGATACCTTTAGACTCAAAGGGCGTAAACGCCGTAGGTGCTAATGGCGTTTACGCCCTTTGAGTGTAAAGGTATCGATATAGTCCCTCGACGTTTCGATGGTATCGTATGTTTGATAATATCAGTGCAAATCGTGATGTGCTAGGAAATATCTTATCTTATCTTATCTTATCTTGGTATTAGGGGTCCTTTCGGATACACTTCGACCCAATGGGATCTTTTGTGTAATTACCCCATACCGCATCTACGCAATGGCTTGCTCCACCACCTCCATAAATCGGGTGATGGAACCCAGTGGTAGTGCCTGGAATTCATTTGGCTCCGGATAGCCCGTGCCAAATTCATTCATTCTTTGTCTGGCGAGAGCATGACATTCACACAATATGTGTTTCATTGTCTCTGCCTCCTCGCCACACAGTCTACAATCTGTGTTGTCAAAAAGTCCCAACTTGGCCAGGAGTCCTTTGACCCCGAAGTGACCTGTGAACACCCCAGTTATGAGCTTGAGTTGCCTTCTGCTGTACTTCCACATTTTGTTGGACCAGCTTGAGTTGACTCTTTCCATGAAGAGTTTCGAATGCCTCAGGCCCGCAATGCCATTCCATTCCTGTTGGTGCTGGTGTTTGGCATGGTCCTTGATGGCAGTTGTTATGGTGCCCTGTGAGAGTCCCACACATGGTTCCGGCCCTACGAAATTATTTTCCGAGCCCTTTCGTGCCAGCTCATCTGCATTTTCATTGCCGACGAAGCCTTCGTGCCCTGGGATCCATATCAGTTGCACCTTGTTGTCCCTTCCAAGCTTATTTAAAACTTGGATGCCATTGTACACCAGTCTGGAGTCCACTTTTGGCGCCGTCAGCGCTTTAAGTGCCGCTTGACTGTCGCTGAGTATATAGATGTGCTTCCCCTTGGTTTGCCTGTCTATATTCTCCTGGGCACAAGCGATTATGGCAAATGTTTCCGCTTGGAAGACAGTTGCATAACCCCCCATGCTGATGCTGAGACTAAAGTCCTGGGCATGAATGCCTGCTCCCGTACCGGATCCCATTTTGGATCCGTCTGTGTACCATATGCTGTCTTTACCATCCGAGATTGGTGGTTCACGACCTTCGGCCCATTCGGCCCTTGTGGGAACTTCAACCTTGAAGTTCTTTTGGAATACGTACCTTGGCTGCATTTTGTCGCAGCTCATGGCCGTTACTCGGTCAAGGAAATTGTTTATTTCCATGCTTGTGTGTATAGTCTTAGGCGCCGCATAGCTCCACAGACCCATTGTTTTTAGTCTATGCAACGATTTGCGCGCTTCTGACTGTATCACTATGTGCAGCGGGGGTAGGTCTAGAAGTACCTCCAATGCTGCCGTTGGCGTGGTTCGAAACGCCCCTGTTATAGCCATGCATGATGTTCTTTGTACTTTCGCCAAAGCATCTTTGCATGTGCTTTTCAATGTCCTTGGCCACCAGACCAGGCTGCCGTACAGAATGATAGGTCTCACCATCATGGTATAGATCCATCGTAGTACCTTGGGATTTAGGCCCCACGTTTTACCGTATGTTGATCTGCACATCCCAAACACTCGCAGAGCTTTGGTTGTGGTATTGTCAACATGTTTTTTCCAATTTAGTTCCTTATCTAGCGTGACCCCTAGATATTTCACGTCATTGGACATTTCGAGCACCTTCCCATACAGCTTAATTTGCTGCATGTCCTTGAGTGCCCTCTTTCTGGTAAATGGTATTACCACTGTTTTGCCCGGGTTGATGGATAACTGGTGACTGTTGCACCATCTCTCCACCTTTTTCAGTGCTTCATTCATGATTCCTGATACCGTGCTGGGAAATTTCCCATTCACTAGTATCACCAAATCATCCGCATACCCTACCGTATAGATAGGCCCTTTATTGAGTTCTTCCAAAAGCGAGTTCACCACCAAGCTCCAGAGAGTAGGTGAGAGCACTCCACCTTGTGGACACCCCTTTGTGGCTGTAGCCAATATTTCGTCCCCCATCAGGGTGGACTTGATTAGCCTGCCGTTCAACATATTCCCTATCCATTTGCAAATAGTGGGCTCTATGCCATGTCTAGCAGCTGCTATGCTGATAGCTTGATACGTAGTGCGGTCAAACGCTCCCTCTACGTCTAGAAAAGCTGCCAGGCATAGCTCTTTGTTCTCTATCGCCTGTTCAGCTCTCGTGGTTACCAGATGCAGCGCCGTTTCGGTCGACTTGCCTGGCTGATATGCACATTGTAATTTGTGCAGCGGATGTCTTTTGAGTGGACCATCTCTTATGTGTCTGTCTACCAATTTTTCCAATGTTTTTAGGAAAAATGATGAGAGACTTATGGGCCTGTATGATTTGGCCTCTGTGTAGTCTGCCTTACCTGGTTTGGGTAGGTAGGTTACTTTTGTCAGCCTCCATATCCGTGGTACGTGTCCAAAGGCTATACACGCTCTGTACAATCTACTCAGATGTGGTATGAGTACATTAGCGCCCTCTTGTAGTAGTATGGGATAAATGCCATCCGGCCCCGGGGCCTTAAACGGCTGAAAAGTGGACAGCGCCCACTTAAGCTTGTTATCATCTACTACCTTTTTAGATGTGTCCCAATTATACCTGGTTGTCCCGGTGGACTGCTCCATCATACTAATTGCTACGTCATCCGTTACACTCTGGTGTATAACCGAGCCTGGGAAGTGTGTATTACACATTATTTTAAGAGTCTCTAGCCCTGATTCCGTCATTTTCCCGTCACCATCCTTAATGGTAGTTAACGGGACTGACTTTGTGGTCGCAAGAGCCTTAGTGAGTCGCATCCCTTCCGGTATAGACCCGATTTGATCACAGTGATTTCTCCATGATCTGCGTTTTGCTTTTCTCACAGCTTTGTTAAGCTCTGTGAGCTTGTGTGCATAGTTCTCAAAGTTATTTGAAGCTATTGCATCATTAAAGATTGCCCTGGTTTCTCTCCTGAGTTTTACAATCTCTGGATTCCACCACGGTATCCTTTTGGCCAAAGTTTTCTTTTCCGGGCAATTATTGGTCCAGGCCGTGTAAACCGCCTGCACCACCTTGTCCGCTTCAAATTCTATGTCAATAATGGAATTGAGCTTACCTTTTGGGTCCCCTAGTTCTACTTTAAGGTCCGCCCTATAAGCTGACCAGTCCGTGTTCCTAGGGTTCCGTTTACGTACAGTTTCCACCTTTATTTCGGTTTTGTACCTAAAGCATATGTATCTGTGATCCGATAGGAAATATCTTAGCCATTACTGAGTTTTATGAATGAAAGAATATTAGCATAATCAAATAGATACTACACTAATTGTTGCACATTCATCTCTATGTATAACGCTTAGTGATTAAGTTACTGTATAAACGGAGATGATATTGTAGGTAGGTATGTCTATCAAAACATGTCTTAGTGAGAGCTGTTGAGGAAATAAGTGGATATTTCTAACTTTAGTGTTTAGAATAATCAACCGCCTTTGAACACTTGTTTCTGTTTGTTCTCCAATAAATAAAAAATAAACCTATTCACACGCAAAATATATTATAGAACTAAATAAATCAAAACCGTACTTACACTTCACAATGGTAGGTAAGTACATAAAAAGAAATCACCCAGGCAATAAGATAGGTTAAAATTACACTTAGAATATATTGGTTGTCTAGCGGTGGTAAGTACATCCAAAGCAAATAAAATGAATCGCACAAAAGTATTAGGATAGGTTTAAACTTTGCTTACAATATGTCGGTAGCTTAGCGGAGGTCATGTTGGGTTTAGATTTCCACAATAAATAGAAAGTACAAATGGGTAAGAAGCAGGTGGTTTAAAAAACATAGTGATTTGGAGGTGGTTATGTGGTATAGGTGTATGGGTATGATGACGTGTACTCTTCATCATTATCATTTCAATCTAGAGACCTCCGCAACGATCGATCACACTATTTTTGCCTTCATCAACCTTAACTAGGTCATCAGGCTATCTTGTGGGGGCCGACCGCGCTGCGCCTTACGAGTGATTGTCTTCATTCGAGAACTGTTACGCCCCATCGGCCATCGCTTCTTCAAACTATAGGCCCAGCCCGTTGCCACTTCAACTTGCTAACTCTGGCCGCTATGTCGATCACCTTAGTTCTACCAAACTTAAACTCAAAACTCTCAAACTCAAACTCTCAAACTTTGTCGCGCGACAGATGCTACCTATCTCTTTCCATTCAATATAGTGTGACAGTGTCCGGTGATGCTCTGTCGCGCGAGAAACGAAGTCGCGGCCAGTTATGCTAGACGTACTGTTATGCTAGACAGGCTGTTTCGATCACGTAAAGAGACTCCGATCACATCTCTCTCCATTGCACGCTGTGTCTCTGAGCCGGTTCATAATGCTCATAGAAGATTTGTATGTGAGTAAATTGTTGAGATAGCACATCTCACATGTACCTACGCACGCGGCAGGTGGTGCCGGCGTTTTTCCATTATGCCATTCAGCCGAGATGAATGATACGAATGACCATACAAAAGATTTGTTCAGCGCATCTGCGAGAATTGGATCCGGTTCGTTAGACCTGTTTGTTACCTACTTGAGGTGATGGGAAAATCACACGTATGTAAAAAGGGTTAAACGCAGAAAAGGAACGGTTTATAATCACTTAACATTTACCCGCGCCTTTTTTTCGTTATTATTACCAAGGGAACTCTTTACCGAGAAATATAGTATCCTGTTTCAATCCAGGACTTGGTCTAACTTAACTGAACTTAACTCAAGACATCTTAAGTTTACATATCTTTATGTAAGGTAACTTTAGATGTTGACTGGAACTTTATGGCCCTCTCTCTGTGTGTATGTGCATTTCCAGTAAGTAATATTCTTTTTACTGTTCAATAAAGACGGCACGAATGAGCCTATTGTATCGCATTATACTCCTAGTTACAGTAATTTCGGAGGGTATTACAGTCACCGAAACCAGGTGCAGTCTATTGAAAGTTTGATTCAAAAATGAACTCGGTGCACAATAAAAGTTCTTTGTACCTGTCACTGTCTGCTGACATTTGCCTGGTGCGACGCGGGGATATAATGGAGGTAGTTCAATTGTTCTAGTTATCTATAGGTGAGGTTACTTAAAAGGAACTGAAGACGGGAACTGAAGCAATTACCCGGCCAACGACCTGGTTCGACCCCAGGCGTTCAGGCCCCCACCTAGTCCGATACTATCGTGGTAGGCCGGGCAAGGTGACCTGGTTCGACTCCAGGCACCCCCGGTACTAACCCAGCCCGACCTGCGTGTCGACTGTGTGTGGCACACAGTCGAACACCCAAGGGTGGGCTGGCTAGCGACCTGGTTCGACCCCAGGGAACGCCACGGCCAACCACCCGGTCCGACTATCGCTACGCCCAGGAGGGGTTGCGAGTTAGTCAGATCCAAAAAAAAAAAAAACTGAAGCAAAGTATAAAGACGAACTAGTAGTTCAACTTCGGCTGTTTAGGAGCGCGCGACACGTATTCACACAAACGCGCGATGGCATGTCTGTGTGAGTGCGATCCAACTGGAGCATTCCTACGCATTCTTATTTCTTTGCTTGTAGTGCGTTCGTACACGGCGCGCACACATTCAAGCGCGCGATGTACCTTTGGTAAGAAGAAAAATTACTGCCATTATACTGTGAAAATGCTATAACTTCTGTGAACGGGGTTTCATAGGTTAAGATTTAGTTCTCGAGATGAACAACTAAAAATTCAAAATTCTTAAGTATATTCCTGTATATAAGCTACAAGAGGTCTAGTGTAAACTAAAACTAAATTCTTATCTAAATTGGATCCCGGCCCTAACCACCTGGTCCAAAAGTGCCGAATATGCCAGCCGCATTAACCGCGCTGTATGGCCAAAGACATCTGTTGGACCTAGAACCGGACCGGGGGTCACAGCCTCTGTCTCTCAATATTGGCACCCTACCTTAGCACATCATGGTCCAGCAGTTTCAACACCAACCAGAATGAAATGGTACACTGAAAACTAGAAGTAGGTTAAAAGAAAAATATTTTAAAGAGTTGTCACCAAGGAATTCAAAATAAATAGCCACGGAGTCTTGCTAGCAAACTCGAACTCATTTATTTCTGCAAGTAGGCCTCAAGAGCCCTTTTAAATGTCTGATTATTTTCTTTTGGCGCTTCGGTAGGTGACGTTCTGTTGAGAAGAAGCGCTGGAAGAAACTCACCAGTTTCTCCTTTAAAAAAAAAATTACAACAATTGTGACATGTGACAACCTAGAAAAGAAAGGGAAGCATGTCTAATAAGCCGGCTACCTATGTATGCGTGCTGCTCGCAATAGGAAAAAACTAGTGGATGTGAGCGTGCGGCTCATAATTACAAGCAACCGGCTTATTAAAAATGGTTTCAGTACTCTGTTGCGTGACTCCGTCCGGCTATTTATTTTAAGGTCCTTGGTTGTTATGTTTAAAGCATGATAGGTACCACGATCATGAACCATACGACTGGTGTCAGTAGTACTGATATTCAGGTCAAGTTTCACACACAACAAGAGTTTCAAGTGTCACAGGGCACTTTGGAAATGAGACATTAGAGATAAGGGAAGAAAAGTGTTTTCAATAAATAATGCGTAGTTTGATTCTCGAAATGAACTCGGTGTACATTAAAAGTTCTGTACCTGTCACCGTCCGCTGACATTTGTCTGTAGCGACCGCAAACGCCGGCACAATGGGTTTGTTCAATTGTTCTATTGCTAATGCTATCAATAGATGAGGTTACTTCAAAGTGACTGAAGGACTGGTTGTGAAGTGCTAGAACAACATCATAAACATCTCTAAATGCCGCGTCAATGATTTCAAAAGTAAGGATAGGGCGATCCGTACAGTTCGGGTCGGTCGATTTTCGGCCGCGACATTTGTATGCCAAATGTATGGCTGCGCGTCCCACTGCCGCGTTGGTCCTAAAACTGATTTTTCATCACACTTGCTCGAAAATGGTGTCATTACACGTAGGTTTTGCGGGCCGTAAATGACCTATTACGCCCTAGGGCGTAATGGTTTTCTTTTTAAATTTGAAACGCTGGTTCTGTTTTACTCTTATTTGTCATGTTCAAAGGAAACGCCAACGTACTTTTTTAACTTTTATTACTGAAGTATTTATTTAAAGAGAACTGTTATTGCAAATACATGTAAACACATATTTCTGTAACATTAATTAAATGTTTAAATAGTGCATTTCAGTATTTTGCAAAAATAAAATCAACCATTCTAAGTCTTTACCGCTATGGTTTCCGAACGTTACTTGACATATTCGCATTGTCTATGGATAATGTCACTAATGTCACTGTCAGTTTTACAATTTTATTTAGGTTAACTAAGGTTATTTTAATCAGATTTCCTCACATGTGTGATGAAAAACATTGTGTGTGCCACGGGCGGTAAAGGAATTACAAACTCGTGTTATTAAAGCCCTCGGCTTCGCCTCGGCCTTGTAACAAACACTCGTTTGTAATATCTTACTTACCGCCCTTGATACACAATGTACCTACTATTTAGGACCAACGCGTTGGAACCGTCTGCGCGCTCTTTAGCCCTGTCCTTTATATATAATGTGCCGCGTTATTTCGGTAAGTTAAAGGCTCTTTATTGTAAAAGAAATAAATAACCACGCACCAACCATAAATTCAAATACCAAAGACAATATGAAGAACATATCTGGTCTTATTTTACAGTCGCCTTCAGAAACAAAGCTAATAAGGCACTCACAAACATCCTAACATTTCTTTATTGTCAAGGTGATAGAGTACATATTTTTGAGTAACCTGAAGTGTATACATAGATGTATCTGATGCCGACTGTACGATCAGCTGCAGAAAACTAATCCCCTTTATATTTTATCTACTAATCCCCTATATATTTTTGGTTTTAACTGACTGTTCATGTTTTTATGTTTATTACCAGACCTTATAGATTTAAGATTTGTGGTTTACAAGGTGGGCAAAGTTACCCTACATTTGGCCAAAGTACCCCGACCTTACGGTATGTACCTCGTACTTCATGCCCCAGCTTATTAGAGATAGGGTAGAGTCCTCAGACCCCTTAACAAGTGGCCACTTCAGTCGACCAAGCTATTAGAAAAAATAAAAAAAAAATAAAAAAAAGTATGTACCTCGCGTACCTATTAAAAAAAAGTGGCCTACTTTACACGCCGTCAACTTCAGTTGCCGCCAATTACTTACTTGTATATTTATTTTGATGCATAACGCAACTTGTTATAAATAATCTTAGTTCTCAAAAACTTAAAAAAGTCCATTTTACTGCATGCATTTTTTTTCCTGACTGTTTTTTTTTATTATCCTTGGTTTTTAAAATAAAACACACTGTTTCTCCATAAACACATTTTCTTACAATTGGTACACCTACTTTTCTAACTTTGTTAATTAAGGAAACTATAGGTTTAGAAGTATTTCTTGCATATATTTTTGTAACTTTGTAAACAACTGTTTGTTTCTCAATAAACCAAAAAAAATAGATATTATTATCAGATTTGAAAATTAATTGTTCAAATACCACCAAATGGAATGGAAAATTTCCGTTTTCCATCACGTAATTACACTTTTACGCTTGGTTCTCATACAAATCGACGAAATATTTCCTTCTATTTCAATGTATTTCTGTGGTTAGTACTAAGATTGCCATAGTGGCAAGCGTGTCTGCTTTAGGCTGTTCGGTATGACGTCCACACGGCCTAGTTCCTGCGACCTACATCTGAAACGCAGACAAAGGTTGGCCGTCGACCACGTCAGCGACACGTTTATACAAATCTTGTAGTTGCTGCCATTTTGTTGAGACGTGTCGACTAACAACATTCCTATTCATCCAAAGTAATTTTAAAAATGCGATTAAGTAAATTATAGTACATTGTGTATCAAGGGCGGTAAGTAAGGAATTACAAACGAGTGTTTGTTACAAGGCCGAGGCGAAGCCGAGGGCTTTAATAACACGAGTTTGTAATTCCTTTACCGCCCGTGGCACACACAATGTTTTTCATCACACTTGTGAGGAAATCTGATTAAAATAACCTTACTTAACCTAAATAAAATTACAAAACTGACAGTGACATCAGTGACATATATCAAGACGACAAGTCACGTTCGGAAACCATAGCGGTAAAGACTTAAAATGGTTGATTTTATATTTGCAAAATACTGAAATACACTATTTAAACATTTAATTAATGTTACAGAAATATGTGTTTACATGTATTTGCAATAACAGTTCTCTTTAAATAAATATTTCAGTAATAAAAGTTAAAAAAGTAAGTTGGCGTTTCCTTTGATCATGACAAATAAGAGTAAAACAGAACCAGCGTTTCAAATTTAAAAAGAAAACCATTACGCCCTAGGGCGTAATAGGTCATTTACGGCCCGCAAAACCTACGTGTAATGACACCATTTTCGAGCAAGTGTGATGAAAAAAATTTTATGCCACACCTGGCCATAAAGTGGCTTTTTCAGCACGCTGCGCATACGGAAAAAGCCGCTTTCTGGCTAAATGTAGACATAAAATGATGTACACATCACGGGTGGTAATGAAGAAAGCCCTCGATCGCATATTTACGTCCCTCGCTTGCAGCTCGGGCCGCAAACATCTGCGATCTCGGGCTTTCTTTGTATTACCACCCTAGTTGTGTAATGTAGTATAAAAAGCCCCCGACTAAAAAAAACTCTAAAAAGTAAAAAAATATATGTAGGTACCTACCTATCTAGGCCTTTTATGTCTTAAGATAAGTTGTTGTCAGGGGACCTACATATTTTAGTCGGGGGTTTTTGAAATGTTTAATTTAAGTTTTATTTCATGCTTTTTAAATGTTACCTTTGTACTAAAATTCTATTTTATGCCGAAAATGCCTTTAATCGTTTTGTAAAAGAGCTGATACTCTTCAAACTGCTGGATCCTCAGAGCATGATCGATTTTTACCAAACATAGCTAAGAACACCCGAAACCTGCTTTTACGTAAAAAACCGCATCGAAATCGGTGCATCCGTTCGAGAGCTACGATGCCACAGACAGACAGACAGACAGGCAGCCACACAGACAGACAGACATTGGCGTCAAACTCTTTTTGCGTCGGGAGTTAAAAATAGATCTGTCTGTCTGTTAGCTTTCACGTTTCAACCGCTGAAGCAATTTAGATATGGTACATAGATAGCAGTAGCGTGACGTCCAAAGAACTCGATTCCTACCGGCTTGCCTAATATCAGGCATTTAAGCACTTTATTCTACAGCTCTAAAGGAAAATGTACGCAAAATCTGCATCGGCTTGCCCAAGAATATCTTGCCACGCCACTGATAGATAGATAGATAATTTATTTCACGGTAAAATAGCAGTATTTTGCTGAGAAAAACAAAGTAATATTGAGATAAGAACCTTATAGGACTTTTAATATTATAGGGACCGTGTACGAACTATAGGTGGCAGCACTGTCAATGTCAAATATAGGGCAGAACCTTTAGATCGGCGTCACCAGTTGGCAGCACCTTCACCGTGCACGGTCCCTATAGGCACACATGTAGCGGTTTGGGTATTGTTCCTCCAACTCGTGCATTTCTCATTATAGGTTCATTGAATTGAAAGTCGGTTACTTTCAAGTTTTTAACTTTGATATTATTATTTTTGTGAAGAACCCAACTCGAATGAACTTAAAGTTAAATCTCCCATAAACACACAAGTAACAAATCAGCTTCTAAAGATAATTGTCTAAATTCGTGATTATTTACGGCACAAGCACTTTTGTCCGCGAACTGGGATCAGCGCCATGTTGCAATGCATACAATGGCATTGTGTTGGCGCATTGTGTTCGGCTTGGAAACAGACACAAAGAATCTCCCCGGAGTGGAGGATGCAACACACTGGGGATTCATTCTTAGGGTAGTTTTACTTGTTTGATATTAGTTAGGAACAAGCACAAAGAGTTTAAGTTTTATTGCATTTTTAACTTTAGGATAGACATTTTTCTCGTAATTTTATTCGTATAATGCTGACAGACAACGCTCAGCCGCGAGCCTCTGTGTGTAATCTTGTTGAAGAGTTTTAGGTTACAAAAAAGCTGAGCATTTTACTGACATACGATATGATATGCTTAATATACTTACTTAAAAAAAGAGATTTAAATCTATACTAGTAATTACATTTTCCTGTAATCGATTTCTCGGCAACTGCTTGAACGATTTTAATGTGAAATGTTATAGACATTGGGAGTTTTGCTTTCCCAATTAATGTATATAGGTTTTATTGTGTATTATTACCTAAAATAATCGCCTCCAAGACATACTTGCTATGCTTGTTTGTAATATTTGAATTTGAGGAGCTCCCTCAAGTCCTAAATGACTGTCTAAATTACCTCAAGTTTTAGTTTGGTTTTTGCTATAGTCCAAATTGGTAATTAATAAATGCTGAAAGGAAGGGATAAATCTTTATCACTGCGTGAAAAATTTGTTAGTAAGTTGTCAATACTTATCCTTCCAAGAGACACATTAAATTTGTGTAGTTTATAAAAACATGTTTGATTATTTTCAATTCCTATTCTGATGTTAAACAACCCATGTTCATAAATAATGTTTATTTTATTTAGTAATCGCATCTCTATAACTGAAATAATCTCTATTCTTACCCTCTATTAATGGAACCCTATGAATATCTGAGACACTGGGTAGGTGGAAATAGGTACCTCTTTATGTAAGACAAATATGCGGGTCCCTTGAGGTCCCAGTTATCCAGGTTTCACAGTATATTATCGTCTAGTACCCATAGTACAAGCATTGCTTGCTTAGTTTGTCCTCCTGTTTCTTCCTCAATATTTACTTTTTTAAAACAAAAAAAAAATTAAATAGATTCTTTAACGACAGAGTTCCGAGGAAATAAAATAAATACAATCATCTATTTGAAAATATACGATCAACTAGAGACCTCCTCCTTTTTGTGAAGTCGGTGAAAATGTGCTATACTGCCGTCCTAATTCAAAAGGGCGCATCTCAGTTTTATAGGTTTTAAGAAACAAGCAGTTTTAGTTGTGGAAATGGCATGATTTTGGAGGTGTGCTAAATTTAGGAAAATTTTATAAAGTAAGATTTCTTTATGGAAATGTCATATTATGCACTGATATATTTTCTATGCAAGAATGCAAAAAAACAAATTTGTTTTTTTTTTGAGATGCGTTCTTTTGAATTAGGACGGCACTATAGTCCCTTCCGTGTTATTCTGTTTAGCGGCGTGATCAAACGGCGGTGATCGCTCGCTACACTCGACCGTCCCGGATGAGGGGTCAACATACTGGCTATAATACTTGTATTGTGCCGGTTGCCGGTCGTTACTCGTATTCATTCAGTTATCGCCTAATATCGCTGTGTAGTGCATTTTGGGGTCAATGACTTTAGACTGTAGTATTATAGATTAGGTTTAACTTGTAAAAATACTGTGCTCAGTTATTTGCTTGTTGAGTCTTATCAATGAAATTTCATGTAATCATGTCACAATTTTTGTAATGGATATGTTTTTGAAAAGAGAAACTGGTGAGTTTCTTCCGGCGCTTCTTCTTATCAGAAGGATCATTCCACGGTAAGAGGTTACGTGAGTCACAATTTTCATTAAGTTTTAAATCATCATGATGCAAATTAAAGTGTTAATATATCTCTAAAAAAGTGTTACTTATCATCCCTAGATATATTAACACTAAAATTTGTATCTTTAATGAAAAAAACACGCAATGAAATCGTGACTCACGTTACATATACGCGGCATGACCCAGAAGATCATTATCTGAAGCGCCAAAAGAATAGAAAAGAATCAAACTTGTAAAAGAGCCCTTGAGGCCTACTTACAGAAATAAATAATTTGAATTTTGAAATTTAAATAAAAATGTCGCTTACGATGTCCCAGCGGAAAGATATTAAGATAGCGAAACTTTCGACACGGCTATCGGGTAAATTTCCTGTAGCGAAATTTCTCACATGAAAACTTTCTTTACATTCTTCGGATATTTCCAGAGTCTACTTTTAGAAAACTTTCATATTTGAGTCGTTTTCAATAAAAGATGTCGGTAGTTAGGGCTTTATAAACCAAGTGTTAACTATTTCCTTTGTGTAACGAAAGTTAACTATTTAAATTGTATGGTAACTTTCGTTACACAAAGGAACAAGATTAACTTTTTGTTTAATTAAGGTCTAATTACGGACATATTTTTTTGAAAACTTCTCATTTATAATATTGTACCTGCGCGCGCATAAGTGCATAGGTACTATATTATAATAAGCTTACCTAAATACCCTAAATACATATATACATTCAGACTTAAACCATAATTTCATGTTTTAAAAAAGGTATGTAACAGAACAGATAAACTAAAACTAGGCATATATAAGGTTAATAAAGGGGTAAAAAATGAACTATAAATAATGCACGGGCTCCAGGTCGGTGCCGCGGAGGAGGGTGCCCAGGAGGCTGGCCGCATTACCTCGCTGGATAGCTAACGCTATCCTTTCCAGTAGCGTGGCGTCCAAAGAACTCTATTCCTACCGGCTTGCCTAATATCAGGCGTTTGAGCACCTTAGTGTACAGCTCTCAAGGTAAATGTACACTAAATCTGCACCGTCTTGCCCAAGGATATCTTTTACGCCACGCCACTGATGATTTGACATAAGTATGAGCCAGCCCTTTGGTCACCAGTCGCCTCGATGAGCCGCTTCGCAATATCGTCGACCAAAGGCTGAATTACGGTAAGGGTCAGGCAAAACCATGTCCCTTACGCTAATTCAGCCTACGGTCGACGATATGTAACTTATTAATATTGGAAAGAAAATCGAAGTAAAAGCAAAAGAGGAAGACCTTGAAGGATATAAACGGAGCAAATAAAAGAATAATTAAATACTTCGTCATAAAATGGCAGAATGTTGATCGGACAAAGAGCCAAGCTCTTAAATATGATGAAGTAACTAGGGATGTAGTGATACCGATACCGATATATCGGATACTTATTTGAAGAGCGCGAAAAGAATTTGCTGTATGAAAAAAAACTGCAAAAAGTAATTTCAATTTCTCGCTTAATTTATGTATTGGTCTATTACCTTGTGCAATGATATATACTATGTTAATTAAATCTTTGGTTCTTTAAAAGAAATTGAATTTTGAGTTGATAATTAATTTATTTTTACTTTACACTTTCAAGGTTGACTTTCTGTTAAATATAGCCAAGTTTTAGTTATAATAAGGATATACAAATATCTGAAGTTCATACTTCATTATTTAGCTAAGATATCGGTATCGGTATCGGTATCGCCGATTATTAACTACAATATATCGGCATCGGTATCGTATCGGCAAAACTATGTATCGTTACCTACATCCCTAGAAGTAACTATATAAAACATAAGTAGCCATTTCTAGAGCTGGAACGCTAGCGTGCCGTGTAGAAACATAAAATAACCTCATAATTGTTTAATCCAATTACAAAATTAGGTAATTATTATAATTTATCGACACGTGATTTGGCCTGATGCTCGGCAGTTAAGTGTACAACCCGCACGCGACGCGTACAGTTAACGGCTGTAATATGAAACGGGGCGCAAATATTTCTGACACCACTCTATTTAGTCGCAACTATGGGTTTCCTGCAACTTTATTCGAAATAACCCATTGACGTATACAAAGGACAGGGCTAAGCGAGCGCGCAGACGGCTCCGCTTTGGCGGTAAAAATACCGCCAAATCAGTGCCAGTCGGCAGTGCAACACGAGCGCGTGCACTGCGCAGCTGGTCTTTTTAGCTGCATTTTTTTACGGGGAAAATAGTTCCGAACTGTTCTGATTGCAAACTTTGAAATAATCACAATTTTACTTTAAAAAAAAATACCGCGCATAAATCCGCCATTTTGTTTTTTTATTAAAAAAATTATGTAGGTACATAGCCAGTGACACTTGCGTTATCAACACGAATCTAATGATGTATCAAAATCGGGTGTATCCTTGAGTAGTTATGAACGGATATAGGAATGTGTGATACTATACAGCACGACCACGGACGATTTTGTTATTTCCTTTGCGGTACATATTCACGAAAAAAATATATTTTTTGTACTATTCATTAAAAAAATTGTACTCGTACGGTTTCGGAGTTGTGAGATAGAGGTTGTGGTCGTGCTAGGTAGATGCTACCTGGCTGTATAGTATCACACTATAGGAACGGACATACATACATACCTACATACACGTCAATCACATAACCCTCGGTTTGGGCTTCGCCGTAGTCGGGTAATAAGCTAAATATCTCTTGCCTCGCCGTAGTTGTATATTTCGATCGATAAAACCCTAAAAGTACCCTATATTTTAACCGTGGTCATAATCTAAAACTGAAGCGACTCATGTTAAGTAAGTAGTAAATGTCATGTTAAGTATTACTAAACATGAAAAAAATAATAAGATAAAAAAAAAATTCTTTATTACTTCCCGTGTTGTGTACATCATTTTATGTCTACACTTGACCAGAAAGCGGCTTTTTCCGAACGCGCAGCATGCGGAAAAAGCTACTTTATGGCCAGGTGTGGCATAAACTTAGTATCATATTTAACCCTACAATAACTACAGTGAAACAAACGCATTCAATTTAAAGAACGTTTGTATAAGGACTGTTTGTGAAGTATTCATTTAGAGAGAACTACGAGTATATTATGTATTTGGTCTGGGGAAGATAAATCTTCTACGTTATAATATGCCATGGACAAATACGTTTGTATAAAAAATTAAATTATAAAACCCATTGTGTGAACAAGATTGGTTTGAATACTTTGAATGGAGTGATGCGGGTAACCCTCGAATTTCTTTTATGAATGACTTCAATACTATTCAAGGCTCGTGACCGTGAGATACAGACTGTAGGACATCATTTGATAAGTACTTAATATTTTTGAAAAGAGAAACTGGTGAGTTTCTTCGGCGCTTTTTCTCACCAGAAGGTCATTACCCGAATCGAAGAATCTATTATCATTATTTGAAACTAGGGATGTAACGATACCGATACCGATATATCGGTATCGCCGATTATATACAAGTTATACAACCGATATTTGAAGAGCGCGAAAAGAATTTGTCGTATGAAAAAAAATCTGCAAAAAGTAATTTCAATTACTGACTAAATTTATATATTGGTCAATAATATTGTGCAATGATAATTTATATTTGTTTCATAATTTAAAAAAATATTTTGTGTTGACAATTTATTTATTTTTACTTTATACCTTCAAGGTTGACTCTCTGTTAAATATAGCCAAGTTTTAAGTACATATAGCCAAGTAATAAGGACATACAAATAATAAATCTGAAGTTCATACTTCATTACTTAGCTAAGATATCGGTATCGGTATCGCCGATAATTTACTACAATATCAGTATCGGTATCGTATCGGCAAAATTATGTATCGTTACATCCCTATTTGAAACTAAACAGTTGACTAAAAATGATTCTTTTTTCGTTTTTGCTATTTCTTATGTTATTTCGCGCAGACACAATATATCAATAAAATAAAACACAATTCAAACATAAATGGTGCAGTTGTATGTATGTATGTATGTTTATTTATTGCAACCATGGTATTACAAGATGTTGTAGTATTTATTACAGGTACAGCATGGACCCTGTTAGGGCTTAGCAAATTAAATTTAAACTTAAATTAAAATCAATAACAAAATTAAATTAAATTAAAATTAATATCAAAATCAAATTAAAATTAAAATCAAATTATAATATTCAAATCAAATAAAAATATTCTAGGTTAGTACGTACATAAAATTGGCTTACTAATTCAAATTTCAGTTGAAGCAAATGATGATATTGATGATGCTCTTTATCGCAGAAATATATCGAGGTACAAGGAAAAAGTGTATGTACCTCGCGTGCTTATAAGAAGTGGCGACGACCTACTTTGCCCGCCGTTAACTTCAGTTGCCGTCAATATTATTATCAGATTTTCAAATCTGTGAATAATGGTATAATTAATTGTTCAAATACCACCAAATGAAATGGAAAATTTATGTTTTCCATTACTTAATTACAATTTTAGCGTCAAACGCCAAGCGAAAAACGTTACACGCTTGGTTGCCATACAAATCGACGAACTATTTCCTTTTATCTCGATATGTTTCTGTGCTTTTTATGATGAACACTGACCAACTCAAATCACCTTTAGACGGCTAAGGTTTTAATTACACTACTCAGTACTGGTAAAAAGTTGAGGATTATTCTTCAGAAATATGTCTGCTGCGGTCACCTTATTCCTCTGGCCCTTTCTCATACACTAAATGAATGGAGACAGAGGAATAAGTCGCAGACATATTTCTGAAGAATAACCCTTGAATAGGTTACTTGTGAATATAACTCGTTTGATAAACCGTTGTCACGCATAATCCTCAAGGTTCTAATGTACAATGTTTTGAGGACATGCTTTCAAAATATTCAATGGATCGTACTTTTGTGAGTCTGTCAGTGTCAGTGAAGGATTATCCACACCACACCATATTGATTTAATTCTGTTCAATCTCGCAGAGAAACCACGATAATTTGGTATCTAGGTTAGCTCTTATGCCATAGTTATAGAGGTGAATATGGCTTGATAAGTATGTGACATTTTTGTGTTATATTTTTGAATACATATTTGGTTTGACAGGCTTCAGATGCAAGGGCGAGGGATCTGCTTGCTTGGATTTTATTCCTTCGTATATTTATTGTGTTTACCCTTTAATATATATCAGAAAGTTAAGCTACATCAGGTTTGTTACATTTCAAAACTTAAGCTCTGTCATGCTTTTTGAATGCATGGGAAACATTTCTGAAGTCACAACACAATAATAGGCTAGATGACTAAAAAAAAATGTTTAGTCCGTCATTTTAGATTAAGTAAAAAAAAATATTGTACACGTATTTTTTCTTTTGTTTGACAAACAAAAATGATGAGGATACAGTGCTTAGAAGTTTCGAGTGACGTCACTCTTTGGTACAATTTTCGCCTAGGAGTGACGTCATAAGCCCCCACTTCGGAAGTTTGATGTTCTATATCTTTATCGATTTTTAGTAATTTGATGGGATGTAAATGTAAATATGCGATCGAGGGCTTCCGTTATTACCTCCCGTGTTGTTTACATAATTTTATGTCTACACTTGCTTTTTCCGTTCCGTACGCGTAGCGTGCGGTAAAAGCCACTTTATGGCCAAGTGTGGCATAAATGTTATTATTTATCTTCATGGGGTTCCGTAGCTCAAAAGTAAAAAAAAAGTATTCTTATAGGATTGTTGTCCCTCCGTCCGTCCGTCTGTCTGTCAAGACCCTTCTTTGATATTATAATCACCCTTTTTTAAAGTCAGATTTCTGTCCAAATTTTTGTATGAATGTATGGCATAGCATATGTTATGATTTTTTTCTTTACGTGACACTTTTTATAGCAAGGCATAGCCCTTTACGCATTCAGATGCCGAACAATAGTCATTAAAGCCCATAGCGATACCTTTAGACTCAAAGGGCGTAAACGCCGTAGGTTCTAATGGCATTTAGGCCCTTTAAGTCTAAGAGTATCGATATAATCAATTCATGGGTATTGGAACTGCTCACGCGTGTCAAATTTCAAATTAATCGCACGACGAGAAATGTGGAGTATTCCACTGGTTATTTTAGTACTTAGTTTAACATTCTGCTATAAAAAGTAACCTTTAAACGAGTTAGTAAAGGGTAATTACAAGATAATTGAATGTTTTTACTTTAACATTGTAATATTTGTTATTGCTTTTAATTTACTTAAGGCCATTTATTTTACGAGCTGGTGATTTTATTTAGAAATCATAAAACAGTATTGCGTGGCTATCGAATTATATTTACTTTTATTATTGTAATAAAGGTTGAAGTTAATGAGATTATTGAAATTCTTTGTTTAGTATGTAAATCCTATAGACAATTTTTGTTACCAAACGCCTGATTTTTTGTTATTTATTTATTGCAGAGATTATTAAAAAGGTGTGGTTGGACATATTTAATAGTACATTACACAACTAGGGTGGTAAGGCTTTCTTTATTACCTCCTCCCGTGTTGTGTTCATCATTTTATGTCTACACTTGGCCAGAAAGCGGATTTTTCCGTTCGCGTAGCGTGCAATAAAAGCCACTTTATGGCCAGGAGTGGCATAAATACATTTATAAATAATGAAAGCTCTCGATCGCATATGTATTTACGTCCCTCGCTTGCGATCTCGGCTTTTCTTTGTTTTACCACCCTGGTTTATTTATTTATTTAAACTTTATTGCACGATTATAAATAACTGGCCAAGAGCATGTCGGACCATGCTCAGTGTAGGGTTCCATAGCCGTAACTATAAGGTAAAAAATACGATGTAAAAAAAGTACAACAACAAAAGAGCGTATCTTCATAGCAATTACGTCCTTTTGTTGAGAAGCGCAGTTTATCGGCAATAACTCAAAAATGGTTAATTTGATCTTGTTGAAAATAATTTTCGTTGAAAGTATTAATTAAGCGTTACCTTCGTAATTTTTTTCATATTTTTCGGACGCACGGTTTAGAAAATAGAGGGGGGGGGACACAATTTACACAACTTTCGGAGCGATTATTTCCAAATACATTCACTTAATCAAAAACATTACTTAGGAACCTTATAGTGTTTTTTGAAGAGCTGTCGAACTATGTACCACACGTTGATATTTGCTGAAAAAATTTTTTTTTACTGTCTTTAACATGTATGGAGTGCCCCCCCTAAAAATATTTATTTTAATTATTTATATACCAAACTAAGTAGCGGCTCATAAAACACACCTATATTGCAAATTTCATCAATATCCATCATGTAGTTTCTGAGTAAAATGCCTGTGACATACGGACAGACAGACGGACGGACATGACGAAACTATAAGGGTTCCGTTTTTGCCATTTTGGCTACGGAACCCTAAAAAGTACAAACGGCGAACTTAATGCCTTAAGGCATTCTCTACCAGTCAACCATCGGGATGGTTGTACAATGTACTATTTTATAACGCATGCGCTATCGCAAAAAGTGCAATTAACCTCCTGCATTTTGTGAAGTCAGTTATAAAGAAAATCGTATTGATTTTACAAGAGCCATTCATTTCTTAGACTTGCGTAATTGATTTTGAATGAATAGCAAACTTGAAACCAACCGCTAAAGTTTTTATGTGATTTTAATATAAATTACTTCTTTGAATTTTTTTAATATTCATAGGACTACCAGGCTTTATCGTCTTTCTGGACTTAGTAAACACATGCGTAAGAAAACGTAGACTTATTTGACGATAAAAATGCGCTTACATAATGTAGATTAGGCTTATTGAGAAAATTAAGTCTGAATTTAAGATTGAAACTATATTTGAGTCTATATTAACACACTTTTTTGTATCCTTTCAAAGGGCAAAGGCCTCCTTTCTCCGTTTTCATTCTTTCTTTCCCTCCTCCGCTCTCTTTCCTATGACCTCCGCCCTGAACTAAAAAGCGCATAAATCAAATTTCTTATCAAGTTAAGGCATCTTGTACGAAATAGTATGAAGTTTTCGTATGAAGTACCTACACAAATCGTGTACTGTCCTGTTTAGTCACAGAATAAGCAGAGAAGAGAATAGAGTGAGAAAAGAATAGTACTACGTACAGAAGTCTCTCTAACAAAACTGACGTTCGGTCCGGCCACCGGACGGAACGCATCGGATCCGATCGTCTCTCTCTATTGCATAACGCGTGCTCTTTCTGGTCGCTGACAACGCCCCTCAGCGGGGGCAAATTTTGGTACTAGTAGTGGCAAAATCGCAGAGTAAGCCACTTAGACGGGGCCGAGAACTCATTTGTGAGTTTCACTTCATTGCGGAGATTAATCGATCAAATGTACCTACTCATCAGTGGCGTGGCGTAAAATATACCTGTCCTTGGGCAAGCCGATACAGATTTGGCGTACATTTTCCTCAAGAGCTGTAGAATAAGGTGCTCAAATGCCTGATTAGGCAAGCCGGTAGGAATCGAGTTCTTCGGACGCCACGCTACTGGTACTCATCGTATCTGGGTAGCCCGCAATGTAATCGAACTCGCATACGAGTTCTCGTCCCGTCTAAATGGGGCCTTGTTTCTATCACTATTTTGTACCGGTTACCATGACAATAGACTTGTAAGTTTTACAAAATAAATTATTTCGTCCTCCAAAATGAACCCAGGTGGGCACCCTAGCTGAGGGCACCTTTCTGCTTATAATTTATTTTCTGTATAAAAAATTCATTGCGAATTTCTCTCTAATATAGCCTTTTGAAGTCCTAGTTTCGTTTTTATTTCATTAAATTTTACTATACAAAATCTTATCAAGGTCTGCAAGTTATTAACCGGCTTCAAAAAAGAGACATTCTCAGTTCGTTGGTTTTTTTATTTTAAGTTTGTTCCCCGATTACTGCAGTAGTGAATTGGCTATTTCTATGATATGTTATAGAAAGACATCTCAATAATAGAAATACATATTAGTGAAAAAACTACTTTTATGCCACACCTGGCCATAAAGTGGCTTTTTCTGCACGCAGCGCGTACGGAAAAAGCCGCTTTCTGGCCAATTGTAGACATAAAATGATGTACACAACACGGGAGGTAATAAAGAAAGCCCTCGATTGCATATTTACGTCCCTCGCTTGCAGCTCGGGCCGCAAACTTCTACGATCTCGGCCTTTCTTTGTATTACCACCCTAGTTGTGTAATGTACTATAATATCATAAAACTCACTGAGATATATACAACAATGTTAATATTACATTTTTAGACTTTCCCAAAAACGTGCCAAAAACACTTCATCATACTAAAAAGGCTACTATAACCTGACGTCACGACATAATGCTTTGTTTGGGAAATATAAATTGTATTCAATGGTATTAACAGTCTCTATTTAATAATATTTTCATACTTTTAAAATGGACTTACTCTCCCAACTTTTCAGGCTCATAAGTCAACATTTTAACATACATATAAATTTCCTTATTTTGCATATATTAACAGAATCTCATATAAGTTTTACAAATTTCAGTTATATACAGTCAAGTACCCAATTGGGATTTTTTTTTGAAAAGGTGGTCCAAATATCATTATGTCGGGATCTGATGATATGTTCTTGGAGAAATCGGGGGAACTTTTCAAATACAGTAGAGGCATACCTATACCGAACGGATCGATGGACCGATCAAGTGAAAGAGTGGACTGAAACCGGTGGAGGCAGATCATCTGCTCCAGGTGCAACCCTGATGCTGACCACGATCCTCAGACATGAGGGACCGACCCCAGAAAGAGAGATACCTATACCGATTTGGGTATTTAAAAGTAATTCTTAGATTACATTTTTAATTGAATATATTAGTTTGAAGCGGTTATCATAAATTTTGTATTAGCTATTTTGTATCTCAAAACTACTGATTTAACTTTAATGAAAAAAGTAGAATTGGCTAAGTTGTAAGCTGTCGTAAAACGTCCGAATCGTAAAATGTCCAACGTGTAAATCATCCAAGTCGTGATATGGACGTTATCCAAGTTGTAAAATGTCCAATTTCAGTACTGTTTCGGGAATGTAGGGGTATGTAATATTAAAGTCTATGGTGTGTTGTTGGACAGTATAAAAAATCCTATCTAGATTACGTCATTTATGTATGTATATGTGTGTAAACACTTTATTGAATACTAGCATTTTCCCGCGGCTTCGCCCGCGTTGTTCCCGTTATTGTCCCAAAGGAACTCTTTACCGGGATATAATGTATTCTATGTTTCAATCCAGGACTTGGTCTACTTGCATGCCAAATTTCAGCTTGATCCATCCAGTTGTTACCCCGTTATAAGGTAACAAACATCTAAACATCCAAACATCCAAATATCCAAACATCTTCACAAACTTTCGCATTTATAATATTTGTGGGATGAAATAATACAGAAACAATAAAAATATCGATGGTTATGTACAGTCGCCGTCAATAGACTTTGCTAACTTTGTAAATAAACCGCCATATTGAAATTGTCTCTGAATGATGAATTTACTAGTGATGAGGAACTTACAGTACTCTTTTATGTCACAACATATCAACTATCAAAGTATAGAGTAGGAATCTAGCTCTTTGGGCGATACGCTACTGGCCTACAGCTAACCTTTGAGCAAATGATAAATAATAAATAACTAACATCAAAGAAGATAGACAAATTAACAAATTTAATTCATTTACTTAGACAAAGAAGGCTAGTTGGAGTAGTACTTATGTAGTGATATAGTGTCTTTGATTGATGTATTTCTAAATACCTATGTAAATACTCAAACAGTGATAATTGGCGAGACAATGATTGGACGTAATTTTCTTGTATGGAGATATAGAATTTAGCGAACGCCAGTTAATTTTATCCCATAAAAAAATCACGATTCACAAAGGACAAAAACGCAAAAAAAATTGCCACGCATACCAAGTCGCAAAAAAACCTAGTGGGTATACAGATTCTAGGTATAGTTATAAATTTATAACTGAAATTAAAGAAACATGATGTTTCTTAATTAGTTTTTCATGCGGGTAAATTACACCACATTTTTATGTTACATATATAGATACAAGAAATCAAAGTACATAAAAAAATTAAATGGCGCTCACCTATGGTCCAGACGGGGAATCGAACCCGGTACCTCTGGATTTCCGGCCCAGCGTCTCAAACCACTCGACCACCGAAGCACCCCGTTAATTTATCTACGCTCACGGACAATGAATTCGGATAATTTTCTATATGTATAATTTTTCAACTTTTCTATTGAAATATTTAGAATGCGTTGGTTATTGCTATAATAAAAATCATATTTAGAAGATGAATTGGTCTCGTAAATGGACGTGATCATTGGTGTGACCTTTCGAGTGGCCTTTGCCTCGGCGCCGCTAAAGTTGGCACCATGTAATGACTGTTAAAGTTGTTAATCGTGTGTCGAATTCGTCGATACGCTCATTTTTGGAGGTGTGAGAAAATCCAGCAAGCAAGTAATACAGTCACCGCCTCACTGGTAATAATGTGTTATTTAAAACGGCGGTGTCTAATATTGTAACTTGTAAGTCACTAACACCTAGTTTTATAAGTTTTGCTACTAACCAAAAATGGATGTAAAGTCTGAAATAAATGTTTTTTTTTTTTATAAATAAATAAATAAATATTAGGGGACAATCTTACACAAATCGAACTAGCCCCATAGTAAGCTCAATAAGGCTTGTGTTATGGATACTAGACGACGATATATTTAATACATACAAATACTTAAATACATAGAAAACATCCATGACTCAGGAACAAATATTCGTGCTCATCACACAAATAAATAAATAAAATAATTTTTGTATAAATATATGATACTTTTTTTTAGAAAAAAAACCAGGCAAGTGAGAGTTGGACTCGCCCACCAAGGGTTCTGCACAAATTTGTAGGTACATAATAGTGGGCTTTAGTAAAGTCTATTTTTTATGATTTAATCAAATAATTATTTATTCAAATGGTAAATTTAGTAATTCAAAAAAATATAAACAATTTACTAAGAAAATGAATCCAAATATAAAAAGAAAACACAATTACAAAATAAAATTACAAATACAATAAAAACTAAACAAACTAAAATACCAAACTAAATCTAAAAAAAACAATATCAAACTTATACAGCTATATCTATATAAAAATAAAAAACCAACTTATTTATACAAAAAAAAAAAAAAAAAACACATTAATCAAAAAGACCCCCCCGCATTACTCCCGGCGCAAAAGTGCCCATCAGGCTTGCGGCGTTCCCGCGCTGAACTGCGATGGACAGCCTCTGCGCCAGGAAGAAACCAGAGCGGGGGTCATGACCCCTCTCCCGTAAGCGACGAAATTGAGTGATTTAATTAAAAATGTATAGTTTTCAGATTTTTCTCTATATTTGTAGTATAAGACGGTATTACATGCCAAATTTCATAGTTCTAGGTCAACGGAAAGTACCTTAGTAGTAAGAATTTTGGTATCCTTGAGACTGACAAAATTTACGTTTTTTGCGGCATAAACTACCCTATCTATTTTAGGGGGTTCACCCTGTTGTGGCATAATTTTGTAAGTAATAATTCTTTGTGGCATAATGTATATAGCCATATTAGGCTTTGTGCATAAACTGTTATCGCAGAATCTATATTCGCATAGCTTTATTACGCAGAATTTGACGACCGCTTTAGCTTAGTTGGTAGTGACCCTGCCTACGAAGCAAGAGGTCCTGGGTTCGAATCCCAGTAAGGGCATTTATTTGTGCGATGAGCACGAATATTTGTTCCTGAGTCATGGATGTTTTCTATGTATTTATGTATTTGTATCTATTAAATATATCGTCGTCTAGTATCCATAACACAAGCCTTATTGAGCTTACTATGGGACTAGTTCGATTTGTGTAAGATTGTCCCCTAATATTTATTTATTATTTATTATTTATTTATAATTACGCTAGTCCGAATATTATTTGGTCATACTTTTCATGTTCCGAATCATATTTACACATAAATTAAATGATTATAAAATTATAACACCGAATACTATCGTGGCAGAAAGATGTTTTGTCATAATATAACTTTTAACTGTATTGTCGACGACGATATATGGTTTTGTAACCTAACCTACTTTTTCTTCCAGCAGTTCGTTTTTGTTTGGTGATGCAGTTCAAACCTAACCTAAACCTAACTTAACCTAACCTACTTTTTCTGCCAGCAGTTCGTTTTTGTTAGGGGATGCAGTTCAAACCTAACCTAAACCTAACTTAACCTAACCTACTTTTTCTGCCATCAGTTCGTTTTTGTTAGGGGATGCAGTTCAAACCTAACCTAAACCTAACTTAACCTAACCTACTTTTCATCAAGCCCGATCCAAAAGTCCCCATTATGCTGGCAGCATTGCCCCGCTGAATGGCAACAGAGACTTGTTGGACCAACCAGGACCCAGAACGAGGATCATTGCCCTTCTCCCGCAGACGCCGACCAATCTCCTTAAAGAGCCTGAGCGCCTCTTCACCCCAGGGGCCAGCCGTCTCCACGGCGACCGGAACAAAATCATACGCTGTCTCCAAGGCAAAGTATTTGGCGTGTTTTAATTTAGCGGCACTCTCCGCCGCAGAGCCCGCCGTCCTCATGGTTTGCCTCATATGGGTAGCAGCAAAAGTGCTTACACACGTTGCATCCCATAAGAGGCAGCGCCCTCTCTGCCAAGGAACCAACGTGAGTCCGTCCGGCCTTTTAGAATAGAATTGCTAGATGTTAAATGTTATTAGTTCATCGTTATACTGAATGAACATGATGTTCAATGGAATTATATCACTTGATTATTATAATAACCTACCTCTCCTAAACCTAACCTATCAATCTCGGACAATCGATAATATGCCGAATAAAATTCGGGTTAGGCTCGTAAAACACATTTTCCCGAAATGTGCACTTTCTGTAAAGGTGCATTTTCTTAGAATGATCACTTTCCCGGAAAGTACACTTTCTTTAAAAGTTAACTTCCCAATATGTACACTTTTACAGAATGTGCACTTTCTGTAAAGGTGCATTTTCATAAAATGATTACTTTCCCGAAAAGTACATTTTCTCTAGAAGTTCACTTCCCGATACTAAAGAAAATCCTAGAAATTTCCTAGAAAGTAAATTTTAGGGGTGATGGTATTATAGTCCCATTTAGACCATGCCACAACTTGCATGCAATTTTAAATACAATGCGGCGTTTGATACATGAAGTGGTATAATTGTCACTTAGAAAACTGCAATGAAACAAAAATTGCACGCAAGTGTTGGCATTGTGTAAATGGGGCTTATCTCTAAGGGCTTTTATGACATAATGCAAATGCAAAAAGAAGGACAGACAGAACGGATATACGGAACGAACAAACAGACAGAAAGACCGAAATCATTCCGTTTTTTGCAATTTCCATTACTGGACGTCAAAAAAATGCATTTTTTTAGTAAAAATGTTTATTACTTTCAAAATAAATAAAATATCGAATACTTAATGTTCAACCATTTTAAACACAATTCAACTATTTATTATGTTGTAAAATAAAATTCTTACTTAACTTTTAACATAACATAACTTTCTTAACTTACGAGTATACAAGTATCTTTACATTTATATGCTTAACTATACTTAAGTTTCACAATTTTTTTTAATGCGGCAGATGGGGAAATTCGCCCGGTTTCTAATTTTCGAATTATTTTGTTGTGTTTTTTATCAAACTGCATATCTTTTGCCTTTCGGTTCTTCTTCAAGACTCCGCGTTGAATTTCTCCGATTCTTCCGTCCCATAGATTCGATTCTTTTCGAAGGCTGTGAAAGAATAAAAATATGTTTGGCTTACGTGGAACCCTGCTATTTAAACGGCGATGCCATGCTTCCACGGCATTTGTGGTACGGTGGCGGCTTTTTGTGGTGCTGAGAACATTTGGATCCATCTTTGGATACCATTGTGAATTAAAGTATCGTTTGAATAATGTAATTTCGTTTTCATCAGGAATGTCGTTAAACACATTTGTGCTCGCCTCTGGAATGTGCTGTGCTGGCAACAAAGGCAGTACTGCAACTGATCGAACGACATTTATTCCCTCTGGTGTTCTTAACACGTTCAATTTTTTAGCTTTTTTTTTAATACTTTCAAGGAAAATTATTTTCAACAAGATCGGATTAACCGTTTTTGAGTTATTGCCGATAAACTGCGCTTCTCAACAAAACTTATAGTTACGTACGGCTATGGAACCCTACACTGAGCATGGTCCGACATGCTCTTGGCCAGTTTTTCACGTTAACATAGAAGTTTGATTTTTCTAGAGCTTCAAGGGACCGTAGACTTGAGTATATTGTTTTATTTTCAACTCGATACCTCCATGCGTTCCCGAGTTAAATGGTCTTGACATACGGACAGACGGACGGACGGACGAGCAGACGTACAACAAAGTGATTTTATAAGGGTTCCGGTTTTTTCCTTTTAAGGTACGAAACCCTAAAAAGAGTAACTGAAGGGTTTATTGTGGTGATTTTGCTAGAAGAGAAACGCATACAAAAGTAGCCCCGTTTCCAGCGCAGTCCCTGTTTGCAGCACAAGAGTTATAATTATGCCTCAATTATTGTTCTTGTTTCGAAAACAAGAACAATTCAGGCATCTATCAATCTATTAAAGCTGCAAGGAAAACCTTAATAAGTAAATAACATCTATTAAGTACATTGCCTTCACGGTTGGTCCGTAACAAAAGGTCACGAACTTCCGGAACCGGCCTTAAGGTCCCTAGAAAGCCTTAGTTTGGCTATTGACCGTGTTGATTGACTCGCTATGGATCGAAACAGTTTTTGTGACCTCTGCGGCGACAATGAGGCCTGAGGTCACACTCGGTTGGTCAAACAGATTACATCGAGAGTTTGGCGTGAAATACATCTCAACACAAATCGAAAGTGTGTTGATCTAGAGAACCATTGGAGATGCGAGATGCGAGTGTACTATCGAAGAGATAAAATTTCTCAATTTGCTCTTCAACAACATCCTAAAATAGTACGTTGCACAACTAGGGTGGTAAAACAAAGAAAGGGCGAGATCGCAGATGGTTGACGTAAATATGCGACCAAGAGCTTTCTTTATCATCTCCCGTTGAATATTCAGAGGTTTAGATATTTTATTACTATAGAGACCGGATTTGAAGTAGCGATCTCAATATTAATATGGATATGACTAGTGCAATTTGTTAAATACATGTCATGTTGGTTATATAAGGCGTTAATTTTTATTGTACCCAAAATTTTGCCCAATACTTATTTACAAAAGCTTCCAAAAAGGTTTTTACTTTTTTGTTCCTTGGCATACAAGTAAACGGCCTTTTCTCATAGCGTTTCAAACGCCGTGACTTCGGTGGGAGCGATATTGTGGAAGTAGCGCGAGATTCGTGCAACATTTTCAGTTATGTTGTAGACGTCGGGGCTTTCTACGACATAACCGAAAATGTTGCACGAATCTCGCAGAGCTTCGACAATGTCGCTCCCACCGAAGTCACGGGCGTTTGAAATGCTCGAAGAAATGCCCAAACCAAGTCCGGATTACAAAATAGTATACTTTAAATCCTGGCAAAGCGTTTTCTTGGGGTAATAACGCGATTAACGCGAAGCTGCGGGTAAATGAACGTAGCTTTATACATATATTTATCATCACCGGCCTCTTACTTCTAAAAGAAGATTCAAATAGCATCTATAGAGGTATGGCATTGGCGTACGTGGCTTGCAAGACCAATAAGGGAGCGGCCACGCCGGCCGCACAACACAGTTTTTTTTTTACACAGTCGAACCTCGATAAGTCGACTTACTCAATAACTCAAAGGTTACTCGATAAATCGAGATTCCACTGTATTCATAGTTATGCTGCGCCCATGCTGCGATTTCCCTGTCTCTTGTAAGTTCACAAGAAACAGGGAAAACGCAGCATGGGTTGGTCTCACCACAAGCCGGTCTGATGATCTGGTTAAGGTCGCCGGAATCCAAAGGAAGCGCTTGGGCTTGCGACCGTTTGTTGTGGAAGTCTTTGTGGAAGACCTATGTCCAGCAGTGGACGCCTCAAGGTTGAAATGACGATAATTTACAAAAATGAAGTGTGGTTTTCCACCGGCAGGGCTAGACGAGACGAGACGAGGATTGAATTGAAATTTGTATGAAGTTTTCAATCCTCTCCTCGCGCATCGCCGCTCGCGCATCGCGCAACTTGATACAAATTTCTTGTCCGTCCTTGAAAAGTCTAGTTCATAGTTTGTATATATTTCTGAAATATTCACTCCTATTCCCCAACCCATATTCGAGCCTTTACGGCGTTATGTAATCAATTAGCGACGGCAGATCAGACATGGCCGCTTTGAAGTCGGCTAAGCACGGACGGACAGAGGGGCCACAGTATACTAGTCTACAGAAGGCCAACGGCTTATAATCAGACACAGTCACCTATTAACTTCACTCAGACATTGTCGGGCTCAGCTAAGTTTCTTGCCGGAGTCTTCTTAGCTAGGCTAGGCTATAGGAAACCGGCAACTGAAACTCTCATTAGTTCGATATAATTTTAAGTTTATTGTAACGTATTAATGAAATCGAATGTAATAATATCATACCTGTTGTTATATTTAAAAAAAATTAAAAGAGAAACTGGTGAGTTTCTTCCGGCGCTTCTTCTCACCAGAAGGTCAGTACCCGAAGCGCCAAAAGAAATAATACATATTTACAATCAAGACTTGTAAAAGAGCCCTTGAGGGCCTACTTACAGAAATAAACTATTTTATTTTTTATTTATACCTATACACTCTGTACATAAGGACAGGTTGATCCGCTTGAACCTCTCCCGCTGGTCGGTTACTCACTTTGAGCAATCAGTGATCCTGTGCTAAGCGACCTGGTTCGATCCCAGGGAACGCCACAAGCCCCCACCTTGTTCGATTTTTACAATTGTTTATTGTTTTCATGTACAATTGAAACGATTAAGGTGTTTTTTACATCCCACTATCCCACTAATATTATAAATGTGAAAGTTTGTGAAGATGTTTGTATGTTTAGATGTTTGGATGTTTGTTACCTAATAACGGGGTAACAACTGGGTGGATCAAGCTGAAATTTGGCATATAAGTAGACCAAGTCCTGGATTGAAACATAGGATACTTTATATCCCGGTAAAGAGTTCCTTTGGGACGATAACGGGAACAACGCGGGCGAAGCCGCGGGAAAATGCTAGTTTAAAATAATTCCTATTATGAGAAGCCGAGGTCAGATGACAGTCACTACATGGTAATAACCCGATCTGTCGAATCAGGGATCATAGCCGACGACCGCTTTAGCTTAGTTGGTAGTGACCCTGCCTACGAAGCAGGAGGTCCTGGGTTCGAATCCCGGCAAGGGCATTTATTTGTGCGATGAGCACGAATATTTGTTCCTGAGTCATGGATGTTTTCTATGTATTTAAGTTTTTGTACCTATTAATATCGTCGTCTAGTATCCACAACACAAGCCTTATTGAGCTTACTATGGGGCTAGTTCGATTTGTGTCAGATTGTCCCCTAATATTTATTATTATTTATTTACATTTATAGCCAAAGCTAGCTTTATTATTATTATTGTTTTTTGCTTTATTTTAAATCTTACTTTTGTAATTCTTTTAGAATTTTCTGATTGATATGTAATTTCACAGTGCCTTAGTTATAAAAAACTGTCATGCTGTGTGATTAAATTGTATAAATAAAATAAAAAAATAAAAATAAAAAATAACCCTGAATGAAAATATACGACAAGCGCCCAACCGCCGGACCCAAGTGTTAGTTTTGTTAGAAAAGAGACCTCTGTACTTACGTTACGTAGCTCGCAGTAGCGTGGCGTCCAAAGAACTCGATTCCTACCGGCTTGCCTAATATCAGGCATTTGAGCACCTTATTCTACAGCTCTTAAAGAAAATGTACGCCAAATCTGCACCGGCTTGCCCAAGGATATCTTTTACGCCACGCCACTGGTAGCTCGTAGTACTATTACTTATTCTGTACCTCTTTCCAACTGTATGTGCTTTAGCTGTGGCGCAGGGGCTGTGTACGCAGCGAGCGGCAAACAAAGCTTATCGCTAAGTGGTAGGGTCCCGTAGTTTCCGCTCGTACTGGGGCCGGATGCGATTTGAGGGTTCGGCTGTCGAGTGACACCGTGCCGCGTTTAGGCGCTCCGTGGATTGCGACTTTATAATGTTATTTGGTGTTTGTTGTGGAAATAATGATTGTATTCATTCATATCAAAGAAATTACAAACTAAATACAAAACTAAAGGCCTAAATTCAATATCAAATTCAAATGATTTATTTTCAGACATAATATCCATAGAAATGTGTTAGTACAAGGCACAATAATTTTAATACTATACTCCGTTTTTTTTTAGAAGTGAAAATTTGGTAAACAAAAGAAGCAGTGGTGCTCAACATTTGTAATTATCAATGAACAATTTAAAAGTACATGATATTTATTACGTCGTTTTCGCTGTCCGATATTAATTCATTACTTATAAGCATAAAGTACCCACTTAGTAGGCCAAGCCAAGGCATAGTAATATAATGTATACTTAAAAAAGATTTTCGACATACGTCCTCATAAAGTGACTCTAATTTCATTATTCTTATGCGCGCAACGCAGCTTATTACAGACACACACTTTTTACTTTGATTAATCACAAAATAAATACAAAACCAGAAGTTCTAAAGATATATATTACTTTTTATTCGCAACTGTGTTGACAAACTGAGCATAACGTCAACGACGTTTAAAAACCTAACCATAGCTTCAAAACCTCTGCCTCTTTGGGTATTTTATTGTGCAACATTTCTACAAATGATTAAAATAATAGGCAAAAAATGAATCTGATTTTTGCTTTTAGAATAATGTAAGTAAAATAAAAGAAATGAGTTTTTTTCTTAATTTGTTAATTATGTAAATTGCAAACGTACATAAAAATCAAGTATTCACTATCAAATGAAATTAAGTAATTGCACAATGTTGACAGATGTGAACTTTGTTTACCAAATTTTCACATCTAAAAAAAACGGAGTATAGTGTTAGTAACTATATCTAAGACAACATACAAGTAGGTACTCGAATTTTAAAAACGACGAGCTGGGGCAACAGCAGGCGCGTGCAACTGCACCCAGCGCGCCTGCAGCGGCGGGTCTCATCGCTCCGCCAACGCGCTCAGAATTCTGTTTGAGCTGCAGCTCGGACGCTTCTGTAACAGTAAAGTAGAAACAATATACACCTAAAATAAACGCCAAAAGTAAAAATCAAAATATACCTACCTAAAACTAAAATATATCTAAATAAAACGGCCCCTTTGGCATGGTTTCAAAGATACTGGCGTTTCCTCGCTGTATCGCTATACTTATACGTTGAGTGAGGAAGCTGCCAGCTCTTCGGTCCCTTGTGACGTCAACCAGCTTTTTGGCCATTTCTTTGAACAGCTGGTGAGCGCTGGGGCCCCACGGGCCGAGGGTCTCGACGCCGAACGGCACGAAGTTGTACTCGGCGCCGAGACCCCTGTATTGTGAGTTTTGAGATTTTCGACCGGCTTTATTGTGGAAATTAAAAGGAAAATAGATATCTAAATAGATAGTAGCAAAGTTAACCTGTCACATATATGACACATGGTATTTAGTTGGTCTAAAAGCCTGACTCAGACAGTTATGAGTGGTTATTAGCCAACGATTGAGAAACCTAAGTACTTATACCTACCTACGCTCATAATTTGACTCAGACCATTAGACAACGTATTAATTGAGACTAAAGTACGTCGAATGGTTAAGATTATTCCTATTCCCTTGAAGAGACACAGAGTCTCATTCAATATTGCAGAACTGAAATTAAAATTGACATTGGATTACATTTGATTCATCTTTTGTGTGATGTCAAATTCAAATTATTTATTTCTGAAAGTAGGGCTCAAGGGCTCTTTTACATGTCTGATTATTTTGGCGCTTCGGCAAATGACCTTCTGGTGAGAAGACGCCGGAAGAAACTCACCAGTTTCTCTTTTCAAAAACATTAAGCATTAGTGTAGGAATTATCTAAGGTGTTTGAATGTTTGTTTATTCTCTTTAGGAACATTCGGAAACCTTAGAAAATTCTTACTTTACAATAATGAATATTACATGAAATTTCATTAATAAGATGCATGTGTATTGTATTCTGTTAAAGTTAATAGATAAATAAAGAAGATTAAAGCTAATAAGGATACGATATACCCAGTAGAAGCATCAATAAATTATGTATTGGTATTGCTTCGATTGTTCAAGTAAGGTAATCAATGACCCAATAATCAACTAGGTTAATACGCATTCATTCAGCTTCCGGCTGAATAATCAACAGAATATTTATGTATGATTGTATGAATGAATGGGTTACCAGACGTCGGGAATTTTGGCCATTTGTGCCGCCCGGAATACTAAAATGTCAGGAGTTTTTAAGGAATATTTTTTATCTAATGTACCTTTTTTCAGGGTTCGGAACCGGTATTTTGCAAAAACTCAGAAATAGCCCAATATTTTCAATTATTTTATGCTTTTTATGCCCCACCTGGGCATAAAGCCGCTTTCTAGCCAAGTGTAGACATAAAATTATGTACAATTTAACTATATCAAAGGAGATTGCCGACGCGTCTATGGGGCCTCGTACCAAATCAAAAGTCATTGTGTCAACACGAAACCGAATGTATCTTAAAAAACAAGAAACTGCCTTTCTTAATCAGTAAATCCCATTAAAATTGTATTCGGGGATCCATAGGAAATTGAGATTGATTTCCAGATTTCGAAGTGAGTTTTTGCGTAGCAAATCGTCAAAGTATTTGTCAACCGGCCAAATACAAAATCACCTAATAACTTTAATTCCTGACGTTGACGAGACTTCACTTAACTTAGTCGTATGACATGCCATTTCGGATACCTGTTTTAGGTTTTTTATTGTGCCTATTCAGATTGTTAAAATATTATTATAAAAAAAGTTGTTTGAAACTATTTTGATACATCGTGAGATAAAAAATACTGTAACATTACATTTACGCTCAATGTCTCGTATAGTGAAGTATTAGCGAAATATCACTAATTATTTGTACCAAATAAAGAATTTAAAATGATTTACGACCTTTGACACAAAATTGTGAAAAGACGTGTCTTATAAAGTACCTTATATTTAAACTTAGAATAAGACAGAATGTCAAGCTGTCAATTTTTGTGCTAAGATCAAGAAAACTACATACATAATTAATTGTATTAAGACGTATCTATGACGTTAGCTTTGTCTTTTACACTCATGTGAGAAGTAGTCTTAAGAAAGAACGAGACAAACATGTTACTTTCCTGGGTACAGGACAGCTGGATGCAGTTCGTATAAGAAAGAACCGCGGAGTTTTATGGAATTAAAATTTTTGTATACATTTGTGTAGACGGTGGTGCCACTGTCATAGGCCTTTTAGATTTTGACCGATTTTGTCTGTCAAATACAGTTTTAAGGAAATCATACATTTTTCATGGTGGCGGCGGAAATCGTACAACACATTCTTTTTTAATTGATCTCAGATTTCCCATTTTAAATTCAATAATAAAAAAATCCCTCTGGTTAAAAAAATAAAACTAAGTTTTTGGTATCGTTTTGGTTGTGACACAATTTAATGACGATATTGGTACCAAAAGTCGGCAATCTCCTTTGGTTGAAATGTTTTTAATTCCAATGTCAGATACATTGTATTTGCGCAAAAAAAGAGAAATTCCGGAAAGTCAGGAAAAACGTGCAAATCGTTATGGTCAGCGCCATCTATTTCATGCTCAAAATTGAAACAAAACTTTCATTACACACAAAAAGATTTTTGAGACTTTATTTTGAGCAAACAAAAGAGTTGTAATAAAATTTCGTGTAACTAAGATTGCCAACCAGCCGGCCTGCCAAGCGTGGCACTTACGTACGGCATATCCCCTAATGATAATGTTTTTGTCTAAAATCAAGCAATAGACATCTTGATGATGATGAACATACATAAGCGACGAATCGTGATTGGCAATACGAGCAATTGCAAATATGAGAATTACGGTTATTCTGACCTCTATTTGAAAAGTGGCGTAAGCGACGCATTTTCCTGCCGACTTACACCCTTTTAGCACTAGGGGTCATTGTTAGAAATGCCATGACGGCACGAAATGGCACAAACATTGTCTTTGTGATTATTGTTTATCAAAAACAATGCCTACCCTACCTACTGATATCTGGGTCATTCTCATTTTTGTGCACATAGTCACTATCACTATCGTGGCTTTAATTGCTATTTCTAAGGGCCTTATCACACTTGCGATTTGTGGGCGAGAGAAGCGAAGTTCCATACAAATATCGCTCGCGGCGATCTCGCCGCGAGTTCGCCGCGACTGGTTTGGTCTGGACACTCGCCCGCAGCTCGCCCGCAAATCGTAAGTCTGAGAAGCGATGATCCAAAGCGATGAAGAATCGAACTTGTAAAAGTGCTCCTGTGGCCGATTTGCGAAATAAATGGGTTTAGTTTGACGGCCATTCTCACGAAGTATGACTGCGTCTAATTACCGCGTCTCCATACATTTAGTATGAAAACAGCGTCGCGGTAATTAGGTGACCGCAGACATACCTCGTGATAATGGCCGTTGAGATTCTCCTACAATGGTAACATTATTAGCAGTATACGAAAGACATTTTCTGTAGACATTTTTAACTTGATATTTTTTGTTGGCTTATGATGCTACACTTTATCGCCCGATAAATAAATGGTAAAGCCTAAATTTGTACATGTCTAAATTTTGGCTTTAATCGTTTTTACAAACTTTTATTAAGTTTCACCTGTCCCGGTGTCAGTCTGTCTGTAATCAAATCTTGCAAGTTGACTCACTTCCCGATTTGTGATTTAGCTGAAATTTTGCAAGAATATGTAAATTAGTTGACAAAGCAATATTATACAAAAAAGGAAAAAAGGCATAAAAGCTTGTCTCAAAAAAAATACAGAAACTTAGTTCCTTTTCTATGGAATTATATACGGGACAGGAATTCTACTATAGCTTGGCAACTTCGTTGGTGACACTCAGATGTGTGCTTTTTGTTATGTGCAGCCGTAACTACTTACACAAGCTACCGCCAACACAAACGGCTGCTTGCGGAGGCCGCCTCCGTCGGTCGCTGTTCGTGTTGGTGGTAACTTATGCAATTAGTTACGGATGCAGATAACAAAAAGCACACATGTGAGTGCCACCAACTAAGTTGCCAAGCAATAGATACATGAATACATGAGTAGCAATCCAAACATACAATAGTTTCACATTTAACAATAGGTGAGTGTTGTATTGGCACACAGTAAGTAATCTTTATGAGGATTCTTATCTTATCTTATCTTATCTTATCTTGGTAATAGGGGTCCTTATGGATACACTTCGACCCAATGGGATCTTTTGTGTAATTACCCCTTACCGCATCTACGCCATGGCCTGTTCCGCCATTTCTTGAGGATTCTTTATTTGAGAACAATCAAATTAAAATGTGATTCTCCACGGTTAAATAATAGGCAAGTCGGTGGAGCCCTCCAGTACTGACTAAAATAATCGACTTGGTTTAACATTAGTTACATCTCATAACTTTTTTGTTGTAGAATAACTGCGTTGCGAGACTTGAATGTTTTTACATGTTTCCTAATGTTTTTATGGGATCTCATTTCTTTCTGTAACTGTTCTTCCTTTATTTATTACATTCCAATACATTCTGTTTTCCATTTGAACTACAATAGTAACTTTGTAATCGCATGTATTTATACAGCATTACAAACTTAATATGTTTGCGAAAAAACTAATTATGTTTAAAAATGGGAGCTTGTGGGTCTGCTAGAAGTAGCTTAAAATTATAATGATCAGTGACTGAGTGAGTCAGTGACAAAACTAAGGAACTTTGACGTGCAATAGTTCTTAAAATACAAGTTCAAATGGTCTCTAGAAAAGGATGGTACGGCCGTGCCTTTGTTTTGCTTGGCTAGGCGGGGGCACTCCCGTACGTACAGACGTTCGGGTCCGACCACCGGATGGTACGCACCGCATGCGATCGTCTCTCCCTATCGCATAACACGTGCTCTTTCTGTACCTCTAGCACAACTGTGACACGCGACTCTTTGTCGCGCGACAAATGCTGCCCATCTCTTTCCACTCAATATAGCGTGACAGTGACAGGTGATGCTCTGTCGCGCGAGAAACGAAGTCGCGGCCAGTTATGCTAGACGTACTGGTTGCTGGCTAGACCTTTCCGCGGGGGCAAAATTCGGTAAGCGGCCATTCTCACGAAGTATGTCTGCGGTCACCTAATTACCGCGACGCTGTTTTCGTACTAAATGTATGGACACGCGGTAATTAGACGCAGTCATACCTACTTTGTGAGAATGACCGTAAGAATATTATTATGCTTTATATTCTGTACTATTGAATATTGATATCGACTAACATCAATTCAAATAAGGGTTCAGCAGAACCCCATTTACGAGTACTAAACCGGTAACCACGGCAACCTAACTTAATATACAAAATGAATGCCCGCCGGATAAAGAAAGATTAAATAAAAAGGCGAGATAAAAAAGGGTCCCTTTACCGCCTGCTCACTTTACATAGCGAATGCTGCAAATAAAAACGTTACTTAAAATAATATTTTCTTTTCTACTTTTAGCTTTATAGAGTTTGTTAAAAATAAGGGTAATTTAGAAGCGGGGTCGTAAACTATTTTCGTATATTTATGAGTCATGGTTTGGTTTGAAAAAGTATTTTAATTAAAATGTAAGCCGTTATTGTAAGTAGGTATTTTTCTAGTCAAGGAGGCACAAGAAAAATAGAAGTCATTCAATAGGCGTATGATCCTACGCTTTGTTGCGTGATAAATAAATGATAAAGCATCAACGTCACGTTCTGTTTTGACAAACAGTGTGTGAGAGTGACGGATGCTTTATCATTTATTTATCGCGCGACAAAGAATAAAATAAATTTTCGCCATACAAATTGGTATGTATGGCATAAATATCTGAACACGGCTCTATTTTCATAGCATTAGAGCCGTGTTCAGATATTTATGAGTACACTGACGGCTCAGATATATCTGATGGCGACTGTACCTAAGTGTCCGTTTAGTCTATTTGTGAAAACTAGGCTTTCAAATTGTTTGAAATTATTCAAGGACCTTTAGGCTTAGGAATCGGCAGGCCACCCACGCGCCCTCATTGTCCCGCGATATTATCTCATCGATATCGCAATGTCTCCAGATTACCAGCAGTAAACCTCCTTTACGACGGCTTTTATTTCATTTGTTTGCTTTATTGCTTTCTCTTGCAGACCTTACAAAAGTACCTTAAAACCCTCCAACCTCCCTTGAACCCTAATTCGTATCCAGCTGTATATAAAAGAAGGGTCAGGATAGAGTGGTGGTTGTATTCGAGGTAAAGTCGAGTTTATGACGGAAAAATCTATTATTTTCGTTGCAAAGGTAAGATGATTCATTTCGGAATGGCGCACCGATAAAAAGTAACGACGGGATATTTATACATATCAAGCTACATCCATATTTATACATATTTTGTACCTAGCTTGGAATGAATATTGCAGAAGCTTACGTTATCTTTTTAACCCTTTTTCTCGCAATGGTAAGTATACTCAACATCGAAAACAAAAAAATCCTGTCATGTTATTGTCAATTATTTTTACGATTTGTTTTAATAAAACAGTTATTTATATCCAAACCTATCCTTACCGTATCAATTAATAACTCAAGTGCAGGTATTTTGATTTTTAGAGGTAAAGTGAAGTGAAGACTACCACTAACCGCTAGACGCAAGTTCGAAATAAATTTGGAAAAAATATTATTTCTTATAATATTAATTTAACTACCGATGGTACAAGTTGTTGAAGATGTCTGCTTGATATTTTTGTGTATTTATAACAAATTAGAAGAAAATCCAACATTCTACAGGGTTACGAATATGCATGTTGAGTATTCTCAACATTGCGCAACATTCTACAATCTACTCTGGACCAAACCTGTTGAGTATTCTCAACATTGCGAAGTTTAGGTTATAAATGATAATATTTGCAGCACAATAAAATGTTCACTATCACCGTACTAAAGCACCTTTTTTGTCATTCAATTTCGGTTTTTAAACTAACTTTACACATGGGTAAAGGTCATATTTGCTAGGTGTGTTTCTTTTCGTTTACTTACTCGATGAAACGGGATTATATCGGTCAATTTAAGTTATGGTACTAAATATTGTCAGGAAATACTGATTCTTCTGACAACAACAAAGAAATACGAACAATTATGGCACAAATATAACACTGGCACTCTTTGGTATGAGCTCATAATCACGTTTCATGTCATCTTAGTTCAGACAATGAAGCTTGATCTGGCAATATTGTAGGAGTATAATATACCTTAACAGTTATATAGTCCATATATATAGATTAATTTAATGTTATTTTTACCATCTGATACTGCCATAAACTAAAGAAGTGAATTATTTATGTGTTTCTTACCAAAAAATATAAAAATCAAGGTAAAATTGACTCTAAATAGTCAAACAAAGTTGTTAGACATATCAATAAACGAATAACTAACATTCGCAGCTTTATAGCAAAGTTTTGAGCATTCCAACAAGTAAAGTTTCTGTATATGGCTTGTTCAATAGATTTAAAACAACCAAAAATTTACAGTAATTTCTAATCATAATGATCTTAAGTTCACTAAAATACTTTGTAAGCGTCTTCCAGTATTTCAGCGATGTGCTATAGAAGAAAGTTGACAACTACTTAAACAAGAAGGAGACTGAGACAGTTCTGCGGATAATGATTTTCTTAATCATGATCTGCAGGACTGTCTCAGTCTGCAATGGAGGTTTTTAACATGGTTAATTAGTATAAACTACAATAATATGAGGCACGTTGCTAGACTGGGCTGATACAGACTTGAGGAGTTGAACTGGGGAAACGGGATTAGAGAGGTTGAAAACTAATCTGAAGAGGACATTTAGGGCAAGAAACCGTTGGGGAGAGTTCGTGATCATCAGAAACCATTGATAACGTTCATAGACACCTTTATTGCAAGGGTAGTGCTCAGTATCCTGTAATAAATGGCACAAAAAGAGGAGGACTCGCTTCAAGAAACTTTTTATCAAAGTTATTTGCACAAAACATACATTGAAATTGTTTGTAGTGTGAAAGAAGTTAGTTATACTCTATTTACGACATTAATTAAATAAAATTATTTTAAAGAAAGTATTATTTTTATATGAACTTAAATCCCTACAAAATGCGCAGTGTTGAGTATGCTCAACGTCTATTAAGTTAACTGAATTGTTCAATGTTGGACAATGTTGAGTATTCTCAACATATATTTTCTAAAAAGTTATTTATGTATGATTTTTTTTATTATTTTTCTCAGCCTCATGAGACCCCTAATTACGCATTTCAATGCCTAGAACAAAAGAAAATTAGAAAAAAATATCTTGAGCGTTAAAGGGTTAAGGTTCCTTTCCTCACAAGGAAAAAACGGAAGCCATATAGGATCACTTCACTTCGTTGTCCGTCCGTCTGTCTGTCCGTCTATCAAGACCCTTTATTTCGGGAACGCGTAGAGGTATCGAGTTGAAAATAAAACCACATACTCAAGTGTACGCTGCTTCAAGGGACCTTGAACCTGAAAAAAACATAAAACTTCTGAGTTAACGTGAAAATAAGATACAGCCGTTTATGCCGTAAAAAACGTAAATTTCGACACTCTCAAGAGAACCAAAATTTATAGGATACTTTCCGTTGACCTAGAACTATGAAATTTGATAAATAATACCGTCTTATACTACAAGTATAGGCACAAATCTGAAAACTATACATTTTTAATTAAATAATTAAAAGAAATAGACTTTACTAAGGTAATCAAAATTTATAGGGTACTTTAATATATGTGTAAGAGGTTCTCCTCCTTCGTCATCTGAACCCATGTTGAGTCCAGGACCCGTGGGCTGGGGCTGTTGGAAGTGAACCGCCGGCGACAATAACAACCTAACCTATAATTTGCATTTGCACAACACAATATGAAATAGGGGCACTACTACACTATAATCAACGGCACTTTCACCAAACAAACAGTGGCACGTCTCGTTAAGCGTCTTAGGTCAATATTGAGATGAAATTGAAGATAATAATTAAAATTATGGACTTCGACGATCCGTCCCGTCAATCGATCGCGCCAAAACCTGCTGTGCCGCCCCCTAGCGGCTGCGCATCTCCCGACTTGACGTTCCGTCAGAGCAGTTGCTCTCGTCCATAAACTAGACGAATGTGCGAGTCATCTAGTTCATCGAAGTAATGCTAGATGGTGTTTGGAAACGCCGTCACGGCCGGACTGACAATCGCACGTCCTCGTGCGCATTCGTCGAGGTCGCAGTACCTCCAACAATGGCAACATACACACATTTGTAGTCATAGACTGCTCGTCCAACCTGACGCCTACAGCCCTGCACCAAAAATGAACAGCAAATCTCGTTAACATCTTGGACCGGACAAGTTTACCCCGTGCGATAGGCGGCACCGTCCCTTCGACCAAGAACACTGACGTGGACCGGATAAATGCGTCCCTTCGACCATTAGCAACAATGGACCGGACAACATCATCCATTCGACCACTTCACATCCGGCCCGGATAAATGCGTCCCTTCGACCATTAGCAGCAATGGACCGGACAACATCATCCTTTCGACCACTTCACATATGGACCGGACAAATGCGTCCCTTCAACCAGCCATAAAAGCTCGGCTCGGACAACATCGTCCTTTCGACCACTTCACATATGGACCGGACAAATGCGTCCCTTCAACCAGCCACAAAAGCTCGGCTCGGACAACATCGTCCTTTCGACCATAACCATGCATGCTTGCACCAGTTGCAATCACATTCGTCTGACATGCCGAAAGGCCCACATGCTGCACAGTCTTACTCTTCCTTCCTGATTATTTTCCGCTGAATGGACAGGGGACTTCATTATTCGGTACGGCGTCAGCGTCACTCTCAACGTTGATGATGCTCGGGCAAGTGGCAAGCGTGTTCTCTGTTGTTGGCGGGTCATCAACATGCACGGGCGACGTTCGACTATCATCATTAAGGTCGCTTTCTAGACTCACGGAATCAGGCGCCGTCTCGGCCTCCTCCTCATTCATCAAGCTCGTAGCAACTTCAACCAAAGCTTCGTGGACCTTGGGTACTAAGCGTCAGTTCTCGTGGGCATATTTGTAGGTGCGTTAAGACTCGTTTATATATTTTTTTTTATTGATACCTATCGTTGTCGAAAACATCCGTGATAAGAAAAGGCTCTTTAAACTTTCGAAATAATTTTGCTTGGTTTCGCTCAGAGGTTTTGATAAAAAACGAAATCACCTTTAGCGAAAGGTTAAATCGACGCTCGACCACGGATAAATCTTAGAGTACCTATCTGCCTCAGCTGCCCTTTTTATATCCTTAGAAACAGACTCACGGATAATAGAAATAGACTCTAAGTCAAGGCGATTTCCATTTTCAAAACCAGACAATATTTTGGCTAAACCTAATGATTGAGCACGAATCCCCATGATAAGTTCGGTGGGATATAATTTGTGATGTGACACTGGATCTCGTACGATTTAGCGCTAAGTGAACGTTACCTAACTCATCTGTCCAAGTTTTGTTACGGTCATTTTCCACTATAGTTAGAAGGCTTTTTTTTTTTTTATTAAATTGCAACCGCACTAACAGCATCTATTTTTGATGTGTGTTCTTACAGGACATATTTTTAGAATGCATCAATAATGACTGAACAATATTGTTTAGACTGAATGAAAAGCCGGCCGCGGATAAAGCATTCAAGACTTGATCAAGGTGGTCTAAACCTTCGGTGACATTTGAGGAGTGCATTGAACAACCTTATGAGGGTCAATTAAATTAATCTCTATTTGGCCCGAGGTCATCCTTCAGGTAGGTATACCATTATTTTATCAGCATACTTATTCAAAATTTCAGGAGCGCTACTATGTCATCTCCAGTCAGGTTAGTATCTATAGTCGTTAAGTCAACCTTATCATTATGCTCACAAATATCTGACCGTTCAATTTGCTACTTGACAACTTTTTTTTCTGTGATATGTTACAGAAACACCTCTCAATATTAGAAATATTAGTGAAAAAAACCACTTCAATATCATAAAAACTCACCGAGATTCCACAATGTCAAAATCACATTTTTAGACTCTCCCAAACACGTGCCGAAACGCTCCCCACCGAAGCCCGCCACACAGCGACGCCACTACTCATACGCCGTTTGGGGAAATCAATAACTTTGTTCTGCAACTATGTTAAAACCCGCGCTTATCGCAACGGTATCATAATTCATAACAAAAGTTACTATAAGTTTTATGGGTTATTTAATGGCATCAACAGTTTCCAACAACTTTATACTTTTAAAATGGACTTTCCCACTCAACATTGGAGGTTCATAAAAAAAGTTACACGCCAGGTACCAAACTCAAAATTTGAACATATTTTCTGCTTATTTTAACAGGATCCCATACAATTTCCACAAATTTCAGTTACAGTCGAGTAGCCGATTGTTCTCAATAACAGATTGTCATTATCTATCTCTACACGGATGCCATGTTGGAAAACATATCTACCAATTATAACAGAGTCATTGATTTTAGAATCCGGTATGATGTGAAATAGCAATGTTATAGTAAGATCACCAATTTTGACAGCACTGGGCACTTGCATAGTGCATTCAACATTATCACCGCCTATTCCAGTCAGATAAACTAGCTTGTTGCTCATAGTACCCAGAAAATGACATGCAATACTTTCTTTTATTAATGAGCAAGATGATCCGCCATCAAAAAGGAAAGTGATTGGCTCACCCGATACTGTTGTCAGTGTACCTCTAGAGTTTCCAATGCTCGCAGGTGTTTACTTCTTTAACCACATGCCCTTGTTGCCCGCTGTGCTTCTTCTCATTACAGGTTGATGACACATGACCCGGCTTGCCACATCTGAAACATGTCACTTGCAATGTCTTCTCATGTATGCGTGCTGAGACTGGAGCCGGACCAGGCTTCAGGGTCCCCGGTTATTCACAACGCCTAAAGCAGTCTGCTTGTTTATGCCCCGGGACACCACAGCGATGACATTTTCCATTGAACTTTTTTATTTTCTGTTGAACTTGATTGGCGGGCTCTTTTGATGTCTGTTTCGGTGATATCATTCTTTTCTGATAGAAGTTTTAAAGAAACACCTCCAAGAATGCGAAGCAACTGAGCTCGCGTCGATATCGTATGAGAATTCAGCTCTCATCGTATCATATCATCCTTGTGACATAGCACAGAAATAACAAATCCAGTTATAATTTCTTCTGACATGACATTTTTGGATACTTTCAATGAAATCCCACAATGTAGTCGCTGATTCACTTGCTTGTTTCTCTAATTCCAATTTGAAAACGCATAATGTCATCAAAATAATGTGTGGGCTAGCTTTGGTTTACAAAATTTAGCTAACAGTGTTTCTTTTACGGAACTCCATGTCAGTTCCTCCAATTTCAACTTTGTAAGGCAGTTTGTGGCGCGTCCTTTTAAAGCATTTGTAAGGGCCAAGAGGAGGTCGACGCCCTGCAGCCTGCAGCCGCTTGTTGTTGACAATCATCTCGGTAACGCGACACCAACCTTCAATATCTGCATCTTTATCGACCGGGTTAAAATGAATTAGCGTAGTTTGATGGATTTGTTGTGTATTCGACGTTGGTGGCTGCAGTGCGGCAAGCATTCGTGACAAAAGTGCCTCCATATTACTAAGTAACTTCGTAGCATTGTTTTCAGCTGAAACACGATTTTTTTTTCGACGATGGCGTCTTCGTTCCCACATCTGATGTAAGAGGTTCTCCTCCTTCGTCATCTGAACCCATGTTGAGTCCAGGACCCGTGGGCTGGGGCTGTTGGAAGTGAACCGCCGGCGACAATAACAACCTAACCTATAATTTGCATTTGCACAACACAATATGAAATAGGGGCACTACTACACTATAATCAACGGCACTTTCACCAAACAAACAGTGGCACGTCTCGTTAAGCGTCTTAGGTCAATATTGAGATGAAATTGAAGATAATAATTAAAATTATGGACTTCGACGATCCGTCCCGTCAATCGATCGCGCCAAAACCTGCTGTGCCGCCCCCTAGCGGCTGCGCATCTCCCGACTTGACGTTCCGTCAGAGCAGTTGCTCTCGTCCATAAACTAGACGAATGTGCGAGTCATCTAGTTCATCGAAGTAATGCTAGATGGTGTTTGGAAACGCCGTCATATGTATATACCTACAAAGTACGGAACCCTCGGTGGGTGAGTCCGACTTGCACTTAACCGGTTTTTTTTCCACTAAAACATCAGTCATACTTCATGCCCTCATACCTTACTCACATACATAAATGGCATACGAGTATAACGAGGTCCCCTCTGTACGTAATATGAACCGTTATTTTCTACATCGTTACAAAAACTAGATATTCGTAAAAAAACTTCAATAAAGAAATAAATCAAGCTTCAAGGGGAATATGATACAATGAAAAAGATACAGTTTCCAATAAAATATCAAAAGCATTTCACTAGATAACGTTTCAAAGTGAAGCTTCACAAAAAATACATAAAAAAGTCAAATTTTACAATGTTTGTACCGTGCAGAATCCCTTACAATTTATTCTGTATCATTAATCTAGAGGGAAAGGGCGTGACATCGCCTTTTCAAAAAGGAATCTACACAAAAAGGTGACAAAAGTGAGAGTTGTGTGAAGACTTACGTCGTTTGATGCTAGAGGGTGTCCGTTGGGAGCGCTTATAATTTTACACGGTTTTTTCGTCAGAGGCAACTAGGCTAGCTTCCACAGAACATGCCCGGGTTACACGAGGCTAGTTTTTAAGCTAGGATAGCAGGCTAGTTCTCTACTAAACTGTCCTGGCTTGCTGACCTGGCTTGGAGCATGCTAGTTCTGTTTACATGAGGCTCTATTATTTTAAGCTAGCATTTACTGGAGTCACAAGGTGAGCACACGTCCAAAATGAATTGCATGCGAAAAACCTGCTTACTGGCCAACTGCCAAACTAGCTTCGCAGGCGTATGAAGCTAGTAAGCAAGCCAGGATAGTAAAATCAGTGGTGGGGGGATGCTACTAGCCTAAATATACATAGAACTCCATCCTATTAAAAACTGTCCTGGCTTATAAACTAGCTTACTAGCTTAGAAATGAAGACAGTTTTGCCTACACGAAGGCAGAAGTACTAGCTTGCTAGCTTACTAACAATAGCTTGCTATCCTAGCTTGAAAAACTAGCCTCGTGTAGCCCGGGCGAGTGTTTGTTAACAAGTTATAAAAGGTTTTGTAGTTATCTGTGTATTGGAAGGACAAAGGAAACCGTCGTGTCCTATTTAAATAGTTTTTCGAAGGTGTATTTACTTATTCAGAAAGCATGCTCATTCCAAAACCCATGTATTGCTGATTTTTTTTAAATTAGTTTATGATAGGACACTATGTTAAGATATCATCACCATTTAATAAAATTATTGATCAGCAAAAAAAGAAGAACACTCCGAATTATGATTGTAGTAGTTAGTAGTAGAATTTTTGGGTATTTTTCTGTATGACTAAGAGTTAGTGCAACAAACCACCCTTGGCACCAGGGTGACTGATTCAGTGTGTTGGCACAGATGCGTCATAAATGGGTAGGGTAAGCCACTGCCAAACTATGACACATCTGACTCGGAAATGGAACAAACAGTTGAGTAATCTCAGATCGATTAGAAATTATATTTATTGCCCGATTCTTAGGAATGTCTCTGACGCTGAATAGGTACGGGATTTCCTAATAGACATCGTGATTCAGCCAGAAAGGTCCTTAAAGGTGGAAAGAAGGGTTTATTTTTTAATCGCCCACTACTTAACGATATACCCACGGGATCATAAAGGATAAAAATAATTATAATCCTATCCTACGCCCACCTATACTATCCTTTCCTACTAATATTATAAATGTGAAAGTTCGTGAAAATTTTTGTATGTTCAGAGGTTTGGATAGTTGTTACTTAATTACGCGACATCTAACAATTAAATGGATTAAGATGAAATTATTCTACTAGCGCTCCGGAAAACTCTGGTGAGAAGAAGTCGACACCATTTCTACACGATGGCATCTAATCGGTAATCAGGTACCAGTTTTTCTAACTCATTAATTGATAGCGGTCACGTTGATGTCGTAATTAGTTACATCTAAACAATTTTTTTTTCTTTGATTATTTTTATTTCGAAATCAGTTTTATCCTAAATTCCTTGTCACCCTACTAATCTGTATCTGTGAGATTAAAACCTCTTTAAAAAATTAATGGCAATGATAATTTATGAGTAATAAATAACTTGTCACTGTCATGTATGTAAACAAAGTCATAGAAGTCGCAAATATTGAATGAGAAAAGTAAATTAGTAATTAAAAAAACATGCCTCGACCATCTTTGTGCCCAAAATTTCGAGCGTTACAATATTGTAGGTACGTTTATCAATACAAACCAAACAGCTGAAGATGAACTCAATAATTATTCCACGAAATTCATCCAAACGTACCAATTCTCACGCACAGTTTGATAAACCGAATGAACTAAAACCTCCGTGACTTCGGACAGTTCACAGTGCCAAACCACGCTCAAGCACCCGGCCGGCCTCGACGTCGTCCTGACGATCTGGATCGACGCATTTTAAGATACTTTGCTCGGGATCCTCGTAGGAGCAATAGGCAAGCAGCGAGAAGGTTTCATGTGAGTCAGTCCTTCGTGTGGCGGATACTTAAATCGTCGGAATTGCATTCTGTTCATTTTCGGCCATTTTATCAATTTTAATTCGTTATCTATCACGCCCTAACTACTCATACTCGTAGAAAAGTTTATTTACTTAAGATCTGTCAAATTTTCCGCGAAAGCGATGGCACTTGACGTATAGTGATCACGTGATTTTACTTCAATAATTAATGTAGGTGACCATGTATCCAGTGGTTATTAGTTTAAATTATGTTTTAACCTTTAATTAATTAAACAGTGAGGTATTTGTGTGAGACCTTGCCTATTAAGTTTGATTTTAGCTAGATATTAATATTTGTCTACTCCTGATTACCGATTACCATTCGCCGTGTATACATTTTGCTATGAAACATTTAATTTCCAATTAACTTGAGTATGAATTGAATAATAATGGTAAGTACATTACAAAACTAGGGTGGTAAAACAAAGAAAGGCCGAGATCGCAGATGTTTGCGGCTCGAGCTGTAGGCGAGGGACGTAAATATGCGATCGAGGGCTTTCTTCATTACCTCCTATATATATTTACAAATTTGTATGGAACCCTCGGTGGGCGAATCCAACTCGCATTTGTCCGGTTTTTTTTTAAATTACACTTCTTAAGGCCACCCTACATTAGACAAGTTTACGAAAAGATTGGCATCACAGCTTAGGAAGATGTAAGCGTTGGGAAACCTGCTCGGGTCCTTGCTTTCTTGAAACTAGGTACAATAGGGACCCCATTGTACCTAGTTTCAAGAAAGCAGGATTTACAATTGAACCCCATTATGGGGGTCAGTTGTAAATCCTGCTTTGAATAGTTTGAATGCCACTGATTCAGGCAGGCCCGAGTATAAAGCGACTAATTTGCTATTCACAAATATATATTCAAAGGATAGAACTTGATCTGTCTTTTAGCTTTGTATTTTTTTCTAGCTCTTGCTCGCGACTTCTGCAAAATGCTATGTAAGATTATCAAACTGATATTATAAATGTGAAAGTTTGTGAAGAAGTTTGGAGGTTTGGATATTTGTTACCAAATTACAGGGTAGGTATCAACTGGGTGGATTAAGCTGAATAGGGCGTAATGGTTTATTTTTAATTGAATACGTTAGTTCTGTTTTACTCTTATTTGTCATCTTCAAAGGAAACGCCAACTTACTTTTTTAACTTTTATCACTTATAATTCCTTACTTACCGCCCTTGATACACAATGTACTATTATTCCATCTTTCATGCCTTACTCGGTAGGCATGCCTTTGATGTTTCTGCCCCGCCTATCAGAGGTTTAACTAGAATCGAACCCACGACCGGGCAAAAAAATCCCACTTGAGGTATCAGCTTCCGCGAACGAGGCCGGGATCGCACCCGCGACTTTCTAGGAAGAGGTAATTAGTTGCACACAAGCAGGCGGGCTACAGAAGGTTCATTGGGCGTGATAATGTTACTCTTTATATGCATTTATTGTGTTTTCGCAAATAATGATACATTCGTTTCAGTTTTTCTCAGTAAATATGAATAATAATAGTAATTTACGGCCATTCTCACGAAGTATGGCTGCGGTTACCTAATTACCGCGACGCTGTTTCCATACTAAATGTATGGAGACGCGGTAATTAGACGCAGTCATACTTCGCGAGAATGGCCGTTTAGTAGTAGTAATAGCAGGTGGTATGATGCTAAAAAGCGATATCTTTCAGACTGCTTGTGTGACTGCTGATTGAAATACTTTATTTGCAAAACATAGTGCATTTAGAGTAATTATTAATATAACATATTATAATTTCTTATTTCAAATAATTTTTCTGTCCTTTTTGAAATAAAGACTGCCCGATCGCAGTACGAAACCCCTCAAATTCAGTTTACGTTTTGCCCGGATGGCAGCCGAACGAAACCAAAGCTGTGCCGAAACCCGTTATTTTGCCGAAATTAGGCCGAAACCGAAATTTCGGTCGGACTGCTTACGTGTAAGAATGTGACAAATGCTTTATTATTTATATAGATAATCGATCGGCAGAGCCGAGCATCATAAGCCTACTGAATACATCTATTGTAAATAAATTACGTACTATTTTTTATACTATCGAAGAATGTTTTTGCTCTTTAAGTGGACACGATAGAAAACGCTTCAGTGAGCGCTCTTTTTGCCGTTTAAGGCTCATTTATACTAATTAGTGATGCTGAAACATGGTAATTTGTTCCGGTGACGGCCTACTAAGTAATACAATTATTACTAGATTTTGCTGACGACTCCGTCTGCAACTCTATATAGAGTTGTATCTGCATTCGTTATTTGACGTGGACCGGGACAAGGTGACCTGGTTCGACCCCAGGCACCCCCGGCACCCGCCCAGTTCGACCAAACTCAGGGTGGTCCGGCTAGCGATCTGGTTCGACCCCAGGGAACGCCACGGCCGACCACCCGGTCCGACAATCGCTACGCCAGGGTATGGGTTGCGAGTTTGTCAGATGCTAAAAAAAAAAAAACAAAAAAAAAACGAAAAAAAAGAAAGGAAAGAACGGAAAGGATGAATCGGTCGGATCCGAAAATAAATGTTGTTAGAAAGATGGATGTAATACTATCACTACATGTGACGGGGTCAAACTAAAGCGTACCTACCCAGCTAGCCTACTGGATAGTCTCCACTGTTAAGCGGGTTATGCCGCTTGGGAGTGGAATAGATTGCTTTCCGATGTAAGCCCGGCTTGATAGATAGTGCCACGGACGTCGGATAGATATATCTATCGAATATATATATGGTCGCGGTTTTTCGGATCGAACTGTCCGGAATAAAATGCCCCGCTGAGATCTGTTCGGGTAAGGTTGGCATAAATGAAGTTTCCTTCAATAGGATGATAAAAGGGAATGGAAATAAGATTGAAGGGCAGATGTAATCATAGTACATTTATCCGGCCGAATTTCAGCATGATTGGTTAGTACGTTTAAAGTTATCTAAGGAAGTATGTACACTTGAATGCATAATCATATCATATTCTACTAATATTATTGTTGTTATTACTGGCTGATGAAAATTTGAATTTATATTTCTTTTACATTTTACTATATTCTCAATGATGTCTTTATGTCACTTCAATAAACTAAGTCAACAACATCATTCGTTATCAGCACGATTGGTACCGAATCCAGTCCACCACAATAGAACCAAACATATTGACACTAGATTTCATTTTATACGTGATTTATTAGCTAAGAACGTTATTAGTGTCGTTTATACTCCTACTTTGGAGATGTGGGCTGATGTGCTCACTAAGCCATTAGCTCGCATAAAGCATCAGAGTTGTGTAAAAGGAATAGGCTTATGTTTATAATCTTATTTTGATAAAGGGGCAGCATGTTTTATTACTGGCTAATCAAAATTTGAATTTAGATTTCTTTTTCTCAATTATTCTCAATTATGTATTTATGTCACTTCAATAAACTAAGTCAAAAACGTCAATTATAAACTAGCTGTCCCGCGGCGAGCTCGTTCCGCCTCAGGAATTAGCTATTCTGTTATTCGGGGCAGAGACAAATCAAAAAAAATCAAAGATCTTAAAAATCAATCCACCCGTTTTCGAGTTATAAATGGTGTAACCCGACTTTGTTTTATGTATATAGATTATATAGATAGATGTGAATGTTTGTGAAGATATTTGGATGTTTGTTACTGAATATGGTAGCAGTAAGGATTCGACAAATGGAATTTGCCAAACAAGTTAACAAAGTCCTATATTGAAAATAGGATACTATTCGGTACGGAGTTCTCTCCTTGACCAATATCATTATTTAGGTCAGGGGTCTCCAAACTTTTTTCCCAGAGGGCCATACAGCACCTTTGAAAATGTCGCGCGAGCCACATGACATGGTCAACTTGGAGTTTGGAGTTACGTATAAATAAATAATCTATCATAATTCATATAGGGGGGGGGGGGGGGGGCGTCTCGCGGGCTGGATCATAGGCCCTCCTGATTAGCCGTAGGGCCGTAGTTCGGAGAGCCCTGATCTAAGGTCAACGAGAAGTACCCTAGAGGTTTTGATTCTCTTACACGGAGCATAAACGGCCGTACTATTGATTGCGTTGAATTCCTCCTCCTCGCGTCGTATTCCTCATTGCTGAGGGTCGTGAAGTCCCCGTGGAATCAGCTTTTCTCTAACGATGTCTCGCCATCTGCGCCTATTCTTGGCATCGTGTAGTGCGACATGTAGCTGGGTGTCCAGAGTGTTACGGACTTGATCTGCCCATCTAGCTGGACTGCGGCCTCTGGGTCGTTTGCGATCAACCTTGCCAGTAACGATGAGTTGTTCAAGATTGTGGCCTTCTTTCCTGGCTATGTGACCGAAATGCATGCGTGTGAATGTTCGCCAAACTGGTACAAAATCCAAATTTACGTAAGAGAGATTTACTAAAAGTTAAAATACCTGTCGCAAAGTCAACATTATACCGCAAAAACTGTTATATTATGTCAGGTAAAATTTATAATAGGATTCCGTTAGAATTAAGAGCTCTACCACGTAAATTATTTTTAAACAAGCTCCGTTTGTGGCTTAAGGAGAAATGTTTTTACAATCTGAATGAGTTTTTTGGACAATGATATGTAATGTAATGTAATTTCACTGAATTTTTATTTATATGATTCATTATTTCCTATTATTTTTATAATTTATATCACTGACACTCTTTAAATTAATAACTATGTTGAATGACCAATGATTCTAAAAATGTAAATTATAAATAATTGAGTTTGGGCCATGTTATGTTATGTAATAATTATGCTATAATAAGATTTATTTTAAATTCATTAAGCTAGTTTGTTAATTAACATTTTAAATTTTGCATGCCATAGTAATAGTGAATTATGCTGGTTGTACAGAAATATTTATCATCTTCATTGTACCATAATTCTAGCAAATAAAAAACTTTGACTTTGAAAAAACTCTAATATTCTGCGTAGACAGATGGTTGACAGTCTGGTCTTGATGCTCAGTTCGCTTAGGATAGACGCGTTTGTGCGGAAAGCTGTCCAAGGAATTTGCAGCATTTTCCTCCAGCACCACATCTCGAAGGCATCAATACGGTCACGGTCTGCCTTTTTCAGTGTCCAAGTCTCAGCTCCGTAGCTGAAAATGGAGAACACCAAGGACTAACTTAGCGTTGAATTAGAAGTTTGATTTTTCACTGCTCCAAAGGATTGCAGACCTCTGGGTACTTGATATTATATTAACTTCAGCTTCATACCTCCACGCATTTCTGGGGAAAAGGGTCTTGACAAACGGACGGACAGACGGACAACAAAACAAAGTAATCCTTTAATAGTTTTCTTTTGAGGTATGGAACCCTTAAAATAGAGTACGTACGTATTTTTAGGGTTCCGTACCAAACCGGGAAACATAGCTAAAAAAGATTCCTACGAAATTAATACCTCCTGCTTTTTGGAAACCTGTTACAACTATGTGCCACTATTGATACCCCATTCATATCCAAACACCCATAGTTTGGTTTGAAGTCTTTTTTGCTTACAAAGTACACAATTCATAATTTAAAACCCATTTGCAGATTCTATACAAAACTATCACAAGGCACAATTTATAGTTGAAATGGACTGGCAAAAAACTAAATTGTGAACTATTTTTTGCGAACTATTTGCCAAATGCAACTGTGCATGTCACGTGTGTGCTCGCTCTGTCCCTCGCATCGCTCCGTCCCTGTCGCGCAACTATTATTTATGGGCTCTGGAACCTTACTAAATTACATCACGTCTCTGTAAGACGAGTCCGGAGTCTTATTACACGCGTGAGGCCCCTGTGGCGTTCGGTTTTGAACATTGACGTGTATAAAGCGAACGAGCCAACTAAAATTCATATCCAACGCAACGTCACACACGGATTTAAAAAAGTAGTTCTTATAGTAATAAAACAACTTAAACGGATTAAATCGCGTATATTACTACATTTTAAGTCCCGACGTTTCGTAACCCTTTTCAGCGTTCGTGGTCTCGGGTAGATAGTCGGGTTTAAGTTGTTTTATTACTATGAGTGATAATCGCGGAAACCGAAGACAATATTAAGTAGTACTTAGTTTACCCCAAAAACAAACCATTTCTGCTGTCCTCATACTAAAAGGCCGCTAATCTGTATGAACTTTCATACAAACTAGCAATCTTTTAGTTTGTAGACGGCAGATTTTAAAGTAATTTTTTAAACTTCACAATCTCTGCAATTTTTAGGAGAATTACTATACAAAAAAGAGATGGCGGGACAACCTAGATAGTTTTGAAAGGGAATGGCAAAACTTGGCCGGAAATAGGGAGACGTGGAAGGAGAGTAGGGAGGCCTTTGCCCAGCAGTGGGACACAAAACGGGCTAGGTAAAACAAAAACATACATGAGTGGTCAAATAAAACAAAATTAAACCGAGATGAAATGAGCAATGTCCCACTTTCCGGATTCGGGATTACTGTGCGTCAGGTCAGTCGACAGCGAGATGCGCATTAGGGAGCGCGTGGTTTTCTGCCATCCTCAGACTAAATGGCCGCTAATCTGTATGAACTTCCATACTAATTAGCGACCTTTTAGTTTGAGGACGGCAGTTTTGTCAGTTGATCGTCGTACAAATGCCTAGTTGCGTGGGCAGTCTTTTTTATTGCCTTTGACTGGCAAAGACAGACGGCGCATTTGATGGAAAGTAGTCATCTACCTATAGGCATACTATACTAAAGATAAAAAGGAACTCAAGGCAAACTGATTTTTAGGACCAGCGCGCTAGCACCACTACTCGCGTGTGTGGCAGGGTCTTTCAATATATAAGTCAATGGTTTTAAGGCTTTGAGCGAGATTATAACGATAAGTGGAATTTATTAATACTAATTTATGTTGTGGGCCAATTTTGCGGCTCAGCCCGCACGCCGGTGGGAGTCATGGGTTTCTTCTAGGACGAGACTGGTTTTATTCATGCTCTTTCTATTCAAATATAATATAATATCTCCTGTACCATGTACGAGTAAGAAGTTAAAAAAGTTAAGGCTGTCAGACTGCTGATCAGAAAAGCGTTTCTTATATCAATATGATTGAATACCTAATGAGAAGGGGAGACAGCCTTGAAAAGCTGATCATTGTTGGAAACACGGAGGGTAAACGAGCCCGGGGTCGGTCTCCAACCAGATGGAGCGATCAAGTGGAAGGCCCATCCTCAACCAAGTTTTGCTCGGTCGTCAGAGACGCGATGAACAGGCACCGATGGAGGCAGATCATAAAAACTAGGTGTAGACCATCCACATCCACCGATGACCACGATCCTCAGTCTTGAGGGAGCGACCATAGAGAGAGAGAGAGATTGAATACCTAGCAGTAGCGTGGCGTTAAAGAAGTCCTTGGGCCAGCCGGAGCAGCTTTGGCTTCAATTTTCTTTAAAGCACTAGTAGAACATTAAGTGTTGAACTGGATAATATTAGGCAAGCCGATGGGAATCGAGTTCTATGGACGCCACGCCACACTGATACCTAGTATAGTTATACATATAGAACCCCTCAAGTTCAGTTTCGACCGTAGTTTCGTTTCGGCTGAATGGCAGCTGAAACCGAAACTAAGCCGAAACCCGTTTTTAGCCAAAAATAGGCCGGAACCGAAACGGGAAGATCGGTCTGACTCTACGTCACACAGTTTTGTACCTATCCTATCCTACTATATTATAAAATGTGAAAGTTTGTGAAAATGTTTGGATGTTTGGATGCCTAAGCCGGCAATGTAAGTATGAAATTCCATTGTGTGCAGCTGCACCGGAAACGAGGTATTTTGCGGCCTATTATTAGGCACGTAATATCAACATTTCATTGCATGTTTGAGAAAAGACTATTACCCTGACTGTACAATAGCAAACTGCAATAGCAATAACGCCAACATGACCTGTCAACTTGATGCATTAAAGCAAAAAGCTCATTGCAGCGCAAAGCTAAGTGCAACGTGCAGCCGCGCCTGTTGCTGAAAGGCTTAATGTCCCGTTAAAATGCTGTAGTTCCGACGTTCTGGAAGCGTGGTGGAGTTAGGGTTACCATGCCTCAAAATATACCCTGAGATTTTAGGACTTTTGGGCTCATGACGGGATTGCAGGCGGGCTTTGATAATCTCAGAATTTTGGATGGTTTTTTTGTTAAAGAAAGGTATAATAAACATAATCATCAATGTAATCTTTAGATATTATTAAGTAGCCAGGCCGTAATAAGTCTAGGCTGCTCCCACATTAATCCTCTGTGTAGTGTCCAGCAGAGAAGCAGCAGGTGCAGTTCGGCCTTGGCGTCCCGCACCCCCGACAACTCCGGCCGTGAGTCCTGAGCAACTCCGACTCCGGCCATATAGAATTTCTTAGCAAAGAAAAGTTTAAAATTCATAACTCGATAACTACGAAAAATAGGCTAACATATATATGGTATATTCTGATAGCCCACGACGTGAGGAATCTAAAAAAATTTTGACGTCAAGGTTTGGACCACCCTGTATATTTGGAAACATGGGGAACCAAGTCACCTATAATAGATTCGGTTTGGTTAGGTTTGTTTTATAATTATTCTGAAAAATCTATCGTCTGTAAACTAACAATTATGCGTAAAAAGTATTAGAACAAATAAAATTATGTCTAAACAAGGGGAACACAGATTCTCATCTGGCAACCCTAGGTGGAGTCGCCACAAAAGCCGCTGTCAATCTCAGATGAACGCTCTTATTTGCGGGGCTTTGGGGGCCCGTGGGCAAAGGGGAACCCTTGGGGGTTTAAATTAGCTGTCACAAAAACACAATATGACATACAGTACATTCTAGCTAGTCACATACATGTTAGAATGAGTTTTATTTTGGACCATACTCGTAGTTGGTTGATTGGACTATAGTTGGGCAGTTTTACAGTACGTACAGGTCGATTCACAAGAGCTGGCACGAATGGATTGAACGAAAGTAATGTCACTTGTCACTGTTAAGTGACGTTCTTATACTTTTGATTTTGTAAAAAAGTACACAACACTTCTTCATTATTTAAGAAAAAATAAGAAAATTCATATACTTAATCTGCACATTACTAAGACTAATAAGCCAGTAAAAGATATGGCAGAAAGGAAAATTTTACGGTTTCCTAAAAATATTTACTATCCTGGAGTTTTTTTTAAATGTATACCCTGTTTTCAGACTGACGCCGCAATCTACGAAATCATGGCGAAAATAAGCGAAACTCATACGAAATTTAGATGGTTCGATGCAATTTCCGCGCTTCATCGTCAGGTGCAAACAAGGTTTCGATTGTGTAGGTACGGATTTTTTTGTTGTTCATTAAATATACAATGCAGACTGTGTTACGAAGTGATGAGATAGTCAAAAAACACGATTATCGCTTATTAAATCTACCTGTATTTAATCATTTTGTGATGCACACATAAAAATTATCATTCACTCGTTCAATCCATTCGTGCTAGCTCTTGTGAATCGACCCAGTATAGGTAGTTTCACGAGAGTTGAGGTGAATAATTACACACACAGCTACATGAAGTACTTATTGCAAAAAAAGTGAATGAATGAGTGAGTGAATAAACACAAGGCTAACTTTTTGGTCTATCTTGCAATTCACTGTTGAACCTGCTATCGGTACGAAAAAAGAACAGTACTTAATTTCAAAATCCCGCTGTCATTACATGACAGTGATGTTGTGTGCGTGGGCCTCAACTTTCGTGAAACTACCGATAGGTAGGTACTATTACTTATTCTGTTGTATTGCGGAACCGTGTTCTATGGTTTCACCCACACTTGACCGGTATTCAGTTGTTTATTTGCGCGCCGCGGCCACCGGGCCCGACGTCTGTTGCAAAAGTATCCAATTTCTATCAAAAACGTCGAGGCTTCAAATTGTAATCTAACCGGCAGGGATTATGTTTGCGAGATCGTTTTAATGGAACGATGCCGTGACAAGATTGTATTTTGAGAGAATGGTATAAAAAAAACTAAATAAATTTTAGTAATAAAATGACTTACGTATAGGTAGTTCACGCACACAACAACACTGTCATGTAATGACAGCAAGGTTTTGAAATTAATGTTCTTTTTTCGTACCGATAGCAAGTTCAACAGAGAATTGCAAGATATACCAAAAAGTTTCTTTAAACTATAACCTTGTGTTTATTTACTCATTCATTTCATTCATTCACTTTTTTTGCAATGAGTAGGTACTTCATGTAGCTGTATTTGTAATCATTCACCTCAACTCAACTCCCGTGAAACTACGTATACTTGGATCAAATCACGTATATAATCATATTTTGGTCAGTTCACCCGCGACCATGGACGCTGTAAAGGGTTACGAAGTCGGATCAAAAGATTAAGTGATAACACGATTTTATCCTTTTTTAATTGATTTATTATGAATGAGTGATTATCGCGATTGGCGTTGGCATCTTACGGTTGCGCGGGGGACCTTAGAAACCATTTTAACGCCGTGGCTACATATTTTAGAGACGTCAATTTGCCTTCATGGTTTCTGTGCAAAAACTTGACACATACTAAACATCGTGCCCTAGAATAGCGATGGGCGAGTCGAGTTGTCTGATTCGAATAACTCGAATCAGACTCTAAACGAGTTGATTCGAATCGAGTCCATTCGCAACTCGAATCGACTCGCATACCTAACTCTACTTAGAATTGATACGGATCGGACAAGTGAGCGGATAATTTGCGAATTAAAAGCGATTCGCTAACTCGAAACTGAAACGAATATTTATTTTTGTTACGAATACGCTGAACTGAACTCGACTCGCCGATCCGTTAGGCTGCTGCCGCGAAGCGGATCCCATCCGGTTGATGCGAGTCGAGTCAACTCGAGTTTCGATTCGAGTTAGCGGCCGAGTCAACTAGAGTTATCCAAGTTCGAATAAAATCGAATCTTTGGAAAAACCAGCGTACCTATACCTATAGGGAACGTGCACGAACTATAGGTGGCAGCACTCACCGACAAAAGAGACACGGGCGGACAATATAGGAAACTATCACCCTTGTCAAATCAAGCTGTTAAAGTCAATGTCAAATACAGTAAGTCGTAGCTACACTGACGTTACCTAATCGTCCTTCATCGCGATAAATTAACGGCGTTTTCGTCAATGTGGCCCCAGCATGAGAGGGTACATGATTTAAATTGGCGGCACCAGTTGGCAGCACCTTCGTCATGCACGTTTCCTATTTGCGCGGAATTTTATAGCTTTATCGGGAGCGGCGATAAATCGGTTACAAAGTTGCCTTGATTGCGCGCGCGGCAACCGACATATTTACTTTTTGCGACTCGTTGCTTTAACGACGCACTAATTGGCTACTTGACAACTTTTTTTCTGTGATATGTTATAAAAACACCTCTCAATAGAAATATTTGTGAAAAAAAACCACTTCAATATCATAAAAACTCACCGAGATACAATGTTAAAATCACATTTTTAGACTTTCCCAAATACGTGCCGAAAGGCTCCCTACATGTGACATTACTTTCGTTCAATCCATTCGTGCCAAATTCGTGCTAGGTCTTGTGAATCGACCTGTACATGAATTTCGAAGATCATTATGTATCAGTTGCATAAACTACTACAATGAACTCATTCAACTTAAACTCTGCATCCAAAATTACGCTGAACGGTGATAAGTCGAATATTTCCCCGAGTGCACATCATAGCCTGGAGGCATTCCCTAATCATCCCGGAATATTAATACCGGGACAGCTGGCGGCATCCGACGCAGCCGGGATAGTTCGGGAATGTCACGGATCACCCCCATCCCCCCAAAGGGGGTGCGACTGCAAAGTGCAGTCGATTTACAACGTTCAGTAACGTGCCTCTACTAAACTTGTAGTATGAGACGGTATTACTTGCCAAATTTCATAGTTCTAGGTCTACGGAAAGTACCCCATAGATTTTGGTTTCCTTGAGAGAGGTTGCCATTGATCTTTTTTTATGTTATCTTAGAAGTTTGATAGTTTTTCCGGCTTCAAGGGATCATAGACCTGAGTATATGGTTCAAGTTTCAACACGATACCTCCACGCGTTTTCGAGATAAAGGATCTTGCCAGACGGACAGACACAGACCGACGGACGGGTGGATGGACGGACAGACAGACAAAAAAGTGATCCTATAAGGGTTCCGTTTTTTTTTTTGCTTTTGACGTAAGGAACCCTAACAAACACGCGATTAATCGGTAATTAATATTATTACTCTCTACTAGAGTCTGTGCGGAAAGAGAATAGGCGTGGCGAAAAACGGAACTAACCTACCCAGTATGGCAAATACGGCAAATATTTTTTTCTTCGGTAGAAAGGCATTACAGCGCCCCCCAATTTTAATCCTGTTCTCTTTCCGCACAGACTCTATGGAATTACCCGTGTATGAAAAATCATAATAACATCGAAATCAATGGCGGTCATTCTAACAGTTGCCTAACACATAAGTGAGGAATTGAAATATGTGCATAATTAAGCCTTAAAACACTAGTGTGATCTTATTATAAAACTCTCCTTCGGCTCGCTTCATAAAACAACACTCGTAAGTATTTTAAGGCGTCTCATTTAGTATCAATTGCATAAACGATTATTAAAAGTAAGTTTTTTTTACATTGAATGTGACGTGAAGATAATTTTATATCGAAAAGATTTTTCATCAAATTCTCTTTTCTGTTTAAATTGAAGTTTTCGTTTTAATTAAGTATAAAAAGTTAGCAAACGAAAAGAAAGTCCATAAATTTATGCTTCAGAGATTTAAGTGAAGATAGTTTAGCGCTGAATTTCTAAGTTAATATTGATATTGTAAAATCTAATTGAAAACTACTTTAAATGTTTAACGAAGTTTAATAAAATCGTGTTTTCGAGTTGTTTTCATAGTTAGGAAGAATAAGAATAATTAATTTACTGATTTATTTAACAATATACATTAAATATAATATAAAACATAGTGCTTTATAAATTAAGAAATTAAAGTAAAACGTAAAACTAGATTAAAACTACACTTAACTGAAAATAAAAAGGTCGGGCCCCTTCGGCAGCGTGCCCATGACGCAGGCAGCGTTCCCGCGCTGAATAGCGATTGCTAATCTTTGCGCGAGACCACCATTAATTTACTGTGTTGATAGATCGATCCGAGCGCCGTGCAGTGCTCGTCGACATCTCCATCCCCCATGACGAGATCCTCGTGAAGGCCGAGAAGGACAAGCTCAGCAAGTACCTTGACTTGGCTCACGAGGTTACCGCCATGTGGGATGTTGATTCGATGATTGATTGATTCGATAAGATGAAGATTGTTCCGATAGCCGTTTCGGCGAACGGGCTTATAGCGAAAAGTCTCGATCACCATCAAGAGACTCTCGCTAGAGCTGGATCAAAGGTCAGATACAGAAAGCGGTACTTCTGGCCACGGCGCGCATAGTCAAGAGGTTCCTCTCTCTGCAGCCCTAACCACCGGTAGCTTGGGCCCGGGCAGGTTAGGTTTTTAGGGTTCCGTATTTATAATGTGTTTATATTTTGTAATTTCATGTTGTATTTTACTTTTTATATACATATGTATTGTAAAAAGCCTAATCTAAGAGAATAAAGATATACCGAAAATTAATTTACCAAATATGTACATAATCATTTCCAAATTTTTTCATATCAATAAGTAGTTAAAGCCTTGGATTAGCAGTCAGTGGCTCATACGTTATACCACTAGACTAAAAGGCTTAAAAAAATAATTAGAACGCCCTTCTGCAAAATTTGGGCGATACCTTACAACATTTAGGGGTACCGCAAATTTGAAGATTTTTTTGAGTAAAGAATTTAAAAATAATTGTATATTATGTTCCTAGCGGTTTTTTACAAGTTTGTATAGTTTTTTTAAGTAACAGGCTAAATTCGTTTTTCCAGATCCGCAATGTAATGCTACTCGCCCAATTTTACTCGCCAGTGGTAAACCTTAGCTTGTGTCGTGAATTTTCCATCCTTAGGTAGGTACTTTTGTACAAAACGTATCTTAATGCGAAATTCTCATTGGTAACTAAAAAAGAGGGTGTAGGTATACATTTGAAGGGTCCACGCGGAGAGAACATGTCTAGTCACTTGAGTAACTTTTTGAGTTATAGCGGTTTGAAAGTTAGTCATCGGGAATAATTACTATGGTAACCATTTTTTTTTAAAGTGAAAAAAGTTATAATATTTTAAGATATCCACCTGTAATCAAGTGGTAAGTTATAAATCATTGCGAGCTCTACATTTTGAGATAAAAATCTCATTTTCAAAAAAAATGTGACTGTTTTCCGTGGACCCTTCATTTTACGACCACTTACACCCTGTACAATGCCGAGGTTGTTTCAAAACTTCAAAGACTTTGCCGGCAAAGTCAGCCGTTATGACAGGTACACAAAGGCACTAACCCTCTGTGCAAGAACGACGTACGCGACGTAATTGTCTATCAAGATACGCCCTTTTGAAGGAAACTACCCTCCGTGCAAGAACGATGTAAGCGACGAGATAATGCATGAAGTTACGCCCTTTTGTGGGGTGTCGGGTCAGTCACCCCGGGGCTCGGTAACCCACTTTGTTATCTATCTGCGCTTTAGGGTTCCCCTGGAGCAGAGTACAGTCAGCGAAAAAACATGTCGTCTATACAGAGTGTCTTTTTAAGATTGGCAAACATTAGTTTTTTTTATCTTCACAGATAATTCAACAGCATTTTTGCAGCGCATCTAATTTGTTTGTGGAGGCGGACACGGCTGGTTTCGGTCTTTCTACGCGCAGCAACTGGTCGCAAAAGTTGACCAAGCTGCTAGTCAAGCTTAAAAAAACGGTTAGTTTCGGTACTCAACAGAACTGCCTCCCTGATGCAACGCGTAATAAAATTGGCACAGGAGTTTATGCCTGTTCAATGTTCAAATCGTATTAGGGCGATTCCGCTAGAGACGAACCTTGACATCAATTTTCAAGTCCCAAAATTTATTACTTTTTTTGATACCATCGTGTAGGCTGAGGTCTTAAATTAATTGTTTGGACTTAACTTCATATTCAGGATGTTAAAGCGCTTGAAAACCTTAGCATTCTAAGATTTAGGACCAACTGCGAATCATACGATGTTGCACCCGCGATCGTTTTAACAGTGAATAATTGATTGATAGTTTCAGTTTTTAATACTTTTTTTATGTTTCTATAGTTGATTGTTTATTGTCTTTCAATATAAATAGGCAAAACATTTTAAATATTTGACAGTTAAAAGATATTTCTGTTTTTATACTGTGATCCGGAGAGGTGGGCCGATTTGGTTGCACCCGCGATAGCACTTTAACCCTCTCTTGTGGCTATTTAAACATTTATTTTAAATTCTTATACACACATCTGAAAGAGGATTTGAGAGGTTAAAATGTAATCCTTAAAACAATATTTTTATAATAAATGTTTTTCGTTTTATTAGGAGGAGGCCTTGAATGAGTCAAAATGTTGCACCCGCTATAGTGGAATCGCCCATTACTAGCAGTTACCCGCGGCATCGCCCGCGTTGTTCCCTTCCCACTCTCCTAAAGGAATTCTTTACCGGTATATAAAGTATCCTATGTGACTATAATATAACGGGGTAACAACTGGATAAGATGCAATTTTGGCGTGCAACTTAGATCTGGTCCTGGATTGAATCAGGATACTTTACATCCCGGTAAAGAGTTCCCTTGGGACATTAAAGGGAGTAACGCGGTCAAAGCCGCGGGTAAATGCTAGTAACATATGAACATTGAACAGGCATAAACTCCTGTGCCGATTTTATTTTTCAAAAATTGAGCTATTAAATAATACCAGTTTCAAACGCTAAACATTGCTAGTGATTTAAAAAGCACCTTGTATATTTTATTGCAACAGTTTTTTTTTGTATACGGTACCCTGGTGGACCGTGACTCTTACTCGCCGTTTTCCTGTTTTTACCCCTTTATTTAAATCACACAAAAACTCCAGTTTTGATGCATTGTTTCCATTTTAATTACAAATTACGTGGCAGAGTAATATTTCTTGCTGCACGCATTTTTACTGAATACTTTCATGCGTCATTGGCTGTATTGTAATTTTATAACTGTTTGTTACAGTATTGAACATGATAAAATGAGGGTAGCTATTAAAACGTAATTAAAAACGAACCTTAAATTATTGGCATTAAAGTTTAACTCTCTACAAAAGGTAATAGGTTCATATGCGGGATCGAAAAAGTTGTTTGTCGAACGAATGAAATAACGCAGTTTAAAAAATAAAAATGATTGGTAGGATTTAGCAATTTGTTTTTCTGCTTTCATGCTTTAGTTACAACGATTAAAAAAGGGTGGCAAGCTTTGATAAAATATTGCTGGAGTTTGACCATAGTATTTTATGATTTTCAGTAGCTCACTTTTGGTTTAAAAAATACGACTTTTGCATTTTAATAGTTGTTTTCAATACGGACATGTAAATCAACATTTGTCATTTTAATAATTTTTCATAAATGTAACATAATAACAATAACAATGTATGATTCAATTTATACAATTATCTTTTTTTTTTCAATTTATGCTACAACAACAATTCTGTTATAATTTGAAAGTAGGCACTCTAATTACAAACTGTAGATTTAATACTTAGTCCGCCATCTAACGGATGAGTGCGTTAACTGTCAGTGTTAGGGTAAGCGCAGTGTTTGGTTGACCAAGCGATAATATGGCCGTTGCCATGGCATTCACTAAGTAACGCCGACATATTTAGCTAGATGGCGCTACTAATAAATACCTGACGATTTTATTTGTTGTAACACTTCGAAAAAAGTTTTTCTATTCTTATTACTATTTATAAACAGGGCTTATTTACTAAATTATTAGTGTGTTCGTTTCTTTGTCATTAAAATAATTTTTCCAAAACAAATCCATATAAAGAAATTCATCATATTTGATTTAGAAATTTCATTAGGCAGCTTATAAAATACCGACAACAATCAAAAGAAATTAATTAACGCATCAAATTATGTTTTCAAAACTGCGCGAATTAAATCAATTACTTACACTTTACTTTCTTTCGTTCCATCCTTTCGACTTCGTACTTTCGTTCATTTAAAAAAAAAAACAAAAACTAAAAAAGCCCGACTCCAGTGCAAAAAATACCGTGCATTAATCTGCTGTTTTGTTTTTTTTACAAATTTTACGTATCCATGACATTCGCGTTATCAAGACGAATCTAATGATGTATCATTTATCAAAATCGGGTGTGTCGTGGAGTAGTTACGAGCGGACATAGGAACGGACATACCTACATGTATGTACAGGTCAAACACATAACCTCTCCTTTGGGCTTCGCCGCAGTCGGGTAAAAAGAAGCTGATTCGCTTCGTCATCAAATAAACCATTTCAGTTTTCGCTAGGCTCGGCAGGGACTGAACCCTTACATCCTGTATATCAATTTGTGCAGAATTCCTTACAAGCATAAATAATTTGGCTGTACCACCTACTAGGTAAGTACAAGAAACTAACGTAACAATATTTTTCATTTTATTACAATATGCTGCAGAAAATTAATATCGTTACCTTTACCACAGTATAATAGCAGCGGAAAAAAACCTTTCTGGCCAAATGTAGACATAAAATGATGTACTTACACAACACAGGTAGAGTCTGTGTGGAAAGAGAATAGGCGTGGCGAAAAAAAACGGAACTAACCTAACCAGTATGGCATTTTTTTTTTGCAAATACGGTAGAAATAGAAAAGCATTACAGCGCCCCCCCATCTAAATCCTATTCTCTTTCCGCACAGACTCTAGTAATAAAGAAAGCCCTCGATCGCATATTTACGTCCCTCGCTTGCAGCTCGGGCCGCAAACATCTGCGATCTCGAGGTGTGTAATGTATTACACGCAATAAAAGTAAATATAAGCGCCATCTGCCATTGAGCTTTCATCATCATCATTTCACCATAGACATGGACAATGGACGTTCCATTGCTGAAAATTAAGTCTCCCCCAAAGTTCTCCTCGTTCTTCAAAAACTTCCAAAGCGAACGGCAGTACATTTTTTGCCGCCAGCGGCGACCTTAAGCAGGTCGTCAGACAGACCAACTTGTGGCACTGGTCCTTCCTTAAGGTGATTCGAGTCGGTAGGTTTTCATACAAGCATAAAGAGGGTCATTGTTTGCTTCCATGGTATAATTTATGTTTAAAATGTGTTTTATTTTATAGCTCGATACACTTAATTTGCGCAAAGTCACATTCGAACTCTCAAAAAGCCAAAATAATATATAATTTTAGGTAAAAACGTTTAGTTTCAAATTATGCTTATAGATGCCTTGAAGGCCCAATTGCACGTTAGTTTTTGTTTTTTGAGATTTCTCATGTCAATTCACGCAGATAAAATGTATCAGGCTAAAAAAAACACATTTGAAATAATTATAATAAATGCCGTGGAACCAAACGATGACCCTCTTTACGTTTGTATAGAAAACCAACTGACTCATCTCATCATCATTATCATCATCTTAATATCCACCTAAAATAGGATCAAAGGTAATAAAACGCAACCATATCATATTCATAACAATTTTATTGAATTAAAACAAATATCACAGTCGAAACACACTAAACCTATCTACATTCATCAATCATTACCGCCCCAGCCAAGACGTCAGCACTTCCACGGGATTAAACACTTTTATTTCCACGTCCTTCTTCTTCTGAGCCACCTCCTCAGATTTATACAAGAACATCCCCTTAGTCTTACTACTACACCCGTATCCTACCTCTACTTCCTTCCCTTTACACTCCGCCTTCATCAGGTCCTCCCAGCTCGAGCATTTCTGCCCTTTAAGGAATCTTTCGTTCCTTACTGATGCAGCGAAGAGCCTCCACGCTTGTGCGTGGTCGCATTCCAAGCTAATCCTTCTGTTTTGGCACTCTGGCTGCTTAATGTCCACGCCGTTTACATAAACATCTAAATCCCCTATAGGATCCTCCAACCCTAATACTCCAGCGCTTGTATGAATGACCTGCACAAACTTAGCATCACTTTTCGCCAGCCTGAATCCCTCCGCTATGCACGGCTTGGCTGGATCCAACGCTGTTATCCTGGTTAAATTCTTTCTCATGCCCTGCTGCACCATCTTCCCTGTATTCCCGACCACATGAGCGCCTAAACTGAAGCCTATAAGATGTATATTATCTATTTTATATCCTTGTTTATGGAAGCTTTTTAGGAAGGCGTATAGGAGTTGCGCTAAAGAGTTGACTCTTGAAGCAGAGTCGACATAGCCCCGGCAGAAGGATAGCCGGGTATCCAAGACTAGTACCATGGGTATCTTCTTTAATAGAGCTCCTACTAGAGTGGTGGTGGATTCGTCGGTGGGGGTATTCCACCACCCTGGGACGTAGAGGACGATGGATTGGGGGTTCTTGTCTCGGAGCTGGCGGGAGGCGTCTCCGACGCGGTAGCTCCTGCTGCCGGCCTTGGTGAACTCCACCAGGTCGATGAGAGGGGCCTCGAAGATAAACGGGCGGGAGAAGAGCACGCTGAGGGGCAGGATTTTACCTGGAATTGAGAAGGTACTGTATTAGTCGGGTGGATTTCAGAGCGTTTCAACCGCCGTCATCACCTACCCCTATATTATAATGACATATTTTTAAAAATTACACAATATTTGCATCGAAATATAATGTATCTACCGATAACGTCTAACAAAATTGACGTTGAAAGTTGGCCCACAACGCCCACTTTTTAAAATCAATACGTCTTATGTATCAAGCGGTATTGATAACCAACTTAAGAGGAAACAGGAGGGCAGTTTTTCCATACAAACGTAGTCCCCTGTTTCCTCCCTGGATAATGCCAGTAGAGCAATAATTTTTTGTCCAAAAATCTATGGCTACTATTGATATGTTCCTATGTTTTCCTTTTTACGATAAATTGATTCCCAAAAGAGATATTAACCTTCAAAAACCTTAAAAAAATGCCAGATTTTCCGCTGTGTTCACACATCCAGAAAACAAATTTGACTAGATTATTAAAAAAAAGGAAAAAATTAGTTAAATAGGTTAAGTTTTGGGGAAGAAATCAGGGGACTACGAAACGTTGTTTTCATGAAATTTTAAAAGGTATTTTCAGTCCAAGCTGCAGTTGTCTCTATCGCGCTCTGCATGGGAGAGGCGGGCAGTGCGGGACAGCGACACATTTTACAAATACCTAATTTTCAATTCTCCCTGCCTTACTGTTTCCTCTTAATGTTTACTATGTGTAAGTCTAAAATTATTTATGACAAATATTAGTATTAAGTTTGAGAAGTCTTTTTTGTGGATAGGTTGCATGTTGCATATGGTTTAAAAGGCAAAAATCTGTGATTGGTTACAAAGTCTACTGACGTGAGAATTTCATTTGCCGCTACAGTTTTTTCTTCCGTACTAAGTGCTAGCTGCTCCCCGTTAGTACTTATTCCGTAGGCTCGATTTTGTGCTTCAGTTACGCTTCCATTCTTATTATATTATTTCAGGGTGTATTTTCGCTGGCGTAATATCTCTGGCCACCAATATTTAAAAGATTCCTCCTCACTAGACTGGCATTCGTTGACTTGTTAGAACTTGACTGATTCTACATTGTAACCAAAAGCGCCAATTCTAATAAGGCAGAATCTTCTCAGTATTCGCCAATATGTCATGACAGCGAAATTACGTTTTTGAAAATACACCCTTCAATGAATATTTGATCAAAACATGAAGAAAGTAGGTACAATTTTCGGCTTTTATCAAAAAATTGAGGATAGTTTTTTATTGCGTGCCTGTGACATGAGAATATTCAATGTTCATTCGTTTGTTCTTTGTGAGCATGTCGACAAAGCCCCGCTTTGCGGGGCTTCTATTTCCGCTCTAAAATACCTAACGAACCTAAACCGGTTAGTCTAGAGGGGATTTAAACGGTTTTCTCGAAAATCTGTATATTTATCCGACAGCATGTAAAAATCAGGCTCTGAAATCTAGACTTTTTATTTTATTTAATACCTACGCAAGCAGAGGTGACGTAGATGTCATTGTTGGTATAAGTTAGGAATAACCAGACACGACGTCATCAGCGAGGGGTGAAGGTTGAGTCGTTAGCATTGTTGAGAAACATTAGTCTAATAACTCGGTAATCTACGCAACACAATACGAGTACAAATTTAATCTATCATTTAGTACAATTCCACAAGCCATCATCTCTGATCCTGCGTGTTTATACGAATAAACACGCAGGATCAGAGATGATGGCTTGTGGAATTGTACTAAATGATAGATTAAATTTGTACTCGTATTGTGTCGTTTACGCAAAGATCAACAAAAACCGGCCAAGTGCGAGTTGGATTTCCGTACTACGGTCAAGAAAAAGACGCCAAAAAACACGTTTCTTGTATGGGGACCCCTTGTTATTTTTATCTTTATTTTGTTTTTAATTTGTTGTTATAGCGGCAACAGAAATACACATTATGTGAAAGTTTCAAGTTTCTACCTATTACGGTTCAAACGATATAGCCCTGTGACCGACGGACAGGCGGACAGTGGAGGCTTAGTACTAGGGTTCCGTTGGCACTCTTTGAGTACTGAACCCTAAAAATCCGATTGCTGGTGAAGTCCAATCTAGAACCGAGCCAACTGAGCGGTCGCAACAGTATCTACACATATCTAGAATACCTATACTATGTACATTAAAATAAATATTTTTCCAAAATAAATAAATAAAAATAAAACATGATGACGGCACGTTTGGCTTAGAGCAGGGGCCTCCAAACTACGGCCCGTGGGCCGGTCCAATCCGGCCCGCGGGCCGTAGAAGAGCCATTCCGCCATTCCTAATCACCCCAGTTGACCGTACTGTTTAACAACTTTGTATAGGTATTACTATGTATTATATTTCGGAATAATAACACTTATTATTTTATTCACGTATTTATTTGGACACACTTTATATCCGTGCCAGGCTTGACAATACAAGAGAGCGTTCCAAATCACGCATATCCCACAGTCTCCCGGGCTATTTTAAAACTACTCTAGTTTTGAAATTACTCTAAATATTTAGAGTGACTAAATAACAATAGTTACTTATAGACTAAGATACTATAGAACAAATTAAAACATCTTGGCATCATTTATGCATAAATACAAGTTTAACCTTGGCCTGCGACATTTTTAATTTAGTCTAACTGCTATCTATATCATCATTGCAGTACACCATTTGATCTATATGACGTTTCCAAGTCATGCCTTGGACATCAATTAGGTAAGTTAAATTTGGGACAGATTCGGAGATAATTAAGCCCACTATCCAAGGTTTATTACCTTTCCTATAGTCCCGAACCATTACTTTTTGTCCAATGTTAAATTTAACTTTCCTATCCTTCGCCTCCTCTCTTCCCAGTTGCCTATCAGATAGCATCTCGGCTAAAGGTGGAGGCCTGAGACAACTAAATCTATTCCTCAGTTCTCTCCCCAGCATCAAACGGGCTGGCGTGATACCCGTAGTCCGTTGAGGTGAACTTCTATAATCGAATAAGAATAAATTTATAGCTGTGTTCATATTACATCCACTTTCTCTAATTTTAGTAACTGAAGTTTTGAAAGTTTGTACGAATCGTTCTGCGGCCCCATTTGTTGCTGGGTGGTAGGGCGGAGAAAATGTTTGTTTAATATGATTCTTTTTACAATAACTCGTGAACTCAGCACTTGTAAATGTAGATTGGTTATCGGTTACTAGGTGTATGGGATATCCATACCTAATAAATAAATTGTCAAATACATCTATTGTTTTAGTAGCTGTCATATTTGACATTTCAAACACTTCCGGCCATTTACTGTAACTATCTACTATTACCAAGTACATTTTATTATAGAAAGGACCTAGAAAATCTGCATGGAGTCTGTACCATTGTGATGGTGGAATTGGCCATGGCTTTGGTGATTTTGTAGGATTTTTATAGTTTGATAAACATACAATACATGACTGTCCTATTTTTTCTATTTCTGAGTTTAAATTTGGCCACCAAAAGTAGGAACGGGCTAATTCTTTCATACGAACAATTCCGAAATGTGATTTATGTAGGCTTTTTAAAATATGTTTTTGAATATTTTCAGGTATTATTACTCTATGCCCCCAAAATAAGCAACCCTGATCTATACTGATCTCTGTTTTTCTGTTGTGGAATGGTAACAATTCTGAGGAAATTAATTTCTTTTCCGGCCAGCCATCCATACAATAACGAATTACTTTATTTAACTGTAGATCAGTTTTTGTATTTTCTTGAATTGTTTTCCAATTTATATTGTCAATTTCGGAATTGTTTGTATAGATCACATGTGTCACATTTTCTTCAGTGCATATTTTATTCATATTACAATCGTTACTAACCCGATTTTCCGGATTTCTGGACAGGTAATCTGCCGGGTTTTGGGTTGTTTTGATGTGTTTTATTTTGTAGTTGAACGCTGATAGAAATATAGCATAGTGCTGCAGCCGCTTTGCAGCCATTTTTGGGATACCTTTTGTTGGTCCAAATATCCTGACCAAGGCTGAACTATCAGTTTCCAACTCAAATTGCCTTCCATAAATATAGTTATAGAATTTTGTAATCCCAAAGACTATGGCCAAAGCTTCCTTGTCTATAGCAGCATATTTTTGTTCAGTTGCGTTTAATTTTTTACTTACATAAGCTACAGGTTTTACCGTCCCATGTACATCACGGTTTGATAAAATTGCAGCTATCCCACAGTCAGATGCATCACATGTTACAATTATTGGAATGTCTGGGTTAAAATGTTTTAAATTTTCAGCAGAGGCCAATTTCTGTTTAATTAAGTTAAATGATTTTTGACATTCTGGTGTCCAGTTGAATTTATTTATTTTAGTACAATCATACAATGGAGTGAGAGTGGTGGCCATGTTCCTTAAAAATCTGGAATAATAAGTAACTTTTCCCAGAAATGATTTTAACATTGTTAGGTTAGTTGGTGCAGGCGCCTTTAACAATGGTTCAATGTTTGATTTTATTATGCTCATTCCATCTTTACTAATACGAAACCCAAACACATCAATATGTCTAGTAAAAAGTTTACACTTTTCCGGTTTTAATTTGAAATTACATTCTTGTAATCTATGGAGAACTTCTACTAAAGTTTCATAGGTTTCTTGCAAGCTTTTACCTGTTACATAGATATTATCAATGAATACAATTGTGTTACGTATTCCTAGTAATTTTTTACACATTAATCTCTGGAAGGAACCTGGTCCAGTATTTACACCATACGGCAAAAACTTATACATAAAAGTTCCAAATTCAGTTACAATTGTTGTTAAGTCTTGACTTTCTTCAGTCAAGGCCGCCTGTAAGTATGCTTCTTTTAGGTCAAGCTCGCAGTAATATTCACCCTGTTTTAATGTTTCAAAAATATCTTCCACGTGTGGTAGGGGATAGTGATCAATTTCCAAATTTGGGTTTAACGTGACTTTGTAGTCACCGCAAAGTCTTACAGTATTGTCGGGTTTTATGATCGGAACCACAGGAGTACCCCATTGACTATACTTTACTGGTACTATTCGACCGTTTTCCTGTAATCGATCAATTTCATTTTTTACCTTATCACGGAGTGCATAGGGGACTCGACGGACCGGCAAAGATTTTGGTGTGGCATCTTTTTTTAATTTCAATGAAATTGCTTCACCTTTAAATTCATCCCATCCTCGTCGCCAGTATTATATTTCGGAATAATAACACTTATTATTTTATTCACGTATTTATTTGGACACACTTTATATCCGTGCCAGGCTTGACAATACAAGAGAGCGTTCCAAATCACGCATATCCCACATCATCAAACATCAGAACTACAATAAGCTACCTGCTGAAAAGCTGGAGGCCACATATTTAATTGATTTAACCAATCTCGCCCCATTAAGCATGGTGTTGAGTTTCTTGTGATGTATATGCTTAAATTTCTCTTTATATTGTTATATGTTACAGGTATGTTGCGAATTATACCTAGTGGTTGTGATATTGTTTGATCAAAATTTCGAAAAGTGACCTTACATTCCTCTAGCTTATACTGACTTAAATATTTCTCTTTATATGAAACAGGCATCACGGATACTTCAGCACCCGTGTCTACCTCAAAGTGCACTTTTTGTTCATTTCCTATGTCTAACTCAACTACATATGGTGGTATTCTACTCACTCTGTCAAAAGCATAAGTTTCATATTCATCATTGTATAAATTTTTTAAATCTTCTAATGCCTGCTCTTCTCTTGGTTCTTCCATTTCCAACTCCAACTTGTTGGTTTGCCGATGCTTGTTTTTAGGGCACATCTTATAAATATGTCCCTGCTGGCCGCACTCAGAGCAAAACTTGTTCTTTAATGTACATTCCTTTTTAGTGTGGTTGGTTTTTTCCACAGCAAAAGCATCTATTCTTATTATTGGTTGATTTTGGTATGAACTTAGGCCGTTGTTTACCGGCTTGCATAAATGAAATACTGGTTTCCTCTCCGCTGGATTGTTTGCAAGCTGCTTCCACTGTTCTGGCTAGTTGAATGACCTTTTCCAATCGAATATCTGCAGATTGTTTCATTAATTCAAATTTTACTAATTTGGAGTACACACCATCAATTAATTTTTCTTTTATTTGGTCTTCTTCATCCTTAAAATTACATTTTTTGGCTAGTCTTCTTAAATTAAGAACATAGTCTTCGATAGACTCTGATGGGAGTTGATTACGCCTCCTAAAGTCGGCCCTATCTAGAAGTGGTGTTTGTGTTTGAGTATACTTTTGCTTCAATCTTTGACACAACTCTTTATAACTTAAAGTAATGGGTTTCACTTTTTCGCACAAAAGTTGTAATGTTTCGAAGACACGCGGCGTTAATTTCGTGATTAGTAATGGCACTTGTTTTTCCTGCGGAACGTCATTCAAAATGATAAGAGATTCCATTTGTTGTTCGAAAGTATCCCAGTTTTCTCCATCGAATGGTTTGATTTCATAACCAGCCATAGTTTTACCGCTTTTATTACGCTCGATTGTTGTCGGTTTGCTAAGGTTATGTTCTTTGTTATGATAGTGATCGCTTACTGTTTTCCGTAGTATTTCTAATGTTGCGTTTCTCGGACACGGCAACCCTTCTTCTGCTAATATTTTAATGAGTATTTCTTTAGAACATCGATAAATAAATGTTCGTTTTCCTTGTTTAATCAAATGTATTAAGTCATCTCCAGTTAATTGGTCCAAGTTGCCTACATTGCTATCTTCATCTTCTGTCAATGGCATTGTTACGTTCCGATTCACGTTCTACCACGTTCAATTTCGAAGTGACGTTTAGGTTTTCCTTTAAGTTGTAGATAACCTCAAATTACGCTGACTGCCAATTCCGATAATGAAATGAAGTAATTAATTTCTTACAACATTACAAGTAATTAATTTCTTACTTGTTTAAAGCGTGCGGCACGTTCTTACGTCCTCGTCGCCAGTCTTATATTTCGGAATAATAACACTTATTATTTTATTCACGTATTTATTTGGACACACTTTATATCCGTGCCAGGCTTGACAATACAAGAGAGCGTTCCAAATCACGCATATCCCACACTATGGTGCAATGAATGAATTAATAAAAATCCGTTCCTATGTCCGCTCGTATCGTAACTACTCAACGACACAGATTTTGATAAATGATACATCATTAGATTCGTTTTGATGGCACGAGTTGGGTATAAAATTTGTAAAAAAAGCAAAATGGCGGATAATCGCGGTATTTTTTGCACCGCAGTCCGGTTTTTAATATATATTCATAACAATATTGCAGACTCGTTTATTACGCGGTATAAAATGCGAAATCAGAATAAAATATGCGACGGTCAGTGAAGGCGACGGCCGCCCCTGAACTTGACATTTGCATTCCCTTGCGATCAAAGGAAAACAATAAAAATATACTCAACAATCACATAAATTAACCGAAGTGTAGTGATATCGTAAATTGAGGTGATTCGAGTCGCTTTTCCATACAAACAAAAAGGGGGTCATCACCCATGAACCTGTGAAGATTCATAGGTGGGTTTTGGTTAAACGCTTAAACGATTCTGAGGAGAATTTTGTAGTAATATAATTTGGCTTTATGTATTTTGAACCGTATACATATTTAGCACTATAGATTGTAAACGTAATGAATTTAGACCGTATAATACATAAAGTCAAACTGCAGAACGTACGGAATTCATAACATCTTTTATCATAAGATTACAATATATACGGTCTAAATTAATTTAGTTTATAATCTATAGTGCTAAATATGTATACGGTTCAAAATACATAAAGCCAAATTATGTTACTACAAAGTTCTCATCAGAATCGTTTAAGCGTTTAACCAAAAACGTTTGTTTGGCTTGTAAAATATCTGGAACACGAGAAATTTTATCTTAGTCCTCAGGTAGCGATGCATCAGTGGCGTGGCGTCCAAAGAACTCGATTCCTACCGGCTTACCTAATATTAGGCACTTGACCATCTTATTCTACAGCTCTTAAGGAAAATGTACCCCAAATCTGCACCGGCTTGCCCAAGTATATCATTTACGCCGCGCCACTGCGATGCATAAACATTTATTGGTGCGGCTGTGTCTGTGGGCGATTGGGCGGCGAACACCAGCATTTAGAGTCTGTGCGGAAAGAAAATAGGATTAAAATTGGGGGCGCTGTAATGCATTTCTACCGTATTTGCCATACTGGTTAGGTTAGTTCCGTTTTTCGCCACGCCTATTCTCTTTCCACACAGAATCTACCATGAAACGGGTCGTCTACTCGTTTGTTCCTTTCATGGTTTAAAGAACATGATAGTTCCCCAATTATTTTGTCGATTCGATATTCTACATTCATATGTGTATCGATTTTATATGAAATAATAATATTCATTTTGTACTTCGATATATCTGTCTTACGACCAATCGTGTTGTATGTATTTCGAACTTTATAGACTACGAATACTATTTTTTAGATTTTCGACATTCTAGACATATGTGTATCTAGCTTATCACTTTCGATCTTAGATATTTTGCTACGTAACCAATGAAACACATGTCAACTATGATGTCGTGGAAGCGAATGATGACCATCTTTTTATTTGTATAGAGAACCGACAGACTCGCATCAACACGGTTTATTAACCCGGATATGTTCAATAGTTACTTCCGCAGTTAAAAATAAGATGTTTATTTTATACCATTAAGTATACTGTTATCATAAATACGTAATTAGTTAGTTTCAATTTATATTTAGCTCGATCTTGAATAATTTATAGTATGTTATGCAACAGTTGACCGAGAGTGTACTTTGACAGAGTGGAAAAGCTTTTATGCCACACCTAGCCAAAAAGTGGCTTTTACCGCACACTACGCGTACGGAAAAAGCCGCTTTCTGTCCAAGTGTCGACATAAAATGATGTACACAACACGGGAGGTCATTAAGAAAGCCCTCGATCGCATATTTACGTACCTTGCTTGCAGCTCGGGCCGCAAACATCTGCGATCTCGGCCTTTCTTTGTTTTACCACCCTAGTTGTGTAATGTACGATAAGCTTAAACACGCTCTGGAGGGAATAAAAACGATTACACAGAGCGCAGTCCTAGCCTATTAGGTATACCTATAATAATGGTAGGTATAATTAATTGTTCACCAAATAAAATGATGATGATGATTATACTTTTCATTACTAAATTACGCTTTTGGTGTCAAACGCCAAGCAAAATAATAATCTTTGAGGGAGGCCTATGTTCAGCAGACGTCTCTGGCTGGATTGGAATGATGACGATGAATTTAACCCTTAACCAGCTACGAAAGGCCTGCCAGACCTTTTCGAATGTAAAATTGAAAATATATAAACCAGTGTGTATCGTACCAGAGCGTTTTCCAAAAAAATACCGGGGTAGCTTTTTTTACGTATAAGTTTCGAAAGTACTAACGATTCTGAGCCAGAAAAACCTCAAAAGTCCATATTTTGAGAAAGTAGTTACCCCGGCGGTATTTTTTTTAGAAAACGCTCACCACCGTCTGAGTTCATACACCTAGGTACCTTTTCTTTGTGTCCATTCGAGCCTCGTAAAGCACTTAAGAGGTGAAGATGGGTATTTGATTGGATCTGGTAGTTGTAAAGCCGCGGTCAGCGGTCTGTGATCTGTCACGGTCTCTGAGACCGGTGGTAGGTGTTTACATGATTTTCAAATTATTTTTTTATTTCTGGAGATCATTTTATTTTCGACGTTAAACCTGTAGAAGTAACGCATAACTGAACACAATATTAATTGTATACCAGATATTATTTTAGGCAAAACTTTCGGACATCAATTGCGGTATCCCAAAAAAATAAGGTCTAGTTTTTATATATTTCTTTATATGAAAGAAACATGTGGTTTCTTCATTGGTTTTTAATGGTTTTCTGGGTGTTACGGTGGACGAATGGTTGAGTCGCTGGGCCGGAAATCCAGAGGTACCGGGTTCGATTCCCGATCTGTTCACAGGTGAGCGCCATTTAATTTTTCTATGTACTGTGATTTCTTGTATCTATATATGTTTTATATATTTATTCAATAAATAAGGCTAATTTTAGAAACTAATTTCGTTGTTTTTGCAATTAACCAAGTAAATTAATTTAATTTAATTTTCATCATGATTACATAGGTAATCGGCTTGTTTGAGACATGCTTTAAAACTTTTGGATATGTCTGTAAAATATAATTGATTGCGTTTTTTGGCCAGGCAACATTTCGTTTTTTGACAACTAAAATAAAGTTGACATTGACAATTTCAACCATAGTATAGACTAGCCTAAAAGTGATGGGTCCAAAATGGACTTATAGCATAATCAATCCATTTTTTTAAAGATCTTACATGTCATGTCAAAAAAGACAAAATTCGATGCCCATTACTACATTTCGGACATGGATTAGGTATGTGTAGTACTATGGTAGATCACATATTAGATAAAACTTACCAATCAAGATCGTGATGTCACTTTATTAGATGTCAAATAAGGTCAAATGATAAATTACAAATAACTCTAAATAATACTCATTTAAAAAAAAAACTTTACAAAATTGCTGAGGTTGATGAATAAATCGGGCTTAAATTATATAAATTGAATTTATTTTTGTATGAATTTGCGCTTAATAAGTACTTTAAAATATTTAAATCCGAACTATTATTTTAAAATAATTCTCAAATACTTGGAACTTTTTTTATAAGGGCAATATCAAGTTCGGGTCTCCTAGACCTTGGGTAGGTTGTGTGTCAAAAATAAGACGTAGGTAGTTAAGGGTCAAGATTAAACCAATCATTGCACAATTACTTACAACCTACAATAATATTTAAATTAGTTACCATGATTTCAAATAACATAGGACCATACAAGTTTCGCTCGAAGGTTGGTTGAACGGACAACCTTTAAGGTCGTATGTCACTATGTATATGTGTCGTGTTTAGGGCATGCAATCCCCGATAATTCTCGATACCGGTACCGAGATTCGGTATTACGCTACTTTCCTGACAGATCAAATCAGTTACTTTTTATGAAGTGTCAAAACGCACATTCGTCATTTTACTCAAACATCAAATCATCTTCTTATTTATAGTTTTTGATCTTTTAAAAATCATTTAATATGCTAAATAGTTGATGTTTAGTTCATTTTTGCAAATTTTCAAAAGCTGATTTACAGGCTAGCGTGTAGTGTAGTAATTTATATTGACTACAGGCAAATACCCTATTGAGATTCAATAGCGGAATTCCGGTATCGGTATTGGGGATTTATGAAAGTGGAAATCATTTGAATTGTCGTTTCTACGATCTCGCTTGTATCCAAATAACTGTAATAAACTTTTGGTATTGTGTATGCAAAATCACAGTAATAATCAGCCTTAAGGTCTAGCATAAGTACAAAATCAACAAATCTATATACCATCGATGCTAGCCGATCGCCAATCCGATACAAGCCTTGACGTATACAAAGGACAGGGCTAAGCGAGCGCGCAGACGGTTCCAACGCTTTGGCGGTAAAAATAGCGCCAAATCAGTACCAGTCGGCAGTGCGACACGCGGCGCGTGCACTGCGCAGCTGGTTTTTATAGCTGCATTTTTTGTGACGGGGAAAATAGTTCCGAACTGTTTGGATGGGCCTATCCTTACCTACTTTTGAAATCATTGGATATAATGCATAAGAAAATTAGGATGGTTAGCGCGACCGTAAGTCGTAATAAGTATATAACGTGTAAGATGTTTTCATCACACTTGCTCGAAAATGGTGTTGTTACACGTAGGTTTTGCGGGCCGTAAATGAACTATTATGCCCTAGGGCGTAATGGTTTTCTTTTTAAATTTGAAACGCTGGTTCTGTTTCACTCTTATTTGTCATGTTCAAAGGAAACGCCAACTTACTTTTTTAACTTTTATTACTGAAATATTTATTTAAAGAGAACTGTTATTGCAAATACATGTAAACACATATTTCTGTAACATTAATTAAATGTTTAAATAGTGCATTTCAGTATTTTGCAAATATAAGATCAACCATTTTAAGTCTTTACCGCTATGGTTTCCGAACGTGACTTCACATTCGCATTGTCTATGGATATATTCACTAATGTCACTGTCAGTTTTACAATTTTATTTAGGTTAAGTAAGTTTATTTTAATTAGATTTCCTCACAAGTGTGATGAAAAACATTGTGTGTGCCACGGGCGGTAAAGGAATTACAAACTCGTGTTATTAAAGCCCTCGGCTTCGCCACGGCCTTGTAACAAACACTCGTTTGTAATTCCTTACTTACCGCCCTTGATACACAATGTACTATTAACTAATTACTAGCAATTTCTGTTCTTTTAGTCCAATATAATGGAGAAAATGCAATTTTACTTACATGACATTAAATTCGCCGTTTGAACTTGCCTGTATTGTGCAATAAAGTCTTAATAAATAATATAAATAATGATGATAACAAAATGAAAAACCGGAATTCCGGTATTTCGGTATTGGTCCTTATCAATACCGGTATTGTAAGACCGAAAAAATAAGGCCGAATACCGGTTTTTAGAGATTCCGAAATTCCGGTATTGCATGCCCTAGTCGTGTTATGTATGTATAATGTATGCACACATCCTTCGATTTTGATAGTTCAAGTTCAATGCAAACCGCATTTTTTGAGTATGAGATTATATTTAAATATCTTTACAATGTCGACTATAAATCATATAATATTGCCTTAGAAATCGGTCAAGTATGAGTTGACTGGTGATATTATCGTTTTGTCAATTTTCGGACTAAATAGTAGCGATGGGCGAGTCGAGTTGTCTGATTCGAATAACTCGAATCACACTCTAAACGAGTTGATTCGAGTCGAGTTCATTCGCAACTCGAAATAACTCGCATACCTAGCGTTGATACGGACCGGATAACGAATGCAAGTTATGCGAGTGCACGCGAGTCAGCGATTCGCCAACTCGAAACTCAACTCGAAGAACATTCATTTTGATTCGAATTCGCTGAACTCGACTCGACTCGTCGATCCGATTGGCTGCTGCCGCGAAGCGGATTCCATCCGATTGATGCGAGTCGAGTCAAAAAAATCAACTCTTAACATCACTACGAAATATGGCACTTCGTATGTACGTATATATTTTGCCACCCGATGTGCATGACTAAGCTATGGCACTTAGCTGAGTGGTTCGGACATGCGCCTGTCAAGCAGGGGTCGAGGGTTCGATTCCTGGCTCGTACCATTGAGTTTTTCGGGATTATGTATGAAATATGACTAAATTTTTACCATTCGGTAAAGGAAAGACATCGTGAGGAAGCCTGGAAACATTCGAAAAGACAAAGGGGTATGTGAAATTGTGAAAAGTGTAAAGTCAGTCAGTCAGTCATAAATTATAATGATAAACCTCATATATTTTTGATCACACTACATATACAGGGTGTAATCGTTAAGTGTAGCCAGGCGATTATTACGTAAGTGTAGCAGATATCAGAAAACTTTAAACTGATATCGAAAGTAATAGTATTTTTTCTACTCCTGTACTGTTATCTGTATTTTACTTGGTCACGAACACTAATTTATGAACATACATAATATGAGTTCAGGTCAGGCATCAATGAATTTAGTTCGGAAAGTTTTGTTTTTCTTAAAAACCGTAGGAATTTAATTGTTTGTTAAGTTGGTAGTTGTGCATTTTTACCGCAAAGTTAAAATTGAACGCTTAATCCTTGACCTAAGTTTAACCTAGATTTAGAAGTCTGTGGCTGCTAGCAATAACGTAAAGTGACTATAACGACACTAGTGCTGTTATGGGGAATAGAGTATAGACTTCTCTGAACTCATATTATGTATGTTCTTATATTAGTGTTCGTGACCAAGTAAAATACAGATAACAGTACAGGAGTAGAAAAAATCACATTAATAACTTTTCTTAAATAATAGTAGTAATATTAAAAATATTAAACGCTCCCATACATTTAGTACGACGTTCCTTGAGGCTGTAATTTCCCTACCGTAATTGGGATATTGCTGGTAAAGTTATTGATGTAGGTAATTTTACTCACTGGGTATGGGTAACGTACTTTCGATATCAGTTTAACGTTTTCTGATATCTGTTACATTTACGTAATAATCGGCTGGCTACACTTAACGATTACCTACACCCTGTATGTATTGTGGTTTCTTTGTGTGTTGTCAATGTATTAAATTATAATTTCGCACGTACCGACTAAAACAGCTGACGACGAAACGCAATTAGTAAATAAACGCCATGTTATACAAATATCCTCACGCACAACCTTCGGGAAGGCTGTTAGGTCGTGTCACTAGTTTTTGTTGGCCAAGCCAAGTGACAAACAAGCATGCGGTCCCAATTGCGTAGCGTCCATAGAATTCGATTCCGGCTTGCCATAAACTATTATGATTAGAGACCGGATTTGAAGTAGCGATCTCAATATTAATACGGATATGACTAGTGCAATTTGTTAAATACATGGCATGTTGGTTATATGTATAAGATCTTAATTTTTACTGTGCATTGTGCAGAAGAAATATTAAAGAAGAAGAACTTAAAAAAATAAACTATTTCAAAAATTAAAAAACTGTTTTTATTTATTACCGCTTTGACGACCGCTTTAGCTTAGTTGGTAGTGACCCTGCCTACGAAGCAGGAGGTCCTGGGTTCGAATCCCGGTAAGGGCATTTATTTGTGTGATGAGCACGAATATTTGTTCCTGAGTCATGGATGTTTTCTATGTATTTAAGTATTTGTATCTATTAAAAATATCGTCGTCTAGTATCCATAACACAAGCCTTATTGAGCTTACTATGGGGCTACTTCGATTTGTATAAGATTGTCCCCTAATATTTATTTATTATTTATTATTATTTATTTATTACCACCATAATTTTTTGCCCAATATTTATAAAAGCTTCCAAAAAGGTTTTTACTTTTTTGGTCCGGTAAGTTACATTATTTTTGTGTGTAGAAAAAATAATAAATTATACCAGTCGTATCCATATTAATATCGAGATCGCTACTTCAAATCCGGTCTCTAATTATGATATTCTAAGCTCTTATTTTCTTTGCTTGAACAATAAGTACCATCATAATCAACCAGGTAGCATGGACGTATGTAAGAGGGAGTTTAATCGCTGAGGGCAGCGGTCGGCAACCTTTTAGCAGCCAAGGGCCACATAGTAGCTAAAGAAATTGACGCGGGCCGCACTTTTTTACTAATTTGTGATTTTATACAATTCGGAATATAGCGACCGCATGCAGACTGGAATATAGGGCCGCAAGTGAGCGGTTCGCGAGCCGCAGGTTGCCGACCGCTGGCTTAGGGGGTTCAATCGGGTTGGGATCGCTTGGTTACCATGGTTTTTTTTATAAGCTGACATACTTGCACGTCTTACTAACTGTTGCAAAAATCGGACTAGGTGGGGGCCGTGGCGTTCCCTGGGATCGAACCAGGTCGCTTGTCCCGGACCACCTTGAGAGGGTCGGACCAGGTGGGGGCCGAAGCGCCCGGGATCGAACCAGGTCGCTTGAAGTCGAAGAATGTCGAAGTTTTGCTGATTGCTCAAAGTGAGCAACGAACCAGCGGGAAGGTTGAAGCGGATCAACCTGTCCTGTAGAGTGTGTAAATCGAACTAATGGGAGTTTTAGTTGCCGGTTAGCTAAAACCTAGCCCAGCTAAGAAGACTCCGGCAAGAAGCTTAGCTGAGCCCGAGCGACGTCGGAGTGAAAATGTGCTAGAGGTGCAGAGACCTTCCACCGTAATATGTGCTGTCACATTAACACGTCACATGTGACAACATGGAATTACGTATAGTTCCGGTGGCCGCGGGGTGTGACGCTCAATGCCAGTGATTAGGTGCCACCAGCTGTGACATAACTCTGTGACGTAACGTGACATTGCCGCTTATGGCACTAGGAAGAAAGCATTTAAAATGCATGTTAATACCGTACCGTTTGTGTGATGGCATCGGTGCGAAGGACCATGACACCACAGTATAATAGCAGTCATTTTTTTTCCTACAAAAGGTACATCGCGCGCCTTGTACAAACGAAGACACAGTTAAGTGACCATCAGTAGACCTTATTACATTGTAATAAGGGTGACAAGTGGTCAGTTAGCAGTGTCTTCGATTGTATGTGCGCGCGCCGGAAACGAACGCACTACAAGCAAAATTCTACGAATGCGTAAGAACGCCAAAGTACGGATCGCACTGTCTGCGCCACGACCTTGATATGTATCGCGAGCTCCTAAACGGCCGAAGTGTGGCAACTTGTCTGTCTTTGTAATTTATTGACACCAAGCCTTAGTGCCTTTTTACACGTCCCAGTTGCGGCGAAGTGTATGGCCATGTACGTTAGCTTACGCCGGTACGTATGAAAGCTAACGTACATGGCCATAGACTTCGCCGCCGGGTACGGGGGCTACCCGGCAACCGGGACGTGTGAAAGGCACTTAAGGTATTCTCTGCCAGTCAACCATTGCTACCAAATACTAATTTTAATTGCCAATGCTAGTAAAAAACTTTTACGGTTAAGTCTTTTGGTGTTGCAGGTGTCTATGGGCGACGGTGATTGCTTACCATCAGGCGACCCGTCTGCTAGTTTGCCCCCTATTTCATAAAAAAAAAAAGTTTGACGGATAAATTCGCCATACTAAACGGATAGAAATATGTCTCATTTCATAGCATGATACATTTTGTCTACGCGAAACAACGTGAGAAGTGTCAAAAAGCAAAAATATCGTACCCTTGGTCAAATAACGACGCATGTGACTTTACGTCCAAAGTTGCTCAAAAGTCATACATCATACGAACTACATGATACACACAGATCCTGAAAAGTTGTCATTTTGCAGATGCGTCGTTATTTGACCAAGGGTACGATATGATGATTTTGAGTAAAAACTTAAGTTTCGAATCTCGTAAACGGCGTTTACCATAATACATGACCGTTTATATGTTCAAATGTCTTGTTTATCCGAATTTTTAATTCAAATAATTTTAAGCAAAAAACATTTCGAAAAATGATTTTACGTATACAATAGATTACGTTCGTTTCAGGTTTCCTTTATAATTACATATTAAAAGTGTTGCCAGATGGGCCTAATGTGTGTGTAAAGAGTTAGACATATGCCAGAAGGGCTTAATTTTAACACCCTAACCAAGGACCATTAAAACAAGAGGACTGTCATTCTCCATACTTTGGTTCGTGCCCCGACCGCAAGGGGATATCCAGGCAAAAACTAGATGACGCTAAAAAACTAAACATTTAATGATGTTATAATTGAACAAAGAAACATAGTACAGTAACAATTAGTTCGTAAACAGCTAGTAATAAATAAATTCTAACATTGAATTACTGTGTCACGCTTGCAAAGTTGAATAATTGTATATAAGATAATTCGTGTCCGTCAAGATAGCGTACACCGTAAAGATATTCAGAATCTGATGCAGCCAATAAATAGTACCCAAATAGTACCGACGAAATACCTAGGTGAAAAAAATAGTACAATTAAACTTTTCGAAATACAGGGTGATTTCTGGGTCGTGATCCCGGACCAGTTTTTCTGACTCTATAACTGGTCAATATTATCTTATGATAGCATTTGATCAAAACAGCGTTAATTATAATTTTCTTATTTGCAAGTAAAATAAATCTTAAACTAAGTAAATCATGGTCACCCTATGACTTTTGACATACACAGTATGGGAAGCGACAAGACGTCACATTGAGTAGGGTGACCAAATTTTATGCAAAAATGTTTTTTTATCTACTTATAATCTGAAAAATAATTACAAATATTGGTGATAGAGGTAAGAAATTAATAACTAACATCATTAGGTTCATCTTTGAATATTGTATTATGCCTTATTTTCTTGCTCCATGACCCAGAAATCACCCTGTATAAGGCCTGTTCACGGTGTACGCTACCGGGCGTGAAGCTGGCGTACACAGTTTGTATCTCTGGAACGGCTTTGTTTTTGGAAACGCTTTATATCTCAAAAATAGTACTCAAATAGTACCCTAGGGCCCTAAAATTTCACTTCTCTAGCTATCGTAGAAGCCGAAATATTCCATGACTTAACGGTGTACATAATTTTACACCGCAAAGTACCCGGGAATATCTTATAGAAAGAGCTCACTATATACAATGTATTAGATGGTAAGCGATTACAAAGCCAAAATATTGACCTTTCGTTTCCATTTTAGCTTTTTTTTCCTGTTTAATAACTGTTCCTCCAGTAATCACATGTTTATAACGAGGGACTGAATTTATTGATTTGTTTTGTTCCATAAGACTATTAATGTAAAATGAAAAAATTCGACCTATGTTGATATAACGTTATTTACTTCTAATACCATCAGGAATACGTGGTTAAAGTTGGTCGGGTTGTACGGGCCCACGGTGTATGATTGGGTCATAAGTCGAGCGTTTATACCTCACTTCCGTGGACACGTTTTTGTCGTAATCTTTGCTGATTTTAACTGGACATCAGACTATTTATTAGAAGTCGGGAGTCGGGAATAAATTAAAAAGCTACAAAAAATGGCAGGGATCTCGACAAAAATGTGTCCACAGGAGCGGTTTAAACGCTCGATTTTTGACCCGATTGTATTTTGACAGTTATCGTTAGTTACTTTATTTTGATTATTGAATAATACCCTATAACGATTTTTAATAGGTATTTGAATACGTACATGTGGCATCAGCGGTCTTAATGAGCTCTTCAAAATTGTCCGTTAGGAACGGCGGCAACAGGGACCCTATCCCGTCCAGGATGTCCCCCCGCGCCGCTGCCACCATCAGCACCAGGAAGAACTGCATCCCCCTGCCTTGGTTATAGAGTCCTGGTGACGGTCCACTTAGCCCTGGTAGCCTTCGGTTTAGAGCCCAGTTATTGAACAGTTTCTTGAGTTGGTTACAGAGTCCTGGTGACGGTTCACCAAGGCCTAGTCGCCTTCAGTTTATTGAACAGTTTCTGAAGGCAATGTGAGATTTGCTGGACCGTTGTTTTAGTTCTGGTAGAGCTTTAGAGCTAAGTCAGTGGACAGTAACTGTAGATAGTTCAAACGTCTTGTTCGTTATAGAGTCCTGATGAACCGGCTCGATTTGGATCTCAGTTGTTGAACAGTTTCTGAAGGTAGTGTAAGGTTGTTTTAGAGTCCTGGTCGGGCTTTGGAGCCCAATCAATGAACGGTTACCGTAGATAGTTAAGTGGACTTTGCAGCTGAATAACAGTTCTGATGATTCTTGGAGACAAATAGTCGTATCGTTCAGTAGGGGTCCTGGTGAAAAAGCTCTTAGAGGCCAGTTGTTGAACAGTTACTGGAGGCACCACTCCAGGTGATTCTTAGAGCCAGGTGATCGTATCGTTATGTTAGAGGACTAGTGAAGAGGTCCTTACAGACCTTTTAAGTTGTTCAGTAGTTACTGGAGGTAGTTAAGTCAAGTTACTGGTAAAGTGGATCTTCTTGGAGTATAGTTGGTGGACAGTAAGTGGACCCCGGCAAAATTGCTCTCGCGATACGTAGTATCCTTGGATTCGAAGTACCGAAGATGGACTTAATGTTTTAGATCTTAAAGTCTCTAAAGTCCTGGTATACGAGATCCTTAGTAGTGTAGTCTTGGAGTCAGTCACTAAGAGCTGATATTGAGGTCCTCGATGCCAACTCCGTTAAGGCAGTATAGTGAGCTGTAGAATCGACGAACTGACTTTAAAACGGTTACTCTGCTTTTGCCTACTTCTGAACCAGTTAAGTGTTGTCTGAATGAGACTATATCTATATAGTGTTAAGTAAATTAATAAATAATGGCAAGGAGCTTTTATGGCAGGGCTTCCGACTTTTAATTAACTGTTCATGTTTATCACTCGCGACGTCAATAAAACTGGAAAATCCAGTAATTATATTAATTTCAGTTGAAATAAAAACTGCTTTTTAAAACAAGTGTTAAAAAAGCTATAAATGCAATTTAAATGCTAGTTGGTCCATAGTCCAATTAAAGTATCTTAAAAAGATCACAAAGCCGGTAGTTTCGATTGATGAGTTCGTGAAGCACGATATAAACAACGGCGGTAGCATCGAGCCGGGCGGCGCTTGCGCATCTCCGCGGTGGACTGAGCGCGCGGCAGTAGCAACAGCTTGTTACACTTCGCGTTAGTGGTTGACGGAGGTCGATGGAATGCACGAGTTTCATTAAATGTTTAAAATAAGGCTAAAGAGTATCGTGAGTAAACCTGCGTATATCCGCGAAGAAATTCAAAGGTGTATGTCACAGAAATATATCGAGGTAGAAGAAAAAAGTGCATGTACCTCGCGCGCTAAAAAGAAGTGACGGTGACCTCCTTTGCACGCCGTCAACTTCAGTTTTCGTCAATATTATTATCAGATTTGAAAATCTGATAATAATGGTATATGAATTGTTCAAATACCACCAAACGAAATGGAAAATGTATGTGTTCCTTCACTAATTGGGCATTTCTTCAGAAATATGTCTGCGGTCACCTCATTCATCTGGCCCTTTTTCATACTAAAAGTATGGAGACAGATGAATGAGTCGCAGACATATTTCTGGAGAATAGCCCAATTACACTTTTGGCGTCAAACATGCATACATATAGCACAACTGTCTCATATCTTAAATGTTGCTTACCTCTTTGGGTATTTTATAAGGATAATTTTTTATTTTCAGCCAACCAAAATGTATGGACATCATCAATATTTAATTTTTGACCAACTACTTTAGAAATGTCATTTATCAACCTAAAACCGGCACTATAAAGAAACTTTTTTCTTTTGTTTATTTCTATTCGCTAGGTGCAAAGTACTAGGTGGGGGTAACATAATCTATCGTAGCGCGCGTCATGGCCAAAAAAGGAACTTTCAGCAGACCAGCTGTCACTTTTTACTAGCGAAATTTACGTTTTTAGTTGGCAAAGTGCCTTGCAGCAAAAGCCACAAAACACAAAAAAAGTCCGCAGTATTTGTAACCTCTAGTTGGCGCTGTCATCGCGCACCCAGCGAATACGCAACAGACTGTAAACTGCAAATTTTTTTTTTTAAAGCCTGAATAACTTGCAACCCTAGTGGGCGTAGCAATTTTATGACCGGGTGGTCTTCCGTGGCGTTCCCTGGGGTCGAACCAGGTCGCTAGCCGGACCACCCCGACTGTTAAAGTTGTACTAGGTACTTCGTCTTTATACTTTGCCGGATGGTTCGAGGGCCGTACTTTGCTCACCTCTGATGTAGTGGATGGTAGTTTAATGGGCTCTAGCAGAGAAATGGCGCCAATCTGTCTTACATTTCTATGTACCACTTGTACATTTCTATCTAACACTAAATTTTAGATATTTTATTGAAGCATTAACGACTACCAAGGAATTCTAAATATTGTAGAAGAGAAAAATTTTAAAATTATGTCTCGGGAGGATTCGAACCTGCATCTCCTCGGCTATCCGGGCCAACACAGGCGCGTTACCAGACGCTACCAGTGGCGTGGCGTCCAAATAACTCGATTCCTACCGGCTTGCCTAATATCAGGCACTTAACCACCTTATTCTAGCTCTTAAGGCAAATATATCCCTAATCTGCACCGGCTTGCCCAAGGATATCTTTTACGCCACGCCACTGTACGCTACCGAAACTATATAGAATATAGTTTCGGTAGCGTAGACACATCATTTTTCAATTTTTCTCTTCTATAAAATATTTAATTTTAGAGTCGTTAGAGACGGTGCTGATTTGTAGGGGAACTGCATTCCGACTGTTTCGGAACTTAAAATAAATGTCGATATTTTTACGATAAAAATACTGTGATATCGACAATCTTAAAACATGAAATATCGACAATGCAACTAATTATAAATTTCGGCATCGACCTTCGGCCTTGACAATGTATAAAACAAAAACACGGTTTTTTGAAGTCGCTATTGTTGAAATACCTGTTATAAGTAACTGTGATTTTTTTTATTTAATTTATACATTCATTTTCATCGACACAGAGATTTTTAACTGTGACTGACAGTGACAGCTAACACACGACACAAATAAACCTTAAAAACATCACATACTGACCTTACCCATCGAAATACAACTTATGGAATGATGACGTCTAATAAGACTGGCTTGGAAATTTTCCCCACAACGCCCACTTTTTAAAATCAATACGTCTTATGTATCAAGTGGTATTGATAACTAACTTAATGTTTAGGTACTATGTGTGAGTCTAAAATAATATAGTACATTGTGTATCAAGGGCGGTAAGTAAGGAATTACAAACGAGTGTTTGTTACAAGGCCGAGGCGAAGCCGAGGGCTTTAATAACACGAGTTTGTAATTCCTTTACCGCCCGTGCACACACAATGTTTTTCATCACACTTGTGAGGAAATCTGATTAAAATAACCTTACTTAACCTAAATAAAATTGTAAAACTGACAGTGACATTAGTGACATATATCAAGACGACATGTCACGTTCGGAAACCATAGCGGTAAAGACTTAAAATGGTTGATTTTATATTTGCAAAATACTGAAATACACTGTTTAAACATTTAATTAATGTTACAGATATGTGTGTTTATATGTATTTGCAATAACAGTTCTCTTTAAATAAATATTTCAGTAATAAAAGTTAAAAAAGTAAGTTGGCGTTTTCTTTGAACATGACAAATAAGAGTAAAACAGAACCAGCGTTTCAAATTTAAAAAGAAAACCATTACGCCCTAGGGCGTAATAGGTCATTTATGGCTCGCTTAACCTACGTGTAATGACACCATTTTCGAGCAAGTGTGATGAAAAATATATTAAGTTTGAGAAGACTTAATTTTTGGATAGGTTGCATATTGTTTAAAAGACAAAAGTGTGATTAGTTACAAAACTACTGACGTGAAAATTTCATTTACCGTTACTATAGGTATAGTTTTTAGATAGGTATAGTTTGTACTAACAAGGAAATATACCCAACTGTCCGGCTCCGATCTAATTTATTTTGATATACTTATGTTAGAGAGTAGTCTAAAATAATAGACAGGTATTTTTTTTAGCTGCCCTCCGAACTGACCTCCAAAGTACTGAAAAGTGACTAAACCCTCCAACTTCTACCGAAATAAATATTTTGACTAAAAAAAACCCGACCGCGGTGCACTTTAAAAGTGCATAAAATCCGCCATTTTGTTTATTTTAACAAACTTCATACCCAGTGACACTCGCGCCATCAAGACGAATCCAATGATGTATCATTTATCAAAATCGGTTGTGCCGTTGAGTAGTTACGAGCGGACACAGGAACGGACATACATACATACAGGTCAAACACATTACCCTCCTTTGGGCTTCGCCGCAGTCGGGTAAAAAGCACGTGTTTAGTTATATCGGCTCAAACTCATATTTTCCTTAAAAAACACCCTTCAAAGTTTAAGCCCTTTGAGGGTGTTTTTTTTTAGGAAAATAGACGGAACGAAGTTCGCCAGGACAGATAGTTAGCGTGATATAGTAAGAACTAGGAAGTATGATTCCTCGATTTGCGCATTGATAAAAACGTTTAAGAATATTAACGTTCGATCTGAGAAATTCGCCTCACATCACTATGCGCCGTCAATAAAAAACCTGCGTCATATATTTACTTATTTGAATATTAAATTAATGATATGACGTGTCCGGCTATAAGCTAAAATTAGTTTGCAAAAAATACCATCAATTTTGGAAGCGAGGATTCTACGAAACCAAACTCCAAGTGGACAGCTTACGAGATATTCATTCTTGACTACAATCACAGAATAAGAATTAGTACTAAAGTAAACGCCATAATTAGGCGAACTAGTTTGACAGCTCCAGAAGCACAAATGTTGCCAGAGTTAGGCCAGTGATGTTTTGTCGATATTATAAAATTAAAGACTATGACTGTGACTTAATTTATAACCTAATAAGTAAAGTAAGGTGACACGATAAATTCTTGAAAAGATTTAAGTATACATTAATTTCATTCGTTCGTTTCGTTTCATTAATTTATTTTGTCTTTCTAGACCTATCCTGATGCGTGCAATCTATTGTCGATAATATTTTATCGATATTTACCTATGACTATTTAATTTTCTGTGAGCCAAAAAAATGTTTATCTGTCAAACTAATTCGCCTAATTATGGCGTTTACTTTACGTACAGAAGCCTCTCTCCCTAACAAAACTGCCGTAGGTACGCGTCGGACGGCCGGAACGGTACCGGCACCCTACTCCTGAGGATGCCTTATAGCAGTGTTTCTTAAACTTTTTTTTGGTCATGGACCCCCTACATTATTTCGAAAACCTTACGGACCCTTTCCGAATATAATCAGAGAAAAAGAAAATCAAGGGCACATGAAAGTTTGTGTTGAAGGCATAGCCACGGATCCCCTTTCTCGTATCGTCCATGGACCACAGTTTAAGAAACCCTGCCTTATAAGGCCCCAACTAACTACGCGACGCGCCGTCGGCTGCAGTTGTAATGCAGTTCCCATACAAATCGTAGGGTTCCGATACAGACGGATTGCAACCCAACTGCAACTGCAGTTGGGTTGCAATCCGTCTGTATCGGCCCATAGAGAGGCGAAACACGTGTCGAGTTTTATAGTTTTGGGGTGGTATGTTATATGTATTTGCATAGTTTCTTTTATTTTTCATGTGAATGCATGAAAAAATACGCAAGAAATTATAACGGGTTATCACTAATTGACTAATACGTTATCATATCGCGGATTAGCAAAGCAATATTTTTGTTTTAATTAACATGGAGTTCCGAAAAGTAACGCCTGATTTTTTTTAATTTTCTTTGTATCTCTTGGACATACAGTTAGAACCTAAAAACGGTGGACAGCTGCCAAATAGAACTCTGCGACACTAGCACCGGCGACGCCGGCGCATATAAATGGCTGCTAATCCTGAATCCATACATCCGCGTAAGGGGGACGTCCGATTTCCGGGTGATTTACGACTTTTTGATGGGAGGCGTTTAGCAGGACGTTACTCCTAGTCCTAACGGGGCTACATCACGTCACAACTAACTCGTCACTTGATGACTTGGTTCCTAAAAAGTAAGAAACTGGCAGCAACAGAACTCGATTTCCACCGACTTGCCTATTATTTAACCGTGGAGGAACACATTTCATAGTTCTAATAATAGGCAAGTCGGTGGAAATCGAGTTCTGTTGATACCCCACCGGCACTGACTTGGTTTAACATTACATCTCAAAACTTTTTTGTTGTAGGAGAACTGCGTTGCGAGACTTGCATCTTTTTACATGTAATGTATTTGATGGGATTGTTATTTTCTCCCGATAATAGAGTCATTCGATCTGGCAACCCTACTCGCACCGTTCTGATGTGGCCAGGCCTGAAAGCTACTCCCTATAAAGTCCGTGTTGTTTTAGGAAACGACCCATCTAGTCAGCCCGCGATGTGCTTAGACTGACAAGGTCATACAGATTTATAAAAATATATATCATTAAAAATGAAGACAGTCGCCAATCTTCTCCATTGTTAGCTAAACAGGGTCGTTACGAAATCGAATTACGAAGTTTACGTTTACTATTGTCTTATTATGTTATTAGAAGTCACGCCAACTTACCTCACTCCTCTTTTTATTTGAGATGCCTCTGGCTTGTGTACGCCTGCAAAGGTAGATTTTAGTAAAACTACGTGTATTTATTCATTATCATCATCATGAACGTTTCATTAATGGTTAGCGTTGAAAATTCCGGAATATTTAATGTTTTTTCCGGGTTTATTGGAAATATTCGTTTTTTTCCGTTACTTTCTGATTTTTTTCGGAAGAATAAAATGTAATGATCATCCCACCAAAAAAATTCTGTAAAAAACTAGCCAAGTCTCGATGGAGCTGCTTGTTTATCTCTAAAAAGTAATGAAATCTAGACGAAGTCGTGCCAAGTCTAAGGTTCCTTACTGCGATTTCTTTATTATTATAGTTAATGTTGTGTGACTTGGCCTCTGAGTTTATGGGAAATACTAGTTCTATTCTGATGATCATGAGTGAGTGAGTGTCATAAATGCGAAACTTTCTTTCGCTTAACTTCGGAACTAAGTGACTTGAAATTTTGGATTTTAAGTACGTTATTATAGCTTACTGGATGACAAAAATTTCTGCGTTCTGGTCTTATCCAGAAGTTCTCAAATAGGGGCCTGAAAATGCGGCGAAATGGTTCCAGTAAAGGATGGTACGGCAGTGTTTGCTTCAAATAGGCATACGGCAATGTGTCAGCCAAGCTCTAAGCGAAGCGGTAAGACTCCTACCGGGGGTAATATATTACACTAATATTTCGGCTGTGATTTCGGCCCTCTTTCGACTCCTGTAGTTCAAAATTTATCACTAACTTGATTATATGAATGTTTGGGCACTTCCAGGTGGTTTATGAAGATGGTATGATGGTGGTAGGTCATAGGGAAGCGAAAATGAAAGTCAAAAACCATATTTTTAATATTGCCTTCCGTTTCCACGATTATCACTCATAGTAATAAAACAACTTAAACGGATTAAATCGTGTATATTACTACATTTTAAGTCCCGACGTTTCGTAACCCTATTCAGCGTTCGTGGTCGCGGGTAGACCACCAACCATATTTTTCTTAAAAATAGAAACAGATATTTCCTCTTTCTACCGAAAAAAACCGGAAAGACGAGCTGTTAGATCGAGACAGTATTTCACTCCGGCCCACACCGCCTTCAGCTGTATAAGGCGCAGGTCCGTCCACATATGGAATACTGTTCTCATCTGTGGGCTGGGGCCTCCCAGTACCAGCTTCTCCCTCTAGACCGCATTCAACGGAGAGCGACTCGTATCGTCTCCAAGATATTTCAGATCGGCTCGACTCCTTGGCACTGCGTAGAGATGTAGCCTCGCTCTGCATCTTCTATCGTCTATATAACGGGGAATGCTCCGAGGAATTGTTCGGATTAATCCCTGCCGCATCTTTCCGCCATCGTTCTACACGACAATATTACCTAACTGTGCGTTTTGCTAGAAACTTCCTGCCTCGCACGACTGAACTGTGGAATAAATTGTCGCCTGCAATGTTTCCGGACCGATTCGACCTTCAAACTTTCAAGAAAAGAGCGTACTCCCACCTGAAAGGCCGGCAACGCACCTGTGACTCTTTTGGTGTTGCAGGTGTCTATGGGCGACGGTGATTGCTTACCATCAGGCGACCCGTCTGCTCGTTTGCCCCCTATTTCATAAAAAAAAAAATGTTTGGTAAAAGTACGGAATTTTTCCGAGTTATTTCAACGCTACTACCAGGCACAGGCCTACTCTCTTAGGTCAGGGGTCTTCGAACTACGGCCCGCGAGCCAGTCAAATATCCGCCCCGTGTTGGAGACCCCTGTCTTAGATGAGAGTGACTGGAATGTAGTCGGGTTATTCTTCAGAAATATGTCTGCGGTCACCTTATTTCCCCTTTTTCATACTAAATGTATGGAGACAGAGGAATAAGTTGCAGACATATTTCTGAAGAATAACCCAGTCCCCACGCTAGCCCAGTACGGATTGGGGACTTCACACACACCTTTGAATATCTTCGCGGATGTGAGCAAGTTTCCTCAATATTTTTCCTTCAACAAGTGTATTTAATATTCATTTGTAATGGAACCGAAATATTAATAGGTGCTTACACAAGAAACTGATTCATTTTGTACATTCATTCATGGTTTCCTTATTGCACGGAAAACCGGGCTGCCTTGCCGGGCTCTAGCCAACAACAACTACAGCAACTGGCCGCGGCGACGTTGCTCATCTAAATCGGCTGCTAGTACCAGATTTTGCCCCACCGGAGAAGCTTAGCCAGCGACCAGAAAGAGCACGCGTTGTGCGGTAGAGAGGGACGGTCGGATCCGGTGCGTTTCGTCCGGTGGTCGGACCCGAACGTCAGTTTTGTTAGAAAGAGAAACTTCTGTAAGTATAGTACTGTTACTTATTCTGTGACTTAGTGGGTACAGCTTTGGTACTCGTAACGTATGTTACGTTACGAGTACCAAAGCGACAAAATTATCTGTACACTAGCCCCTGTCATTTTAGAAAATTATGTCATTTCATCCGTATCGATATTTATGATGTTGACTGTAAGTGTCGCGCAACGCAGTTGTGCTGGAATTGTTCAGTGTCACCTAGCATAACAAAAACTGGCTCCATATATTTTGTTATTAACTAATTACTGTGAGGTTCAATGGGGTTCTCGATGTTGTTTCGTGGACTGTAGTTGTTGAAATAAAAAAACTCATTTAGTATCCATAGCAGAGTGCCACCTCAGCTAGGCACTATTGGAAAAGGCTTGGAGCCTTTAAGAGATGATTCTCTTATGAGAATTTAAGATGAAAATGAATGCAATTAGGCACCGCCCAGTATTCTTGGGCGGGAAGAGTGGGATTAAGTTAGGTATTTTACCCCTTCTCCTGATAGTGCATAGTGTGAGATGGCGATATCATTTATTCGTTTATTAAAACACAATACAAGTTTACATAACACAAATAAGAATTAAATTTCTAAAGGTAAACAATAATTTCACACATAAACAATAGACAGTAAAGACGATTAAAATATAAGGTAAAACACACGTAAATCACTAATAAAATAATTAAACAATAATAAAAGATTCCAATTAAATTCCAATAGGATTCTCTCCTGTGTGATTGACTAACCTAACTAATTGACTATTCTATACATGCATAATTAACGAAATATATTTACAGAGTTGTTTCCGACACTTATTTTTTAATGATAATATACTTATAATTATTATAATGACGTATTTTTCACGTTTTCTCTAGCCTACTGATGTCGAGAATTTTTATCTCAGATTGAGTTTTTAACAGATTCGTTCGAACTTCGAAGACGTTCATTAACATGCTAATAAAGTAGCGTTATAAACAATGTCTTTTTATCAACTCATGGAGTAAAATTGTGATATAGGTAATTGCCAGAGACGACACTTATTTCATTAAAATAATCGTTTTTGTTATTACGCATACAAATATTTAGATAGGTACTTATTTTTAATAGCCCTGTCTATCGAAGATTTTTGCACGAAAACTTTTGAATGTGCTTCTGTGTGTGGCTTGGCAAATGTTATATTTCCCCAGTGTCCGATAGCCCAGGTGCCATAATGTCCACTTGTCGAAAAGTCCGAAAGTTAAGGCGCGGTAGGACCTGGCTCGCATTTCACATACAAACTAGGGTCGGGCGGAATGCAGATTATTGCAGATTATCTTCGATTTCTAACATAAAAGTATACGTTATCAACCCAAACATGAGAGGATGCCCTGCATGACTGTGAAATCATGATTGTCAGGTATTAATTTTGTCAGAAAAGGTAACTGGTGATGAACAAAATGAAAAAAAATGAAAAGAATACTTTATTTTATAGTGTTTTCGCGCTACTTTTCTATCGAGCGAAGTGTTCGCTATCGTGTTCTAAGTGAGAGGAAGCCCTAGATACAGTTCTGAATATTATTATATATGTTTTACAGTGACCTAAGAGTCAAATAAGTGCTCTAAAAATGATTTGGAAACTAGGCTTCCGTGCCCGATTCTGGTCTCACCTCGCCTTAATCAGTGGCGTAGCGACGCAAAACGGCGCCCAGGGCACGCGTCCAAACTGCGCCCAGGGCACGCGTCAAAACTGCGCCCCTTAGCGACGTACAACGGCGCCCCTTTGTTTCTCAGTGACACCCGGGGAGGATGACCCATGTGAAATTGCGACGGGGGAGTGCGTTCATAACTTAAATTTTAATTTCACCATGTTCGCAAATTTGATGGTATTTTTTGTATAGGTTAGTAAATATCGTTTTTGCGCCCCCCTCCTTGTTGGCGCCCAGGGCACGTGCCCTGTCTGCACCAACCTTGCTACGCCACTGGTTATAATGCACGTGTATCCGATAGACCAAGTGTTATAATGTCCACCTATCGTGTCGGCAAGTAGTAATACTTATTAATTATTAATAAATTATAAAAATAAACTTGTTATTTGACTATTAACTCACTAATTCCTGCATGATAGGTACAAGGGTCATGATGTGAGTCAAACAAGAAGTGTCTCTACTTCTGCTTAGGCAAAAGGGTTATTCTTCAGAAATATGTCTGCGACTTATTCCTCTGTCTCCATACATTTAGTATGAAAAAGAGCCAGAGGAATAAGGTGACCGCAGACATATTTCTGAAGAATAACCCAAAAATGCTTTCGTATGTCCGGCCGGATGTCTGTCCTCCTCTACAGGTCGATTCTCAACCGATTTTCGTGAAATTGTATATGAGCAGATTCGATAATTACATATATAGATTTTTTTATTGATTCAGTTTTTGGAAATTATTAATTTTTCACTCGCGTAGTCAGCTCATAGATATAGTATACTCGTATACTGCCAATCATGATGACTCGTCTGATTGACCAGTAATTTCATAACTCAGTATTATGATAAGTGCGTTACTCAACGCGGCCGTGGCGCAGGCGCATCTGAATGTCACGAACACGCACACACGTAACGCAAACACACGATGCAAACACAAACACAAGCGCGTGGGGGTTTGGGATCGGAAGTGTAGGAAGGAAGTAAACAATAAGTATAACACCTATCTGTTAAAAGGCTTAATAATAGATAACGCGGTAATAGCGCTTCCATGTACAGCATAATTTTCTAAAAATAACGAATCTACAACATAAAAGTTGTGGTGGAAATCGAGCTCTGTGGACCTGACCCCGGTACTCACTTGGTTTAACATTAACATCTCAAACTTTTTTCTTGGAGAAGAACTGCGTTGCCTGCGAGACTTGCATATATTTACATGTAATGTTTTTGATGTGATTAGGATCTCATTTCTTTTTGTAAGTGGTCTTCCTCTTTTTTACATTCCAATTCTATTTCCAATTTGAACTACAAAACTAACTTTGTAATCGCATGTATTTGTACAGGATTTACTTATGCAGGTACTATTATAGTAACTGCGCGACGAAATCGCGGAGTGAGCCGGTCCTGCCTGAATAGAAAAAAAAGGGACCAACCTGGAAGTATACATTTTTTATTAAAAAATAATAGTGTTTTTCGATATCAAAACGAAAAAGTTCCGAGTTGACAAACATAAAAAAACCGAAGTGAGGACCTCCCCCGTTTTTGGAATACCTACTTAAACTAAAAAATAGTTTGAGGAACCAAAGGGAAAGAAAACACAATACAAATCTCCCAAAACTTTGATATTAATGATGCCACCGACGTGAACGCTACTGAAATCAACGGACAAACGGCAAAAAAAGTAGGCTGAGACTGACCGCTATAACATACCTACTCGTAAATAGTCAGTAGATTCAACCCTCTCATTTGTCTAACTGTGACTCAACGGGCTCAAATCAGAGTAGCCAGGCATAGTAAGTCCAGGCTACTCTCCCACACTCATACTCTGTTAGCTTTACAGGTCTAGCAGAAGAGCAGCAGGTGCAGTCCGGCCTGGGAGTCCAAGACGTCAGGTCAGTGCCCTTTCACAACCCCGGCCGCGAGCTCCTGAGGAGTTCTGGCCACTTCCGACGTACAGCAACGGGCCGAGATTTTAGTGGGTATGCTTCCTTCTTTAGAGGGGTGAGCCCCACATAACCCCCCGAAGGGTCCTTGTAAGGGCCTGGTAATGCCTGGGGGGCTTACCCCCGGGGCGCGTAACACATTTCCACATCGTTAACAAAAAAACATGGCCAAAAAACAAAATTAGGTTAAATACAGGCAGTAACTGCAATTATGTGAAAAACAGTTAATTTATATAGACAATGTTTAATGCATGAACTCGTTAATTTCACAGCAGAACTAATGAGCTCGGAGTGTTATTCTCAGATCACTCGACAATACACGTCATTTCTATATATATGTAAGCAATAGTAGTTCGAAAAAATATACAAATCAATACTAACCTATTACATTTTCGACAAAAATTCTCAAAATCAAGACAATGTGTTCTGTTCTTGGTGGTTGAGTCCACAGATTTTTAATATAGGTTTACAGATTTAACCTGGCGAGCGTGCGGACGCTCTGTATTTTTCATTCAATAATATTCGCCACGCATAGGTACACCAGCGCGGTTGACATGGAAGCAAAATGCGTGCGACTTCGTTGTGTACGCCTTTAGGGGAGGACTCTAACTCAAACTCATTTATTTCTGCAAGTAGGCCTCAAGGGCTCTTTTACATGTCTGATTCTTTTCTTTTGGCACTTCGGCAGAAGCGCCGGAAGAAAGTCACCAGTTTCTCTTTCCAAAAACATTAGAAGAATTGTGACATGATTACATGAAATGATATTAATAAAATGTAACAAGCAAATAACTGGGCACAGATTTTTTTACCGAGAGATGTACCTCTATATAATCTCCGAATCCATTACGTTACAAAAACATAAAACTACATTTTTAGAGATGTAAAGGGTCTCTAGGCGTCAAAATACGATAAAAGAAACATACAGAAAATAAGCACACATAGACTAAAATTAAAGGAGATGTAAGGAGAAGGAGTCTCAGTTGTTAAAAACATTATGTTTTGGAGGTGTACTTTTAAACGTCGGAATACAAAACGGGAATGTTTCGCGTCGAGAAATAGAGTATTAAGAAATAGACTACTTATATTGTGCATGACTGACTTTACGAATAACGCTGATGCCTTAAGAAAAAATACTTTGCAGGATTTTTAAATGTTCTTAAAATTCCTCAAGACAACATAAAAATCAGTGCGCGTAATAGACCCTCACATTATCTTGACATTAGAGAAGACGCGTGCGCGTGCGCCGGAAGTACTTCACGGATCGCAGGTTCGAGGCTGGCCCGTGGCCTATTTACTGCCTCTGCTAATATTTGCTGGTATACAGGTTGGCTCTAATTTCCTCTCTACGGAACGCAAGGTGACTGTCGAACGGGACGAACCTATCAAAGTTTGTATTATTGCGAGAGGCTTCGCCCCCTAAACCACACTGCCGCCACAGCCTCTAGCGATGTTACGAGTTGATTTTTTTCCAACTCCGATAATTAAATTTTTTCCAATTCGAGTTGACTCGACTCGCATCAACCGGATGGGATCCGCTTCGCGGCAGCAGCCAAACGGATCGGCGAGTCGAGTCGAGTTCAGCGTATTCGAAATAAAACGAATGTTCGTCGAGTTGAGTTTAGAGTTGGCGAATCGCTGACTCGCGTGCACTCGCATAACTCGCATTCGTTATCCGGTCTATTTCAATGCTAGGTATGCGAGTTCATTCGAGTTGCGAATGAACTCGACTCGAATCAACTCGTTTAATCTGATTCGAGTTATTCGAATCAGACAACTCGATTCGCCCATCGCTCAGCCTACTGACCGTTGTGGCAGACAGATGGGACAGTGCCCTTATCAGGCACTGGACCTCTCAACATCTTAGTTTAGGTACTAACATATAGTTACCTATTTAATTTATTTTGTATTACTAAAACATATGGATTAATTTTGTCCGATATAAATGATTTTTATTTTAAACCCCGATTTTGGATGGCACTTCCTTCCGACTCATACATATACTTTCACTCACGTTGTACAAAAGACGAGACATGCCACTTCGACACGTTGCTAGGCGCAGTAGTGCCAGACAGCGTTCGCGAATACTGCTGATGATTAAGGGAATGCCGAATGTCTCGTATTTTGTACAACGTGAGTGATCCGTTTTTAACTCAATATGTTTGAGTCTCACTGTAGTTTTCTAAGTAAAATATTATTTCAAGTTACGGTTATATTTAATCTAAAAAAAATAATTTGTTGATGGAAATATTAATAGTGGCAAATATTAGCAGAGGCAGTAAATAGGCCACGGGCCAGCCTCGAACCTGCGATCCGTGAAGTACTTCCGGCGCACGCGCACGCGTCTTCTCTAATGTCAAGATAATGTGACATTCCGCCAAGCCCTCCTCCAAGTATGATATGTGAAGATTCTCCGTACTGCAATTCAAAATTCGGGCGACCAGCTCAGTAGAAGCATGCGAAGAAGCCAGGAAAGCAACAAGCCCGATGTCCTGTACACGTCTAACACCCAACCCACCATGACGAATTGGTAAAGTTGCCTGCGACCACTGAGACTCATCGAAACTGACATTCAAGATGGATTCCATGCCCTTTTGAAGCACGATGTCAAAACCACGTATATCTTGCGGAAACATCCACGTCGGCGCAGTCCTCAAAGTATATGTTACGCGTGGCATTGAAAAACAGTTACGTAACAAAACCAGACATGCGCCGAGAGATGCTGCAAATGCTCCAAGGATCTCTCCAGCGCGGATGCCTTTTTCTGAAGTACACCACTAACTCCCTCAGAGAAAATGGGGGCTCCCAGGAGCGATAACGATGGCCTGTCGACTAGCCTCAACCCTGGCAATATTGTCAAACTCTTGTACAGACGCTAATGAACTTGAGCCACAGGGGAACAACTCACATTTATCAGCATTGACCACCAAACCCACGGCCGACAATGCTGGCAAAAGCTTCCTGACATCACTCAAGACAACATCATGAGCTCCCCCCAACGTCCCATCATCCAAATACCAAATATTTAACGGGGAATCTAAAGAAGTAACTATATTTTGGATAGCCAGATAGAAAAGGAGAGGGCCGAGTGGATCACCCTGTTGAGCACCCACTTGAGACGATATTGCACTGGAACCATAAAATAGATTGCTTGGAGAGGAATAGCACTGATAGAGGAAAGGATATAGAGAAGGAACATGATCCCTAACCTCATTCAGAATAAAATCCGTCTCCACACTATTGAAGGCATTATTTATATCCAGTTTCAAGATCACCTTATCAGCATTATCCAGAGACATTGCGTAAGATCGCACCGCATGAATAGCCGCTTCATACCCTAAAGGCGTACCAAAACCGACCTGGCATGGCTGAAGATATTCCGCCATCTCCTCCCTCACAGAACGGCAGGCAAGCTTGGATACAAGGCGACGCAACGTATTCCCTACGGCAATCGGCCTAACCCCACCCTCCTTCTTCGATAACGCACACAACGACGCGCCATAGAGATAAGGACAGACTTGAGGATTCACCATACCTCTTAGAAGGAAATTACACAGTCTCGTAAGGGACTCCAACAATTTTGGCCCATTACTGCCAGCAGACGAGGAAGTCAGTTCCTTCAAGTGTTGAGGACGTAAACCATCCAACCCAGAAGCAGACCCGTTGTAAAAAGAAACCCAAGGCGCTGGCCACTTCAGGTTCCGTAACTGTCAAAAACGGGCAAGACAAATCAGGCTCTGGAGGAAGGGCTAATTGTCTCGAAGGTGACGGATGTTTATCACACAAAGCCGCATATGTATCCGCATCCGTAGATGCAAGAGTAGAGTCAGAGAGGAGAAGCCGGACCGCACCCCTTAAATCCCCATCATGAACCTTGGCCTCTATGCTACGATAAACAGAGCGCGATTTAAGGCCTGCTCCCGTGGGAAAGTACAAATTGGTGCTGTCAATGTTTTCCTTAACCTTGGAAGTTAAAGAACCACGACCAGCGGCTTCGGGTACCCTCAAAGCAGTAAAAGAAAATGACAGCAAAGCAAACCAATCATTTACCTCATTGTTATCATTGGCCATATGTCTATTTGGACTTACCTTTGAACGTTCGTCTTTTTCTTTTTGAGACATCAGTATTGCAAACACAGAAATATATCGAGAATTGTCAAAGTGCCACTGCTTTGTCTAAACGTTTACTCAACATACATTACCTACCTACATACATAATGCGTCATAAATACTAAATTTATCATACTAACCTAGAGTTTTGTTGGTCCGAATAATTTTCGCTTAATTTGCACGTAAGTATCTCTTCCGAGATCGAAATATATCGAATCATGCGCATGACACGCTTCCTGGTTACTTCTCAGTTTTGTTATTATATTAATTCACACATGATTAGAATGTTAGCAGATTTTTATTGTAACTTAATTTTTGTTCTCATTTTTATTTTACTTTGAAATAGCCAGAGATAATTTGGCCAAACATTAGTACATAAGTATAATCCTATAACTTTCGCCTGGAATTAACATTGAGTATTTCGTTTTCAAGTTCTGCTAAATCTTAAGGATTCTTAAAGAATCTTAGAGGCTGGAAAATTCGTTACTTTCACGGTGCATTTAAGAAGATAAAGGTATTTTCCACTTACTTTTGCACCGATGCATACCCAAATAAGCATACAGACTTTTTTATTTTTAAAGCTAAATCTTCAGTTCATCTAAATCTTAACTTTTAATCTGTGTTTATTTATTCAATCCACGAAATGTGTTACTAGGATATCCTGTTTACTATAACCGTTATAGTCAACAAAAAATCCGCTTCTCCTTTTCGGGAGTACCACAACAATCATTGACATATTTTTGACGGTATTGAGGGCAAAACGTGATTTGGTTAGTTGCTTTCTACATAGTATGTCACAAAGAAGGATGAAATAAGAAAGACGCTGCATGAGTCTTAAGCTCAATGTTTCTCATCATAGCATCTATTAAATATGTATATCGTCGTCTAGCATCCATAAAACAAGCCTTATTGAGCTTACTATGGGACTAGTTCGATTTGTGTAAGATTGTCCCCTTATTTATTTCGAATTCCTTTACTATTCCAGCATTTATACTTAGAATAATCTTCCACTGTTCATCAGGCAAGTACAGCAAGTTCACATTCAAGCGCTTGCGCAAGCATCTCTTCAATACACCTAGGGAATGCAATTACCGGTAAATTACCGGTAAATTTACCGTCTTTTCATACTAAAGTTCGGTAAATTACCGGTAATTGCATTCCCTAAATACACCCCCCCCCCCCAAAATTAATTATCAACATGAGGTTTTTTACTAGATACGTAAACTAGTAGATGAGCGTTTTCCAAAAAAAAATACCGGGGTAGCTACTTTCTCAAAATATGGACTTGTGAGGTTTTTTTGGCTCAGAATCGTTAGTACTTTCGAACCTTATACGTAAAAAAAAGTGTCCCAATTTTTTTCCATTACGTCACCATAGTGTTTGTATGAACGTGCCGTAGTGGAAAGACAAAAATCCCATACAAATTTTGGGACACTTTTTTTTTACGTATAAGGTTCGAAAGTACTAACGATTCTGAGCCAGAAAAACCTCAAATGTCCATATTTTGAGAAAGTAGTTACCCCGGTATTTTTTTTGGAAAACGCTCAGTTGCATTATATGGGTGTAAAATGTGGACAATGACACAACGAGACAGAGTAAGACTAGAGGCGTTCGAGATGTGGAGGAGGATGGAGCCTATAAGCTGGACGGAAAGAAGAACAAATTAAGAAGTGCTGCAAATTGTGGGAGAGAAGAGAATCATAATGACAACTGTAGAGAATAGACGAGGCAAAATGATAAGCCACCTGGCTCGACACAATATGATCTTTAAGACAATCCTAGAAGGATAAATTGAAGGAAAGAGAGGGAGAGGCAGACCTCGGCGAAACTTTGTGCAAAAGCTCAAAGAAAAGGTCAATGTCGTGTCGTACCAGGACCTAAAATACATAGCTGGGGACTGCACAAAATGGCGTCTACTCCACCGACACGCAAAGCTCTTAAATTATGATGATGATGACGTAAAGTAGTATATATTATATTATATTGTATTTGTGAAAGTATCATCATCATTATTTCAGCCATAGGATGTCCACTGATGGATACAGGCCTCCTCAGTAGACTTCCACATGGGTCGGATAGAAGCGACCCGCGTCCAGCGAGTCCCCGCAACCCTAACTGCGCAGTCGGCGTGCAGTTGTGATGCAGTTCCCATACAAATCGTAGAGAGTTGCAGTTGGGTTGCAGTCCGTCTGTATCGGCCCTAACCAGGTCGTCCGACCACCTTGGCCGTCCCACGCTGCACTTGTCAGTACGTATAATATCGTAGGTGTATTTGTAAATTCATATTAAGTTTTCCCACCAACTTTAACAGCCCTGCATCAAGTTAAGGTTTCTGTTTGGCCCATTGGTTGACAGGTAGAGAATGCCTTAAGGCATTAACTTCGCCATTTGTACTATATGTATTATACAATAAAGATTACATAAATAAATAGCTTCCGGTATTATCCCCATTACAAGTCCTTAAGCCAATCAAGAAGACAATGATAATGTAAGTTATTTTCCTGAAATTCTCGACCGATTTAAAAGATTCCGTACAATCTTCCCATTACTACGAGTAGAAATTGGTCTATTAGACTAGAAGTTGGGTTTATTACTGGTGTTACGGTGCTGTTATAAGATGGGTGACGGGATGAAACAGCGTTTTCAGTCAGGATGAGAGCAGTGCAGTGTTTGCTGGTGCTCGTGCTTCTGCTGTGGCAGGCCTCTGCCGCAGTTTCTGTTGTAAGTTTAAAGTATTCGAATACCTATTTTAATACGAAGTAACAAAGCAATTGTAGTTGTGAAAATACAATCTTATAACTCGTTATATTTCGTCATGCCAGCATAAAAACTCCAAAGATTACAGATATCAAATAACATTTAACTGTTAGTTAGTGTACTTCTATTTCTTATTATTAAGCATGCTGTGTTTACCTGTAAATATTTATGCATCCCTTCGTGTATCTATCGGCTGTATGTTTTAATGGTGTTAGAAGTAATAACTGTTGGCAGAACTTAAAAAGTGCTAACACATCTATAATTTTTTTTTATTATGATTTTTTAGTACTTTGTGATGTCTACAGAAAAGACGCGACTTAACTCAAAGTACCTTTTTAGAAACCCAGAATTTTTCCCAAAACTTTTCTTAGATTCCTTGCTTTTCTACCACCAATCAATATTCTATATAAAATATACGTCAAGCTGAGATAGTATTTAGAATTTAGATATAATAGGTCGTTTCCATTCTAGAACATAAGTCTAGGCCATTATTTCTGTATCTATCGGTTTGCTGCAACCAATCGCGCGTGCATCGGGATATCAGGCCATGCACCAAACTTTTGTCTGTCTTTGCAAGAAGATTTTTAGGCAGTGGAAATTTTTACACAAACATGTTAATAAATAAAGTCACTCTTAACCAGTTTCAACGCGCAAACAAATCTAAACACCTCTGAATCTAAATCTGAAGTTGGGCGGAATTGGAACCTGTTGAGTAGGTATGGAAATGTAACCTGTTATTTTTTCTGCCGAGTTTTTGATCCTTGTTTATCCGTTCGGTCGCATGTTATATATCCTGGTATGGTAATGTTGCTGTTATAAATGTTATGACGATGACGCACTTCGGTGAGGAGAGAAGGTTCAGACAAACAACGCTCTCAAAAGCAGATGAATCCAGTATGTACAATAAATAACTGGCCAAGAGCATGTCGGACCATGCTCAGTGTAGGGTTCCATAGCCGTAACTATAATATAAGGTAAAAAATACGATGTAAAAAAAGTACAACAACAAAAGAGCGTATCTTCATAGCAATTACGTCCTTTTGTTGAGAAGCGCAGTTTATCGGCAATAACTCAAAAACGGTACATTCGATCTTGTTGAAAATAATTTTCGTTGAAAGTATTAATTAAGCGTTACCTTCGTGATTTTTTTCATATTTTTCGGGCGCACGGTTTAGAAAACAGAGGGGGGGGGGGCACAATTTACACAACTTTCGGAGCGATTATTTCCAAATACATTCACTTAATCAAAAACATTACTTAGGAACCTTATAGTGTTTTGTAAAGAGCTGTCGAACTATGTACCACACGTTGATATTTGCTGAAAAAATTTTTTTTTACTGTCTAACATGTATGGAGTGCCCCCCTAAAAATATTTATTTTAATTATTTATATACCAAACTAAGTAGCGGCTCATAAAAGACACCTATATTCCAAATTTCATCAATATCCATCATGTAGTTTTTGAGTAAAATGCCTGTGACATACGGACAGACAGACAGACAGACAGACAGACGGACGGACATGACGAAACTATAAGGGTTCCGTTTTTGCCATTTTGGCTACGGAACCCTAAAAATGGGTGTAAAAATAACATATATGATCACTTCTTATTAAAAAAAATTTGTGCATTTTAAAATAAAGACTGTCCGATTGCAGCACAAAACCTCTCAAATTCAGTTTCGGTTGCGGTCGTAGTTTCAGCTCGATGGCAGCCGAAACGAAACTAAGCCGAAACTCGTTTCTTAGCAGCCGAGGTCGAAACCGAAATTTTATCGGACTCTAAAAATGAATGAATGAGGAAATGACAATGGTTATTTTGATACTAAGATTGTCGATTGATCCTTTTAGCAGTTTTAGCTCAAGTCCCATTACTGAGAAAGGCTTTTGATTAAAGATCATTAAAAAACATATTTAGGAAATGTATGATGTAGTGTTTTATGTCTTTGTGTGTTTGCACAGTACTTAAACTTTTTTAAAGTTCATAGTAATAGATGGTCGGCTAAGCTAAATAACTTTTTTAGAGCAACGCGGTACCTAGTTATAATGTTCTTCCTTATATTTTTTGCAACTACAAACTGGCTCTTTTGGCATTAACGAAATGGTTATAATAAGGAAATGTCAGTTATCACCACGCGGAATCGGACATCTCCGAAACCTATGTAATTAAATTACTCTTGATTTGATACACTAAAGTTTGATAACACCGACCATTATAATTATTGCTTCCCGTTGCGAACAAAATTATTGCAAGCTTTTTTTTAACTTGGCTTTTTTTATGTTAGTGCGGTATCTTGAGCTCTGCATATATGTCGCCGCCAACTAGCTTAATTAGCCATTTAGTTAACTGCCTAGCCTTTTAATTTAAATTTTAGGTTAGGATTGTTAGTAGCTTGTGTCCCTCAGAGCAGAAATAGAAGCCCCGCGTAGCAGGGCTTCGTCGACTTGCTGGCGGGTCATAATTTAGTGAAAATGCTAGGCATTTAACCAAATGGCTGATTATACCAGTTGGCTGCGACATATATATCCGGCTCAAATTTAATATACCAATGTTTTATTTGGTTAAATACTCTTTAGAGGCGCAGGGGCGCTTAAAATCGAATTGAATTAAGGGAACCTTGCAGAGAAAGTAAAACAAAAAAAAAGCTTTTTTTTGAACCAGCATAGTAGTGATCTGTAATTTTCAGAACTGTCCCTCATTCGGATTTACCCTTATGCACTTTATATCACTTAAAAAAACCTCTTGTCATACAAATGTATTGATATAGACGACACGTTTGGCTTAGTGGGAGTGAGTGACACCGCCTATGAAGCTAGAAATCCCGGGTTCAAATCCTGGTATGGGCAAATATTTGTGTGATGAACACGAATATTTGTCCCCGAGTAATGGACGTTTTCTATTTGTGTATGTATTTATCTATATAAATATGTACATGCAGGGTGAAATTCTAATGGTTGTTTGTTTTCCGTTTAAGGACATGTTCAGTATCGTGTTCTGATTAGGAAAAAGTGGAAGAATATTTTTTAACACGAAAAAAAAATTATATTTTCTATGGAGCAGGTCGTTCAAATTAGCCGACCCTCCAATCCATACCAGACAATTTTTTTTACGTCAAAATTGTTTTTTTTCTTATTTTTCCTAATCAGAACACGATACTGAACATGCCCTTAAACGGAAAACAACCACTATTTCACCTTGTATTGTATATCGTCGTCGAGTGCCTATAGTACAAGCATTGCTTAGTTTATAATATAATAATAATATAATATAATAATTTATTCACGAATAATTACAAAATATGACTTATAGACTATAATACACAAAAATACGAAGCATAAAACGTTCCTGAACTAGGGGGTCCTGTGTTTCAGGCAGAAAAAACGACTAAATAATTTATTAAAATATTCACAATTACTAAATCTAAATGTACACAATTGAAATTTAATAACTAGTAGCTTTTGGTATGCTTATTGACTACAGAAAAAAAGAATAAAAACAGTTACGAGTACCTAAGTTACAAAATCAAAACAAAAATCACTTTATGACTAATAATAACTTGTCTGTTATCTTCGTACGACATGCTTTGTAGGGCTTCGCGGAGCATGAGTTTACATTTAACATAATTGAGCGGATAAATGCCAAATTTCGCGTTTAACCTGTTGTATAGGAATGGACCTAAGAAAATAAAAAATCTAGAAGAGAATGCATGTTTCCGGTTTAGCGAGCAAACAATATTTTTACGCCTTTTGTTAGTAGATTGTGTGTTGTAAGGCAATGCAGCGTGCTGTTTTAAAACGGTGCTTAGTATAAATAAGTTTGGGACTAGGTTGATTTGTGTAAGATTGTCCCCCTTATATTTATTGATTTTTTGCATCTGTTCTGCCCAGCTGGGTCACGACCCGTCCTCCCACCCGCCGGCGCTTGCCGCGGTATCGGATCTGACGTCCCGCGTGGCGAGCCGTACGCCACGCCTGAACCTGAAGGACGCGCGGCTCCCCCTCCCGGGGCCCCAGGACATCGAGGCCATTAAGAAGGTGGCGCAGATCCTTGCCATGCTGGGAGAACAGGTATTGGGGTAGGGTACGTGCTTTCTGATGATTGTGGAATTGGTTACACTAACGTACAGTCATGGGCGTAGCGAGGTACGGGCAGGGGGGCAGCTAAGCTACATAATCTGGCAATAACTGACAATTTACGTAGGCCATCGTCTTGGTTTATGTACTTTTACAGAATTCCTTATTCTTACTTATTTTTTCCTACGTTTCCTTTTGGGCTGTATAAGCGCGTAGGATCTGTTTGTGTTAGCTTTTCGAGATTCTAGTTACGTAGAAGGCATATTGATGTAAACAGCCGGTCCTGTTGCAGGTGATCCCGGCCATCATCGGCGAACCGAGCGCCCCCGCCGGCGGCTGCGACCCCACTGAAGACGCCCCCAACGACGCCGTCGCCGACAACTAGGCTGTAGCATCACACCACAACACAATAGTACAGAGTTCTACAATTTCCTCATGTGATTCATTACTGACCGGAGACGATGGCGCCAACATCATTGAAGACGCCCCGAACGACGCCGTGGCCGACAACTAAACTGTAGTTACACACAACAACAGCACAGGACTCTACTATTTCCTTATACGATTCAAACAAAATAGATCAGTGAGACACTACTATCATTATCAAATTCAAAGCTAATATCAACGTCAGTTAAGAAATTGAATAGTTCATTTATCAATTTAACGGCTGCAACCGTACTGAAGACGCCCCTAACGACAACACAGGGTTCTACAATTTCCTTATGTGATTCAAAACTGATCGAAACCGGCGGTTGCGACGCCGTAAATGACAAACTATACTAAAGTTACACAACAGAATACAACAGCACAGGCAATTTGCTTATGTGATTAAAAGCTAGTCACTATTATCACTGCGATCCCGATGACGCCCCAACGATGACTAGACCGTATTTACACAACACAACAGCACAGAACGCTACAGTTACCTTGTGTTATTCAAAATCGTTAACCATTGTCAAACAACAGTGACGGTTTAAGCAAATTCTATCATGAACATTGGTTTGGTCTGATCAACCTATAACTTTAGGGGAGACCGGGTATGGTTGTCTCGCGGGTTGGTTGTCACAGCGGCCATAAAATAATACTAAATGAAACATTAAGTACATCGATCGGTGCTAAAAGATCGCAAGAGCTGTACATCCTTCCGTACTTCATCAATCGATGTACTTATTCCTTCGTGTAGTATTATTTTATGGCCACTGTGACAACCAACCCGCGAGACAACCATACCCGGTCTCCCCTACACGTTACGAAGGAAGGAGGGGTGCTAGGGCGAGTGGACGCGCACCCACCCTTAACACGCTCACTGTATCCATACAAAACTATCGGACGATGTCACAAGTCCCAACTGTGCAATCAGTATGGGGAAATGACACCATAAAGGAAGCACGGACTCCTGGAAATAACCTTCATGACCCCACATTGGGGACACCGGGACAGAGAACTTTTGTTTGACTAGTTCGGCACTGGTTATCAATTCAACATGTTTTCACTCCAAGTTTCTTACAAGACTGAAGTCATAACATTATTCCAGCCTTATTTAGGTATCTTTTGTCTGCCCTTCTTGTCTCTTGCTTCCACTTTGATCTATCTTGAACAATCCGGACAACGTCTTCATTAAAACCGCAGATGCACAGAACCTTATTACTCTTCTATGGCTTATTTTATAACATAGGCAACCAGATACCTAATGTCAGGCCAACTGCCTTATTGCCTATAGATTGGCCCCGCAATGTTGTATGAACTAGAATTTGTCACGGCACGTTAATAGGCGCCAGTGGCGTGGCGTTCATAGAACCCGATTCCCACCGGCTTGCCTATTTTAAAGCATTTCACCGGAGGATCTGCTACTCCTGAAGAAAAAGTAATCTGCTCCAGCTTTACTAAGAATATATTTGGCGCCACACCACTGATAGGCGCCAGACATTTTTATCATAGGATCTCAGTTCAGTTGTAAATACGGTTACGATAGCGACTTGTAGCGATAAATAAATGACTAAGTAGACGAAACGTGGAAAGATGGTGACGGGAAAAATGGATATCAGACCACCAAATATCCGACCAACTGAATATCCCTTTTAGCGACGCTCTCCGCAGAGAAACCGACAGGGAGAAGCGGAGAACTGACATCAAGGAGATCAGACGGCGGACTGATGATCCGCAAGCTCAGAGATGACAAAATTCCTGTCACGTTTCGTCAAATATATATGTGTGAAAGTGACAATTCGTACCCTTGGTAAAATAAAGCCGTATGTGACTTTACGTTTAAAGTGCTTTTATTAGGCGAATGTTACACAAATGCTGTAAATTATACGAAATAAAAAGATTTAAACGCTTCCCCTAAACAGTCGTCATTTTGCAGATGCGGCTTTATTTTACCAAGGGTACGATTTGTGTAACATTTGCGTAATAAAAGCACTTAAAACGTAAAGTCACATACGGCTTTATTTTACCAAGGGTACGAATTACTTCCATTAATTTTATCGCGCAAAAGCCGCTAAGTTTCATATTCCATTTAAAATCGCATAAGGATATTGTATTGTATATACTCGTAGTCCTAAGTTATATATAACTTAGGTACTTACGACTATATACTGACATCAGTAAATGAAACCAGGATTTTATTTCCATTCAGCATTTATCAATTTGTAAAAATAACTATCCCTGAAAATTGTACCAACACAGTCACGGAGATTAAACAACATTTGTTACTAGAACAGTTTGTAACATCACCTAGTATTTTATAAGGATATTTAACTATTTAGTATGTATTGTGTATAGTTAATTGCCTAATGGTTAAAAAGGGTACTTATTAGCGACTTTCTGTATTATATTAAATTGGCTTATAGCAGAAATTGTATTTTCTTTAATTAGGTATTAGTACATTACCAAATTTAGCGTTGGGACTACAGTCCATTCAATGAGGCTCATTCAATGATTTCAAAAGTAAGGATAGGCCCATCCGAACAGTTCGGAACTATTTTCCCCGTAACAAATAAAATGCAGCTATAAAGACCAGCTGCGCAGTGCACGCACCGCGTGTCACACTGCCAACTGGCACTGATTTGGCGGCATTTTTACCGCCAAAGCGTTGGAACCGTCTGCGCGCTCGCTTAGCCCTGTCCTTTGTATACGTCTATGGGCTCATTGGATTCTATGAGATGAGGGTAGGATAGAAGGCCCAGCAGTGGGACATAATATCGATACCTTTAGACTCAAAGGGCTTAAACGCCATTAGAACCTGCGGCGTTTACGCCCTTTGAGTCTAAAGTTATCGATATAGGCTGATGATATAAGGGTGGATTTCGGAGTGTTTCGAGCGCGGTGGTTTTTCTCATTCATGTTCCGGCAAATATAGCAGCAAGCGATGGTAATCACTGTCAACTTTTATTAAAAAAAAACGATAGACGGTATTGAGGCTACACAAAATTTAATCACGAGTTATCATCATTACTAAGTACCTCATCGTCATTATTTCCTTCACGGTAAAAATCGTGGGACACTAATAAAATTAAAAAAAACCTAGAGAAACGGCTGAATTCGACCCTATAATAAATCATCATTCTAATATGCAATAATCAGAATCATCTTGCTTACATCACCGAAAGTTTAAGCTGTTTTTAACTCGTACCCTTGGTCAAATAACGACGCATCTGCAAAATAACAACTTTTCAGGATCTGTGTGTATCATGTAGTTCGTATGATGTATGACTTTTGAGCAATAAAAAAACTTTGGACGTAAAGTCACATGCGTTATTTGACCAGCGGTACGAATTATTGCAATAAACACAATGCAAGCCACAAACAACATCCACTGAGGAACTCACATCATTTTGTAATTTGTAATCCATACAAATTTCTATTTTACAAAAGATGACCATTACCTACTACTATGTATATTCACAATTTCGTGGACTCGGTAGTGCATAGTATTTACTTATACATCAAATAAGACGATACTAGGTTTTTCTTCAAACACTATGCAATAGGTATTATTCGGGTCGAATCAATACTTCAGACTCAATGGAAAAGCAAACATCAGAGAAGTGTCTTGTTATTGCAAAATATGTATATTTGTATATAGCGAAAAAGTATAGGTAGTAAATAATTTATATACAAAATGTTCATTTAATTAACTTATTATACAATGAATACTACTGATTTAACTTTGTATTTTTATGTCATGGATGTCGTACCTAACTAATATTATAAAATAGGCAACTAACTCTGTATACAGGGTGGGCCAAAAATTATTGCAAATAGCAACCCTGAATTTCTGGAAAACCGCCATATCGAGAGTCCGTGTGTCTGTCTGTCGGTGTGTTTGTCTGTGGCATCGTATCTCTCGAACAGATAGGCCGATTCCGATGCGGTTTTTTTTACGTGAAAGCAGGTTTCCTTGCGGGTGTTCTTAGCTATTTTTAGTAAAATTCGATTCAGCAGTTTGAAGAGTATCAGCTCTTTTCCAAATTATGTAAGGCCTTTTCGGCATAAAATAGAATTTTAGTACAAAAATAACATTTAAAAAAGCATGAAATAAAACTTAAATTAAAAAAAATTAAAACCCCCAAATAAAAAAAAGTTAAAAAAGTTATTATACAACCTGTTACACCACCTATTGAAAACCTCAGACCCCCAACTGATTTATATTATTCTGAATTAGTCTACAGTATTTGTTTTTAAATCCGTGTATTATTGCCAAAGATATTAATTACCTAGTGTGTGCACTCGTAACTTTTAGACTGGGCAAGATAAAAACAGGAAATTTAAAAAAAAACATGTATTAATATACATATAATGTAATCGATTCTACTCTTGATTCTGAATAAACAGTTTTCAGTTGGTCGTGTAACACCTTGTATAGTTCTGGTCAAGCTCTAAAAATTAATAAAGCCAGGCCTTCAAGAATCACCCAAAACTCAAATCCTACACAGACGAAGTCACTGGCAAGAGATAGTGACGTATCTATGGCTCGCACGTGCGTTTGTATGAAATACGCAAATGAAGCAGTTTGTATGCGCCGGCGCCGAGACACATAAGTAATTAGCGCTGTCACCGTTAGTTATACCAGGCATGTCTCACTCCGCGATTTTGTTTCGCGGTAATTATTATTATTCCTTGCCTAATGCATTAGGCAAGCTCAGGGTTGCGCCGACACCCGGCAGCGACTGTGTGCGAAACCCATGAAGCCCAAAGGAGGGTTATGTGTTGGACCGGTATGTATGTAAGTATGTATGACGACGTGTATCAAAACAGTTATATAACGTCATGCAAATATTTTTTTAACTACCTCTAATTCACTAGGAAATGCAAGCTTTAATAATAATTTTATTTTTGTCGACAACCCTACCGCCCGTGGCGACCAGAAAGAGCGCGCGTTATGGGTTAGAGCGAGAAGGTAGGATTCGGTGCATTTTTGTGACTCGAACGTGGGTTTTGTTAGACAGTGCGACTTTTGTACAAAGTACTACCTATTACTTATTCTGTGGTTATACGAATTATCTAGACATAATACTTATACTATACCTATAAGTATTTAATTTTTGAAATGGGTAATGAGATAGATCGAAAATCGAAATAAATATACTGTAAACTAGAACTAGATTAAAACTAAAAAAATAAATTATTTTTAAAAACCATTTAATAATTAAAAAAATATTGCCAATAGAAAGATTTTTGCCATTGATATATTTTTTGAGCTAATATGGTATATAAAATACCTTTTGAATAAGTAGCTGTTTAAATTTTAGTAGGACTATTTAATTTCATAATTGATTTTGATAAAACAGTAATAATAATTAAGACTATAAATCTAAAAGTAGGGAAATACTAAACACTTCAAACTAGGCATATACTCGTACAAAGGAAAAATAAACTATGTCATGTAGAGACAGCCAGCGTCTCTACAATACTTATAATAGACAAAAGACAAACCCGGAATATTCACGTTTGCCAGAAATCTCATAATCTATAGGAATTGTAAAAATGATTCAAGATTTTGCGGGGCCTGCACCCAAGGTTTCAATTTTCGAAACGCTTCCTCTATTTCCTACACCCATTATGAATTTCACGCCAACATTAAATTCAAGTAAACATATTGCAGTGCCGTCGGACTTTTTAAATATTGTTTAAATGTCGATAGTCACCTTGACTTGCCGCTCAAGAGCACGCCATGACCGGTCGAGGTCGGTGCACGATATACAGTCGTCACCAGTTTAACAACATTAACTATATATTACTACAATTCGTCGCTATTTAATAAGGCCTCATCAAGCGGAGACCGCCTGTCAGTGCCATCGCAGCCATGTGTCATTTTTTCCTAACAGACGCCATCATGCCTCGATCAATAACCAAGTTATCTGCCCATATCTCCACCACCATAGACCAAGTCCATTTAGATCCCATCTATTCACAATAGTCCTTGCATCTAGTGGGGGCTGTTTCTGTATGCGTCCCATGACACGGACAGAGAGCATTCGCTGGGTGTTCACTTTGCCTTTCATTAAATAGTTGCGCCGGCGTCTGCGTGTCGGATTCGGCCCCGCACACGCAAATGTTCAGGACATCATTGTCTCGTGAACGCGTAAGACTACAATTATTTTTGTATTTATTTTATTCAGGAGAATCAACAGCTACAGCAATACATGTGGAATGAGCTCCCTGCCGCGGTTTTCCCGGAAGGCTACAGTATGGAGTTCTTCAAGAGGGGAGTGAATAGGTTCTTAAAGGGTCGGCAACGCGCACGTAATGCCCCTGGTGTTGGAAGCGTCCATAGGCTGTGGGGACTGCTTACCATCAGGCAGGCCGTACGCTTGTTTGCCACCCTAGTTGTATAAAAAAAAGTACAAGTAGAAACTGGAGTAGCATTCCATGAAAACATCTACTTTTTGTCCCTTACGAAACGCTATGGTAGCTACCCTAATACATACATTAGCTGCTAAGAAACACTACCCGTCTTAAAGCCAAGTTATAATATTACTAAACAGACATTCAGCTTCCTAATTTAACATGTCAAAAGTATTAAAAAGGTAGTGTCCCTTACGAAACGTTTTCGTGGAATGCTCCGCTTGAAGCGGGCCCCTCCCGCGGACCGAACATGGCCAGTGGCCACTGGTGCCAATAGATTAATAGTACATTGTGTATCAAGGGCGGTAAGTAAGGAATTACAAACGAGTGTTTGTTACAAGGCCGAGGCGAAGCCGAGGGCTTTAATAACACGAGTTTGTAATTCCTTTACCGCCCGTGGCACACACAATGTTTTTCATCACACTTGTGAGAAAATCTGATTAAAATAACCTTACTTAACCTAAATAAAATTGTAAAACTGACAGTGACATTAGTGACATTATCCATAGACAATGCGAATTCACATCACGTTTCATCTTATCGGTAAAGACTTAAAATGGTTGATTTTATTTTTGCAAAATACTGAAATGCCCTAATTTAAACATTTAATTAATGTTACAGTAATATGTGTTTACATGTATTTGCAATAACAGTTCTCTTAAAGGTGCTTCTAAACGGGCAATATTTTTCTGCAATTTGTGGCCGGCAAGTCTTGATATCTCTCTCTTACTTCGTATGCTAAAGCAAGATGCACATAGTTGCCGGGCCACTAATTGCAGAAAAATATTGCCCGTTTAGAAGCGCTCTTAAATAAATATTTCAGTAATAAAAGTTAAAAAAGTACGTTGGCGTTTCCTTTGAACATGACAAATAAGAGTAAAACAGAACCAGCGTTTCAAATTTAAAAAGAAAACTTTAGGGCGTAATAGGTCATTTACGGCCCGCAAAACCTACGTGTAATGACACCATTTTCGAGCAAGTGTGATGAAAAAAAAAGTGTGCTCAATGGATGTCGCTCGGCGCGATGTTGTCGAACAGTGTGTTTCGGCGCACGTAGTGGTGGCGCCATCTCACGGTGCAGTGGAACACCAGCTCGAACAGCGTCACCACACTGATGCCCAGGAGGGTGTACCACTGGCTGCCGATTTTTGCTGGAATAAATAATGCGTTAGGTATTATGATTTTTTAAAAGTGTTATTGAAAGCGAAAATTAAAGAATTATGCTTATAATATACCACGGGCAGAATTTGATGTACTTACATTTCCAACAGCACTCCGGGCTTTGCTCATTATTTCATTAATAATTGATTGTTATATCTTAGCAACAAAATATCCCCTCAAGGCCCTTCTCCAACTCTTTATTTTAAGCCTCCCATGAATTGGACAAGCCACAACAAATAACTAACTAAAACCAACTAACTCTGTAGCTCAGTGACCCAAAAAGGATCTTGGCTTCCGAAACGAGAACACGCCACTTAACCCGATCCTGCGCGGTTTCTTGCCAATCCTCGGCTTGAAGCTTACGCAGATCCGCCTTGACCACGTCTCCCCAGCGATACCTAGGGCGACCCACCGGTCGACGGCCGGTTGGTCGCCCTAGGTATGCCCTTTTCGGTGCACGATCCTCTTCCATTCTATGCAGATGACCGAGCCCGCGAAGCCTATGGGACCTTGTTACTCCGATAATATTGGGCTCGGCCATCAACTCCTCAATCTCCGCATTGCCTCGGACCTTAAACGTGCCATTCTCTCTTTTGGTTGGTCCCAAGATTTTCCGAAGAACTTTCCGTTCCGCCACCAGGAGTTGACTTTCCTCCTTGAGCGTTAGTGTCCAAGCTTCACACCCATACATGAGGATAGGCCTTATGACTGTTTTATATATTCTCAGCTTCGTGTTCCTGCTGAGGAGCTTGGACACTAAGGCCTTGTGGAGGGATGCACTGCACCGTAAGGAATACAACAAATAAGTGCAAATTAATGTTAACACCCAAACACCATAGAAATATTATCGGGATAGAAGTAAATACATAGTTCGTCAATTTTTATGGCAAGCAAGCGTGGAACGTTTTTCGCTTGGCGGTTGACACCAAAAGTGTAATTTAGTTATGGAAAGCATCAATTTTCCGTTTCATTTGGTGGTATTTGAACAATTAATTATGCCACTAATATTAGATTTTCAAATCTGATGATAATATTGACGGCAACTGAAGTTAACGGCGTGGAAAGTAGGTCGCCGCCACTTCTTTTTAGCACGCAAGGTACATACACTTTTTGCTTCTAATCTCGATATATTTCTGTTTCTAACACATTCAGTGCTAAGGTCCCAAATTTTCACACAAAATGAACCCGATAGTCGAGTTCGTAGCTCTGAATGTGTTAAGTAAGCTATAGAGAGTGAACAAGTCGCACTGACCAAAGATCTCGTACCACTCGGAGTTGCACTCCACCGCATACAGGTGCTGGTCCTCTGTGGAGTAGAAGAACCGCAGCACGCTCACGTTGGTCAGCTCCACACCATACCTGCCGCATGACCAAATCACATTACAGTATTTTTTCTACTCCTGTACTGTTATCTGTGTTTTACTTGGTCATGAACACTAATATAAGAACATACATAATATGAGTTCATAGAAGTCTATACTCTATTCCCCATAACAGCACTAGTGTCGTTATAGTCACTTTACGTTATTGCTAGCAGCCACAGACTTCTAAATCTAGGTTAAACTTAGGTCAAGGATTAAGCGCTCAATTTTAACTTTGCGGTAAAAATGCACAACTACCAACTTAACAAACAATTAAATTCGTACGGTTTTTAAGAAAAACAAGACTTTCCAACTAAATTCATTGATGCCAACATAAAAAAAGTATTTTTAATATAGTCACGTCACATCAGTCAGTAATTAAAAAAGTTTACCATAGACACATACTGTCAGTCATACGTCATATTTGCTTTATTTGCAGGTTATGCTTTTAATTTTGTATTTTATATATTAAAACCTAGTCGTAGAAAAAGTATTGAATGCAACGTTGTATAATTAAGTCAAAAAACGCTCATTGCGTTTCTATTTGCGATACTCGCCGCATTCGCGGCTCGTACTCACGCAATTCGCATTTTTTGAACCCATTTATACACCTGTTGCATAAAATACTATTATGCAACAGTTGTATAAGTAGGCTCAAAAAATGCGAATAGTGCGAGTTACGATACGAGCCGCCGCGGCGGCGAGTATCGCAAATAGAGACGCCATGAGCGTTTTTTGACTTAATTATACAACGTTGCATACAATACTTTTTCTATGACTAGGTTTTACAATATAAAATAGAAAATTAAATATAGCTCGCAAACAAGGCAAATATTACATATGACTGACAGTATGTGTCTATGGTAAAGTTGTTTTTTTTTTATTTGACTTATACTCGCTAGTGACACGCCGTTTAAAAATACTTTTTTTTATGTTGGCATCAATGAATTTAGTTCGGAAAGTTTTGTTTTTCTTAAAAACCGTAGGAATTTAATTGTTTGTTAAATTGGTAGCTAGTTGTGCATTTTTATCGTAAAGTTAGAATTGAGCGCTTCATCCTTGACCTAAGTTTAACCTAGATTTAGAAGTCTGTGGCTGCTAGCAGTATCGTTTTGCGACTATAACGACACTAGTGCTGTTATAGGGAATAGAGTATAGACTTCTCTGAACTCATATTATGTATGTTCTTATATTAGTGTTCGTGGCCAAGTAAAAGACAGATAAAAGTACAGGAGTACAAAAAATACTATAATGAATAGCGCCTAAATATTTGCACGCCTGCTTACTGGTATTTGTATTATATAAGACCTACCGTGTTCTAGCAAATAAATTATTGGACTTTGGTGCACTCACGCGAATTTGTTCTTAAAGATGTCTCGCTGCTGGTACGTGGCGTAGGACACGGTGGTGCCGTGGCCGGCGCGCGCGCAGTCGGCGCGGCAGCGCTCGCACACCAGCGCGTCCTGCAGCTCCTCGCTCAGCGCCTCGCCCGAGGGGCTCTCCAGCTCGTAGCCGAACGGGTGGTACGCGAGGAACTTCTCTGGAAAGCGATCCTATCGCCTTGAGTTATGGTTGAATTAGCTTAGGCCCTATAATGTACCTAGTGGTTCTTCAACTTTTATTTTGCTTTATTTACTGCCTAAGATTAATGGAAAGTGGTCACCGCCGCCTATAGACATTTGCAGTACTAAATAGATGCATTACCGATGCGTTGCCGGTCTCGGAAAATGCTAGGTATATCGTGGTCGTGGACAGAACACCGCACCAATGCATCGATATTAAGCGAACTGAAGATCCGTACGCGACTATCTACTATTTGTCTATGCCGGGTACTCGAATATTTTGGTCACATTGCCAGGAAGGATAGCGACAACCTGGAAAAGTTGATGGTCACTGGAAAGGTCGAAGGCAAGCGTCCGAGAGGCAGGAGTCCCACTCGTTGGACGGATCAGATACGCACTACTCTCGAAACTACGGTACACGATGCTCAGCTGCAGATAGAACGAGATGGCGGAACATCATCAGAGATAAACTGGTCCGAAGAAATGACCACGACCCTCAGTAATGCGGAAACCGATGCCGAGGGAGAAGGAGCCGGTCTCGGAGAAATTTGGTGACAGTAGGAAAATCTTAGCAGGAAGTTTATTCCAGATTCCTATTGTACCCACGCGCCAGAAAGGATGTAGAGAACCTGTGCGTTGTTGAGTCTAGTGACTCAAGGAAATGGGAATGAACCGCCTGCTGATGACGAGTTATGCTTGAGCCATTATCACTAATTACATAATCATGGTCAAAGTGTAGATACTCCGAAAGAAATGAGACAAAGGTTGATGTTAACTTACCTCTGTGCTTGTGTAAGCAGCTGAGCTCATTAAGCGTGCATATCTGCTCCTTCCTCGGCTGCAATGTGAAGGGCACGCAGCCGCACAGCTGCAGCGCGGCGTACCGACGGCACTCCAGCAGACACCACGAGTAGCTGCGTCGCCAGCGGGAGCTGGAGACGCGAGGGGTGCGGCAGCCGCGCTGGCAGAAACCACAATACAATCCTATTGCACATTTCAAAAGCACATGAAACAATTACTAGGAGATTATGAGTAGATAGAGTTCAGTTTTTCAAAAACATAATCCAGCTTCAAATTCTCAGAAGATTATTTTTTATATATAGCTCATGTTGGTGTCCCACTGCTTGGCAAAGGCCTCCCCTCTCTCCTTCCACATTTCCCTATTTCCGGTCAAGTTTCGCCATTCCCTTTCAAAAGTATCTAAAAAATTAAAAATAAAATAAAATAATTTATTTCTGCATGTAGGCCCTCAAGAGCTCTTTTACATGTCTTATATTCTTTTATCTTCTTATCTTTTGGCGCATCGGGTAATGACCTTCTGGTGAGAAGAAGCGCCAGAAGAAACTCACCAGTTTCTCTTTTACCCATTTTACAAGTGTTCCAACAATATGACACTAATACAAGAGATTTCATTAATACATAACATTAACTTAAAAACTACATTTATAGAGATGTAAAGGGTCTCTCTATGCGTCCAAACAAGACAAATAAAAAATAAATTGATACTAAAATTAATGGAGATGTAAAGAGTCTCCGTTGTCAAAATATTATGTTTTGGAGGTGTAAAGGATCTACCAACGTCAAAATACAAATTGAGAATACTTATTTACTAAATATCTTACAGAAATGTAAAAAATTCTGTGACTCACATGATATAATCTAACGAAAGAAGAGAAAAGAATAAATTTATTAAACAACGTATTAAACAACGATGACATCTAAAGATTAAGATATGTAATTAGGAAGTTGAATCCATGCCTGAACTAGGATTCCCTATGTCTCAGGCAAAAGGGACTATCAAAAATTTATATCTAATTTATAAAAAAGTACCTACTAAACATACAGTTTAATACAATTCAAATCTTACCTAGGTTGTCCCATCCCTTTTTTGGTCTACCTCTGTTCCGATATCCGTTTCCCGAGGTCCAGTCGGTAACTACCTTCGCCCATCGGTCCGGATCAGAAGATTCTTGAATTGCATTTTTAGTTACTTTGTAGTTTTTAGAACTTTGCAGATTTTACTCAGTAACCAAAAATGCTATTCTACTAAGGGAGGATCTGCTGAGTGTTCGTCAATATGAGTGTGTTAGTTAGTACGGTTAACTATTAACAATGGGAGATTTACCATGTATGTTTGTTTCTATGAGTATCCCGTTGTTAATAGCAGTTATTATGTAAATGACCATGTTAGCTTAAAATCGTATAATTGGGAATCACAGATCACCAGCGCATTGAACAAGATACAAACGTACCCAAGCTTCAGAGAAGTAGTCGAGGTTGCGGCTGGTGTACTGTGCACGAGTGGACACGGTGTAGTAGACCGAGGTGTTCCGCGGGGCGATCTGCACGCGCACCGCGCCGCCTTCCAGGAGTGGGTATTCGGCACCGTCGAAGATCAGTATCTACGGGTACAAACACTTCGTAGAGGCATTATGTATCTATAATAAGGCAAACGAACATCATCAGCCGAAAGACAGCCATGACTCGAGATAAAGTCTCTGCAAAGAATGCTACAATAACCTTTCTGCGCAGCCACTTACTACTACGATAAACGCAGTACAAGGCAAACAGCAGTACAATGAGGGTTTATAGAAATAGTAATCCCACCAGCTGGCAACACGTGTGCTAATATGAAGGAGGATAGATGGACAGCGGTATAAAGCTTCTGCGAGATAAAAAAGCCCACAAGCAGTACAAAGCAGTACAAGATAACGAATGCCTTAAAATTGCTAAGCCGGTGAGACTCCAGGTTTATGGATAAGTAACACCAGTCAAAACACAACAAGTGGAAAAGAAGAATTAGAGAGACGAAGCTGTAATAGAGGAGTTACCAGTTACCTCAGTTCCAACAGAAGGTTTTCTTACATAAGCAAAATCGTCACTGTTTTCCCTAATGATGACGGATAGCCCGTTATCTGAGCCGATACGCTTCAAGATCTGCGGTGGCGTATGCCGGTCTGGGTCCCTGGAATTAAGTATAACTACATCTGGCTGAACATCACGGTGTAAGAATCGAGGTGATCGTTAAAGGCCATGTTTAATGAGGCATCGCAAGATAATTCAACAAAAAATGTGTTCACAAATGCATTATTATACATACTAGACAGCTCGGATTCTCTGTTTTTGAACACAGTTCTTTTGGGAAGAGATCTGATAAAAGCAATCAGGGGTGTAAGAACACAGACCTATAGTGGAAATTCTTTTTCTAGAGCGAATTCACTTAGCTGTGTACCTGACGAACAATACTCATTGTCTGCATTGTTAACTGTGGCCACCACACCACTTCAAAATGTAAGGCATTATAAGTGCAAATAGCTTTTACACTAAATTAGTCTTTAAGTCAAACGAATTAAGGTTTACACTTAAACAAAGAGAATACATCGTTCGTCTTTCTAAGCATCGATACGTACTTCACTGCTCTTTCACTTACGAACTGACCAACATCTGTGTTCTCTTTGTTTAAGAGTAAACCTTATTTTGCTCGACTTAAAGACTAATTTAGTGTAAAAGTTATGTGCACTATAATGCCTTACATTTCGAAGTCGAAGTTGTGGCCACAGTTAACAATGCAGATAATGAGTATTGTTCGTCAGGTACAAAGCTAAGTGAATTCGCTCTAGAAAAAGAATTTCTACTATACCTAGTCTCAAACTAAGCAATGATTGTTACTATGGATACTAGACGACGGTAAGACGATATACATTATACATAGAAACATCCGTGATTCAGGAAGAATATGCTCATTTCAAAAATATTTGCTCACCAGAATTTGAACACTGAAGCTCTAGCTTCGTTGACAGTTTCATTTCAACTAGGCTAAGCGAGTTGTTAATTAAAAGATGGTTCAACTTCAAGCTATACAGATGAAGCGTTCTTCAGACACATGAATAGAATTATATAGTAGAAGACTCACTCGTAATGGCCGTTGAAGACGCAGCAGACGCCGACAGAGGTGATGCGCGTGCCGAACAGCCGGTCGCAAGGCTTCTCCTTACCCGCCCAGGAGCACTTCTGCAGCAGGGAGTCACAGGGCGGAGCTAGCTGTAGACAGAATGACACCTGGTAAAGATTCAACAACTGATAACACTGGTCAGCACATACTCTATTCCTGGTAAAGCGACCAAGAAGCAGAAGCTCTACTTATTGGACGGACCAGATTCGCACAGCTCTCTTTACCACAGTACACGACGGATTTGGCTGCAGATAGAAAGAGGTTGTAGAATACCGTCCGAGATAAATTGTTCCAAAGACCACGATCCTCAGTAATTATGGAACTGATGCAAGGAAGAGGAGGATACCACTAGCATGAGGCTGGTAATTTCTGTAGGGCGTGGAGTACCGGGAAATTTTAGTAGGTGAGCACCGGGAATTCCCGGTACTTCTTTTTCATCGTTCCCTCATTACTGAGGATCGCGACCACACATTGTTGATCTCCAAAGAGTGCGGTCATAAGCCGTATGGACAGCGTTCTGCATGCTGCCGCCAGCCAACTTTTTAATGGAGTCAGACCATCTTGTTGGTGCTTTTCCTCGAGCTCGCCTCCCATTTATTTAGCCTAAAATGGTCCCAGTACTGCCATACTAAAATTTACCGGCACTGCGCGCCTTAAATGTGTGGTTATTACCGAACGGCCATCAGTCAGTTACCGTACCAACCTTAGGCGATGCACTCTTCCATCTCAAAGGGCCCCTCTATGAAAGGGTCCGACAAAACCGAGAGACAAATGCTGAGACTGACCGCTCCGCTATAACATCCCCCTCATTCGTCTAACTGAGTCACAACGAACTCAAATCAGAATAGCCAGGCCATAATAAGTCTAGGCTATTCTCCCACACTCATTCTCTGTTAGCTTAACAGGTTCAGCAGAAGAACTGCAGGTGCAGTCCGGCCTTGGCGTTCTAGACGTCAGGTCAGCGCCCTCCACAACCCTGACCCTGAGCTCCTAAGGAGTTCCGGCCACTTCCGACGTGCTCCAAAGAAACGACCACAACCCTCGGTAATGAGGTAACCGATGCAAGGAGGATACCCCGAGCATGACGTTGGTGATGTTCATCTTCTTGTCGGGCCGCAGGGTCTGCAGGTAGTGCGCGAACTGCAGGTCCACCGCGGGCAGCGCCAGCGTCACCAGCGCGCCCAAACTCAGCAGGTTGCGGCGGATCAAGCTCGGGGAATACGTGCGGTTGTTATCCAATTTCATTCTGCCGGGAGAATAAAACTGTTACCGCCTGGCCACGAGATTGCGCGACCAGCGTCAGTGGCGGTTAGGCGCATTTAAGGGTGTTCCGTAAACTCAGGTTTCTGTGGTCACCTGGACACACAAGGTTAAATTAGGTTACACACAACCATGGTCATAACTATTATGCATTCTCGTGTACACAAATGGTCACTATTCTTAACTATAATTATTATGAGGCAATTTTATTTATGCTCAGGATTCACACAAGTAAAGCTAAAATTAGGGCAACATGTACACAGGAGGATACTCCAGAGTTTGGACCATAGAACCATGAAAACCTGAGTTAACGGTACCTACACTCTAAAACGTAATAGCCCTTTTGGGCTTCGCCGCAGTCGGGTAAAAAGCGTCAACACGCGTAATAGGGATAGGTTGAACCGTTTCAACCAATCTCGCTGGACCATACGCTCATAGAGATGGGCGGTGGGTAAATACCCAAGGTATTTACCGGGTAAATACCCGGGTATTTACCCAATCTACCCGGTAAATTGGGTAAATACCCAAATTGGTGGGTATAAACTATTTGTTTAGTATTTTTTACAAATTTCATTAAAAATTTTGTATATATATAGACGTATAGTAAGAATAAATAAATGCTATGGATAGCGAAACAGGCATCCTAAGTTACATCAACAAAAGTAATGATACACTTTTTATTAGGGTGTCCCAGATTTTACGAAAATCTAAACTGAGTAACGCATACCCTCTAATTATGTTTTTTATGTGCTAAAATGCCCCTAAATCAAAAATCAGCTAATTTTGTGTATGGGAACCCGTGCCGACTTCCGGTTGAGCTAAGTTTGCACCTGGTTTCTTTCAAATCACATACCAACCAGGTGCAAACTTAACGCAACCGGGATTGAAGGGCGCAACCATTGTGGCTCTTTTTATATAATTAAATCGCATTTTATTATTTTGTACCAAAGGTGGCGACTAATTAAGAGCTAGAAAATATGTTTTGTTCATAGATCATGTAAAATACCGCATTGCATTTTCAAAATTCAGCGATTTTATTTCTTCATATTTATGAAGTTACTGGAAGTGAAAAGCTTGAAATACACATGTAGTTGCACACTCTGATTCTGTTTGACCAACTATCTTATAGAAATTCGTCACAATTAAACAAAAAAAGTCAAAGCAGAAGCTCAAAGTTAAGTTTGCACCTGGTTGGTTTTTGGTGCTAAGGAAACCAGGTGCAAACTTAGCTCAACCGGTTAATATGAAAAATTTAGGATGAAGTCGGCACGGGTTCCCATACACAGAATGAGCTGATTTTTGGTTAAGGGGCGCTTTAGCACATAAAAACATAATTAGTAAGCGTTACTCAGTTTGGATTTTCGCAAAATCTGGGATGCCCTACTTTTTATTCATCTTTAATTTTTGGTTTGTGTCTTGGTCGGGACGCTGACAATTTTAAGAATAATTCAAGGTTGCAATCTAAATATGATCATAAAACCTTAAGAACCTTCTAGAAACTTAACAAAACCACCTAGAAAAATCACAAAAAAGTCTAGAATATGTATTATACTTTCACAAAACTCTTTTATAAGGTTTTATGAACTTCAAATAATTTTGTTGAAATATCCTCCTACTTAAAGGATTCTTCTAAAAATCTCACAGAATCTTCTAGAAATCTCATCGAAATCTCTAGAAATTTCGATGAGGTATCTATGATGGTTCTAGAACCATCATAGCTACCTAGATAGCTTCTTGTAACATATTATTTACTCCTAGATATCTTACATGGTAACATGGCCTTTATGAAGCCTACTTTAACATCTAGAACTTCATAAACACTATAATGTATCACAGAAGATTCTGGCTCCTTAGTAAGACCACCTTCTTCAAACTTCTAGATATGTCATTTAGGCGTATTATTGTTACATCTGGAACACATAAGCGTGGCTAGAAATACAAAAGAAGATTCTGGATTCCTTGTAAAACCACTTAAAGACTTCCAGATGTCTTATGTCATTTGGGAAACTTGATAATCTTATTAACATCTCATATATTATTTAATTTTGAGACTTCTGGAAACTTCATAAAATCATGTCAAAACTTTAAAGAAGCTTCAAGAAACCTCAAGTCTTCTGTTGGCCACCTATAGTAACACCTAGAATCCATAAAAATGATAAGAGATACCACAGAAGATTTTGGATTCTTCGTAGGTCTCTGGAAACTTCATAAGACCACGTCAAAATTTTACGGAAGCCTCGAGAAACCTTACAAGGACTTTTAGTTCCTTACTGTATATCTAGGATATTCATAAACATGACGATAGATACCACAGAAAGATACTATTTAATAATATTATTTCATTTGTAGGCTTCTAAAGACGTTATAAACGAAACTTAGAAACTTCTAGAAATCTCTTAGATCTCTTTAAAACCTTGTAGTACCATCTATGAAGTTCGTAGGATCTTGTATAAATCCTATAGAACCATCCAGAAGATTACGTTTCTCTCTTCAAGACTACGTTTAGGGACATCAAAGAAACTTTTAGAAATATGGTTAAACCTTTTATGAACTTCATAAAACATGAAGAAACTTTAATGTAACTTCTAGACGTTTCTAGACATCTTCTAGAAGCTTCTAGGAATCTGAAACCTTTAAAATACTGTGTAAACACTACTAGAGTACTCGTAGTATATTAAGTCCTCAAAAAAATTCTAAAAGTTAACGATAAATTATTTAGACACTTCGTAGAAATAATTTTTCACCAAACTATGAAAACCCTTTAATAAAGTATTAATAATTATACAACTTCACTTCTTTACTGAAATTGAAATAAAACTATTGGACAACCTTTTGAATCTCATAGAACCATCATATGATGAGAGGACTAGTACTAGTCTTTACGGGAAGCTTATATATGTATATATATTTTTTTTCATATAAAAAAATAATTTAAAATCTGATTTCGAAAGTTTACAGAAAAACTCAATATCATTCCTTTAATAAAACAAACATATTTTATTAGGTGCGATCAAATCAAATCAGATATAAACGCTAAGTCTGCAGAAAATATTCGGTAACATTGCATTTTCTAACAATCCAAGTTATATTATATCATTCCGATGACGACAAAATGTATTTTTCTTAATATTTTATCCCTTGCACAAATTAATTTATTCAATTGTTAATTATCTTGACCCTCAGTAGTTTCTACCCACCAAAATGGGTAGAAACGGGTAAATACCGGGTGGATTGGGTAAATACCCGGTATTTACCGGGTAAATACCCACGAGCGCCCATCTCTATACGCTCACTTCAGCAAATCTGTTCACACGATTTCACAATTAGAACATTCACACGCGCGCTCAAAATTTAATGAAGAAGGACCTGCTCTCACATAGTGGTGGAGATTTTTTTGGCCCGTTGGCTGATGACGTTGTAGCTACAGAGTGCTATTGCAGGGAACGGCAGTTTCCGGACGGAATGCTGCGAGGATTGGAGGTTGATGACGAGTGGTGGCTCGTACATCAGCTCCACCAGGTTTACTGACAGCGTCAGCAGACCTGCCACCAGGCAGAAGCTTAGCAGAAGGATCCAGCGGTACCTGGGGAGAATATGAGATTTGTCTGCTATGAATCCTATGAGCCCTGTGATTATAATGCAGAGTACAATAATATTAGTTTTATATACAGTAAAATTGGTTTTGTAGCCAACTTTTGAAGACAGGAAAGAAGGCTTGGCTGATCTGAAACCTCCTTAGTCTGAAATGACGTACGAGTGGGTTTTATATTTTAAAACCAAAGTCATAACTCCCTCGGGAGTTAAAGTTTTCATTTTTCATACAGATTTACCTCCCGTAGGAGTTATGGATTTTTATAACCCATGGGAGGTAAATCGGCTCTAGCTGCTCTATACGCCTGCGTGTTATGACACCCTTTACGACCAAGCGTGATGAAATAGTACATTACACAACTAGGGTGGTAAAAGAAAGAAAGGTTGAGATATGTACATCATTCTATGTCTACACTTGACCAGAAAGTGGCTTTTTCTGTACGCGTAGCATACGCTAAAAGCCGCTTTATGGCCAGGTGTGGCATAAATGTATTTTCTTTCTTCTTCTTCTTTCTTTCTTAGGGCCGATACAGAAGGACTGCAACCCAACTGCAACTCCCTACGATTTGTATGGGAACGACATCACAACTGCGCAGTCAGCGTGCAGTTGTGATGCAGTTCCCATACAAATCGTAAGGAGTTGCAGTTGGGTTGCAGTCCGTCTGTATCGGCCCTTACCAGCTGCTCCTTGCCTTTTCTGGACCAGTCCAGCAGTATTTACCTCTCACAGGCGCAAGTATCGTCGCAGACGATGCTCCTGACCCCCGGCAGCGAGCAGTTCCTCCAGAACTCCCCCACGGCGTCTGCCCAGCTGTCCCGCAGACGGGCTTCGAAGCCCCGCCTCGCGCGCCCGAACCGCAGCGGCCGCGCTAGCGCCATCTGACGACCCTTGGCCTTTTTGGACCAATGCGCTGGGTCCACCGTGCGCATTGCACTGTTTTGTAACTGACCTAATAAATAATATTTCCAAGAATCAATACCTAACTTAAATGGGTTATTCTTTAGAAATATGTCTGCGACTTATTCCTCTGTCTCCATACATTTAGTATGAAAAAGGACCAGAGGAATAAGGTGACCGCAGACATATTTCTGAAGAATAACCCAAATGCAACACTAAAACTTACTCTTAACCGAGTAAAGAAAAGAGGCTGCCATTAATTATGAATACGACTTTAAAACTCCAGCCGATCACAGCAAAACAACAAGAATCCAATGTTGCTATTAAAAACACGCAGGAGGTGGGTGTATGTCAGGTAAACATTCTACGTCTGCCTAATCAAACATCTGCGACCTAGATCATTCATTATTTACTGCCCTAGATGTGTAACATAGGTAATACAGGGTGTAACATTGAACGTAATACAAATTAAGCAATTCCGGCTCAGTTAACGACAGAGAACAAAATGCACGATTTGATTTATTAAAATTCGCCATAATTAACTTTCGCTAGTTTGCTAACAAAATTAAGAAATTAAAATCTAGGGGTGTTGTTACCCCTCATGACGTCACGCTTACGTGACCTGTTTGTTTGTTATGACAGATATAATATTATAAATGCGAAAGTTTGTGAAGATGTTTGGATGTTTTTTACCTAATAACGGGGTGACAACTGGATGGATCAAGCAGAAATTTGGCATGTAAGTAGACCAAGCCCTGGATTGAAACATAGGATACTTTATATCCTGGACAAGAGTTCCTTTAGGACAATAACGGCAAAAACGCGGGCGAAGCTGCGGGAAAATGCTAGTGACAAATAACTTCAATAACCTGTCAGAATGCATGCATTTTATTTATAAATTATCGGCCTAGTTAAGCAAAAAGGTAAGTGTTCACTACAAAATTAGATTCAAACCTTTTTCTCTCAACTCTAAGTAGGGTAACCACGATGAGACCAAAAAAAGTTGAACAATTAATACAGTTATATTAACTAATTCATCTTAATCAACAACACGAGACATAGCAGAGGGGTTTAGCACCAGGGAGAGGAGTTTAAAAAACATGAGTTGTATTACGTTCAATGAAACACCTTGTATAATTACTAGCGTCCTGTGGCGAGATAAAAGAGTAACCACACAGTTTGCGAAACCAAAATGTAGAACACAGCGTTGATGAGTTGTCAAGTTTCGGTGTGGTCGATAACTTTATTGTTGTTGTCGTCATACCTGACCACTGGATAGACTAAACTTATTTACCAAAGTCGTATGTATTTACCGATTTGTAATATTTGCTTTCCACTCTCAATGTGCGAATGATTTAAAAAAATAATAGCATTTAAAATGTCCAGTTGCGTGTGTCATGCAGCGATAAATTATTCACAAATAACGTTTCACATATTAATTACAGGTGCTTTAAATAAATTAACTATTCACAAGCCGCGGGGTCACGCGAATTTGATCATTACTATGGAAACTTGATTATACCAATGTAGTACCTACCTATACTACTTACATTTTTTACATCATATAAACGAAAAACGACGAATAAAACATCATCATCAGTCACATGACGGCCCCTCCAGAGAACGCGACACCACTGTAGACGGTAGTTTTTGTTCCGATAAAAGGCCGGGTCACACCGGATGCGTGCGCGTCGCGTGCGCGTTGCAGCTCCTTGACTTTGAGCCGCCATTTTGAACGCGTTACGCACAAAGTCAAGTAGCTGCTGCGTGCACGCAACGCACACGCAGCCGGTGTGCGTTGGCCTAAAAGGTACATCGGGAGCGCGCATGTGTGCGCGCCGTGTACGGACGCACCACAGACAAACATCGGCGCGTGCTTAGTCAGGGCTGAGCTCTCGACGCAAGCGGTCGAACGTTCAAAATGTCTGAGGACGAAGCAAAGTATAGAAGACGTATATGTATACTGCAGTGTGTTCGGATGTTTGTGTCATATTCATATTTCTGCATTCCTAAGGATCCCGAAAGGTGTGTATTTTATTAGTACCTATATAAATGTTATATTATAAGTCGTTTATAGAATGTTTAATAGTTTTGTGATCAAACTACTTATACCAATTAAATAGAGTAGATAATTATTTTCTTTGACAGAGATGAGTAAAATTAACAGATTTTTTAAACGTATACTAATTAAATAGTAGTTGATTCTATTGATACATAAAATGCCTTAAACACGAGAGTGGTTTTATGAAACAAGCCGAAATATCCTTGCATTACTTACATGTACACATACCAATACTAATTTATTTAAACTATTATACTTAATAACATTAACATCAGATGTGTGCGATCAGATACTTTCATATTGAAATAAGTAACTTTTACTAGGTTGACCTCGAACGATTGTTCGTTCGATCGAGGGCAGCCCTGTGCCTTAGGCACGCTCTGGTGTCGCGCGCTCCTAAACGGCGAAGACGAACTACTTGGTTGTCTTTATACTTTGGCGACACCGTGAACAATAAGGATGTGCATAATGTTTATTTTTTTCCCAAAATGACCGGGTTCGATTCCCGGTTAAAGTACAAGTTTTATTTTAAACTATGTATGCAGTTTTTCTTGTCCCTTAAATCGATGACATGGTTCCTAAGAACAGATCTTCGTATGTCATAAGTCACTATAAAGTTTCAGACTTTCCCATACTGACCGTTCGAAATGGGCCATCCTGTATAAACCGCTGCCAACTGACTTTACACTGTCATAATAATTTTTCAGGAACATTTACATTATGTTTGTATTAATTACACACTGTCCTGTAATTAATTCAAATACAATGTATACTGAAAAATTACTATGACAGTCTGACCTAGTAGTTGCCATGTTGAATGTTAAGTTAGCGATAGAGGTAACAGCAGGGTGTCGACTATTAGGCATTAGCGTGTCAAAAAGGACATTTACTTTCGGTTCTTTTACGGATTGGTTTTTGATTCGAATAAAACAAACATAGTTTATTTGGTAACTCTTTATTGCGTCGAACATTGATAATAATGAGAATTTTAGAAATATTGTTAACATTGATTACACTTTCCACAAATCAGTTCATTCAACATAATCGTTTTATCTCTCTCACACATATTCGAGCGTTTTTGGTGACCATAATAAATAATAATATAATTACGATACGACGTCGCGAGTTGCGCCTGTGAGAGGTTTAGACGGGGCGAGAACTCGTATGCGATTTTCATTTAATTGCGGCGATTAATCGATCAACCGTACTCATTGTACCTGGGTAGCCCGCAATGTAATCAAACTCGTATACGAGTTCTCGCCCCGTCTAAACGAGGCCTGTTTTGACATTTAGTGGTTCTATTCGCGATTTGGACGAAATTCATATTTATCGTGACTCGTGAGTTAGTATAAAATATCATCACTTTCTTCCGTGTGAATAGAATAATATAATAAGTAAGAATAGGAAGGATGAAAAATAGGTTTAATTTTTTTTTATCACAACTAAGTTGCGCTTTGTGCTTCGAGATGACACCCAAAATTACCTTTCGGATTCTTTAAATAAATGTACAGTACCTTTCGAAATATATTTTAACTTTCGCTTACGAACCATTTGTGAATCCAAGTGTACACAGGGCTCGGAAACCGGTATTTGCTCCATACAAAAATACCGGTATTCTTTCCGTTCTTATCGTTCTTTGGTTTATTATTTCATTCTTTAAACAGACAATCTAAAAATACGAAATCATGACTGAGGTCTACATAAAAAGCATAAAATAATTCAAAATATTGGGCCATTTCGGGGTTTTTGCAAAATACCGGTTTCGAGCCCTGGGTGTACATTTAATCTAAACATAAATGTAAAAAATAGTTCAAATTTCTTATTTCTTCAAGCACCAAAATAGAGACAGAAAAGGTGCTAAAATTGGTTCTGAACATTGTATGGTAGGCATTTTATGGGTATTTCTGCAAAATCTAAGTTCTTCGTATTCTTAAACTGTGTAGAAATACCCCATATTTTTTATTTGATATCTTAAACTAATGCACCTTTGGCGTGACTACTAACAATAAATAAAATAACTAATTTTGAACAACATTTACAACAGAAAACTTAACTACACTATTACACCTAAAGCCTTAACTATAAGCTCACTTTACTTGCAGTTCGCATAAAATAATGTAGTCGAGTACTTCCCTAGTTGCACACAAGCTGTATAAAAGAGCCGAGCGAGACTAGGCACGTTGAATGGTGGATTTTTTTTCCTGCAGCCTAGTAGCATTAAGTTTTCTTTCGACAAAAGTGGTGTCCGTCAAGATAGCGTACACCGTAAAGATATTCAGAATCTGATGCAGCCCATAAATAGTACCCAAATAGTACCGACGAAATACCTAGGTGAAAAAAATTGTACCCTTGAACTTTCTGAAATATAAGGCCTATTCACGGTGTACGCTACCGGGCGTCAAGCTGGCGTACACCGTTTGTATATCTGGAACGGCTTTGTTTTTGGAAACGCTTTGAAACGGCCCTGAAAGGACCATGCGTCAAAATGGACCCAAAACCAACAGAGCTGAGAGTTGTGTCATTAAATAGGTCTTTACATGTACTTCATTTCATTATATGGGCACCAAGTTCAATGCAAAACTTAGATATTCAAATTCAAAATATTATGAGCAGCGCTAAGTGAAGCGGGCGCTGGTGCCATATTTTTGCCGCCCGCTCCGTGCACCCGCGTCAGCTAGCGTAGGCGTACTGGCGTAGGCGTTTCTCATAGAAACTAAAATATGAATATCTCAGTTTTGCAATGGAATTGAACTTGGTGCCCATAGAATGAAATGAAGTACATGTAAAGACCTTTTAAAGACATAACCCTCAGCTCTGTTGGTTTTGGGTCCACTTCCCATACAAAGTTGCCCATGGTCCTTTCATTTCTCTAGCTATCGTATAAGCCAACTCGAGTTTCGATTCGAGTTAGCGGTGGAGTGAACTCAAGTTATCCGAGATGAAATAAAATAGACTCGTATCATCGCTATATTAGAGGACGCCAGGGATTTAATTGCAAGGCGTGTAAGGGTTCATACCTCTGTAGGTATGACCCTTTAAGTACTGTTCCTCATAGCGCTCAAACTGGTGGTATGATGGCGGCTAACTGAGGAGTTTTTTCTCTTCAGATATCACTATACGAAGCGCCAACAGATACAGTCTTGTAAAAATACCCCTCTGGTCTATTTGAAGTATAAACGATTTGAATGAAATTGACTTGTGTAAGCTATTATACAGCTTGTGTGCTAAGGGTTATTGTATTGGGTTAGAATGTTCAATATTTTTTCTCTCACTTTATAAACATTTGGACGTTGCGTACCCCTCTTTTTTGTCGAGGGCTGAAACGACATTGATGCTTTATACAGGGTGTCCCATAACTCACACGTCACAGTGACACCGGGGCTAGGTCAGCTCAAGATGCACCAAACTTGCCTAATATGACCTTTGTAAAAGTTGCACGGTTTTCGAGATAATGGCAAATTAAAGATTTTTATTATCTCGAAAACCGTGCAACTTTTACTAAGGTCATATTAGGCTAGTTTGGTGCCTCTTTAGCTGACCTAGCCCTGGTGTCACTGTGACGTGTGTGTTATGGGACATCCTGTATAACTACTTTATCTACGCAGTAAACAAAATAATCCGGATTATCGAATACTAAACGATAATACAAGTGTAATCAAATGATGGAATACAAAATATAGGCCTCTAATTCATAGCTTTGGTAAGTTCTTATAAGTATACTTTGAAATGTAAATATTACAATTTTAAAATGCATAATATAATCGTAACTTTATAATTGATCAAAATACTGTTAAATAACCCTGTTATAAATATACTTACCACTACAAATTCAAAACAATCGAAATTTTGTATGTACAGTCGAGTTCATTTACGTCTACACATATAAGATAACAAAAATATCTGAACACGCTTTTATGCTCCTGACAATAGTCGTGTTCAGATATTTTTGTTCCCGGAAGTGTGTAGATGTAAATGAACTCGACTGTACAGGTAACATGTTGAAATGCAAAATCACATGATGTAAATATCCGCATTACTTGCTTTTTAAAGAAAAAAACCTGCTCTACCTACTAGTTGTAAACTCGAGTTAATTCCCCAATTGATTTTATTCATTCAATTCCAATTCAAAATCTTCATTGAAATCCTTGTTATTATGGAAGCTTTTCATCTATAGGGAACGTGCACGTAGATGGCAGCACTAAAGGAGAAAAGAAACACGGGTGGGTAATAAAGGAAACCATCGCCCGTGTCAAATCAAGCTGTCAATGTCAATGATAATATCTAAGTGTCAATGTCAAATATAGTAAGTCGTAGCTACACTGACGTTAATCGTCCTTCATCGCAATAAATTAACATGATTAAGATTGGCGGCACCAGTTGGCAGCACCTTCATCGTGCACGTTCCCTTGGGGTATACTTGAATGTTGATTTATCTTGGAGACAAGCGTAGCTACCCTTCTTTAGATTTAAATCTACACTTTAGGTTTAAAATTACAGGATAGGCACGACATACATTAGGGTATTGTACCCTGAAATCTATATCACATATATATACTCTACAATCATACCTACTATAGGATAGTCATCATCTTCCGTATATCTTTATTTGCTTAAGTTAGGTTTTTTACAATATATATATATAAAAAGTAAAATACAAAATGAATTACAAAATATAAACACATTATAAAAAACCTAACCTAGGGTGCCACCGGCAGCGGGGCGGGGCCCAGGCTACCGGTGGTTAGGGCCGCAGAGAGAGGAACCTCCTGACGATGCGCGCCGTGTCCAGAAGAACCGCTTTCTGTATCTGACCCTTGATCCAGCCATCTAGCGAGAGTCTCTTAAGATCATCATCTTTATTATTATCTCTCAATGCTCGTAAGTAGGGCAGAATTCGGTCTAATACTGTGGGTCTAGTGGTACGAGTCACATTTATGGTTGAATTTATTATTAAAAAAAAATTATATGTGTCTGTGGTTACTTGAAATAAATGAATTTATTATTATACCAGGTGCAAAAGGTCACAACTCTATTGTATGACTTACGCTCTTTTGCACCTAGGTTAAATGCGACTTGTGCCCTTTTTCACTAGACCCACATAGTAATATTTAAATGGTTTAACTTTGAATAGCCGACAAACGGTTTATTGCATCGAAAGCATTTATCTCTGAAATCGTTTTTTCCTTGGGATTCGCTCTTGAATCATAACGTTCATATATTTTGTGTACTTCAGATATGGCAATAATTTCCAGAAGAGGCGGTAACTGACCGCGAGGACCTTATTTTACTGATCTTGAAGAAATGAACCAGGTCTGTTGGCTCAAGCAGGTATCTGCTAGAGGTCGCAAACGGAAAGTGTGGGTCAAAACGCATTGACGACCTGGATAAAGTCGCTGGAGGCAAAAAGCTACCGTTCATTGTTAGAAGTCTTAAGGAGAGAGTAAGTAATAGCCTAAAGACAGGTGAACATAACACTAGTTGTGAGGTTTGAACCGAAAACTACGAGGCTCGGGTCAAGACTGCTGAACCCTGAAGGCTCGAGCCTTTAAGACTCAAGGCTTCAGGCCTTTGAGGGTTCGAGCCTTTAAGGTTCAAAACTTTTAAGAGAGTTCCTGGCTAACCTTTTCATAAGGCTGCATTTCCACCAGGATGCGACACCTGGATACAACTCAGTGGAGCGAGGATAGGTAAATGAAGTGTTTCCATTGGTTACCCACAAACACATCCCTCACTACGTATCCCTGGTGTAAACGCAGCCTAACACTAGGCTGGCTGAGACGATGGATAAGTGTAAGGCCCTGGGTCGCGTCCAGCGTCTGTGGGTTTTGTGCAGCGTGCACTCAGGATGCTCACATACATTTGTTTACGTTTAACATGAACGTCGCGCGCCCCGACGATAGCGTCCACTCAGGTCGTACACTAAGAAGAATCATAAGGCTCGCTTTCCTAGGAGCATGTTGGCTGAATCCGGTCCTAGTCTAGACAGGCACGGGGACGAGGGCCCGCGGGGGCTGCAGGTGTCACAGGTACGCCACGAACAGCAGCATGGAGAGGAGGAGCAGGGAGACGCCGCTGACGCCCACGTCCGTCCGGACCGAGCCCGAAAGAATACCCTTCCCTGAAATAAACCAAAAACATGTGAGCACACGTAAGTGGTTGTTGTGTTTTGAGGATTACAATAAGCGCCAGGTTGGCCATATGGCAAGAATAGCAAATGCTTTACGCCCCGCGCAGCATTATTTTTTAATAAAGAAAATTCTAAAATGGACTTGCTTAGGCTATTACATGTCGCATACGGGTCATTGTCAGATTTAGGTTCGCGTTTTTTCGGTGGACATATGCGAAATTAAGGATGCCAGGGCCTAATTTTCTGATAAAACTCGTATGTGAATAAAGAACTTTCCCTATTTTATAATCCGATGTAATAGCACCATCTAGATTCATACAAGCTCCTAACTTTTGACCACCGGAGGGACGACGGTTGTTTTTTGAACTGAGAATGACCCACACCTACTGAAAGTAGTATTTTTGATTTGAGATGCAGCCAGGACGATGGTTTCAAGAAAAAGAGGCGTAGCAGCCAGGCTTATAAAGACCACTGGCAGAAAAGAAGAGTTCTCGGAGGTAAATAGTCACATTTATTCGCTATTACCCTATGACAGTAGCAGCTCCGTAGCTACTTGGACGAACACACGAACCAGTAGCTTGGACTTATACCAGGAGAAGGTGCGAAGTTCTGGAAATTTTCATAGGTTCTAGGGGGTTTACTCGCATCTTTTCGCCATCGGCCGAGCCCAAGAGCCAAGTTTGCTGCTGTTAAGCAGCAGTTCCTCTTGTACTTGGCGCAGTCATAGCAGGGGCTTGCAACGCCTTGGCCCATGTAGCAGATATTGGGCAGCCAGGGTAAGCGCTCCATGAACGAGTGGTGTAGCAGCCAGTTCCTAACGTACAGAGAAGTGTAGAAGATGAAGGTTTCTACAGCCAGGGCAAGGGCTTTGGGAAGGAGCGCCGCAGCAGCTAAGGTCCTCAAAATACACAGGCGTACAGATAACATGATAGGTTCCGAGAGTTTTACTCATATCTTTTTGCCAACGGCCTATAGCAGCAGCAGTCCCGTAGCCCCTTGTACTTGGCACAATCATGAGCCAGTGGCTTGCAGCGGCCGGGCCCCATGTAGCACGTGTGGGGCAGCCAGGGGAAGGGCTTTGGGAAGGAGCGACGCAGCAGCTAGGGCCCTCAAGACCACACAGGCGTACAGATAACATGATAGGTTCTGAGAGTTTTACTCACATCTTTTTGCCAACGGCCTATAGCAGCAGCAGTCCCGTAGCCTCTTGTACTTGGCACAATCATGAGCCAGTGGCTTGCAGCGCCCTGGCCCCATGTAGCAGGTGTGGGGCAGCCAGGGGAAGGGCTTTGGGAAGGAGCGCCGCAACAGCTAAGGTCCTCAAAACACACAGGCGTACAGATAACATGATAGGTTCTGAGAGTTTTACTCACATCTTTTTGCCAACGGCCTATAGCAGCAGCAGTCCCGTAGCCTCTTGTACTTGGCACAATCATGAGCCAGTGGCTTGCAGCGCCCTGGCCCCATGTAGCAGGTGTGGGGCAGCCAGGGGAAGGGCTTTGGGAAGGAGCGCCGCAACAGCTAAGGTCCTCAAAACACACAGGCGTACAGATAACATGATAGGTTCTGAGAGTTTTACTCACATCTTTTTGCCAACGGCCTATAGCAGCAGCAGTCCCGTAGCCTCTTGTACTTGGCACAATCATGAGCCAGTGGCTTGCAGCGCCCTGGCCCCATGTAGCAGGTGTGGGGCAGCCAGGGGAAGGGCTCCGGGAAGGCTCGGCGCTCGCAGCAGCAGTGGTCTGCCAGGACACGGGTCTCGCAGTACTGGAGCTCGCGCGTGGAACATGTCCCGCAGCCGGCGAGGGTTTCAGGTACTGGAAAGGAGAAATAAGTACTTGGAGTTAGTACGGTTAGGGAGTTTTTGCTTGCTAACCCTTCCCACCCAGCCCGGATATGTCATTTTCGCTCTATCTTAAATGGAAAGTGGTCACAGAATAATAGCAGTAATTTTTCGCGCTTGAAAGTGTGCGGGCCGTGTACGAATGCACTATAAGCAAAGTTTAAAGAGTGCGTAAGAATGCTCCAGTATGGATCACACTCATACAGACGTGCGTCGCGCGTCTGTGCGAATACGTGTCACGCGCTCCTCAACGGCCGAAGTTAGACTACTTATTCGTCGACTACTACTAAAAATATATTTATGATATAAAAAATAGATTTTTTTCAAACTATTCGCCATGTTTTTATAAGTTAGGGTTTCCAAGAAGTTTCTCAAGTCTCAAGTGCATTAGTATTCCCGCCACATTTAGAAATGGCCATCTTGAAGCGCTTAAGGCTTGAATCACTTCGAAGGTATGCCATCGACGAAGCAGCAACTTATACTTAAAATTTTTGAGCGCGACTTTTTTTCACCCTGGCCCGCGACTGTTTTATACATTTTTACAAGTTGAGTTTCCATCGATATCCTTGTATAAAAACGCTTATAGGTAAAAAATTACCTAAAAAAGCACCCGTTGCATGTAAGTACCTACCTAGTACCTAGTGTACGGAATTTAGGTATAATGGAACTTATGTTCTGTTTCTGAAATGAAAATTTTAAAATGGAACGTCTAAACTACTGTTTATCAAAATATAGTTTTTTGTCTCTCCTGTAAAATGCCGTTTTTCATTAATTCCTTTATTCACTGAAAGCACTGAATTATTAACTAAATAACTGGCCAAGAGATATCGGACCATGCTCGTGTCGTGTAGCGTTCCATAAGCCGTTACTGTAAAGAAATGCGCTACAGATGAAAATAAAGTCAAAAGTTAAAAACTAACTACGAAAAAGACTATGACAAGGTTCCTGCTTGCGTCAGATGTTTCATGACATTAACCTATTTCTTCAGAATATCGATACCTTTAGACTCAAAGGGCGTAAACGCCGCAGGTTTTAATGGCGTTTACGCCCTTTGAGTCTAAAGGTATCGATATAGGGTTCTTGCAAAGGAGCTCGGTCTTTGGCTTTGCAGCCTGAAGCTCGTCCTTCGGGATTCCGAAAATGAGACTCATATATGCCTTTAGCCGTCTGTGAGCCACACGAAAAGGCTTAAAAAAATTCTTTGTAATTCGGATGTTGACTTTTACAACATAATATAGTCACATGGATTGGAAAATACTAAATTATCATAACACAAAAGAAATAAACCAAAAATAAAAAAACGATATTTTTTTATCGTCATAAAGAAAAATTAAAGTCAATTTCGAAATGCTTAAATAACACTGAAAAAATAAATGTATGACAACTATGTGCTTAAACTCACTTTTTCGTGCTCAAAATGGCAAAATGCTATTTTTTTCATACAACTTAGTACAGCGATGGAACCGATGAGCATAGGCACAACATAGGTTCCTCCCGTTTTGTATAGAGCGTTTTCAATGCTTAGTGCGATCTGCTTCTTTTGATTACAATTTGTGGCTGTTATACTTATACAAATGTATTATGTGTCATATAGATATTTGTTCCTCACAAATAGTAGAATCGATTTACGTCAGAAAAAAAATCAAGTCAACAGGCGAATTAAACAAGTATTAGAAGTTGACTCATCAGCCATTGATAAACCCCGCAGGAAGCCAAACCGCCCATTCAATAACCAGTGCACATCTGCTTATGGGCAGCCATTGTTTCGCGTGACGTGACTCCATGCACACCTGTAGCTGTAGTCAGCTAGAACTAAGGCAGGTTGTCGTTCAAGGCCTTTTTAACCGACTTCACAAAAAAGAGGCTCTCTAGGCGTTTTTTTTGTTTATGTATAGTAAAAAGGAAGTTTTCTAATCGTTTCATAAATAATGGATTAACAGGAGGTAACAAACGATGAAAAAACCGGACGAGTGCGAGTCAGGCTCGCCCACCAAGGGTTCCGTACAAATTTGTAGGTACCAGTGGCGTGGCGTCCAAAGAACTCGATTCCTACCGGCTTGCCTAATGTCAGGCATTTGACCACCTTATTCTACAACTCTTAAGGAAAATGTACGCCAAATTTGCACTGGCTTGTCCAAAGATATCTTTCACGCCACGGCACTGGTAGGTACAATTTAGGGCATTGTCGTAATAAACAACAGTGGGCGGTCCAGTTGTCCTGTACAGACGAGCCTGTGCATCGCGTAGATCAATAATGCAGCCCGCTGTACACATGCGTCATCATATCGGGAAGCTGTCCATCGGCAACCCTCGAGAACATCATAACATAACATCTTTCCTCGACGTCCTTTTTCAAAATTCTAATTAACTTGCAACTTGTGGTTATTAACTTGCATTGTTTGTACGTACATACAGGTATGTATCTAAATAAAAATAAAAAAAAGTAAAATTGCCTATTATAGATATGCGACTAAAAAAAAAATTATCGAAATACAGGTATGTATGTATATTTGTTTGGTCAAATCGAGCAAATTGAATTAGAACCAGTTCCTCTTTTCCTGAGTAAGAATTTTTACATGTCGAATTTTTATACGTATTGTTGTTTTCGATGGCAATGCCTTAGTGCTCTATCACATTTGCGATTTGCGGGCGAGTTAGAAGCGAAGTTCCATACGAATGTCGCAGCTCGCCGCGAATGGTTTTGTATGGAAACATGCAGCTGGCAAGTGTGATAAGGCCAATGATTTCAAAAGTAAGGATCGAGCGATCCATACAGTTCGGGTGGGTCGATTTTCGGCCTTGACATTTGTACGCCAAACTAAATGTATGGCATACAAATGTCGCGGACGAAAATCCACCCGGGTCTTTATTCCCCGTAACAGTAAATGAAGCCTTTTACCACGCAATTAGGCATTTTTATAACGTCCGGCTGCGCTGTGCGCTGGGCGTCCCACGGCCGCGTTGGTCCTAAAACTGATTTTTAGGACCAACGCGTTGGAACCGTCTGCGCGCTCGTTAGCCCTGTCCTTTATATACGTCAATGGATAAGGCCCTTAGTACGGTGCCATGGAGCTGATGTAATGATGGAGACGGAAGGTGCCATAGGACTATCTAAATTATATAATACAAGATATTTTGACGACCGCTTTAGCTTAGTTGGTAGTGACCCTGCCTATGAAGCAAGAGGTCCTGGGTTCGAATCCCGGTAAGGGCATTTATTTGTGTGATGAGCACGAATATTTGTTCCTGAGTCATGGATGTTTTCTATGTATTTAAGTATTTGTATGTATGTATCTATTAAATATATCGTCGTCTAGTATCCATAACACAAGCCTTATTGGAGCTTACTATGGGGCTAGTTCGATTTGTGTAAGATTGTCCCCTAATATTTATTATTATTTATATTTATTATTTAAGATAAAATTAGATTTATGAACTGACTGCTCTGGCTCTCATTGATTGTATGTCTATAGTTGGTAAACACGGCATAGTCCAGTGGCTCCGAACCTGGGGGTACCCCTTTAGGGGTAAAATTAAGTTTTCTCAGGGGTAATACTCATATTAAGTCGTTTTTCTTTGAGTACTTTCATATACTTGTCTGTATTACCTATTTATTGGAGGGGTACTGTTATGATACAAATCTAGAGGGGCCTATGGGTGATGTGGCAATAAAGGCAAAGTATAAAGAAAGGTTAGGAACCACTGGCATAGTCGAACGGAATCGAAGTATTATTTGTCCTCTCGGCGAGTATTGTGTTACGTTTTGCTCGATCGATCAAGTTCGCGTTTTTATGTCTGTTGTTTTGTAATGCACACCGTTCCGGTAACCTTCCAGCGGCAAACTGGGACTTCTTTCTGTAATGCCTGTTCTGAATCACTCCAGATAAAAATAAAGTAGAGAACTGTGGGTCTAGTGAAGAGCGGGACAAGTCACATGTATACTAGGTACAAAAGGTCACAACTCTATTGTATGACTTAAGCTCTTTTGCATCTAGGTTATATGTGACTTGTACCCTTTCCACTTGACCCACAGTATTTTTCCTTCACTCATAAAAATGTTATGACAATTTTCAGGAATGCATAAACTCATTCTATCTATAATCAATTAAAGATGGCTTAGTAGTCAAGGCTTTTACGACATAGATCAATTGTTTCATGCTAACTGACTGCTGACGTGACTAATCATATTAAAATAATCTAGCCCTAAATGTCTTTATTGACTTAAGTAATACTAATTAGGTACATAGTGTGAGTATTGAAATAGTAAAAATTGGTGATGATGTTCGTATTAGTGACTCAATAACGCCATACATATTGCGTTATTGAGTAACATATTGTGTATAAGTAGAGTTGAAATATTGGTACACAGGTAGTCCAAGGCATATATGGGCTAAGCAACTTTTTTTTCAGACAGTAGTAGTCTAATATAATTATTGTGTTAGTTACAAAAAACTTACGACCTATATTATAATTATAAAACACTTAAAACTAAATATCTGACGGCAGAAGGACGCAAAATAAATGCATGGAGCCCATACATTTATTTAGGCTTGCCTATCACCACATTTACCCAGTATCTCGTCAGAGGGCAATCCAAGGGTTAAAACATGTAGATACCTATTTCAGTAATAATAGCGAAGTACTTATAGAATATCTCTGTTTACCCAGATGGTTGACAGGTAGAGAATGCCTTACGACATCCAGTCCGCCATTTGTACTTTCTCACATTGTGCAATAAAGTTTAAATAAATAAATAAATATTGGTAGATTAAATAATCTCTACTGAAATGACGTTCACGCTGAACGACGATGATTGCAATGTTACCAGACTATTCTATCTTCATCATTTTATACAGTGTCTTGTTTAATAATCCTTCCTTCAATCAACAAAACACGATAATTATCTTCAATCAAGATTAATTTCAAAATAATATCCACTACACAAACTTCCAAAAAATACAAGGAAACAAAACTGCCAATTGCCAAACTCGGCCGCCACTTCCACGCCCTAACCACATACACCCAAATATAGTTTATCATTATCTTGCCATTACGTGAACGACACGAGAACAGTGCACAATAACAGGTGACAATACCGTGACCAATCCGTGACACGCCCCGGCCTTCGTGGATGTAATCCGGTGACCTTGCCAGTTTGGTCATTTCTCAATACGTGACAAACGGAAAATATTGTCACCAATTATTTGTTACTAGCATTTGCCTGCGGCTTCGCTAGCGTTTTTTTTTTTATGAAATAGGGGGCAAACGAGCAGACGGGTTGCCTGATGGTAAGCAATCACCGTCGCCCATAGACACCTGCAACACCAAAAGAGTCACAAGTGCGTTGCCAGCCTTTCAGGTGGGAGTACGCTCTTTTCTTGAAGGTTTGAAGGTCGAATCGGTCCGGAAACACTGCAGGCGACAATTTAATCCACAGTTCAGTCGTGCGAGGCAGGGAGTTTCTAGCAATGCGCAGTTGTGGACTGCCAACCATCTAAGTGTTATACCCGTTATTGTCCCAAGGGAACTCTTTGCTGGGATATAAAGTCCTATGTTTCAATTTAGGACTTGGTCTACTTGGATTCCAAATTTCAGCTCAATCCATCCAGTTGCTACCCCGTTATTTAGTAACAAACATCCAAACACCTACCCATCCAAATATCTTCACAAACTTTCACATTTATAATATTAGGGTGAAGTGTGATTGTAGTTTTCCGGAGGTCAACCGACTTCAAAAAAGTTCTCAGTTCGGCGGTTGTTTTATACATATACGAGTACATGTTCCTCGATTACCTGCTCCAATCCAACACGGCTGGACCATTTGGATTTTTTTTGTTACAAGGTATACCGCCCCGTTTTCTTTGATTGCCACCGTCAGGATCCGATGATAGGATCCTGGAGAAATCGAGGGAACTTTTCAAAGTCATAGAGCAGGTATATTTATCCCTTGCATTTTTAAGAGGAAACAGGAGGGCAGTTTTTCCATACAAACGTAGTCCCCTGTTTCCTCCCTGGATAATGCCAGTAGAGCAATAATTTTTTGTTAAAAAATCTATGGCTACTATTGATATGTTTCTATGTTTTCCTTTTTACGATAAATTGATTCTCAAAAGAGATATTAACCTTCAAAAACCTAAAAAAAATGCCAGATTTTCCGCTGTGTTCACACATCCAGAAAACAAATTTGACTAGATTATTAAAAAAAAGGAAAACATAGGAACACGCCCAAAGCCTTTCTTTAATGTTTAATGAAAAAAATAGTTAAATAGGTTAAGTTTTGGGGAAGAAATCAGGGGACTACGAAACGTTGTTTTGATGAAATTTTAAAAGGTATTTTCGGTCCAAGCTGCAGTTGTCTCTATCGCGCTCTGCGCGGGAGAGGCGGGCAGTGCGGGACAGCGACACAATTTACAAATACATAATGTTCAATTCTGTCCACCTTACTGTTTCCTCTTAACTGAAGTCGGTTATTTAATAACTCTCTATCTCAAAAACTATTAAACCGATTTTGATGAAACTTGCACAGTTCCCGATAGACTAATATACCTAGCAGTGGCGTGGCATCCAAAGAACTCGATTCCTACCGGCTTGGCTGAGCATTTGACCACCTTTTTCTACAGCTCTTTAGGAAAATTAACGCCAAATCTGCACCGGCATGCCCAAGGATATATTTTACGCCACGCCACTGATTCCAGTCCAACAATTTTTTTTTTCAACCGACTTATAGTGTACCGGACAAACATAAATACACTTACGAAATTTGGCACACACGTTAAGAAGCTGGTATAGAGTAACATATCTAAAAACTATGCAATTCTGACAATATTACATACATACGGGTCTAATTGATAACTCTGTTTTTTTTAACTTGGTTAAAAAGAAAATGTTTCTGTATGAATCTTACACATTGTCACGAAGTCATGACTCACTGTCCTCCTTGTCACACGTCGCACTCTGCAAATCCCTTTCCTCCATAATATGCGATGTAACATTATATGGGATGACCCCATTTAGTGCCAATACCATTCTTACCTTCAAGACTAAACAAATTCGCTATCAGCTATCAACTTAACTAAATTGAGTCCATCAAATGCCCGTTACATTTATATCAGCCGATTTAGCTCCAATTAGTTTCAATTAAAGACTAGATGCATCCATGTCACAGCTAAAAATAACCGCGACTGAAGACTGGTAATGAGCAGTTTGTAAAGAATTTGCTCAATGAGGCGCCCACGCATCCTGCTTTACTGGAGTCACATGCAAAACGGCAATTTACATGTTACTGAATGAGGATCTAGCCGCGTTTACGAATTAGACCTGATCTTGTCTTGACAATAGGAATTTGTATATTACTTGGTGGAAGGTTTACTTATTTCTGCGGTCAGATTCGCTGCGCGACGAAATCGTGGAGTGAACCACTCCCAACTTCGGGCACACGACTGCTAATTAATTATAATTACACCGTTAAATTAAGAAAAGTAAAGATTGGTGTGATGCTGTATCGTCGTCTAGTAACCATTATCGAAAAGTCCTAAAATTCGTGGGTAACTAAGTGGGTATGCGGTATAACACAGCATGTAAATTATATTGCATTAACCTTGTACAATCTAATTACGCGGCAGGTCACCTTTGCGACGAACTAACCAAGAGAAGCTTTAGAAAACCGCGTATCTGACTGTACCAGAAAATCTACCAACAGGGAGAGATGGCGGGAGATCGTGCGAAGAGCTGTATCTGCCAACCACTAATGGACGCCCCAGTATGACCACGACCGTTCTGCCAAGAGCGAAACGACTGCAACTTCAAGTTCCGAATGGGTCATTGTCTGTCACGTAACGATGACAGACAATTAGCCTCTTCGTTAGCGGTTAATTCGCGCCATGATTGAGCGTCACCGTGTCACGTCTGTCATTAGGGGAATAAAATGCAGTTGCAGTTAATGACTGGGCATGATATGTACATACAAGTAAGATAATGGCGACGTCCTGTTATTACTCACTAATTTCACGAAGATTTTTTTATTATATATTTCCTTTCAAGTTAACACACATACTGCGTGTTTTTCAATGGAGGAGGTTCTCATTTGGTCGGAATCTTACTTGGAACCGATTACTCGAAAGCAGCTGGACTGATTTGGAAAATGATTTCTTTCTCAGCTCCTACTCAAGAAACTTTCGAAACGGTTCGTCGACACCTCAGGCGATGAAAGGGCTGGCAGCTTCCTCGCCCAGCGCTTTAGTATTGCCATACAGCGAGGAAATGCTGCCAGCATCTTTGGCACCTTTTTGGAAATGATTTAATAGGAAATTTTATTGCATAAAACATAAAAAACTAATAAACATAAGGAAAATACATTTAAAACTAAAACTAAAATTAATAAACTAAGGTTTGGCCCCCTCGGCAGAGTGCCCATCACGCAGGCAGCATTCCCGCGCTGTATCGCTATGGCGAGTCTTTGCGCGAGAAAGCTGCCCGCACGAGGGTCCCCCGTTGCCTCCCTCAGGCGCTTACTAAGCGCCCTGTGCAGACCACGCGCACCCTGACCCCACGGACCGAGTGTCTCGACGCCGAATGCCACAAATTCATATTGGGCGCCGAGATAACTGTATTTTGTAATTTTTAGGCGCTCCCGGGCGTCTGCCGCCGCACCGGCTTTCTTGTGGGTCGCTGGTAGGTAGGATGCCGCGAGCGTATCCGCACAGGTGGCATCCCACACCAACGCCCGGCCCATCCTCCATGGTATCAGCGACATCCCGTCGGGACGCTTACCGTCATCCCGGATAATTTGGTAGTTAGATTCAATGTTTATTTAGTTTTAGGTTTTGATTACATTTTTACTTTCTATATTTTTTACATTTCCTATTTGTGTAACTCTTATACTAATCAAATTATTACAGATTTAATTGTACATAATTTAATTTTAGGTTTTATTTTGTGATCCAATATATTGTTGTTATTGTGTGTTTTTATTTTTTTTTTCTGTAATAACAAATTATCGATAAATTCTTAGCTTTTCCACTTTCCAGCAACGTAAAGCAAGTGTTAAAATATGGGTGTATGCGATGAAGGACAAGAGAAACTAAGGTTTAAAATGAGATACGTTTATGTATAGAAAACGTATTGTACAAGTAATTAGTAGGGAGCCGTCGCCCGCCGCGCCCGCGCAGTCCCCGCGCGGACCTCTCGCGTTGTCGTAGACATGCTGGGGGCCCGTTGGGGGAAGCTGAAGGGGCAGTGCTTTCTGGCACTGAAGCTGCTCCCAACTCCTCTTCGTCGTCATCAGGGAGGGGGCACACTTTGTTGAGTGCGCGACGTTCTATGCCCCTGGTCGTTTTGAAATCCGCTACTCGGCTAACTCCATCTCGGCCAGGGTACAGACGATGGACTCGTGCAAGCTTCCATCGCATGGGAGGAATTGAAGCAAGAACCGTTGCATAAAATTTTCAAAAATATGTCCTTCTGCAATTAAGTACTTAGCGATAAACTTCGTACTATGTATATTTATGAAACAGCTTATTCGATACGATACATGTTTTCGCATTTGACTGTATCGTGCGTATGCGCAAGTTCGTCCTCTAACATTCACACGCTGTCATCTGCGCATGATCCGCAAATCTGCGCGTAATCGGCTAATAAGCCACTGTGTCACTTTAATTACCGCCCGTCAGTCGCACGCGCGCCACACATTGCAGTTTCGCATAATACCGTCATAGACATTGTCATAGACTAATAGTATAGGTATTATAGGGATACATGGGGCGAAATAATTAGGAATGACCCAGATTGCAGGTGACGTAAGTCTATCTATCGTACACCCAGGAAGTAGGATTAAAAATAACCTAGGTCGCAGGTTTGCATTTACCATATGGGGTCTTCAAATATTATAAAAAGTTATGTTTCGAAAGCATAATTCTTCCGTATTTCATAATATCGATGATGTGCTGAAAGATTTTTTTTTTCAGTATGTAACTCTTACCTAACCTAATTATACTATCTAATACGCCGTCTACGTGAAATCATATTTAGTTGGGAATACTAATTAATTAAAAACAGAAATGAACGGTTCTGAATAAAGATTAATGGTTTGCAAAAAAGTGTACAATCTAACTGTTCTTAATAGTACATTGTGTATCAAGGGCGGTAAGTAAGGAATTACAAACGAGTGTTTGTTACAAGGCCGAGGCGAAGCCGAGGGCTTTAACAACACGAGTTTGTAATTCCTTTGCCGCCCGTGGCACACACAATGTTTTTCATCACACTTGTGAGGAAATCTGATTAAAATAACCTTACTTAACCTAAATAAAAATTGTAAAACTGACAGTGACATTAGTGTATATATCAAGACGACAAGTCACGTTCGGAAACCATAGCGGTAAAGACATAAAATGGTTGATTTTATATTTGCAAAATACTGAAATACACTATTTAAACATTTAATTAATGTTACAGAAATATGTGTTTACATGTATTTGCAATAACAGTTCTCTTTAAATAAATATTTCAGTAATAAAAGTTAAAAAAGTAAGTTGGCGTTTCCTTTGATCATGACAAATAAGAGTAAAACAGAACCAGCGTTTCAAATTTAAAAAGAAAACCATTACGCCCTAGGGCGTAATAGGTCATTTACGGCCCGCAAAACCTACGTGTAATGCACCATTTTCGAGCAAGTGTGATGAAAATACTGTTTAACTTTCCGTTGCGCTACGCTTCCGACCCTTAACTGTTAAAAAAAAGCGCACATTTTTGAAAACGCTTAATTATGAGGATGACTTCGGAATTTTTGAGCGTCATAAATTAATTGCGTAATCAATTGGCAACTTGCTTGTCTCTGATGAGTGTGCCCACTCGCGGCCTTGTCTCGTCCTCTTAATCCGCTAGTTAGGCCAATTCGGCTCAGCCCTCAATTAGCCAAGTAATGTTGCGTCACATCGCTACATGTTAACTATACTGTACTACGCCGACCACTGCCGGACACTAGTCCGACCTTATCGAGGTGGACCGGGACAAGGCGACCTGGTTCGACCCCAGGCGCCCCCAGCTCCCACCCAGTCCGATTCACTCGGGGTGGTCCGGTTTGCGACCTGGTTCGACCCCAGGGAACGCCACGACCGACCACCCCGTCATATTATCACTACGGCCACTCTGCCGTCCTAATCTAAAAGGCAAGTTTTTACTATGAACTTCCATAGAAAATAGTCGCCTTTTAGACTAGGACGGCAGCACTAGGGTTGCGAGTTAGTCAGGCTTTGAAAAAAACTGCCGGACTAAGGGTGAAGCCAGACGAGCGTAATTTTTTGAGTTGTAAGTCGGGTAATTTCTGCTGCATTCGGTTTCATACAAAACTCCTGTTTGGTTCACACGGCGACGCAAAATGAGTCGTCAAAATGTATTGTTGAGAGTTTCTGTAGCTGAAATTGCGCAGCTCACAACTCACACAATTTCACTCGTCTGGCTCCACCCTAACCAGACCGGGGACCGTAACTAATTCTTTCAAGAGGCTTATCTTGGTATAATAATTATCCTTTTTTTAGCATTGCCTTGTGCTGAGTGGTCACATGTCTACGCATATTACAAAGTGTGACCAGGATGTGAATTCGGGTCCTCTAACTTCGTATGTGGTACTCCAACTAGCCTAAATGTCGACTGAGAAGCAGAATATACCTGCTGCTATCTGAAGCAGCTGTGACTAAGGTTAATAGTTTATTCTCATTTAGATTTGTGTCTTGTCACAGCCATGTGCACAAAGTTAAAGTTGCTATTTAAGTACATATTAGCTATTGTAACTTTATGCATGTGGCACTGACATTTTTCCTTCTTTTTATATACGAACCGAAAGAATTCAAGTAAATATTAGTTATAGAATATTTAACTTCCTGTAAATCCTTAACCTTTGCACAATGCACATTGTACATGGTTGTGACACATCTGTCAAACTATATGAGAATTACCCTAATAGGTTAGTAGAACTTACTTTTATCGACCTCTAACACGCTCGCCGCTTTCCTGGCATCAGGCGTGGAGATCTCGTGCTCCACAAAGTACTCCTCGTAGCGGACCTCCAGCAGCCCCTCGTAGCCGGGGTCTGCGTCCGAGTCGTTGCTTCTGGTCGCGTTCGTCCGCCCCGTGCCTACTGCTTTTGTGTTAGCTGCGTGCCGCACCTGGAACAATGAGCTTAGTTGAGAATCATACTTTCAATGATTTCAAAAGATTCTTCCTATCCTCTTTCGTCTTTTTGAAATGAAATTAATTTATTGCGTATGGCATTCAGTTACATTACATTTGCAGATGACATAGCGCAGAAAAGTCACACTGAACCCTACCTTTGCAGGCGTATACGCTTATTTATATTCTAGAATAAATATGACTTTGAAGTCAGTTTAATTTTTTTAAACTACTTTATTATTATTTCTTACATAGATACATACATACACTTACGAAATTTGGCACACACGTTTAGGACGAAGACTTTCCTGCAAATGTGGCATTGTTTAGCCTAAGTACATTATTTTCTCCAAATAGACTATGTTAATATCTATCACCGTTTTCAAGCTACAGCTTGTTCAACTTTCATACAAAAAACTGCATGTTTCAACCCTATTCAGAAGTCATACGAGAGACCAGGTGGGAGCGGGTATTAGTACGGGTTGCACAAAATTTTAACATTAAAAAATATAATGTTGATAGATGTTTTTTTCTTCATTGTTACAAACATTTAACTATTGCAGGTCGATTCTACATTAATTCTGACAGTAGGTATTACGTACGGGTCGAATTGACAACCTCGTTTGTTTTAAACTCGGTTAAAAAGTGGATTACCAGTACCATGACTTCGGGCACGCGGAAGATGACGTCAGCGAGCGCCAGCGGGAGCAGCAGCGCGAGCGCTGCGCGCGCGCACCGCCGCGCCATCCCATCGCACGCCGCGCGCCGCCTGTCGACAACACCGGGAATTAATCCTCGACAAACACCTGCAGCATCGAAGCTCTCTTGAGCTTCTGCGTAATTCAGGAAAAGAATCGAATCTGGGTTATTCTTCAGAAATATGTCTGCGACTTATTCCTCTGTCTCCATACATTTAGTATGAAAAAGGGCCAGAGGAATAAGGTGACCGCAGACAAATTTCTGAAGAATAACCCATCTAATAAATTCAAATTTAATGTCAACCGAGGTAATTGATTACGTACTCATTTACTTTTGTTAACTTTGCATAGACTCCGCTACACAAAGGTTGTCTGGAAGATCGCTCTTTAGCGATAAGACCGCTTATTGCCTACCACTGTTTTATATAAGTTTGCAATGTAATTTTCTTCTGATGTGCAATAAAGTATGATTGATTGATTGTATTGTAATTGGCTCTATGGGGGCAAATGCGTCTTTTAAAGATTCTATTAAATCCGAACTCTTTAAAACTACCCCTACCCTACCTGCTTGTAGTATACGCTAAAACTTAAGCTTCTAGGTAAACATAACATAAGAAATAAAAATAGAATAATTTATTTCTGCAAGTAGGCCCTCAAGGGCTCTTTTACAAGTCTGATTCTATTCTTTTCTTTCGGCGCTTCGAGTAGCGACCTTCTGGTGGGAAGAAGCACCGGAAAAAACTCACCAGCTTCTCTCTTTTAAAAATATTAAAACTAACAAAAATATGACATTATTACGTGATTTCATTAATACGTTACATTAAACTTAAAACTACAATTTTAGAGATGTAAAAGGTCTCTAGGCGTCAAAACAAGACCATAAGAATAATAGAAAATGCAGTAATAAAATTACTGATGCAGTGGAAGCAAACAATGACCCTATTTATGTTTGTATGGAAAATACTGACTCGAAATTCAAATTAATAACTTGTGCCCGACCTAAACAGTCAAGTCAATTTTTAAATAACATATTAATCATTCAGTCTCTCTCTAATATTTGAAGTAATCATTAATATAATATAACATAATTATCACTTCGTAATTTCAAATAAATTATTTGTGCTTTTTGAAATTACGACCGTCCGATCGCAGCGCGAAACCTCTCGAATTCGGTTTAGGTTTCGGCTTCAGTTTCGGCCGGATGGCAGCCGAAACTGAAAACTGTTTTTTTGCCGAAACTAGGATGAAACCGAAACTAAAATTTCGGCCGGGTTGTATTAATAACTCTATACCACAAAGTTTTTGGAGGAAAGCTTTTCTCTCCTCGTTTGTCCGGGCCCCTTAATCCCCAAGTTAAGGGAACTGATAAGATAAGAACTCCAGTGCGATAACTTATTAAGGGCATAGAATGAAATAGGATTAATTGAACTAATAAGCTACATTATGTTATTCCATGTAACTTCTAATATGTGGTGTTATTCATATGTTACTAGAGAGAATTAAAGTTAAACTTTATAACTTGTCTCCCTCTTAAGGCCCGGTAGGACCTGGCTCGCATTTCACATACAACTAGGGTCGGGCGGAATGCAGATTATTGCAGATTATCTTCGATTTCTAACATAAAAGTATACGTTATCAACCCAAACATGAGAGGATGCCCTGCATGACTGTGAAATCATGATTGTCAGGTATTAATTTTGTCAGAAAAGGTAACTGGTAATGAACAAAATGAAAAAAATACTTTATTTTATAGTGTTTTCGCGCTACTTTTCTATCGAGCGAAGTGTTCGCTATCGTGTTCTAAGTGAGAGGAAGCCCTAGATACAGTTCTGAATATTATTATATATGTTTTACAGTGACCTACGAGTCAAATAAGTGCTCTAAAAATGATTTGGAAACTAGGCTTCCGTGCCCGATTCTGGTCTAGCCTCGCCTTAAACAGCGGGTCTTAAAACTTTTTTAGCGAAGGGCAACACTGCAGCTTTGGAAATCGTACCGTTGGTCAAATAACGCATGTGACTTTACGTCAAAAGCTTTTTTATTGCTCAAAAGTCATACAAATCATACGAACTACAAGATACACACAGATCCTGAAAGTTGTCATTTTGCAGATGCGTCGTTATTTGACCAAGGGTACGAAATGTCACGCGGGCCACACAACCACAGACTTAAGTAATATTTTTTTCTCGGCCGCTGGTCCTGGGGGACAGAGGGGGTGTATTTACTGGAGAGCGTGCTCTCGCGGGTCGGCCCCCAGGACATAACATTAGCTTATTCTTAATAGAATAACCTAATGGACACACTCTACACTCATCTATACACAACTTTGTCTCACAGTTAGGACAGTTACAAAACTACACTCTACATCAGTGGTTCCTAACCTTTATTGCCACATCACCCACAGGCCCCCTCTAGATTTGTATCTTTACCCCTCCAAAAATAGGTAATACAGACAAGTATATGAAAGTACTCAAAGAATAACCACTTTTTTACTTAAAAAAACCCGACTGCCCATAAGGCGGATCTCACACTGCAGCGAAAATCGCGGCGACACGCGACTCAGCGATTTTCAACTTTGTATGTAGAATCATCGATTTGTATAGAAAAATCGCAGGGTGGCGCACACTGGCGCGTAAATCGCGGCGACTCGCAACTACTATGCGCAGCTACACGGAAAAAATCGCGGCGACGGGCGATTTCAGTGTGTTCTTCGCCTAAATTCGCCATTTTGTTTTCTTTTTACAATTTTTATGTACCTAGTGACACTTGCGTTATCAAGACGACTCTAATGATGTATCATTTATCCAACTCGTTGAGTAGTTATAAGCGGACATAGGAACGGAGATACATAAATACATACTTACATACATACATACAGGTTAAACACATAACCCTCCTTTTGGGCTTCGCCTCAGTCGGGTGAAAACGACTAAATATGAGTATTACCCCTGAGAAAACTAAATTTTACCCCTAAAGGGGTAATTTTCAGGATCGGAACCACTGTCCTCAGGTTAGGTTAACAACAGGTATAACATCCTATCTTTGTGCGGTGGCCTAGCCCCCCACTTAGTTATTAACTATCCTGTTGGAGACCCTGCTCACAGCACCTACAGGCAGCAGGTTATAAAAAAAAATCGCGGGCCGGATCATGGGCTCTTCCGCGGGCCGGATTGGACCGGCTCCCGGGCCGGATTGGACCGGCTCCCGGGCCGGAGGGACCGGTTTCCGGGCCGTAATTTGGAGACCCCTACTCTTAAAAACTGTAGCCTGTATAGATAACAGTGGCGTGGCGTCCAAAGAACTCGATTCCTACCGGCTTGCCTAATATCAGGCATTTGACCACCTTATTCTACAGCTCTTAAGGAAAATGTACGCCAAATCTGCACCGGCTTGCTCAAGGATATCTTTTACGCCACGCCACTGATAGATAGGTATATTGGTAGAAGACTTATCGCACCTCTGAATCCATTAAAGACGAGTATGACTAATTGGAAGTACACTGGTGTAATAAGAACGTATTCCCATGCTCCCCTGCATACTAACTGCCCACAAACACCCATACAACCGACCATACAACGGCTTAAATGGCTACGGAGAGCTCTGCACTTAACGATGCATTCCACAGCTCGGGAGAGTAGCTCCAACGGTTTATGGTCTGATGTACGGTGTATTGGGGTAAATTCGAACATGGGGTAATTCCGAAATTTAAGAATTTTCCGCCCGCAAAAAACATTTACCAACTTCTTCAAATATAAAATGAGATTCTAAATTAAATTTTCTTATCCAAAATAAAATGAGATATAGGCAAAATCACTACCAAGTACAACCATCACTGTTATACTGTTTTCAGGAGTGGCTCACTCCGCGATTTCGCCGCGCAGCTACTAGTACCAAATGTGGCCCCGCGGTGGGGCTTAGCCAGTGACCAGAAAGAGATATGCGATAGAGAGACGGACGGATCCGGTGCGTTCCATCCAGTGGTCGGACACGAATGTTAGTTTCATTAGAGAGTTATTCTGTACATAGTACTACTAACTGTGACGTTATTGAATAAAATTTAAGTATGTCTGTAATGTACAATACAAACGATGGTGTAATGGATCTAATGGTGTCTGCGGGCCATGCGAATGGGTTGGAGGGGCCGCCGCGGCTCCGACACATTCTGCGAACTGCACTTCGGTGAATAACGCAGTGTAAAGATTGTGTCAGTAATACAACATGTTCCTTAACCGTGCATATTAGCTTGCACCACGAAAAGACATGCGCAAAATGTGTCACTAAAGTGAAAAGAGTGATTTATGAATCTTTAGCTCTCAAAGATGTGTCGCTCTTTTAGCTCAGTAACTCCGTGGTGTGTCAAGAGCTCAGTAGCTCCAAATCTGAATATTTCCGAACAAGAGAGAGCAGTAATGGGTATACGGTGACATCGTGTCGCAGCTCACGGCTCAATAAAGCTACTTGAGAGCGAGTGAATGAGTGAGTTGAAGATATACCTATACTGAGTTGTTTGAATCGGAACTGAGCTACTGAGCCGGTGAGCTAGACCAACTGATATAACTCTTCTGAATCACGCACTCGCGAGCTACACATGTCTACATAAAAAAAGGCCGAGATCGCAGATGTTTGTGGCCCGAGCTGCAAGCGAGCGACGTAAATATGCGATCGAGGGCTTTGTTAATTACCTCCCGTGTTATATACTAATTTTATGTCTACACTTGGCCAGAAAGCGGCTTTTTCCGTACGTGTAGTGTGTTTAAAAGCCAATTTATGGCCAGGTGTGGCATAATAAAGACATTTTTTCTGTTAATGCGTTCTTATGACAAATGGTACTTTGTACTCGGCAACGCGTAAATAACCACGCGGCAATAGTTCGCAACCGACCAACCATAATCTGTGTAATGTGGTAGTCATTTGTAGGCAACCCGCGACGCGTAGGGCGAGCAAATCAAACGGCACACGGCAGGAACGTTGCACTCCTAGCCTTCCACACTACACCAACTCGTATATGACTTCACGCCAATCATCGTAAAGGCCTTGTCACAATGGCGATTTACGAGCAAGTTGCGAGCGTGTTTTCATACAGATTCCGATCGCAACTCGCTCGCAAATAGCCAGTGTGATAAGTTTCTAAGCCGCAACATCATCATTAATTTAAGAGTTACAGTCTTCGGTGGAGTAGCTTCCAATCTTGCCTGCTCTACGCCAGCTTCTTTGTTTTGATGAGACACGACCACGACACCAACTTTTTCCTTTACTAGGTCTTCCTCTACCTCTCCTTCCCTCTATATTTCCTTCCAGTGTGGTTTTAAAGAAGTTGTCGTGTCTTATCCATCTGTCCAGCAGTCCTATCATGGACTGCTGGATATAGGCCTCCAGAAAATAATCTCTTCAGCGGCATATCCACGCTTTGCAGGCGAGTTGGCAATCACGTTTGGATTGCGTCTATATTAACTTGCTTTTTTTCAATCGAGACAAGGTTTCAAGTAAGTAATTATATTGAAAAAGTTTACAATAATATCGTACCCTTGGTCAAATAAAGACGTATCTGCCAAATTACAACTTTTCAGGATCTGTCTGTATCATGTAGTTCGTATGATTTGTATGACTTTTATGCAATAAAAAAACTTTGGACGTAAAGTCACATGCGCCGTTATTTGACCAAGGGTACGATATAATTATTGCTTTACAATAACATTATTATCGGTGGGAACTAACTATGAATTCAGGTCACGTCCCAAATGTCCCGGTTTCCTCGCCCTTTGATTGGGTCAGTGGCGCACGCGCTGATGACCGTGCGACAAATGACTCCATCGGCCGCTTGATTGGGGCATTAATGGGCCCTTTGATGACAGGTCAAATCAGCTTCTTTTTAAATGTCAAGATGCTCAGATAGAATGCAGTTTCCAGGAAAAACTATGACGTCACTGTTCACCATGGCAGCCCTTATAAGATCACTGTGTTGTCCTAAACCTCTTTACTTTCTATTGCCTCCAAACAGTTGGTGGTCCGTGGCAAGACACAGATTTTGTCAAATGGTCCCTTATCACTAAAAGGTTAAGAACCACTGTTCTAAAAGGACGTTACGTGTGTGGTGACTTAATTTACTGTGAGTTATTATCTCTAACACATCATCACGATTATGAGGTTTCATAAGATAATGTTTATTAGTCTAAACACGCTCACAACGTTGCAAAATATGCACTCAATATATACCTTTTATACAAGCTTTATTTAGTATTGTATTCTGCAAACTTTAGTATACTCAGTAAAATGAAAAGCTGAATGCAAAATGCGCCGTAACATTAAGTGCATTTGTACTTACAAAAACTATGTCAAACTAACTGAATTGTATCACGAAGTTATAAAGGCAGATAAACAGTAATGAAACTTTCTGTATCAAAATAGATATTGCACGTTTATGACAAGTTATTTGTATACAGGTTTTGTTGAATGCTTTAGTTAGCTCTGTGTCCATAAAAGCAAGTACAAAAGCAAAAGTTTGAAACTATGTTCATAAAAGCATTGTAAACTGCAACTGTGCCAAACTAACAGGATTGTATCTCAAACTTTATGCAGTTACGAATGGCAGATACACAGTTACGACAGTTTGAGAACTTTCTGTATCGTTTTGCATATTTTATATCCGGAATAATTGAGGCTGCGAGTGAATTGATTGCTTTGGGCTTAATATCACTAAATCTCATAATAACTTATTTGCCAATTGTAGCAACTCGCTATCCTAGCACCTCAATACTACTCTCGCTACTCTAGCTACATCTTCTTTCCCGCCCTAGAAATTCGCCCTAGAAAATCTGCCCTACTGAAATTACATGACGATGAATTTTGTAGCTGAAACTATACTACTGAAATTTAGTACTGAATGAAAATCTAAAGAATCTGAAACTACTGGTAATTTTCTCTGACTCTAGTGTAGGTACTGAAGGCTGTTAATACTGAACTATTCCTATAATACTTATTACTGGATGGTTGATGTGCTATACCTACATTAATAATCTAAACTTGTCTTTGGCCATGGCGTGATCGTTCTAGTATTGGTAGGACCCTTCGTTGTGATGTAGATAACCCAGAACTCTTTTCGATAAGACAGGGACTCCGCAGGAATATTTGACTTGATTGAAGGAAATGTAAGTATGGTAGATATAAAATTTATGAGTTAACTTTTTATTATCTTATGTAAGAAAGGCGTAATGTTAATAAGAGATGATATCATGTTAGAGTTCTATATTCTAGACTATATAGAAGGTTCTAGAGAGGCGGGAAGGCAGTCATGAGTCATTCTATACAAAATTGTCTGTCAATCGAAGTAGTCTTTTGTATGATTATAGTCGTTGATATTATAGTATAAAAAAGGTATTAGGGTTGTGGCAAGGGTGACGCTCCTATCCCCGCTATCACCAGTAGCTCCGGCCAAAGACGATGAGCCCCCTCCACAAAAATGCCTGGAGGCATATAACATTTATGGGAAATTCTTGTATCGGCTCAGATGCCAATATTACTGAGAGGACAGCAAATAGGGAGGTTATAACGTAGTGTTATAACTAAGGTGCTGTATCTATAGCATATGTCAGTCCCAGCTCCCCACATGCAGGACAACATAAGCTAAGATACAGGCTTATCTATAGACTGATTCTGCCCTAATACCTGGCAAGAAGAATTGTGAAAGATGGATTATTTTATGGAATTTGCTCAATCTTCACAATTCATGAAACTACCAACGTTTTGTAAGGTAGGGCTTTACGAATGATAAAAAACGTCGTAAATAATCATCCACCGGTCTGTTAGCCTACCAGTACAGTCACTGTATGTAGAGGGTCTAGTCATAGTATTCAGGCTAGTAGTCTTGTCAAAGGCAGGATGTCAGTAACCCTATAACGGTCAAGTATCTTGGCCTAGCTATACTAATACGTCAGTCAGTCAACCCTATTTCATAATATGATAAAGAACAAATCAAAAGTAAGCAGTCAATAAAGCCTAAATCATAATGTGATATGTATTAAGTGTGACTTTAATGTCTTAAAAGTCGGTATGTGGGAACCTAGGATTAAACCAGTGTACCTAAATCCCTACTCGAATAGCTACCAAGGGTCCTCCCAGAGCTGGTTCTTATTGACGAATAAGAGTGGTGTATCAAGTGTTCAAACTTGTTATGTAATTGAGAGTAAACTCTCCCTAAGCCAATTATAATACAGCTCCCAAAGCACTCACGCTAAAGAGTTCAAAATCACATACTCAACAGACATCGGTCGTAACCTGCATGACTCCCACTAACATTTGCGGGGATATGGACCCTGACCCCCCCGGGATTGCATAATAATGTGACGTGACGATATAAGAAATGGTAATACTACAAATCAACTCTGGTCGGTATTCCTTGAACTAAGCTCCCCCTACAAGATACCCATGGGTCACTAATAACAAAGGGTCAAACAAATCGCGAACTAAGCTCGAGTATACAACAGGGGTATGACTGCATTTCGGATTTCCCGCTAGGCAGGGCTCAACTCTCCGAGGAAAGGCCAACAATCCTCCATCAGCCAAATGCTCGGCAAAGCCGGACAAGCAAGCTTGTTTGTATGGCATGCGTCGGTGAAGAACACATAACCACACTAGGGTTTCCCACAGTCACACGGTCATTAGGGAGAAGTACAGTAGACACTCACGTCAGCCTGAGTTACCCATGGGTCCACAAACGGCGTGACTATGCTTGGATGAGCTATATAAACTACGGTTCAATATTATTGACAAAAACCTCTACTATCAGTAACCCCTAAGGAACTGCAACCTTGCCGGCATGACTCATGTCAGCATGAGTACAATTCTGAAACCTATCCCCAGAACTACTAGCCTATCTCGTAAGTACAGTCAGCCCGGAGGCAGAGACCGCTCCCCTGTCACACTACGGCAATATGGCAGGCAAACCGTCCCCCCCCGATTACCACGGCACCTACCTAATACCATATAGTAATGATATATCTATTGCTAACTATACACCCCCTATCCACCTATTAAATTGACCTCATTTCCCCCCCCCTTTAAGATCAATTTACTACCTACTCGGTTCCCAAAAGAATGCTTGAAGTTGGCTATAAGTAATAAATAAATTTACGACTATCAGCTGCTAACTTACCCTATACTAAATTAATGTGCAAGTATGTGTGACTGAGCGTGTAAAGTTTATGTAAACATGAATAAACATCGGGTAATAATTGCCTGAACACGGGTTTATCATCATAAGATATAAAAGCATCCACTCATAGTAATGCAATAAGTAACAAAATCAACCCAATAAATTACATACAAGTATCCGACAAGACAATAGAGCCGTCTCATCACATTCACAACACATAAATGCATAATAATTAAAATAAATAAATCTCGGTGAAACCAACAAAAGGTCTCGGTGTTTTGAATATGTTTCAATTCGTACTCTTAACGATTCGTAGATAAAACTTCCTTGGAAGTAGGTAAGTTGCATACATAACTCAGTATGGTAAAGATTGTGGGTATGATTGCACTCGCAGCAGAAAATATGTATGTTTAGATAAATGATCACTTATAAAATTCATGAGAACCCGCACATTCACACCACGATACGATAACGTACCACCTGGCTTAAATCTAACCGTACCTGTACGAAACTCATAACTCATTATTCATAAACAAATGGTAGTTTACTCAACAATTAAACGCAAGCTTACAACTATGTAAGACCGTGAAGTAAAACGTAAAACCCGACTTAATTCTATTCATACGTGTACGAAACTCATACCCGCCTTGTTCATAAGACATATGGTCGCTAGCGAGTAATTATGTAAAACCGCATAGTAAAATGTAGAAGCCGGCCTAAATCTATTCATACATATATAGACACGCACTACCCCCATAAACCGAGTGGAAATCATCGCATTAATTAGCTGTAATTTAAATAATATAACGCGCACTAATTTGTTGTGCACAAATACCTTCATACACAAAGATCGTAAGGAAAAATTCGTAAAATGGTATAAACACATTCATATTCGGTACACAATACACAAACAATAGTTCAATGTCATAAATGGTTTCAGTAGGAAAATAGTAACATAATGATGAAATTCACAAAAATTCACATGCACAAAGGACCTTTAGGTAGCCTCGCCTATGCTCAATGATTATAACAACAATTTTACTCAACGTCTCGAGCGAGATTGTTGCTAGACTCGTCTTCTGACTGACTTGCGTCTAATTTTGATTATAACTATATTAGATCTCTTGATAGATCCAGACTCAAATGAGTCTAGAGCTATCTGAAGCATAACAGATTTCTCAAGTTAACCCACCCAAGAAAAGTGATTAGATTAAAACACTTACCAATGGTTTTCTTCAAACGTTCTTATAATCAGGAGCACGTAGGCAGCTCCGACGGCGCCGAAGACGGTCAGCAACCTCCTTCTCACAACTAACCTCCTTTGGAGAGCAGGGTTCCGTCCTATCTCAGGACCGTTCCCTCCTCGTTCAAAGGTGGCTTCTGCTGTAATTTTCGTACAAAAATTTATAAAACGAATAAGTAGATGGCTGAGTACTCAGCCATAAGGCACTTCTCCTAGGCTAGATTAAACCAATTGAGTTTGAAATTTGGTCGCAATTTCCCTAATATTAAGCCTTTAGAAACCCTTTTTTTTTTTAAAACAGTCTCGCCGGCCTATAAATGACTTGAGAAGTCCCTAACTATTAGCTAAAAATAAGGGGACCAGGGTATCTGCGTAGGCCTAGCCTGGACTAAACCATTGTAGGAGTTCCTAGTACTAGACTGAAATCTGCCTAAAATCTCACTGAAAATGGGCATGGCTTCCGCGTAGGCCCAGCCTGGACTAAATAATGGACGTAGGCCTTCCCCAATTTGGTCATAAACCCTCGACTAAGATGTGACTAAAATGTGCCTAAAGTCTGACTGGATTTGGGCATAGCTTCCGCGTCGGCAAGCCGCAAATGAGAATAATTGAAGAAGCCCCTAACTCTAGCTAAAAATGGCGATAACCCCCCCGTCGGCAAGCCGCAGATGAGAATAATTGAAGAGATCCCTAATCTGACTAATAACTGAACATAATCTCGAAAGATTTTCGCAAAGGTTCAGTTATTTCCTAACACTAGACATAGCCTGTACCGGCCTGTACAGCTTTCGCAGAGATCTAGTATCGGCGACTAAATGTTGGCAGCCTCCAGGGCTGGTTTGACGACGTAGACTATTGATGGCAGCTCGCGAGAGCTGAGGTTGGTTTCAGTGTCGCCGAGGCGAGACTGAACGCTGAAATACTGGTTACATCGGGTTTTATAGACGTTTCTCCCGGTTTTTCGTATGTACATGATTTTCAACCTTATGTCGATCCTTCGATATCTCAGTCTCATTATGCACGATTCTTCATCAGGGTAAATTTCACACATTCATAGTTCCGGGACATCCTCTGATTGGAAGAAGCAAGATCACGCCACTTTCTCATTTGGCTGAATATCGCCCTTATGACTAAAGACATACAGCCTATTTCTTTGTTTGATTTGAGGAATTTTATTCCGAGGGTAGTCCGTATAACCGTCCGTTTCGTAAGCGGTGATCCCAATTATTGAAACATAAATTCCCGAATGTTTCCCATTTATGCTAAAATACTGTTGTCCTAACGTATAATAACACATAAATAAATTATCCTTTTAATGTCCTTTTCTAATTACTAGAAAGCTTAATTATAGTCTACCTATTTTATTATCTAATCATACAATTATTCTCCAATCCAATTTGCTCCTCCAGTAATTGGCAACATTTTTCGATAATCCAACAGTCCAAAAATACTGCACACATATGCATATCATTGGGACGTTTTGTGATTGGTCCATAAAAAGGCGCCAATATTTTACGGTTTGCCCAAAATCAACCTTATGTCTAAGAGCAAAAGGTCTATTCCTTAGGAATCTTATCTACGGGTACTTTCGACTATTTATCTTTGCCATAGACAATCAGTTCTGTATTAACTAAGTTTTCCCATTCGAACCCGCAAATAATATTATTAATTTAGCTATCACAAATCACTTTCATAAACTCACCAATAATTTTCTCTTAATTTTCTAATCTATATAATATAATTAATCTAAATTAAAACATTATCTTAATTCCGATAATTTTCCCTAAACCATAACTTACGCGATTGTATTTGTGACATCACTTCAAATACATTCGGTCAGTTTCGATATCATTCCTTGTTTACGTTCACGTGGCGAAGAAAATTAATTAAGTATTGGAATAATCTGCAACTGTCCTATGTTATGTTTATAAGTGCCAGGGTTGTAAATATACCCTTCCTTGGGTGCTTTCGTCACCAACGTCCATGGATAATTATACTAGGTAAGATTGCAAATCTTTCATATCTTTTCCTAATATAATGTTTATCCAAACGCCTAACGTAATTGTTTGAGCAATGTTAGGATTTTATCCATTACTCTGCATTTCTTAGGAGCTTCAGTTCGGTCGGTTGAACTGGTAAGCCTTACAATTTTTCCAGCTCTGAAACCCGTAACTGAAGTTTGCAACTGAAGTTTCAAATTCTGAATAAACTCAATTATTTTAATCCGTGGGCGATACTAAGGATCGTCACACAATACACCCTATTTTCAAATTACCATGAGCTCATAAAACCTAAATGTCAAATTGTAACATTCTTAAAATGAACGAAATTCATTATGACTTTGACTTAAAACTTCTCTAAATGCCTGAAGATTGAAATGCACAATCCTTCAATTACCGAATGACAGAAATGACAAAATATCAAAACAACTCAACCTCAAAATACCTAAATTTAGGCATTTTTCCAAAAATACCTAATTTTTTTTACGTGTGTTTATTTGATAGTATAAATTTAGGTATTTTGTGGTTTGGTTGTTTTAAGCATATGTTGTTTTACCATAATGCTGTTTTGAAGTTTAGGTATTATGAGCCTAAGGTATTTTGAACATCGGCGATATTAAGGTTTCGGTTGATTGTGAAAAAAATTTAGGCATTCTGCAATTTAGGTATTTTGAGGCCATGAAGTTTTGAGATCTGGGAATATTGATAATGAGGTAAAATGAAATTTAGTGATTTTAAGCCCAAAGCAATTGATTCACGTCAGTTTTTCTTCGCACCACCCTGCGTCAGTATTTTTTTTAAGCCTGACTAACTCGCAACCCTGGCGGGTGTAGCGATAATATGACTGGGTGGTCGGCCGTGGCGTTCCCTGGGGTCGAACCAGGTCGCTAGCCGGACCATCCCGAGTGGATCGGATAGGGACCCTGCGTCAGTGAAAACCAGGGACCGGAACCTCTTACCGTTATCGAGGTTTTAACTCGGGTTTTTAACGCGTTGGTTTTGAGAAACCGTCTTATTCTGTTAAGAGTATCACCGGCTTAATAACTTACACAGTTAAGAAGTAATTCGGTTAACACAAAACACCCAATAATAACTCCCGTAAGGTTGTTACTGGGAACCGGTTCCGGACGTAGCGCAAACGAAATTGATCTTAACCGTCATAGTAGTTAGTTTCATTTTGAATGGAGGAGCTAATACGCTCTGTGAAATAACTCGAGTTAATAACTCACAACATTAATAACAACTTCCAGGGTTGTTTTTTGTGGGCATTGAATTCAAACTAATTTGTTCTTTAGTTTTATACAGATACAATACAATACAGCTCATTTTTCTTTGGCGTCCGACAATCGCTGCCGAGAAACGGCACAGATGTAAATCTTTTGTTAACATCGACACCATTTTTGCGTCAAACAAATTTGCACCTAACAGTTTAAATTATAGATTTTATAATCGCCTGAAGTGTCTGAACATACATTTATTGCAATTGTTTTTTTACTTATGAATTTCGTCACTTCCATTGCAAACAGCGGACAGTGAAGTTAGAAATTGTGCGAAAAAAGTATAAGAATTTATTGTGCTGCATGTACGTAGTATTTATTGTGATATAATTTATGATATGACTTTTATTCGCGGATATTCGCGAATAAATTATTCGACCACTTGAATTGATGAATGATTTATTCGTTATTTTACTGGGATAAATCCACGGAAAATATTAAAGGTTTTTTGTTTCTTCCATAGAAATAAACAACACGAATACCATTTAAAATTACTTTTTTCTAACACATTAAGGATTGCTAAGAATTAAGGGATAAGCTTAGATAGTACCTCTATGTATTACAAACTACGGTTTAACATTATACTTTGGTAAGTATAGCTTGGCAACTTCGTTGGTGACACTCACCTGTGTGCTTTTTGCTCTGTGTAGCCGTAACTACTTACACAAGTTACCGCCAACACGAATGGAGGCCTCCGGAGGCAGGCTCGGTCGGTCGCCGTTCGTGGTGGCGGTAACTTGTATCAGTAGTTACGGCTACAGAGAGCAAAAAGCACACAGGTGAGTGTCACCAACGAAGTTGCCAAGCTATAGTATGTTTTATGTAAGGCAAAAGTCTTAAACATTGTGCGCATCTAGTTACAAGCATGAAATTTTTTTACAGATAGAGTGTACCGCGGTGATTATTTTTCGATGTGGAGAAAGTCAGATTCGTCCCCTGTGCGCGGGGAGAGCGGGGTAAATGGGCCAAATACACCTCTTTTTCATATTTTTCCACTGATCAATTAAGGCTACTAGGGCTTATGTGGTATCGTTTTCGTGTAAAACAAATCCCATCAAAAACATTACATGTAAAAAGATGCAAGTCTCGCAACGCAGTTCTCCTACAACAAAAAAGTTTTGAGATACATATAAAGTTAAACCAAGTCAGTACCGGGGGGATATCAACAGAACTCGATTTCCACCGACTTGCCTATTATTAGATCTATAAAATGTGTTCCTCTCTCCTTGTAGGAGAACTGCGTTGCGAGACTTGCATATTTTTACATGCAATGTAATGTTTTTGATGGGATCTCATTTCTTTTTGTAAGTGGTCTTCCTTTAATTATTACATTCCAATCCATTCTTTTCAATTTGAACTGCAAAACTAACTTTGTAATCGGAATTTTTTTCTATGCAATAGGGTCGAGTTTGCGACTTTTAACACTATTGCAAATTTCAAGTCGATAGGATCAGTAGATCCTGAGATATCTCGCTGTGACAGACGGACAGACATACAGACAGACAGACAGAGTCGCACCATAAGGGTTCCTTTTTTACCATTTTGGTACGGAACCCTAAAAGTAATGAAATTGTGCCAAATCTAAGGTTTCTTACTGCGCTTTCTTTATTATTATAGTTAATGTTGTGTGACTTGGCCGTAGAACATTCTTTATACGTTAGTGGGTGGGTTTAAATGTATCTTTTAAGCCTTATTTGGTTCATATTTATATGTATAACCATGTAAATAGTCCTTTGTATTATGTCGTATGGAATTCTACTGTGGGGCAGTGCTAGTGCTTCAGAGCTTAATACTATATTTGTTCTGCAGAAGAGGGCTATTCGAGCGAGCGATATATAAGATGAATTATCGAGACTCACTTAGAGATAAGTTTAAGGACATTAATGTAACGCATTGCATTGTCAATCAATACATCTATGACAATATTATGTATAAACATAGGTAAGAATATCATGAATTTTAAGAAGAACTGTGACATACATAATATTAATACTAGAAATAAACATAAGCTCGCAGTGCCCACCACGCGGCTCCATAAAATGTGACGATCCAAATCAAAAGGTACCTTATGACGGTTGGCGCTTACGCTATTATTAACGTTGCTCCAATATTATTGCGGCGCTATGCGATTAGATCTATAAAATGTGTTCCTCCATGGTTAAATAATAGGCAAGTCGGTGGAAATCGAGTTCTGTTGATACCCCCCTGGTACTGACTTTGGCACGACTTTGTCTAGATTTCATTACTTTTTAGAGATAAACAAGCAACTCCATCGAGACTTGGCTAGTTTTTTTACAGAATGTTTTTGATGGGATTTGTTTTACACGAAAACGATACCGGTTGTACGTTGTTTTGCCTAACAACTTTTTGCCTATTTTCGTTTTGCCTAATTTCATTTTGACTAATATTGTTTTGCATAATTATTCATTTTGCCTAATTTTTATTTGAGTGAAACTCGTTTTGTATAATCCTTATTTTACCTAAATTTATTTCGTCTAATATTGTTTTGTCTAATTTTTAGTTAGTATAATCTACATTTATATAATGTTTGTTTAACATAATTATTTTTTGTCTAACATACATTTTGCATAATTTTGTTTGTTCTATACTTATTTCGTATAATGTTTCATTTAACCTAACCTAACCTACTTTTCTGACCGCAATTCGTTTTTGTTGGGGGACGCAGTTCAAACCTAACCTAACCTACTTTTCTGACAGCAGTTCGGTTTTGTTAGGGGACGCAGTTCAAACCTAACCTAACCTACTTTTCTGACAGCAGTTCGGTTTTGTTGGGGGACGCAGTTCGAACCCTAACCTAACCTAACCTAACCTAATTGAACTTATGGTTTGAGTTTTTTTTAATGCGGGGGGCTTCGCCCCCCGAGCCCCCCTTGTGGGGGGCTCCGCCCCCCCGTCCCCCCTTTTCGTTCTACGCCCTAATAATTTACCCAAGCAGAGTGGCTTTATGGGCTGCTGTAAAAATATTATTTATGGTTTTGTATAATATTATTAGTATTAGACGCAGTTCAAACCTTACCTAACCTACTTTTCTGACAGCAGTTCGTTTTTGTTGGGGGACGCAGTTCAAACCTAACCTAACCTACTTTTCTGACAGCAGTTTGTTTTTGTTGGGGGACGCAGTTCTAACCTAACCTAACCTACTTTTTGCTTAATGTAACCTTTGTATTGAGTTTTTAGACAAAAAAAATTTAGTTAAAATGATATTCGGCTATATAATTATTAGTTAAAATAAGAATCGACAAAGTGAGTTTTAGATAAAATAATATTCGACAAAACAAGAGTTATGCAAATGATAATTTAGGTAAAACGAGTTTCGACAAAACAATAATTATGAAAAATGAATTTATACATATTGACTTTAGACAAAAAATTCATTATAGTAAAAGTTGTTAGACAAACTGAAATTAGACAAAAAATTTTTAGACAAGTCAAGGGAATACCAACGATACCACACAAGCCCTAGTAGCCTTAACTGATCAGTGAAAAAAAAAATGAAAGAGGTGTATTTGGCCCATTTATCCCGTTCTCCCCGCGCACAGGGGACGAATCTGACTTCCCTCCACATCGAAAAATAGTCACCGCGGTACACTCTACCTGTGGTAAAAATTTAATGATTGTAACCCGATGCGCACAATGATGCGGCTAACTAACTCTACTAATTGTGTTTACTAAGGTATTATACAACTACGACGTTTTGCCGACATGGTCATTCTACAACCTAGTCCTTATGACCCTAACTAACCCATGAATGAGAATGAAAACGATGGTGAGAATGATCAATGAGAATAAAATTGATAATGATGATGATGATGATGATGATCAATGAGATTGAAAATAATTATGATAGTCATGATGATGATGCATGATTATAAACATGATGATGATGATTATGATGATGAATGAGAATAAGTATGATGATGATGATGATCAATGAGAATAATTATAATTATGATAATCATGATGATGATTCATGATTATAAAAATGATGATTATGATGATGATGATAAATGAGATTTAAAATGACGATGATGATGATTAATGAGAATAAAAATGTTGATGATAATTATTAATCAGAATAAAAATGATGATGATGATGATGATGATGATGATGATGATGATGATGATAATCAATGTGAATAAAAATGATAATGATGATGATGATGAATGAGAACGAAAACGATGGTGATGATTATAAATGAGAATAAAAATGATGATGATGATGTTGAATGAAAATAAAAAATAATGATAATGAAGATATAACTGACCGACCGGGGGTTCATTGCATAAAACATTTCATCAAAATCATCACAATCGGTCCCGCGATTTGAATGAATGAATGAATGAATGAATAATGTTTATTTCAGATTTGAATCCATATTTTTGTTAGTAGGTTACACGATTACGATTTAAACGTGAAAAGGAAACAAACAGGCAGACAGATACACAGCCAGACAGAATTACTTTCGCATTATTTATGAATTAATTAACAACCAATTAGTTGAGATTCCCAATATTCCCATCGTGCGCAGGCCCAGACTGCGACTACATTCATAAATGTTAAGAATTAATAAGGCCTTAGGTCTTTAAAAAGGCTCGAGGATATAAAAGGCTTCAGCTCTTAATAGACTTAATAATTAACCACAAAATTAAAACAACCGGTTTTTATTATATACTAATTTCGATAATAAATGCCGAGACTCTATAACAAAATCGCCGTATGAGTGCCTATAATATTTTATGCCACACCTGGCCAGTGGCTTTTTCCGCACGCTACGCGTTCGGAAAAAGTCGCTTTCTGGCCAAGTGTAGACATAAAATGATGTACACAACACGGGAGGTAATAAAGAAAGCCCTAGTTATGTAATATACTATTAAAAGTTCTCCTAATAACTGTAAGATCCCATCATCAGCTCGTGATTTGGTTACAATGGAACTACCTCTGACGTTTACCCTTTCAAACAAAAAAAGAATTTTCTAAATCGGTCTAGCCGTCTTCAAGTAATCGAAGAACAAACCTACATAAAATTTTCTCTTTGTTTTGAAATCGGTTAACTGTAGAAACTAATTTCTAATAAGAAATGCTCGAGAAACTATGAAAAATACCAAAATCGCTACATGTGTGCCTATAATATTTGAAGAGTTCCTTCGATTTCTCCAAGATTCCATCATCAGATCCTGATTTGGTTGCAATGGGACCACCTCTGACCCTTTCAAACAAAAAAAGAATTTTCTAAATCGGTCTAGCCGTCTTCAAGTACCTAAGTACTTAAATCATTTATTCAGGGGATAGCTTGTATAAAGTAAGTAATCGAAGAACAAACCTACATAAAGTTTTCTCTTTGTTTTGAAGTTGGTTAACTCTAGAAACTCATTTCTGATAAGAAATGCTCGAGAAACTATGAAAAATACCTAAATCGCTATATGTGTGCCTATAATATTTGAGCCTTTTTTAAGACTAGAGCCTTATTAAATTCACGAACTCTACTAAGCCTTTTCTATCAGCCCAGCTCTAAAAAAGGGCTGCGAGGCTAAACATTTCGGACTAAAAGGCTCGAGTCCTTCGGATCACTAAACCAAACCGATATTCCACCGACAATTTCATAGTTCTCTTCGTGGACAATGCACAGCTAAGCGAAACGTGTCTTATACCGGGAACACACACTAAACAAAATAACAACTGCTTCAAAAACCCCTTTTTAACCTGTTAATAACCCCTTCAAAACAACTTCAGAACCTCTTAAAAAATAACCTGTTTTAAAACATGTTTGGTCGGCTACGCTTAACTCGGTCACCGGCTTAACCTGTTTATGAGTTAATTCAATCAGTTGTTAACCGAAACAAACGATTAACAATCAGACGGCTTAAGCCCTAGGAAGAGCTTAAGCGAACGAAGCTGTTTTCCGGTCCCTGGTGAAAACCCTTACCAGGGGTTGTTCTCGCCACGCGGCTACTGATACCAAATTTTGCCTTGCCCCCGCGGCAGAGAGCACGCGTTACCTATGTGGTAGAGAGAGACAGTTGGATCCAGTGCGTTCCGTCCGGTAGTCCGACTCGAACGACAGTTTCGTTAGAAAGAGAAACTTCTGTAGTACTATTACTCATTCTGTACCTACAAAAATATACCACTTTGACCGAAATAACAAGGCATTACTTTTCATCCATTCTAAAACTAATCTTAAAAACTATAACAAGGTTACCATCAACACGTCCAGTCCTTGAGGGAACATTAGCACTTATCGGCACCCGTTAACCGCTGGTAACCTGCTCTCGTAAAAATACGACGAGTCATAACACGGGTGCAGTAAATCTACTTTATGTGAAGGATTACGTTTACAAGGTATACGCAAATAGAAAGCGATATTGAACGAGATTCCAGAATCAATACTGCTGTCTAGATTTTTCATTCGATTTACAGTGTTACCCACAGAATAGTACATTACACAACTAGGGTGGTAATACAAAGAAAGCCCGAGATCGCAGATGTTTGCGGCCCGAGTTGCAAGCGATGGACGTAAATATGCGATCGAGAGCTTTCTTTATTACCTCCCGTGTTGCGTACATCATTTTATGTCTACACTTGGCCAGAAAGTGGCTTTTTCCGTACGCGCAATAAATATATCGAGCTAGAAGGAAAAAGTGTATGTAAGTACCTCGCGTGCTAAAAAGAAGTGGCGGCCACCTACTTTGCACACCGTTAACTTCAGTTGTCGTCAATATTATTATTCATATTCATATTCATTTATTGCAGTACCATGTTTTCAATAAGGTGTTACAAATATTTTAAGTACAATGGCTAACCCTGTTAGGATGTGGCAATGTCTTAGGTGCTAATCTTAAAAGCTAGGTTTCTTCCAAACGTAATAGGTAATCAGCTAAGTCACATTTCTTAAATTATGCAATAATTAGATTCTTATGATTTATTACAAAAAATAATAAAAAATAATAATTTATTTATTTATTATTTATTTATTTATTTAATTAATCATTATTAGAGAATTACATATTAATTACATTAATTCCTACCTATGCCTTGCGTGTGGGTATGCTGTTAAATTGAGTCATCACTTCATCAGTCATAAATTCCTGTACCGAATAATGGGCCTTATTTATAAGAAATTGTTTCAGCTTATTGTGATAAACGCTATATTTTTCTTCGGTTTTTATGTCATTCGGTAACTTATTATATATTTTTATGCATCTGTAATATGGACCACATTTGTACATTTTAAACTTTGGGGTCGGAAGTACTAGGACATGGTTACGTTACGACGCGCGCTTTTAACAAATTCAAAGGTGTCTAGATGTTTCTTAACAAATAGTCCGATTTCCAGTATATAGATGCAGGGTAACGTTAGTAATGTTTTATCGATAAAATGGGGTCTACAACTTTATCAGATTGGAAAATCTGGCAACTTCTATTTAAGGCACTGGTTTGGTCTCGATCTCGATACCGAACCAGTGCCTTAAATAGCGTTTTCTGCCCCCTGTGCGAGCTTCTATATCTGCGCCCTTGTTTTTTATGTTTTTTACCTAAGGTCCTGCCTGGTCTGGCCATTCTTGCGCCCCCTAGAGTCTACCCTGTGCCTGGGCACCGGTGGCACCGCCCTATTTACGGCATTGTACCGAACGGCACAAGGCTGTACCGAAGGAAACGTGTTAGAATTTAATGTTGTACAAAAATATTTCATTATTATAATTCCTGTATAATTAGTTAATAGGCAAATCCGAGCCGCGAAGGAATTCGATAAGCTCACGGGAAACGGTTGAGTTTGCCGCGGCTTATCGCAAGTTCTGGCGTCTTGATAAGATACTTAAGTTTACAAGTAACATGGCGAAGTGTACGAAGCGATGAGAAACACTTTAGTAAAATTAACTTAAATAATATGTTTATACTTATCTAAAATTATACATATTATAGCTATTTCTTATACTTTGAGACAACGTATAACATATGTAATACCTAAGATCCCAGAAAGTTGTTTTTTGTAACCTAATTAATGACTTGATTTAATAATAACAATAAGCTTGGTAAAAGCATTATATTATTTACAATTATTCAACTTTGCAAGCGTGACACAGTATTTAAATGTTAGAATTTATTTATTATTAGCTGTTTACGAACTAATTGTTACTGTAGGTACTATGTTTCTTTGTTCAATTATAACATCGTGAAATGTTTAGTTTTTTAGCGCCATCTAGTTTTTGCCCGGAAATCCCCTAGCGGTCGGGTTACAATCCAAAGTATGGAGAATGACAGTCCTCTTGTTTTAATGGTCCTTGGTATTTCTATTGCCGCTGTAGTAACAAGTAATAAAAACAAAATTAAATCAAAAATAAAAGTGGGTATCCAACCCCACAATAAACGTGTTTCTGGCGTTTTTTTTTTAATTTACTAATTTTTGTTTAATACTTTTAAATACATAATGTACGGTGGTACAGAACTCCTCGTGTGCGAATCCGACTCACACTTGGCCGGGTTTTTTTACAAATCTGCAAATCTTCAGCTCACTAACTCCCGTCCAGTGGGCATGCGCGACACAATGCAAATGGGAATTAGCATGTGAATGCGCCGGCGCGGCGGACGCTTCCGGATTTTTATCACGTTATGCTAATTTTTGCAACATTGTTCACTGGGTAGCCTCATGGACCTCATGGTAGCTTAGGCTACCCGAATGTTTGGCTGAGATCAGGCTTACAGCGTCTTCTTGGCACTGATTGTCTTAAAATTAGCAATAAAAATTATTGAATCCAGGGACATTTAGATAACTTTCGAATGATTATTGACTACAGAAATGGTAAGCGAATGAAAACGGGGCAATTACTAACCATTGCGGTTAGAGCGCTGATAAGGAAAAAACAGATTTTGTCTAAAAAATCTGGGCCAGCTTGTCGCAGTCGAGACAGCACAAAAACTAGTGTACAGTTAACCTCCAAAGTACTTACCTACATATTTTTAACGGACTTAAAAGAATACGTTTTCAGATAGTCGGAATATTGTTCCTCGATTACTAAAGTAAACGCCATAAATTAGGCGAACTAGTTTGACAGTAACACAAGCACAAATGTTGCCAGAGTTAGGCCAGTGATGTTTTGTCGATATAGTAAAAATAAAGACTGAGACTTAATTTATGACCTAATAAATAAAGTAAGGTGACGCAATAAATTCTTGAAAAGATTTAAGGATTACACGTTTCATTAAATTATTTTGTCTATCCTGATGCGTGCTACTACTGCGTGAATGACTGTCGATAACATTTTATCGGTATTTTCTATGAGTCAGGCAACATTTTTATCTGTCAAACTAGTTCGCCTAATTATGACGTTTGTTTACTTTAGAAAAAGGCCATTATTTTCTTCATTTTCTAGTCCCACCGCCAGCGGGTAGCGAGTAAAGTTGGGCGAGGAGCATTACATCTGGAAAGGTCGATCGATTTTATGGGTAGAAGCAGACTCGATAATTGTGCGGAGTATACAGTACAGGCCCACTATAGTTACGTAAGGTCGGGGTACTTTGGCCAAATGTAGGCTAACTTTGCCCACTTTGTAAATCACATATCTCAAATCTATAAGGTCTGATAATAAACATAAAAACATGAACGGTCACCTAAAACCAACCACATGGCAGTGTGCCGTAATTTAAATGCAATAATGAAACCTGAATCGAGATAATCCCTCTGGCCAAAGTTACCCCCCAGGGCGAAAGTACCCCGACCTTACGGTACTTATATTTCTTACGCATTCTGTTCGCGCACGATTAGTACATAAACTATTGAATGATAATAAACCCATGAAGTGAACAAAACGCATTGATCACCGTAACGCAACACCGCGGTCGGCTGCGCAGGAGTGGCGCTAGTGGACCGTGGTGACAGAGATCATTATAGAGGGAGACAGCTGTTTTAGAGGTCACAGTAAGCCCAATCTTTAACGGAATACGGAGAGCGATCTTTCTCAAGATGAGATGAGTGAGAGCGACAGAGCAAATTAATTTCTTAGATAGGAAATTTTCTAGTAAATAAAAGTGCGATCGGCTATTTAAGGTTCGATGACACGTTTGGCTTAGTAGGAGTGCCAGCGCCTATGAAGCTAGGGGTCCCGGATTCAAATCCTGGTACGGGAAAATATTTGTGTGGCGAACACGAGTATTTGTTCCTGAGTCATGGATGTTTTCTATCTATTTAAGTATGTATTTATCTATATAAGTATGTATATCGTCGTCTAGTACCCATAGTATAAGCATTGCTTAGTTTGGGACTAGGTTGATTTGTGTAAGATTGTCCCCTAATATTTATATTTATTTATCTTATTTTTATTTATTTTAAGGTCAGCGCCATCTATTAATATCATTTGAAACCAACATTTTTTTGCTAAAAATATATTTTATGGCTTTTTAAAAGTTCTCATCTCATTTCGCGCACATAAAATGTATAGTTGTATATACTTAATGAAAAACATTTCAACCACGATTGATGTCGTGGAAGCGAATGATGGCCCTCTTTTTATTATAAGTATGGAGAACAGGCAGACTCGAATCACGTTAATTAACTCGTGAAACGTAAGTACACGTAGCCACGAGGTTTATCAAATAAAATAAAATAAATAAATATTAGGGGACAATCTTACACAAATCGAATTCCTTCCCGCTGGTCCGCTGCTCACTCTGAGCAATCAGCGAAAAGTCAAGGTGGCCCTGGCCAAACGACCTGGTTCGACCCCAGGCGTTCCCACCCCACCTAGTCCGATACTATCGAGGTAGACCGGGCCAGGTGACCTGGTTCGACTCCAGGCACCCCCGGTACTCACCCAGCCCGACTCGCGTGTCGACTGTGTGTGTCACACAGTCGGACACCCGAGGGTGGTCTGGCTAGCGACCTGGTTCGACCCCAGGGAACGCCACGGCCAACCACCCGGTCTGACAATCGCTATGCCCGGAAATGGGTTGCGAGTTTGTCAGTTTATAAAAAAAAAACAAATCGAACTAGTCCCATAGTAAGCTCAATAAGGCTTGTGTTATGGTATCAAATAATCCGCGCTAATACTAAGGTAAGGTATCGGGCGTTGCCCCCGGGTCGATGACCTCTACCCTTCCCTGTAGGGTTCCAAGGGCAGGTGATGGTTGGAAGTAGGTCAGCATTGTGTCAACTTCTTTAAACAAAGAAGTGTCACACGACCTTTTTTTATTAACTTACGATGTTTATCAGTTATTTTTTTGCTTTCGACTGGCAAACAGGCAGGATCACCGTCGCCTATAGTCCATCTGGACCATGGGTACCAAAGTGGTCTCTTTTGAAAACAAAAACTTAAATCACAATATCAGGTACTGTAGAAATACCTACATTTCTACATGATTAATTCGATTGTAGCTTATGTAACTAGCGTATATTATAAACTAGTCAAAGGCAACTAGTCAACTGCTCAAAGGTTAACTGGAAGAGATCCCTTAAAGCCCTGTAGGTATTTTGTCTTATTTTGTGCAATAAAGCGTTTACATGCATACATACTAGTTTGTTATGCATCGTTTTACGCCAGTAGGGGCCTCTCCAGGCTGCGACAGCCCGATTGCACCCCCCCCCCCCCCTATCGAAAAATAAATCATAGCAAAGTGGTTGTTTTTTTTTGTCATGGCGTTGACAGTTTTTTATTATGCCTAAGTGCCGACTTAGGCATATTAAAAAACTGTCAGCACTGTTGCCGCTCGGCAAGTCAAAAAAGTATGGGAACCTATGATCTGACTAACGCAGCTGCGTTACCAATGCGTTGCTGGTTAACTGAATTTTAAAGCATTTACGGTATACGGTAGTTTTTACCCGACTGCGGCGAAGCCCAAAGGAGGGTTATGTGTTTGACCTGTATGTATGTATGTCCGTTCCTGTGTCCGCTCGTAACTACTCAACGGCACATCCGATTTTGATAAATGATACATCATTAGATTCGTCTTGATGGTGCGAGTGTCATTGGGTATGAAGTTCGTTAAAATAAACAAAATGGCGGATTTTATGCAGTTTCAAAGTGCACCGCGGTCGGGTTTTTTTTAGTAAAAATGTGGTTATTCTTCCTACAAAAGGTGCATCGGGAGCGCGCATGTGTGCGCACCGTGTACGGACGCACCACAGGCAAGCATTTGGACCTGCGCGGGCCTGCCACAGTATGGCGTTCACACACACAGACGCGCGTCGTGCGTCTGTGTAAATACGTGTCGCGCGCTCCTAAGCGGCCGAAGTCGTACTACTTGGTTGTCTTTATACTTTGAAGCAGTGATCCTCAATGGACTGAGCAGAAATTTTGTATACACGTTTATTTTGGAATATGCAATATTACGGTACCACCGAGCTGGTCTGATGATGGAGAGGGAAGTTGAAAAAAGGATTATCTAAATAACATAAGATAAACCCCACCAAGTTAAGCTCGTTTGATTGGTTTGTATAAGTATGCTTTTCTCAAAAACTTAATTTTTTTACAAAATGGTTTTTTTAGAAGCAACAGCGAATAGGCAATTTTTTTATATGAAAACGCCACTGTTGTTTTTATTTCTTGCATCTATAAAGGATGATTCATGCATTGTCTAAAAAGGTACATCACATACGTACGTGGTTTGCAAGAGCGATACGTTCCAACGCCGGTCGCATAAAGATAATAAATACCACAATAATGCTTTTCCTTTATCTTTTATTTCTTACTTAAAAATTCGCGATGTATCCGCGAAGGACCAAACAACAAAACCCTAGATTTTTTTTATACAAAGGTGGCAAACAAGCGTACGGCCTGCCTGATGGTAAGCAGTCACCGCAGCATATGGACGCTTGCAACACCAGGGGCATTACGTGTTGCCACCCTTTAAAAACCTATTCACTCCCCTCTTGAAGAACTTCATACTTGTAGCCTACCGGGAAAACCTCGACAGGGCTCATTCCACATTCGGATTGTGTGCGCGGTAGGAAATTTCTCAGCATAATTTTTTTTCAGCATCTTAGCGAATAAAACCGCTCATGAAGGGTTCTACAACCTCGAGCAAGCACCAAAAAATCACATCTCTTGTATACTGCCGTGCTTACGATAACGGCGTAACTCCTTCCTAGGAGTCTATAGGAAATGTTATCCTTGTTCCAAGGAAACAAGGTGGATATTACCAAGACTCCTAGAAAGGAGTTACTGCCGTTATCGTAAGAACGGCAGTATAGAGGCTCCGTTAATTTAATCATAATATTTCCCATTTACTAGTAGACAGCTCCAAATTAATTTATTATTTACACAATTTTTTCTACTCCTGTACTTTTATGTGTCTTTTACTTGGTCACGAACACTAATATAAGAACATACATAATATTGTATGCAACGTTGTATAATTAAGTCAAAAAACGCTCATGGCGTCTCTATTTGCGATACTCGCCGCCGCGGCAGCTCGTATCGCAACTTGCGCCATTCGCATTTTTTGAGCCTAGGTACTAGGAACGACTGTTGCATAAAATACTATTATTACAGTTGCAATTGAGTGGACCTATAATTCAAAGGGATCTAAGCAATCAATACTTATCACATACAAACAGACATACATCCATGTCTGAATGGTTAGCACAAGCGTCCGGCCAGCTGGCAAGCCCATACACTCACAAAGGGCCATTCATACACACGATTCGGTCAAATCACCTGTGTCTAGTAGTATTAAGGGATATATTCGCATGGCAAAAGTGAGCAAATATAGATAGTGCTTGCAAATATTGTTATTGGAAAAATTACTCAAGCAAGTATTGAAAGTCTGAAGAGGTTTGTATAATAAAGTACACTCGCGGTCAAAAATGTCGGGTCAGTGAAATACCGCCATATTTCTTATAATACTCCAGGGTTGTGAAATTATTGAATCCCGTTTTGATCTTTAATTAATTTTAGATATTATCTGCAAAAATAACACTGAAAATAATATCAATTCCAGGTTTAGATCGAACTCGTAAATCGAACCCATGAAAAATACAAATGACGAATAGACAGACAGACTAGTCGCATCATAAGGGTTATTTTTTTATCATTTTGGAACGGAACCCTAAAGGGACTGTAGTTAGTAGTAAATAAAGGAATTCTCACCGTGTACCTACTCACGTGACTGTGTGCGTGTACGCAGCACGCATTATGCGACGCGCGCGCCGATGCAGCGATAGCAAGCCTTGTGGGGACACCTAGCGGGCCCTGTTTACATTGCAAGGACTCCTGGCCATTGCATACCTCATTACTCTTATTAGTATAGCAAAATGGGTTATCGTTAACCACTGGCGTCAGTTCTAAAATGGATAATTCTTGAAGGACATCGTCTCCTTGGGCTATTCTTCAGAAATATGTCTGCGGTCACCTCATTCATCTGGCCCTTTTTCATACTAAGTAAATGTATGGAGACAGATAACTGTTTCGCAGACATATTTCTGAAGAATATAGCCCCTTTAGAATGTTTTTTTTTTGTTGATATGGACAGTTTGGCTGGTTTGGCTTACCATCAGGCGACCCGTCTGCTCGTTTGCCCCCTATTTCATAAAAAAAAAAAACTACGAGGACATTTAAAGGGTTCCGTACCTCAAAAGGAAAAAACGGAACCCTAGGGTTTTTGTCCGTCTTGTTGTCCGACTGTCCGTCTGTCTGTCTGTCAAGACCCTTTATCTCGGGAACGCGTATCGAGTTGAAAATAAAACCATTTATATATCCTCAGAGTAGATCATGCTACGAGCCTTACTTAGGAATCTAATGATATTATATCATTTATCAAAATCGGGTGTGTCGTTGTGTAGTTACGAGCGAACATAGGAACGGACATACTTAGGTACTACATACAGGTCAAACACATAGCCCTCCTTTTGGGGTTCGCCGCAGTCGGGTAAAAAAGACGAGACTCGAAGACCCGTCCGATTCTTATGATAATGGAGTTCGTCATACCAATTCGGAATTTAGGAAGTCATACATTTGCCGCTTGTGGTAATGGCGACATTTTGGCCGTTACGGCTAAAGATGCGTACCAAGTAAACGAGGTACGAATTGAAACCGGACATCCTTTTTACGGGAACGGCGGTTAAACAGGTTTATGATAAGAGGTAATGACGGTTATCTGCCGATTAGGAGATTGAGGAAGACGTTAGACCAGTGGGTCCGAACCCGGGGGTAATTACCCCTTTAGGGTTAAAATTAAGTTTTCTCAGGGGTAATTAATACTCATATTAAGTTAAGTCGTTTTTCTTTGAGTACTTTCATATACTTGTCTGTATTACCTATTTTTGGAGGGGTAACGATACAAATCTAGAGGGGGCCTGTGGGTGATGTGGCAATAAAGGTTAGGAACCACTGCGTTAGACGGATGCGTAGTTGCACAAATGTGCGTAAAATTTCTGACCGTCACCGTCGGCGATACACGACCGGGGAATTTCGTGCCCACGACGCCAGGTCGGCAAATGCCGACACACGTTATCCGGTTCAAAAGCACTTAAAATTACATATATTTGGCATGATCTTTCTTTAATTTTTGGTTGTTTGGGTCCTGGCATCAGGATGGCCGAGTTTTGTTTCACGGTATAGCGGTCGGTTAGTATTTGATATTTCCCCAATTTCTCTTAGATTCCGTCATCAGATATCTACTTACCTGATGATAATAGGAACCCTTTCAAACAGAAATTGATTCAGACCCAGGGCTCGGAGACCGGTATTTGCTCCATACAAAAATACCGGTATTCTTTCCGTTCTTATCGTTCTTTGGTTTATTATTTCGTTTTTTAACCAGACAATCTAATAATACGAAATCATGACTTAAATACATTACTGAGCTCTACATAATAATAATAATAAATAAATAAATAAATATTAGGGGACACTATCTTACACAAATCGAACTAGCCCCATAGTAAGCTCAATAAGGCTTGTGTTATGGATATTAGACGACGCTATATTTAATAGATACAAATACTTAAATACATAGAAAACATCCATGACTCAGGAACAAATATTCGTGCTCATCACACAAATAAATGCCCTTACCGGGATTCGAACCCAGGACCTCCGGCTTCGTAGGCAGGGTCACTACCAACTAAGCTAAAGCGGTCGTCAGTCAGACATAAAAAGCATAAAATAGTTCAACATTTTGGGTTATTTCGGGGTTTTTGAAAAATACCGGTTTCGAGCCCTGTTCAGACCAGCGGTTTCCGAGATTCCAATAAAGTGAGAATTTCCTCCTTTATTGAGTCCGTTTAAAAACTGACGACACATTAGCAGACTTGATTTGAATAGATATTATAACACCAGTTTCGCGACACGGTACTTTATAGAACGGACTGACGCAAACGCCCTTACTATGCTATCGATAACTTATAATAAATAGGTATAGCGCCTAGCTCATTAGCACACAATGAGAAAAACCTGCGCTTGATCAGGCCATGAGGCAAGCGTTGCTTTCTCACGCCGTTTGCGCATAATGGTAGGCTAAAATGGAACCCAGACTATACTCGTGGTTTTAGTGTTTAGCGCTCTAACTGTTATACTCTTCAGGTACTGTAGAAAATTATCGTGTCATAATGAGGGATGTTGCAGCCACTGGGGCCGATGAGTTTTTGAGTGGCGACGACTTACGGGACGCCACAGCGTAGATAGGCCCCCTCTCTGATAAAAATTCTTCAATATGTCACACGATATACCTAGTTTGCTAACTTTTTTTTCTAGTTTACCCCTCCAAAAGTGGCCTCCATGTTTAAAATTCATATGTTTCCATTACACGTCCGTCTTTGGGTCATCAAACTTAATATATGTACCAAATTTCAACTCAATCGGTCCAGTGCTTTCGGAGTAAATTGGCTGTGACACACGGACAGACAGATACACGAGTGATGCTATAAGGATTCCGTTTTTCCGGTTGAGGTAGGTCCTAAAGCAGTACATTATACAACTAGGGTGGTAAAACAAAGAAAGGCGGAGTTCGCAGCTGTTTGCGGCCCGAGCTGCAATCGAGGGACGTAAATATGCGATCGAGGGCTTTCTTTATTACCTCCCGTGTTGTGTACATCATTTTATGTCTACACTTGGCCAGAAAGCGGCTTTTTCCGTACGCGTAGCGTGCGGGAAAAGCCACTTATGGCCAGGTGTGGCATAAAATACATTGGCAAGTAGGTACTAATACTAAGATAAAAACATAGGTACCTAGAGTGATAAGTACTCACTATCACAACTAGTCACTTGAGTAATGTTTAGTTTTATTTTGTGGCATTGAAAGTGAAAGCTAACCCGCATAGCTAAAGTACTAACAACTACGATTGAACAATAACTAGCTAGAGTCGGCTATTCTCAAAGTGTGCTCTCTGGAGTCCTGGGCTTCCGCGAAATAAAATCACCCGGAGTATTCCCTAACTATGGTGAGTTTTGACCACAGAAATATATCGTGAAAGAACAACATAGTTCGTCAATTTGTATATGGCAACCAAGCGTGTAACGTTTTTCACTTGGCGTTTGACGCCAAAAGTGTAATTTAGTGATGGAAAACATACATTTTGCATTTCATTTGGAGGTATTTGAACAATTAATTATACAATTTTTTTTATATAGCCTGTCTGGGTGTCCCACTGCTGGGCAAAGGCCTCCCCTCTTTTTCCGCTGTCGTCCCTATTCAGCACATCCTCCCGCCACTCCTTGTGAAATGTGTCCAAGTCATCCTGCCATCTCCTTTTCGGTCTGCCTCTATTCCGGTAGCCGTCTTGTGGGATCCACTCAGTAGTTGCCTTAGCCCATCGTTCCGGACGCATTCGTCAGACATGATTATACAATTATAATCAGATTTGAAAATCTGATAATAATTTTGACGGCAACTGAAGTTAACGTCGTGCAATATTCATGCCCGAGAATGAAATAAAGGGTTGAGACCCAAAAAAAATAGTCAAAATATAAATCACCCTATAAGTATGTTAGCTAAATACTGATGTATTGTGACGTAAACTTACTATCTTTTAGTTAAGTAAACGAATGTATCTATTTATAATAATATGTGATAAAACGTGGGAAGCATATTATCATATCTGACAAAACCTTATTGCTATAGAAATAGTGTGGTGTCAGATATTTTTGCTCACTCCGTTTCAATATATATTACTGCCGGTGACTGTACAACAAAAATCCCATTATATAACACATAATACACATGTAGTTACTAATGTGATATTCACGAGCGATGCACGAGTAAATAGAAACTTTAGTAGGTGAGGTGACTTTGACGACATGAAGGTGTATTCATGAAACATACAGTATGAGTCAACAATTTGAAAATAATTCAGTTTAATTAGCAGGCATTCAGTATTTTAATAGTACACTACACAACTCGGGTGGTAATATAAAGAAAGGCCGAGATCACAGATGTTTGCGGCCCGAGCTGCAAGCGAGGGACGTAAATATGCGATCGAGGGCTTTCTTAATTACCTCCCGAGTTGTGTACATCATTTTATGTGTACACTTGGCCAGAAAGCGGCTTTTTCCACACGCTCAGGTGTGGCACAGTGTGATCAATCGATCTTTCCAGTTAAGCAATGCAATGCTACTCGCCCAACTTTACTCGCTTACTCGCCGGCGGTGGGACCAGTGCCTAAACATCTTGGACATATTTCATGGATATTAGATGGAAGATGTTTATCCAAAAGATATCTACGCATTCACTTTTGCCTTTAAGAAATCAGGTCACTATTAAGATACTAGAGCAGATTCTATTATTTGCCTTAGTGAACCCAAGCCTCTATTACCAATTTAGGCCCAAAAGCCCTTTATCAATCGATTTCACTGCTTTGAGCCCTATACCGAGATATAAAAATTAAGAAATCTTACGAACGAGTAGTTTCTTGACCCTAGCGTGTGGAAGGGACGTTGTCCTAATTAGCTTCAGCGCTTTTGAGTGAACTCCTAACTCGGCGGCGCACGCGACGTGACTCACGCTTTGCCATAACCTACGCCCTTCAAGGGAATGAGGGCTAGAACTAACACCCATTGTTTTGCCATCCAGAGCAGGAAGCTTACTCTGCGATTTCGCCGTGAGGCTACTAGTAAACAACGTTGCTCCTTCGGTGGGGCTTAGCCAGCGACCAGAAAGAGCACGCGTTATGCGATAGAGAGAGACGATGTGATGCCAAAACCTGGTGATGTGGATGAGGAAAAACCTGGTAATGTGGATGGGGAAAACCTGGTAATGTGGATTGGCCAAAACCTGGTAATGTGGATGGGGAAAACCTGGTAATGTGGATGGGGGAAAACCTGGTAATGTGGATTGGCCAAAACCTGGTAATGTGGATGGGGAAAACCTGGTAATGTGGATTGGCCAAAACCTGGTAATGTGGATGGGTCAAAACCTGTTGTTGGTACTTTAGCCAAGCGGCGAAATCGCGGAGTGAACCACTCCTGCTTGTAGCTTAGGGATTTAACACACTTGCGATTTGCGGACGAGCTGCGGGCGAGTTCCCATACAAAACCAGTCGCGGCGAACTCGGCGAGCGACATTTGTATGGAACTTCGCTTCTAACTCGCGACCTGGTTCGATCCCAGGGAACGCCACGGCCGACCACCCGGTCCGACAATCGCTACGCCCAGGATGGGTTGCGAGTTTGTCAGTTTCAAAAAAAAAAAAAGCCTAGTGCAGGGACTAGTGCAGATGTTGACTAGGAGCGGTGTGGTCATTTTGTGACTCGGACATTATGAGACGTGGACTATGAGCAAAGTGGTCATTTTGCGACCTAGTCACTCCACTAGTGACCCTTGTATACTTGCTTGAAATGTAACATGGATGAATAAATGTCTTATGTCTTATATGGAAACCGATCTAATACAGGGTGGAAAAAATGACGCCATATGGACGACAACTATATACCTTAAATAATTGGACCATCCATTTGTACGCAAGGGAAACTTGCTTTTATTTTGAAAAGATAACTGGGCATCGAAGAAGTGAAATTTGCTAAAAAAAATAAAATACTTTATAACACAAATCGAATGGGTTATTAATTAATACCTACTCACGTCACAGAATAAGTAATAGTAACTTCTGACGTCTCAATCATACAAGTAAAAGTACAGCTGATTCTATACAGGGTGGGAGGGACTATACCGACATACTTTAGCCATGAATTCCTGGTGGTGTGACGAGTAAATAATGTTATATCAACATGGGTCGAATATTGTCATTTTACATTAATAGTCTTATGGAACAAAATAAATCAGTAAATTAAGCCCCTCGTTATAAACATGTCCTTACTGGCTGAAAAGTTATCAAAAATAAAATAAAAGCTAAAATGGAAACGAAAGGTCAATTTTTTGGCCTCCTAGTAGCTTACCATCAAATACTGCGAAGGTTAATTCCTGTTTAGTTAAAGGATTTTAAAAAAATAGTAAAGGTATCTTAGTCACATTTATTAGGGCTTGTTACACACTTGGGATTTTTCATTTACAAAATAATGAATATCTCGGAAAGTAAGCGTTTTTCGACTATACATCACATAACATTTTTTACTCCTAATATAGTTGTTAGAATCTATAGTTAAAGTTTGTCGGTATAGTCCCTCCCACGCTGTATAGCTGTCGTATGTAGAAAAACCGGACATGTGCGAGTCGGACTCGCCCATAGAGGGTCCCGTACAAATACTTTAAATAAAGGCTATATTTTTAGGGTTCCGTACCAAAATGGTAAAAAAGGAACCCTTATGGTGCGTCTCTGTCTGTTTGTCTGTCTGTCCGTCTGTCACAGCAAGATATCTCAGGATCTACTGATGCTATCGACTTGAAATTTGGAATAGTGTTAAAAACCGCTAATTTGAGTCTATGGAACAGAAAAAAAATCCTATACCTTTTTTACTTTTTTTTAAAGAGGTCTGAAATGGGATGTCGAAAATCAAAAGTTGAGCTAATATATCGAGTGGGATATCAAATGAAAGGGCTTAATATGAAGATTTCAAAACCGTTTTTATTATTTTTCTTTGACGTGTAGTTTTTGATTTAAGACCAAAAACGTTTAAGAAAATACCATTCCCCCCTATTATCTCCGAAGAGTCCGAAGTTACTGAACAGAAAAATCTGTAATAATTACCGATTATTAATAATATTCTAAATATTACAGGAAAAATAAGACGATTTTCCTAACTTGCAGCGTTTTTTATAAATTCGCAAAAATCGTAAGACAACATTATTTGCTCCTACTCCTACTAAACTAACCGCGGCATATGTCGATGTATGGGGACAACAGTTTTACAAGAGCAAAGTTAAGTTTGTCCCACCATACAATTTTTCTTGAATTATTCACGTATCTACTGACGATTTTGTACGGAACCCTCGATGCGCGAGTCCGACTCGCACTTGACCGGTTTTTTATGATCTAATTACAAATGTATGTGTTTTCTGATTTTTTCCTATACTTGTAGTATAAGACGATATTACTTGCCAAATTTCATAGTTCTAGGTCAACGGAAAGTACTCTATACATTTTGGTTTCCTTGAGAGTGTCGAAATTTACGTTATTTGCGGCATAAGCGGCCATATTTCATTTAATCTGAAAAATCATGTGACATACTTGGATGACCGCATCTGAAAACGATTTCATTCTAGAACCGCTAACTTGTCAGTGTTGTCAGACACAGACCTATTGCGGCATCAGCACTGAAATGCTTTGAAATGAAATATATTTGTGATCATATTTATGATGGGAATAAACCGTCCTGAATGTCATTCTTCAATAAAACCGCAACAAAGCAGCAGCGGTAGAAACCGCAACAGATGGAAATAGGTCTCGTTTAGAATACACCCACTCGACTGCGGTGTTCTGATATTTCTGCCATGTGCGATGGTCAAGTCGTTCTATGTATTTATTAAAAGATAAAGATGTGTAATATTGATAGGGTCATAAATTAAACGAATTGCTTTATATTAATAAATAAAATTAAAATATTGTATCTCACACCTTTTTGTGGTACTTAGGTTGGAGACTTGCATTTTTAGGATTCCCTGACAATGGAATTCACATCTAAAGGTGCTTCTAAGCGGGCAATATTTTTCTGCAATTTGTGGCCGGTAAGTAATGCTATCTCACTCTTACTTCGTATGCTAAAGCAAGATGCATATAGTTGCCGGGCTACAAATTTAAGAAAAATATTGCCCGTTTAGAAGCACCTACATTTCGTCCTAGTACCTAGTTGTGCTAAAAAAATATTGGCTGAAAATTACACCAACTCTCGATGCCGGTCGGCTATATATTTTCGACTTCACTGTCCCAGTTACTTGTTTTACTAATAGTTTAACATTCTCTGAAGGTACCTAACTCGTGTTAAGGTTAACTATTAACAAACGAAAATACTTGTGCGTTTGTTTGCTTTCGTTAAATACAATCGTTTTACGCGCATAATGAATGAAAACATTATTACCATAATGTGCGCTTGTGAAAAGGATTTTTCAACCAGAAATATAGTATTTTAAACACTTGGCCATTATTTGTTTTGCATCTATAGATAATTTTGTAGGTTAAAGACTTTGAAAACTCGTATGCATTAAATGAAACGATCGCCACAATCTTATTTCAAACAAACGATTATCTTCTTCGTTTTAGTATTCGATTCGTAGTAAAATAGACTACGGATAATACAAAGTAATATATTTTAGAAGGTCGTGAATTCCAACTTTATGCTGTCGATATAAATAAAATTGATTCGCACGAGTCGTATCGCATTTTAACAGACTTCATAAAAAGTTACATTGGTATATACAAAAGTAAGGGATTCTAAAATCGGTTGACCTTTTTATGTTTGGTATCTCAGAACTCTGTCTTATTTGAACAGAATGGAGAAAGAAACACGAGGATTCCTTATTCTGAAAAGTGGGTAACTTGATTGTATACGTATTTATAACGAGTTTAATTAGAATTGAAAGAAATTGTTGAAAAATCGCAATCTTTGAACCCAGGAAACTGAATTAGATTTCCCAGCAACAATGCCATTTATTTTCCTGCTGTAGTTAATAGAATAAGCCTTGCGCACGCGGAACCGCGGCCAACAATGAAATGCCATTACAGGCAATCGCGGCGAATTACCCGCGAGTAAATACCCGGTAAATGTGGAAAACTGCGCTAATGTTGCCACATTACAATACATTTACCCCGGTCGGTTCGCTGTGAAATTGCTCACACTATGTAACTCTATTTACTGATATTTGACTGCTGTGACGCTGTGCCGAACGTGCGTTTACGCATATTATATCCCATCAAAAATATTATATACATGTAAAAAATGCAAGTCTCGCAACGCAGTTCTTCTACAACAAAAAAGTTTTGAGATGTAATGTTGAACCAAGTCAGTACCGGGGGGTGTCCACAGAACTCGATTTCCACCGACTTGCCAATTATTTAACCGTGGAGGAACACATTTTATACTACTCAAATAAAGATCCCTCTTTGGATACAAACTTGATTATGCAGTTTGTATTGAAATTGCCACATTTTTAGGTTTTGCGCAACTTGATAGGCTAAAAACTAACTATATTTAAAATTTGGAGATTGTGGGTCTGCTAGAACTAACTACCTTAGAATTATGATGATCATCAGTCAGTCAGGCAGTGACAAAACTAAGGAACTTTGACCTGCAATAATTTTTAAACTAGGTACACGTTCAAATTGAATGTTACTGAGAATATATTTAAGTCTTATTATGCCCTATATACCCCTGAAATTTCAGGGTTCTAGCTTAAGCCAGCACAAAATTACGGGAGGCTATAAATGGCTCGAATGGCTTCGAGAAAAGGATGGTACGGCCGGCGTAGACAAACCAAGCATTAGTGTCCGACCGAAACCAGTTTTCACGGCCGAACCCGAATTTCGGCTTTGATCTAAGTTTCGGCCGAAACCAGAACGGAAACCGAAACTTCCATATAAGGGCATGTTTTCGTGGAAAGAAAAAAATGCGATGAAAAGCGTATTATAACTTATTATTCCAAATAAATTATTTGTGCTTTTTGAAATAAAGAGTGTCCGGTCGCAGCACAAAACCCCTCAAATTCGGTTTCAGCCGGATGGCATCAACTAAGCCGAAACCAGGCCGAAACCGAAATTTCAGTCGGATTCTACCAAGCATATATCTAAGGTAAATGCTGCATGAGCAATGGGACTGCACCTTCTTGGGGGAGTTGGGGTGCGTAGCTACCTCGCTGCTCCCTTGGCTCTACTCAGGACTGGTCATAAGTAGTGGCGTTCTTTCAAGACCTTACTAAGCCTATACGCCTTACGATACCTTAACAATGAATTGACTTGGCGCGTAAATATTAACTTGCATTAGTCAAGTGGGTGTTAATTAAGCATGCACGGCGCATTACCGCACGTACTTACACAAATACCTACTTGCCAACAATTATTTGTCACGGGAGCTGTCCGCAGCTTCGCCGTAGTCAGATAAAAAAGATCCTAAATTTTAACCGGAGTTATAATCCAGCTACAGTAGCGTGGCGTCCAAAGAACTCTATTCCTACCGGCTTGCTTAATAGCAGGCATTTGAGCACCTTATTCTGTAGCTCTTCAGGAAAATTTACACAAAATCTGCATCGGCTTGCTCAAGGATATCTTTTACGCCACGCCACTGCAAATAAATATTTTTAAACGATGGGATGAATAATAGAAGATACACAGTTTATATGGATAAACTAGTAGTTCGCAACGAACAGTGATCTTGCGACTCTGGTTCTGAGTACCGTCTTTATACTCTTTCCAAAATGATTTGTTAGATGAGGTTCCCAAACGCTTGTTTTCCGAGCGGCAAATTTTCTTTTCGCGGTTATTCCTAATGTCATAATTTCCCATTTCTCTAATTTCCCTGTCTTACTATTTCTTAGTAGCGAGTTTTTTTAATCGCATTTGTGCACAAACGCATTTTTTCACATTTGGTTTATTACTTAGTAGCATATTTTTTGCTCGCAATATTTCCCTAAAGCAAATATGAATTTTTCTGGGTGTAAAATTATTTAGTAATTTTGGCTCCGGAACCCTAAGTCTGTGGCTCCACTAAGGCGGAGACGAGAGGAGCGGAGAGGAGACAAGTAGGCCAATCACATCAGTTGAAATCCACATCTCGTCTTCACTTCGCTTCAATGGAAACAGCGAAAACGAATGTGATTGGTTGATCGCTACACGACACTTCTCCGCTCCGCTCATCTCTGCCATAGTGGAGCCGCAGCCTAATAGAATAGATCAGGTCCCCTGACTGCAAATAGTATAATATGTAGACCTGAAAGTTATTTTCATCTTTTTACATTTGCATTTACATATCTAATCATACCTGGCCATAATAGTACATTGTGTATAAAAACTGGCTGCGGGAAAAAAGGAGACACAGAAAAAAAACAGCAAAGAAAAAAACTAATGTAAAAATTAACTGCAGGTTAAAATTGAGGCGAAAAAATATGAGAAACGGAAACAACGCGACTGTGATAATAAACTTCAGAGAAAAAAGTGAATGGTGATAATCGCTTTCGGGAAAAAAAGCGAAAAGAAAAATTTCAGCAAGGAAAACAAGCGTTTGGGAACCTCATCTAACAAATCCCAAATTCGATTTTACTTCTTTGAACGAATTCTTTTGGCATCAACTGCTGTCCTACCAAATTTCAGGAAGATCGGGCAACTGTACTCAAGTTATCGACAGAAAAACGACTATATGAACATACAAACATAGAACACCAATGTGCGTCCCTTTGCTTTGCTTCGCTTGCTAGGTAGATAAGATAGTTACTTAAATAAATGGAAAACATTACAAATTCAGTCATATTATAGGTATGATTGTTTATGATTTTAGGCGGATAGGTTTATATTCTAATCAAAGTTCTCGCATTATAATAATCTGTGGTTCTCGCTTTCAAATCAATCTTTACTGGCAATGGGTCCAGTTTCTTTCAGCGTCGCTAAGTGGCGGCGACCGAGCGTGAACGATTCAAGGAAACTAATCGCTTTTTGCTGAGTGACGCACCAATTGATCACGAGACGTACGCGGACTATGCAATCGTACATTTAATTCAATCTGATGGATTTCTGACGGGCTTTCTTTATTACCTCCCGTGTTGTGTACATAATTATGTCTCTACACTTTGCCAGAAAGCGGTTTTTCCGTACGTAAAAGCCACTTTATGTCCAGGTGTGGCATAAAAAAATATTTACTTTATATACCTACTTTTAGCTAATGATATAAATATGTACCTACTTGTAGAATGGTTAATGAGTCATAATGATTGATTTCAACACCTGATCTTAATAGACTGTCCTCTGCGGCTACTGAAGCAAAACAAGCCTTAGGTATTATGATCGATTGTCATTAGAGTTGCCATTAGTCAGAAATTTAAGTGTTTTCAGGTTCTTATCAGAATTTTAAGGCTTTTGACAGGATTGTGGCCTTTTCAAATTGTATAAAAAGCTTGATTTATCTCATTAGCTTTCTTCGGCTGAGCTGGAAGAATCCTGCTTGCTCGTTCTGGAAGCACTTTCCAGTGCTCACTACATATGGACTCCAGAGTTTACAACTTAATAAAACAGAGCCGAAATTTATTGTTGAATTTATATTATTTATGCCACACCCGGCCATAAAGTTGCTTTAATCGCACGCTAAGCGTACGGAAAAAGTTGAACGTTAAGACCATTTTGTATACTTACTCACAGAGGATAAGTTTTAACATTGTAACTAACACTATGGACGTTCGTCTGAAATAAAATAATTGAATTGAATTTAATTAGCGCCCGATGGTAAGTGACTATGAGGCCAAAGATGTAGCTCACCGGTTCAGTAAATTGTTTTGGAATATTCAGTGTTTTGTCAGTACTTTGGTAATTCTAACCTTAATAACCCTATCTAATTCTTATAATAGAATCCATTGCGGATAAAGGGTATCAACTCTCTGAAGTCTAATTTTTATTTCAACAGTAGATGAACTTGTGTTTTGTAGTTAAGTATACAAAATTCACGGCTGACTGTACGCAGTAATCGTAATAGTTACGGTAATTAATGGCAATTGTGATTGAGACGGGTAATACCTATTGTAATTCATTTGTATTTACTAGTACCTATTTACCGGGATATAAATCCTATATTTCAATCAAGGACTTGGTCTACTTGTATGCCAAATTTCAGCTCAATCCATCCACTTGTTACCCCGTTATTTAGTAACAAACATCTTAAACATCTTCACAAACTTTCACATTTATAATATTAGTGGGATTTAAACTTTATTGCACTAAACAAGAAGATGCAAAATAATAGCGGACTTAATACCATAAGCATAAAGGCATTCCGTATCTGTACCATTCAACCATTAGGTTCAGACGGTTGAGTAGACCGCCGCACCTATAAAGGAGGGGTCTACCTTATTTTGTATAAAATTAATTGGTATAAACTTAAAATTTATAAATTCAAAACGTATAAAATCACATTATAATCATTTATTTCAGTTAAAATTCATTTTCTGTAACATTTAAAACCTCTAAATACAAAATCCCTATTCTTCAATATATCTAACATTCAAAATGTATAAAATTAATATGCATAATATTTAGGATGAATAAAATTATATTTCATCACACTTGCTCGAAAATGGTGTCATTACACGTAGGTTTTGCGGGCCGTAAATGACCTATTACGCCCTAGGGCGTAATGGTTTTCTTTTTAAATTTGAAACGCTGGTTCTGTTTTACTCTTATTTGTCATGTTCAAAGGAAACGCCAACGTACTTTTTTAACTTTTATTACTGAAATATTTATTTAAAGAGAACTGTTATTGCAAATACATGTAAACACATATTTCTGTAACATTAATTAAATGTTTAAATAGTGCATTTCAGTATTTTGCAAAAATAAAATCAACCATTTTAAGTCTTTAACGCTATGGTTTCCGATCGTGACGTAAAGTCGCATTGTCTATGGATAATGTCACTAATGTCACTGTCAGTTTTACAATTTTATTTAGGTTAAGTAAGGTTATTTTAATCAGATTTCCTCACAAGTGTGATGAAAAACATTGTGTGTGCCACGGGCGGTAAAGGAATTACAAACTCGTGTTGTTAAAGCCCTTGGCTTCGCCTCGGGCTTGTAACAAACACTCGTTTGTAATTCCTTACTTACCGCCCTTGATACACAATGTACTAATACATAATAATCATTTTGTATAACAATTACGTGATCGCAAATTAAAAATGTAGAACATTCAAAATGTCTAATAATCACAATGTATAACAATAGGACGTTTGCCTTAGCAAAGGGTGGCCATGACTTGAAAATCGGTCAGTCGGACTCCGCAACAGCTCCGGCGCTGCGGGAAGAGCAGCCCTTCCTAGAGGGCTGCTCCCCCTCCGCGCCTCCGGCTTTTTATATACACTCTAGGGGTAGGGCAGACAAGACCACGTGAATAGTGGGGTGCTCCGATTCGGGTTTTGTTATCTATGTATTCTCCAATGCATATAAAATACAATATTTCAGTTATTTTAGCGTATTCGTTACGACAAAACTATAAATAAAAATAGGTAAAAAAACTTTTTAAGTTAAACGGTTTTATCTTATGTTAAAAAATGTACCAAAAAGTAGAAAATAAATTTAGGACAAAAAACTGGATCTTTGCGAGATCTTGACATCTGTTAGGTGGAAAATCGTCCAAAAAGCGGAATAACTAATAATCTGGGACTTAACATACTAAATAAAAACGTGGGGCGCATTGTATTTGCATCTATCTGTAGGTATCTCTACATATTATGAAACAATATATCCGCCCGCATCTGTTTGTTTGTCCGTATAAACATGAAAACTGCTGGACTACGTTGATGCGGTTTGCACTAACTGCTTGATACTTTGAGATGGTTTTAGAACATAGGTACTTTGCTTAATGTGTCTATTACCTACCTGTGTTTTATAAACCAGGCAAGGCATGATGCGGGTATTATTAATTATGTAAGTAGGAAAACTCATGAATTTGAATGCCTGTCCAAAGGAATATTATTTAAAAATTGCGCCCCACGTTTTTATTTAGTATGTTAAGTCCCAGATTATTAGTTATTCCGCTTTTTGGACGATTTTCCACCTAACAGATGTCAAGATCTCGCAAAGATCCAGTTTTTTGTCCTAAATTTATTTTCTACTTTTTGGTACATTTTTTAACATAAGATAAAACCGTTTAACTTAAAAAGTTTTTTTACCTATTTTTATTTGTCCTAAATTTATTTTCTACTTTTTGGTACATTTTTTAACATAAGATAAAACCGTTTAACTTAAAAAGTTTTTTTACCTATTTTTATTTTCTAGTTTTTAGTTTAATATTCAACTTTTGATTAAAAACCATTGCGCAAACTATTCCTTATTTTAAAATATCCTCATTTAATTTTTGTGAGCTCGAAGAAAGCCAGGAGCTGAATAGTAGAATTTTTCAAACATTAGGTAGTAGTAACCCTCTCTAGTTTGGTTGGACTCATTTGGTTGGCATTGATGAGTCCAATACTTTATACTTGGGATCGAGGAACTGATGATTGAATTAGAAAGCGAAAGCTACTTACTAATCAATTTTAAAGGTAAAGTCTCATCTCATTTTTGCGAGTACCAATGACGAGTTTCAGGGTGCAAAACCGATGATTGCACGTTCAATACTGCGGAGCTGAAGAGTAACTTTCTGCGTATCACCAACTACGCATATTATCCCAATGTAGCTCGCACCTACGCAAGCATAAGGACCGAGTTAAAGGCATTTGGGTGTTTGTAAATACCTGAATGGGCTCGCCTTGCCACACTGTGACGATATACTCCTACGGTTTGGGGTTACTAGTAACAGTTCAATATTTTTACTTTCCGTTTTCTCACACCATCATCAGGCCCTTGGCATTAAGTATAATGTACCAGACTTGTCAATACAAACCGAATTACACAAAACTCGTAGGGATTAAGTAACGTCAAAATACTTCCATTTTCTACCTCCAAACTCCCTCATCAAACCTTCATCGCCAAACCGCCGCCTCGCCGTTCAATGTAAAGGAATCATCAATACCAACCAAATGAGCCCAAACACGAGGGAGGAGGTAACGATTGCAAATACATGAACATTGCTACATCCTACCTATACCTAGGCAAGAGCCACAATCATCGAGCACTAACGCATAACGTGCACGTGTTGGGCTCGTCAGTACCAAACAAAGAGCTCAAACTCGAATGAGTTGTTAGTAACAGTTGAAGATTTCCCCATTTCACCTCCTGATTCCATCAGCCGGACCGTCAATATCAACCAAAAAACCTAAACTCGAAAGGGTTAATAGTAACGGTTGAGGATTTCGACTTTCCACCTCGTGACTCATCATCATTGCCTTCGTTAGCAAGCGTAATTTGGACTCATCACTACCAGCCAAAGGAACCTGAATTCGAAGGGGTTACTAAAAACGGTTGACGAGTTAAACTCTCTAGCTCCTGACTCTATCATCAGCAATACCAAACGACCAACCGTTTGGTTGAAGAGGTTAGGTACTATAAACGATTGAAGATTATCTGCTCTTCATATCCTGACTCCATCATCAGACCCTCGCCATCAAGTGTAACGTAACGGGCTTGTCAATACGAAAAAATGAGTCCACCCTCGAAGGAGTTACTAATAACGGTAGAAGAGTTGCATTCTCCAGCTCCTGGCACCATCATCAGACCGTCGTCATTAAGTAGAACGTATTGAGCTCAACAGTACCAAGCGAATAAGCACACACTCAAAGGAATTACCAGTAACGGTTGAAGAGTTCCACTCTCTACCACCTGACTCCATCATGAGATCCTCGCCATCAAGTTTAACGTAACGCGCTCGTCAATACCAACCAAATAAGACCAAAGTCGAAGGGGTTACTGGTAACGGTTAAAGAGTTCCACTCTGTACATCCTGACTCCATCATCAGACCCTCGTCACCAGGTTTAACGAATCGGGCTCGTCAATACCAAGCGAATGAGCCCACCATCGATGGAGTATGTAGTAACGGTTGAAGAGTTCCACTCTCTACCTCTTGACTCCATCATCAGACCCTCGTCACCTGGTTTAACGAATCGGGCTCGTCAATACCAAGCGAATGAGCCCACGCTCGATGGAGTTAGTAGTAACGGTTGAAGAGTTCCACTCTCTACCTCCTGACTCCATGATGAGATCCTCGCCATCAAGTTTAACGTAACGCGCTCGTCAATACCAACCAAATAAGACCAAAGTCGAAGGGGTTACTGGTAACGGTTAAAGAGTTCCACTCTGTACATTCTGACTCCATCATCAGACCCTCGTCACCAGGCTTAACGAATCGGGCTCGTCAATACCAAGCGAATGAGCCCAAGCTCGATGTAGTTAGTAGTAACGGTTGAAGAGTTCCACTCTCTACCTCCTGACTCCATCATCAGACCCTCGTCACCTGGTTTAACGAATCGGACTCGTCAATACCAAGCGAATGACCCCACGCTCGATGGAGTTAGTAGTAATGGTTGAAGAGTTCCACTCTCCAGCTCCTGACTCCATCATCAGACCACCTTGAATTTATCATAATGTTGTATTGTCACGGAAACTGAATCTGTGTGCAAAGTTTCATAAAAATCGGTTTAGTAGAAGTAGTTGAAAAAGCTGCCGCAAGATTTGACCCAAACAAACTTACAAACTTGACACAAACACGGTAAGCTAAATAAAACCGTTTAAAAAGAATTATGAAATTTTTACAAAAAGGTCCAGACTTCCTTGAAACTTTAAAATCTGGGCCTCATATTTCTGTAATTTAAGGGTTTACAAAAAATGTATTTATGGTCAGAAAACACTAGAGCTTTTAACAGTTATACCCCGTGAATGTTCTACCTTATAATACTTATACCAAACCAAATAACGTTTCGAGCAAATGAATGTTTTATGGCATCTGAATTTATACGAAATGAGTCATTGTCGTGAATGAATTTCGACAAAGTGATTTTATCTGCATTGATTTTATACCAAATAAGGGGATACCACAAAGGAGCGCATTTATATTCATAACGAATTTGAACAAAATAATAAAGTATCTACATACTGAACTTTAACTCAAAATTAGCACTTTGATCCTTTTCAAGAGGGAAGAAATAGTACATTACTTACTTAGGGTGGTAAAACAAGGAATGTCTCAGATCGCAAGTATTTGACGCCCGAGCCGAGGCGATAAATGAAATCTGAGGTTTTCTTTATTACCGCTCGTGGTAAGTACTAGTACATTACACAACTAGGGTGGTAATACAAAGAAAGGCCGAGATCGCAGAAGTTTGCGGCCCGAGCTGCAAGCGAGAGACATAAATATGCGATCGACGCGCAGAGTGCGGAAAAAGCCACTTTATGGCCAGGTGTGGCATAAAGGTTTCTTTCCCAATATAGATGTGAAAAAATTATTCCAAAGAGATTACGGGCAGATAGAGCTCAACAATAACAGGTCTCATATTCATCACCATCATCATCATTTCAACCTTAATACGTCCAATATTGAACATAGGTCTTCCTTAAAGACTTCCACAACGAACGGTGGCACAGCTCCTGCCTCCACCGACTTCCGGCGACCTAACCAGGTCGTCAGCAGACCCGTCTTTCCCAGTGGGCACTTTGGGCAAGTGCCCAGGGCCCCGCGATCGATGGGGATAGGGATCTAACAAAATAGTGTTCTGTCAAAGTCATAAGGGCCCCATTATCCTAATATGCCCAGGGCCTCCAATAGGTTAAAGACAGCCCTGGTCGTCAGACCATCTTGTGGGGGGCTGACCTATGCTGCGTCTTCCAGTCCGTGGTCTCCATTGGAGAATTTTTCCGCCCATAGGCCATCGGTTCTTCGATCTATATGCCCAGCCCATTGCCGTTAAACTTGCCTTATATTGGTTTAACTCGTCTTATATTGGTTTAGTATTTTTGAACGAAAACAGGTAGTATTAAAAAGAAAACCGTTTTCAAGGTAATTGTACTCATAGAGGACGTTCTTCGTTCGTGTTAGGAATGCCCAAATTAAAAAGAAACCAATATAAAGGGCAGTTAGAAGTTTATGGCTCATTTTACGGCCAATATCGTTGCTAATTGTTCCCTAGCTTGGTTCCCCTCTAGCTGCCTCTCTGTAGGGTAATTCACTCACTATGCAACTCGTCTTTAATATAATTTGGGTCATTTAAAAAAAAGACTATTTTAACAAAAATTTCATTTGACGAAAATCGGTTCTGAAACGCAACATGTACCCAAAAATGAGAACAGACGCACGTCTGGACAGACATATGAAAGCATTTTTGCCCAAGCTGAAACGGAGAGACTTTCGCTCGCGCTCTCGCTCGGTCAATAACAGTTTGTGATAACCAGTGTGATAACAGATCAAGATTTGTCGCTACGATATTGACGGACCACAGCAGGTTTGCCTCCGAACTGTTAAATTATTAGTTTAGGTCAAATTATATTAAGTAGGTATGAAGATTGAAGATGTCAACGAAGTTGTGAATTGACCTCCTGGCCTTGGCTCACCCCTTTGTGAAGCGAAGGTTGAACCAGTGAGCAATAGTTTACTTTCGTTAAGCTATGGGTACTTATTTTAAGTTATATTTTTAGGTTCATTTTTGTTTCAATTAAATTAATAGATTGCCTTCTAGTTATAAGACTGCGTCTTGCCTGTACCAACTACATATTTTAAATTGTTTTGTGTTAAACATGTTGCATAACTATTGTAATGTTTTAACCGAGTTCAATAAAAATGAGGTTCCCGGTTCGTCGATTTTTAGGGTTCCGTACCAAAATGGTAAAAAAGGAACCCTTATGGTGCGACTCTGTCTGTCTGTCTGTCTGTCTGTCTGTCCGTCTGTCACAGCAAGATATCTCAGGGTCTACTGATGCTATCGACTTGAAATTTGGAACAGTGTTAAGAACCGCTAACCCGAGCTTATAGGATGTAAAAAAATTCTTGTAACTTTTTTACTTTTTTTTTAAAGGGGTCCGTAATGAGACTTTGCAAATTGAAAGTAGGGCTATTATATTGAGTGAGGTATCAAATGAAAGGGCTTAATTTGTAGATTAAAATAATATATTTGTATTTTTTTTTAAATAAGTAGTTTTTGATTTATGGCGAAAAACGTTAAAAAAAATACCGTTCCCCCCCTATTATCTTCGAAGTTACTGAACAGAAAAATCTGTAATAATTACCAATTATTAATGTCATCCTATATATTACAGGAAAAATATAACGGTTTTCCTAACTTGCACTGTTTTTGAGAAATTTGCAAAAATCTTAACACATACTCATTTGCTCCTACTAAACTAATCGCCATATAGTTTTTCTTGAACTATTCATGTATCTACTTATGAGTTTGTACGGAACCCTCGGCGCGCGAGTCCGACTCGCACTTGACCGGTTTTTTTTTGTGTACAAAAAAATATTTAAATATTGTGTGGTCAATAACTGGCGCCAAAAAAATCAGTTACCGACCACCAATTTTGTATTCTAACTAAATAATAACTATTAGTAAATATTTTAAGAACGTTTAGTATTGAGCGACATTTATATAGAAATTCGCTTCTAACTCGCCCGCAAATCGCCAGTGTGAGAACGCCCTTAGGTTTAATTGCTGAGATACCATTGTTAAAATCCTACTACAGTGGATCCTCGATAGCTCGAAATACAAGGGAAACGCCAAAAACTTCGTGTTAACGAGGTTCCGACTTATCGAGGTCTTCGACTTACAGAGGTTTTCATGGACCCATGTTCGACTTATAGAGGTTAAGGCTTCTGTACTTTTTAACTTCAAGTTACAGAGGTAAAATAAATAAAAATTCGATTTATAGAGGTAAAATTTCATATAGACTAGATACGTGCCATAATCTATTTAGAGGTATAGAGGTAAAAATGTGCTAAAATGTCTTGTAGGGAGTCATCGGTAACTTCGGCTTATGGAGGTCTAATATTTCGAGTTACAGAAGTTTTGGGGCTTGAAGGGAAGGAGGTTCGACCTATCGAGGTTCCACTTCCACTGTAATAAATAAGTACACTAGCATCGACCCGTGGCTCTACCTCCTATTTTCGTTATTATTTCAAGGAAATTCCTTAACTGGGATATGAACAGGGAATGCGATCTCGATCTCGTGAGATCCCGAGCAAACTTTCGAGATTCAATCTCGTCAGAAGGAAATCTCGATTTTTGCAATCGCGTCGAGTTCTCAATTAATTCTTTCCTTGTGTACTACCTTGGGATGATAAAGTGAATAACGCGGGCGAAGCCGCGGAGTAAACTAGGTTTAAATATTTTTGCAGTGGTCAGTCACTGGAAGTGTCTAGTTACTGGCGGGTTACCTTAATAGTACATTACACAACTAGGGTGGTAAAACAAAGAAAGTCCGATATGCGATCGAGGGCTTTCTTTATTACCTCCCGTGTTGTGTACATCATATTTTATGTCTACACTTGGCCAGACAGCGGCTTTTTCCGTGTGCTAGCGTGCGGAAAAAGCCACTTTATGGCCAGGTGTGGCATAATAGTACATTACACAATTAGGGTGGTAATACAAAGAAAGGCCGAGATCGCAGATGTTTGCGGCCCGAGCTGCAAGCGAGGGACGTAAATATGCGATCGAGGGCTTTCTTTATTACCTCCCGTGTTGTGTACATCATTTTATGTCTACACTGCGCGGAAAAAGCCACTTTATGGCCAGGTGTGGCATAAAAGTCTGAATACGAGTTTGAACCTATGTTACGACTTCATAGATAAGTTTTTGATTTCTTACCATGAAATTTTGGATATTCGGTAAGGTGCATTGGGGTAAATTGGAACATGGGGTAACTTCAAAATTTAAGGATCCGCGCTGCATATAAATTTACCGTAACTAGCTAACACTAGACTAGACACGCCAATAGAGCTTCGATTAATTGCATGGTGTAGGTATCCGTAGTAGACAGCATTTCTAATTTTCAAAATTACCCCACTTTTGCAATTACCCCAAGGGCGTAGGAGAGCACGCGTAGGTATAATTTTTATATTTATACAAATCGTTGTGCGTCCTATCAAAACAACACCTAGTAAAATACGTCGATGAAATATAGGAAATAAAAAGCTTGATTCCAATATTTTAATGTTTTTGTGAAAATTTAGTTTTGTATAAAAGTGAAATAAAATCGTAGTTTGGGCCTTGTGTAAATTCTTATGAGAATGTATTTTAAAAAAAAAAACTACTACTTATTAATGACTACAAACTAATTAAAGTATAGCAAGACTTGTATATATTTGTCTGAATAAAAACTATTGTTATGTTATGTAGTATAAGCTTACAAGGAAAGGTACCCAACTGTCCGGCTCCGATTTGATTTATTTTGATATATGTTAGAGCAGTGTTTTTCAACGTGTGGGTCGCGACCCTCTGGGGTGCCGCGAGGCTTCTTTAGGGGGTCGCAAGAGGTCGAGAGGACTCTTCAGTAAAAAAAAAAACGATAAAGTGTAAAAAGATAGGTTTCATGTACCTATGACATACATGATCAAAAAGCAAAGGGTCGGGGGGTCACGAAATATTTTTTCACACCAGGGGGCGTAGTCTAAAATAACAGACACGTATTTTTGTTAGCTGCCCAATCTAAACCTATTGGGACAAACTGACCTCCAAAGTACTGAAAAGTGACTAAACCCTCCAACTTCTACAGAAAAAAATATTTAAGCAAGTTATTAGTTAATTTCTGGTTTGATATAATTATTATGATGTTTGAGAACATGAAAAAATAATAAACACGTGTTTTTTTAGGAAAATATGACTGAGCCTATACACGATGGCATCTAATCGGTAATCAGGTACCAGTTTTTCTAACTCAGTAATTGATAGCGGTCACGTTGATGTCGTAATTAGTTACATCTAAACAATTTTTTTTTCTGTGATAATTTTTATTTCGAAATCATTTTTAATTTTTATCCTAAATTCCTTGTCACCCTACTAATCTATATCTGTGAGATTACAACCTCTTTAAAAAATTAATGACTGATAATTTATGAGTAATAACTTGTCACTGTCATGTATGTAAACAAAGTCATAGAAGTCGCAAATATTGAATGAGAAAAGTAAATTAGTAATTAAAAAACATGCCTCGACCATATTTGTGCTCAAAATATCGAGCGTTACAATATTGTAGGTACGTTTATCAATACAAACCAAACAGCTGAAGATGAACTCAAGAATTATTCCACGAAATTCATCAAAACGTACCAATTCTCACGCACAGTTTGATAAACCGCATGAACTAAAACCTCCGTGACTTCGGACAGTTCACAGTGCCAAACCACGCTCAAGCACCCGGCCGGCCTCGACGTCGTCCTGACGATCTGGATCGACGCATTTTAATATACTTTGCTCGGGATCCTCGTAGGAGCAATAGGCAAGCAGCGAAAAGGTTTCATGTGAGTCAGTCCTTCGTGTGGCGGCTACTTAAATCGTCGGAATTGCATTCTTTTCATTTTCGGCCATTTTATCAATTTTATTTCGTTATCTATCACGCCCTAACTACTCATACTCGTAGAAAAGTTTATTTACTTAAGATCTGTCAAATTTTCCGCGAAAGCGATGGTACTTGACGTATCGTGATCACGTGATTTTACTTCAATAATTAATGTAGGTGACCATGTATCCAGTGGTTATTAGTTTAAATTATGTTTTAACCTTTAATTAATTAAACAGTGAGGTATATGTGTGAGACCTCGCCTATTAAGTTTGATTTTAGCTAGATATTAATATTTGTCTACTCCTGACTCCTGATTACCGATTAGAATCCACCCTGTATAACGAAACGTGTGTTTATGATTTTTTCATGTTCTCAAACATAATATCAAACCAGTAATTAATTAGCAACTTGCTTGAATTTTTTTTCTGTAGAACTGGGAATCTAATAAAAATACTTATCTTTTTTATAAAAAAAAAACACCTAAACGTCTCTACTCAATCTTTTCATTCCGAAAACTTTTCATCAACAACACGCAAAATCCGCTATAAAAATCCCCAATCAAAACAATTTTCCTCATAATTTACAACTTACCTGAAAAACCGCTGCAAATCCGAGCACACCAAAATTATCGTCAAATTTTCACAAACACTTCACTGTATTTTTTATTGCTGTTCAGTGGCACACCTCGCGGTTGGAGCGAGCAGGGTCGAATGACGACGTAAACAAAGGCGGTTCGCGCGTGCGCCTAACGTGGCGGCAGGCGGCCGACTGGTGTAGGGAAGATTCCTCAATGGGGCGAAGCTAGTGCCTTCAGGAAAGAGGGAGCAAGTCACATGGTCAAGTTCAAATGGGCATATGTGTTACTATAAGACTTGTGTCCTTTTATACCTAATGTATGTGTGAGTTGTTCCCTTTTTACCCGACTGCAATGAACGGTTGTGTTTTTCTTTATTATTTGCTAGAGACCTTGATTATCCTTCGAAGGATTAATTAATTGGGCTATTGGATATACTTATAGGCAATGTTAGGCGATATTGAGCTAGCTGCAATGTCTTGACGAGTCTTGGATGGGCACTGAATTTTGCAAGTTGCAATTATGAATTTTACCACAGATTATATATTAGTTCTTCGAACAGATACGACACTCTCCCGCAATACAATAGAAAAGAACATTCTGGAATCATAACGTCCAAAGTGCGGTCGTCGACCCCGCGCGGCGTAAAATCAGTGCTAGGGCTGTCAACCGATACACAAATAAATTATTTCACAAATAGATTGAATTAAAAAACAGTGTTTTCTTATAATTTGTTTTGGGTAGTGCAAAAAACGATAAATTTTTGTTTAACTGCATATTGTTGCAGCCGTCTACACTACACTGCAACGCGCACGCCCCATTATCAACAAAATAATAATATTAAATTATAAATACGCGATCGAAGTGCGGTGCGACGCGGTCCATGCGAGCGCTTTTGTTTTTTTTGTTCGTGAGCAGGCTCAAGGAGCTGTCAAAACTATCGGACTTACTTCGTAGCGGTAGGATGCACGCATGCGAACGCGTGACAACCAACTGAGTTTTGTACCGCCGGCGGTAAGTGACGTCACTCAAGGTCGCGCTCGGCGAAAAACGAGTGTCGGCCCCCTGATTTTACGCTAGTGTGCATATTAGCCAAATTGGCGGAACTTGAAACTTTGTATTGTTAAGAGCCATGTAGAAATTTCGTACAAAGTATATCCGTTCGATTATCCTTGCATGCAGCTCGTGATAAGGTAGGAATGAATAGGCATCTTTTAGGTGAGCGCGCACCATCTAGTCAGCAAAATATAAATTATGTAACATATGTATATAGATACAAGAAATCAAAGTACATAGAAAAATGTAATGGCACTCACCTGTGTCCAGACCGGTAATCGAACCCGGTACCTCCGGATTTCCGGCCCAGCGACTAAACCACTCGTCCACCGGAGCACCCACCAAGCGCCCTCAATTCCATCTACTTTGACTTCTGTATCATTCTGGTTTAATAGGATTTTAACCTAAACGCCATCTATGAGAACTTGTATTACACAGGTATCTCACCCCAATGCGCAACTTTACAGCTACGACGATCGAGCAAGAGATGACGTTAATATTAATACTTTATATCAAAGAAACATTAAAAAAACCAATGAAGAGACACAAATGTTTCTTTCGGGCCATTCCACGTCGTTTCAACCAATGGGTGTGCGGCATGATTTTTGATTTGAATAAAAAAAATTGAGGATATACTTTATAGTGGCAGAAGTGCTAAACCACCGCTATTTATTTTTTTCATCTTTTAATTTTCGAGCTTTGTCCATTTGAAATAAATAATGGGGTCTAATTCCTGCTTGTATATAATATGCTCTAACTTTTTTTTTAGAAAAGATAACGAAATAATTGTTGCTGTGTTTGATTAGGTAAGAACTGTGGATATCATACTGTATAACAAAAGTTATCTGAATTAACCACGAACAAAATGGTGTCCATTTGAAATATACACTTAACTGGTAAATTTTTACAATGTTTTTATTTTTTCTGTGTCAACCCTGATGCATATTAAGGATAACTTTTTTCTGATTTAGAAAGTACTTGTTTTGTTTATTCTACAAAATAAATATTATCGTGTTAGGGTAATAACTTCTAAGAGAAAAATAGTAGTGAAAATTGAGAATTTCGAAAAATGGTTATGTTTGACCCCCAAAAAACGCATGTGGAAGAAAACATAAAAATCTGAATTTATTCAGAAGATATAGTCCATGTCTTCGATAATCAGATTCAGTTTAAAAAGTTTTGTTATTTTACCTATTTTTGGAAATGTGATTTTTTTAAACTGCTTATCTCGTGCATTTTCTCTCTCATTGTATTTATATATGCAGATTAAAATATTTACGACTATAAATTTTAAATGTATGGCAATTGATGAAAATCAATAAATAAAGCCAGACGGTTCAAGTTTACTACATATATTTAATAATATTTATATAAAAAGAAACTAAAAACATTACATGCAAACCTTTACTACTTCGAAATTTTCTGAAGTAGAATCACGTCGCACTTTTAATTAATTTTGAGAACTGGGAACGAAACTATGATAAGAACGTATATTTTTTATGGTTCTTATATTTTTAAATCGCTCTGATAGGTACAACTCAGCTACATCGACACCTGATTCTGAGACGAAAAAGAACTTGATTCCAAGAATTTGGTTTACACAAAACTCGTACTTAAGGGGATAAAATGTTATCACTACCTGGGGTATATGTAGTCATATTATCTATTTACACATAAATATCTCTATAATCTCTTGTACATGATCCTGTTTGTCTACCACCTCTCTTGACTCATCACTCAACTGCTCAAAGGTTGACTGGAAGAGCTCTCTTAAAGGGATAAGTTCGACTTTGTACATATACCTTTATTTTGTAACCCTGTGCTTTGTATTATTTTGTGCAATAAAGAGTTTACATACATACATACATAAATACAATGAGAGAGAAAATGCACGAGATAAGCAGTTTAAAAAAATTACATTTCCAAAAATAGGCAAAATAACAAAACTTTTTAAACTGAATCTGATTATCGAAGACATGGACTATATCTTCTGAATAAATTCAGATTTTTATGTTTTCTTCCACATGCGTTTTTTGGGGGTCAAACATAACCATTTTTCGAAATTCTCAATTTTCACTACTATTTTTCTCTTAGAAGTTATTACCCTAACACGATAATATTTATTTTGTAGAATAAGCAAAACAAGTACTTTCTAAATCAGAAAAAAGTTATCCTTAATATGCATCAGGGTTGACACAGAAAAAATAAAAACATTGTAAAAATTTACCAGTTAAGTGTATATTTCAAATGGACACCATTTTGTTCGTGGTTAATTCAGATAACTTTTGTTATACAGTATGATATCCACAGTTCTTACCTAATCAAACACAGCAACAATTATTTCGTTATCTTTTCTAAAAAAAAAGTTAGAGCATATTATATACAAGCAGGAATTAGACCCCACTATTTATTTCAAATGGACAAAGCTCGAAAATTAAAAGATGAAAAAAATAAATAGCGGTGGTTTAGCACTTCTGCCACCATAAAGTATATCCTCAATTTTTTTTATTCAAATCAAAAATCATGCCGCACACCCATTTGTTGAAACGACGTGGAATGGCCCTTTCATAAAAAGTATAAATTATGTACCTAGTTAAAAAGGTAAATTATATTAACTAAAAATCAATACCTAGCCTATTTGCAAAAATGACACCATTCTAGCGCTGTACTAAGCTCCGTTTTGTGTCTTTGCCAAGTGGTCAATTAAAGGAGAGTGGTCAATTATTGACCATTTCCCTTACAAAAATCACACTAATATTATAAATGAGAAAGTTTGTGAAGATGTTTGGATATTTGTTACTAAATAACGGGGTATCAACCGCCAGTAGACCAAGTCCGGGAAAGGAACAGGATACTTTATATCCCGGTAAACAGTTCCCTTGGGACAGTAACGGGAACTACGCGAGACAAGCCGCGGATAAATGCTAGTGTGTATGTACAGTCGAGTTCATCATTATCTGAGCAAAGATTGGACCAAAAATATCTGAACAAGACCCTAGTGTCAGAAGCATAAGAACTAGATCAGATGTTTTTGATCCGTTCTTTGCTCAGATAATAATGAACTCGACTGTACTAAATCTACAAGAAGAATATAACGAGAGTAATTTGAAAAAATAACTTTATTAATCAGCAAACAATAGACAAATTAATCATTTTCATTTTACTCCCGAGTGGAGCTACCTTATTATACTAGGTATAATACCAACCGCAAAATCATATCACAATATTATTTCGTACAGAATCATATAAACACAACGAACATTTTTTTGGGTTTCACTGTACTTCCTTTTTACAGATTAGAAAAATCCATCCGTCATGCGATATTAAGGAAAATAATACGAGAACATGCGCGTAATGCTATTTATGCCACACCTGGCCATAAAGTGACTTTTTCCGCACGCTGCGCGTACGGAAAGAGCCGCTTTCTGGCCAAGTGCAGACATACGAGTAAAATAATGTACCAAACACGGGAGGTAATAAAGAAAGCCCTCGATCGCATATTTACGTCCCTCGCTTGCAGCTCGGGCCGCAAACTTCTGGGATCTCGGCCTTTCTTTGTATTACCACCCTAGTTGTGTAATGTACTAACTAATATTAAAACGTAATAAGTACTTATAATAGCACAGCAGAAGTAATAGTACTACGCTCTTTCTAACAAAAGCACGTTCGGGTACGACCACCGGACGGAACGCACCGCATCCGACCGTCTCTCTCTACCGCATAACGCGTGCTCTTTCTGGCCGCTGGGTAAAGGGAGGAGCAAAATTTGATACTAGTAGTCATGCGGCGAAATCGCGAAGTGAGTCACTCCTGTAAAAACGAAGTATAGTGATATCGATACCTTTTGACTCAAAGAGCGTAAACGCCATTAGAACCTGCGGCGTTTACGCCCTTTGAGTCTAAAGGTATCGATATTATTAAGCGTTTTGGGCTTCCTTTCGACATCGAGTCATAGGCTGCTACATATTGCTAACTTGATTATTTTTAAATACATAAGATTTATACAAAACTAATTCATTATTTTTACAACAAATTAATAATTCAAATTGCAACTTCAAATTATAACATTAAATTCCATATTTGTATTACAAGCGAGCTAACATAATCTAACCTTTTTGCGTGTCGCATTAGAGGTCCGCTATAGACCTATATTTGACACGTGTACGAGCCCAAATGCATAAAAGTTCGTCTAGCACGAAGCAACTATCACACTTTTCTAAATACTCATTACCTGTTTAGAAATGATAGTTATGTTTAATGTAGTTTATTTTGATTCTATAATAAAGTTTCCACGACACCTTTATTGTTGATTTTTTTTCTTTAAAAATTATTGTCCAAATCATATTGTGCTCTCGTACAGCACTTCTGCACACTTGGGCTCAAAGCAACATTGTTGGTATATTGCCGTGTTGTTTCCCTTAGTAATGTCAATGGCCCTTCTTACACCTTTCGAGTTCGTGACAAAAATAATTTGAATTAGTAAATGGAAAAAAAATTACTCATCATCATATAATGGAGCATTCCACCAAAATGAATGCACAAGACGTCATTTTTTTCATACTTCTAACAAAGTTAGGAAGTAAATTTTTGGCATGTCAATATTGTATAACTTGGTTTCTAAGTTGATAATGTAATTTAGGACTTTCTATATAATTTTAAGGTAGCTACCATAGTAGTCTCGTGCGGGACAAAGTAGACGATTTCGTGGTATGCTCCTAATTGGTATTTCCTGTATTTTAAAATTGCTAGGGTAAAATATTTGTATTCTAAACAAACATATTAGAGCACCAGCATTTAACAGTACTTATACACTTTTTATCTCAAACATTTTTTTAAAATTGAAGAGCCTAACCAAATGCTCTTACTAGACGAGATCTTTTGCATCGGGGTTCGTATAAGAAACGTTATCACTGATTGACATCAATGGCGTTCGGTGTTCAAACTAATAATAATAAATATTTATTGACAAAATAGGTACAATTTCAGTTGAAGTCCCTGACTTCTGAGCTAGAATGATACCTGTGTTACAGAAGTCAGTGTCCTCTCCCATGCACTTACTCAATAGGCTACTTGACAGTGTGAAAAATAATGGAAGAATTATGGATATATGTATTAATTATAAGTATTAAAACCAATTTACGTCAATATTACTAAAAATAAATGGATAATTTATTTATAAAACTCGGATGAAAATGGATTATTTTTTATCTGTCGCCATTTTATCGAAAACGGTTTGGATTGGCCGATGACGTCACACCATAGTAAACAGCATCGACAGCATCTGTCAATCCTATTTTTAAAGGTAGAACGTTATGCGATCCTCGTTGACATTTGTCGGTTTACTATCATGTGTCGTCATAGACGCCATATTGTCCGAGAAACCGTTTTGGCGGTTAATTTTAAAAGTGCATTTTTATTTGCTTTTTTCGGAAAAAATACACAAAAGAATTAAAAATTACAACTTTCTGAGTGCTCAATAGACATCATTAAACAGTCGGATTGACTTTGCAGAAACCTGTCAAGTAGCCTATTACATTTTGTCTTAGATAGTATGTAACTCTTTTTTAATATATATATATATGTCGGGGACAGCAGCGATAATTCAAGAAATCTAAGATCGTCAATTGACTACTGTAGTACTAAGTAGATTTAAAATGGCGCGAACGCCGTGTGACGTAACGACCGGTTGCGTTGCACGTGGGCGGGCTCGTTGGACAAGAGTGTCGATTCTCTTTCTGACTGTCGTGGCGACAACACTTGTCTTACGATTCTGTCAGTTCGTCTGCCAGTAGTTAAAGTTGCTACTTGATAATTGTAATTCTGTCGATTAATAGTGAAAAGAATCATATTGTGTAACGTAATTGTCTATTTGCTCTCTTGAGTATCTACGCCATAATATTGTAACAACTATTGTAATGCCTGATGATTGAAAAGAGAACCTGGTGAGTTTCTTCGGCCCTTCTTCTCACCAGAATGTCATTTACCGAAGCGGCCAAAAGAATCAGACGAATAAATGATTTGATCTGACATGAATCCACTTCTTTAACCAACATACCTCAACGGCCAGGATTCTGCAGCTAACCCATCCTGACCAGACAGTCAGTTCACGCTTGATAATCCGACATCAGGCGTGGGATGTAATCAGCGCCCACACAGGATGTGAATAATCTCCAGTGTTTGAGGCATTCCACATCTTCGTCAATATCCAGTGAAAGGCACTTATGAGATTTTGTGTCTAGCGAATTAGACATGCTTTGCAAATGCTTGGATCTCAACAGTGGACATGTGATTTAATGATAATCAACCGAACGGATGCACTTACTGCGTGTAGAATCATTGTGACAAAACAAAAATGGTTTTACTAGAAAAGAAGTCAATTTCTTACCTACAAAGCAAGTCCAGCAACTACAGCACAGCCAACGTTAGCGTATTCAGAATATCCAACACTGCCGGTTTTGTTTAAATGGAATCTCTGAAGAAAGTGTGACCGCAACATCATTAATTGTGATCTCCGAAAAAAAGAGGCACTTACACTGCACAACATTCAACACCGTGAAATATAGTCACAAACAATGAAGAATCCTTCAAGAAGTCCGGTTTGAAGCCACAACAAATATCATCATTTGATCTGCTGCCACGAGCAAAAGAAGATTCGTCGTTTTGGACTACATCACGGCACACTACGAATGAGCCACTACAAGGTGACATGGGCGGCAACGGCGCTTCAGGCGCGTTAGTCAACAACAAGCACCAACACCTGCAAGATTCGCGAGTTTGTGGAAATCCAATACGATCTGGTGAGTCGTACCCATTTTATAACGATTCTTGACCCGAGTATTTTCTCACAAAGCGAAACTTTACTTTTAAATTGACAGAAAAACTTTACAGTTTACCGTTTGAGAATAAGAATTAAAATTTAGCAGTACCAAACAAGTTTACGAAGTAGCTATTTATGACAGTCGCTTATTTTTACGTTCTACCCGACAATTGTTCGAATTACGATATTGTAATCGTTCGAGCTATAGTTTTCTCCGTTATAAAATCGAATCAATACTACTACGTTTATCGAAAGGAAAATAAATGTTGTTAACCGTTGTTTTCAACTACCTTTAAATTTAATGTTTTTACAAATACCTAGTTACGCATTCATGTTTGGAAGTAATGTAAAGTTTACTAATGTGAGAAAAAGCGCGGTTCTATGGATTCTAGTGATTGAAAATATTGCGATGTGCTAAAAATGGTCTTGAGTCAAATACCCGTTAATTTTAGTAATTCAGAATTTCCGTATAGTACAGTTTGTGTGATTTTTAAATTTGGTAATCAAGATAAATGTCCTATGGAGTCATAATGATCTCAGTGGTGATCGGATGTATCGCATAGGACTACGGAGTTGGTTTTATGTCGAGTAACCACAAGGATGGTTGTAACACTACAGAAATTGCCGGACAAAAGCGGTACTTACCTTGATATTTTAGTTTTTGAAAAAATGTTTGGTTATAATTCGTAATGGGTACTAGAACTCTAACTTTAAATTTTATTTTGATTTAGTAAACAAGAAAGGAACTAGATAAAGTTCGCCCCAAATTCAAAGGTCCATTTGATGTCACAAATTAGTGTTTTGTTTTGAAAGTACTAAACTCTAGATACTCCTATAAGTACGCACACGATAGGCTGCGAAAAATGCCTGAAAGCCAAATACCTATTGACATTATTGTAGAAAAGGAAAATCGGGATGGTAATTGAAACAATAATATTGTTTTATGATTTTTTTTTATTAGTTGCTTAGTTAGAGATGGCTCTTGGTTCGGTTGGTCGACTATACTAGAGGTTAGATCGTAGCCGTAGTCCGTTAGAAGTCGGTATCTGCTCTGAGTAGTCCGTGGATGCGCGGTGCGCGGCTAGCCCTAGTGGAGGTCGGGTCTACTGCAGACCGTAGTGTAGTCCAGGGGGATGCACGGCGATCCATTTGGTGGATGCGCGTAATAGCAAGCATGTGACTTGCTGTGTGGGCTTAATTGCCATAGGCCACGAACAAGTTGCCAGTCTCTTGCTTAGCTAATCATTGCTGTTGGTACATAAGTCTTAGACCATACGTGTGTACGTAAATATCCAAGTAATGATTCAATTGGTAATTGGTTGAAAGTTGATTGGTACCACTGTAAATATTGAGAAATAATAAACCACAAATTCCACTTTATTTTCATAGTCACCTTTGCTATGTGTTTAGTTGTAGCGTAAAGAACGATTACGGAGAAATGAAAATAAAATTATTTTGTCGGTTTTTATTTTTTTGTCACTCTGGTGATTATTGTCAGGAATGACCGAATGGCGTACTGTGTTGTTTTTTTTTGCCTGTTTCAGGATAGACACACGAGGACGTGTGCTATGCAGGATGGCCGTGTCGGGGACAGCAGCGATAATTCAAGAAATCTAAGATCGTCAATTGACTACTGTAGTACTAAGTAGATTTAAAATGGCGCGAACGCCGTGTGACGTAACGACCGGTTGCGTTGCACGTGGGCGGGCTCGTTGGACAAGAGTGTCGATTCTCTTTCTGACTGTCGTGGCGACAACACTTGTCTTACGATTCTGTCAGTTCGTCTGCCAGTAGTTAAAGTTGCTACTTGATAATTGTAATTCTGTCGATTAATAGTGAAAAGAATCATATTGTGTAACGTAATTGTCTATTTGCTCTCTTGAGTATCTACGCCATAATATTGTAACAACTATTGTAATGCCTGATGATTGAAAAGAGAACCTGGTGAGTTTCTTCGGCCCTTCTTCTCACCAGAATGTCATTTACCGAAGCGGCCAAAAGAATCAGACGAATAAATGATTTGATCTGACATGAATCCACTTCTTTAACCAACATACCTCAACGGCCAGGATTCTGCAGCTAACCCATCCTGACCAGACAGTCAGTTCACGCTTGATAATCCGACATATATATATATATATATGTGTGTGTGTGTGTGTGTGTGTGTGTGTGTGTGTGTGTGTGTGTGTGTGTGTGTGTGAACTTTGATTATATTAAGCATAAGAAGCAACATAACTATTACAAACTTTTGTGGGCTTCAAATTGTAACGAACACATATGGCATAAGAGCCCTAAAAACAAAGCGTTTTAGTTCATTTGAGGCAACTTATGCAGTTAATAACACTATAGTTCGTACCGGATAAAAATAGACTCTAGAGGGACACAGAAGCAGAGATTCCAAACATTTTCTGTAAAGTTGTAACAATATTTATTTGATGTAAAATTGTAAGACAGTTTGTCAAACCATAGAATAAACTTTCTTCGCGATGGTCGTCACAACGCACGCTAGAGCAAACGCCTCTTCTACTGCCCCACAGAATCACTCACATTGAACGTTACAAATAACTATTCACCAATTACTTAGGAATAACAAACTATAACAGAAACAGTATACTATTAAAACAACATACAAATTCGATATGACTATTTGATAGTACAATACAATAATGACAGCTCTGAGCTGTCTCATATATCGAGTGTTGCTTATCTCTGGCTCTTTCGGTATTTTATAAGGACACTTTTTTATTTTCAGCCAACCAAAAAGTATGGACATAATCAATATTTTATTTATGAGCATCTACTTTAGAAATGTCATCTATTGGATTTCAACCTAAAACCGGCACTATAAATAACCTTTTTTTTCTTCTGTCTATTCCTATACGAAACAGACTGTAGCCACATAAGTGTTCTTTAAACACTCTCTTAACATTCACTTGTGTAGAGGAAATGGGTAACATTTTTTCATACTGTCAGTCGTAAATTTTCTGAGACAAAAACAATGAAGCCCTTGTGATTTTTTACACCACTTTCGACTTGTCTACGAACTTATTGCGTTTTAGGAGCTAACCTTTTTTTACCCGACTGCGGCGAAGCCCAAAGGAGGGTTATGTGTTTGACCTGTATCTATGTATATATCAGTGGCGTGGCGTAAAATATGTCCTTGGAGAAGCCGGTGCAGATTTGGCGTACATTTTCCTTAAGAGCTGTAGAATAAGGTGCTCAAATGCCAGATATTAGGCAAGCCGGTAGGAAGCGAGTTCTTTGGACGCCACGCTACTGGTATATATGTATATATGTATGTATGTATGTATGTCCGTTCCTATGTCCGCTCGTAACTATTCAACAACACAACCGATTTTGATAAATTATACATCATTACTTCATTAGATCCGTCTTTATGGCGGATGTCACTGGGTACGAAGTTCGTTAAAATATACAAAATGGCGGATTTTGCACTTTTAAAGTGCACCGGAGTCGGGGTTTTTAAAGAAAAAATGTGGTTATTCCATTAAATAACTATAAAATTCATATATGCTACACCTGGCCATAATGTGGCTTTTTCCGCACGCTGCGCGCATATTTACGTCCCTCGCTTGCAGCTCGGGCCGCAAACATCTGCGATCTCCAGCTCTCTTTGTATTACCACCCTAGTTGTGTACATAATGTTGCCTCAAACGATATAATTAATCTTATTACTTACCTTATAGTCTAAATATCCGCTTACACAAACGATAATACAACAGAGAATCCATTGGATTGGAGCATATGTCAATTACTGTGATTATTACATTATCATGATTTTGCAAAAAAATTGACGACCGGTTTAGCCTAGTCGTTAGTGACTGCCTACGAAGCTGACGGTCCTGGGTTCGAATCCCGGTAAGAGAAAATATTATTTATGTGATGATATTTGTTTCCGAGTCTTGGATGTTTTCTATGTATTTAAGTATTTGTATTATTAAATATATCGTCGTCTAGTATCCATAATCCATAACACAAGCCTTATTGAGCTGACTATGGGACTAGTTCGATTTGTGTAAAATTGTCCACCCTAATATTTATTTATTTATAATTATTGATTTTTAGAATGTCTTTTTTTCTGTATGATAATTTGAGGTATCGTTGGTGCAAGCGGACAGCATAATACTAATTCAGTCTGACTGTACATCATCGAATGGTGAGTTTGATGAGCGCGCGCTCTGAAACTCACGAAGAGTTCATGATGGTATTTATTATCACCTTTTGACCCTTACCGCTCGCAACGCAAAAGGATATTTTCGTACCTGAGAAGCATAACGCTGTAAGTCCTATTGTTTTTGATACTGTACTGTTTACATATGTTTATTTAGGTATGACGGAGGAATTCGACATGCTTAACTATGCAGGCGGGGACAGTCAGTATTCCCCTTGCCATTAGGAAGAGTGTATGTGTCTCATAATAAATGGACTTGTGAAGGTCAATAGCAGTTTAATTGGAAGTCACACTACATAGTAACATTTCCCTAAAATACTTACTTACAGTGTTATGATTCTCAGGTACCGATTTATTTCGGGTGTTTTTGTACGAAGGCGTTGTTTTGTTTCTGATAAAATAAATCATATTAAATTAACATTAAAAAGAAACTCTCGGTTGAGATTTTGGCATGAGATCGAGCGGTAGCGATCAAAAAGTAGTTCTCTGGTTTTGTACAGTCAGCTTCAAATAATCTGTAGCATTCAAAGCGTCATATACAGGGTGGCCCATTTGGATCGGTCAGTATGGGAAAGTCTGAAACTATAATACATACGAAGAGGTGTTCTTGGGAACCATGTCATCGATTTTAGGGGCAAGAAAAACTGCATACATAGATTTGAAAAAAAAAAACTTGTACTTTAACCGGGAATTGAACCCGGTCGTTTTGTAAAATAAAACTTACCGCACTAGATACACAATGTACTATTCAAATCTGTTTTTTGCTATGGGTTGCGATGCGAAATAGCTATGTTATTGAACTTAATTCCTACTTTTGTTGATTTCGCCACGGTGTTGCCACAGTACAATAACAAAAAAATATTTATTCAGATTTTTCCAAATTGAAAAAAATTTACAAATATAAAAAAAAACTAATATAGGTTTAATAAAAGTGTCAACATTTTTGAGATATTTTGACTCATGTAATTTTTCTCAAAACTGATACCCTCGCCTGGGTTTTTTGCTGTACCGCGCTTTTTTTTAAATTTTTAATTTATTATTTAATGTCAAAATAATCTTGAACAAATGTGCTATTGTCTCCAACAAATTAATTGTGTGCACTCAATCAGTCAATCAATCAGTTTTGAGAAAAATTACATAAGTCAAATTATCTCAAAAATGGTGACACTTTTACTGAACCTATATTAGCTTTATTTGATAGGCCTAAGTGCCCTCTATCACCAGTTTACAGGTTATCCATTATTTACCTAACACCCTGTATATGGCGCCTTGGATGCTAGACTATTTAACGCTAACTGCACCAGAGGCGGTGGTCGGTAACAACTACCGTGTGAAATTAATCTTAAAAACATAAAACTAAACTAAGTCTTATACATGCCAATTTTTTTTGTATTTTGGTGTTAGTCTTATCAAATTTGGCATTCTTCGGATATAACCATGAATAGCGATATAAAACTATGATTATAATTTATAGCGACGCCAAATTAAAATAAAGGACCCTTTCGTAGGTTTAGGACCACAATGAGAAATGATCTTCAGTTTATGATATTTAAGCAATATTTTTGCTTTTTTTGGCAATTTTTTTTTTTTACTGAATACGGCGCAAATGAGCCAGATTCTCCGTATACCAGATTCTCAAACTAATACATCCAACAAAATCATTTAGATCCTCGAGTAACTTGCGATTTTAAAATCTAGTGTAAAGGGATTGTGGTAAGACAGGAATGTAATAAATCGAGAATCTGGTATTTTAAAAATCTGGTATTTTGGGCATGAGCGAAAGAAAGCCCTGGTCGCATATAAGTCGGGCCTTTCTTTGTTTCACCATCCTAGTTGTGTAATATGTACTATTATGCCACACCTGGCCAAAAGTGGTTTTTACCGCACGCTGCGCGTACGGAAAAAGCCGCTTTCTGGCCAAGTGTAGACATAAAATGATGTACACAACACGGGAAGTAAGAAAGAAAGCCCTCGATCGCATATTTACGTCCCTCGCTTGCATCTGCGATCTCGGCCTTTCTTTGTTTTACCACCCTAGTTGTGTTATGTATTTCTTTCTTATCGCGTTTCGGTTTGTTGTTAGGTTGTTCAATTAGGTGGCGACGGGTGGGTTGTCGGTACCGAAGCATTCATATCCGTATTTGATGAGGTATCGCACTTTAGCATCGGAGACGAGCTCGGCCAACTCCACCGCCGTCAGGATGTCGTCGGCCGGCGGCAGCAGCAGCTCCAGGTCACCGCCTGCACAGACAATATAAAGGGTGTTTTTTTTAGAGGTATAGAACTTTGAAATGGAATAAAACAAAGATGATCTTTTTAAATTGACATGAAATTAACTTTATTCTATAGACAATTTTCTGGCATTATAATTTAAATATGACTTCTGGCATATGACCCCCACGGCTGGCTTGCACGTAGTCTAATCTGGAAGTCCAATTTTCGATTACTTTTTCCAACATTTGTGGCCGTATATCGGCAAGAACGCGGCGAATGTTGTTCTCCAAGTGGTCAATGGTTTGGGCTTATCGGCGTACACTAGCGATTTCACATAGCCCCACAGAAAATAGTCAAGTGGCGTTAAATCGCACGATCTTGGAGGCCAATTCACGGGTCCGAAACGTGAAATTATGCGATCACCAAACGTTTCCTTCAATAAATTTATTGGGGCACGAGCTGTGCGCACAATTTGGAAGCGTTGTTCAGGCGTCAGCTTATTCATGTTGAAATGCCAAACCAAACTAAACATAAATCACTTGACAGCTGACAAAATGGCCGCCAGTTAAAAAAGTGTTGCCAACTTAAAGTTCTATACCTCTAAAAAAACACCCTTTAGTTTTCATTCAAAATGCCCCTCATCATCATCATCACTGTGGAATGGAGGACAATAGAGAGATCTCTCTCCAGGCGGGTGTTGTGCCCGGGGACCGAAGTCCGCAGGAAGTTGGTTGGAAGTGGTATATGTAGTGTTAGCGTTATAAACACTTCGATAGTGTGATTCAGAACCGTATGGGAATTGTGCCGTTTGTATGGCCGTTGATGTAAGCGCCATGTGTCGTGGAATTGCTGTAGGGCATTTCTCCAGAAATATGTCTGCGACTCATTCATCTGTCTCCATACATTTAGTATGAAAAACGGTCAGATGAATGAGGTGACCGCAGACATATTTCTGGAGAAATGCCCTGTAGCTGTCTTCTTCTTCCATCGAGTGTCGCTAGGTGATAGTGTCGCCACATCACCATCATCAGCCTGTATCAGTCCACTGCTAGACATAGGCCTCTCCCATGGCACGGAACTGAGCTCGATCTTCAGCTCTCCTCCAGTCACCACCTACTGCCCTTCGTATGTCGTCACTCCACCTTGTTACAGGGCGCCCTACACTACGTTTTCCGATTCGCGGCCTCCACAAAAATGCCCCTAAATGAGAACATTTTTAGGTTATGGTCGTAACGACCAGGTTTCAGAATGACTTGCAAGTAAAAGGGGTTATTCAACAAAACAGTGATAGTTAACCATCCGAATACACATCACCGTTTTTATCATATAGGCCTAGAAGTAGAAGAGTAGAGTTATTTGCCTATACTGCATTTCTTCAGAAATATGTCTGCGGTCACCTCATTCCTCTGGCCCTTTTTCATACTAAATGTATGGAGACAGAGGAATGAGTCGCAGGTAGACATATTTCTAAAGAATAGCCCTAAAGGGGTCCTGCTACAAAATTAGGCTTCTAAAGCCCCTAATTTTGCGCGCGGAGGAAAGACGCGAACATTTAACTCATACTCCAAAATCTGTATGACCCTAATAGCAAATTGATGTTTATTTATTTTTTGTGTTCTCTTGTTTATTTTTTCTATTTTATGTAACTTTTTGCTGTCATAAATAAATGTATTTTCTTTCTTTCTTTCTTTCTTTCAAATTGACAAAGTAGCGGAATACATGGATAGTAAATGACAGGGTAACATAAGGCCGAATATGTACAAAGTCTTTATATGGAGTGATTGCAAATCGTCTAAAATGATCGAATATCAAGGAAACATCTTGGAATAGTTGCATTTTCATGGAATGAGAGTGTTTAGAAATCATAAACCCACCAGCTGGCAGCAGGGTGGCGAAAGGTCTTTTTGACAGTAGGCGTCAAGATCCACCAATCACACCACCTGATTTTGACATCTACTGCCAAATAGACCTTTCGCCACCCTGCTGCCAGCTGGTGGATTTCTGATTTCTAAATACCCTCATTGGGCAGTAATACGTACCCATGAAGTGCACTAGGTGGACCAGCCGGAAGAACATTTTCCCCTGCAGTTCGGCGCCGGGATCGTCCACGTTGCAGCGCTCCCACGACGAGCGCTTCACGCATGCGCACCACACCTGACACGACAACATTATTACAGTAAACGGCCATAAACAATGCACATCGGCAATCATCGCATTTCCGAATACAAACGAATGCTAATTTCCATGTACACCAATTATTAGATTAATCGTTCATCAGAATTTGAATTTAGAACTAAGTACTTTATTGTTGTTTTGATTTCACGTGGAATGTATAACACGATGTAATAGGGATGATGACTGGGTTAAAAATATGAAATTCTATTTAGTCCGTCAGTTAGATTATGGAAAAATATGGGACACGTATTTTTTTGGTTTATCAAAATATTAAAAATCGACAAAGTTATAGATCATCAAACTTCTGGAGTGGGGGCTTGTGACGTCACTCTTGAGTACAATTTGTACTCAAGAGTGACGTCACTCGAAACTTCTAAGCACTCTATCCTCGTCAGTTTTTGTTTGTCAAACAAAACAAAAAATACGTGTACAATATTTTTTCATAATGTAACAGACGGACTAAACAGTTTTTTTTAGTCATCTAGCCTATTATATTTAATTATTGCTTGTTGGGGAAAATTATATACATGCATATATATATATACATATATTCACGCCCATATTCCTAAAAGGGGTTGACTGAGCATTAGCAACTGATGTTATACTACTAGCATATTTAAATGTGGGTTTAAAGATCGACAAAAAGTGTAATATTACATTGTTTGTTTTACCGCCCTAGGTAAGTAATGTACTATTGCGCCGCGCCACTGGTGCATAATAGGCTTGTGTCCTAAATTTTGTAACTGATGTAAATGGATTCTACAATTTATGAGGAGCAAATATATACCTATAACTACTACAATTGGATTACTATAACAGCCACAAATTGCAATCAAAAGTAGCCGACCGCACCGAGCGTTGAAAACGGCTCATACAAAATGGCGGCACCCTGTGACGTCATCTCTTGTCCTCACTGTACTAAGTCTGTATGAAAAAAATAGCATTTTGCCATTTTGAGCACGAAAAAGTGCGTTTAAGCACATAGTTGTTATACATTTATTTTTTCAGTGTTATTTAAGCATTCCGAAATTGACTTTAATTTTTTTGTAAGACGATAAAAAAAAAAAAAAAAAAAATATCGATTTTTTTAAAAACTTTGTGGTCTCATAACTTTTTATTTTTTATATATTTTTTGTTTATTTCTTCTATGTTATGATAATTTAGTATTTTCCAATCCATGTGACTATATTATGTTGTAAAATTCAACATTAGGCAACATCCCCATTACCCTGAGACGGAGATCGTCCCGTCGCTCCATATCAGGCACGAAGTCGGTGAGGTCGAGAGCCTTTTTGTAATCGTACTCCGTCAGCGACGGGCTCTCGCTGTCCACATACATCTGCAACAACACACGATCATGACAAAACCATCATTTCAAATAAAACCGGGCAAGTGCGAGTCGGACTCGCACACCGAGGGTTCCGTACAAACTCGTCAGTAGATACGCGGATAATTCAAGATAAACTCTATGGTGGGACAAACTTAACTTTGATCTTGAAAAACTGTTGTCACTATTCATCGACATATGTCGCGGTTAGTTTAGTAGGGGCAAATAAATTTGTCTTACAATTTTTTCAAAGGACCATGGGCAACTTTGTATGGGAAGTGGACCCAAAACCAACAGAGCTGAGGGTTATGTCTTTAAAAAGTCTTTACATGTACTCTACTCCTCTATTCCTATTTTAATTTCTATGAGAAACGCCTACGCCAGTACGCAGTAAAACTATGGCACGCGCGCCCGCTTCACTTAGCGCTGCTCATATATTTTGAATTTGAATATCTCAGTTTTGCAATGGAATTGAACTTGGTGCCCATATAATGAAATGAAATACATGTAAAGATCTATTTAATGACACAACTCTCAGCTCTGTTGGTTTTGGGTCCATTTTGACGCATGGTCCTTTCTAAAAAACGCTGCAAGTTAGGAGAACCGTTTTATTTTCTACTTTGTTGCACAGCGAGGGTTGTGTCTGATGCCAGCAGTATAGTAGACACTAGTATAGTATACCTGCACTAGCTCCTCGGCCGGCAACACTCTGCAGTCGGCGGCGTCCAACCCGTGCAACAGTTTAATGTCGCGAGGTAACGCCGAGTGTTGCTCCGCGAGCGACAAACAGCTTTCTACTTTGTTCCACAGTGAGGGGGTTTGCGTGTCGTCTGATGCCAGCAGGCAGAGCTTGGCCAGGGATGCTGTTGTCTGGAAGATAAAAATACAAATATAGAAGCAATGTAATAGGGTAATCAAATATGACGGTACATATGCAGAATCTGACCGCTGCGTAAAAAAAACTGTAGGCATAAAACTAAAATGTCTGCTTAATTGCATTAGGTATAAAACGTCGTTGATATTGTCAAATCCGACCTGTGCAGATATTTAGTTATTAAATAATAGTACATTACACAAAAAGAAAGGCCGAGATCGCAGAAGCTTGCGGACCGAGTTGCAAGCGAGGGCTTTCTTTATTACCTCCCGTGTTGTGATTCATTTCATGTCACATTTTATGTGGACATTTGGCCAGAAAGCGGCTTTTTCCGTACGCACAGCGTGCGGAAAAAGCCACTTTATGGCCAGGTGTGGCATAAACACCTGATGTGCTAGGGCATGTGGTGTTTTATTAACTAACGAAATATCTGCACATGTCGGATTCGGAAATCTCAACGACGGTAATCCAAGTTAGAGAAAATTTGCCTTTAGTCTGATTTTGCAGAACTATAGTCTTTTGATAACAGATCAAATCAGCTTCTTTTTTTATGAAGTGTCAAAAAATTACTTGTAATGTCACTGCTCAAGATGTGAAATTGGTGCCTTATTTTTAGTTTTTGTCATTTTGAAATCGTTGGAGGCTCAAAAATGAGTGTTTCATGAGGTATGTGAGTTAAGTGTAGTAACTGACCGTCATCCGTTTGACAGAGTCCTTCTCTCCGTCCGCCAAGCCCGCCAGTACCCTCGCGGCGCTCCCCACCTCCTTCTCGCTGAGATGGTGCAGCGCGAGCACGGGCGCGCGAGGCGGGGCGCGGGCCAGCCATGACGTCACCCGCTCGGGGTAGCGCCCGCCCAGCGCGCGCACCAGCCTCGCCGTGTTGGCACCGCCGTGCTCCATGAGATATGCGAATGCGGATTCTGCGATGCCCTGAAACATTATGTTTTGATTATTCTTCTGTGTCCCTAAAACCAACGTAAATACGAAAAGGGCTGATAGACCAGCTCATAAAACACCAGATGAAGTAAATTTGACCTCAGTAAAAATGTCTTAGTTTTCGAGATATTTGTGTTCTATTTGCATCGTCCAAATTTTGACAGTGGATTCTTTAGCAAAAAATAGAAAATACGAGTTTTTTCAGTCAGCATTAGTACTAAAATATTGAGAAACAGCAGCTGAAAGATATCCTAAAAAAACATGTTTGTGGATAGCGCGCGGGAGACGGCAACAGACCCCTCCCCCGCGTTGAATCGCCGAGATAACTTACGCGTCGATACACGTAATCGTCACGTTACTAATAATTTTTCGGACAGCACATTTTATAGTGAAAATTTAACCTACATTTTTTTCTTCAGAAATGGCATCTTTTATTTATACCTAATGCCTAGAAAAGAATTGGACGATCAATAAAATTTCACCCTGTATTTGTGCCCCTGCATATTTGTGTTCTAAAAAGAAGGTAGGGGAGATAGGGGAGCATTGGGCAGTCGGGAGGTTCGGGCACCAGCTTGTAAGTCGGGTCGTATGGAAGCTACTTAATTTTGTATACTGTGGTAGTTTAGCTTACTAACTGGCAACACCGCTCAGGCTAATGTCATCTGCCATTTTGATTAGTTGTCAGTGTCACATGCCGTCGACCGTTTCGTGCGTGCATAAGTAAATATTTTGATGTGATTTCGAAGGAAATAACAACGTGATCTGCGAAAAGCCGTAAGTTTCTGTATTGTCGTCTAGTTATGTAGGTACAGTCAAGGAATTTAATTTCCTACCCGTTTCATTGAAATGTTGTTAAGCATTCATGATGCATTAAGGTCGAAATTTCTATTTCAGTAATAGTATTTAAATGTCAATACGCATCTAATTACGAATACGTGTCAGTTGGTGTCAGTGTCAATCGAGAAAATTTTAAAATAATTCCGAATCTAGACTCCGGAAAGTCTACCGCAAAACGCAAACTTCTGCAGGTGTCGTTCTTTTTTGGTAGTGCCTTGACGTTCCAAATTTCAGTTCACCATGTCAACGTTGTTAATCTGTTACCTAGTCAGTTATGATGACAGTATGCTATACGATATTGGACCTTAGGTGGGTTGGAAATTAAATTCCTTGACTGTACATGAAAACTCACTTCTTCAGAATACTTGTCGATGTAAGTGTAGAGGCGTTCCATATCGTCCTGCCGCACACACATCTCGATGAGCAGCTCGAAATCTTTGAACTTCTCTGCTAACACCGCCGCTCGCTCCGTCTGCCCTGCTTCGACTAGGCAACAGAAAAACACATGAGAATCTCAATATTTATAGTAGTCAGGATCACAGTCTGTAGCATCCAAGTCATAACGTCATACACCGTGGGCCCGTATAACCCGACCAACTTTAACCATAGATTCTAATAACTATTAGAAGTAAAAAAAGTTATGTGATGTATAGTCTAAAAACGCTTACTTTCAGAGATATTCATAATTTTTAAAATAAAATCTCCCAAGTGTGTAACAAGCCCTAATAAATGTGTCTAAGATACTTTTACTGATTTTTTAAAATACTAAAGTATTAGTTAAAACTAAACAGCAATTAACCTTCGCAGTATTAGATGGTAAGCGATTACAAAGCCAAAATATTGACCTTTCGTTTCCATTTTAGCTTTTTTTTTCGTTTTTAATAACTCTTCCTCCAGTAAGGACATGTTTATAACGAGGGACTGAATTTATTGATTTGTTTTGTTCCATAAGACTATTAATGTAAAATGACAAAATTCAACCTATGTTGATATAATAACGTTATTTACTTGTAATACCATCAGTAATACGTGGTTAAAGTTGGTCGGGTTGTACGGGCCCACGGTGTATACAGGGTGTCCCATAACTGACACGTCACAGTGACACTGGAGGTAGACCAGGTCAAGAGGTCCAAACCAACTTAACATGACCCCAGTAAAAGTGGCACGGTTTTTGAGTTATTGTCGAATTAAAGTTTTTTCATGAATCTTGACCGTTTTTAACATTATTAGTGCCAGTGTGCGCTCGGAAAGGTGTCAAGGTTAGTTTATTTTATATGTACGGTAACATGAATTGTTAATCAAGGTTACAGAAATGGTATTTTATCCAAAAACTAAATAAAATTGAAAAAAATACTAGTTTGATCTTGAATTAAATTCACAGGGAAACATTAATTTCGACCTCAACCACCAGTAGTGAAAAAAAAATTACGGTCGGCGGGTCATGTTAAGTCGGTTTGGTACCTCTTGACCTGGTCTACCTCCAGTGTCACTGTGACGTGTCAGTTATGGGACACCCTGTATATCGTCACAATTTTTTGTGAATATAGTAATAAAGACGTGTTACGATTATACAAGGTGGCCTATTTCGGTCGGTCAGTATGGGAAAGTCTGGAACTATAAGACATACAAAGATCTGTTCTTAGGAACCATGTCATCGAATTTGAGGCAAGTGAAATTGCATACATATATTTGAAAAAAAAAAAACATATTTTAACCGGAAATCGAACCCGGTCGTTTTGAAAATTGAATGACGTAGAGTAACTGACTGTATGGGTGTATGACGTCACGGCGGGTGGTGTCACCGACGGCGGCGGTCCGGGGGTGGTGGCGCAGCGGCGCGGCCTCGGCCAGGATCAGGTCGGCCAGGGCACTCGTCGCCTCATACAGGGACGCCCGCAGGACCACGTCGGGACACCCGGGGCCGTACTGACTGGGGGATGGACACACAAAAATAGTACATTACACAACTAGGATGGTAATACGCGATCGAGGGCTTTCTTTATTACCTCCCGTGTTGTGTACGTCATTTTATGTCTACACTTGGCCAGAAAGCGGCTATCTATGGCCAGGTGTGACATAAAGGTAATTTTTTGTAAAGAAACAGACTATAAAACGTGGTATTTTACGCGAACACGCCAGAAAGTTACTAGGGGATGGGGTAGGATAATAAATCACAGCGAAAAAAAAAGAATAGGATCAAACATAAAAGAGCCCTTGACGGTCTACTTGCAGAAATAAATTATTTTGATTTTTTTATCAGGTTTTTAACCAACGCCCAAAAGAAGGACGCTTCTCAATTCGTCTGTATGTTTATTTACAACAAATCATTCACATGTTTCTTCTTACACCCATCCACCGGTTTTCAATTTTCGTTTTAAGATATTTTGTTTGATTAATTTTGTTGCCATCTCTTCAATTTACCGGCACGGAAGCTACAGCCGATCCCAGTGGTGATCCTCCTGTGTATTAATTAGAATTATTGCACTTTTTATTAATATTGTTGTCGGTAACCGAACAGGGCACTTACGCGACAGCTCGGTGGTGCAACTGGAGCAGTGCGGGCAGCAGCGCGCCGGGGCCCAGCGCCGGACTGAGCGGGCGTTGTTGCCACTGCGCCCGGCACAAATGCACCTCGTTCAAGACACTCTGCGAATATTATTACATTTATTAAATACTAGCATTTTCCCGCGGCTTCGCCCGCGTTGTTCCCGTTATTGTCCCAAAGGAACTCTTTACCGGGATATAATATATTATATTTTATATTTGATTTCTTTTTCATTAAAAGGGGAGGTGTAGTGTGTAGCGTAACACGCACACACTCTCACCTCTCTTCCATTATATATGTCGTGTAACCTATTGTAAGGGGGCCAGAATAAACCATATACTCAATCAAAGGACATCTTTTAATCTCCACATCACAGGGATGCGGGGGATTGGTGAGCTGGGCCAGAAGTTAGGTTAAGATACAAATTAGTAGTCGATAGACTTTGTCGTTTTTTACTGTTCTCTTTTTGAAAGGACCATGCGTCAAAATGGACCCAAAACCGACAGAGCTGAGAGTTGTGTCATTAAATAGGTCTTTACATGTACTTCATTTCATTATATGGGCACCAAGTTCAATGCCATTGCAAAACTGAGATATTCAAATACAAAATATTATGATCAGTGCTAAGTGAAGCGGGCGCTGGTGCCATATTGTTGCCGCCGCGTGCGCCCGCTCCGTGCACCCGCGTCAGCTAGCGTAAGCGTACTGGCGTAGGCGTTTCTCATAGATACTAAAATAGGAATATCTCAGTTTTGCAATGGAATTGAACTTGGTGCCCAAAGAATGAAATCAAGTACATGTAAAGACTTTTTAAAGACATAACCCTCAGCTCTGTTGATTTTGGGTCCACTTCCCATACAAAGTTGCCCATGGTCCTTTCTTGGTAGACAGTCGAGACTGTAAATTACGGGATACGACTTCAGCCTCGGGCGTAGCTTTCATTGTTTATATTGAATCTAGCGATGACAAGAATGTGAAAGGGATCCGCACACTAATTCCGTCCATACGATACCTTAATTATACTCCTACGTAACAGTGGCGTGGCGTTGAATAAACCCTTGGGTAAGCCGGAGCAGCTTTGTCTACAATTTTCTTTAAGAGCACTAGAATAAAGTGCTGAACTGCCTAATATTAGGCAAACCGATGGGAATCGAGTTCTATGGACACTGCGCGACTGCTACGTAATGAAGGTCACCTTCGGTGTCGAAAGGCTAGTTAACGTGCAAGTTGCCCTCACCGTGAGTAACCTGGCGGCATGCGTGGCGTGCGCGGCGAGCGTGCGCGCGTCAGCGTGCGGCGGCGCCGCGCCACACAGCGCACACAGCACACGAGTGATGCCGGACACGCGACGGTAACACACGTCCGATGGGGACAGAGCACCGGAGGACAATGCGGCCTCCACCTCCGGCTCGGAGGGCTCCGACTCCGGCCCGCACACCACCTGCGAAAGGTGACGATGTAGTGACACGAGTAACTTATGGCAACTTATGACGTAAAAATTAATCGATAGCACAACTACTACTACCGATTACAAACTACTTAACTGATTACTGATATTACAAATGACATCCACCAAAATCATTTAGATCCTAGAGTAGCTAGCGATTTTATAATCTAGTGTAACGGGAATTAACACATTCCCAACAAGAATCTGATAAATCGAGAATCTGATATTTTAGGAATGCGCTATTTTGGGCATGACCGAGATTAACGTATCAAATTCACTATATTTTTTTAAATAAATGAATAAATGTGTACCTGATAGATGGCAGCGTCAATGAGCTGCGAGTCCCCGCTCTGCTGCTTCTTCCTCAACGCCAGCGCTATGGCCAGCTTCTCCGCCAGCAGCCCGAGGGCTGCCACCGTACTGATGCAGTCGCCGCCAGTTTCTACAAAAAAATGTGATAAATCTCAAGATTCAGGGCATGTTAGACATAAGAAAAACAAAAGCTAATAAAAAATATAAGTAGTTTGAAAAAAGGATATTCAACGAAATAATTAAAACCAATTACAAACGCCTGAACACGCAATAGTACATTACACAACTAGGGTGGTAATACGCAAGCGAGGGGCGTAAATATGCGATCGAGGGTTTTCTTTATTACCTACCGTGTTGTGTATATCATTTTATGTCTACACTTGGCCAGAAAGCGGCTTTTTCCGTACGCGCAGCGTGCGAAAAAAAAACACCTTATGGTCAGGTGTGGCATAAAGTACTATTTGTAAACTCATTATCCCTTTTGGTGGTTCCGTCTTGAGCCAAGCTGACTATAGCTTGGCAACTTCGTTGGTGACACTCCCATGTGTGCTTTTTGTTATGTGCAGCCGTAACTACTCACACAAGTTACCGCCAACACGAACGGTGACCGACGGAAGCAGCCTGGCCCCCGTTCGTGTTGGCGGTAACTTGTGTGAGTAGTTACGACTGCACATAACAAAAAGCACACATGTGAGTGTCACCAACGAAGTTGCCAAGCTATAGTTACCTAAGGAGACGGAGCCCAGTCGCTGCCACAGGCCGGTGGCCCGCAGGAAGTCAGCAAACAGCGAGAAGGCGCGCTGCTTGTCGCGGAGTTGCGCAGTTATCTGCAGAGCCGAGGAACTGCCCAGCGGGATGTTGGTGGCTTGACCGCCGTGTCGCTGCTTCCATCTGGAACGGAATTACTAGGTTAACACATACAGTGCCAAGAACACGCCTGACGTGTTCATTTTGTATAACTTGGGAGCTTGGCACTGAAAGTGTTAATGTCGTTGTAACTCCAGACATGAACCGCGGCTTTAGACTGCGAGCGATGGAGCGATGTGCGACGAAAAAATCCAGCAATCAACGTGCCCAATCCTCGCACAGCTCTGGTAGAAACTCAATCTAAGAGGACGCTAGTGGAGACATCTTTTGGAGATTAGAACCTGGAGATACACTGACGCGAACTGATCGGTAACCGGTTGGTTGACTTTCGAGTTTGTTAACCAAAGAACAAACCGAAATCACTCGACTATGGATGATTTGTCCACTCCACCAAGTAGATGATCACCATCCTTACCTAAGGATTTAGGTCTCCCTTAACGTTACCCATTCACTTCTGCACGAGAGCACCAGACGCACAGCCATCGGGTTAAGCTACCGCTTTTAGCAGATCTGTTTTTCGGAGGAGATCGCCTTCTTTCCATCTTAACCTAAGGATTTAAGCAGAATCTGCCAGTAACTGTCTCACCTGGGATCCCCTTGCGGCACATCATCGCACAGGTCCCGGGCTATCCTGACGACCGTCCTGTCCAGGGCCGCGTCGTCCTCCTTGTCCCGTTGTTTGGCCGGGAACAGCTCGTCCACGATGCTGTGGCACAGCGCCGCCTCCCGTCGCAGGTGGAAGAGGAAGGCAGTCTTCAGTTTGCCGCATGCGTCAGTAGTTACCATGCTCACCTGAAAATATTTCGATTAATTTTATTTGTAAATTTCCTCATGAACATTTCAAACTTGGGATGTCCACTGCAGAACATAGGTCTGCCCCAAAGACTTTCACAACGAACGCTTGCGCGCCCTTTCCCGCTGCGACTTTAACCAAGTCGTCAGGCAAAAATCAATATTCAGTCAAATAATTTATTTTATCTTTCTGTTTTTCTCGACTGGCTCATCAGAAAGAATTACACCTGGAGAGCAGAAATGCCACATAAAAACTCATCAGTTTGCTGAAGTGGGGTATCAATTGTAAGGGTGTGATTTGGAAGGCATTTTTTTGATAAATTATTAGATTTTATATATCTTTATTAATTTGAACTTTAGTGTGCTCAACCAAAGCAAACTACAAATGACAAATTGAATTCCAAACGATATTCTCTACCAGTCAAGCATAAAGTCAACATTTTCAATAAAATTGTGTAAATTCGTGTGGGCGGTTCGTTGTAGTTTATATTACAAACCTCATGTGGATCGATCTCGTAGAGTGAGAGGTTGCCATCGTACATATCAGATGGACAGGGCGACCCCATAGGACTCTCGCACATAGACCTGCGGAACAAACATTAGTTGTAATTATAGATACATTGAGCAAATGCATTGAAAAATCAAATGCGATCGACTACAGCTAATGCCGGATTTGCCGCACCTCTGTCATTCCGGGACAGCGAGTTATCCAATTTCTCCAATTAGCTTATGACGTCACCGCACGTAAGTTTTGAATGCATTCGTATCGGAAATATGATGATTCCTTAAAAATAGTGCATAAACATTAGTTGGTTTATGAAGTCTATAAAAACAAATGTTCCTCCTGCTCCCGTCTTGTTTCTCATTGGTAAGAGCGGCCACATTGGGCCACTAACCGTAACCATAAATGTCTCAGAGGCTCGGTCGGCTACTTTTGATTGCAATTTGTGGCTGTTATAGTAATCCAAGTGTAGTAGTTATCTATATTAATAATTTAGCCGGGCCCTACGGTAGACCTGAACGAAAAGCATCTCAAAAATTAAAGCGTAAAAAAATAACACTTTCGAATCGACAACTTATATCCGCAAAATTCGTATAACGGAGAAATAAGCGTATAAAGATGTAAAATAATACGAATAACGCCAAAAACAGTCGGCCATGTTTGCTTGCGTCAATTCGAGTTCGTTCGGAAATTGTCACAGTTTAGTGCAGGGGTACGTAGCATGCGACTATAATATAACTGCGGGCGCGGCTGTACATACTTGGCATGGGTAAGAAACCCGTTTTTTATTTTAATTAGAATAATCATACGTTTCCATAATTTTATTTCAAAGAAAACAATCTTTAAACGGGAAAATATTAATAAGTTACTGACATAACTGAAAAATAATATAATAATATTGTACAATATTATTGACACATAACCCAAAAAAAGTAACAAACGTTGGCAAAGGTGTCAGATAAATTTCTAAACGAAAAAAAAAAGGAATAGGCACATTTGTTTTTAATCCCTCTGATGGTGAAGTGGTAAGTTAGGGCGAAACTCTGTAGGGGCTTTTTAAGTTTTCTTAAATTTATTCTGACATCAAAAACAAATTAAATTATACCCGTTTTTGGTACAAAGATAGAAATTTGAAAATCAATGTTTATCATTTAGGTGAAAACAAAAAAATTACCAGGCGTTTGAAATATTCGACCATAATAAAAATAATGCAGGTCTGAATGTTTTTACGGTTCCGTATCAAAATTGTAAAAAAGGAACCGTTATGGTGTGACTCTGTTTGTCTGTCCGTCTCTCATAGGTCAGTCAGATATCTCAAACGATTGCTGCGATCGATTTGAAATTTGGAATAGTTTTAAAAGTCGCTAACCTGAGCTACCTACTGGACATAAAAAAAATCTCTTATACCTTTTTTTACTTTTTTTAGGGGGCCGAAATGGGAGGTCGAAAATTTCAAGTTGTGCTATTGTTTTAAGTGGGGTATCAAAAGGATGGAGTTTATTTGTAGATTCCAATACCATTTTAAGTTTTTTTCTTAAGCATTTACTTTTAGATTTAGGACGAAAAAAGTTCAAAAAAATACCATTCCCCTCCTTCCATTATTAATACATATCTTCGAAGTTACTGAACAGAAGAATCTGTAATAATTGTCAATAATTAATATCAACCTAAATATTATTTAAAAAAATAACGGTTTTCCTAACTTACACAGTTTTTTAGAAATTTGGAAAAATCGTAACACTTACTTATTTGCTCCTACTAAACTAAGCGCCATACAGTTTTTCTTAAAATATTCACGCATCTATTTACGAGTTTTTCATGTTTGAGGTAGGAATAAGAACGTTCAAATATGATTTCAAAAATTTATTTTCTACCTACGGGGAGCAACAATGCCGGTTAATTTTACCTCCATAAGATGATTCCGTAGTTTTTGAAGAACATGGTAAAATTAATAAGACAAAATTTAAGGTTTGTCAAATCACGCACGCAGCAATCAAACCCAATCAGGAACGTAGTAAGCGTAAAAAACTGACAGAGCGGGAGGGCCTATATAATCCGGCACACGAGGCATTCTAATCCGGCCCGCGTATAGAAGCCTCCCCTGCCTGCACAGAAAAGTACCTACAGATGTGAGACACACAGCACCCCCAGGACGAAAAAGATTATACGTAACTTCAAGTCGACCATGTCATGTAGCCCGCGCGACATTTTCAAAGGTGCTGTACGTACGGCCCTCTGGGAAAAAAGTTTGGAAACCCCTGATGTGAATGCTTACCCCTTAGGTTGAAGTAAGACTACGCCGGCCACGTCTGTAGTAAGTATCCACATAGGCGGGCTAAACTGGCTTCGAACTGGGTGTGACATGTTGAATGGACAGGACCGGACTGGGCTCCGACTCCCCACGAGTCCGGGGCCCAATAACAACAACCACAAGCCGGGGGCCCGGCCCGTGCGGGCCCCGCGGCGGCTAGGAAAACTGGAAAACACCACCCTAACTATATGGCCAGTCCGACGACGCTAGAACAGGCCGCGGCGAAGATAGTGGGACGACCTGAATGTATTTCTTAACGGCTGTCCAAAGTTTGGGACGACCTGAATGTATTTCTTAACGGCTGTCCAAAGTTAGCTCGGGACCGGGACGGCTGTCATATTTTGTAATTCACTGTCATATTTTGGACGAGGGCTTAAATTAAATATTTAGACCATGTTGGGGTGGGGTGAGCCTGAGGTACAGGCTGGGTGGCGAGGACGTAGCATGCCACGGTGAAAATAGCAGGACAACCTAGACGTATTTTTAACGGCTGGTCAGGGTGGTCCTTTGGACCAGAACCATTGCAAGCGGGATAGATTTGCCCTTCAGCTTCAGTGGGACATTAATAATTAGACTTAAAAAATAGGATTTGGCTCTAGAAGGGGTAAAATTATGAATAGGAATCTGTTATTTCAGATATTTGAAAGTAAAACTTGGTATATAAATTACATACCTAATACATTAAATATTCGTGATGTTCCCTCAATTTCAACAAAACATAACTACATAGAGAACCCACTTTCTTAGATGTCGGTTAAAAATAAAAGGCTTCGAAAGATAAATAACAAAATGTACCTAATTGAAAAGATTCTTGGTAATGCTATTTCTAAGGAGGTGAAAGGGTTAAATGGGGTTTGTAATTTTTTACATTTTACCCGGGCGAAGCCGGGTTTTCAGCTAGTAGGTATATATTTGTTCCTCGTAAATAGTAGAATCGATTTACATCAGAAACAAAATTTAGGACATAAGCCTATACTCACACGTTATCTAGCTCTTGACAGGTGAGGGCCAGGACTCCATGCTTCCTGCTGAAAAGCAGCGGCTGGGAGTGGCACAACTCCGCCCCCAGCAGCCGGTCGCCTTCTGAGCTGACGTCTATGTACTCCACTTTGTCGTTTGCCACGGTGCCTAGAAAAAAAAAACGCATATTCTATACAGGGTGTCCATATAGTCTGTACTTTTGGGTATTTAAAAAAAGGTAAACAAAAAAACCACGTGACTCGGGTCGTTCAGCCAATCAAAGTAACGTTTTGTATCTGTGGCACAATACCACTGGCTGAACGAACCGTGTCACGTGTTTTTTTTTTACCTTTTTTAGAGATTTAGTAAATTTGACCTCACTAAAAATCTCTTAGTTTTCGAGATATTGCCGATTACGTTAAGTTTGCACCTAATTTGTAAGTGACGTCAAGCACGCTAAGTGCAAATTTAATTCAACCGGACCGTATGAGAAATTTTAAACGTAAACCAGTGACGTCACGCGGGGGTTGGCCGGGTCTGCCACGGACATGTGTGTATGTATATACTCACTGGAGACCCTGGCGACGTAAGTGCTAGTATACAGCAGCGCGGCGCCCGGCAGCGGCAGTAAGCGAGGAGAGCACTCGGCAGATAACGCGCAGCCCCGGAGCGGCACCAGTGACGTCACGCGGGGGTTGGCCGGGTCTGCCACGGACATGTATGTATGTATATACTCACTGGAGACCCTGGCGACGTAAGTGCTAGTATACAGCAGCGCGGCGCCCGGCAGCGGCAGTAAGCGAGGAGAGCACTCGGCAGATAACGCGCAGCCCCGGAGCGGCACCAGTGACGTCACGCGGGGGTTGGCCGGGTCTGCCACGGACATGTGTGTATGTATATACTCACTGGAGACCCTGGCGACGTAAGTGCTAGTATACAGCAGCGCGGCGCCCGGCAGCGGCAGTAAGCGAGGAGAGCACTCGGCAGATAACGCGCAGCCCCGGAGCGGCACCAGTGACGTCACGCGGGGGTTGGCCGGGTCTGCCACGGACATGTGTGTATGTATATACTCACTGGAGACCCTGGCGACGTAAGTGCTAGTATACAGCAGCGCGGCGCCCGGCAGCGGCAGTAAGCGAGGAGAGCACTCGGCAGATAACGCGCAGCCCCGGAGCGGCACCAGTGACGTCACGCGGGGGTTGGCCGGGTCTGCCACGGACATGTGTGTATGTATATACTCACTGGAGACCCTGGCGACGTAAGTGCTAGTATACAGCAGCGCGGCGCCCGGCAGCGGCAGTAAGCGAGGAGAGCACTCGGCAGATAACGCGCAGCCCCGGAGCGGCACCAGTGACGTCACGCGGGGGTTGGCCGGGTCTGCCACGGACATGTGTGTATGTATATACTCACTGGAGACCCTGGCGACGTAAGTGCTAGTATACAGCAGCGCGGCGCCCGGCAGCGGCAGTAAGCGAGGAGAGCACTCGGCAGATAACGCGCAGCCCCGGAGCGGCACCAGTGACGTCACGCGGGGGTTGGCCGGGTCTGCCACGGACATGTGTGTATGTATATACTCACTGGAGACCCTGGCGACGTAAGTGCTAGTATACAGCAGCGCGGCGCCCGGCAGCGGCAGTAAGCGAGGAGAGCACTCGGCAGATAACGCGCAGCCCCGGAGCGGCACCAGTGACGTCACGCGGGGGTTGGCCGGGTCTGCCACGGACATGTATGTATGTATATACTCACTGGAGACCCTGGCGACGTAAGTGCTAGTATACAGCAGCGCGGCGCCCGGCAGCGGCAGTAAGCGAGGAGAGCACTCGGCAGATAACGCGCAGCCCCGGAGCGGCACCAGTGACGTCACGCGGGGGTTGGCCGGGTCTTCCACGGACATGTGAGCTGCATAACATTGATATTATTATTGGCGAAGTGGTTCACATAGTTTTTATTATACTGGGTGAAATTTATAACGTGAATCATGATAATAAAACCTCAATCTATCCATGATTTTGAATAACTTTCATTATGGAGTCAGCCTTGTAAATACAAAAAAAAAAATCGGTTGTCTGTAAAGTCGGTTTACTGACGATAGTCGAACGTGATAACGTTGACCTTGACCCTGACTTTGACTTTGACATTGACATTGACATTGACTTTGACTGACTTTGACTTTGACTTCGACTTTGACTTTGACTTCGACTTCGACTTGAGTACCAGCCGCCCTTTTCTCAGCAGCAGCAGTGATTTTTTGTCACGATTGGCCGCCCCTAATATCTGGCCGCCCTAGGCCCGGGTCTACTAGGCCTTAGGGCAAATCCGCCACTGGTCTCTTGTCATTCAATAGAGATTTTTGACAGCCGTATCTTAGGGAATAAGGGCTATTTTATTAACAATTTGTAAGAAACTATCGTCTTAACGACTTTAGTGCTGGAATAATATAAACTACCTATTTGACAGGTAACGACCCTGCAAGGTAACGGCCCATGACGTCACACTTTTTCGTGCGTGCAGCCGGCTCCATCGAATTATAAGACGTTATCACGTCAAAAGTCTGATACATTATGGTCTATGACTTGTTTTATGAAACATCTGATTTTATTTTTGCATCTACGAAGTTGATCTCATAGCAAAAGTTGTTCAAAATCATGGATAGATTGAGGTTTTATTATTATAACTCAGTATTATAATAAAAAATGAGAATCTGGCGTGTTTTTAAAACGTTGCAAACCGAAAGTAGCTCAGAAGGAATAGAAACGATCCGTTCATTTAAAACCCCATTGTTAGAGGCACCCTGTAGAGTGTAGACCAGTGGGTTCTTAACCTTTTAGTGATGACCATTTGACAAAATCTGTCTTGCCACGGACCACCAACTGTTTGGAGGCAATAGAAAGTAAATAGGATTCCAGGTAATATATTTTTTGGATGGCTTCATGGACCACATTGGGTGCTTCCAGGGACCACCGGTTAAGAACCACTGGTGTAGAGATAGACTACTCACCGATGGCATATCTCATCTCCGGGGCGCGGGCGACGTTGAGGACGGCGATGAGCAGCGCGAGCGCGCGCGGCCCGCCCGCCCGCACGTCCAGGCACATCACTTGCAGGCTGTTCACGTCACCTGGACACATACACCTCCTATACAATACACCAGCTCACAGACATACGTCTCTTCACTTCTGACAGTCTGGTATATTTGTTACCAGTTAAATAAAAATATCTTTTACAAAACCTATATCAGCTTTATTTGATAGACCGAAGTGTCTATCACCAGTTCACAGGTTATCCAGTCATTACCAAAGGGCGGACAGCGGATGCAATCGTGTGACAATAGCATAAGATGGATAAGGCTTTTATTAAATTTTAAGCAATATTGCGGTACATTTTGATAAAAATATATCAGAAATTACAAAATGTCTCTATACTCCCTCGAACAAAATGTGATTATTAAGAAATTACTGGCCACTTGTAAATTATCTCCTCTTCAGACGAAATATTAAGTGTTTATATCTAACTTACTACACACTCTTTAAGTCGTACCTAGAGGATAGAATGTTCTTCGTAAAGGAGGCTGGTGCCACATCGAAACTCTGTGACATCAAAGCTGGGGTACCCCAAGGATCCGTAATGGGTCCTGTTCTATACAGCCTGTATACTTCAGATCTTCCTGAAACTCCGGGAGTCATGACAGCTACATACGCAGATGACACCGCAATTCTCTCAAGGCACAAAAATTCAAATACTGCCTCGACAACCCTTCAAAATGCACTCGAAAAGATCAATGCATGGCTGGAAACTTGGAGAATCAAGCCGAGCCCAAACAAATCTGTACATATAACGTTCACTCTCGAAAAAGATGATTGCCCCCCTGTAAGATTAGGCCACACAACTCTACCGCATACAAATCATGTGAGATATCTTGGCCTCCATCTTGACAGACGGCTAACATGGAAGAACCACATAAAAGCGAAAAGGGATGAGTTATCTATAAAACACAAGACCCTTCATTGGATGCTAGGTAGAAACTCAAAACTATCTATAGATAACAAGCTACTCATCTATAAAGCTGCCTTGAAACCATGTTGGATGTACGGTATAGAACTTTGGGGCAGCGCCAGTAACTCCCATGTCATGTGTATACAACGGTTACAAAATAAAATCCTCAGAACAATTGCGAATGTGCCCTGGTACATAACCAATAACGAAATACATAACCATCTAGAAGTGCCGATGATCAAAGAGGAAATACGCAGTGTCGGGAAAGTATCAAGCACGCCTAAGTCACCATCCAAATCCTCTGGCCCGCCAACTAACCTTACTGGACTACCAAAAGCGCCTCAAAAGGCATAATATACAAGAGCTACACAGTCGCCTCTAGCGCCGATTAATAGCAGATGAGTGATTGCCATCGCTGGAAGGCATACTCTACAAGAGAATCCGACCTACAACACATCTGATCATAGTCTGAAGACTGATAGCAGATCCACCATTAAAACAAAAAAAAAAAAAAAAAATATCCAATACGTCTTAAAGACTTGTCAATTACATCAAGACCAAAGATAAGTACTACAACAATAAAATTATTTAACTTTTTTGCAACCATGTTCTCTTCTTTAAACCAATTGTAGTCATATCCATATTAAGTATATCGTTTGACATGACTTTGACGTATATTGCATCCGCTGTCCGCCCTTTGGTCATTACCTAACACCTTGTATATCCCGCTTGTTCCGTCCAGGCCAACACGGACCGTCGCGCAGAGGATACCACGCCTATCAACTTCTGATAGCCTGGTACTAGCCGCTATAATACTATACAGTCAGATAACAGCCAGCTTCCTCGCTGTTTATGAATCATGCCTACTACCTTCTGATAGCCTGATACAGTCACTACCAGTATCCTATGTAGCCTGCTTCGTAAGAGATCTCACGGTGATCACGCCTACCGCCTTCTGTCCGCCTGGTACCTTGGGCACGATGGGCGTCGGTGAGGGCCCGGCGCAGGTTGTGCTCGTGCAGGTCGGGGCCGCGCCACAGCTGCAGCACGGCGCCCCCCCCACCCCCCACCAGCGCTATGTAGCCCGCTTGCTCCGTCCCCCCGACATGGTACCTTGGGCACGATGGGCGTCGGTGAGGGCCCGGCGCAGGTTGTGCTCGTGCAGGTCGGGGCCGCGCCACAGCTGCAGCACGGCGCCCCCCCCACCCCCCACCAGCGCTATGTAGCCCGCTTGCTCCGTCCCCCCGACATGGTACCTTGGGCACGATGGGCGTCGGTGAGGGCCCGGCGCAGGTTGTGCTCGTGCAGGTCGGGGCCGCGCCACAGCTGCAGCACGGCGCCCCCCCCACCCCCCACCAGCGCTATGTAGCCCGCTTGCTCCGTCCCCGCGACATGGTACCTTGGGCACGATGGGCGTCGGTGAGGGCCCGGCGCAGGTTGTGCTCGTGCAGGTCGGGGCCGCGCCACAGCTGCAGCACGGCGCCCCCCCCACCCCCCACCAGCGCTATGTAGCCCGCTTGCTCCGTCCCCCCGACATGGTACCTTGGGCACGATGGGCGTCGGTGAGGGCCCGGCGCAGGTTGTGCTCGTGCAGGTCGGGGCCGCGCCACAGCTGCAGCACGGCGCCCCCCCCACCCCCCACCAGCGCTATGTAGCCCGCTTGCTCCGTCCCCCCGACATGGTACCTTGGGCACGATGGGCGTCGGTGAGGGCCCGGCGCAGGTTGTGCTCGTGCAGGTCGGGGCCGCGCCACAGCTGCAGCACGGCGCCCCCCCCACCCCCCACCAGCGCTATGTAGCCCGCTTGCTCCGTCCCGCCCGACATGGGACCGTCTTGAAGGATGACGACGCCGACCAGCTTCTGTAAAGTCGAAAGGTAGCGTTCAATACTAAATTAGAAGGGGATTAGACACAAGACCGGATCTCTATAGTTGTATAGCTTTAAGTTTTAAGAGTAAGAGTAATAAATTATTTAAACCTCATGTTATAGGTACTTTCACGAGAGTTGAGGTGAATTATTACACACACAGCTACATGAAGTACTCATTGCAAAAAAAGTGAATGCAAAATAAATGTTATTAACGAAACAAGCCACTTACGGTGTCGGCATTGGCCGGCATGGAACCGAAGAAGAGAAGCGACACTCGTCGGCCAATGCCGCCCAGCCAGCCGCTCGGCGGCCGCAGCTGCCGACAGGACACGCCAGGTCGCTCCGCTACAAAGACAAAGAAGTTTATAGTACATTACACAACTATGGGCATTTTTATTTTAAAATGTACAGTTAGGCGAAACTTAAGCTATGTTCAAATATCAACTGTCAGTTAAGAACGCACTTTAAATAAAAAAGCCCCTATAACTATATTTATGCCACACCTGGCCATAATGTGGCTTTTCCCGCACGCTGGGCGTACGGACAAAGCCGCTTTCTAGCCAAGTCTAGACATAAAATGATGTACACAATACGGAAGGTAATAAAGAAAGCCCTCGATCGCATATTTACGTCCCTCGCTTGCAGCTCGGGCCGCAAACATCTGCGATCTCGGCCTTTTGTTTTACCACCCTAGTTGTGTAATGTACTATTACGTCACACGGAGATATTTCAATCGAGCGCATTCCGCGCCGCCGCCGACGAAACGCGATTTATGGTTCGTACCTAACAGAACTTCCACCAGCGTGCGTATTGATGGAATCTGGGGACACGGCAGTGGCCCCACCAAGTCGAGCAAAACAAAGGCACGGCCGTACCATTCTTTTCTCGAAACCATTCAGGCCATTTTCAGCCTCCCGTAATTTTGAACTGGCTAAAGCTAGCACAATAAGACTTAAATATATTCTCAATATTATTCAATTTGAATGTGTAGTTTAAGAACTATTGCAAGTCAAAGTTCCTTTAGTTTTGTCACTGACTGACTGACTCACTGACTGATTCACTGACTGATGATCATCATAATTCTAAGGTACCTCTAGCAGACCTACAAGCTCCAAATTTTAAACATAGTTTTTAGCCTATCAAGTCATACAAAATCTAAAAATATTGCAACTGCACAACCCCTCTGTACTGACTTGGTTTAACATTACATCTCAAAACTTTCTTGTTGTAAAAGAACGGCGTTGCGAGACTTTTTTTTTTTTTTATGAAATAGGGGGCAAACGAGCAGACGGGTCGCCTGATGGTAAGCAATCATCGTCGCCCATAGACACCTGCAACACCAAAAGATTCACAGGTGCGTTGCCGGCCTTGCATCTTTTTACATGTAATGTTTTTGATGGGATTACTATTTCTAGAAACCTTTATTAGTCAAAACACTCACGCTCCGGGCGCAGCAGCAGCAGGCTGCAGGAAGTGGTGGCGAGCACCAGGCCGGCCCCGGAGGCCACCAGCTTAGCGCACTCCTGGCCCGCCAGCTCGCAACTGGTGTCCGCATACAGCTCCTGACCAACAGAGGGCCAGTACCGCACCACACCTTCTGGTGATACTCCGATGCAAGATGGCATCTGAGAACAAGATCAGTCAGTTTTTTATAATGGCCATATAACTTTCTATACTATTCCATTGGTTGTGTTTGGCAAGCTATCTAGCTGGATCAGGCTGGATAAGGCTCTCCTTATAAGGAAACTCCTTAAAAAAAAATCTTATAGCAAAATAAGAGTTCTATACTAGAGTCTGTGCGGAAAGAGAATAGGATTAATTTTGGGGGGCGCTGTAATGCTTTTGTACCGTATGTGCCGTATTTTCTGTTCTGTGGCCATACTGATTAGGTTAGTTCCGTTTTTCGCCACGCCTATTCTCTTTCCGCACAGACTCTACAGTGGTGAACTATCCTACTAATATTATAAATGTGAAAGTTTGTGATGATTGGATATTTAGATGTTTGGAGATTTGTCACTAAATAACACAATAACAACTGAATAGATTGGGCTGAAATTTGGTATACAAGGAGACCAAATCCTGGATTGAAACATCCCAGCACAGCAGGCAGCGGCCGGAGATCAGCCGGCAGTAGCCACAGGGTGATAGCCCGACTGTCACCTCTCCATTTGTTTACCTGGGCACCATCTTCATAGAACACCTCGACCAGCTCTGCTCGGTGCTGGAGATCAGTCTGCGGCAGCGTGAGCTCCCGGGCGGCGCCGCCATCGCGCGCCCAACACAGCAGACGGCGGCCGGAGACTAGCCAGCAGTAGCCGCAGGGTGATAGGCGGACTGTGACCTCTCCGCTTGCTGTAAGCCATGTAAAATTAATGTACACATGTTGGATCCATGGTTATGTATAATAGGGTATTTAACAACAATCATTCATTTTTGTTATTATTCTGTAGATGAATTTTTCAATAATAACTAGATTAAGTACTATAATGTAACTACATTAATTAATAATTAAATAATAACAATGATTTAATACTAATGTTAATAATAAATATGATCATTTAAATTCTGCTAATTTAGATTTAACAAATTTGTATGCCATTAGGCAAAACACAGAGCTCTGTATTTTTAACATAAGACCTGTATTTGTATTACCTGTGATTTACAAATAATAAATTCTATTCTATTCTATTCTATCAAAATAAATTAAATAACTCTAAAATAAAAAATTGTTTATTTCTGCAAGTAGGCCCTTAAGGGCTCTTTTATAAGTCTGATTCAATTCTTTCTTTTGGCGCTAAACATCAAATGAAGTTTCCAAAACTGCCCGGATAAAATCAATTAAACACATTTTCGATTTTCATGACACAAATGATTTTAAAATGACAAAAACTAAAAATAAGGCAATATGATGAGCATGACAAGTCAGTATTTCATACTAAACTGCATACTGAGCATTTTGACACTTCATGAAAAGAAACTGATTTGAACTGTCATCAAATAGCCCAGGGTTTCCCAAACTGTGCGTCGCGACGCCCTAGGGAGTCGCGACACTGTCCCAGGGGCGTCGCGACACGGGAGTTTCAAGTCGCCGTAAGTTAAACCTATAACGACCCGCACGTGTCTTAGTTTACAAGGGCGTCGCAAAAAGTTTACAACCTGCCAAAGGAGTCAAAGTGTAAATAAGTTTGGGAACCCCTGAAATAGCCTATTGGATAGCATCCTGTATGATTTCTGTGAACATCTGAGATGTTACATATATAGATACAAGAAATCAAAGCACATAGAAAAATTAAATGGTACTCACCTGTGGTCCAGACCGGGAATCGAACCCTCTGGATTTCCAGCCCAGCGCCTTAACCACTTGGCCACCGGAGCATGCAGCAAGCACCCTCAATCTTACCATCCAATTTGACTTTCGTATCATTCTAGTTTGATACAAGCACTTAAACAAGATGACCCTATGCACTTACAATGAAATAATTAAATATCTAGGAACCTAGTCATAAACCTTGATGAACACCTTTCATATAAATTCTTGGTGCAGTGAAATCTAATAAGACTATGAATTGACGTTATACAATTCATTTACAGATGAACACGACCTCTATAATTGGGATAGGTACAGGAAAATCTTCCGATACAAACATTCACTTACCAAAAGTAAGGGCTTCTGTGACCAGAACTGGCAATGGGTGCCCAAATGTTTCCACTGTAATCAATGGCGTCTTGTAGATCACATCTCCTGCGGGGGTCTCGGCTGACTGCATGAATTTACTGAAAACATTCACAGTAACAACACGAGATTTGAGCAAAACACAAAATGCAATAGGTTAGGTCACACCTTTGATTCTTTTTTGCAGAAGACATGCCCGCTCTTCGACCTGTAATCGATTGCCTGACACGGGGTGAGAACGGGCTTCTAATCCCGCTTGTATTTGAGAAATCCATTATTAAATTATACAGCAAATAAAATTAATTTAAACACGAATTCGTTTATTGCAAGTTTATTGATTGGCGCGAACACAAACAGAAAAAAGCAAAAAAAAAAAAGAAATGTATTTATTAGTGTTGCTATGCCACACTACACAATATTGGGTTGGGCGTTCCGTTTCGCTCTACATTTCGAAATGTGTAATGGAGGTTTAGTTAGAATATTTTATTTATATATGAACAAAGGTCAAAAATGTGTTGATGATCTCTATTTTACTGAAATCGTAATAATTCTTGAAAATAAAGTTATGGTTTAGAGGTAAAATTAGACATTTAGCACTAAGTATCAATCGCACACCACTCACATATCTTCCACGGAACGTATCCGAACCGAACCAAACATAAACCATGCCTACTGTCAAATTGTCAATTTGTCAAATATCAACGGTTCCCGCTTTGTTGGGATTTTGCGTTTCCTCAAATTATTTAAAATTTAAAATGTTAAGTTGGATTTAACATAGGCTACAGATCGATGTATTTATTCCTAGCAAAATGTATATCAAATCTATCGTGTTAGACGGTTTCAAGTCCTACGGGAATCGCGTTGAGATCACCGGTTTTGACCAAGAGTTTAACGCTATCACTGGCCTAAACGGCACCGGGAAGTCAAACATCTTGGATTCTATTTGTTTCGTGCTCGGAATCACTAACTTATCTAACGTAAGTAATATTTTAAATGTATCATTTGTTCTTGTATTGCGAACTCCCGCCATCTGGGTTACAACGCCATAACAAAGGGGCTTGTTGACTGTTTTACGAACAGTACCAGTCCCTTTAGCAGGCCTACGAACTAAACAAGTTTCTCCTCTGAAACTGTACCGTTTTATGCTAAAAATTAGTGTTTTCTTGTGTACAAAGTAACCTTATATCAAAAATTAGCATTGTGATGTTCTAACCTTTACTTTGACTAAGTTTTGAGTAAGTAGACTCTGTAAAACATGTGAAACAGAAGGATCGAAGTGGCAACCAAGCATGGCTTAAATTTATAAACCCTATTCCATTAATGGCCAGTAACACTGCTGTGCTAGCAATATCGACAGTAACTCTTGTCTAGGAGTCTAGGAAATGTTATACTTACTGCAATGAAATAAGAATGACATTTCCTACACCCATAGATAGGAGTTACTGCTGACATCACTAGTATGGCAGAACACTGCAGTGAACTTGCTGTACTTTATATTCTCTATTACATTACATTGAATGTAGTCAGTGCTCGGAACCGGTATTTTGCCCAAACCCCGAAATAGCCCAATATTTTGAATTATTTTATGCTTTTTATGTAGGGCCCAATAATGTATATAAGTCATGACTTTGTATTATTAGATTGTCCTATTAAAAAATGAAATAATAAAGCAAGGAACAAAAAGAACAGAAAAAATACTGGTATTTTTGTATGGAGAAAATACTGGTATCCGAGCCCTGAATGGAGTTGTATTAATATTGTAGGTGAGAGCCGGAAGCCTCCAGGAGCTAATCTACAAACATGGCCAGGCTGGGATCACGAAGGCAACTGTCAGCATCACATTTGACAACAGAGACAGGGGCCAATGCCCGATTGGTTACGAGAACCATGATGAAATCACTGTTACTCGTCAAGTAAGCACTCTTTTATGTAGTAGGTGTGTGTATTAGTACATTAGGTAAGTAACGGTAAGTAAAGGGTGGTAGGCCATGAAAATAGCATAGCATGTGATTTTCTGCATTTTTCTAGCTTCCATAGCTTAACAATTTTTCAACACAAATTCTTCGGAATCAATGGTGTGTGAAACTCTCTCTACCTGGCTCTTGCGAGCCACCTTGATTTTTCATATGATATTATATGATAGCTACCAGTGAAGTGGTGTAAAAGATATCCTTGGGCAAGCTGGTGCAGATTTGTTTGGAGTACATTATCCTTAAGAGCTGTAGAATAAGCCTGATATTAGGCAAGCCGGTAGGAATCGAGTTCTTTGGACGCCACGCCACTGATAGCTACTTATGATTTGTCACCAAAGTAATGTTTTTTATCTGTGGCACAATAGCACTGGCTGAACGACCCTAGTCGCGTGGTTTTATTGTTTACCTTTTTTTTATGTACCTAAAATACAGAGTATAGGTTAACATCATTATGTAACAAAATCCCAAATTATCATGGAATCAAATATCTTTTCATTCTAGGTGGTGATGGGTGGCAAGAACAAGTATCTGATAAACGGCATCAACGTCCAGAACAAGCGGGTCAGCGACCTGTTCTGCTCGGTGCAGCTCAATGTCAACAACCCGCACTTCCTCATCATGCAGGGCCGCATCACCAAGGTGCTCAACATGAAGCCGCCCGAGGTACATGTCAACTGTAGGCGTACAACTTAACTGAGAGCCAGACTGCAGAAAGCAGCGGGGTATTGCATGATAACTACTGTTAACAAAGGGATATTTACCATGTACAGTGCCGTACATAGGGCGGTGCCACCGGTGCCCGGGCACAGGGCGTAGACTCTGGAGGGCGCAAAAATGGGCAGACCTATAATATCTAAAAAAAACCGCTCAAGTGCGAGTCGGACTCGCGCACCGAGGGTTCCGTACAAACTCGTCAGTAGATACGTGAATAATTCAAGAAAAACTGTATGGTGGGACAAACTTAACTTTGCTGTTGTAAAACTGTTATCCCCATACATCGACATATGCCGCGGTTAGTTTAGTAGGAGCAAATAAAGTTGTCTTACGATTTTTGCGAATTTCTAAAAAACGCTGCAAGTTAGGAAAACCGTTTTATTTTTCCTGTAATATTTAAGATAATATTAATAATTGGTAATTAGTACAGATTTTTCTGCTCAGTAACTTCGGAGATAATAGGGGGGAATGGTATTTTTTTTAACGTTTTTTGTCTTAAATCAAAAACTACATGTCTAAGAAAAGATGTAAAAACGGTTTTGGAATCTTCATATTAAGGTGCAGTTATAGAAGCTCGCACAGGACGCAGAAAAGGCTATTTACGGCACTGGTTCATATTACTCTGTGATGATGGCGCTTGCAACAGTGCCGAAATATAGGGAACTCATAAAAACAAACATACATGGTAAATATCCCGTTGTTAATAGTAGTTATTATGTGAATGACCATGTTAGCTTAAAAGGGGTATTGCATATTTTGCTGATTATGAGTGAGACGGCGAGAGCAACCATCTTACTCATTCTCATAGATGTCTCTGTATTTTAAGGTTTGGTTTGATATTGGCCTCAATAACAAATATCATTGTTTCAGATTTTATCCATGGTGGAGGAGGCAGCGGGCACTCGGATGTATGAAGCAAAGAAACAGGCTGCTCAGAAGACTATTGAGAAAAAAGATGCCAAACTTAGAGAACTTAATGATGTAAGTATATAATATACATTGTTATAATTATTCTATTTTTAACCCCCGACGCAAAAACGACGGGGTGTTATAAGTTTGACGTGCCTGTGTGTGTAAATGTGTAAATGTCCTTGTGGCATCGTAGCTCCCAAACGGATGATCCGATTTTAATGCGGTTTTTTTTGTTTGAAAGGCACAGGCTCTAACCTGTCACTGTCACACTATACTGAATGGAGAGGGAGGCGCATCTGGCTGCGTTTCCACCAGAACTGTGCGAGGTCGCGGGGCAGTTTGTGAGGAAAAAATCCACCAATGCCGGGCCGCGCTGAGCGAGGCTAGGCACGTTGATTGGTTACCAATATACAAAACCCATCAAAAACATTACATGTAAAAAGATGCAAGTCTCGCAACGCAGTTCTCCTACAGCAAAAAAGTTTTGAGATGTAAAGTTATACCATGTCAGTACCGGGGTGGTATCAGCAGAACTCGATTTCCACCGACTTGCCTATTATTAGATCTATAAAATGTGTTCCTCCACGGCTAAATAATAGGCAAGTAGGTGGAAATCGAGTTCTGTTGATACCCCCCCGGTACTGACTTGGTTTAACATTACATCTCAAAACTTTTTAGTTGTAGTAGAACTGCGTTGCGAGACTTGCATCTTTTTACATGTAATGTTTTTGATGGGATCTCATTTCTTTTTGTAAGTGGTCTTCCTTTAATTATTACATTCCAATCCATTCTTTTTGTTTTCTCAATTTGAACCGCAAAACTAACTTTGTAATCCCATGTATTTGTATAGGACAATCTTATGTGTGCAGTTGTGACTGAAATTACAACATATTTAAGTTTTTAAGGACTTTATAGGCTAAAAACTAACTATGTTTAAAATTTGGAGCTTGTAGGTCTGCTAGAAGTACCTTAGAATTATGATGATCAGTGAGTCAGTGAATGAGTGAATCAGTGAGTCAGTGACAAAACTAAGGAACATGCAATAGTTCTTAAACTACACGTTCAAATTGAATGATATTGAGAATATACATACATAGGTCTTATTGAGCCCTATACTATATCCCTGAAATTTCAGGGTTCTAGCTTTAGCCAGTACAAAATTACGGGAGCTGGTTGCTGGCCGAACCATCATGAGTGGATCGGACTAGGTGAAGGTCGGGGGCGGCCTGGGATCGAACCAGGTCGCTAGTCCCGGTCAGCCTTGAGAGGGTCGGACTAGGTGTGGTGGAAACGCAGCCTCACAGTTGTGCTAGAAGGTACAGGATAGTGAAAGCGGTTGAAACGCTGGTAGAACTAAATATCCGGGATTTTCTTTGTTACCGTGGTATCATCTTCCCCTGGTCAGAAAGTGGGAATTTCTACCCGCACTGCACGCAGAAAATGCTACTTACAGCCTGGAGTGACGTTTTGAATTTGGATTAAAATGGAATTTTGTTGGCGTTGGGCAGATAATTCGCGAGGACATCGCTCCGAAACTGCAGAAGCTGCAGGACGAGCGAGCACAGTTCCAGGAGTACCAGAAGGTCGTCAGGGAGCTGGAGAACGTCAGCCGGCTCTACGTCGCTTACAGGTATACTGCTGTTGAACCCCTTCAACCCCTTCATGCCGTCTCACATCATCACATCAGCCTATAGAGGTCATCCATATAGTACGTCACACCCATGGGGGGGGGGGGGTCAAATATCTGCCGTCCTATGTCTAAAACTGGACTAACCTCTATGAAGTTGGGGTTGGTCCAGTTTTAAATATCAGACGGCAGATATCTTGATAAACCAAAAAATATGTGTCCCATATATATTTCTATAATCTAACTGACGGACTTAATAGAATGATATATTTTTAACCCAGTCATCCTATTGCCACCTGTTCCAGGTACGTGTCCGCGGAAGAGAACCTGCAGAAGGCGCAACACAAGGTGAAGGAGGTGCACGACAACATACAGGCCATGCGGGATGAGATCAAACACAACGAGGACGAGTGCAACAATCTGGATCAAGAGATGGAAGACCTTAACAAGAAACTCGGCGATGTAAGTCACTTAAGATTATAATTTAGAAGAACCCTATAAAAAAAATTGCGGCATAAACGGTCGTATTTTTTTTCACGTTAACTTAGAAGTTTGATTTAGACCTGATTATATGGTTTTAGTTTCAACTCGATCGACTCGTCTTGACAGACGGATAACAAAGTGATCTTATAAGGGTTCCATTTTTTTTCTTTTGAGGTAGGATTTTGTTTCACTGCGAAATGACTTTTGGAGAAACTAAACATCGAAGAAATGGCCGCATGCCATCGTGCATTGGCACGCCTTTACAGCCATTGGGCTGTAAAGGTTCTCTAATGGAGGCCGCGACCCGGAAGACGCAGTGTGCATCGGCGCCCTACAATATGGTCTGGCGACCTGGTTAAGGTCGATGGAAGATGAAAATCATTAAGGGAGACTATGTTCAGCCGGAATTTCCTTTAGTCGGATGCAATTCCAGGAATACTGATCTAATATTATGTTTCTTTTCATGCTGCTCATTCGGCTGGCAGAAATTAGTGGTAAAGTTTACAAATGTGTGACAACATTAACCCTTTAGACCCTACCTAAAGATGTCGTGTGCTGTCATATCTTAGGCACGAACATAAATCACGCTTGCGAAAAAAACAATAAAAACTAATAAACACATAGAATGCTCTCAAGCGCACCTTCTCGCGTTGGATCTTTACGTTCTGGGTGAGCGTACGAAAAGCGATTTATGTTTCGTGCCTAATACCCCAATAACACCAAAGCGATATAGACCCACACGCATCGACATAAATTTCAGTTTACTTTCTGACCCTGTCAAGACATGGCGTATGATTTTCAACTTTTATATTTTGACATAGCGTCGAAAGGACCTTAGAACGTTTGAAATATTTATATTTTGTATATCGATACCTTTAGTCTCAAAGGATGTAAACGCTATATGTAGGTCGATATGTGGCCTGCGTTAATCACGAAACTGTTTTACAAGCACAGATCATAAAGTCACTTTTGCCATTTCCAGCAAACCAACAGCAACCTCAAACAGCTGGAGAAAGAGTTGGCGGCCCTGGAGAAGACGGAGGCCGGGGCCTCCGCGGGGCACAAGGCCGCCAAGGAGGCCGTCGCCACGCACAACAAGCGCGCCAGGCTGCTGGAGAAGGCTCTGCAGGACGACGAGAAGGCTCTGGCTGAGAAGAAGAACGTTCTCAGCGGGGTAAGACACTTGGTCATGTTGCAGAAAATTCTCAAAAATTTCTTAATTTTTTTGTGAAAGTTTCTAACAATTTCTAAAAAGAGAAAGCTTCTAGATATTATGGAAAATTCCCTGTAGGAAATTTTGAGATATTACCGAGATTTTTCAAAGTGGAAAGAATCGCAATTCTTGAAAGTTTCCATCGGCACATTCATATTTCATTGGAGACGGAGGCCGGGGCTTGAACCCAAACGGAGGTGAAATTGAAGCAATTTGATGTGATCAAATCAGGTGCACAGATTAAATTAGAATTGATTATTTATTTCTCATTTTAAAATTACATTATAAGTAGCATTACATGTCAAGTTATAAGAATTTAAAACAAGATCGACTTTTAACTGGTCTTCTTACTCAAAGTGATTTTGATCGTGTGCGCGAGATAAAGCCATGAGCGACCATCCGAAAACAATTTAAGCAGGATTCGCCTGCACTTGTAGCACACCTGTTTCGTGCAAATAACATCTATTTCTTTCCCTAAAATATAGCGGGAAAGTTAAGCTCTGTCTCATGACATGCTAAATTGCAGTTAGTGCTTACCTGATCGTTGTGGTGTTTCCCTGCATCTGTCTTTTGTTATTATAATAATAATAAATGTGTATTTATTTAGGTGTAAACCCATTGGTACAAATTATATCACAATTACAACAATTAATTAAACAAATATCAAAATTACAACAAATTAAATTAAATTAAATCAATTACAATTACGATAAAAATTAAAATTAAATCACTTTACATTTACAATTAAATACATTAATAAATTAATAAATAATTAAAGCCAATAATTTGGAATGTCTACTAACACTAACACTTAAGTCTACCACTTCATGACAGACACCTCACTCTTGAAGTAACACGTGGAACACGCCGTAATTATGTGGTTAGACGATTCGCTCACCCTTCTGACAAATGACCAATATCTCTTGCGTATTATGGCGAAAACTCGGTTCAAAGCGAACATGCCAGACGCACTACACCGCCACGGTAGCCTTAGCATCGCACGAAAAGCGTTGTTATATTGGACTCTGAGCCTGTTGAACGCACGCTTAGTGTACTGATACCACAGCTGACTTGTGTAGAACGCCTGACAGTAAGCCCCAAACAGGGTAATTTTCACCTGGTCAGAACAGTGAGCGAACCGGCGCGCCAACATATTACTTCTCATAGCAATAGCTCGTCGTTGTCGTTCGATATCCTCGTCATCTTTTAGTGTATCAGTCAGTATATGTCCGAGGTATTTAAAACTAGACACAATTTTTAAAGACGATCCGTTCAATTTAACGGGCGGAACTGTGTCAGGTCCCTTGCCGTACTTATTGTTGGAATACATTGTTTTGTTTTTGTTTTGTCAGGTATCTACGACGTTCGAGGGTCTGAAGGCGGCGAGTGAAGCCAGTGAGGCAGCTTTGGCGGCGGCACAAGCCACCTTCATCTCTGTCAGCACCGGCAACGAGGGGGCTTCCGAATCGCTGCAGGACCAGCTCATGGGTTAGTTGGATGTGCATGGGTCGCAGCCAACTGGTTTAACTAGCCATTTGGTTAACTGCCAAGCCTTTTCACTAAACTGACTCACCAGCAGGTCGACGAAGCCCCGCACAGCGGGGCTTCTATTTTTACTCTGAGGGACACAAGCTGACTAACAAACCTAATTTAAAATAAGGAGTGTGTTAAATGAAACGGCTAGGCAGCTAACCAAATAGCTAATAAAGCTAGTTGGCGGCGACACATGTACAAATCCTTCAAACCTTCAAGAAAAGAGCGTACGCCCACCTGAAAGGCCGGCAACGCACCTGTGACTCTTTTGGTGTTGCAGGTGTCTATGGGCGACGGTGATTGCTTACCATCAGGCGACCCGTCTGCTCGTTTGCCCCCTATTTCATAAAAAAAAAAAAAAAAAATGAAGCCACTGTAACTGACCACAGTGGTGGTCAGTTAACAGTGACGTCGTTTGTACCTTAGAAAATTAATCAAGCCATCTTAGAAAATTTTGAAAGTTTTTAATCAAGACTATGTATGACTGAAGAAGAATATCTGCCAATTGATTGAATTATATGATACTTGTGTTTGTGTATGAGTTTTAAATGGTAGATTTGAGGGAGAAGGATATTAGGTTTTTGTGTTTGGCAATATACTAGTAGAGTGATATCTGAGATAAATATGACCCAGTGGAAAAAAAAAAACTTATCAATTGACAACCTTTAATTTTTTTGAGCCTTTAATTTTATTGGTTCTCTGTATTTGGTTTGAAAAGACGAATACGCTGATAGTTTATTTGTTGCACAAGGATTTGTAATTAATTTATAATTAATATTTACTTATTCTAAAAGGGCGTAACGACAGTTCTACGGTAGAATAAACCATTACTTTAGTCTTATCGCGATCGAAAAAAAATAAGCAGTCTGACAGTATGCATTGACAATGTCAAATTCAAAATTATGACAGCTTATTTTTTCTGTGGCAAAAGACACTGGCATTTCATCTATTGTGCCGTAGAACTGGTAAAATGAGAACATATTTTTTATTCATTTGTATTTTTTATATTAAGCGATTTAAAAAAATTATAAAAATAGTGTAGTGTTCAGGAGACAAAATGCTTTCGAATCGTATATACATTTTAAAGTGTTCTTAAAATGAAATGTTGTCAATTGGGTCTCATAAAACTTGAACTCAAAGGACTTATCTAGAATCATGGAGAAAATTGCCTAAATCGATTAGCGTTTATGGGTAAGGCTTAGAAGCGTTTCAACCGCATCTTTCCGTTGTGCTACAGAATATGCTTTTATACGATGAATATACGTCTATTGAAACGATTTCCTTGATCAATTATTTCAATTTCCTTCGTTGCAATCAATAAATATATTTATGCCACACCTGGCCATAAAGTGACTTTTTCCGCACGCTGCGCGTACGGAAAAAGCCGCTTTCTGGCCAAGTGTAGACATAAAATGATGTACACAACACGGCAGGTAATAAAGAAAGACCTCGATCGTACATTTACGTCCCTCGCTTGCAGCTCGGGCCGCAAACATCTGCGATCTCATTTTTCTTTGTTTTGCCACCTTAGTTGTGTAATGTACTATATCAATCGGATGCCATAACACGTCAACGCTTCTGAACTCAAATGTAACACCGAAAAAACATCATGACTCGTCTAAAATCGTAGAGAAAAAAACTGGCCAAGAGCATGTCGGACCATGCTCAGTGTAGGGTTCCATAGCCGTAACTATAAGGTAAAAAATACGATGTAAAAAAAAGTACAACAACAAAAGAGCGTATCTTCATAGCAATTACGTCCTTTTGTTGAGAAGTGCAGTTTATCGGCAATAACTCAAAAACGGTACATTCGATCTTGTTGAAAATAATTTTCGTAGAAAGTATTAATTAAGCGTTATCTTCGTGATTTTTTTCATATTTTTCGAACGCACGGTTTAGAAAATAGAGGGGGGGGGACACAATTTACACAACTTTCGGAGCGATTATTTCCAAATACATTCACTTAATCAAAAACATTACTTTGGAACCTTATAGTGTTTTTTAAAGAGCTGTCGAACTATGTACCACACGTTGATATTTGCTGAAAAAAAATTTTTTTACTGTCTTTAACATGTATGGAGTGCCCCCCCTAAAAATATTTATTTTAATTATTTATATACCAAACTAAGTAGCGGCTCATAAAAGACACCTATATTTCAAATTTCATCAACATCCATCGTGTAGTTTTTGAGTAAAATGCCTGTGACATACGGACAGACAGACAGACAGACAGACAGACAGACAGACGGACGGACATGACGAAACTATAAGGGTTCCGTTTTTGCCATTTTGGCTACGGAACCCTAAAAACCTAAGCAATAATTGAATAAATAAATAAATCTGTTTCTAGCGGCCAAGCAGGAAGCCTCCGAGGCGTCAACGTCGATGTCGCAAGCGCAGATGGAGAGGCGACACGCGGAAGACCGCCTCAAGACACTGGAGCGAGAGTTCAAGGCTAGCAGCGCTCAGTTCACCAAGGACCAGGACAACATCGGACGGCAGCAGGCACAGCTGGATAAACTACAGGCAAGTTTCCACGTTAAAATAGTACATTACCAAGGACCATTAAAACAAGAGGACAGTTATTCTCCATACAAAAAGCTGGTCCCCGTATTTACAACGCCATCTATGTATAAGCTTGGTAAAAGTATTATATTATTTACAATTATTCAACTTTGCAAGCGTGACACGGTATTTAAATGTTAGAATTTATTTATTATTAGCTGTTTACGAACTAATTGCTACTGTACTATGTTTCTTTGTTCTATTATAACATCCTTAAATGTTTAGTTTTTTAGCGCCATCTAGTTTTTGCCTGGATATCCCCTTGCGGTCGGGGTACGATCCAAAGTATGGAGAATGACAGTCCTCTTGTTTTAATGGTCCTCGACATTACATATCGAGGGCAGTAAAGTAAGAAATGTCTCAGATCATATGTTAATGTATTCTGAGGCCTTCTTATTTACTGGACTAGGTTTGTATAATATTTTTCTATTTGACGGAGCCAGAAAGCGGTATCTTAGTTTAGCACAGCGGCGGCAAGGTCACGTTTTCCGGCTGGAGGGGAGAAAACATTCTAGCACTTTATACGAAGTTTTTTTTTTTTTTTTTTTTAATTTATTTTCAGAATGGTGTACATAACTAAATGTTTACAATTAACTCGCCAAACTGCTAAAACAGTTTGTTGGCGAGATTGCGCTCATATTTCACAATTCTTAGCTACATTCACCCAGTTTATTATTTCTAGCAAGTATATGTATAAATTAAGCTGGTATCAAGTTATCCAAATATATCATGAAGCAAGAATATTCTTGAAAAACATGTATAGGGCATTTTTTCCAAAAATATCCTTTTTAAGGTGTTCTTCACTACATTCTTACTACATTTGTTTTCGCCTCTTAACCACTCAATTTCATTATAAATTTTTGGGACCAAAAACTTCATAAATTGAAGTGAAGTGAAAAATTCATAAATTTAATATTCTGGAATAGCGATGGCGTGGCTTCAAATTAAAGCAGGGATTATACTATAATCTCTTAGGTTCATGCTTACCAGATGAAAATCTGAAACGTTCGTTGACGAAACGAGTTATGCTTTGTACCTTCATGGACATTTTAAAAGCTAACACTCCATAGATTGTATATTATATTATATTATCGTTTTCGACATTTGTATATATTTTTTATAAATTTATTTAGATTTTAAATTGCAAAATCAATTTAATTTTCATGTGTAAAATTCCAAGCTCAGAGAAAAAAATAGCGCACGCTTTAAATGACTCGTGTCTCACTCGTTCGAATAACCGGTTGTCTTTATTTTCATGTTCACAGGCGGAATTAGCGAACATGAACTATAGCGAAGAGCGCAACACCGAACTGAAAGGTCTCATCCGCCGGATCCAGTCGGATTCCGTTGGCAAGAGAGACGCGCTCGACCGCCTCAGCTCGCGCCTGCAGCGCTGCCAGTTCCAGTACCAAGCACCTACCAGGGACTTCGACCATTCTAAAGTCCATGGTAAGTTCAAGACTGACGGACATACCAACCGACGACGTTTGGACAGAGCAATCGTGCGGGCAAAGGAGAGACAGAGTTAGAACGAAAACTAAAGTACATACGAAAAGGGCCATCTCATAAGACACCAGATCAAGTAAATTTGACCTCAGTAAAAATCTCTTAGTTTTCGAGATATTGACGATGTTAAGTTTGCACCTAATTTGTAAGTGACGTCAAGCACGCCAGGTGCAAATCTGGTTCAACCGGATCGTATGAGAAAGGACCATGGGCAACTTTGTAAGGGAAATGGACCCAAAACCAACGGAGCTGAGAGTTATGTCATTAAAAAGGTCTTTACATGTACTTCATTTCATTCTATGGGCACCAAGTTCAATGCCATTGCAAAACTGAGATATTCATATTTTAGTATCTATGAGAAACGCCTATATTTTGAATTTGAATATCTCAGTTTTGCAATGGAATTGAACTTGGTGCCCATATAATGAAATGAAATACATGTAAAGATCTATTTAATGACACAACTCTCAGCTCTGTTGGTTTTGGGTCCATTTTAACGCATGGCCCTTTTAGATGAAGTTTGCACAGGTTTAATTTAGGCAGATGTTCCCCTCTGCCCTGCCAAGCAACCTAGTCAGGTACTCATCTTTGTGATGTTGCATACGTTATGTATTAGTAGTACGTTACGCAAATTAGCAGTTAGTAGTTTTTGTTGCAGTTTCCTGAAAATTGCGTTTTGTTTATAGGTATCGTGGCGAGGTTGATCAACGTGAACGACCCAGTCTACTGCACTGCGCTAGAAACTGCTGCCGGCGGCAAAGTGAGTATTTAATCTAGTTATGAAATGTTATAATAAGGTTAACACATAAAGTGCGCTTTCTGGCCAAGTGTAGACATAAACACGGGAGGTAATAAAGAAAGCCCTCGATCGCATATTTACTTCCCTCGCTTGCAGCTCGGGCCGCAAACATCTGTGATCTCGGCCTTTCTTTGTATAAAGGTGCTTCTAAACGAGCAATATTTTTCTGCAATTTGTGGCCCGGCAACTATGTGCATCTTGTTTTAGCATACGAAGTAAGAGAGAGATAGCAAGACTTGCCGGCCACAAATTGCAGGAAAATATTGCCCGTTTAGAAGCACCTTTACCACCCTAGTTGTGTAATGTACACACATAGTAATTTAAGTATCTGGGCTGTTCGTGTTATATGTATTAAAGAAATCTAATGTACCTATTAATGTCATATTGTTGTAATACTTAATATGTTTCAAAAGAGAAACTGGTGAGTTTCTTCCGGCGCTTCTCACCATCATTACCCGAAGTGCCAAAAGAAAAAATAGAATCAGACATGTTAAAGAGCCCTCCAGGGCCTACTCTACTTGCAGAAATAAATGATTTTTATTTATTATTTATTTACTTATAATGGCTCGTTATCCCACAGCTATACAACGTGGTGGTAGACACAGACGCGACGGTAGACCAGTTGCTGAAGCGGGGCAACATACAGACGCGCACCACCATGATACCCCTCAACAAGATCACGTCTCACACCATCGACGATCGCACGCTGCAGCTCGCCCAGCAGATTGTGAGTGACCGAGCGAACAAAATGAGTGAGCTTATGTGTCGATATGAGGGACGCGATGGCGTTTTATGTTTGTATGTTATTTTGCTTGGCGATAAATGTTTATACAATCGGGCTGTGGTAGAAGTAGCTAAAACATCTAATCCTAAACCAATTCTGTTCAGCTTCGGATAAAAAAAAATTGCTGACATCAACTGGTTTTAAGAAGGGTGAAAAAAAAAGGCAGGTCACCGTTTGGGGTAAATTCCTAATTTATTATTTAGAGACTCGGAACCATTTGCTAGTGTTCCTCTGTAAAGTACATTGAAGACGCTTTACGTACCTCTGTATCCACATCCCTAATGCAGCTTACTCGACTTCTATTTCGCGGCTGGCTGGCTGCTGTAATACAGTCACCACCATACTATATCATAACTGTACTCTTTGTCTGTCTGTCCAGGGCGGCGGGCCGCAGAACGTCCAACGAGCGGTCGACCTGATCACGTTCCCGTCCGCCCTCCGCCCGGCCATGGGCTTCGTGTTCGGCGGCACGTTCGTGTGCCGCGACGCCGACACGGCCAACAAGGTCACGTTCCACCCGCACATACGCAAGCGCTGCGTCACCGTGGACGGGGACGTGTACGACCCGGCCGGCACGCTGTCCGGCGGCGCCAGGGTCAAGGTCAGTCTTGTCTTCGGTACTGCTCTAGGTGCACGTTCAAGTAAATTATTCGTCAATAAAGTATTATTTGTATGTCTCTCCCGTACACGAGACAATGGTGTCCCGGCCCTTAGGGAGGCGTGCGCGGAGCCGAAGCCAACGCGTAGAGGCCCTTTCGACAATTTAATAAATAAATAAAATAAATAAATATTAGGGGACAATCTTACACAAATCGAACTAGCCCCATAGTAAGCTCAATAAGGCTTGTGGTATGGATACTAGACTACGATATATTTAATAGATACAAATACTTAAATACATAGAAAACATCCATGACAGGAACAAATATTCGTGCTCATCGCACAAATTAATGCCCTTACCGGGATTCGAACCCAGGACCTCTTGCTTAGGCAGGGTCACTACCAACTAAGCTAAAGCTAAAGCTAAGCCCAGTGGATGCTGTCCCTGCCCGTGTCACGGGACGCACGCAGAGACAGCCCCCGCCAGATGCAAGGACTATTGTTGATTGATGGAATCTAACTCTACTGGGTTATTATTACTATATTATTACGTTCCACTCGCGTCACGCCATGGGCTGAGTGTGATGCCTACACGGTCAACATCGCGCAGTAGTAGACTCTGGAGGGTCGATTTCAGAGCGTTTTGACTGTGGTGGATTTTTTCATTTGTGTTCCAGCAAATATAGTAGCAAGCGGTGGTGATCACGGTTAACTTTTATCATAAACGATAGACGATATCAAACTCAAACTCATTTATTTCTGTAAGTAAGCCTCAAGGGCTCTTTTACATGTCTGATTCTTTTCTTTTGGCGCTTCTTCTGGTGAGAAGAAGCGCCTGAAGAAACTCACCAGTTTCTCTTTTAAAAACAACATTACAACAATTGTGACATTATTACATAAGATGACATTTATAAAATGCAACAAGCAAATAACTGGGCACAGTTTTTTTTACCTTTTACCGAGAGACATATATAATCTCCGGATCCATTACATTACAAAACTTAAAAGTACATTTTTAGAGATGTAAAGGGTCTCTAGGCGTCATAACACGATAAAAAATATAGAAAATAGGCAAACATAGACTAAAATTAATGGAGATGTAAGGAGTCTCCGTTGTCAAAACATTATGTTTTGGAGGTGTAAAGGACCTCCAAACGTCGAAATACAAAATAGGAAACGTATGTTTCACGTCGAGAAATAGACTATTATATCGAAGCTACACGTGATTTATTCAATAGTTTACGGTAAAAATCGAGGGACACTAATAAAAAATAATAAAATAAAAAACACCGGAAAAACAGACCAAAAACACGCTGGAAAAATCCACTCCAGGGTCCATTTCCACCCTGGAGTGGATTTTTTTTCTGGTGATGGCCAAATTGTCAATGCAAAATTTAAACTACACAATTTTTCGTCATAACGGGATACACCATCGAACGGACGGGATAATACATCAAATTGTTAAAAAGCACCCGTTCGTTGTTCAGGTCTGCTGTGTCAAATACAAGTCGTCTTAATGATTGCCGACCTTCGATAAAAAATGGCGCCCGAAGAAGAAGACTGTTACAAAGTAGTACAGACATGAATGTGTAATGTTTCAGGGCGGCTCAGTGCTGGTACAAATCCAGCAGCTAAAGGACCTTGAACAGGAGCTGAGCCAGTCGGACGCAAAACTCGGCCAGTATCAGGCAGAGCTGAGCGCCATGCAGGCTGCGGCTGAAGCCTACGGCAGCAAACAACAAAGGTATGCATGGTTACACACCGAACTATTGTCTTCTTTGTTGTTACACTCTTGGCAGAGTGCAGTCTACTACAAAAATTATCATTTTTCATTGTGGATCGATTTCAGAGCGGTGGTTTTTTCATTCGTGTGCCAGCAAATATAGCAGCAACCGGCGGTATTCACAGTTTTATTATAAACAATAGACGGTATCGAGACTACACATGACATAATCAAAAGTTGTCACCACTCGATAATCTATCGCGTTAAAAATCGAATGGCACTAATGAAATAAGAAAACGCTGGTAAACGTCTGAAATCGATCCATATAGGGTCATGTAGTATAATCCCCTAGCGGTCGGGCTACGATCCAAAGTATGGAGAATGACAGTCCTCTTGTTTTAATTGTCCTTGCTACAATACAATGTAATGCTAGTTAGGAGTTCATGGTACTTCGCCGTCGATTATGACACTGTATATGTATGTAAACAATAGGGTATTTGACAATAATCAAAATAAATTACTTAACTCTAACCAGCAAATTACGCTTCCAAAATTGCCTGGATAAAATCATTCAAACTTATTTTAGTGCCACCAACGATTTTACAATGACGAAAACTAAAAATAGCGCACCATGTTGAGCATGACGTCACAACTTAGTATTTCATACTAAACTGCATACTTTCGGAGCGTTTTGACACTTCATAAAAAGAAGCTGATTTGAACTGTCATCAAGTAGCCTATTTGTTGTTCATAAAATCATACAGAAACAGTACAAATTAATGGTTATGTACGATGTAGTGTGTCCGAAGAGTCCGAACACACTGTTACTGTACAGGTACCTGTACATTTGTAAACGAATGTCAACTTTATTGCAACGTGTTAGTCTATGGGTGGTCAGTTAACAGTGGCTTCGTGTGTACAAATGCATATGCATTGAAATATGTTTCCAGATTCGAGATGATGTCCCACGAGCTGGAAGTGATCAAGGCTCGCCTCGCCACGACGTCCCACGCGCAGACGCACGCCGAGATAGAAGCCCTGCGGGCCAGGACCGCGGAGCTGGCCAAGCAGCTGGAGGAGGACAAGGCGCGGCAACAGGCCGCCGCGGCCAGGGCCAAGGAGCTCGAGGCCAAGGTCAAGGACATCCGGGGACACAGGGAGAGGTGAGGGCACAGACCACCTCCACTAGACGGAGCATGCCATACGACACGAGCTCACCACGCATATGTGCGATTAAATATCGGTAGATATTACTAATACAACGCGTGTTTCACTCTCTTTTTTATCATTTTACGTTTCGAGATTGTCGTCGGATTGAACAGAAATATTTGTTTCACGTTTGGTGCACACACAAGTCAGAAACATGGTCGCAACTGAACGAGCGGCCGGTCGCGTAATGTCGTAATGCTATACAATTGACCATATCAGATGTGAGCGCGCGCCGCTCAACATGCTCCGTCTAGTGGAGGTAGTCTGTGGGTGAGGGTCTCTCTTCTCTTCTTATTATTGTGACTTTTGGGCCTTTTATGTGCCGCTACGACCGTGGATGCATCTATTGTGGCAGCCCTTTCGTTATATTTCACTGCAGAGGCCCGTTGAGTCTAGTAAATTCCAGATTCTTTGGGCAGTGAGTAGTTGTATCTCTTGCGGAAACACAATGTGTCGCCCTAGATGGATACTGCCTTTGCGCATGAGTGGTCCGCATGAGCAAAGGATGTGCGTATTTAAGAAGTTCTTTTACATCTTTTTTACGAAATGATGCTTGACTCCGCGATTTTTTCTAAATCACACATACGAGGGGTTACTTGTGTGCTTTTGGCAGAGTAGTTGTGGTCATGGGGGTCGTAGCACGGTTTTTTTTACTATCGTCCTTTTTGACTGTCGTTTTTGACTGGTCAGGGTGTGGATACTACATAATGTCAACTGTAATGTTACATGTTTTATGATTCAATAAATAATAATAATAATAATAATGCCAACCACAAATCCAGAGGTTCTGTGACAGGAGATGAATGAGTGAGTGCTCCCAATACCGACGATCTATCGCCAACTTTTCCGAACAGTAGCGTGAAAATAACTCTTCAAATCGGTGATTTGAAAAAGGTTCTAAACGACGGAGTTCTGAAGTAACAAACATTTAAAAAAAAACAACCAATGAGAGAACGCCCTTTTTTTTGTAACTCTGTCAAAAATCATGAGGCAATCGCTGCTGAAATTGAAAACTTATTTTGACTTTGGTTTACTCGGCAGGGAATTCAAAAAGGCCGAAGAAGCCTTAAAGAAGGCGAAGAAAGAAGCGGAGCACCACAGCAGCTCATGGAAGCAGAGAGAGCAGGAGTTCTCCACGTTGCAACTGGAAGTTCAGGAGTTGGAGAACGGAGTCGCCACCAGCAGCAAGCAGCTGGCGGAGACCAGGGCGGCTGCTGACAGCCTCGCGCAGGCGTTGCAAGCGGCCAAGGACGAGCATACCGCTGCCGAGGTCAGTGGTCACATGACCAGTATGTCTCCTAACCCCCACGTTGTTACTGGAGGTTCAGGAGTTGGAACGGAGTCATCACCAGCAGCAGGCAGCTGTTAGAGACTAGGGCGGCTGCTGACAGCCTGGCGCAGGCGCTGCAAGCGGCCAAGAACGAGCATACTGCTGCTGCCTCCCAATTAAGGTTTCTAGAAGTGGTAATTTCACCAACTGGTAGCACAGTCGTGAAAGGTCTTGACTGTAAATAAAAAACGGAGCACTATAGCCGTTCCTGGAAGCAGGAGGATCAAGAGTTCTCCGCGTTGCAGCTCTATCTACATTGAAATATAGGATAACAAACCGTTATTGGTCAACATTTGTTACCTAGCACCCAGTGTTGTAAGCTTTAGTTATCTTAGCGTCACAGTTGCTTTCACCCCGAGTGACCTTGATTTATGATGATGATACTTTATTTATTTACATTGGAATCCTGTTAAATTATTACTTTTTGATCGGCGCAGCATGTCTTCCTCTTCCAAACCTCTATCACCCGTCATCTCAGCGTCTACGTCCTTCATAGTCCTATCATCTGTCACACAATCCATGCACCTCTTCCTTGGTACTTTTAGACGATCATAATATGGAATCGTATAAATTGATGTGTGTAACTTGTTATGTATTTTCTATTGTAAAATAATTAATTCCAAATCATAATGAATTTATTCTAGAACGCGGTAAAAGAGCACCAGGGCCGCATCAAGAGCATAAAGGCGGAGATCGCGAGCCGCAGCAGCGAGATCGCACGCCTGGTCGCGAAGAAGGAGCGGCTCATCGCCAAGAACGGAGACATCAACCTCGCCATACAGGAGCAGCAGTTCAAGATCAAGGAGCTGGAGGCTGAGGCGGCAGACTGCGGGAAGAAGGTGAGGAACGAGAGTTTCTGAACACCCTCACTCTGATTTTAGAACGCGGTAAAAGAGCTTGAAGTTCGCATCAAAACCATTAGGCTGTTCCTCCCCTGATGTGGAGTGGACCTGGACCAATATTAGACAATAGAATTGTAATAATCCATGTTCGCTGAAGTGAAGTGGAGCGGAGCTCTGGGTTAATATTGGTCCAGCAAGCAATTAGAGCAAAAGCAATTTTGCCAGTAGACTGGCAAAAAGGCGGAGATTGCAAGCAGGAGGCTGAGGCGGCAGACTGCGGGAAGGAGGTAAGGCCCCAAGGAGGCCCAAGCAAGTGCTATAGTGAGATACCTGTATGTTTTTACTCCATATTTCGAGACTGATTATTGCGATGTACACGTGGGCTTATTTTTTTAAGCCTAACTTGCAAACCTTATTGGCTGTAGAAAAAATCGGAGCAAGTGGGGGCCATGGCGTTCCCTGGGGTCGAACCAGGTCGCTGGCCTGACCACCTGGGGTGGATCGGACTCGGTGCGGGTCGGGGGCGCGTGGAATCGAACCAGGTCGCTAGTCCCGGTCCACCTTGAGAGGGTCGTGGGCAGCTTTATGCTTATTCATATGAAACGGCCACCGCACTCAACTTCTTCCACTGATGCGATTCCTGGCACAAATTCACGATGTTTGGTCTAGTAAGCAATAACTTGTTCTATCTAACGTTACGTAAAAATCTAATTAGCTGGGTCGATCAACTTTTTCTTGTTTGTTATTCTGTCCCGTTGTCCAAGAGACAACAGTGTAGAGTTTCTTAAAAAAACGGTTATAATATATGCTCCATAAAATAATTGACTTATAGCTATGACAAAACAGTACATTTGATGAATTTTAACTGTGTAGAAAACTTATAGCAAATCATGTTTTTGGGTTATTCTTCAGAAATATGTCTGCGGTCAGCTTATTACGCTGGCCCTCTTTCAATTAAATGTATGGAGACAGAGGAATAAGTCGCAGACATATTTCTGAAGAATAACCCTTTCAAAGGGTTGTCCAGGGGACGTAACCATGGCAAAAGTTGATCGACCCAGCTAATGTCGTAAATTTTTTAGATCACAGCCTTGGAGAAGGAAAACAACTGGATAGCCGGCGATAAACAGTACTTCGGGGCCGCGGGCGGTCTGTACGACTTCACCGCGCGACAGGCGCACCTGTCCGGCAACAGGCTCAACCAGCTCAAGGAGCGCAAGGACAAGCTCGCCAGGGGACTCAACGCAAGGGCACACACGCTGCTGGGCAAGGAGGAGGAACAGGTCAGTGCACACCGCCCACCTCCCGGCAACAGGCTCAACCAGCTCAAGGAGCGCAAGGACAAGCTCGCCAGGGGACTCAACGCAAGGGCACACACGCTGCTGGGCAAGGAGGAGGAACAGGTCAGTGCACACCGCCCACCTCCCGGCAACAGGCTCAACCAGCTCAAGGAGCGCAAGGACAAGCTCGCCAGGGGACTCAACGCAAGGGCACACACGCTGCTGGGCAAGGAGGAGGAACAGGTCAGTGCACACCGCCCACCTCCCGGCAACAGGCTCAACCAGCTCAAGGAGCGCAAGGACAAGCTCGCCAGGGGACTCAACGCAAGGGCACACACGCTGCTGGGCAAGGAGGAGGAACAGGTCAGTGCACACCGCCCACCTCCCGGCAACAGGCTCAACCAGCTCAAGGAGCGCAAGGACAAGCTCGCCAGGGGACTCAACGCAAGGGCACACACGCTGCTGGGCAAGGAGGAGGAACAGGTCAGTGCACACCGCCCACCTCCCGGCAACAGGCTCAACCAGCTCAAGGAGCGCAAGGACAAGCTCGCCAGGGGACTCAACGCCAGGGCACACACGCTGCTGGGCAAAGAGGAGGAACAGGTCAGTGCACACCGCCCACCTCCCGGCAACAGGCTCAGGCAACCAGCAAATTTCGGCGAAAAGGTGTCCACGAAAGTGACGCGGAACAAACGCTCGAATAATGACCCTGGCACGCTTTACGATGCGTCGTCATTCCTCTCTTAATAGCTGATTTTCTGTTATATTTCAATCTCTCATTCCACAGTACCAAGACGTCCTCCGCAAGAAGACGATAGTGGAAGCCGACCGCGCCAAGCTCGTCCAGGTGATGGCCGAACTGGACGAGAAGAAGAAACGCACGCTCGTGACTGCGTGCGACCAGGTCAACCGTGACTTCGGGTCCATCTTCAGCACGCTGCTGCCCGGCGCGCAGGCGCGGCTGCGGCCGCCTGACGGCCTCACCGTGTTGGACGGCCTGGAGGTCAGTCCACTGGTGCACTGGTCCACTGGTACAGGAGACGCGCCGAGTGACCGCGTGTGACCAGGTCAACCGTGACTTCGGGTCCATCTTCAGCACGCTGCTGCCCGGCGCGCAGGCGCAGTTTCTTTTTACCCTCCCTCGCTCCCCCTTAACCCTTAACCATGCTTAGACACTGATCAGTGCGGAGCCTTTGAAACTTATGTTAAGATTTCTTAAAGTTTCAATTTGATAAGCATTTTTTTGATATAACATACGTAAGGTTAATCCTAACTCGGCTTCATTCGTCCTAGACGGCCTTGAGGTTTGTCTTTGGGCCAGTCAACTTTTTTTTGTTTGTTTTTCTGTCCCGTGGACAGTTTCAGAGTTTCTTAAAAAAAACGTACCTACGTTTGATGAATTTCAACTGTAGAAAACATATAGGAAATAATGTTTTCCGGGTTGAGTTATCCAGGGAGCGTAACCATGGCAACGAGGTATAAGAAAAAGTTGATCGATGCCCCTTTATATGGTTGACATTTTCATATGATTTATTTTATTTTCCTCCTAGTTTTTTGAACTGGGCGGTGGTTATTTAAAATTCCAAAAGTGCATTCATAACGAAACTTTTAGAAGTGAAGAAGTTTCTTTTCTAAATATGTATGAAAAAGTTGCTTACTAATGTTTGTTTTTCAGGTGAAAGTGGGGTTCAACAACACGTGGAAGGAATCCCTGGGCGAGTTATCTGGCGGGCAGCGGTCGCTGGTGGCGCTGTCCCTGGTGCTGGCCATGTTGCTGTTCAAGCCCGCACCGCTGTATATCCTGGACGAGGTGGACGCCGCCCTCGACCTGTCGCACACGCAGAACATCGGCCACATGTTGAAGGAGCACTTCAGGCACTCGCAGGTAACTTGCACCTGTAGGGGCACTCCACCTGAACCACGGATTAGAGAATACTAGCGACCCGCCCCGGCTTCGCACGGTATCTCTCTCTTGTACACCGTGGGCCAGTACACCACAACTTTAACCACGTATTCCTGATGGTATTACAAGTAAATAACGTTATATCAACACAGGTCGAATTTTGTCATTTTACATTAATAGTCTTATGGAACAAAACAAATCAATAAATTCAGTCCCTCGTTATAAACATGTCCTTACCGGAGGAAAAGTTATTAAAAAGGAAAAAAAAGCTAAAATGGAAGCGACAGGTCAATATTATGGCTTTGTAATCGCTTACCATCTAATACTGCGAAGGTTAATTGCTGTTTAGTTAAAGGATTTTAAAAAATCAGTAAAAGTATCTTAGTCACATTTATTAGGGCTTGTTACACACTTGGGAGTTTTTATTTTAAAAATTATGAATATCTCGGAAAGTAAGCGTTAATCGACTATACATCAATCACATAACGTTTTTTACTTCTAATAGTTGGTAGAATCTATGGTTAAAGTTGGTCGGGTTATACGGGCCCACGGTGTATTATGCATGTAATATATATATATATAAACCTTCCTCTTCAATCACTCTATCTATTAAAATAAACCGCATCAAAATCCGTTGCGTGGTTTTAAAGATTTAAGCATACATAGGGACAGAGAAAGCGACTTTGTTTTATACTACGTAGTGATAGTGATAACCAGATATTTCACTCTCGCGCGTTTAAATACAAAAAACAAGAATTCCCACGCTCGCCACTAAACAATAGAGTCGTTCGACGGACGCGCCAAGCCCCCACCCACAGTCACAGCACGGTAAACTTCACGCAGTACAGTACGTTTCCCTGCTACTCGTACGTCCTTTGATATTGGCCGATCGGCCGGCATCAACGGCGTTTGCGTACTGTCAGGATAATTATATTGTGCCACTGTGACGTTTCGTCTGCCGGCGTGCAGATTGGCTACGCCCCTCTTGCGGGAGACCAAAATCGAGTGAAATACACCTGCCAAAACGTCAACTTGGACGAGCATGATATAACAGTATCCTAAAAAACAGCAAATCCTAAAATACACAAGTATAATAACAATAATTTTTCTTCCTACAAAAGGTACATCGCGCGCTTGAATGTGTGCGCGCCGTGTATGAACGTACTACAAGCAACAAAATAAGAATGCTTAAGAATGCTCCAGTATGGATCGCACTCACACAGACGTGCTGTTGCGCGCTCCTGAAACGGCCGAAGTTGGACTACTTGTTCGTCTTTATACTTTGCTATTGATACAAAAGCACAGAATCAGTAATAATACGGTCGGCTTCAAAAGTAGCTGAACATTGTATCGTGGCGTAGTACTAAAGTGTTCAGCTACTTTTGAGGCTGACTGTAGCACTTTGCCCGATGTCAATTAGGACTATTTTAACTACATCTTCCTAGTAATAGCCTATTCCTAAGACCGCATTGACTTACTAACGAAGTTTATTTTGTTCCAGTTCATAATAGTGTCCCTGAAGGACGGTATGTTCAACAACGCGAACGTTCTGTTCCGCACGAGGTTCGTCGACGGCATGTCGGCCGTGCAACGAACCGTCAACAGGCGGTAAACTGCGGCCAGGCGTCCAGCAGATGGGGGACAGGCAGGGGACAGGCGTCTGGCAGGCGGGGGACAGGCGCCCGGCAGGCGGGGGACAGGCGTCTAGCAGGCGGGGGACAGGCGCGCGGCAGGCGGAGGAGAGGCAAGGGACAGGCGCCCGGCAGGCGGGGGACAGGCGCCCAACAGGCAAGATACAGGCAGGGGCCAGGCGAACAGGCTAGAAGAAATATGAACTATATATAGTATACGTGCCGGATACACAATTAACTTGAGTAAATAAGCGTTGAACAGACAACCTAAACTTAGATTCTGAAAGTGTGTTAATTAAAAAATACGTGATTTTATTCTGTAAAGCCAAATAAGACTTAGTTTACTGTTTTAAATTTATGTTTTAATGGTACTGCTACGCACATCGAAGTAACGGGAATGTTCGTGTTGATGTCTCGTTCATTTTGTATGTAGACGCCAACATGAATCTTCGCGTTAACGCGATGTGTGTGTACAGTCAAGTGCACCAATATGTATACATCACAAAGTTTCAAAAATATGTTTTATTTACTTATTATTATGGCAGTACGGGCACATAGCTCGAAGAACCGATGGCCGTTGAGCAGAAAGATTCTCGATTCTCGAGTAGAGACCACCTACCATTGGCGTGGTGTAGAAGATGTCCTTGGGCAAGCCGATGCAGATTTGGCGTACATGTTGTGTGCTCAAATTCCTGATATTAGGCAAGCCGGTAGGAATCGAGTTCTTTGGTTGCCATGCTACTGCCACGTACTGGTAGGGACGGCCGCAAGGTGGTCGGATAACCTGGACAAGGTCGCGGGGACTCGCTGGATGCGGGTCGCTTCTATCCGGCCCATGTGGAAATCTATTGAGGAGGCATGTGCCCAGCAGTGGACGTCCTATGGCTGAAATGATGATGATTATGGCAGGTTTATGTATACATATTTTGGAAATTTGTGTAGATATCAGTGGCGTTGCGTCCAAAGAACTCGATTCCAACCGGCTTACCTAACATCAGGCATTTGACCACGTTATTCTACAGCTCTTAAGGAAAATGTACGCCAAATCTGCACCGGCTTGCCCAAGGATATCTTACGCCACGCCACTGGTAGATATTTGTCTTTGTCCGTGACGTACAGTAATTGCCATTAGGGATAAAACCACGAGCTTCTAACATTAAAGTTATAGAAAACTTTACTGCTATGGTTTGATTGCAATTCCTTTTTGGGCGTCCCTGCTTGTAGGTACATGTCTGTGAGAACCGCCGTAGCGATGATATCGCAACTTGTGATGGCTGGTGCCAATTATGTTTGAAAAGTTCTACCGATTCCTCTATTAGTGTAAATATTAAGCATTTATCAGTAAGTACAACATTAAACGGAGATTACTTTGCAACAATTTAAATGTGTCAATTGAAACTCTTGAAGTAATAATAATTATAGTACATTACAGGAGGTAATACAAAGAAAGGCCGAGATCGCAGAAGTTTGCGGCCCGAGCTGCAAGCGAGGGACGTAAATATGCGATCGAGGGCTTTATTACGTCCCGTGTTGCGTACATAATTTTTTGTCTACACTTGGCCAGAAAGCGGCTTTTTCCGTACGCGCAGCGTGCGGAAAAAGTCACTTTATGGCCGCACTTTATGGTCCGCACTGACCCCATCATCATTGGGACGTATACAGGGTGTCCCAAGACTGCGACATGAAGGGACGGTACCTCAAATATTGTATTCTTATTCTTCAACCAGTCTCATCATGACATCATCCTGGGTACGGGTGTTAGTAGTTCACAGGTCAGTAATATTAGGTACGAGGTTGACTGTGAAGTTTTGAATTACCATACTTATATGGTAATGCGCAAAATTTTTGACAAATGAATCTGTGTTTATGTCAATCATTGTCACTTTTCTGTTGAGAATGCATTTTATAAAGAAAAGCGAGTCTTCACTGATTTTTACTTCGTTGTAAATGAAGTCTGCTTTTCTGACAATTTCGCCTTTTTTTAAGTGTTATACTTATACCTACTGTAAGCAATGATAAATAAATGTTATTTTTTTAATCAATTCTTTCATTTTATTGACCTTTAACTTGCGCAACAAAAAAAATGTCACTGAGGGCTGTGTCCATACACCCTTTTCTTTCTCAAAGCATAAGGGTCGATTTAGACGAGGCAAGAACTCGTATGCGAGTTTCATTCCATTGCGGGGTGTTTTTTTTATACAACTAGGGTGGCAAACAAGCGTACGGCCTGCCTGATGCAACACACGTTTAATCGATCGTATGAACTCATTGTACCTAGGAAGCTCGCAATGTCATGAAACTCGCATACGAGTTCTTGCCCCATCTAAATGGGGCCTAAGTCAAGTTTCGACACACTGATAACTGATGAAGTGGAATTCACTTCTTTGTGGTGACAGCATAAGAATTTTCACAAGTAGGATTTAGGTTATTTGATTATTTGGTAACCCATAGAAAAAACAGATTTGAAAATTACGTGTATTTTTAGTCAACATTGAAAACACCGAGCCAGGGTATATCACTTGGCATGAGTTTTGGAAAAACGTCAATATCTCGAAAACTAAGATATTTTTACTAAAGTCAAAACGTGTTAAACGTGCCTTTTTCGTATTGACGTTGGTTTTCTTTTTAGGGACTTTTGTTCGCCGTCAACTTCAGTCGCACTAAACATATCAGATAAAAAAAATTGGATAATACCTAATGGTATAACTAATTGCTCAAATACCACCAAATCAGATGAGAAATTTACGTTTTCCATTTCTAAATTACACTCTTGACGTCAAACGGACGACAAACTCTTACACGCTTGGTTCTCATACAAATTGACGACTATGTCCTATCTCGATATATTTCTGTGGTTCCCCTCTATTATTACTGTTCCCAGTAATTATTGCATTAGACCGGCTAATGAGCCATAACTGTGATGTTCCCACACAATACGTCGAGAGGTAGATCTATTGGGCATTTTCCTGCTAATGTTTACCGCAATCTGCTAGGTGAGCGTTCATTTTACTAACAAGGAAAGGTACCCAACTGTCCGGCTCCGGGTGTTCTTTTTAGGAAAATAAATATGACTGAGCCTATATAACGAAACACGTGTGTAGCTGTAGCTACCATATTGATTGACGCTGCGCTGCACAGAAACCGGAACACGTTCTGACAAGAACGTTTCCGATTAACGTCCGTGGGAAACAGCACAGCAGTAGCGATTGTCGGACCGGGTGGTTGGCCGTGGCGTTCCCTGGGGTCGAACCATGTCGCTAGCAAGACCACCCTGAGACTGTGGAAACTTTGGCGCTACATACTTTTATATTGTAGCCAGAATTCGAAACGCCCCATCGCGTGATGATCGTATGATCTTATTGCCATCTTGTTTTAATATACTGTAAATGATTGAAATAGCGAATCTCACTTGTCTGTACATATTCTAGTTGTAAGTGAAAATTTTAGTATAAGTATAGACCTATTTTTGTAAATAAATTATTCCGATTCCGACACGCATCTGAGTTTCTATTTAATTAGGAGTTACTCTCACCTACAACCAGTCTCTCCTAAACGTGCTTATTATTTTTTCATGTTCTCAAACATACGAGTAATATCAAACCAGTAATTAACTAACAACTTGCTTATTTTTTTTTCTGAGAAGTTGGAGGGTTTAGTCACTTTTCAGTACTTTGGAGGTCAGTTTGTCCCAATAGGTTGAGATTGGGCAGCTAAAAAAATACGTGTCTGTTATTTTAGACTAATCTCTAACATATATCAAAATAAATCAAATCGGAGCCGGACAGTTGGGTACCTACCTTTCCTTGTAAGTACACCTCTCCGTACTGGGAAATTTAATAATATTATTGGGCATTTCTTTTTTCCTTGTACCTACCCAATTAACAAATTGTTAGCGTGATAGCAGCGCGAAACCCCTCAAATTCAGCTTGGGTTTCGGCCGTAGTTCGACCGGATGGCAGCAGAAACCGAAACTATGCCGTAACCTGTTTTTTTGCCGAAACTAGGCAGAAACCGAAATTTCGGTCGGACTCTACAATGGAAACAGGTACAGTCGAGTTTATTTACGTCACACACTTACGGGACAAGAATATCTGAACACGACCCTATTGTCAGGAGCATAAAAGCGTGTTCAGATATTTTTGCTCTCATAAGAGAACAAAAAATATATGTGTAGATGTAAATAAACTCGACTTTACCTGAAATACAAAGACCTTTGGGTAGTAATTTATTAAATTCCTCCATTCTCTGTCTGTCGAGGGTATGAGGGTCAGGGCCGTCTTTAACCTATTGGAGGCCCTGGGCATATTAGGATAATGGGGCCCCTATGACTTTGTATTTGATCTGAGGGGGGCCAAAGTTCCCACTGGGAAAGAGGGGTCTGATGAGGGTACCCAGTAGGTTCCCTCATACCCTCGACAGACAATGGTTGACCGAGCGAGCAAAGCAAGTTTACCATAGTTATGCAGAAAAAGACCAGAGGCGAGTTTCGTATTGGTACTTGGATTATGTACGCAGTTAAGCAGAAAGTTTAGTTTTACGCCTAGGTAGGTACAGTTTAGTAAAATTGCTGGGAAACTGAAGGTTTCTCAAACTGCTTTTGTAACCAGCCAATTTCGTACAAATTTGACTCAACTGATTTTCCCCTACATTTTCCAGGATTCCCTGACATATCACTTGTCCTGGACAAATTGACAGTGGAACACAATCATCCCGGATGATGATCCCAAGCCAATGCTTCAGGTGGGGGGTTCGGAACTTTAATGAGGTCACGAGAAACACCCATGTTGTATGTTACCCTCGTATGTACAGTCAGCGACAAAATATCTACATGTTTTTTTCACCTTTTCCCGTTACAAGAAAGTGGATCTACTTACATCCGACACAGTCAGTAAAATGTAGGTACCTAAAGTTGACTACACACTTCCTAATATCTTTGTATTCAATGACCAAAGTTCAGTCTGTCTGTCTGCCAAGATCCTTTATCTCGGGAACTCGTATCGGGTACCGAGTTGAAAATAAAACCATATACTCAAGTCTACGGTCCCTTTAAGCTGTGAAAAAATCAAACTTCTCAGATAACGTGAAAAAAAGATACGGCCGTTTATGCCGCAAAAAACGTAAATTTCGACACTCTCAAGGAAACCAAAATTCAAAGTATAATACTACTTTCCTCTGACTTAGATCCTAAAACTATGAAATTTGGCAAGTAATATCATTTTACACTACGAGTATACAGAAAAATCTGAAAACTATACATTTTTAATTAAATCATAAAAAATAGACTACTAAGTGAATCAAAATATACACAGCACTTTAATATAATGTACCTACAAATTTGTCCGGAACCCTCGGTGGGCGAGTCCGACTGACACGGACTTCACTTTAATGTAAGTATACAAGGCTTAAAACGTTTTGCATTAGAATTGTTAACGTGACAAAGTAAATTCTGAATGTTTCGCTGCCATATCGGCATCGATTGCGAGGGTTACCATTCCATTAGTCACCCACAAGCATCCGACGAGTGGGCAGACTAACCATAACAATAAACAATGTCCCGGAGAAGTGATTTGCGTACATTGTACACGCTACACCATTTTTCAGGGAACAGTATTAAAAGTAAGAAAGAAAAGTAGGCGCACTTCGCTCCTTTAGCAAAGTATAAAGACGAATAAGTTTTTGGAAGTCGGTATTTATTTTTTGTTTTAAAAATTTACTTAATTTTTTAATTTTTAGTGGCGATGGAAAAATATTGTTTTCTATTTAGTTAATAGAAAAAAATCCAAATCGGTCTAGCCGTTTTCAAGTAATCGGTGAACAAACCTACATAAAAATTGCTCTTTGTTTTGAAGTCGGTTAAGACTGGAAACTTATTTCTAATAAGAAATGGACGAGAAACCAAGAAAAATACCAAAATCGCTCTATGTGTGTCTATGATATTTGAAGTGTTCCCTCGATTTCTCCAAGATCGCATCATCAGATCCTGATTTGGTTGCAATGGGACCACCTCGGAGGTATAACCTTTAAAATAAAAAAGAATTTTCCAAATAGGTTCAGCCGTCTTCAAGTAATCGGGGAAGAAATCTAGATACAAATTTACCCTTTGTTTTGAAGTCGGTTAACACTAGAAACTTGTTGCTAATAAGAGATGGACGAGAAATTACGAAAAATACTGAAATCGCTATATGTGTGCCTATAATATTTGAAGAGTTCCCTCGATTTCTCCAAGATTCCATCATCAGATCCTGATTTGGTTGCAATGGGACCACCTTGGAAGTCTACCCTTTCAAACAAAAAAAAAATTCCAAATCGGTCCAGCCGTCTTCAACTAATCGGTGAACAATCACACAAAAAAAAACATTCAGACGAATTGAGAACCGTCCTTCTTTTGGAAGTCGGTTAAAAAGTAGTCCAACTTCGTAACGCACATTTTCGATGCTTCAAAATAAAAAAAGATACGTAACAAACAGTACAAATCTTTACTTTTTCTTAATATTGATAGACTTGTACTGTTTGTTACGCTTTTTTTTATTTTAAGCATTAAAAATGCCCTGATAATGGCAACATTGACTTTCTTAGCTACTTATATTTCTACCACATTTTTGGTGTTGCTGTCGCAGCCAACTGGTTTAATTAGCCATTTGGTTAACTGCCTAGCATTTTCACTAAACTACGACCCGCTAGCAGGTCGACGAAGGGCTTCTATTTCTGCTCTGACGGACACAAGCTGACTAACAACTCTAACCTAAAATAAGGAGTGTGTTTAATGAAAAGGCTAGGTAGTTAACCAAATAGCTAATTAAGCTAGTTGGCGGCGACATTATATCCTAGAATACGCAACAATGATAATGCTAAATTATTAATGCACCGTATACTCTACTGGCATACTCGCACTGCGTCGTAATGGCCGGGTGCGAAATGCGATATTTTCCTTATAAATAAACAGTAAATCACCCTCGCGTTGACGTATTAAACCGCGCTGAGTCTTGAAAGATAATCCCTACATTATTAACATGACATTTGTGGATTAAAGTGCATATTGCGGTGGGTGGATATGGGATATCTGTTAATGACATGATAACGTGTTTCCTTATAGAATACTGGCATTTATACCCGTTATTCCCGTTAATCTCCCAAGGGAACTCTTTTGACGTGATAACGTCTTATAATTCGATGGAGCCGGCTGCACGCACGAAAAAGTGTGACGTCATAGGCCGTTACCTTGCAGGGTCGTTACCTGTCAAATAGGTACTTTATATTATTCCAGCACTAAAGTCGTTAAGACGATAGTTTCTTACAAATTGTTAATAAAATAGCCCTTATTCCCTAAGATACGGCTGTCAAAAATCTCTATTGAATGACAAGAGACCAGTGGCGGATTTGCCCTAAGGCCTAGTAGGCCCGGGCCTAGGGCGGCCAGATATTAGGGGCGGCCAATCGTGACAAAAAATCACTGCTGCTGCTGAGAAAAGGGCGGCTGGTACTCAAGTCGAAGTCGAGGTCGAAGTCAAAGTCAAAGTCAAAGTCAAAGTCAGGGTCAAGGTCAACGTTATCACGTTCGACTATCGTCGGTAAACCGACTTTACAGACAACCGATTTTTTTGAAATATAAAGTATCTTATGTTTCAAGACTTAGCTAGTGCCACCGCGTACGACGCTACTGGTCTCGGGTTCCAATCCTGGTAAGGGCAAATATTTGTGTGATGAGCACGAGTATTTGTTCCTGAGTCATGGATGTTTCCTATCTATTTAAGTATGTATTTACCTATATAAGTATGTATATCGTCGCCTAGTACCCATAGTACAAGCATTGCTTAGTTTGGGACTAGCTTGTCCCCCGACATTTATTTCTGTGCATCCAACCCACCATCCACCCCAACGGCCATCAGTTCTGCGAGCAATGTGCCCTGCCCATTGCCACGTAAGGTTTGCAATGCGTTTGGTTCTCGAGTGGCGACCACGTACCGGAAGACGAAGTGTTGGCAGGCCTCCCACAAGGTGGACCGACGATCTGGTGAAAACCGCGGGAAGCCGCTGGATAATAGCAGCACAAAGCCGACAATCGTGGAGATCCTTGGGGAAGGCCTATGTCCAGCAGTGGACGTCTTTTGGCTGAAAATGATGATGATGATGATAAACCCACCATCTCATTAATAGGCAACCCGAAGAACTAACTTGCAAACTCATTACAGAAACTCAGGACTTTACCTAAGTATTCCGTTAAAGACGCTGAGAGCCTAACGTTTCCCTAATTCCCTTTGAACCTCAGGCGTTTATGAAGTTCAAATCGAACACAAACTTATATCGTGTTGCTTTTAATATTCGTTTTGAGGCTATGTGTATTTGTGTGAATGTATGTATGTAACAGTGGCGTGGCGTCCATAGAACCCGATTCCCAACGGCTTGCCTACTTTTTAAAGCATATATGACTAGAGTATCTACTACTCCTGAAGAAACAGTAATCCAAATCTGCTCCAGCTTTACTAAGATTATATTTGATGCCACACCACTGGTATGCAAACGCTTTATTGCCCATAAATCATTCAGAAACAGTCATAGAATAAGTACGGGTAGCATTTAAAGGCACATAAAAATAAATTAAAATTTGTAATAGTGTTAAAAGTAGCCGAGCTTATTGGACATAAAAAAATCTTCTACCTTTTTTCCTTTTTTTTTAAGGGCTCCGTAATGGGACTTTGAGAATTGAAAGTAGGGCTCTATTATATCGAGTGGGGGATGAAATGAAAGGGCTTGATTTGTAAACTTACATATTGATCCTGATCATCCTGTCTGAAATCCTGTTCTCATGATGGGATTTACAATACAATACAATATTCTTTATTGTGCACCAAAAACAAACATCTAAAACAGCATATTAAATGGTGGACAACATGCGGTCTTATCGCTAATAAGCGATCTCTTCCAGACAACCAACACAAATTTTACAAAGGATTGAGGGTATCATAACTCCTCAGATATTATAGACACATGTGTACCAATTTCTGTATTTTTAATTGTAGTTTTTCGTGAACTTGCTAGTATCGTTAATGCAATGTTTGAATTGTTAAGTATATAAGATACTCGTACATTTCTACGGGGTGAATCCCGTAGAAAATGTAGAATTGAATATCTCCTTCATTTGCGAAGGCTGTCGAAAAACCCCGCTCATTTGCACGCGGCTAATCTGCGTTAAGCCAGATTTACCGAATAATGAGACGCGAGGTGGCAGACTGCGAAAAAATCTCCCTATAAAATGCTTTTGCCCTAAAGGCGATTCGAGTTTTCCATACAAACCAAAAAACGGTAATAGGCTACTAGACTCGGATCAAATTTGGTGCAATAAATGATTATTTTCTGTAGTAACTTTGGAAATCATGGTGGGGGAGGCCTTTGCCCAGCAGTGGGACACTATGATAGGCTAGCAAGATTACGTGTTTGATCAAAACTCGTTACTTACTTTCACAACCCACATAATTTTAAAGGAATAGCTATATTTTTAAATCTCCTATCATATCATAAAAATCGACAAACTTTTCCATTTTTACGATGAAAATTATAGTCGTCGTAAAACTCGCAAACTTTGTTGATACTTCAGAGGTAGGCATGTCAGTTACTTGAGAGACAAAATTTATGTTCTGTTAAAATCATTGTTTACACGTTCGCCGGCGGCACCCAAATTATGGAATGTACTAGAATGACAGTAAAATTTCCCCATACCTATGATCCTATAGAACTACAGCAGTAAGCACGCGTTGCATCCGTGTGAGTCAGAGTTAAACTCGAGTTGAGTTTGAATGAAAGAGACAAACTTATGCACTTGACAACGATAGTGAGTGAAAACTAAATAATCATATCATATGATTGGTTATCTGACAAGGAAAGGTACCCAACTGTCCGGCTACGATCTGATTTATTTTGATATATGTTAGAGAGTAGTCTAAAATAACAGACACGTATTTTTTTTAGCTGCCCAATCTCAACCTATTGGGACAAAACTGACCTCCAAAGTACTGAAAAGTGACTAAACCCTCCAACTTTTACAGAAAAAAAAATTAAGCAAGTTGTTAGTTAATTACTGGTTTGATATTATGTTTGAGAACGTGAAAATATAATAAGCACGTGTTTCGTTATATAGGCTTAGTCATATTTTCCTAAAAAAAACACCCTCAAACGGTTCACACTTTGCAGTGTGCTATCTCCTTTAGTTAACAGACAAAACCTTGAAGTATGCCAGTCGTATCCAATAACCTGATACCCGAATTAGAGGAGCCGGGAAGATGGGTCGCTTTTCACACCGTTTTATTTTGTTTATTACGAATAACGATTATAGATACAAAGACCAAGTACATAGAAAAATTAAACGGAACCTACTAGCCACGGCTACACAAAAAGGGAACCCGCGGTTTTGCCTGCATTATTCTCATTATTATCCCAAGGGAACTCTTTACCAGGATATAAAGTATCCTGTTTCAATCCAGGATTTGGTCTATTTGCATGCCAAATTTCAGCTAAATCCATTCAGTTGTTACTGCATTATTTAGTTACAAACATCTAACTAAACATCTTCACAAATCCCACTAATTCCATCCCATCCCACTAATATTATAAATGTGAAAGTTTGTGAAGATGTTTGGATGTTTAGATGTTTGGATGTTTGTTACCCAATAACGGGGTAACAACTGGATGGATCAAGCTGAAATTTGGCATGTAAGTAGACCAAGTCCTGGATTGGAACATAGGATACTTTATATCCCACTAAATAGTTCCTTTGGGACAATAACGGGAACAACGCGGGCGAAGCCGCGGGAAAATGCTAGTTTAAAATTCTTATTAGCATTCAAGTTGGCATTTACTGGGACAGATTGATTATTTTTGTCAATTTACAGACTTACTTCAAAGGTCAAACCAAAAACAGCCAACTAATCAAGGAAAACAATTTACAACACATGAATAACCAGATATGTTGTCTGCTTGTCTATTTACCTTACAGAAGCAATCAATATTGTCACCCACAAATGGCCCAGAATAAAACATGAGTTAACACGTGGTTGTGTATCTTGGATTAATTAGGTATAGGGTCAAGGGGGAGGAGGCCACGGGAGCTTATAGAGATAGGTTCGCTTTTGTACATAAACATTGTTCTTTGCATTGTTTCTGTGTGATTTTATGTGCAATAAAGTGTTTACATATATACAGTCAAGGAATTTAATATCCTACCCTTTTCATTGAAATGTTGTTAAGCATTCACGATGCATTAAGGTCGAAATTTCTATTTCAGTAATAGTATTTAAATGTCAATACGTATTATTTGTCACTGCACCGATAGATAAACCTCTTTGCGAAGTCATTTGCTCATCCAATTACGAATACGTGTCAGTTGGTGTCGAGAAAATTTTAAAATAATTCCGAATCCAGACTCCGGAAAGTCTACGGCAAACGACGATAATCTAAATTTCGTTATCTGTTTTCCTTTCATTCGAATATTGCAAGAGCGAGAAAGATGGACTTTCTTCGAATTTCGATTCCACGGTTGTTGTCCTTTTTTTGTAGTGCCTTGACGTTCCAAATTTCAGTTCACCATGTCAACGTTGTTAATCTGTTACCTAGTTACTGACACAAAACAATGCGCGTGATATGTCAAAGTAACGTCGTATTCTAGCTAGCTCTTATGGTGACAGTATGCTATACGATATTGGACCTTAGGTGGGTTGGAAATTAAATTCCTTGACTGTACATACACATAAATGGCTCTGTGCGCAGTATGTAATGGAGGTACAGCACATAATGGTGTGCCGATATCGGCAATTTCCTATAGAGGATTTTCCAAAATGGTAACTCAAAATCTCTGAAAATTTCTAGAAATTTCTGAGAACTTTCTTAACTCTTTGGAATCTTTCTGCACATCAAAAGGTACAGTAAGGTACAGTCTACTTCTTCAGTGTGCCATATCCTAACGGGTGTCGGCGAACATCAAGCGAAAGTCTTCTTTATTTTTACCCGACTGCGGCGAAGCCCAAAGGAGGGTTATTTCAAGAGTGGTAGCGTCTGCAGCACCGGTCCAACCCCTGATCTTCTCACAGCATTATGCTCCGGGTCTTCCTCTACCTCTTTTTATCTGACTGCGGCGAAGCTCAAAAGGCGTTGTGGTGTATATATGTATGTATGTATGTCCGTTCCTATGTCTGCTCGGAACTACTCAACGACGCACCCGATTTTGTTAAATGACACATCATTAGATTCGTGTTGATGGCGCGAGTGTCACCGGGTACCAGAAACTCGTAAGAAAAGCAAAATGGCGGATTGATGCATTTTTTACCGCAGTCGGTTTTTTTTAAAGTAAAAATGTGATTATTTCCTTCTTTTTTTAAGGTACAGTAAAGTCCAAAAATCTAAATGCGATCCAGGACAAAATGGCCTTGGAAGACTGATCGGGATCGGGATAAGACGAGGACAAAGAAAACCTTTAGCGGTTTAGGTATAGATGTAGTCAATAATGTTTGGCCATCGTTAAAACTCGGAGCCCAATCGAATACGACTAGATCCTAAAAGAATCAAGCACTGTATTAACATGTTTAATGTTTATGTTCATTCAAATGAAACTTTTTTGTATTTATACGTACTCTTTTACTTGTTAGTTGAATAGATTATAAGATTTCAGCCTAACATGGTCATTCGCATAATAATAACGTTAATGTTTGTATGTTTGTATTTGTGAGAGCCGATATTTCAGCACTGTTGCAAGTGCACTCGTCAACGGGAGTAACTGACGTGCTGCGTTGACGATGTCGCTTGCAACAAACATACATGGTAAATACCCCATTGAATAGTACTCGTAGTTTGAAAAATATAACAAAATGTTTTAATTATGCACCTTACGGGTCGGTGTGAGCGGCGGCCAGGTGATTGATCACGCTGCGAGCTAATTACGGGACAGTCGGAACGAAACATAAATTACTTGGCACTCTTGAGTCGACTGTACCCGCCCATCAGGACTGATCTCGGCTGTTCTACAAATAAATGATTCTTTACGTAATGAGGACAAACACACTGTGTCAGTCCTCGTTATGAAAAACATATTTATAGGGTCGAATTATTAGGCCTACTTGTATTTATTACACGAAAGCATAATATCATAACTTAGATAAAATAGTTTATACTAGCATTTTCCCGCGGCTTCGCCCGCGTTGTTCCCGTTATTGTCCCAAAGGAACTCTTTACCGGGATATAAAGTATCCTATGTTTCAATCCAGGACTTGGACTACTTGCATGCCAAATTTCAGCTTGATCCATCCAGTTGTTACCCCGTTATTAGGTAACAAACATCCAAACATCTCAACATCCAAACATCCTCACAAACTTTCGCATTGATAATATTAAGTGGGATATTTAAATTTAAATAAGACATCAATAGGACTTGTAAATATATAAGATATAAAATATATGTATGTAGTTGCGTAGTTTTAAAGATTTAGCATACATAGGGATATAGGGAATACGGACAGAGAAAGCGACTTTGTTTTATACTATGTAGCGATACCACGAAATGAAATAGAAAATATATCATTATTTTCCATCACTAAATTACGCTTTTGGCGTCAAATGCCAAGCGAAAAACGCTACACGCTTGGATCCCATACAAATCGACGAAATAGGTTATTTCTATCTGGATATATTTCTGTGGTGGAAACGCAGCATTCAGTGTATCACCTCCTTTAGATTTAAAATGCCTAGGCCCGCTAATTGCCATAATTAGGCCTAGGTATTCTGTACCTGTAAGGATGGGGTTTTGTACAAGGTAATTATGCGGCTGTTAGACCTTAGCTAATTAATTCACATTTCAGCTTAATGTGTCTACTATCTTCTTATAATTATGCTGATATGTCCCCGCCAACTAGCTCAATTAGCCATTTGGTTAACTGCCTAGCCTTTTCATTAAACTGTTAGGTTTGTTAGCCAGCTTGTGTTCCTCAGATCAGAAATAGAAGTTCCGCGCAGCGGGGCTTCGTCAACCTGTTGGCGGGGTCATAATTTAGCGAAAATGCTAGGCAGGTAACCAAATGGCTGATTAAACCAGCTGGCTGCCACAGGTACATGCCCGAAAGGAACACTGAATAGTGAATGTTGATAAATGTATATGATGAATCATGATTAAATTACATTAGCCAAAAATATTTGATTGTCAGAATAAGTTCGCAGAGAGGGCGCTAGTTGGGTCATTCTCATTTTTGTGCACACAGTCCTTTAATTTCTCTAAACCTTCGACCTAACCGTCATAATTTCATAAATTCTTTTTATCATATGGATGAGTGAATTAATGATAAGTAGTATTAATTTTTTTTATCAATTAGAAAGAGTAACAACGCCCACGGCAGTGACTATGTGCACAAAAATGACAATGACCCAGTTTATACTGGATCTTTTTGAGGTTGGTTATGAAATGCAGACAGTCGTTAGTAGATCAAATAGAGGAAATATGAAGTTGAAAGATGGAATGTCTGGCTTCCTTGAAAATGTAAGGACCTGTGCTGGTCTCTGCGAATTTATCATGTAACGCTCAATGTTTGTTAATAATCTACGACCAAAGGTGATCAGGGACCCAAACGTAATGTATTTTATGCCGCACCTAGCCATAAAGTGACTTTTTCCGCACGCTGCGCGGACGGAAAAAGCCGCTTTCTGGCCAAGTGTAGACATAAAATAATGTACAAAAAGGAAAAAGGGCCGCAAACTTCTGCGATCTCGGCCTTTCTTTGTATTACCACCCTAGTTGTGTAATGTACTATAAACCTTCCTGATCATGTAATTAAAAAAATACAGCATCGCAAGAAAGAAGGCTAGCGACCTGGTTCGACCCCAGGGAACGCCACGGCCAACCACCCAGTCCGACTATCGCTACGCCCAGGAGGGGTTGCGAGTTAGTCCGTGTCAAAAAAAAAAAAAAAAACGTCGCAAGAGTCGTGATACAGTATCGATACAGCCGCGATGCAGCATCGATGCAGTCGCGATGCAGCATCGATGCAATCGTGGGCTGTAGAATGTCTGTGGACGTTAGGCAGGTAGCACACGGCGACTTTTTGTAGCGATGCAGTCGCGCGTTCATTCGCGTTTGTTAATACGACAAGGAGGCTCTTGCGATTCAGTAGCACTTTCACGATAGGTAGGGGAGACCGGGTATGGTTGTCTCACGGGTTGGTTGTCACAGCAGCCATTAAATAATACGAAACGAAGGAATAAGTGCATCGATTGGTGAAGTAGGGAAGGAGGTGAAGCTCTTGCGATCTTTTAACACCGAGCGATGCAATTATTCCTTCGTTTCGTATTATTTAATGGCTGCTGTGACAACCAACCCGTGAGACAACCATACCCGGTCTCCCCTACGCGCGACTGCGTCGCTACAAAAAGTCGCCGTGTGCTACCTCCATTATTCACAACTTCGGCGTCCAGCTTGTCCCAAATATAATTAGACTAGATTTTCCCGCGGCTTCGCCCGCGTTGTTCCCGTTATTGTCCCAAAGGAACTCTTTACCGGGATATAAAGTATCCTATGTTTCAATCCAGGACTTGGTCTACTTGCATGCCAAATTTCAGCTTGATCCATCCAGTTGCTATCCCGTTATTAGGTAACAAACATCCAAACATCCAAACATCTTCACAAACTTTCGCATTTATAATATTAGTGGGATTACAGAACAAGTAATAGTACTACGTACAGAAGTTTCTATTTCTAACAAAACTGGCGTTCGGGTTCGACCACCGGACGGAACGCACCGCATCCGACCGTCTCTCTCTATCTCATAACGCGTGCTCTTTCTGGTCACTGGCTAAGCCCCCAAAGCAAAATTTGGTACTAGTACCCGCGGCGAAATCGCGGAGTGAGCCACTCCTGACAATACATTAAATAAAAACTAAAACATCCGTCGAACTGAAAGCTTCGCTCTTTTTGAAATCCAAAAACTGATTTTATACTACTCACTTGCAAAAGCAAAATAAAATTGAAAACCCCGAAAAACCCGTATTTCGATTGCACAAGATAAAACTGCGCCCGATCACCGTCAGCAAAAACAGCCGAACGAATGAAGACAAGCGTACGCCGCTTTTTTACGTAATCTGCTATCGCTACCAGGCTTACTCGATTAATAGACATACACAAAGGAAGACATATCTTAATACATTGGGATAAAGTCTAGAGATGCTTGAAGCAATCGTTACACTAGTGTAGAGGTCGGGAAACTTGTAGACAAAGAGCCAGATATCGGAAAAATATCGATTTTTTGGAAACTCAAAAGCCGCAGTTTTCTGTTTCACGATTTTATAGTTCTGTACCCAAAGGTTGCCAACGGAATGGTATTACTAAACCTCCGCTGTCCGCCTGTCCGTGCGTCACAGGGCACAAACTTTTGAATCGTAATGGGGTCAATTGCAGAAAAAATGTACCTTTTACTTTTTTGTCTGATCATACAGCATTGCCATGATCAGACAAAAAAGTAAAAGGTAAATTTTTTCTGCAATTGACCAAATAGGTAGATACCTACTTGATAATATTCACAGAATATGTATTTTTATTGTCGTTACAACATTAAATAATAAAATTTGTATAAATTTACAAATGAAACGGGGTCTCTATACGAGAAACGTGTTTTTTGGCGTCATTTTGGTTGATTGGTGGTACGGAACTCTTCGTGTGCGAATCCACAGAAAGACTTATCTTGTATATGGATCCCCTTTAATTTTTATTTTATTATGTTTTTATTACTTGTCGTAATTCGGTGAAAATTTCAAGTCTCTACCTATTACAGTTACAAAAATACTGCGCTGTGACAGACGGACGTGGTCGGAGAGCTGAGTCTTAAGAGGAAACAGGGGGGCAGTTTTTCCATACAAACGTAGTCCCCTGTTTCCTCCCTGGATAATGCCAGTAGAGCAATCATTTTTTGTCCAAAAATCTATGGCTACTATTGATATGTTCCTATGTTTTCCTTTTTACGATAAATTGATTCTCAAAAGAGATATTTAACCTTCAAAAACCTAAAAAAAAGCCAGATTTTCCGCTATGTTCACACATCCAGAAAACAAATTTGACTAGATTATTAAAAAAAAAGGAAAACATAGGAACACGGCCAAAGCATTTCTTTAATGTTTAATGAAAAAATTAGTTAAATAGGTTAAGTTTTGGGGAAGAAATCAGGGGACTACGAAACGTTGTTTTCATGAAATTTTAAAAGGTATTTTCGGTCCAAGCTGCATTTGTCTCTATCGCGCTCTGCAGGTGAGAGGCGGGCAGTGCGGGATAGTGACACATTTTACAAATACCTAATTTTCAATTAATACTGTTTCCTCTTAATAATAAGGTTCCGTGCGGAACCCTAAAAACTGGCCAAGTGTGAGTCAGGCTTCCACACAGATTTCCGTACTACCGCTTATTATGTACTATATGTTCGCCAACAATATACCGGGTGTGGCCTGTAATACGAGCAAAAAATTAAACCGTAGGTTCTACTCCTCAAACTAGACAACTTTTATTCAGAGACTTTTAAAAATAACTTGTGGTTTGATTTTTAGCACACTTTAAAGTTTATCCGAACACGCAATGTATTGCGAAATTGATTACGTCTGTAGGGTGACAAGATTGACAAGCAATGTCAATTAGACGGATTTTGATGTACATTGAAAATACTAATTACTTTGTATGAAAAAGAGACAATCTAAGGACTACATATTTTTAAAAAGTGGTTGAACAAAAGTTTTATTATTTGAGGGATAGAATCTACGGTTTAATTTTTTGCTCGTATTACAGGCCACACTCGGTATAGTTTTTTATAAGCTTTCATTTACAGTACGATTATTTCCACTTTGACACTCGGGATGTCTCGGTTTTAATAGTAAAGGTTCGTGTTTTCACATAGGGTATATAAAATCCTAGAATTTACTCACATAAAATATTCAAATATATTTAATATACTTTATATGAAAGAAACATTTTGTCTCTTCATTGGTTTTGGTTTTTTTTAGGTTAAATCCTATTAAAATAGAATGATACAGAAGTCAAAGTAGGTGGCAAAATTGAGGGCGCTTACTGGGTTCTCCGGTGGACGAGTGGTTGAGTCGCTGGGCCGGAAATCCAGAGGTACCGGGTTCGATTCCCGATCTGGACACAGGTGAGTGCCATTTATTTTTCTATGTACTTTGATTTCTTGTATCTATATAATGTATATTTTATATACCTAATTAATAATCAAAGATCGGATCTTGGGTGCAATTTGCGGTATATGACTTCATACGTTATACAGGAACATGGATGTTCCTCGGGATTTTAGGGATCAACTTAGCGTCAATTTTCGACTTCGTCAAAGTCTTCACAAAATCTCAAATTGACAAGAATTTGATTTTCACCTGAGACTTTCAGAAATAAAATACACGATATGGTATGCATAAGGGTAGGGTTAATTTAAATCAAGCCACTTCTGTGTTATTCATAGGTCTACGGTAAAAAAAACGTCATTGTGGCAGGGGGATCTACATTACTGTTTTAGGCTGTTAAGTGCTCACTATGGTGTTATGAATATACAGCAATGTATCTCGTGTCATTTTCACTTCCGATATCTCCGGATTATTGTCGAGAATTACCGAGTGTCAAAGTGGAAATGTTCTTTATGCCACACCTGGCCATTAAGTGGCTGCTTTCTGGCCAAGTGTGTCTACAATTATGTACACAACTCGGGAGGTGATAAAGAAAACCCTCGATCGTATATTTACGTCCCTCGTTTACAGCTCGGGCCGCAAACATCTGCGATCTCGGCCTTCCTTTGTTTTACCACCCTAGTTGTGTAATGTACTATACTGTAACTTGGTTCGTATGTAAGTATCTGTTACTGAAATTACTATAAAAATGTTACAAAAACATTAGAAGAATTTTATTTTCACGTGCAGGCCCCTAAAGGCAACGGTTTAACCTCAGGACATTTAAAGGTTCCCTCCGCTCTCACCTAACAATGGCCGTTAAAAAAACATTAAAAAATACTTTTCGCGCAGCTTCCGCCATTACTGCGCGCGGGGCACGCTCGCCAACGCCGCGTTCGGTGTACTTTGTTCACGCAGTAGAAAAGGACGTAAGTACTACGTTTTGTTAGAAATGGAGATTACTGACGGTTCAGGAGTTGTATAAATCTACTATAAGGGGCTCAAATTTGGCCTATTTTTCAATTCAAATTCAATATCTTTATTTCAGACGAACGTCCATAGTGTTAGTTACAATTTTTGAACTTATCCTATGTTAGTTTAACTGACAAACAAAAAAATATTCTTAACTTTAAAAGTAATTCATTCAAATCATAATAATTTTGAAAATAAAAATGTATGTTAATAATAATTGTATTTTTGACCCCCCCTCCCCCTTGGTGATAGTTGGTGATTGTTACGCTAAACCCCCCCCCACCCTTCATCTAAGATCACGTGTAACTAAATGATATTTGGGTAAGTAACTACGCTTAGAAAATATTTTGGTTTTGGCTTTCTCATTGTGTAAAAAAATTACACGTGATGTCTTCTCGGACCCCCCCTCATCGTGATCATTCGTGATATTTTTCTGACCCCCACCCCCCACCCCCCTATAGACGATCACATGATTTCTGGACGAGCCCAAGTCAGTAAAACGCAATTTTGGGCAATTCCATGAAAATGTAACGGAAGTTACCATTTCATCGCGCGTTTATTTATTTGTGGCGTAAAGTATTAATTTCAATCTAGATAAGTATAACTTTAATCTCTAGGTATATTGACACCTGAATTTGCGCATCCAGTGAAGAAACACGAGAAATTGGTAACTTACGTTACCTACTCTCTGTCGTGGAATCATAAAAGGGGCTCCGAAAACGACTGACATACATGATGAACATACTTCAAGCATTTAAAAGAGAAGTAGCCAAGGGCCTTAAAATAAATAGCCGGACGGAGGCTCGCCAACAGAGAACTGAAGCCATTTCTAATGCGCCGGCTGCTTGTACTTACGAGCCGCACGCACACATCAACTAGTTTTTTCCTATTGCGAGCAGCATGCACACATAGGTAGCCGGCCGATTAGACATGCTGTTCCTTGTTAGCGATGCTCCGTCCGGCTATTTATTTTAAGGTCCTTGGAAGTAGCTATTTATGTGAGCCTGGTGAAATCTTACATGAGGATCTTGTTTTAGTCCTTTTTATAGTATCGTAATAATCGGAAGGAACGCACCGGATCCGACCGTCTCTCTCTATCGCATAACACGAGCTCTTTCTGATCGCTGGCTTAGCCCCTCCGCGCGCTTAAATTTGGTACTAGTTAGTGGGCATTTCACTAGAAATATGTCTGCGACTGATTCATCTATCTCCATACATTTAGTATGAAAAAGGGTCAGATGAATGAGGTGACCGCAGACATATTTCTGGAGAAATGCCCTAGTACGAAATCGCCTCTTCTCCTGTTATGACACATTAGGGCCTTATCACACTGACAAATATCGATCGCGCCGCGACAAGTTTTGTATGAAAACGCACTGGCAACTTGCTCGCAAGCCCCTTAAAATCTATGAAACTCAATAAACAAACAATCTAAAGCTAGTGCACTGCAAACTAAATGCACCGTTAAACCGGCTCGTAAAGCACTCCGCTGCGATTTATAGGCTGTGCAGCGCTTATGCACCCAATCGCTTTAAACAACTTCGGGGAAATAAATGTAAGTAAAAACCATCATTCTTGAGAAATCCCACGAATTCACGTTAATTTTCTACCCTTTTAACTAGAGATGGGTAGTCTCGGCTCCGATGAGTGTTTCGAATGATTAAATCCGGCTCTGCTTCATTGCAATATTATACAGGGTGTTAGGTAATGAATGGATAACCTGTGAACTGGTGATAGTAGGCACTTAGGTCTGCCAAAAAAGCTATAATGTAGGTTTAGCAAAAGTGCCACCGTAGAACCAGCGGTAGCTGGAGAAGTCGAGTTCTTAAGTAACGACTACGCGTCGGAAGACACAACGGGGGCATGGGAAGAATTGAGGGAACTCGACAATCAGTAATTTTTTTTCTAAGTAATTCATGCAATGTTTCAACCAAAATATATGTATAAAAATTAGAGATGGTCCGACTACGGATTTTGCCGACTAGCTAGTCGGCCGAATAATCGGTTCTCGATTTGCCGATTAATCGGCCGACTAGTCGGCATTGCCGATCATAGTTATATTAGCTATGTTCGGGTGCAATCTGAAACACCCGGTTCGCTTCGTCTTCCCGCCATTTGTTGTCACGCGTTCGTGTTTTGATTAGTTTTTAATAAAGTTGATATTTTTTTTGTGTTTGAGTAAAGTACGTAAAAATATAAAATAATTAAGAAAAATATGGTTTAATTTCTTCTGGGTTCTATATTCTCCGCTAGGCATAGGCAATAGTGCCGAATATTTGGCATTTTTTGCCCACTAGTCGCAGAGTAATCGCCCGACTACAAATGATGCCGAACAGTCGGCGTTCCCGACTAGTAGGCCTCTAATAAAAATGTCTCATTACTGACCTTGAAGGAATAAATTAACCTTATTACAATTCAGCGACCGAATATCATAATTAGAAAATAACGGGAGTATTCAAATTAATTATCTTCATTTGTTCCGTTATTCTAAAGTTCACATCTAAATTAGTTTCACCAAGCCATTGCAAAAGCTTAAAACTATAGTAACGTTAGAGCAAAAGCCCTAGCCTCGGGGGAGAGCCTGAACAAGAGCCTTAATTGAACGCTACCGACTCTACCGCACACACCACCTACATTTGCATAGCTTTATGTTACTATAGCTTTTAAAGTGAGTAATTTAAAAACTATACATATTCTAAGAAAAAAAATAACCATCTTCATAAATTGAATCTTTGAAATGTCATACTGAATTGAAGTAGTTTTTTTACTAATATTTTTATTTTCGAGAGGTTATTCTATAATATAGCACGGAAAAAAGTTGTAAAATAGTCTATTATGCCATACCTGCGGCCAGAAAGTGGCTTTTACCGCACGCTACGTGTACGGAAAAAGCTGCTTTCTAGCCTAAGTAAGTGTAGACATAAAACGATGTACACAATACGGGAGGTAATAAAGAAACCCCAGTTGTGTAATGTACTTTATGCCACACCTGGCCATAAAGTGACTTTTTCCGCACGCTGCGCGTACGGAAAAAGCCGCTTTCTAGCTAGGTGTAGACATAAAATGATGTACACAACACGGGAGGTAGTAAAGAAAGTCCTCGATCGCATATTTACGTCCCTCGCTTGCAGCTCGGGCCGCAAACATCTGTGATCTCGGCCTTTCTTTGTATTACCACCCTGGTTGTGTAATGTACTATTCTACACAAATTAAATCACAGGTACAAACTAGTATTAGCATAAAGCGTCGGCAGTCCTTATATTTTTAAATTTTTCTTGACATAAAATATTCAGGTAACTTTGACCGTCCCCTGGGTCACCCGAACTTTGGCGACAACGGCCGACACTTATACGGAAAGTATTTTCATCACGCCTCCTCTCCTGTAACGAGGTTAAAGGAAATAATGCTAACAAGACAGAAAGGTGAAAGTTGAAGATGTTTCCCAAAGGTTGTCCAGGAAAATATACGGGAGAAAATATATTGAGGCTGAAGGATTTAGGCTTGTATTAATATCGAGAATAACGGGCATTCCAATTTTGCAAAGATGGCACGTTAGGGTCCCGTACCTCAAAGGGCCGGAACCCTTATAGGATCAGTATGTTGTCCGTCCGTCCGTCTGTCAGTCAATACCCTTTATCTCGAGAACGCGTGGAGGTATTGACTGGGAAATAAACTCTATATATTCAAATCTACAGCCCTTGAAGCTGTAAAGAAATCAAACTTCTAAACGGCTGTTTAAACCGCAAAAAATCTGGGGGCACGGTAGTGCCCCCGCCAAATCGAGAAAAACAAAGGCACGGCCGTACCATCTTTTTCTCGAAGCCATTCAGGCCATTTTCAGCCTCCCGTAATTTTGTACTGGCTAAAGCCAGAACCCTGAAATTTCAGGGATATATAGGGCTCAATAAGACTTATATTATATTCTCAATATCATTCAATTTGAACGTGTAGTTTAAGAACTATTGCATGTCAAAGTTCCTTAGTTTTGTCACTGACTCACTCACTGACTGATGATCATCATAATTCTAAGGTACTTCTAGCAGACCTACAAGCTCCAAATTTTAAACATAGTTAGTTTTTAGCCTAACATGTCCTTAAAAACCTAAATATCTTGTAATTTCAGTCAGAACTGCACACATAACTGCACACAGTTTGTAATCCTATACAAATACATGCGATTACAAAGTTAGTTTTGCAGTTCAAATTGAAAAGAATGGATTGGAATGTAATAATTAAAGGAAAGAAATGAGATCCCATCAAAAACATTTCATGTAAAAAGATGCAAGTCTCGCAACGCAACAACAAAAAAGTTTTGAGATGTAAAGTTAAACCAAGTCAGTACCGGGGGGGTATCAACAGAACTTGATTTCCACCGACTTGCTTATTATTTAACCGTGGAGGAACACATTTTACAGATCAAATAATAGGCAAGTCGGTGGAAATCGAGTTCTGTTGATACCCCCCCGGTACTGACTTGGTTTAACTTTACATCTCAAAACTTTTTTGTTGTAGGAGAACTGCGTTGCGAGACTTGCATCTTTTTACATGTAATGTTTTTGATGGGATCATATATTTCTGAAGAATAACCCAAAAGCTCTTAATATAATAAGCCCACGGCAAAGTATATAGAATTAAAGACGAACAAGTAGTCCAACTTCAGCCGTTTAGGAGCGCGCGACACGTATTCACACAGACGCGCGATAGCACGTCTGTGTGAGTGCGATCCATACTGGAGCATTCTCACGCATTCTTATATTTTTGCTTGTAGTGCTTTCGTACACGGCGCGCACACATTCAACCGCGCGATAATCTTGTAAGACGAAAAATTACTGCCATTATACTATGCCCAGGGGTCCTACTAAGTCTCTGATATCAATATCCGTAAATAATCGATATGCAAAAACCACACATGGCACGCGAGGCAGATAGCATCTCATAACGTATTCCACTCTGGTGCCGGGACCAGGGGGCACCATAACTTGGTGATATTAGTTCCGTGCTTTATGCTCGCATGACGATAAATGCTCAGATAAAAATAGACTACGAAAATTTCCCTTTATTTTGTTTATCTTTGCAAGAAATACCAGCGTACGCCTTAACAATGTTTGCGCTGATTTTCCTTTACCTTTCAATTTTTCGTAAAAAAATTTGTAGCGCCATCGTGTTTTTATTGCATATTAAAAATATTTTTTATTCTACAAACAACATCCTGAGCCGCTTTTTTATCACAATATCTGTACCGCTTCACCTGCTTTGTTCCCGTTACTGTCCCAAGGGAACTCTTTACCGGGATATAAAGTATATTTCATTGCAATCCATCCAGCTGTTATGTCGTTATTTAGTAACAAACATCCAAGTCTCCAAACATCTAAACATCCAAGCATCTTCACGAACTTTCACATTTATAATATTTGTAGAATTGTATCGGAAAAGGTTAGTTAATTTACATGAAACTTGATATTAGATGAATTTATGAGTCTAATTTGGATTGATAAATTCCCTCCGGAGTGTTACGTCAAAGTCGTAAAATGTCCAGTGTCGAAATTGCGTCCAGATCGTAAGAAGTCCATATCTTACAGCGTCTAAGTCGTGCCACGTCTTTCCTACTCGAATTACTACTGCGTTACCAGTCTTCGTGACGCCTCAAATTTACAAAAAAACGTTTTTTTTTATATTCATAGACCACGATTACGATTTACGATTTTGACATTCTGCTATACCTGGTTATTTTACGATCTTGACATTCTACTACCTGGTTATTTTACCAACTTGACATTTTCCTACCTGGACATTTTATGACTTTGGCGTAACACTCCGGAGGTTATAAATTCAATAATATTACCAATATACTAAAATAATGAGTTGTATTTTCTCATCTTTCCTGTGGACATCAAAAAGTTAAGGGCTGTAAGTAACGCCAAAATTTCTTGCTGAACCCGAGGCAAAGTGTAATAACTAAATATTTTTACTAAAAAAAACCCGACCGCGGTGCACTTTAAAAGTGCATAAAATCCGCAATTTTGTTTATTTTAACGAAATTCATACCCAGTGACACTCGCGCCATCAAGACGAATCCAATGATGTATCATTTATCAAAATCGGTTGTGCCGTTAAGTAGTTACCAGCGGACACAGGAAAGGACATACATACATACAGGTCAAACACATTACCCTCCTTTGGGCTTCGCCGCAGTCGGGTAAAAACAGACAAGTAGCCTAACTTCGGCCGTTTCGGAGCGTGCGATACGTATTCAAGGTCGAGGCGCAGACAGTGCGATCCGTACTGGAGCATTCTTTTACGCATTCTTAAAACTTGTTTGTAGTGCGTTCGTTCACGGCGCGCACACATACAAGCGCGCGATGTGTCTTTTGTAGTAAGAAAAATTACTGCAATTATACTGTAACTAGACTTTATGCTGAAACGAAGTGATATAGTAATAAAGGGCATTTTTATTTTAAAATCTACGGCTAGGCGAAACTTAAGCTATGTTCAAATACCGTCTAACCTGTCAGTCCGTGACGAAATGTATGGAGTTTGACACTAATCGTCAGTTCTGTGACGACCTGCTAACTGTCAGTTAAGAACGCACTTTAAATAAAAAAGCCCTAAAACGGATTAAATTGCGTATATTACTACATTTTAAGTCGCGACGTTTCGTAATCCTTTTCAGCGTTCGTGGTCGCGGGAAGACTGAGAAAATTATAAATTTCCTCTGTCAAAATTTCTGTTGTGCAAACCTACCCACTTTAAAAAAATACAAATTCAAAATTAGTGTTGCCAGATGGGCCTAATGTGTAAAGATGTTTACGCACATGCACATGTTTAAGTTGTTTTATTACTATGAGTGATAATTGCCGAAGACAATATTACATAGTGATATGTTAACTATAGATAAATCAATGTATTCTGAACGTGAATGTCACAGTGCAAAGATCATATGCAAAGACTATCTCACGTGTTCCAATTAAGGCGCAGAAACGAGGGCTGCAGAAGAATGGCGTCTCGCACGCTCATAATGACGTCACTAATTAGGACTATCCCAGCTCGTTACGGGACACTATGCTCGGGGCTCTGAGACGTGCAGTATGGTGAATATCTGTGAAAGTTGCATATGGCTATGCGACCTCCACAGTATTCCCGCGACAGACTGGCAGCTTATGAAGAATAATTCGGATAGTTTGAATTAAAGGAATGCAGTCTGTCTCGCTCTAATTTGTAGTAGTTTCTGTAGTCTTAAGTTAGACGTATAAGCGAGCGAGTAGTCGCAATAAAAGAGAATATAAAAGAAAAGCTTTTATTCCACCTCCGACCTACCCCCGCAATACATAGATTAGATAGATATAAAAGGGTCTCCACACTTTTTTTAGCAAAGTGCCACAGTGCACCTTTGAAAATTTCGTGCGGGCCGGGTGGATTTCAACCGCCCTCATCACCAAACCCGATATTACGAGGACATCTTTTTAAAATAATATTTTTACTAAAAAAAACCCGACCGCGGTGCACTTTAAAGTTGCATAAAATCCGCCATTTTGTTTATTTTAACGAACTTCATACCCAGTGACACTCGCGCTATCAAGACGAATCCAATGATGTATCACTTATCAAAATCGGTTGTGCCGTTGAGTAGTTACGAGCGGACACAGGAACGGACATACATACATACATACAGGTCAAACACATTACCCTCCTTTGGGCTTTACCGCAGTCGGGTAAAAATACACAATATTTGGTTAAAATAAAACATGAAGAAAGTTGATACTATTTTCGGATTTTATCGAAATAATGGGATACATTCTTGAAGTGAATCTTCGTTTCGGGATTGGTGATGACGGCCGTTGAATTGAAACCCTCTGAAATCCACCCGGCTCACGACATGGTTGACCCATCGAAATATAATGTATGGAATGATAACGTATAACAAAATTGACGTTGAAAGTTGCCCCGCAAACGCCCAAGGTTTTTTTAATTTTTAGGTTCAGCTTTCACTAGACAGACTCTATAAGTGCCCGATTGAAAATCAGGACATCTTGTTAAAATCACGACATCTAACTCCAACTGTCATCAGCAGTGATCGGCACTATCGGTGCAACACTTTAACAATAACTTATAAAGCTGACATAAAGGAGACCTTACAACCAAGGAAATATAGTATTTTATGCAACAGTTGTATAAGAAGGTTCAAAAAATGCGAATTGCGTGAGTTGCGATACGAGCCGCGAACGCGGCGAGTATCGCAAATAGAGACGCAATGAGCGTTTTTTGACTTAATTATACAACGTTGCATACAATACTTTTTCTACGAATAGGTTTTTTAATAGTATTTTATGCAACAGTTGTATAAGAAGGTTCAAAAAATGCGAATTGCGTGAGTTGCGATACGAGCCGCGAATGCGGCGAGTATCGCAAATAGAGACGCAATGAGCGTTTTTTGACTTAATTATACAACGTTGCATACAATACTGTTTCTACGACTAGGTTAAAATATAAAATACATGGACGTCACGCGTGTCTCGTCCGGTCTCTCCGAGTGTGTACAGCCGGCATGACAGTTGTGTCTATGGTAAACTTTTTTTTGATATGGCTGGTGACACGATGTGACGATAATTAAAATACTTTTTTTTATGTTGGCATCAATTAATTTAATTCGGAAAGTTTTGTTTTTCTTATGAATCGTAGGAATTTAATTGTTTGTTAAGTTGGTAGTTGTGAATTTTTATCGTGAAGTTAGAATTGAGCGCTTAATCCTTGACCTAAGTTTAACCTAGATTTAGAAGTCTGTGGATGCTAGCAATAACGTAAAGTGACTATAACGACACTAGTGCTGTTATGGGGAATAGAGTATAGACTTCTCTGAACTCATATTATGTATGTTCTTATATTAGTGTTCGTGACCAAGTAAAAGACAGATAACAGTACAGGAGTAGAAAAAATAGAAAATACAAACAAGGCATAACCTGCAAACAAGGCAAATATGACGTATGACTGACAGTATGTGTCTATGGTAAACTTTTTTTTTAAATTTTAAATTGACACGCAGTGAATATATTAAAAATACTTTTTTTATGTTGGCATCAATGAATTTAGTTCGGAAAGTTTTGTTTTTCTTAAAAGCCGTAGGAATTTAATTGTTTGTTAAGTTGGTAGTTGTGCATTTTTATCGTAAAGTTAGAATTGAGCGCTTAATCCTTGACCTAAGTTTAACCTAGATTTAGAAGTCTGTGGCTGCTAGCAATAACGTAAAGTGACTATAACGACACTAGTGCTGTTATGGGGAATAGAGTATAGACTTTTCCGAACTCATATTATGTATGTTCTTATATTAGTGTTCGTGACCAAGTAAAACACAGATAAAAGTACAGGAGTAGAAAAATAATATTATTGGCAGATCAGTGTTAAATTAACTCTATATCGAAATCTTGGATTTCCAATACTCGATATTAATATTTGCATGGCTGTAAGCACTCTATTATGTCCGCTTGGCAAGTTTTATTGCAGTTTTGCACCGTTAGTGCGACCACTGGTCATCAGTATACAAATGGGTGAATCAACTTTCACTTTCTCCAACTAAAATTTAAAGGAAATCTTTATTCGGATATTTTTAAATAAAGTGTATGCTCATTTAAAAGACACATAATAATGCGAAGTAATGCAAATATTTTTTGTTATAATTTGTTTATTATAACTTGTTCATAAGCAGTGACCCAGCGGACATAGCTATCCCCCACTTTTGTATGAAAATAAGGGTTCGTCCGCTGAGTCACCCTATTTATTTATTAAAAACGAGTTTTATTTTTATTTTTACCTAATCTATCTCTAGATGTAAGATCTTGTCCCATTTAAATCATGTTAAAACATGCAAAAGGTGAACACATAAGGAGAAAGGGCAATCTTTGCATAAAGTAAAAAAAAGTTGATTCAAATATAACATGGCTGGTAGCAATCGCTAATCCAGAACTAACAATGCTGGCCGTAGTTCGGTGACCGCTAGTAGTTGTATCGCTTAAACAACTTGCACAGTCAGACCGGCGCTACACATGTAAATAGCGTGGCCGGTCCAACTTTCCGACAGGTACAGACTAGGAACATCCAGAACTTTCAGCGAGGAAGATCGTGCGTTAGAATTCAATTTCTTGAAAACTGTTTCAATAATACACTGGAGGTCAAAAACTTCGGGTCAGTGAAATACCATTGGTTGTGAAATTATAGAATCCCGTTTTGATTTATAACATAACACTGAAAATAACTGCAATTTCAGGTTTAGATCGAACTCGTAAAAACCCATGAAAAATAATGAAGTTAACGGAGTGAAATATCGCAGTATCAGTCCACTGCTGGACATAGGCCTCTCCCATGGCACGCCACTGAGCTCGATCTTCAGCTCTCCTCCTGCAGTCACCACCTACTGCCCTTCGGCTGTCGTTACTTCACCTTGTTACAGGGCGCCTTACACTACAATTTTCGATTCGCGGTCTCCACTCTAAAGCTCGTTTGCCCCAGTGGTCTTTGGCTATACAACAACATTAAAAAAAAAAAATTCTTTATTTCACGTAACCAGGACACATAATATATTAGTAGGCAGATAGAAGTTTTTAAGGCTAAGGAGTTAGTAGGTACAATTAATTATAGCATATATTTTATTTATTACAAATGACTAGGGCAGACTGCCCATTCGCGGCACCCCCTGCTTTAGCTCGTCAGCAGGTATACTGGCAACACCGACACAAAAGCCGCCTAACCTACCAAACTACAGCACTCGTAGGGGAGTGCAGTCCTCCACAGTGCGACAAATATCTAGTCTGTCCTGCCCGCTAACATTTTCAGAATGGTGTTGGGACTGTCGCGCACCCGGCCAGGGATGTGGCACGCCTTCTGCCACTTCAGGATGGTGATTCGCTGAGCTTTGTCGATAACTTTGGTTATTCTCTAGTACTCTAGTATGAGAAAAATGTAACTTCTGTTGTTGTAGCGCTAGCCGACCACCTGCCGCCTTGACCGACGAAGTTGCGACGCCGCACAAACTGAATCTCAATGCAAACTCTGCATACGAGGCCACTAGCAGCAAAGCTTGTCCGTTACAGGAAGGAAAAAGTCTGCCGTGGACGAAGAATGATAACTAGCTTGCCATGGTAACTTCTTTGGCATAGCCAGTCTATCCAACTTCCTACAAATATTCTAAATTTAAGTTTGTGAAAATATTTGGATGTTTGTTACTATAGCTTGGCAAGTTCGTTGGTGACAGTCCCATGGTCTGCGCGGGGGGCGGGGAACGTTGACATATTGAGCACCGCTACACACGATACCAATTACGTACGGATTTATCTGCCGATATCCCTAAAGACCGAAGCAGTCATTCGATGCTTTCTAGCTACAAATGCAGTTTGAAGGCAGATTTTTTGCAGTCAAAATAACTGCACGCCGACTGCAAGCGGACTGCGAAGTTGATTTACAATTTCATCAACTTCGCAGTCCGCTTGCAGTCGGCGTCACCTTAATAGAATTGGACGCTTACGTTACGGCACAGAGTCACCGAGCATCGTGTATGTGTGCTGTCGACACGTGTTACGTGTACTCAATATACGCCCATTATACACTTTGGAACAGGGGCGTTGCGGATATTTGCATCTACATTATGTAGTACAATCGAACACATTGTTAACTATACATTTGTAAACGAATGTCAACTTTATTGCAACGTGTTAAAGTTATAGTTGGTCAGTTAACAGTGGCTTCGTTTGTACATCTAATTACATTTACATTATGGGATCGACTTTGTAATGTATGTATGTAAACACTTTATTGCACATAAAATCATACAGGAACAGTACAAAGATCAATAGTTATGTACAAAGGCGATCTTATCGTCTGTACCATCACTACCATGACGCGGGGGCCATTTTTAGATTTATTTTAGTTTATTAAATTTTAATCTAGTTTTAGTACTATTTTTATTTTTGTCCATCCTAATAAACTTATTCATCTCAAAATATCTCCACTTTCATTCGCGTGGGTATATCAAACATCCGTGATCCTGATACAAACAACGAGGACCCTTTTTTAACTCAAAGTGAATTTACGTCCCGCCAGCGTCCTATATCACGATTAATCAGCCTTTAAAACATTCAGACATGTTTACATGACGTATCTGTTTCAGAAAACGGGGAAACATACATCCTTTTACAAATATATGACGTATTTTGTACGTCATTGCTTTTAACAGGAAATTGATACATCACTCTCCATAATAAGTACTTGCTACTTATGCCCGAAACACAATAACGCAATACGACGGGGTGTCGTGCGTGACATGGTGCGGCGGTGGAAATCTACGACGTACGTTTTAAAAATGCACGATGTCTTGTTAAAAACTACGATTTGATGATGAATTTAGAGAAAGTCGATATTAAATATAATCTATTCAATAACTAAACAAGCATTAATAACAATAATATACAATTTATCTTAAGCTAATTTACTTGTATAACGAAAATCTAAAACGAAAACTAGAGAAAATTATAGGGAAGTAGCAGTGGCGTGGCGTAAGCCGGCATCCTTGGGCAAGCCGGTGCAGCTTTGGCGTACATTTTCCTTAAGAGCTGTAGACTAAGGTGGCCAAATGCTTGATATTAGGCAAGCCTTTAGGAATAGAGTTCTTTGGACGCCACGCCACTGGAGGTAGGTACACTGTTTAATTCGATTACTAGCATTTTCCCGCACGGCTTCGCCTGTGTTATTCGCGTTATTACGCCAAACGAACTCTTTGCCTAGATATAACGTATCTTAGGTTTCAATCCAGGATTTGGTCTACGAGTATTCCAAATTTCGTTTCAGTCCATACAATATGTTATACTTTATATCAAAGTTCCAAACATCTTCACATACATTCAAGTTTCTATACTAGCAGTTACCCGTGGATTCGCCCGCGTTATTCCCAAGGGAACTCAATACTGGAATACAAAGTATTCTATATTTCAATCCTTGGTCTACTTGTTTGCCCAATTTCATCTCAATCCGATCAATTGCAACCGCATTATCCGACAACTCACATTTTTAAAATGAGTAGAAAAGGAGAAAAGGATAAACAGATTTGATTACTTCATTACCATTTTGAATCGTATTAGACCGACATTAAGTGTGTTTATGAATTGACAGGATTCCACGACACTGACACATCGTCACGACGCTACATCGTGCCACGACACCACGTCGTATGGTGTAATTGTGTTTTGGCCCTTAGGTCTAAATTTTTCATTTATTTCCCTGTGCGATGGATATTGTTTCCTTGGTTTAAAGGCCACAAGAGAAGAAAAGGAGAGAACATAACAAGTCCATGAGGTAGTGGCTGACAAAATAAAATGAAAATTACTCTAAAAACTCAGTCTCGTTGAGTAATTCATTACAGTAGGGTAATTTACATCTTAGCTGTTAAATTCATCCGTAACATAATTTGAACCGTGAATAGATAGGGGTAGTTCCTGAATGAATGATTCAAATAAAGTATATCTCTATCAGACGGTGTCACACCTTCATTCACTAGTTCAGTTCTGATTCTGATTCATACTATACTTCAATACTTCTGTAGTTCCGTTCATCGTTCATGTATTTTAAATTGGAAATTTTACAAGGGCGCGAGAATATTATTCTTATTATCTCTTATTCTTAATAAGGAGATAATATTAAGTAAATTGGCTCAATGGTTCCGTGAAAGAAACACGTAGGTAGGTACGATTAATACGGTATGCCATATCTATATCAACTGAAGTACATATCTGTTGAGCTACTGAACTAAACTGCGCCAAAGCGCCAAAAGAAAAGAATAGAATCAGACTTGTAAATAAAAGAGCCCTTGAGGGCTGACATGCAGAAATAAATTATTTTATTTATTGATTGAACTACTGAACTAACGGAGTGACTTGTTAATAACGGGCTCAAAATATGTCGTCGGCGTCGCTTCGACTTTGACGAACCATTGCACTTTGCAGTATCACCGCCGATTATTCGAGTCATTGGTAACTTCAACTTATGGTGGTCTAATATTTCAAGTTATGGATGTTTTGGGGCTTGAACGGAACGGAACTTTAATTTGAGTCATAGAGGATTTCGTTTTATCGAGGTTCCAGCAATTAAAATACTTTTTTGCGAAAAAGACTCAGAAACCGAATATTGGCGAAAGAAACTTGGTGAGCCACAAAATCAAAGAATATGGAACAAATTGAATGTTTATTGTTCTATGGAGTCCTCGTTACGGGTGATGTGCTCAAAGAATTTGAGGAATTATATTTGCACTGACGACATTAAACCGGCTACGATTGTAGTTTTTAATTCCAAATCGGTGGCGATGGAGCCCGCATCGTCTCTGTTTGATTCGCACAAGAGAGAGGGAATTTGGCAAGCTTAACGACCCTTGAAACATTTGAGAAACTCTGAATTATTTACAGACTTCTTTTGTTATAGGTACCTACTAAAAATGTAAGTATTCAAAGTACAGTAAACACGGGAATGTTGCCACTTGCCACTATTCTTAATTTAGCCGTGTAAAGCGCCCCCGAGACGGTCAAACTTGCCTTGACGGTACTTGCCAATTGTTTTGACACTTGGAGACAATTTACATCTCTAAGGAAAATTGATTTTAATTTTAATTTAGTTTTAAGTTATATCGTGAGTCACAGATTTTTTTATATTTCTGTAAGATATTAAGTAAATATTCTCAGTTTGTATTTTGACGTTTGGAGATCCTTTACACCTCCAAAACATAATATTTTGACAACGGAGACTCTTTACATCTCCATTAATTTTACTATCAATTTATTTTCTATAATTTTATTTGTCTTGTTGGACGCATAGAGAGACCCTTTACATCTCTATAAATGTAGTTTTAAGTTTAATGTAATGTATTAATGAAATCTTATATTAACGCCATATTGTTGTAATACTTTTGGTTAAAAAGAGAAACTGGCGAGTTTCTTCCGGCGCTTCTTCTCACTAGAAGGTCAATTACCCGAAGCGCCAAAAGAAAAGAATTAGAGATGAGACATGTAAAAGAGCCCTTGAGGGCTTACTTACAGAAATAAATTATTTTATTTTTTTATTTTTATAAACAGTTTGACTCAAACACGTAGATTTTAGTTTGACTCAAACCATTTTGATCGTTTACAAAGGTGGTTTGAACGGTTTGTCAAACATATACGGGTTTGAAGCCTGTTTGATGAAATTTCATATTTTTGTTGTTTGACGCGCCGTTTGATCGTGTTCCGACGCGTTTGAGCAAACTCGGCTTAGTTTTGTGGGGGATTGCGTAGTGTGACACAAGTCTAATCACGGCGGCGTACCGAACCAAACTGCGCAGTGCCGTTTGACAACCGTTCAAACCGACATCAAACGGTTTCATCAAACACGTAAGGTTTGGTTTGAATTGAATCAAACCATTTGACCGTCTCGGGGCTCCTTAACGAATTATGATTACATGGATAAATTAAGAACGGTGTCAAGAGGTGTAACATTCCCGTGTGGTGACTATTTAGCAGTAGCGTGGCTTCCAAAGAACTCGATTCCTACCGGCTTGCCTAATATCAGGCATTTGAGCACCTTATTCCACAGCTCTTGAGGAAAATGTACGCCAAATCTGCACCGGCTTGCCGAAGGATATCTTTTACACCACGCCACTGCTATTTAGATGAACTAGTGGCTCCGTGAGCTAACCTCGCGAGTCTGCATCAATGGCTCTGCCATTTTGAATAATTTCCCAAATCTGAATTTTATTTATTTTAAAGTTTTTAAAATTTCCAAAAAAATATTTGAACTCAGTAAAAATCTCTTAGTTTTCGAGATATTGACGTTTTTGCAAAATCCGTGCTAAGTGATACCCCGGCTCGGTGTTTGCGGTATTTTCCAAAAATTTAAACTGTGCAACGCCTTCTGATTACGTTTTTTAAGATTCCCCCAAACTAACAATTAGTTCATCTAAAATTTCTTATACCCATCGGGCGAAGCCGCGGGTAATAGTATTTTATGCAACAGTTGTATAAGTGGGTTCAAAAAATGCGAATTGCGTGAGTTGCGATACGAACCGCAAGTGCGGCGAGTATCGCAAATAGAGACGCAATGAGCGTTTTTTGACTTAATTATACAACGTTGCATACAATACTTTCTCTATGACTAGGTTTTAAATGATAAAATACAAAATTAATCATAACCTGGAAACAAGGCAAATATGACGTTTGACTGACAGTATGTGTCTATGGTAAACTTTTTTTTTTAATTTAAAATATACTTAAATTAAAAATACTTTTTTTATGTCGGCATCAATGAATTTAGTTCGGAAAGTTTTGTTTTTTTTAAAAACCGTAGGAATTTAATTGTTTGTTAAGTTGGTAGTTGTGCATTTTTACCGTACAGTTAAAATTGAGCGATTAATCCTTGACCTAAGTTTAACCTAGATTTAGAGGTCTGTGGCTGCTAGCAATAACGTAAAGTGACTATGACGAGACTAGTGCTGTATTGGGGAATAGAGTATAGACTTCTCTGAACTCATATTATGTATGTTCTTATATTAGTGTTCGTGACCAAGTAAAAGACAGATAACAGTACAGGAGTAGAAAAACGCTATTATGTAATGTAATAAAACACATTTCACTAAAATGTCCTTAAAGTAAGTCACTAACACTCTTCATTATTATCGAGAGCTGCTCAAATCGATTCACCTTAACGCAAAAACTTGTAAAACCCAGTTTTATTTTCATCCCTAAAAATCATATCTTTTCATCAGCTGTAAACCTCGCGTTAACTGGCTAGCTCATCTCAATAAAATACTTTTGGTGGATATTCAGGTTATTGGGATTGGGTGATTTTATTTCCGCCATCTTTTTATCACCTTGGCGTTGGCGGAAATTATGCGATGGTCAGGAAATTTTTAGCTGACTTCAAATAAGTTTATTACAAAAAAGAATGTCATTTGGTCGCCGAGGTATACTTCATACTTACATAATAATAAAATCGTATCAAGGATACGTTTGTAAAGAATTGATTTCGTTAAAATACGTTACTAACCTTTTTTTTTTTTGTTGACCCAGGAGAAATCCGTAACGGATCCCACCCAGCTCGGGAGAATCTGGGAGGGTATGTCCGACTTCCACGGACTAAAACTCCTGGGGTGTTCCGCCACTCGCTGTTGGACGGGGTTTCGGGAACGCTTTCGCTCTCCACCAGTTCCCCGTCAGCGTTGCCCTTTCGGGCCCGACTTCAGGCGATGTTAGCCTTCTCCGCTTCAGGCACCCCGGAACACTGGGGGCCTTTCAGCTCACGACCTCTTGGTGCAGGTGATGGTACTCCCGACCCATCACCCACAGGTCCTCGTTAAGGCGGCAGCATGCGGCCTGCAAAGGCCCGGCGCCGCCTGCCTGGTCTTCTCCGACGTTGTGGAGGGGCCGTAGCGTCATCCTCACGCTCCCGCTCCGCCACCTCCTTACGCGACATGACGATGTCACTGAAGACCGTGGCTGCCGCCCAGGCCTCCTCACTGCCGGCCATTCTGCTGATTAAGGTCGGCAGCGAGAGGTCCCCTCCAACGGCTGCGGACAAGGCTGCGCGTGGCTCCGCCCAAGCAGGGCACTCAGCGCGTGTGTGTTGAGCCGTGATACGTAACTAACCTAACCTAACCCTTGTGGTAAGAGAGGACAATAGAGAGATCTCTCTCCAGGCGGGGGTTGTGCCTGGGGACCGAAGTCCAATGAGAGTTAGTCGGAAGTTGTATTATGCAACCGACTTAGAAAACTTCGATAGCGCGTTGTAGAGCATGTCAGAATTGACAGGTGACAGGAGCGTCGCCACACCCTTTTTACGGTTCCGTATCAAACTAGTAATAAAGAAACCCTTATGGTGCGCTTCTGTCTGTCTGTCCGGCTGTCTGTCCGTCTGTCACAGCCAGGTATCTCATACTCTCATTTATAAAAAGGGCGGAATGGGGTATCAAATGAAAGGGCTTATTTTGTAGATTTCTAACGAAAAACGTTTAAAAAATACCCCCCCCCATTATCTCCGAATTTACTGTACAGAAAAATGTGGAAAAATTACCGATTGTTAATATCATCCTAAATATTTTGCTCTGGTTCCGGTTTTCCAAAATTTCACCGTTTTTTTTTTGAAATTCACATAAACCGTAATACAAGCTTATTTTGTTAGTTACTAAACTAACCGCGACTTATGTCGATGTGTGAGGACCACAGTCTTCCAACAGCAAAGTTAAGTTTTATATGAAAGAAACATTTTGTCGTTTCATTGGTTTTTTAATGCGGGTGGGTACATTAGACCACATTTTATGTTACATATACCGTAAGGTCGGGGTACTTTCGCCCTCGGGGGTAACTTTGAAAAATAGGGATTAACTCAATTCAGGTTTTATTATTGCATTTAAATTACGGCACATTGCCATGTGGTTGGTTTTAGCTGACCGTTCATGTTTTTATGTTTATTATCAGACGTTATAGATCTGAGATATGTAAGTTGTAAGGTGGGCAAAGTTACCCTATATTTGGCCAAAGTACCCCGACCTTACGGTACATTTTATGTTATAACAGTAATGGGAACTTAGAACAGTAATGGGAACCTTACTGGCTGAAAAGTTATCAAAAAGAAAAAAAAAAGCTAAAATGGAAACGAAAGGTCAATTTTTTGGCCTCGTAGTCGCTTACCATCAAATACTGCGAAGGTTAATTCCTGTTTAGTTAAAGGATTTTAAAAAAATAGTAAAGGTATCTTAGTCACATTTATTAGGGCTTGTTACACACTTGGGATTTTTCATTTACAAAATAATGGATATCTCGGAAAGTAAGCGTTTTTCGACTATACATTTTTTACTCCTTACTCCTAATAGTTGTTAGAATCTATAGTTAAAGTTTGTCGGTATAGTCCCTCCCACGCTGTATAATATGAACGAACGTCCTTTACGATTGAATACAAAGACATTTACCGTTTTCTTGATTTAATATCTGGCCTGTACATTTCGACATTGTATTTCAATCCAAGCAAACATTTTTCTAATCCAGTTGTCGAGGAACGAATATCAATTCTCAAGACGTGGCGGCGCGTAAAATGTTTTACGGTCCATAAACCCGGACATTTGGTAAAATGCAAGCTGCAACAGTCCTACTAATATCATGAATGTGAATGTTTGTGAAAATGTCGTCGGGGCCATCAAGCAAGCACAGAAATATATTAAAATATTATAAACTAGCATTTTCCTGCGGCTTCACCCGCGTTGTTCCCGTTATTGTCCCAAAGGAACTCTTTACCGGGATATAATGTATCCTATGTTTCAATCCAGGACTTGGTCTACTTGCATGCCAAATTTCAGCTTGATCCATCCAGTTGTTACCCCGTTATAAGGTCACAATCATCCAAACATCCAAATATCCAAACATCTTCACAAACTTTCGCATTTATAATATTAGTGGGAAGTGGGATGTGAAAGTTTGTGAAGATGTTTGGATGTTTGGATATTTGGATGTTTGGATGTTTGGATGTTTGTTACCTACAATAACGGGGTTACAACTGGATGGAGCCAGCTGAAATTTGGTATGTAAGTAGACCAAGTCCTGAATTGAAGCATAGGATACCTACTTTATATCCTGGTAAAGAGTTCCTTTGGGACAATAACGGGAACAACGCGGGTGAAGCCGCGGGAAAATGCTAGTAACTAATATAAGTACATTACAATAGACTTTAAACAATTTTTTAGAGATGTAAAGGGTCTCTAGGCGTCAAACCAAGGTAAAAAAATATAGGAAATTAATATACATACATATACTAAAATTAGTGGAGAAGCAAGGGATCTCCGTTGTCAAAACATTTGGAGGTGTAAAGGATCTCCAAACGTCAAAATACACAATGGGAAACAAGAAATAGGCTATTAAACTATCATTACATGATTTACAATAAAGCTTATTGTATGTACCTAGTTCCACATCCTCCAGTAAATATATCTTCATTCTCATTAGATAGATCATTTATTTCATGAGAAAGTAACAGTATAAATTTGTAGTACAAAGATTAGAGCATACGTTTGGATTGGACAACCCACTCGGCGTAGTACGACGGAGAGCCGGCGAAAGACGGACACATAACCCGATGATGGACGCGTTGCCTAAGGCCCGCCGTCCAGCGACGTAAAGATAGACCAATAAATATAGTCGGACTACGCTAAGCTTGCAGAGGTCGAAAAAAGGTTTTATTAAAAAATACATATGTCGCCGCCAACTGGTTTAGTTAGCCATTTAGTTAGCTGCCTATCATTTTCATTAAACACACTCCTTATTTTAGGTTAGGTTTGTTAGTCAGCTTGGTGTCCCTCAGAGCAGAAATAGAAGCCCCGCGCAGACGTGCTATCGCGCGTCTGTGTGAATACGTGTCGCGCGCTCCTAAACGGCCGAAGTTGGACTACTTGTTCGTCTTTATACTTTGACGGCGCAATCCCGTCCGAAGCATTGTTACGCATGCGTAATAGTAGGTACATTGTGTATCAAGGGCGGTAAGTAAGGAATTACAAACGAGTGTTTGTTAGAAGGCCGAGGCGAAGCCGAGGGCTTTAATAACACGAGTTTGTAATTCCTTTACCGCCCGTGGCACACACAATGTTTTTCATCACACTTGTGAGGAAATCTAATTAAAATAACCTTACTTAACCTAAATAAAATTGTAAAACTGACAGTGACATATCCATAGACAATGCGAAAGTCAAGACACGTTCGGAACCCATAACCTAAAATGGTTGATTTTATATTTGCAAAATACTGAAATACACTATTTAAACATTTAATTAATGTAACAGAAATATGTGTTTATATGTATTTGCAATAACAGTTCTCTTTAAATAAATATTTCAGTGATAAAAGTTAAAAAAGTAAATTGACATTTCCTTTGAACACGACAAATAAGAGTAAAACAAAACCATCGTTTCAAATTTAAAAAGAAAACCATTACGCCCTAGGGCGTAATAGGTCATTTACGGCCCGCAGAACCTACGTGTAATGACACCATTTTCGAGCAAGTGTGATGAAAAAGTTTGTAGTGCGTTCATTCACGGCGCGCGCACATACAAGCGCGCGATGTACCTTTTATCGGAAGAAAAATTACTGCTATTATACTGTGGGGTAGTGGTCCCGGCCCTCAGGCCGCTATAAACCCACGGCCCAAATCTGGCGGCAGTAAAAATCCGCTGAGCGGGCGTAATGCAATTTATCGGCCCGCGCGCAGCCGCCGATAAAGCTTTTACTGGGCGGCTGATGATTTAGGCTCTTTGTTTATGTTCTAGGGCAATGAGAAAAACATAGTATTGGTGGAGGATGAATTTTCGAGCGTTTCAAATAAAACCGGACTGTCCGAGTCAGACTCGGCCACCGAGTGTTCCGTACAAATTTGGTAGGTATATATTAAATAAATATATACATTTTGATTCCCTTAGTAAATTGTCGCCTGCAGAGTTTCCGGACCGATTCGACCTTCAAACCTTCAAGAAAAGAGCGTACTCCCACCTGAAAGGCCGGTCCCACTTGTGACTCTTTTGGTGTTGCAGGTGTCTATGGGCGACGGTGATTGCTTACCATCAGGCGACCCGTCTGCTCGTTTGCCCCCTATTTCATAAAAAAAGTCTAGTTTTTATGATTTTATTAATAACGTTGACAAGTAAAAGTTTTTTTTTTCATATACAAACTCAAACTCAAAACTCAAACTCATTTATTTCTGTAAGTAGGCCTCAAGGGCTCTTTTACATGTCTGATTCTTTTCTTTTGGCGCTTCGGTAGATGACCTTCTGGTGAGAAGAACCATACCATCGACCTGAGTATATGATTTTAATTTCAACTCGATACCTATACGCGTTTTCCGAGATAAAGGCTCTTGGCAGACGGATAACAAAGTGACCTAATAAGGGTTCCGTTTTTTCCTTTTGAGGTACGGAACCCTAAAAATGCCACTAAGGTTAGATAAACGTCCACTGGGATCTCTTAAAAATGTAGTTTTAAGTTTATCGTAACGTAATATCCGGAGACTATATACATCTCTCGGTAAATTGCGGTGCGTGGTTTGATGATAACTAGTTTTGTCCCCCTGTTCAAAAAGTTACATATCCTGCCTTTGCCATCCCACTAATATTATAAATGCGAAAGTTTGTGAAGATGTTTGGATGTTTGGATGTTTGTTACCTTATAACGGGGTAACAACTGGATGGATCAAGCTGAAATTTGGCATGCAAGTAGACCAAGTCCTGGATTGAAACATAGGATACATTATATCCCGGTAAAGAGTTCCTTTGGGACGATAACGGGAACAACGCGGGCGAAGCCGCGGGAAAATGCTAGTGTGTAATATATCAGAGAAGTGTGCATATTTGTAAACTCCCATTTGCATTACTTTGAAAAGCGTGGAGAAACTACGCAAAGGCAGACAAGATTGAAAGGGAGGCATCTGCTGCAACAGCCGCGCTGCCATAAAATGTTGTATAAGGCGAATATTTATAATATGTGCATCGTCATTTACAATCGTGTACCCAACAACATTAGGACTTTGGAGGGAAATAGTTTTAAGAGACATTTAAATGGGTGTCCCTTATTAGGCATAACTTAATAAGCCTAATATTAAAATGCATAACAGTTTAGGCATACGATGATTAAGCATACCGATTAGATGGCATAATCATAAAAACGCATACTAGTTAATTTACATACCGATTGAATTGGCATACCTGAAATCCGCATAATGTTATTAAGTATAACGAACGCATACATTTATGCGTTCGGTATACGTGGGGCGTTACTTGGAAAAAAGTAACTCAATTGGTCGTTGTTGTTTACAGAATCTGTACTTTTTGGGATTTATCTACTAGTACTATTGTTTCTAATACAATAAAATATGTTTCCATTTTTACAATGTTTTTTTAAAGTTTTGTGGTTAATATATTCCCCCTATTTATTAATTTGTTTTTATGCATGTATATGTAGGTTTATATTTGCCCCTGCGATTATTTATTTTTGGTAATTAGCTCTCCCTTTTGTTACCCTTCGCACCACTTACTTTTCTGGTTTATTTTTGTGCTTTCCGCTACTCAAATGTTGTCTGGAAGATATATCTGGGAGATATCGCTTTTTAGCGATACGACCGCCTGGCCTACCTTTTTACTTTAATTATTTTCGCATATTTATGCACAAATAGCTGCGATCTGAGACATGTTTTATTTAACTTACCACCTTAGGTGTGTATTATAAATTATAATAATGCCTACGTAGGTTTTATAAACCATCCAGTTTTTTTGGTGCCTTGCCTTAAAGGGATGTTTACCTTGTTGTTGTTGTTGTGGACTTTCTTTATTAGGTACCTCCCGTGTTGTGTACATCATTTTATGTCTACACTTGTCCAGAAAGCGGCTTTTTCCGTACGCGTAGCGTGCGGTAAAAGCCACTTTATGGCCAGGTGTGGCATAAATATTTTTTTTTACTTTTAGAGATTTTTTTATCTTTACTGTAGTTGAGCCACTAGGCCACTAACGGGGCGTACTGGGCATTTTCTTACATAAATAAAATTGGCTTATCAACATATACTATAATAGTGTAGGTATTTTAATAAATAAATTCGAGAGAAAGTACTTTTACGTAATTAAACTGAAAGCGACAGCTAGTTTTCAATACAAGTATGGATATGTCACTTTAAACATACTTGTACAAACTGCGATATCAATTTTTCGATTGAGCATCTAAAATTAAAATGTCTGATTAGACCTATTAAAATTATACTTTTTAGTATTTATGAACACTAATGTTATACCAAATAATTGTTATACGTTTTAATAGTATGCGAATTAAAATATGCGTTTTAAAATATACATTTTAATATTATACGAATATACAATTATGCGTAACAACGGTATGCATTGTCAAAATAGGAAGTTTTACTGTATGCGTTTTAATATAGACCCCATTTAAATAGCTGGCTGCTCGACGTGTCATGTAATATTAGGTAAAGGACATTTTATGATGCTTATATTTTATAATTCATTGTATTTATTTTGTATTCTAGTTTAATTTTATTTTTTAATCATGTGCATGCCTATACTGGCTGCATACATGAATCTATTAATTATATTTAACACCATTGTACCTACTGTATTCTTGGCAAATAAATATTTTGATTTCAAAAAATACTATGCCCATAGTTATTTCTTTGTTATTAATGAAATTCCATGTATTCATGTCACAATTCCATACATTCGTGTATTTTGAGTTTGGTTCAGTCAGCACTATACAGATGAGCCGGGTTTAGTCATAGGACGACAGTATACTTAAGTACCCGCCTTTTTCGGGCCTATAAAAACCCTACGCAAAAAGGACATTTCAGAAAAGATTATTGCCATTTACATATTAGAAATTCAGAACGCTACGATACTGACGCAATAAATACAAGTGTATCTCCCTCGTAGTTTCCTACGTCATACGTCTTTTTTGACTAAAAAGATTCTTGTCCCTTCCATAAATCAGGCCATAATACGTAAGTGGGAAATTATAAATCATGACGTCATTGGCGGTCGCTCATTCATCAAACTTAGGGAAAGATAGGACGTCTTAGGAATTCCGTGAACGGCATTTATTTGATTTGTAGGCAGTAAAAAGGCTATAGAAATTGAAATCGCTCGCTCTGGCTGTTTAGTGGGCCAGATTTGCTAGTTGGCTGTATAAGTTAGATATTTTATGAAATATGAAGGCCAAAAAGGCTACAATTTGTATATTAGGTATTTCATAAACAGGCCCCAGCCACGCCTGAAGAATCGCCACTTAGATAAAAATAGAAGTAATGTATTATAACAAAACGGGACTTAATCGCGTAAAACTACTAATTAGTCGCATTTTGTTATAATAATTAGTGAAAATCGTGAAAGTTTAAATCATCATTTAGTAATGTATAAACTGACAAGTAAGGGTACCTGTCCGACTCCGATTTGATTCATTTTTATATATGTTATATGGTAGTCTAAAATAGCAGACACGTATTTTTTTTTTCATCACACTTGCTCGAAAATGGTGTCATTACACGTAGGTTTTGCGGGCCGTAAATGACCTATTACGCCCTAGGGCGTAGTTTTTTTTTTTAAATTTGAAACGCTGGTTCTGTTTTACTCTTATTTGTCATGTTCAAAGGAAACGCCAACGTACTTTTTTAACTTTTATTACTGAAATAGTTATTTAAAGAGAACTGTTATTGCAAGTACATGTAAACACACACTCTAAAAAAAATTGGTTGCTCCTAACAAGATTGTGATAGTTATAATCAAGCATTTTGATTCCATACGAGCCTAACAAGACGTTAGATGCACCAACTAAGATGATATTGATTGTTTCTCATAGTTCAATTAACCATGTTCTGATTTGATTCAACAAACATTGATGTATAAGGTAACTAATTAAACATGATCGAATCATACAAAGAAGCAAATAATGATAGAAACAAGGAATATATTTGTTAAAATTATCAAGATTCTAAATTGTTATTTTAATCACTTATGAACTTGCAGTTTTAATTAATCAGCTTTCGTTGATATGTTTAATATCTTGTTTGTTTTATTTAAGTTAACGCCAACAAAGAGAAAATCTCTCTTAGTTGGCTCAGATTTTTTAGAGTGCATGTTTCTGTAACATTAATTAAATGTTTAAATAGTGCATTACAGTATTTTGTAAAAATAAAATCAACCATTTTAAGTCTTTACCGCTATGGTTTCCGAACGTGACTTGACATTCGCATTGTCTATGGATAATGTCACTAATGTCACTGTCAGTTTTACAATTTTATTTAGGTTAAGTAAGGTTATTTTAATCAGATTTCCTCACATGTGTGATGAAAAACATTGTGTGTGCCACGGGTGGTAAAGGAATTACAATCTCGTGTTATTAAAGCCCTCGGCTTCGCCTCGGCCTTGTAACAAACACTCGTTTGTAATTCCTTACTTACCGCCCTTGATACACAATGTACTATTAGCTGCCAAAGTTCAACTTCAATCAATCAATCATTTATTGCATTCCACAATGTTAGTTTACAAGATATTAGGCAAACTTAAGTTTTAGTTGTTACATAACAGAACTTAATTGTGGACCCTGTTGGGCACAGCAAACGTAGTGGAGAGAAGACGACTTATACATATAATTAATAAAATTTAATTTCTTAAAATAACTTTTTAGGAGATATTGTCCTCCAAAGTACTGTAAAGTGACTAAACCCTCCAACTTCTAGAGAAATAATATTCAAGCAAGTTTCTAGTTAATTACTGGTTTCATTATATGTTGGAGAACGTGAAAAAAGAATAGACACGTGTTTTGTCATTTCACCTCAAACTCATATTTTCCTAAAAAAAACACCCTCAAAGGCCTCAAACTTTGAAGGGTCCCATTTATCAAATTCGATGACAAATGACTTAAGTTTACTGAAATTATCTTAGAATACATATCATGCGTCTAACTGCATTGTTGAATAGCTGTAATGTGAAACTTTGCAACGATAAAATTTCGCAGCGTGCAGTTTTCAGATCTGCCAGTTTTATTTTATGGAGCCGTAACACACTTTATTGCTGACATATCTTGCGATATTGAATTCATTTCTCGACGATTATTTGTGAGTGTGGCTTGGACCATTCTTCACATAACTTAAGACATGTTTTTTTTTATGAAGGATATTAATACTTTAATTTGCATCATGACACGTCACCTCTTACCGCGGATTTACCCTCTATAGTAATATTACTTATTCTGTGACGCAACGCGTAGTCAAAGTATAAGGAGAGAAAAGTAAGCACACTACGGCTATGTGTAATCTTTTACAGAAAAGGCGGCATTTTTGTTAATATTAGTTTTTTAATACACTTGCTCAAAAAGTGGTACTTTTTGTAGCTGTATATCGTGCGCAAAGTTCGATTTTGCGAACTAGTGCTTTTTATTTCCCATTTTTTTTAATTTACTGTTGTTCAAATACATACATCCAACTAATGGTCAAATACGTTCTTTGTTTTTATTACGTCAGTGGACATTGAATGAAAGTATACATTTGATACGTTTAAAATATTAAATCCACATATATAACGTTTGATTGTTTTTATTATAAACAATTAAACTGTTATCTAATATTAAAATAGTTTAAAAAGTATGCTTCTTGAGTATTACCAATGAGTAGTTTAGTCAGCGGTCTCGCATAATACTAGTATTATGCGAGACCCAAAAAATAAAAATTGTCACAGATAAGATAATATGGTGCAGGCTGTTCGAGTTTTATAAATGACAACTAGCTTTCCGGCACTAAAGATTACATTTTACTTGGAAATTAATGAGCTAATAAGTATTTAAATATTTATTGCTTTTTTCCATTTTTAAATGCAGTTAAATTATCTTAGAACGTTTGTCTGTTCCCAAAATAGTTTATTTTTATTTGGCTGAATGGTGACAAACGCTGCCACGTTGGAAAAAGTTCGCAATTAAAAGTAACACATTTTGTTTTATTCCCGCCATTTTCATTCATGATTGTAATTTTGTAATTATTAATTATCACGCATTAGTTTGATAACACTTTTGTGAAAAATGAGCGATTCAGACGATTTTGAAATAAATTCAACACCACGAGATATACTAGCAAAGGTGTCAACGGCAACTACTATTCATTATTTTACCAGAGAAGTCGAAGGAGGAATATCTGGCCGTCTATGAGCAATTCATTGACTGGAAACGAGAAAATCGAACGGCGTCATTCTCAGAAAATGTACTTATGGCCTACTTTCTTGAATTATCTAAGAAATATCAGGCATCTACAATGTGGTCAGGATACTCAACGTGACTCTTAATAAGTGTTCCAATTGAGTGCTCCATTTTTATGAGGCCAAAAAATAAACAAATTTGTCTCTTAATCATTCAATCATTTCATTTTCGTTGTAATTTTTCGCAAATGTATTAAAAAACGTCGTTTGATACACGTGCGGAAGTGTCATTTCCACTCGTCCCGAGTCTTGTCCCTCGCCTTACGGCTCGGGCCAAGACACCTCGGGACTCGTGAAAAATGACATACTTTCCGCACTTGTATCAAAAAGTACTATTTTATCATAGATGTTTAAATGCAGTAATAAATGACTTTTCTCAAACATGCAATAAAATATTGACATTATTCCGGTGCGGTTAGACGAGAGGTCTTTAGTGGAATTTTATACAATATTGCCGGCCTAGGCCTGCAAGATATATATTTTCTTATTTTTTTCCACGTTTCAGCATCACGGCGTTCAGCCATAAAAAAAATAAACAATGTTTGCTATATTTTGCAGTTTATTTATATTTATTTATATCAAATCAACTTTGACATAACAAATAACACAATACACCATTATAAACAATTTCCAATAATTTTGAATTGCAAATTAAATACACGAATACAAATTTGAAATATTTCATCTAAATATTCGCGGTAAAAATGTGTAGGTTGCTGGAACAGTTTTTAAAAAGAAAATTGGAAAAAGTTCATTCTGTAATTATATTTTTTGTCTTACCTTTAGCGTCTCTAGAAAATAAATTTTGATTTTTTGGAGTGTTTTTAATTTATTTCATTGCATATTTGAGAAAAAGCATACATACCTCGGCGTGAAAAGGGGTTGCCAGCCTCGTAACTATCTATATGCACTCGGCCGGCAACCCCCTTACTTCCCGGCCTCTGCAGTAATGTACTATTAGGGTTCCGTGCCAAAATGGTAAAAAAGGAACCCTTATGGTGCGACTCTGTCTGTCTGTCTGTCTGTCCGTCTGTCACAGCAAGATATCTCAGGATCTATTGATCCTATCGACTTGAAATTTGGAATAGTGTTAAAAGTCGCTAACTCGAGCCTATTGGATAGAAAAAAATCTTATGCCTTTATTACTTTTCTTTTAAAGGGGTCCGAAATGGGATGTAGAAAAACAAAAGTAGAGCTATTATATCGAGTGGGATATCAAATGAAAGGGGGTCTATATTAAAACGCATACAGTAAAACTTCCTATTTTGACAATGCATACCCTTGTTACGCATAATTGTATATTCGTATAATATTAAAATGTATATTTTAAAACGCATATTTTAATTCGCATACTATTAAAACGTATAACAATTATTTGGTATAACATTAGTGTTCATAAATACTAAAAAGTATAATTTTAATAGGTCTAATCAGACATTTTAATTTTAGATGCTCAATCGAAAAATTGATATCGCAGTTTGTACAAGTATGTTTAAAGTGACATATCCATACTTGTATTGAAAACTAGCTGTCGCTTTCAGTTTAATTACGTAAAAGTACTTTCTCTCGAATTTATTTATTAAAATACCTACACTATTATAGTATATGTTGATAAGCCAATTTTATTTATGTAAGAAAATGCCCAGTACGCCCCGTTAGTGGCCTAGTGGCTCAACTACAGTAAAGATAAAAAAATCTCTAAAAGTAAAAAAAAATATTTATGCCACACCTGGCCATAAAGTGGCTTTTACCGCACGCTACGCGTACGGAAAAAGCCGCTTTCTGGACAAGTGTAGACATAAAATGATGTACACAACACGGGAGGTACCTAATAAAGAAAGTCCACAACAACAACAACAAGGTAAACATCCCTTTAAGGCAAGGCACCAAAAAAACTGGATGGTTTATAAAACCTACGTAGGCATTATTATAATTTATAATACACACCTAAGGTGGTAAGTTAAATAAAACATGTCTCAGATCGCAGCTATTTGTGCATAAATATGCGAAAATAATTAAAGTAAAAAGGTAGGCCAGGCGGTCGTATCGCTAAAAAGCGATATCTCCCAGATATATCTTCCAGACAACATTTGAGTAGCAGAAAGCACAAAAATAAACCAGAAAAGTAAGTGGTGCGAAGGGTAACAAAAGGGAGAGCTAATTACCAAAAATAAATAATCGCAGGGGCAAATATAAACCTACATATACATGCATAAAAACAAATTAATAAATAGGGGGAATATATTAACCACAAAACTTTAAAAAAACATTGTAAAAATGGAAACATATTTTATTGTATTAGAAACAATAGTACTAGTAGATAAATCCCAAAAAGTACAGATTCTGTAAACAACAACGACCAATTGAGTTACTTTTTTCCAAGTAACGCCCCACGTATACCGAACGCATAAATGTATGCGTTCGTTATACTTAATAACATTATGCGGATTTCAGGTATGCCAATTCAATCGGTATGTAAATTAACTAGTATGCGTTTTTATGATTATGCCATCTAATCGGTATGCTTAATCATCGTATGCCTAAACTGTTATGCATTTTAATATTAGGCTTATTAAGTTATGCCTAATAAGGGACACCCAATGAAAGGGCTTAATTTTTAGATTCCAAAACTTTTTTTTTTTTGTTAATGTTGTACTTTTTGATTTATGACTAAAAACGTTCAAAAAAATACCGTTCCTATTATCTTCAAAGTTACTGAACAGAAAAATCTGTAATAATTACCAATTATTAATATATCATCCTAAATATAACAGGAAACATAAAACGGTTTTCCTAAAATGCATGGTTTTTTAGAAATTTTCAAAAATCGTAACACATACTTATTTGCTCCTACTAAGCTAACCGCCATACAGTTTTTCTTGATCTATTCACGTTTTTTTTTTTAGAAACTGACAAACTCGTAACCCATCCTGGGCGTAGCGATTAGTCGTAGCGATTGTCGGACCGGGTGGTTGGCCGTGGCGTTCCCTGGGGTCGAACCAGGTCGCTAGCCAGACCACCCTGAGTTGGTCGGGCTGGGTGGGAGCCGGGAGTGCCTGGGGTCGAACCAGGTCACTTAGTCCCGACTATTCACGTATCTACTTACGAGTTTGTACGGAACCCTCGGTGCGCGAGTCCGACTCGCACTTGACCGGTTTTTTTTATGAATCAGTTGCCGTTAACGTAAAACTACTTATAATAAGCTGTTTATCCTTCAGATCAGATACCTAATCCTATCGCTAACCGAACTTAACCAATAGGTTGAAACTCCTGTTGAAAGCTTGAAAGCGCTCGGGTATCTTCAATTTTGAGTTATTGCTCGGTCATACTCGGCTCAGGTGTGTGCTACTGTAGCCACATTTGTTGACTCTTTAGAAGACAGTCTCCGGGAAAGATAAGAAATATGTTTTATATTTGATTTTAAGCTAACATGGGCATTCACATAATAACTACTATTAACAACGGGATATTTACCATGTATGTTTGTTTTTTGTGAGTTCCCGATATTTCGGCACTGTTGCAAGCCCCACCATCACGTGACGTTACTCCGTGATTATGGCGCTTGCAACAGTGCCGAAATATCGGGAACTTACAGAAACAAACATACATGGTAAATAATAAATATCCCGTTGTTAATAGTAGTTATTGTTTTATATTTGCCTATTTTTCACGATAGCAATAAAAAGTACGTATGACTCAGCTTACTTGTAGACAATACAATGATAGTTAAAAGTTAAACCTAACAAGACCTCAACAGTCCCTCAGGCAGCTATGGAAGAAATTAGTGACGTAATTCCCTTGGTGAAAAATTTGGTTCTCTTATTTATCGCCGAAAATTGTTTGGCCGATTATCACTTCCCAACTAACGTTTCGCAGAATTTTATTTCGCCGAATGATCATTTCCCAACTTAACAAATGATTTTGTTTTATTTCCCAACCTCACCGTTACCAACTGCTCATTTGGTCTGTGTTTTACAATGTCAATTTTCAAAATGCCACTTTTCATGTAGCAGAATGTTTTAGTTAGCGTAATATTTATTTTATTGTTTATTGTTTATTGTTTACCAAATGTAAAAGTTTTTATTAAATAAAACGTCGATTCTGGTTTGCTCACGGTTAACCCTAACACGTTCCTCGCTTCGCTCCTCGTCGCACCTAACTGGGCTCTGTCACATATGAGATTTGTGTTGCTCCACATATAAAAAAAAAATATTGATGTGCATTGCTGCCAATTTAAAAGTTTAAGGTCATAAATGCTTGAATAATAAATGCCTGTAAAAATTTGTTTATTTTTTATCATTATTCCCAGTTGTGTTTTTCAGGGAAAAAAGTACCACTATCAGTGGTGACTAGAGTCACAACTCGTTATTAGCATATACACATGTTTATAAAATTAATATTGCCAACTGAAAAAAAAGTATGTATATTTTACTTCGTTTTTGTAAAAACTTAGCTAATGTATGAAAAGAGAACTGTTGCACTGACGAAACGTTATTCGTCTAATAGTTGTTTGGCATAGTGAAACATTTGACAAATGATCAATGTCCCAAAAGTTTTGAGGCATTATAATAATCTGCTTTACAATAATTCTGCCAAATGAAACGTTGTCATATAAAAATTTGGTAATCGTTAGTTGTCAAAGTGAAACGTCGGCGAAATGTTGGTTGGCAAATGAAATTCGGCCAAACAAAGTTGCGCGAAAAGGCAGAACACCGAAAGATTTTCCTATACACCTCGAGAATTTTCCCGAGAATTATACCACTAGGGGAAAATCTCCGTATTCCCGAACGCGTGGTATTCTTACAGTGATTAACCGGCACAAGTTGTCGGTCTTCACCGATAACTTGGTCCGTAACGTGATAGCAGAGCGTTACCCGTGTTTACCTATCGCGTAACCCTTGCTGTAACTTCACTTAACTAAAGATTAACGTAGTAAGCTTGTGAAGTACAAACATCATCTTCAAGTTCTCCAACCAAGCTACTGGCCCTTTATGTTTATATTATAAGATATAGTACATTACTGCAGAGGTCGGAAAATAAGGGGTTGCCGGCCGAGTACGTATAGCTATGTGTGTATAGGTATGTGTATGTATAGTGCTTTTCTCAAATATGCAATGAAATAAACTTACTAATATCCTTACTTACCCTAAATATTATTTTAATCAGAAACTTTCTATCAGAAAGTGACGTTAGTGACACTGACATATTATATCCACAGACAATGCAAATATCACGTTCGGAAACCAAAAGCTGTTTCAGTTTACATTTTTACCGCGAATATTTAGATACAATATTTTAAATGTGTATTCTTGTGGTGTAGTTTGCAATTTATATTAATTGGAAATTGTATATAATGTGTTACTTGTTATGTTCATGTCAATTTTAAATAAATAAAACTGCAAAATATAGCAAAAATCGTTTTTTGTTTTTTTAATGGCTGAATGCTGTGATGCTGTGGCCCAAATAAATGTGGAATGGAAATTAAAAAAAAAAATGTAAGTATGAAATTCCATTCCGTGCCAAGTATCAAGCCGCATCGGAAACGAGGTACTTTGCGGCCTATTTTTAGGCACGTAATGTCAACATTTCATGCCATGTTTGAAATAAGTTGTAATATTTTGTTCGTTGTCAGTGGAACTCACAGAAATATCGAGTCGGAAGGAAATAGTCCGTCGATTTGGGAACCGTGTAACGTTTGACGCCAAAAGTGTAATTTAGTGATGGAAAACATAAATTTCCTATTTTATTTGGTGGTATTTGTACAATAGGGAATATGCATGATTTTTTTTAACAGCTTTCTTAACAAAATATGAAAATACCGTAAAAAAGATGTCCATAAAAAAGATGACATACAGTCAAAATAAAATTGAAATCGACCGAGAAATACGGAAGATATAAACATTTTAAAGCATTAATCAGGCAGCGATTAGAGAGAGAGATCCGATATGGACTATGACGTCATAGTACACGGCCGCCATACAATCTCCATACTATATTCTGTTTTGCGAGAAAGAGATAGAGATAAATCTTTGTTAAGTAATATCTTGGTTATTTTTATAGTTATTCAAAAAATATTTTTTTCCTACTGTTTTTTATATGAATGAGCTTTTATTAAAGTAAATAAAAAATATCATGCATATTCCCTATTAATTATACCATTATTAACAGATTTTCAAATTTGACGTTGACGGCGTGCAAAGTAGGTCGCCGCCACTTCTTTTTATCACTCGAGGTACATACACTTTTTTCTTCTAACTCGATATATTTCTGTGGGGGACTAATAAGTCCCAATATCAAAAGAGAAGGTCCTCGACAGGAAACCAAGTTTTAGTTGTTACATAACAGAACTTAATTGTGGACCCTGTTGGGCACAGCAAACGTAGTGGAGAGAAGACGACTTATACATATAATTAATAAAATTTAATTTCTTAAAATAACTTTTTAGGAGATATTGTCCTCCAAAGTACTGTAAAGTGACTAAACCCTCCAACTTCTAGAGAAATAATATTCAAGCAAGTTTCTAGTTAATTACTGGTTTCATTATATGTTGGAGAACGTGAAAAAAGAATAGACACGTGTTTTGTCATTTCACCTCAAACTCATATTTTCCTAAAAAAAACACCCTCAAAGGCCTCAAACTTTGAAGGGTCCCATTTATCAAATTCGATGACAAATGACTTAAGTTTACTGAAATTATCTTAGAATACATATCATGCGTCTAACTGCATTGTTGAATAGCTGTAATGTGAAACTTTGCAACGATAAAATTTCGCAGCGTGCAGTTTTCAGATCTGCCAGTTTTATTTTATGGAGCCGTAACACACTTTATTGCTGACATATCTTGCGATATTGAATTCATTTCTCGACGATTATTTGTGAGTGTGGCTTGGACCATTCTTCACATAACTTAAGACATGTTTTTTTTTATGAAGGATATTAATACTTTAATTTGCATCATGACACGTCACCTCTTACCGCGGATTTACCCTCTATAGTAATATTACTTATTCTGTGACGCAACGCGTAGTCAAAGTATAAGGAGAGAAAAGTAAGCACACTACGGCTATGTGTAATCTTTTACAGAAAAGGCGGCATTTTTGTTAATATTAGTTTTTTAATACACTTGCTCAAAAAGTGGTACTTTTTGTAGCTGTATATCGTGCGCAAAGTTCGATTTTGCGAACTAGTGCTTTTTATTTCCCATTTTTTTTAATTTACTGTTGTTCAAATACATACATCCAACTAATGGTCAAATACGTTCTTTGTTTTTATTACGTCAGTGGACATTGAATGAAAGTATACATTTGATACGTTTAAAATATTAAATCCACATATATAACGTTTGATTGTTTTTATTATAAACAATTAAACTGTTATCTAATATTAAAATAGTTTAAAAAGTATGCTTCTTGAGTATTACCAATGAGTAGTTTAGTCAGCGGTCTCGCATAATACTAGTATTATGCGAGACCCAAAAAATAAAAATTGTCACAGATAAGATAATATGGTGCAGGCTGTTCGAGTTTTATAAATGACAACTAGCTTTCCGGCACTAAAGATTACATTTTACTTGGAAATTAATGAGCTAATAAGTATTTAAATATTTATTGCTTTTTTCCATTTTTAAATGCAGTTAAATTATCTTAGAACGTTTGTCTGTTCCCAAAATAGTTTATTTTTATTTGGCTGAATGGTGACAAACGCTGCCACGTTGGAAAAAGTTCGCAATTAAAAGTAACACATTTTGTTTTATTCCCGCCATTTTCATTCATGATTGTAATTTTGTAATTATTAATTATCACGCATTAGTTTGATAACACTTTTGTGAAAAATGAGCGATTCAGACGATTTTGAAATAAATTCAACACCACGAGATATACTAGCAAAGGTGTCAACGGCAACTACTATTCATTATTTTACCAGAGAAGTCGAAGGAGGAATATCTGGCCGTCTATGAGCAATTCATTGACTGGAAACGAGAAAATCGAACGGCGTCATTCTCAGAAAATGTACTTATGGCCTACTTTCTTGAATTATCTAAGAAATATCAGGCATCTACAATGTGGTCAGGATACTCAACGTGACTCTTAATAAGTGTTCCAATTGAGTGCTCCATTTTTATGAGGCCAAAAAATAAACAAATTTGTCTCTTAATCATTCAATCATTTCATTTTCGTTGTAATTTTTCGCAAATGTATTAAAAAACGTCGTTTGATACACGTGCGGAAGTGTCATTTCCACTCGTCCCGAGTCTTGTCCCTCGCCTTACGGCTCGGGCCAAGACACCTCGGGACTCGTGAAAAATGACATACTTTCCGCACTTGTATCAAAAAGTACTATTTTATCATAGATGTTTAAATGCAGTAATAAATGACTTTTCTCAAACATGCAATAAAATATTGACATTATTCCGGTGCGGTTAGACGAGAGGTCTTTAGTGGAATTTTATACAATATTGCCGGCCTAGGCCTGCAAGATATATATTTTCTTATTTTTTTCCACGTTTCAGCATCACGGCGTTCAGCCATAAAAAAAATAAACAATGTTTGCTATATTTTGCAGTTTATTTATATTTATTTATATCAAATCAACTTTGACATAACAAATAACACAATACACCATTATAAACAATTTCCAATAATTTTGAATTGCAAATTAAATACACGAATACAAATTTGAAATATTTCATCTAAATATTCGCGGTAAAAATGTGTAGGTTGCTGGAACAGTTTTTAAAAAGAAAATTGGAAAAAGTTCATTCTGTAATTATATTTTTTGTCTTACCTTTAGCGTCTCTAGAAAATAAATTTTGATTTTTTGGAGTGTTTTTAATTTATTTCATTGCATATTTGAGAAAAAGCATACATACCTCGGCGTGAAAAGGGGTTGCCAGCCTCGTAACTATCTATATGCACTCGGCCGGCAACCCCCTTACTTCCCGGCCTCTGCAGTAATGTACTATTAGGGTTCCGTGCCAAAATGGTAAAAAAGGAACCCTTATGGTGCGACTCTGTCTGTCTGTCTGTCTGTCCGTCTGTCACAGCAAGATATCTCAGGATCTATTGATCCTATCGACTTGAAATTTGGAATAGTGTTAAAAGTCGCTAACTCGAGCCTATTGGATAGAAAAAAATCTTATGCCTTTATTACTTTTCTTTTAAAGGGGTCCGAAATGGGATGTAGAAAAACAAAAGTAGAGCTATTATATCGAGTGGGATATCAAATGAAAGGGGGTCTATATTAAAACGCATACAGTAAAACTTCCTATTTTGACAATGCATACCCTTGTTACGCATAATTGTATATTCGTATAATATTAAAATGTATATTTTAAAACGCATATTTTAATTCGCATACTATTAAAACGTATAACAATTATTTGGTATAACATTAGTGTTCATAAATACTAAAAAGTATAATTTTAATAGGTCTAATCAGACATTTTAATTTTAGATGCTCAATCGAAAAATTGATATCGCAGTTTGTACAAGTATGTTTAAAGTGACATATCCATACTTGTATTGAAAACTAGCTGTCGCTTTCAGTTTAATTACGTAAAAGTACTTTCTCTCGAATTTATTTATTAAAATACCTACACTATTATAGTATATGTTGATAAGCCAATTTTATTTATGTAAGAAAATGCCCAGTACGCCCCGTTAGTGGCCTAGTGGCTCAACTACAGTAAAGATAAAAAAATCTCTAAAAGTAAAAAAAAATATTTATGCCACACCTGGCCATAAAGTGGCTTTTACCGCACGCTACGCGTACGGAAAAAGCCGCTTTCTGGACAAGTGTAGACATAAAATGATGTACACAACACGGGAGGTACCTAATAAAGAAAGTCCACAACAACAACAACAAGGTAAACATCCCTTTAAGGCAAGGCACCAAAAAAACTGGATGGTTTATAAAACCTACGTAGGCATTATTATAATTTATAATACACACCTAAGGTGGTAAGTTAAATAAAACATGTCTCAGATCGCAGCTATTTGTGCATAAATATGCGAAAATAATTAAAGTAAAAAGGTAGGCCAGGCGGTCGTATCGCTAAAAAGCGATATCTCCCAGATATATCTTCCAGACAACATTTGAGTAGCAGAAAGCACAAAAATAAACCAGAAAAGTAAGTGGTGCGAAGGGTAACAAAAGGGAGAGCTAATTACCAAAAATAAATAATCGCAGGGGCAAATATAAACCTACATATACATGCATAAAAACAAATTAATAAATAGGGGGAATATATTAACCACAAAACTTTAAAAAAACATTGTAAAAATGGAAACATATTTTATTGTATTAGAAACAATAGTACTAGTAGATAAATCCCAAAAAGTACAGATTCTGTAAACAACAACGACCAATTGAGTTACTTTTTTCCAAGTAACGCCCCACGTATACCGAACGCATAAATGTATGCGTTCGTTATACTTAATAACATTATGCGGATTTCAGGTATGCCAATTCAATCGGTATGTAAATTAACTAGTATGCGTTTTTATGATTATGCCATCTAATCGGTATGCTTAATCATCGTATGCCTAAACTGTTATGCATTTTAATATTAGGCTTATTAAGTTATGCCTAATAAGGGACACCCAATGAAAGGGCTTAATTTTTAGATTCCAAAACTTTTTTTTTTTTGTTAATGTTGTACTTTTTGATTTATGACTAAAAACGTTCAAAAAAATACCGTTCCTATTATCTTCAAAGTTACTGAACAGAAAAATCTGTAATAATTACCAATTATTAATATATCATCCTAAATATAACAGGAAACATAAAACGGTTTTCCTAAAATGCATGGTTTTTTAGAAATTTTCAAAAACCGTAACACATACTTATTTGCTCCTACTAAGCTAACCGCCATACAGTTTTTCTTGATCTATTCACGTTTTTTTTTTTAGAAACTGACAAACTCGTAACCCATCCTGGGCGTAGCGATTAGTCGTAGCGATTGTCGGACCGGGTGGTTGGCCGTGGCGTTCCCTGGGGTCGAACCAGGTCGCTAGCCAGACCACCCTGAGTTGGTCGGGCTGGGTGGGAGCCGGGAGTGCCTGGGGTCGAACCAGGTCACTTAGTCCCGACTATTCACGTATCTACTTACGAGTTTGTACGGAACCCTCGGTGCGCGAGTCCGACTCGCACTTGACCGGTTTTTTTTATGAATCAGTTGCCGTTAACGTAAAACTACTTATAATAAGCTGTTTATCCTTCAGATCAGATACCTAATCCTATCGCTAACCGAACTTAACCAATAGGTTGAAACTCCTGTTGAAAGCTTGAAAGCGCTCGGGTATCTTCAATTTTGAGTTATTGCTCGGTCATACTCGGCTCAGGTGTGTGCTACTGTAGCCACATTTGTTGACTCTTTAGAAGACAGTCTCCGGGAAAGATAAGAAATATGTTTTATATTTGATTTTAAGCTAACATGGGCATTCACATAATAACTACTATTAACAACGGGATATTTACCATGTATGTTTGTTTTTTGTGAGTTCCCGATATTTCGGCACTGTTGCAAGCCCCACCATCACGTGACGTTACTCCGTGATTATGGCGCTTGCAACAGTGCCGAAATATCGGGAACTTACAGAAACAAACATACATGGTAAATAATAAATATCCCGTTGTTAATAGTAGTTATTGTTTTATATTTGCCTATTTTTCACGATAGCAATAAAAAGTACGTATGACTCAGCTTACTTGTAGACAATACAATGATAGTTAAAAGTTAAACCTAACAAGACCTCAACAGTCCCTCAGGCAGCTATGGAAGAAATTAGTGACGTAATTCCCTTGGTGAAAAATTTGGTTCTCTTATTTATCGCCGAAAATTGTTTGGCCGATTATCACTTCCCAACTAACGTTTCGCAGAATTTTATTTCGCCGAATGATCATTTCCCAACTTAACAAATGATTTTGTTTTATTTCCCAACCTCACCGTTACCAACTGCTCATTTGGTCTGTGTTTTACAATGTCAATTTTCAAAATGCCACTTTTCATGTAGCAGAATGTTTTAGTTAGCGTAATATTTATTTTATTGTTTATTGTTTATTGTTTACCAAATGTAAAAGTTTTTATTAAATAAAACGTCGATTCTGGTTTGCTCACGGTTAACCCTAACACGTTCCTCGCTTCGCTCCTCGTCGCACCTAACTGGGCTCTGTCACATATGAGATTTGTGTTGCTCCACATATAAAAAAAAAATATTGATGTGCATTGCTGCCAATTTAAAAGTTTAAGGTCATAAATGCTTGAATAATAAATGCCTGTAAAAATTTGTTTATTTTTTATCATTATTCCCAGTTGTGTTTTTCAGGGAAAAAAGTACCACTATCAGTGGTGACTAGAGTCACAACTCGTTATTAGCATATACACATGTTTATAAAATTAATATTGCCAACTGAAAAAAAAGTATGTATATTTTACTTCGTTTTTGTAAAAACTTAGCTAATGTATGAAAAGAGAACTGTTGCACTGACGAAACGTTATTCGTCTAATAGTTGTTTGGCATAGTGAAACATTTGACAAATGATCAATGTCCCAAAAGTTTTGAGGCATTATAATAATCTGCTTTACAATAATTCTGCCAAATGAAACGTTGTCATATAAAAATTTGGTAATCGTTAGTTGTCAAAGTGAAACGTCGGCGAAATGTTGGTTGGCAAATGAAATTCGGCCAAACAAAGTTGCGCGAAAAGGCAGAACACCGAAAGATTTTCCTATACACCTCGAGAATTTTCCCGAGAATTATACCACTAGGGGAAAATCTCCGTATTCCCGAACGCGTGGTATTCTTACAGTGATTAACCGGCACAAGTTGTCGGTCTTCACCGATAACTTGGTCCGTAACGTGATAGCAGAGCGTTACCCGTGTTTACCTATCGCGTAACCCTTGCTGTAACTTCACTTAACTAAAGATTAACGTAGTAAGCTTGTGAAGTACAAACATCATCTTCAAGTTCTCCAACCAAGCTACTGGCCCTTTATGTTTATATTATAAGATATAGTACATTACTGCAGAGGTCGGAAAATAAGGGGTTGCCGGCCGAGTACGTATAGCTATGTGTGTATAGGTATGTGTATGTATAGTGCTTTTCTCAAATATGCAATGAAATAAACTTACTAATATCCTTACTTACCCTAAATATTATTTTAATCAGAAACTTTCTATCAGAAAGTGACGTTAGTGACACTGACATATTATATCCACAGACAATGCAAATATCACGTTCGGAAACCAAAAGCTGTTTCAGTTTACATTTTTACCGCGAATATTTAGATACAATATTTTAAATGTGTATTCTTGTGGTGTAGTTTGCAATTTATATTAATTGGAAATTGTATATAATGTGTTACTTGTTATGTTCATGTCAATTTTAAATAAATAAAACTGCAAAATATAGCAAAAATCGTTTTTTGTTTTTTTAATGGCTGAATGCTGTGATGCTGTGGCCCAAATAAATGTGGAATGGAAATTAAAAAAAAAAATGTAAGTATGAAATTCCATTCCGTGCCAAGTATCAAGCCGCATCGGAAACGAGGTACTTTGCGGCCTATTTTTAGGCACGTAATGTCAACATTTCATGCCATGTTTGAAATAAGTTGTAATATTTTGTTCGTTGTCAGTGGAACTCACAGAAATATCGAGTCGGAAGGAAATAGTCCGTCGATTTGGGAACCGTGTAACGTTTGACGCCAAAAGTGTAATTTAGTGATGGAAAACATAAATTTCCTATTTTATTTGGTGGTATTTGTACAATAGGGAATATGCATGATTTTTTTTAACAGCTTTCTTAACAAAATATGAAAATACCGTAAAAAAGATGTCCATAAAAAAGATGACATACAGTCAAAATAAAATTGAAATCGACCGAGAAATACGGAAGATATAAACATTTTAAAGCATTAATCAGGCAGCGATTAGAGAGAGAGATCCGATATGGACTATGACGTCATAGTACACGGCCGCCATACAATCTCCATACTATATTCTGTTTTGCGAGAAAGAGATAGAGATAAATCTTTGTTAAGTAATATCTTGGTTATTTTTATAGTTATTCAAAAAATATTTTTTTCCTACTGTTTTTTATATGAATGAGCTTTTATTAAAGTAAATAAAAAATATCATGCATATTCCCTATTAATTATACCATTATTAACAGATTTTCAAATTTGACGTTGACGGCGTGCAAAGTAGGTCGCCGCCACTTCTTTTTATCACTCGAGGTACATACACTTTTTTCTTCTAACTCGATATATTTCTGTGGGGGACTAATAAGTCCCAATATCAAAAGAGAAGGTCCTCGACAGGAAACCAAATATTACCTACGACTTATCTTAAAAACATAAAGGGCCAATTTAGTGTACTTATAATTTTTTACTTTTTATGCCACACTTGGCCATAAAGTGCCTTTTTCCGCACGCTACGCGTACGGAAAAAGCGCTTTCTGGCCAAATGTAGACATAAAGGGCATTTCTCCAGAAATATGTCTGCGACTCATTCATCTGTCCCCATACATTTAGTATGAAAAACGGCCAGGTGAATGAGGTATTTCTGGAGAAATGCCCTAAAATACTGTACACAACACGGGAGGTAATACAAAGAAAGTCCGAGATCGCAGATGTTTGCGGTCCGAGCCACAGGCGAGGGACGTAAATATGCAATCGAGGGCTTTCTTACCCTAGTTGTGTAATATACTATTAGTAGTAATATTTTGTTTGCTGTCGATGTTACCTAACGTGTGAAATGTTACCAAAAGAGAAGGTCCCTGTCCCTGATAGCAAACAAAATATTACGCCTTATCTTAAAATCATAAAAGGTCCAATAGATTGGTAGTATTTAGGGTTTTTTAGTCGGGGGTGTTTTGAATTTTTTGTTTATAGTATTTTATGCAACATTTGTATAAGTAGGCTCAAAAAATGCGAATGGCGCGAGTTGCCATACAAGCCGCGGCGGCGGCGAGTATCGCAAATAGAGACGCCATGAGCGTTTTTTGACTTAATTATACAACGTTGCATACAATACTTTTTCTACGACTAGGTTTTAAAATATAAAATACAACTTTAAACATAGCACGCAAACAAGGCAAATATGACATATGTATGACTGACAGTATGTGTCTATGGTAAACTTTTTTTAATTTGACGTATACTCGCTAGTGAAACGCAGTGATGATATAAAAAATACTTTTTTTTATGTTGGCTTCAATGAATTTAGATCGGAAAGTTTTGTTTTTCTTAAAAACCGTAGTAATTTAATTGTTTGTTAAGTTGGTAGTTGTGCATTTTTATCGTAAAGTTAGAATTGAGCGCTTAATCCTTGACCTAAGTTTAACCTAGATTTAGAAGTCTGTCGCTGCTAGCAGTATCGTTTTGCGACTATAACGACACTAGTGCTGTTATGGGGAATAGAGTATAGACTTCTCTGAACTCATATTATGTATGTTCTTATATTAGTGTTCGTGACCAAGTAAAAGACTGATAAAAATACAGGAGTAGAAAATAGTATTTTATGCAACAGTTGTATAAGAAGGTTCAAAAAATGCGAATTGCGTGAGTTGCGATACGAGCCGCGAATGCGGCGAGTATCGCAAATAGAGACGCAATGAGCGTTTTTTGACTTAATTATACAACGTTGCATACAATACTTTTTCTACGACTAGGTTAAAATATAAAATACATGGACGTCACGCGTGTCTCGTCCGGTCTCTCCGAGTGTGTACAGCCGGTATGACAGTTGTGTCTATGGTAAACTTTTTTTTGATATGGCTGGTGACACGATGTGACGATAATTAAAATACTTTTTTTTTATGTTGGCATCAATTAATTTAATTCGGAAAGTTTTGTTTTTCTTATGAATCGTAGGAATTTAATTGTTTGTTAAGTTGGTAGTTGTGAATTTTTATCGTGAAGTTAGAATTGAGCGCTTAATCCTTGACCTAAGTTTAACCTAGATTTAGAAGTCTGTGGATTCTAGCAATAACGTAAAGTGACTATAACGACACTAGTGCTGTTATGGGGAATAGAGTATAGACTTCTCTGAACTCATATTATGTATGTTCTTATATTAGTGTTCGTGACAAAGTAAAAGACAGATAACAGTACAGGAGTAGAAAAATATAATACTATTACCGCGGTTCTAATCTTTACGCCAGTCCCTAATCGAGTTACAATTTTGTCCCCAGTTCTGAAGTATTTAGAGTTGATTCAAAGAATTGTTACAGTTTTTATTAAATTTCGGATTTGTTACCGAGCTGCGAACCAAAATGAAATAGGTTTATTGTTTCGAGGTAAAAATATGAAATTAGATGCAAATTGACAAAGACGAGACCGACCTTGCTTAAATGAGTTTCGGTTAGAAATGTACACTTTTCTAAAGTTGCTTAAACATAGGCTAACATTACGTTAGCTATATTAGATTGTTGCATGTTATAATAGTATTTTATGCAACAGTTGTATAAGTGGGTAAAAAAAATGCGAATTGCGTGAGTTGCGACACGAGCCGCGAACGCGGCGAGTATCGAAAATAGAGACGCAATGAGCGTTTTTTGACTTAATTATACAACGTTGCATACAATACTTTTTCTACGACTAGGTTTTAAATTATAAAAAACTACAAAATTAATCATAACCTGGAAACAAGGCAAATATGACGTTTGACTGACAGTATGTGTCTATGGTAAACTCTTTTTTAATTTAAAATATACTTAAATTAAAAATACTTTTTTTATGTTGGCATCAATGAATTTAGTTCGGAAAGTTTTGTTTTTCTTAAAAACCGTAGGAATTTAATTGTTTGTTAAGTTGGTAGTTGTGCATTTTTACCGTAAAGTTAAAATTGAGCGCTTAATCCTTGACCTAAGTTTAACCTAGATTTAGAAGTCTGTGGCTTCTAGCAATAACGTAAAGTGTCTATGACGACACTAGTGCTGTTATGGGGAATAGAGTATAGACTTCTCTGAACTCATATTATGTACGTTCTTATATTAGTGTTCGTGACCAAGTAAAAGACAGATAACAGTACAGGAGTAGAAAAATGTCATTTTATGTAATAATGTCACAATTATTGTTGTAAGGTCTTTTTTAAAAGAGAAACTGGTGAGTTTCTTCACCAGAAGGTCATCTACCAAAGCGCCAAAAGAAAAGAATGAGACATGTAAAAGAGCCCTTGAGGCCTACTTGCAGAAATAAATGAGTTTGAGATCGAGTTTTTGATTACCAGAAGTGCAAGGTTTCTTTATAAAGCTTTGTTTCCACTGACTTTTTTATACAGGATGTCCCGGAAACCAACGTCAATACGAAAAGGGCTGATAGGCCAACTCAAAACACATCAGATTAAGTAAATTTAAATTGAAAATGACTTGAGATATTGACGTTTTTGCAAAATTTGTGCTAACTGTGGGTCGCCTCCTCTAAGTGTATGTCTTCGCGTGTTTTTTAATCCACAGATGCGCACCGTGACGTCATTATACCTAGTATCAAAGGCATAAAACACTAATTTGAATTTTTTCAATTATTATTTATAATTTCCTGTGAATATTTTTCTTTATCATATAAAATTAGCCTTTAAAGTGGTATAAGGCATGGTATACACTTGCTTGCCAGAATTTCATTTGCCATAATTTCATTTGCCATACTATTCAACTGCCATAATGTTGTTTCCCATAATTTCATATGTCATACTCATTGTTTACTATATTAATCATATGCCCGAATCTTTGTTTCCCATAAAATCATTTTCAATAATATCATATGCCACAATCTTTGTATCCCATAAAATCATTTTCAATAATATCATATGCCAGAATCTATGTTTCCCATAAAATCATTCAAAAAACTTACATAGGCGGAACGACAAAGGGGGGACGGGGGGGCGGAGCCCCCCACAAGGGGGGCTCGGGGGGCGAAGCCCCCCGCATTAAGAAAAACTCAATACAAAGGTTACATTAAGCAAAAAAGTAGGTTAGGTTAGGTTAGAACTGCGTCCCCCAACAAAAACGAACTGCTGCCAGAAAAGTAGGTTAGGTTAGGTTTGAACTGCGTCCCCCAACAAAAATGAACTGCTGTCAGAAAAGTAGGTTAGGTTAGGTTTAAACTGCGTCCCCCAATAAAAAAATAATAATATGGATAACAATACGTATGGCATTTAATATTCGGGTAAACAATAATATTGCACTTAATAATATGGATAACAATACGTATGGCAATCGCATCATTATGGCATTTAATATTCGGGTAAACAAGAGTATGCCAAATAACTATTATGGTAAACGAAACATTCGGGCAAATGAAATTCGGGCCAGTGCAATTCGGACAACTGAATTGTATGGCATATGTACTTCGGGCAAACATTAGACAACCATAAGGCATAACATTTTTATTAATTTGAAATTACATTTAAAATTGTTTTTGTACTTATTGGGTGAAGTTTTGTTTTGATCACGCCGAAAAAACGCCGCCGCCGCCGATTTTTTACCAAACGCCGCCGCCAACAAATTTTCAATCGGCGCACATGTCTAGACATACTTTGATTAAATAAAAATATAGTTTCATAAAAAAAAATCGTTTTAATTTTTGCCATGTAAAACGCCAATTTCATATGTAAGGACCTAATATTTAAGTATGTATTTATCTATATAAAAATGTATATCGTCGTCTAGTACCCATAGTACAAGCATTGCTTATATTTTGTACTTTTAGGTACTTACAAATAGGTAAACAAAAAAACCACGTCCGAGTCACGTGGTTTTATTGTTTACCTTTTTTTAAGTATCGTTCAGCCAATCAAATAAATGTTTTGTATCTGTGGCACAGTACCATTGGCTGAACGACCCCAGTCACGTGGTTTTTTTGTTTACCTTTTTTAAATACCTAAAAGAACAGATTATAGTTCGGGACTAGCTCGATTTGTGTAAGATTGTCCCCCGATATTGTCTATTTATTACAAAACATCCAATGCCCGTTTTAGAACGAAAGTGACAAGAAAATGGCGAAGAAGCCACTAAGTACCTACCTTCCAACTTCATTTGCTTTCTTAATCTGTTATTTACGCAACTTGTTACAACTGTATGCTTCACGTTGCCGTGCCCAAGGGAAATAAAAGTTAGATCGTCCGTACAGCACTCAAAAGAAAATGTAAGTTCGAAAATTGATGATATCTCTGTTACTCAAACCTTACTTTTTTGAGGAGTGATAGAGATAGCATCATGGGAACTTGAAATAAAGCGAGTAGGATCGTTTGACTTGAGCTCGAGCGTTCCGAAGTTTAGTTTATCCCGCGGGATTAGAAGCAGTTGACGGGAACCGTGGGTGTTCTCGACAGGACAGAATTATTACAAACTTTCACAACATATTGTTTCAGCATCTGTTAAATCTGCTATACAATACTCATCCTACTAATATTATAAACTAGCTATCCCAGCAAACTTCGTTCCGCTTCCGAATCTATTTTTTTATCTGAGGACACGGCAGTGGCCCCGCCAGTTGAGCAAAAAAAGGCACGGCCGTACCATCCTTTTTTCGAAGCCATTCAGGCCATTTTCAGCCTAAACAAAATGGCGGATTTTATGCAGTTTCAAAGTGCACCGCGGTCGAGTTTTTTTTAGTAATTTAGCTTTTTGCTAGTTCTCGTATCATTTCGCGTAGACAAAGTGTATCAAGCTATAATAGTACATTACACAACTAGGGTGGTAATACAAAGAAAGACCGAGATCGCAGAAGTTTACGGCCCGAGCTGCAAGCGAGGGACGTAAATATATGATCGAGGGCTTACTTTATTACCTCCCGTGTTGTGTAAATCATTTTGTCTACACTTGGCCAGAAAACGGCTTTTTCCGTACGCGTAGCGGCGCAGCAGATGTTCGACTCGAATACTTAAGTACCTTTTTCGCTTATCTTACTGCCTAAAGTGTGTAGATAAGTAAGTTTCAATCAGGTTTTGTGTAAAATAGGTAGCATAATGAGTTACCTATTCATTATTATAATGACTATGACGGTTATTCTAACCGAAAATCCGGCGATTTTCGACCGGTGGGTCGAAAATCGAGCATCGCCTCACATTTGTCGAGATCCCTGCAAATTATCGTGGCGTTTTAATCTATTTGGTAGTGATCCCGGACTTCTAATAAATAGTATGATATACCACTGAAATCAGCGGGGATTTCGACAACAATGTGTCCATAGAAGTAAGCCGGTTTAAACGCTCGATTTATGACCCAAACAATAAAAAGGGGACCCTGAACAGTGACGAGTCATTCAACATATCGATGGCAAAAAGCGGAAATGTAGTAACCGCCAAGGGTTTCCTTTGGCGGTTACTATATTTCCGCTTTGCTTTGGACGACTAGTCATCTGCTTAACACGTTCACTGTCCGTGAAAGTGTTAAGTTTACTCAATTTATTTTATTTGATTTTACATTCATTTTATGCCACACCTGGCCATAAAGTAGCCTTTACCGCACGCTACGTGTAAGGAAAAAAGCTGCTTTCTAGCCAAGTGTAGACATAAAATGATGTACGCAACAAGGGAGATGATAAAGAAAGCCCTCGATCGCATATTTACGTTCCTCGCTTGCAGCTCGGGCCGCAAACATCTGCGATCTCGGCCTTTCTTTGTTTTACCACCCTAGTTGTGTAATGTACTATTACAAGACTAAGGGATCGCCCACACCGATGCTTAAATGTCGATCGTCACGTCTTCTACAGTCTGATTCTCCAAAACTTCCAAGTCATAAACAAATTTTTATTCCCAAAGTCCACTTTTTTCTTTGTTAATAAAGCAATTAAGTTTAAATAATTTACCAATTTTTGACTGGTTTTGCTTTTGGGCTTTAATCCTGGGAAATCACTAGCTTTCGGCAAAGAAGATGCATTTGAGGGTAGAATCCTGTTTTTCACTCAGGCTTAAGTACGAGGACTAAAAAACACCCGAAATATGTTTGGTAAAAGCCAGAGGAAAATTCATCGAAATACTAAAAATGACGTTAAAATTTGCCCCATAGTGCCCACTTTTTAAAATCAATACGTCTATGTATCAAGTGGTGTTGATAACCAGCTTAATGATTACTGTGTTTGAGTGTAAACTCATTTATGACATTCAGTAGACCACATTTTCGGATAGGTTGCATGTCGTTTAAAAGACAAAAATTTGTGATTGGATACAAATCTTCTGACGTGAGATTTTCATATGACACTGTAATTTTTTTTCAGGACTAAGTACTTGCTCTGCGTACGTTAGCACGTAAGTTACGCTTCCATATTTATTATATTTCGATCGGAAAATAACGCGGATTCGGACAAAAGATACCTTTGGACAGTTAAAAGTGTGCCAAATAGAAAAAAAGCATACATTTCGTCATGTGAACTACCAGCGTATTTTAAGTTTCGGTGTGGTCGATCCCTAATACTCACAGGTGGCCCTTGAAACACTTTGTTTATATTTCTGAAGTGCGGCTCTCTTTCGATCACGGATCATTACGCCATTTTCAGCGGGGTAATATACTTCTGCATCTTTCAAACAGGGACCAAAGTGTATGAACACCCAGCCTGCAAATATATACTAATGTTAATATCGATACCTTTAGACTCAAAGGGCGTAAACGCCATTAGAACCTACGGCGTTTACGCCCTTTGAGTCTGAAGGTATCGATATATTTCTACTGGGTAACGAGGAGGCAGAGACAACGAAATACATAATTATCAAACCGTGATTAGAATACGACTGAGCACATATGTCATTTTCGAATGAAAACATGAAATGACGTCAATGGTAGAGGATGCAGAATTGCAGATAAATGAAAATAGGTACTTGCTTGGGAAAAAAAAACATTAATTATATTACCTAGTTAAATAAAATAAAAATAATGTAATAATAATATTCAGGAACACGATCAAAAATTATTCCCTCGTAACACTATCGTCTTCAGAGCTGTCTGTATCATCACCTGGTACAAAGAAAATAAAATAGATAATTGTGACGATGCATAAGCTAACGAAAGAATCAATTCTCTAACACTTGTGTTCACAAAGAATTTGGTAGAGTGGGGTTAGAATGTGTTAGAATTCGTTTGGTCTGAATCCACCTTAAGGCGAAGAACACACTGAAATCGCCCGTCGCCGCGATTTTTTCCATGTAGCTGCGCATAGTAGTTGCGAGTCGCCGCGATTTACGCGCCAGTGTGCGCCACCCCGCGATTTTTCTATACAAATCGATGATTCTACATACAAAGTTGAAAATCGCTGGGTCGCGTGTCGCCGCGCTTTTCGCTGTAGTGTGAGATCCGCCTAAGGTTAATAGTTTTTTTTCTGATAAATGTTTAAAATTGTAGGTAGTAGTCAAAAACCGGCTTCTGAGATAAACTTCTTCTCGGAAGTTATGGAGTGGTTGGTATGAAAATAATCTGCATACTTTTGTGATACTAAAATCAAAATCAAACCAGTATTGGAGATAGTTCAAAAGTTTTGCTGACCTGAACGTGAAAAGCGTTTTAAAAGTATAAAACTTATGGGGGACCGTCTGGTTGCATAACAACTATTGTCATATTATTAATTGTCATAACAGTTTAAGCATAAAGTTGATGCTCATATTTTTTTTTTGGCATAAATTGTCCTATGGCATAATTGTTCCGTGTCATAATTATACGGAGTCATAATTGGTTTAACCATAATGTAAATTGTCATACATTTATTTAGTCATAATATTGATGATTATAAGTCGTTTTTGCAATAATTGTAAATTTCATACGTTTATTAAGCCATAACATTGATGATTATAAGTGGTTTTAGTAATAATTGTAAATTTCATACATTTATCAAGCCATAATATTGATGATTTTAAGAGGAAACAGTAAGGTGGAGAGAATTGAAAATTAGGTATTTGTAAAATGTGTCGCTGTCCCGCACTGCCCGCCTCTCTCCCGCAGAGCGCGATAGAGACACATGCAGCTTGGACCGAAAATACCTTTTAAAATTTCATGAAAACAACGTTTCGTAGTCCCCTGATTTCTTCCCCAAAACTTAACCTATTTAACTAATTTTTTCATTTAACATTAAAGAAAGGTTTTGGCCGTGTTCCTATGTTTTCCTTTTTTTTTAATAATCTAGTCAAATTTGTTTTCTGGATGTGTGAACACAGCGGAAAATCTGGCATTTTATTTAGGTTTTTGAAGGTTAATATCTCTTTTGAGAATCAATTTATCGTAAAAAGGAAAACATAAGAACATATCAATAGTAGCCATAGATTTTTGGACAAAAAATTATTGCTCTACTGGCATTATCCAGGGAGGAAACAGGGGACTACGTTTGTATGGAAAAACTGCCCTCCTGTTTCCTCTTAACAATCGTATTGCATAAATTTTGATAATGGACTTGCGATGGTGCTTCAAAAAAGAAACGATTTATATTATTGAAGTATTTTTAATTTCTACTCATTACACAATATTAGTCACCTCACACAGAACCAAATCGCTGCCAGAAAAGTAGGTTAGGTTAGGTTAGGTTAGAACTGTGACGCAACATATAAGAGAACTTTTAAAAAAACTTTTAAAATTAGGCTTATGCGTTTAGCAATTTATGCTTTTACTTAGTATGGTTAAAGTGTCGTATGAGCAACCTATTTATGCGTTTAGCATTTTATGCATTTACTTAGTATGGTTAAAGTGTTGTATGAGCAATCCATGTATGCCCATTATAAAGTATGCTTGAATAAATGTATGCTTATCAACTATATGCCCATTACACAGTATGTCCATAAACATTATGATTAAAATCGTTATGCGCATAAATGTATGACTATTTACAGTTATGCGTAATGAAAATAATGTAATGTATGACGAATCCTCGTATGCGTATCAAAAATATGACCTTAAACTTTATGCAACCGGACCCCTACCCAAAACTTATGTATATTTACGTACCTAGTCCAGAGCCAACAAAAGACAAACAGTTAGAATAAAATGGCTTTATCCTTTTTATGTGTACAAATGTACAAATTATCATATTAGATAATAATTGGTTAGTAGTAGGTGGGTAGATGGGTACGAAGGTAGGTGAGTAGTTGGGTAGGTAGGTAAGCGGGTAGGACATAACAACAATAAAATGGGGTATTTGACAACTATCAAAATAAATAAATTAATTAACTTTAACCATCAAATTACGTTTCCAAAACTGCTCGAATTAAATCAGTTACCTACACTAATTTTCGTGAATTACATGATTTTAAAATGACAAAAACGAAAAATAATGCACCATTGTAAGGAAGATGTGAAATTTAAATGTAAATGAATATAAATATTAATTTAAATTTGAAATTTCAAAGGGCATGTAAGGGCAGAAGTCGATATTAGGTCGAACCGTAATAACCTCATATGATAATTAATACACCCGTCATATAGATAAGGATAGATGCATCTGAAAACTGTATTGTGAGAGTGAGACAGCACAGATAGAAATAAAACACTTCCAAAGATGTCGTTGTTTGAATAACAGCCCTAACACCATGTTGAACATGACGTCACAAGTCAGTATTTCATACTAAAATGTGTTTTCTGAGCGTTTTGACACTTCATAAAAAGAAGCTGATTTGAACTGTCATCAAGTAGCCTATTACAATTCTGTTTCTTAAGCGCCCCCGAGACGGTCAAATAGTTTCATTCAAACCTTACGTGTTTGATGAAACAGTTTGATGTCGGTTTGAATGGTTGTCAAACGGCACGGCGCAGTTTGGTTCAGTACGCCGCCGTGATTAGACTTGTGCCACACTACGAAATCCACCACAAAACTAAGCCGAGTTTGCTCAAACGCGTCGGATCGGAACACGATCAAACGGCGCGTCAAACACAACAAAAATATGAAATTTCATCAAACGGGCTTCAAACCCGTATGTTTGACAAACCACCTTTGTAAACGATCAAAATGGTTTGAGTCAAACCAAAATCTACGTGGTTGAGCAAACCGTTTGACTGTCTCGGGGGCGCTTAATATACGAGAATAAAGACGTGTTTTCACTCGGTTTAATGAAAACCTAAGTCATGATATGAAAATCAACAAGCTACCATCACTACTCTCACTACTTGTTGTTAAAACCATGTTTTATATTATTTATTTATTATTGTTTAGGTTGTAGGACACATCTCTTCAAGTTTTGACACACCATGAGCCCACCGTCGGAATTGTACTACAATTTACAAAATATCTAAAATTGTAATATTCTGGACTGAATTTTTTTACGCAACCCACTTGCAATATATTTATTAACATATTTAATTTTATATAAAATACTTTTCATTGATTAACACGTTCGGTGAAGGTCGTTATATACGTGGATCTTAGACTAGAGCGTCTATTCACTTTACTTCGCACTCGCACTTGGCACTCACACTTGTCACTTAACAGCGGGACCGTTTACACGTTGTTTTTAGGGTTCCGTGCCAAAATGGTAAAAAAGGAACCCTTATGGTGCGACTCTGTCTGTCTGTCTGTCCGTCTGTCACAGCAAGATATCTCAGGATCTACTGATGCTATCAACTTGTGGTAGTGTTAAAAATCGCTTACTCAAGCCTATTGGATAGAAAAAAATCGTATGTCTTTTTTACTTTTTTTTAAAGGGTCCGAAATGGGATGTGGAAAAACAAAAGTTGAGCTATTATATCGAGTGAGATATCAAATGAAAGGGCTTAATTTGTAGATTCCAAAGCCACTTTTTTTTTCTTAATTTTGTACTTTTTGATTTATGACCAAAAACGTTCAAAAAAATACCATTCCCCCTATTATCTTCGAAGTTACTCAACAGAACAATCTGTAATAATTACCAATTATTAATATCATCCTAAATATTACAGGAAAAATAAAACGGTTTTCCTAAATTGCATCGTCTTTTAGAAATTTTTAAAAATCGTACACATACTTATTTGCTCCTACTAAGCTAACCGCCATACAGTTTTTCTTCAACTATTCACGTATCTACTTAATAGTTTGTACGGAACCCTCGGTGCGCGAGTCCGACTCACACTTGACCGGTTTTTTACTAATCACTTTACACCTGGACTTCTCACTTGCACTTTCGACTTATCAAAGTGTTAACCACCCTTTATAAAGTGCATGACACTGATATATACTTACTCATATAGTTCCATACTTCTACTAAAAAAATATTTGGATTTTTAAAAAATATACATAAATATCTTAGGTTCTCCAAAATTATTTTAACTACGAGTGCGGGGAGTACGCGGGTGTGGGGGGGGGGGGGGGGCAACTATCACTTTACACCTGCACTTCGCACCTGCACTTGCGACTTAAGGCGAGGTAAGACGAGAATCGGGCGCGGAAGCCTAGTTTCCAAATCATTTTTAGAGCACTTATTTGACTCGTAGGTCACTGTAAAACATATATAATAATATTCAGAACTGTATCTAGCTTTCTTCTTGGCTTCCTCTCACCCAGAACACGATAGCGAATACTTCGCTCGATAGAAATGTAGCGCGAAAACACTATTAAATAAAGTATTTTTTTCATTTTGTTCATTACCAGTTACCTTTTCTGACAAAATTAATACCTGACAATCATGATTTCACAGTCATGCAGGGCATCCTCTCATGTTTGGGTTGATAACGTATACTTTTATGTTAGAAATCGAAGATAATCTGCAATAATCTGCATTCCGCCCGACCCTAGTTGTATGTGAAATGCGAGCCAGGTCCTACCGGGCCTTAACCCGGCGGGAGTGTGGTGGGGTGTAGCATACCCCAACAATAAGTTACTTAGGTATATTTTTTTGTACGTTAACACTACAATTTCACGGCTTCGTGTAGCTGGAGTTAAGGGGTTGCAGGAGGGAATTACGATGTCATCTCAGTGTTGCACTGGTCAGCATTTAAAGTACACACACTCAAACGTCCGTGGGGTATGTCACACCCCGGCACATAGTTCGTGTATACTTTTTTCTATAGTTTTTCCTCTTATAATTGAACTATTTACTCATCAGACAAATGAAATTCATTCAAAGTATCAGACCATGCCAATTTTCCTAGCAAAAAATGTACTGATCCAATGCAAATAACTAAGATGTTCCTATGTTACTATCTAAGCTTTTGTAATTTTATTTCATTGTGGATCTCTTGTTCTTTAAAACTCAAAGAGTTTTTTCAAGTTTCAAAAATATTTGATTATTTTTTTTATTATTACAGATGAGTACGTTTATTTTTGTTACCGAAACCAGTGTTTCACATCTATTTAGTAAAATAAGAAAATGTATTAAGAATTTGAATTATCATTATATTTTTTTATACTAACCTAATCCCCATACATATAAAGTTGTCATTTGACATAATTTTGGTGGGAACCTAAATTAACTTGGGTTTTTGTCCTGGGGTATGTCGCACCCCACCACACACTCTAAGTAACTTTACGGCATCACACTCCCGCCGGGTTAACAAAGTGTAAACAACCCTTTATAAAGTGCATGACGCTGATAGATACTTACTCATAAAATTCCATACTACTTCTCTGCACTGGTGGTCGAGGAACTGGCAGTATGTCTCGAAAGTTTTGAAGTGTTCATAGTAGTCGTCGATTTTGGGCTGCTCACCTGGCTTAGCTGGCCTTACAATATATTTTGGGTTCAAGTAGTTAACATAGTGGGCACACACTGGCCCCATACTGGAAGATAATACAATAGATTAGAATTGAAAACTATCTATCCGGATAACACATCATTACAGTTGCATATATGAGACAATACAAAAAATAACCCGGTCAAGCGCGAGTCGGACTCGCGCACCTAGGGTTCCGTACAAACTAGTAAGTAAATACGTGAATAGTGTAAGAAAAACTGTATGGCGCTCGGCGGTTAGTTTAGTAAGATCAAATAGGTATGTGTCACGAATTTTGCAAATTTCTAAAATACGGTGCAAGTTAAGAAAACCATTATATTTTTCCTGTAATATTTAGGATGATATCAATAATTAGTAATTATTACAGGCTTTTCTGTTCTGTAGCTTCCAAAAATAATAGGGGGAATGGTATTTTTTTGAACTTTTTTCGTCCGAGATCAAAAAGTATTGATTAAGAAAAATATAAAAATGGTTTTGGAACCTACAAATTAAGCCACAACTTAAAATTTTTCACCTCCCATTTCGGCCCCATTTAAAAAAAGTAATAAATGTATAAGATTTGTTCTATATCTAGTAGGCTCGGGTTAGCGACTTTTAAAACTATTCCAAATTTCAAATCGATAGCAGCAGTAGCACCTGAGATATCTGACTGTGACGGGCGGACAGACAGACGGATAGACAGAGTCGCACCATAAGGTTTCCTTTTTTACCATTTTGGTACGGAACCCTAAAAACAACGTGTAAACGGTCCCGCTGTTAAGTGACAAGTGTGAGTGCGAAGTGCGAGTGCGAAGTAAAGTGAATAGACGCTCTAGTCTAAGATCCACGTATATAACGACCTTCACCGAACGTGTTAAGAGGAAATAGGAAGGCCGAGAGAATTGAAAATTAGGTATTTGTAAAATGTTTCATAAGGTTTCCTTTTTTACTATTTTGGTACGAAACCCTAAAATCACAAAGACAGATGTGCAACTGAAACGGTCTCCACTCAGCAATGCAATTGCGCTAGGCATGGCTCTGCTATAGCTTGGAAAATTCGTTGGCGACACTCCCATGGTCCGCGCGGGGGGCGAGGGACGATGACGTATTGAGCACCACTACACCCGATGCGAATAGGTAGTTATGTCTGCCAATATCCCTAAAGAACGAAGCAGTCTTTCGATGCTTTCTGGCTGCAAGTGCAGTTTGAAGGCTATTAAAATTTAACCGCACGCCGACTGCACGCGGACTGCGCTGTTGCTGTTTGTTGTTGTTGTTGTTGTTGTATTTCACCTGGAAAATAACTGCCTTCCAACTGCACTCTTGTAGCCAGATAGTAATTTTTAAAATAGGCATGTGTATACATTATTTATAATTTGTTTGGCTTGACATCCAATAAATTTGCCAATCGCCAGACTCATCTTTGCGTAGTTATTTCGTGTGCTTTTAGTTATGTGCAGTTGTTATTGTTGCGCCGATGGTATAGGTAAAATCTTTAAAGGTGATTTTCTGTGCTTTAGAAGCGTTTTCAGCAGGCTGAAAAGTGATTTCAGCCGTTTCAGAGGTGGCTCTTTCACATACCAGAAGATTGAAAATTCATCCTAGTTGCCGTTGTTTTCAGGCGCCTGAAACATGTTTTCAGTCCGTTTCAGGGCACCCTCTATCAGATGGCGCAATAACCTGAAAACCCGTTTTCAGGCGTTTTCAGGACCCCTTATGGGCCTTTGAAGTACACTTCAGTATATGGCGAAATTTCACGAAGGAGTGAAAGAGATAGCACTATTAGAGAGAGACAGTTATATTGAGAAGGTTCGAGAAGTGTGTGAAAGAGACAGAACTAGAAAGGGATAGCAATAGTCGGGAATGTTCCAGCCGAGTCGAACATCGAACAATCTAGATTGCCTAGAACACTCGCGATGCGTTATTGACCAAGGGGTCACCGAGCGCCCTTGGACTTTGGACCGAACATTCCAGATAGGATTTCTCCGGAACATTCGAGAGCAAGGGTCTCCGGATATATAAGCCGCGCGTCACCGACGCCACAGGCAGTTTTTGAACTAACGGCGATACAGTGCGAGTCTCGAAGCGAACCTAAGCGAAAAGTTAATAAGTGCGTCATAGTGAAGTGATTTAGTACAGTGATTTCTTAAGTAAGTAAGCCTTGTTAATTAGTAATTTTGTAATAAAGTTTGCCTTTTTAATTAGTGGTTAATTAGTGCATTTTTCTATCACGTTACCTACCCCACGGACGTAACATTATCATGTAGGGGAAGGTCAGCGAAGGTAAAGCGAACACTCCAGGCAAAGTGAATTCGGCCTCTCTTTCCCGTCTTATTCGCCCTTTTCGCACCACGCGCCTATATAGATAGGATTTTCGGGATCCTTCGCTCAATCAGCGGCATGCGTCGTAGGGAGCGATTGTTGCGCGCGTCGTCGGTGACGAGTCGAAACGTGATTTTTGTGAAAAAAGATCGACGTTTAATGGTCCCTAAGTACATTGTCTGTTATCTTGTTATCCTATTAAAATATCTTCCGTTTACAGCGCATTTCTTTGAGAACGAAGCAACAGTTATTTTTTTGAACGTGGTCGTAAACTGACTGATTGGGCAATGTGGATCGGGCAAAGTGGATCTTGTGACCAGCTGTTCACTTTTGCCCGTGAGTTTATATTTATGAGGTTCAATTCTCTAATCACAATATTTTATTACAATTGGTATATAAATATCAAATAAAGATCGATCCGAGCTCAGGAGCTGTAACAGGGGCAACATAAGTTATGGATATGGCTATCAGAACGTGCATGGAGTGCAATTACAATAAGTTTGCAATGCGGGACATGGCAACATCTCCGGTTAAAAGTGAAATTTCTATGAAAATGTGACCTTTAAATGGAGGTGTTGCCATGTTCCGCTCTGCAAAGTTATCGTAGTCGCACTCTAGTTTCACTTTGCCCGGCACTCTGGGGAAAGCGAATAATATCTTTTTTGATTTTTTTATCAAAATTTCAAAAATTGTTTAGCATTAGGGGCTAATTATGTTTATTTTTAAAGATTATTGATTAAATACTGATTACAGACATTCTTTTCATTTCTTCCTTGTAAAACTTTTCAGTTATGTCCAGTCAAAGGTAAAGTTGTTCACTATGCAGGCAGACTTCCCCTAGGTACACAAGTTGCCGCCAACACGACTAACGGCCGACTGACGCAGTGACGCTATTGTCACACGGTCCCTGCTGCGCGCACACTTCATACCGCCCCGCTGTACTTCGTTCCCCGTCGCCCGCGCACCAACGAATTTGCCAAGCTATTACGGTGCCAGTTTTCTGTGAGGCCAGAGTGCCTACCATGAGTTGACTTTTCGATCGGCGCTAGCGAGTATCGAGCGCTCGATGACAGTCTATCTCTTTCGTACTATTAGCGCGTGCGAGAGAGGTGCACTGACTCTCGATACGTTAAACTCGCTAGCGCCGATCGTACACTCAACTCATGGTAGGCACACAGAGCTGACTGACGCAGTGACGCTATTGTCAAACGGTCCCCGATGCGCGCACACTTCATGCCGGCCCGCTGTACTTCGTTCCCCGTCGCCGAATTTGCTAAGCTATAACGGCGTTAGTTTTCTATGGAGCCAGAGCCAGAGCGGAGCGGTTGTGTTGTGCGGTACAGTATAATGTGCAACATGTGTGTTTTACTTTATTGCACACCAAAATAATATCACATTTAAAACTTATAAAGACCATGGTAAATAATATGCGGTCTTAACCTTTGGATAGCGGAGTGGAAGGTAATGTTTTCGATGAAAAACTATTAAGATGCAGAATTCACAAAATAAAAAAATGGGCAAGTGCGAGTTGGTTTGCACACGAAGGCCTCGTGGATTGTGAAAAGCGTCTTGTGTATGAAGACCCCATTTTATTTTTATTACCTGTCCACTTGTCCAGCCGAACTTCGTTCCCCTCAGACTGTTTAATTTTTTAGATGTTTTAATAAAAACAAAAATATCGGTTTGCTAATCCGCGATATGATAACGTGTTAGTCAATTAGTCACGGACGCCGGACGGTCAACATCTACAGCTTCTCCTGAGGATGCCTCGTAGAGAGGCGAAACACACGTGTCGAGTTTTGTATCATTGGGTGGAGGTTTGATATATATATTCGCACGTTTTTTATTTTGCATGTGAATGCGTGCAAAATTACATAAGTAATTATATCTGGTTAACACTAATTGACTAATACGTTATCATATCTCGGATTAGCAAAGCAATATTTTGGTTTTAATTAACATGGACTCCCGCAAAGTAACGCCTGATTCAATCAATTATGTTTTAATAGTTATTCCGTTATTCGGGGCAGAGATAAACCCAAAAATTCAAAGATCATAAAAATAAATCCACCCGTTCGCGAGGATCTATAAATGGTGTAAGGGTTATTCTTCAGAAATATGTCTACGGCTTATTCCTCTGTCTCCGTACATTTAGTATGAATAAGGGCCAGAGGAATAACGTGACCGCAGACATATTTCTGAAGAATAACCCGTAACTGAGCCGACTTTGTTTTATGTATAAAGATTATATTGATAAAAACATTTATTTTTTAGAAATTATGCAATTCGGAGTATTTGACGACCGCTTTAGCTTAGTTGGTAGTGACCCTGCTTACGAAGCAACAGGTCCTGGGTTCGAATCCCGGTAAGGGCATTTATTTGTGTGATGAGCACGAATATTTGTTCCTGAGTCATGGATGTTTTCTATGTATTTAAGTATTTGTATGTATTAAATATATCGTCGTCTAGTATCCATAACACAAGCCTTATTGAGCTTACTATGGGGCTAGTTCGATTTGTGTAAGATTGTCCCCTAATATTTATTTATTTATTTTATTTATTTATTTATTGAACTTCGGAATAAAATATTTCGGAGTATTTATCCCATATTAGTGTTCCCCGTTAGTGCAGTCGGTCGGATGATGATTACACTCACTTTCGGTAAGCAAAGTCGCAAGGTTTGTTGCAGATCAAGGGCCGCGACCTGGTCTCGGTGGTTTTTTTGGGCTTTGTGGTCGTGGTCCCGAATATCCAGTGCCCGTCCGTCCAGTACACGTCGTAGCCGGGATTCGGGTGGTAATATGTCTTCCTGGCGAAGTTAATAGTACATTATGATACGAGTGGTCAGTCGAGGCTGTAATAGCCGAGTCATTCGTTTTTCAACACACTTGCGAATAAAAAATAATACTTATCATTTAGAACTAGTTGTTTTTATATTTATTTATTTTGTGGGTTATCTAACCTCGTCATGTGGAGTACGCGGCGGGCGCCCATCTAAGTACGTACTCTACGTACAGGTAGAGATGTGCCGTCCCCGGGAATATTCCCCATTTGTATGGGGAATATTCCCGGGAATAGCACATCTCTACGTATTACGGTGTCGGCGCTGCGCGAGCAAAATATCCGCGCGCTGAGCGCCACGGTGTGCTCTCATTGGTCAATTGGCGGTAATTACAGCACTTGTGCGGTAATGTAAAGTAAAAAGCACTTGTGTGTAATAAGTTGCGTTCCGAGCGTAAAAACCATGAAATAATAGCCACTTTATGAGCAAGTGTGTTGAAATAGTATTTTATGCAATAGTTGTATAAGTATTGCGCGAGTCGCGATTCGAGCCGCCTTGGCGGCGAGTATCGCAAATAGAGGCGCAATGAGCGTTTTTTGACTTAATTATACAACGTTGCATACAATACTTTTTCTACGACTAGGTTTTAAAATATAAAATACTACATTAAACATAGCACGCAAACAAGGCAAATATGACATATTGACATATTGACGTCTATATTAAACTTTTTTTTTAAATACTAGTGACACGCAGTGAATATATTAAAAATACTTTTTTTTATGTTGGCATCAATGAATTTAGTTCGGAAAGTTTTGTTTTTCTTAAAAATCATAGGAATTTAATTAAAGTAAGTAATTAAAGTAGTGCATTTTTATCGTAAAGTTAGAATTGAGCGCTTAATCCTTGACCTAAGTTTAACCTAGATTTAGAAGTCTGTGGCTTCTAGCAGTATCGTAATGTGACTATAACGACACTAGTGCTGTTATGGGGAATAGAGTATAGATTTCTCTGAACTTATATTATGTATGTTCTTATATTAGTGTTCGTGACCAAGTAAAAGACAGATTAAAGTACAAGAGTAGAAAATAGTACATTACACAAACACAATACAAAGAAAGCCTGAGATCGCAGATGTTTGCGGCCCGAGCTGCAAGCGAGGGACGTAAATATGCGATCGAGGGCTAATTACCTCCCGTGTTGTGTACATAATTTTATGTCTACGTTTCGCCAGAAAGCGGCTTTTTACGTACGCGTAGTGTGCGGAAAAAGCCACTTTATGGCCAGGTGTGGCATAAAAGATTTTTTAATTAGCATTTAACGTCTGCAAACGAAATATAAATATTTTATTACAGATTACGGAGCCTCGCTTACAAAGAACTGAAACATTACTAATAAGCCGGCTGCCTATGTGTGCATGCTGATCGCGTTAGGAAAAAACTGGTTGAAGTTTGGTTGATGTGTGCGTGCGGCTCGTAAGTACAAGCAGCCGGCAGCAAGTGCTAGCCCGAAGAGCCATTGGAGATACAGGTTCGAATCCTACACGAACCATTTATCATTTTTAATTTTTTTCTCTTCTAATAAAATATTTATGAAGCTTTACATAGATGAAGAACACTGGCCGTTCTGGATTTTCTAAATATCGTAATAGCACTGAAACGGTGCATAATTTAATCCATAATTAGGAAAAGATAAAGCAAAAATCTATCTATATAATTTTAGGGCTCTTACACAAAAACACGATACGATATCGCGTCTTGCTACGATACGACAATGTTTCACGATGCGACGTCGTGCCGTGGATAATTACATTTTAATTATTAATTAGGGATGTAACGATACCGATACCGATATATCGGTATCGCCGATAAAAAAGGAACCCTTATAGGGTCACTCGTGTGTCGGTCTGTCGGTCACAGCCAATTTGCTCCGAAAGTACTGGTCTGATTGAGTTTAAATTTTGTATATATATTAAGGTTAATGACCCATACACGGACATGTCACGAAAATATATGAATTTTAATCATAGGGGTGGGGGGACATAATAAATGAAAGGGCTCACCGTGAGAATCTCTAATATATTTAGTTTATACCGGTACTGCCATACTAAAATTTCCCGGTTCTGCACGCCCTAATTCCCCCCTTATCTCCGAAACTATTGGACGTAGAATTTTGAAAAAAAAATATGGAAAATAGTCCTTCACCTATAGATTACAGGAAAATCTATAAGAAGTCTGTGCAATACAGTATAATTGTTTTATATTGTTACCCGACTGCGGCGAAGCCCAAAGGAGGGTAATGTGTTTGACCTGTATGTATGTATGTATGTCCGTTCCTGTGTCCGCTCGTAACTACTCAACGATTCTGATACACACAACCGATTTTGATAAATGATACTTCATTGGATTCGTCTTGATGGCGCGAATGTCACTGAAGTATGAAGTTCGTTAAAATAAACAAAATGGCGGATTTTATGCACTTTTAAAGTGCACCGCGGTCGGGTTTTTTTTAGTAAAAATATTTAGTTATTTTGAACGGACGGAACCCTCTCCACGCGACTCTCATTTGTCCGGTATTTTTTCCTTTCATCTTGATATATTTCTGTGGTAGTAACCATTGGCCTTCGGAGGTTTTTTTTTTAAATCTGACAAACTCGCGACCCTTATTGGGCATAGTGATTGTTTGACCGGGTGGCCGGCCGTGGCGTTCCCTGGGGTCGAACCAGGTCGCTAGCCGCCTTCGGAGGTAAAAAAATGTAGTGTTCTCGTACAAACATGGAAATCGCTTATAACTGCTTGTGAAAAATTCCTCCGTCGGAAATTCCATCGGTATATGATATTATATATTAATAAGAGTATATATTTAACATTATCTAGGAAAATTTCGATTTCGAATAGGTAGAAATTTTAAAATACATATTTCGTATCATAACTTCTTCAGAAAAAATTCTCCGTCAATGTGAAAACACTGCAAAGTTTCAGCGACAGAGGAAATATTCCGAGCAGAAATGCTTCATTAATCGGACTAGCACGCATTAAAACGTGACGCATGTGTCACGTCATTGCGTATACGGTGCGTCAACGTTCTTTAAGCAGCGGTTTGGTTGCAGCTTTAGATACTTACGTTGAGCGTGAAGATGTTACTCTTGAATAATTACGCGTTGTCATTCTGGCTGAAATGGATATAATATTTTATTTCTTTTACATTCTAGTGGTTCGGTGGCACAGTATAATAGCGGTTTTTTATTCCCACAAAAGGTACATCGCGCGCTTGTATGTGTGCGCGCCGTGAACGAACGCAGCACAAGCAAAGTTTTACGAATGCTTAAAATGCTCCAGTACGAATCGCACCGATTGCACCTCAACCGCACCTAGTTGTATAAAAAAAACCTTGAATAGCTATCGCGCGCCCCTCGGCCATTCTCACGAAGTATGTCTCATCATCATCATCTCCCTGCCCTTATCCCACTTTACGTGGGGTCGGCACAACATATTTTTTTGCTTCCATTCTCCTCTATCATTCGTCATCTCAGCACTCACTCCTTTCTTTCTCATGTCTTCCTTCACACAATTCATCCATCGCTTTTTTGGCCTACCAACTGCTCTCCGTCCCTCGACATTCATCCCTAACATTACTTTATCTATATGACTTTCATCCCTCCTCATTACTTGCATACCAGGCTAACCTACTGCAACGCATCTTTTCCGTCGCCGGTGCCACTTTCAAACTTCCCCTTATATACTCATTTCTGATCCGATCCTCTCTCGTCACTCCACACATCCATCTCAGCATTCTCATCTCAGCTGCATGCACTCCTTTCATCCGTCACTTTCATTGCCCAACATTCTGATCCATACATAACGACAGGTCTTACGATCGTTTTATAGATTTTCCCCTTAAGTTTAAGGGGCATTCGTGGGTCGCAGGTTGTTCCCGAGACCTGTCGCCATTTCATCCATCCCGCATTTATTCTATTTCTCTCGTCACGGTCGATATGGTAATACACTTTGGATCAGTGACCCGAGGTATCGGAAGTCGGAGCAGTCTGCACCTAATTACCGCGATGCTGTTTTCATACTAAGTGTATGGAGAATTGGAGACGCGGTAATTAGACGCAGTCATACTTCGTGAGAATGGCCGCCCTAAGCCGCAGTAGGTATAATAGCAGTCATTTTTCTTCTTACAAAAGGCGCATCGCGCGCTTGAATGAGTGCGCGCCGTGTACGAACGCACTACAACGCGCTCCAGTGTGGATCGCACTCACACAGACGTGCTATCGCGCGTCTGTGTGAATACGTGAATTATGAATTATGAATTATTACGTGTCGCGCGCTCCTAAAAGGCCGAAGTTGGACTACTTGTTTGTTTTTATACTTTGGCTAAGCAGCCGAACTTGTCTAATACTTATTCATATTCCTTGCATTCGCATGTTACATATTATCCTTACATACTAATTTATATTAGTATCTAAATATTCTTCGGAAAATCTTGGGACCAACCAAAAGAGAGAATGGCACGTTTAAAGGCCAACGCACACCGGCTGCGTGTGCGTTGCGTGCACGCAGCAGCTCCTTGACTTTGTGCGTAACGCGTTCAAAATGGCGGCTCAAAGTCAAGGAGCTGCAACGCGTACGCGACGCGCACGCATCCGGTGTGACCCGGCCTTAAGGTCCGAGGCAATGCGGAGATTGAGGAGTTGATGGCTGAGCCCAATATTATCGGAGTAACAAGGTCCCATAGGCTTCGCTGGCTCGGTCATCTGCATAGAATGGAAGAGGATCGTGCACCGAAAAGGGCATACCTAGGGCGACCAACCGGCCGTCGACCGGTGGGTCGCCCTAGATATCGCTGGGGAGACGTGGTCAAGGCGGATCTGCGTAAGCTTCAAGCCGAGGATTGGCAAGAAACTGCGCAGGATCGGGTTAAGTGGCGTGTTCTCGTTTCGGAAGCCAAGATCCTTTTTGGGTCACTGAGCTACAGAGTTAGTTAGTTTACTAATTTATATAAGAAAAAAAATAGTGACATATAAAACACCCTGGAGGACATTGCAAAGATTTGGATAGAGACAGTCCGAGGTTTTTTCAACATTGTACATTTTTCCCATAAAATAATTTTTGTAAAGTAGCTCTTGTTTTCGAGGAAATCTTTTAACAATTTTTTAAATATTTTTTCTGTATTAACGTTGTAAGGAATTTGGTTGTAGATTTTTATCGACATTGCATTTGGGCTTGTTCGGTTCATCTTTAATTTGGAATTCGTACCCTTGGTAAAATAAAGCCGTAAGTGACTTTACGTTTTAAGTGCTTTTATTACGCGAATGTTACACAAATCGTACCCTTGGTATAGAAACTATCCGTTCAAGAGAGCTAATGCTGTTAAAGAATACAATGCCATTGAGCGAACAATGCCATTGATAGAATACAATACCACCAAGAAAAAATTACAATGCGTAACACGAGTAAACCCAGGCGGTCTACCTGGCTCCCCGTTAAATCTGTAAAAGCAAAATGCATTATTATTTTTTGTTTGAAAGTATTTGCCGCCTTATCATTACGGTCATAGAACCGATAATCCGTTGAAAGCTCATAGTATCTCTAAGTCTTTTCTCTACGGAATACGCACTTGCAGACCGTCGGGCTAATGTGAAATGCAAAACAAATTAAGATCGCAGTTATCTATAACTGCATTTACACTTTACTGTCTAGTAAATAGAATCTAAAATCTAATGATCTTTCAAGGCAGTTATACTTTTTTGACACTATATTCTCGTTATCCTAATTTGTGGTTTACCTCTCAATGGCATTGTATTCGTTAACAACATTAGCCCAGTTGATCGGATAATTACTATAAAATAAAGCCGCATCTGCAAAATGACGACTGTTTAGGGGAAGCGTTTAGATAAGATAAGATAAGATAAGATAATCATTTATTTGCAATAAACATTACCATTATATACATAGGTCTTATTTAATTATTGGTAGGTTTACATGTTTAACCGTTGACGGTATGCAAATTAAATTAAAAACTAAAACTAAGAGGTACATGGAACACAACATTTCTTACAAAAATCTACTAATACGAGCAAAGACTAAAATATAAAAAATAAATTAAAATATAAAAAGAAATCAACAATTATTATATGGCAATTACAATCTATTTTATGTCAAAGAATTCGTTAATGCTGTAAAAATTATTATTATTCATCTTTTTGTTTCGTATAATTTACAGCATTTGTGTAACATTCGCCTAATAAACGCACTTAAAACGTAAAGTCACATACGGCTTTATTTTACCAAGGGTACGAATTGGTGTATAGTGTTACCTAGCACTAAACGCCACTATTTTTAAATCTCGTTTCATAGCACCGTGATTGGTTAACTAATTTCGTGAAGAGATGTGGATGTTTTCGTACAAATATGCATATTTCATAGATGTAGATGGATGTTAGTGTCAATATTTCATATTTTATAAAGTAAGGTTTGCAGTTATCCGGGCTTTTGGTGCTGGCCAGTAAGCCTTTGTCTGTGGCCTGTAGACCTCGCGGGTCTGTAGTATGTAAAACTCCCATGGCTCCGCCATTAAAAAAATAAAACATATAAGTGCGAGTCGGACTCGCCCACCGACGTTACAAATTTGTAGGTATAGTCCGTCCGTACAAACTCTTAAGTCCAAATGCTGTCAAACGAACGCAAGCCAAAAACTACGTTATGCTTTGATCATAAGGTAGTTTTTGGCTTGCGTTCGTTTGACAGCATTTGGTCTTAAGAGTTTGTACGGACATCATAGGTAAATACATATATAATTAAACACACGTAGTTTTATGTGTTTACGTTAAAGAGGTTTTGAGTTATAGAAGGGTGAAAAGTGGCATCAAGTGGTTCGTGTAATATTACACTCGGCGCTGGCTAGCCAGTTTTGCTTGAACTTGGCTTGACACGCTGCCGCGTGTCTAGATATCAAAGTACCCTATAAATGAAGAAGAAGAGAAGAATGTTTAACTCGAAAATGTATAGTTTTAAGATTTTTCCCAATACGTGTAGTATAAGAAGGTATTATTTGCCAAATTTCATAGTTCTAGGTCAACGGAAAGTACCCTATACGAGTAAATTTTGGTTTCCTTGAGAGTGTCGAAATATACGTTTTCAACACACTTGCTCATAAAGTCGCTCTTATTTGGTGGTTCTTATGCGCGGAACGCAGCTTATTAAACACAAGTGCTTTTTACTGTTTATTGCCACACAAGTGCTGTAATAACCGCCGCATGACCAATGTCTCGCACGTCGTCGTGGGGCTCGTTGTGCGGATATGATTCCCGCTGTGCGCCGCCACCACCAGGTCCGACACCGAGCAGCCTGTCCATGTTGTGCGCCCGCGCTGCGCCGCCACCACACGACGAGGTGACGGTAGACGAGGATAGATAAACCACGACAGTAAAAATGTACAAAATAGAAATTCTAAATGATAAGTATTATTTTTTATTCGCAAGTGTGTTGAAAAACGTCGTATGACACTCGTGGGCATTGGTCAATACAGTATCGGCTATGCAACACAGCCTCGACTGTAATGACCAACTTCGCCCACTCGTATCATAATGTACTATTTTTGCGGCATAAACAGCCATATAATTTTTCTACGTTAACTTAGAAGTTTGATTTTTTCACAGCTTCAAGGGACCATAGACTTGATATATGGTTTTAAGACAAATGGACGGACAACAAAGTGATCCTATAAGGCAGTGTTTTTCAAAGTGTGGGTCGCAACCCCCTGGGGGGTCGCAAAACCTCTAGAAGAGGGTCGCGAAGGTCGAGAAACCTCGGGTAAAAAGTAAAAAAAAACAAAAATGCTCAAAAGTGTAACGGAATAAAATTCAGGTTAGAAATCATGGAGGATCGCGAAATATTTTCGCATACAAAGGGGGTCGTGCCATGAAATAGTTTGAAAAACACTGCTATAAGGGTTCCGTGTATTCCTTTTGACGTATGGAACCTTAAAAACAATCTATTTATCTAACTTGCTCACAAAATTCACGAGAATCTGTTGAGAATGCGACCAGTGCTGACAGACATCCACTGGACATACGAAAACATTTTTGGCCAAGCTGAAACGGAGCGGCTTCGTTCATCCGGTCAACTAATAACAAAATAACAAGAAGACATTGAATGAGTTACTTACTCCAATCTGAGTCCCAGATTTGACTTTGGCAATCTGAAATAGATAAAGATGATATGTGTCATGCCGCGGGTATGTTTATATTTATTTATTGCAACCATGGTATTACAAGATGTTATAGTATTACAGCATTTTGCAAATTAATATTTGACGGGATCGGTGGATGCTAAGGAGATGGGTGAGGAGGCGCGGGGAAGGGAGAGAACTACTCGCGCGGCGCGGCGTTACGTCACGAGACGCGCTCGCTGTCGGGCGATAATCTTTAAGTCTTTGGGGGTATACTTATCCCTGACGCTGACTGTACATTAGGGCTAAGCAAATGAAAATTTTACATAGTTATGATATTCTAGGTTAGTACGTACATAAAATTGGCTTACTAATTCAAATTTATATAGAACGAAAGGATAATCTGTTACTCAATATTATTATTATCTCAATATCAGTATAATTACATAATAGCAATAAGTTATCATTTAACCCTTAAATGGACACATGTGTTTTCCCTGCTATTTTTTTTTTGAAATCCTGATTATAGTTTTGTATTCGGGGAGGAAAGAATCGTAAGATTCGTAATTGTCAATAATTTATAATTTTTTTATGGTTTTCAGCATGTCACTTATAAATGACATTGCCCATTTATGTTTACTCGAGATTTGTCATATAGGACGGACATTGCCCATTTAAGGCGAGGTGAGACCAGAATCGGGCACGGAAGCCTAGTTTCCAAATCATTTTTAGAGCACTCATTTGACTCTTAGGTCACTGTAAAACATATATAATAATATTCAGAACTGTATCTAGGGCTTCCTCTCACTTAGAACACGATAGCGAACACTTCGCTCGATAGAAAAGTAGCGCGAAAACACTATAAAATAAAGTATTTTTTTCATTTTTTTTCATTTTGTTCATCACCAGTTACCTTTTCTGACAAAATTAATACCTGACAATCATGATTTCACAGTCATGCAGGGCATCCTCTCATGTTTGGGTTGATAACGTATACTTTTATGTTAGAAATCGAAGATAATCTGCAATAATCTGCATTCCGCCCGACCCTAGTTTGTATGTGAAATGCGAGCCAGGTTCTACCGCGCCTTAACCTAATAAAATATTCTTAGGACACAAACAATGAAATTAATAAAAATTATATGTAATCACAGCTTTTGAGATCACGACTCATGTTTATTACATAGGAAACATTTACCTTACACATATACATACATTCTTATTATTAAACTTGCAGAACAATGAAGTCATTATCATGCTTCTCAAAAAAAACCAAAAATAAACCAGTCTTTTCCCTTTCGGAATATAAGACAGCAAATAAATGAAAAATAAGCTTATATTGCCGCCTGTACTTTTTTGTTCAATCGCAAACTGTACATGAACGTTAGAACTAATGAAATAAACCCAAACACGGTGAATTAATCTTATGTGAATTTAGATCATCATACCGTCTGGTTCCATATTCATGCAATCAGTTCCATCGGTTGAAGATATCTGCTTCAAAATTGACCATCGGTTCTTCGATCTATGTGCCCTGTCCATATCCGTTTTGCTATATCGGTGACCTTAGTTTGTCTTCGAATCTCCTAATTTCTGATTGGATCTCGCAGAGAGATCCCGAGCACAGCCCTTTCCATCGCTCGCTGAGTAACTCTGAGCTTCCTTAAGTGCCCCATAGTTAGAGACCACGTCTCGGCTCTGTAGGTCAACACCGGTAATACGCACAGGTTGAAGACTTTCGTCTTCAAGCACTGAGGTATCTCGGACGAGAAGACACTTTGCCGTTTCCCAAACGCTGCCCATCCGAGTCGGATCCGTCGATCCGTCGGCCCATGATCTCTTTCTCGCAGTTGGACCTACCTAGCTTGATTGTTTGTCCTAAATAGACGTATTCGTCGATAACTTCGAGGACCGAGGTACCATGCAATACTGTGTCGGGCGCTACATGAACATTCGACACGATCTTCGTCTTGTCCATGTTCATCGTAAGGTCCATTGTCCGTTATAAGTGACAAATAACTTTTAAGGGATCACAGGCAAAGTCCGTTATAAATGACATATGTTCAAATCACAACTTTTAGGGAACGCGGGCAATGTCCGTTATAAATGACAAACATTAAAATCACAACTATAAGGTATTACGGGCAATGTCCGTTTTAAGTGACACTCTGATTATTTCAAGCATCATGAAGAAATTACAGATCATTTTAGCAAAATAACTACTTTATACTGTTATTTAACTGTTATTACAACTTATTTACAGAATAAAATAGCATCAATCCTAGTAATACTTACGAAAAAAATGTTTTCATGATGAGCCTACACCGTTTCGGTTGTTATACTTTTAGGAGTGCTTGCTCCTTGTCACGCGTCGCGTGCGCACGTTTTCTCGATACTAAAGGAGGAAAGGGGATAGCCTAACGAACGTCACGTGAAACTTGAACCGCGCGGAAGTTCGTTCAAATTTGAATTGTGTGCGTTTTATTGGTATGTCCTTTAAAACGGACAAAATCCATTTAAGGGTTAATGATTTACGTACAATATTATTACAAGTCATATAATAGCTACTTAATGTCTTAATTCATTCAAATGTGTCATCCAAAAAGAAGTCATCTATTGCATAATAACATTTTCGAATTAAGTAATACTTTTGTTTTATTTTATCACAGCCTCCTGACCGTTGTGGCAGAGAGATGGGACAGTGCCCTAATCAGGCACTGGACCTCTCAACATCTTAGTTTAGGTACTAACATAGTTATTTAAATTATTTGGTATTACTAACAACATATGAATTAATTTTGTCCGAAATAAATGTTTTTATTTATTTATTAATAAGTCGTGCTAAATTTCCTTCATGTAGTATCTCTGGCGGGATTTTGTTATATATATGGATATACATATAACGAAATTTTGTTAGGTACATATTTGCGAGGTACTACATTATCGTGACGTATTGTACAATCCCGGAATCTACATAATTCAAATCAAAAATTTAAGAAGCCGATTCCATATTTGCTTAACTTTTTCCGAGATTTTGCCAACTCTAGGTATAAAAGCATCGGAATTTCCGATGCCTGGTAATAACCTAACCATTATTAAAAATAAAAAACACGACTGTCATGAATGAATGCGAGCTTAAAAGCTAGCAAATATTATATTTTTCTGATCAGCTAGTAAATCTCTTCATTTTGATACCCCGCTCGATGGGGTCGGAAGATTTCTTTTTCTTCCGAGCACACAATATAACGCACAGAATCCGCCATACTGTTTTTATGATGATGTCATATAGCCTATGGCACTTGGGATAACTCAGGGATTCTAACGATACCCAACACGTCTAAATCGGTTCAGGGGTTTTGAAATTATCGTGGAATAAAGGAATCTACTCATACTCGTATATACATGAACACTGAAAACATAACGCTCCTTTTTTTGGGCAGTCGTTAAAAATAGGTAACGAAAAGTAGCTAGGTACTTACCTGGTATTAGTAAAGATATCCATACCGTCAAAACGCCAAACGTCCTCATTTTCTAAAACTTTTTAAAAAAGTTAATATATTTTTAGGCACTATAGACATTATTAATAAACATACCTATTTAATATTTACCATAACAAAATTTGCTATGGTGAATATAAAATATGTTTATTAATAATGACAATGATGCCTAAAAATATATTATATAAAAAATCATCCTCGTTTTCAACCGGTGAACAGTTAATATAACAGTTAATATAAGTCTGAAACAACGCAACTTGATACGCAGGTCCTATACTTCCAATGTCGTTTATTTGAAGTGTGTTGTGACATCCTTCTTGCTCTCTTGCCTATTCCATGTATTTTTTAAAGTTCCGTACCTCAAAAGGAAAAAACGGAACCTTTATAAGATCACTTCGTTGTCCGTCTGTCTGTCTGTCTAGACCCTTTATCTCTGGAAAGCGTGGAGGTATCGATTTAAAAATAATACCCCTGAAGTCCCTTGAAGCTGTGAAAAAATAAAACTTCTAGGTTGACGTAAAACAAAAAATAAAAAAAAAAATAAAATAAATAATATATTTTTAGGCACCAAAGGCTAAAAATATATTAACTTTTTTAAAAAGTTTTAGAAAATGAGGACCTTTGCCGTTTTGACGATGAAGATGTGAAAAAATAAAACTTCTAAGTTGACGTAAAACAAAAAATATGGCCGTTTTTCATTAGAGTTTCTGTATTTTTATCACTTTCATAATTAAAATGAATATTAGCGTATCAACAAATTAGTTATAGTTAGTTACAGAATATGTGAGATGAACTTCGAACAAAGTTTATTAATTCTGTCACGATTCATTGGTTTTAACTGCGAAATATAATTTGTACGCGTAATCAGTAGCAAACAGAAAAGGACCGTGCGAGGCTCCTAGCAGTGTCCCGGCCAGAGTCTGGTTTTAATCTAGTTTTACGTTTTACTTTAATTTCTTAATTTATAAAGCACTATGTCTTATATTATATTTAATGTATATTGTTCATTGAATAAATATTTAAATTTATTACAAAGAATATTATAATATAATATAATATTCTTTTTGTTATTTTCTACTAGCATTTTCCCGCGGCTTTGCCCGCGTGGTTTCCGTTATTGTCCCAAAGGAACTCTTTACCGGGATATAAAGTATCCTACGTTTCAATCCAGGACTTGGTCTACGTGCATGCAAATATCTGTTTATATTCTCTAACCTGTGTCCGGAGGAACTGGAGCATTTTTACAACTTTTGGAAACGAAATGCGAATAGTTTTGGACCTTCGTCATTATCATTTCATTCTTCAGACGTCCACTGCTGAATATAAGTCTCCCCAAAGACTAACTAAACGACGAACCGACGCACGTTGTATGCCTCCAGCGACTTTTAGTGACCTCTAGGTTGTCAGGCCATAATTGTCGGAGGTCGACCCACGCTAAGTCTTCCGGCTCTTCGCTGTTTGATGAAATTCAGCCAATGATATTGGGTGTTTCTTTTTTCAAAAAGTGAGCTACAGGGAAATTGGTGGGAGGAAGATATGTCTTTGAGTACCGTCAAATTAAAGAACTTGAGACATGCGAAGTACAGTAAAACCCGCTTATAAGTACCATATTTTGGAACTTTGTGTGGATATTTATCATTGCCATTGACTGTACACTGCCGAGTGAAGGAATAAGCTTTAATTTCCTTTCAAACATCTTCATATGTGTCTAAAATAATTTGAAACATCAAACTTGTATTGTAACAGCCTGTATAACTCGAGCGCTCGAAGCGTTTTGTCTCAAACGTTTCTAACGTCGGAAACGTCTTAAGCACCATCATTTTCCTACAAACAGACGCCGTTTTTATACAAAGGGAATATTGAATAGATCTCTAATGAATTAAGAGGAACGGAATCACATTAGGGAGGCAAAGCGGAGTAACTATCAGAATCTGTTGATTGATACCCTACTCAGCACTTAGGTCGATGTAATTAATGAATAATTAATTAATGGTTAACAAATTCAATTATTAGGGCCTGTAATATAGTGATGGACGAGTCGAGTTGTCTGATTCGAATAACTCGAATCAGACTCTAAACGAGTTGATTCTAATCGAGTTCATTCGCAACTCGAATCAACTCGCATACCTAACTCTAGCTAGAATAACGAAATTCGACTCGACGAATATTCGTTTTGTTACGAATACGCTGAACTCGACTGCTGCCGCAAAGCGGATCCCGGTCGATGCGAGTCAACTCGAGTTTCGATTCGAGTTAGCGGCCGAGTCAACTCGAGTTATCCGAGTTCGAATAAAATCGACTAGTAACATTGCTACTGTAATATTGAGCCAGTATCAGTGCGACGCGGATTGTCCCCGAGCGGACGAGCGGACGATACTTTTCACAACCACGTCGGCAATTTAAGGTTTTGAAGAACCTTAAATTGCCCGTAATAGCTTGAAAGGGTCATCATCATCATTCAACCTTGACACGTCAGTAGTATATTATTGAGAAGTCTCGACCCCATTCATTCGTTCTTCAAGAACTTCATTTCATTCAGTTCTTTCAGAACTTCATTCATGTGATCGAACTTCTCAATAATATATGTGATTGGGTTCAAACCGAAATATTAACAACACTTAATACTCATTTTGCTCTTAGCTTTGATCTAAAATTCTATTTATATCAAGCAAAATAAAAACTTCTATAGCGCGATCTAGACCGTGGTATTTCATTGGCTAACACGCATGCTATACTAATACGTCATTTCTCGAACAGTTGCATTAAAATAGTAGTATTTGGTCTAAATATGAAACACAACTTAGAACCTAGCGCTGATTAAAAATAAGGCTGATGTTAGCATACCAACTCCATGACTCGTATTTATATATATATATATATATATATATATATACATAAGTTATAAACACTATCGCATGATTTTTGTTCATTATAGAAAATACTTTCAATATTACAAGCCGTGTTTCGTAATCAGAAGAAGAATGAAGTTTATAAAACAGCCTCAAACTTTACAGCTCAATATTGTTGGAACAGACTCTCCAAAACACAATTTGCGTCATGGGAAACTTTTACCGAACACAATTCGCAGCATAATTTGTGGGCCTTCTAACTGTGGCAAAACTAATTTAATGATCGGTCTTCTTATGCATGAACAAGGTTTACGTTTTAAAAATGTCTATGTTTATTCTAAAACTCTTTTTCAACCCTTGTATAACTATTTAGAACAAGTATTGTCACTGGTTCCTACAGTAAAATACTTAAAATATCGTGAGAGTGATGAAGTGATCAGTCCTCAGGATGCGGCAAATAACTCAGTTATTATATTTGATGATGTTGCCTGTGAAAATCAGAATAATATAAGAAATTATTTTGCTATGGGTCGACACAAAAATATTGACAGTTTTTATTTAAACCAAACTTATTCTAAAATACCTAAACAGTTAATTAGGGATAATGCAAATTTGATTGTTTTATTCAAGCAAGACGATATTAATTTACGACATGTTTACGATGAACACGTTGGAACTGACATGCAGTGGGATCAGTTTCGTGAGATGTGTGCAAAAGTATGGAGCAAACCTTACAGTTACTTAGTTATAAATAAGGACTGTGCGAAAAATTCCGGATGTTATAGGAGGGGTTTTGATACATTTATTGTTCTTGATTAAATATAATACTTATTGCGCGTGATCGACAAACAACTATCACTGTTTCTTATAGTCTCATCAAGGTTAGATCAGTCTTAAAATGAATAAAGAAAAGACATTAAAACAAAAACTGGTCCAGTCAGCTGAAGCCGTGAAGAAAAAAGTTAAGTTAATTCGTGATATGAATACTACTAACGGAATGGTATTGGATTCGGTTCTTAAACCAATTACTGAACCGCTCAACGCAATGGTCAAGAACAGTGAAAAATATAATATTAACGGTCTAAACGATGTTAATTTAAAAGACGAATTTTATGAAGATAATACTAAATGGGAAGATACTATGAAAAGACTTAAATTTAAGCCTGACTATGACGAAAGTGCTAGTGATAATATTAACAACACAACTATGAAGAATCCTATGAGCGCTCAGCAAGAGTCTTTTACAGATGGAGAAGATGATGGTAATGAGAGTGATATAACGTCGAATGATAATAGCAATAGTGACGAGTCGAACGAAGAAAATGATGCATCGTTTAAGACGTCTGATTCATATTCTTCTCCCCGAAACGATTCTACCTCCTCAGGTTTTTTAGAAAACATACCTTTTGGTGTACGACATGAACGTGGTAAACTTATGCTTGGATCTCACGTGGTGACCGTCAATAAAGATAACCTTGTGGTAGGCAGCTGCTCCTACAATTTAACACCAGGTTTACATGAATTGTTATTCAAAAAAGTACCAAACTTGGATATGATAACTGAAGACGATAAACATAATTATAAATTATTGCTTTTAGAAACAAATGCACATAGACGTGATTTTAAACCAAATAAACCAATCAAAAGTAATAAGGGAAGAAAATACTTACACATTATAAAACCGCTGTTTAGATTTTCTAAAGATCGATTAATAAGTAACGAGAGTTGCACCCTTGGACAAGGTCTACCTATTATGAAAAAAGTGTCTGAAAATGTTTCGTACGTCTATTGGAATAATCCTAACGAGCTAGTTGATAGATTAAAATTGCTTATCGCATCCCGTGATGCTGGTAATACTGGACTAGACAACGAAATCATATCTATAATTGAAGAATTGCAGGAGTCTGGCATAGTAAACAATATATAACGCAAATACAATTAAATTGTTAGTCAGTCTATACAAATTTCCGACAAGATACGTATTACACTTAAATTATGAATATTGACAAATTCGGTCATCATGTTCACAAACGGTTACGTGTATCAGATTTTAATGATACTGCACTGCTTCGTACTGAAAACGGCGAATTTGATTTGCAGTCCTCGAGGCTGAAAGGCATTGAGTTACCTATATCTGCCAAAGATGCAGCTAATAAGCAATACGTTGATCAATGTATTGAAAACACTTACGAAAAGAAAAAAATGGATTCGGTATTAGAAAGTATAAATTCACAAATTCAACAAATTTTGCATCAGTTGAAATCTGACTTTTATACAAAGAAGGAAATAGACCTTATTTTCACTCCGTTAAAAAATGTCAAAAGAACAAATAGTAAATGAGATCCATAGGTCGGCTCGCAAAAATTTTCTTCGTCGTTCTGTTCTACTTAAGGGCATTGATGATTTGTGGCAGGCTGATTTAATTGATTTACAGAACTTTCAAACAGTTAATAAAGGATATAAATACATTTTGGTTGTTATTGATGCGTTTTCGAAGTATGCATGGTGTATGCCAGTTAAATCAAAGACTAAATTTGAAATTAAAACTGCTTTTGAGAAGATAATTAATACTACAAAACGTAAGCCATGTAATCTTCAAACGGATTTGGGTAAAGAGTTTTACAATAATGAATTTACACATTACGTTAAATCGTTACAAATAAATCATTATTCAACTTTTTCAATTAAGAAGGCGTCTATAGTAGAGAGACTTATAAAAACGCTGAAGACTAAACTTTATAAATATTTTAGCATCATAGGAAATTATAAATGGGTTGGAAAACCATTAAACGATATAGTCAATGCATACAATCACACAGTTCACCGCACAATAAGGTTTAGACCTGCTGATGTTAATTTTAATAACGAATTAGAAGTGAAAGAGATAATTAACAAAATACAGTTTGTTCCTTGTTTAAAATTAAATAAATTTAATTTAGGAGATCGAGTTCGTATAAGCAAGTACAAAGGTGTATTTCATAAAGGCTATACTCCTAATTGGTCTACAGAACTATTCACAATAAAACAAGTTAACAACACTCAACCAGTGACATATCATTTAGAAGACCAACGAAAAAATGCTATCTTAGGTACTTTTTATGAACAGGAACTTCAAAAAACAAAACATCCTGATGTTTACTTAATAGAAAAGATAATAAAAAAAAGAGGTAATAAACTATATGTTAAGTGGCTAGGTCTAAAGAGCACTGAAAACAGTTGGATCAATAGAAGTGCAATTGTATAGGCGTACTTATTACCTTGTTTGAATGCTATTCTGTCATTAGTATATTGGATATGAATGGAAGAGGACTTTTAAATAGTGTTATTAATAATCTTCCGTTTGAACTACATCTTCCTGGTTACAATTATTGTGGTCCTGGCACAAAATTACAAACACGCTTAACCCGTGGTGATAAAGGAATAAATGCTTTAGATTCAGCGTGTATGCAACACGATATCGCTTACGATAAACATTCAAATTTAGAAAACCGTCATAAAGCTGACTTAGAACTTTATAAAATGGCTAAGCAAAGAATAAAAGCAAAGACTGCTGGAAAAGGAGAAAAATTGGCTTCATGGTTAGTTAGTAAAATCATGAAATCTAAAATCAAAGCTGGAGCAGGTGTAAAATCATTTAAGCACTTGGTATCAAAAATTAAAATGGCATTAAAAAAAAACAAAAAAGGAAATATTATAGACAATGCATATGCCGCTGCAAAAAAATTATTTCCTAGTTCATGTAAAGTGCGAATTCTTCGTATGATACCCATCCCTAAAACTGGAGGTATACTACCATTGATACCCATTTTTGCGGGTTTATCAGCGTTGGGCTCACTAGCAGGTGGAGCTGCTGGGATAGCTAAAGCTGTTGGTGATTATAAAGCAGCAAGAGATAAATTTTCTGAATCAGAACGACATAATAAAATGATGGAATCCATAGCTCTCGGTAAGGGATTACATATAAAACCGTACAGAAATGGAAACGGTCTTTGTTTGAAAACTACAAAAAACTAAGTAATAGGTTACCCAGACGCGCTCTTACAAATATCGATATCATAACTCACGCTTCAGACATCCCTTATTTCAGAGGTGTTTTTATGAGGGACCGTTTACCAAAACACCCGAAGGTTAAGGAGTGTGCGATTGTTAATTTAGACAAATTTTCAAACCAAGGAACTCACTGGGTAGCCTATGTCAAAGATAAAAATTATTGTGAATATTTTAATAGCTTTGGCGATATTAAACCGCCGTTAGAATTGATAACTTATCTAAAAAAATATGATATTTTATATAATTATAACACGTACCAAAAATTCGATACTGTCAATTGTGGACACTTGTGTTTAAAATATTTGAAGAAATTTTGGAAGGAACGTTTAAATTAGTGTTCCCAATAAAATATTCATCATTCACACCATGTCTTTCACTTTATCCATAACCGGTACCTCTTCTTCTCTCACGACAAATTACTCACCCGCCCTTCAATTGAACGGTGAATATGAGTGTGGTCTACTATATTTATCTACATTTAATTCAATACCTAACATCGACGATAGAAATAACAAATTCTATTATGGTAAAAATGAGGTATTAGAGATACCGGAAGGCTCATATGAACTTCAAGACCTTGATGACTATATTAAAAAACATGTTCAGGGGTGCACTTTTAAACTATCATGTAATAATAACACGTTGAAGACATCTATACTATGCTCTAAAAACGTGTACTTTAACAATGAAAACTCAGTTGGAAAATTATTAGGATTTGGTAACGAAACCGTACAGGCGAATATATTAAGAGACTCACCCTTTCCTGTATCCATTCTATCAACAACTATAGTTCGGGTTGAATGTGATATCGTGAGCGGATCATTTACTAACGGAAAGCCGAGCCATATAATTCATGAGTTTGTACCTAATGTGCCACCTGGCTATCGAATCATTGAAACACCTAAAAACGTTATTTATTTTCCGGTCACTCAAAGCAGCTTAAGCTCACTTAAAATTAGAATATTAGATACAAACGACAACTTAGTCAATTTACGTGGAGAAGAAGTCCAGATATACTTACATATAAGAAAAAAATGATCGACTTTAATAAAACTGTAGGGAGCTACAGTAAACCCATTAGTACTCTTTGTGCTATCAAGAAAAGAAGACCTAAAAGTAAACTAACGACAGAAAATAAATTTTTTCTTAGATCCATCGGTTTACTAAAATGAGCATACTGGACGTAACAAATTCTTTTAATTATGATAACACGATCGAAAGTTATGAGTATCATTCTTACAAACCTTATGTAACAAGTTTTAACTTAAACGATGAAATACGTATACCCATAAACCAACAAAATATATATGTGCTACCATCTGCCAGTACATTACATATAGAGGGTTCCATCACTGTGATCAATCGAGAAACAAAAACACATGTACCCAGCATCCAATTCACAAACAACCCAATTCTTCATTTCTTTCAAGATATTCGATATGAGCTGAATGGAATAGAAATAGATAAAATAAAAAACGCCGGAGTTACAACAACAATGAAATCTCTGTTATCTATGAATGACCATGAAGCAAGAATGGCTAAATCATGGGGATGGGATATCAAAGGTAATAAAATTACTAACGGAACATTTTCTGTATCTGTTCCTTTGAACAAAATTCTGGGTTTTGCAGAGGACTATAACAAGATTATAATTAATTGTAAACATGAACTTATTCTTCTACGCTCTAATACAAATTTAAACAGTGTTAAATTGAATACAAACGAATATGTAGATAATATTAATTTAACCAAAGTCGTATGGCGTATGCCTCATATCAAAGTCTCAGATCGTGAAAAATTACATTTACTCAAATATTTGGAAAAAGATCAAGCAATCCAGGTTGCATTTAGGAACTGGGACCTTTATGAGTATCCATTATTACCAAGAACTTCAAAACATTCGTGGGCAATTAAAACCTCGTCTCAAATTGAAAAACCTCGCTACGTTATAATTGGGTTAAAAACTGGTAGAAAAAATGCATCCGATAAAGATATGACATATTTTGATCACTGTAATTTAAGAGAAGTTAAAGTCTACTTAAACTCTACGTATTTCCCATACGAAAATTTAAACGTTAGTTTTTCCGATGGAAAATATGCTTTATTATATGAGCAATATACCAAATTTCAAAAATCATACTATAACCGGTATCAGGAACCTTTGCTGAGTCCTCACGAATTTAAAGATATAGCACCTTTGTTTTTCTTAGACTGTTCTAGACAAAATGATACTTTGAAATCAGGTGTTGTTGATGTACGTGTTGAAATAGAGTGTGAAGCTGATATACCTGATCATACGTCTGCTTATTGTCTTATTTTGAATGATAGTATCATAGAGTACAGACCATTAAGTAACATAACAAAGAAAATATCATGAACAGTGATTGCATATTCGTCGATCTTCAGGGGTTCAAGTCGCTTAATAATGAATTTATTGTTAAAGAATTTGCATATAGCACAAATGAATATACCCAAGTCTTTTTAATAAAACCTCCATATACATTTTCTACTTTATCGGAAAGCGAGAAACGCAACGTGAGATGGGTGGAGAAAAATCATGGTCTTCTATGGCGTGAGGGATTTGTTGATTACCGAGAATTTAAACGAATAATTGTATATCACTTTCAAGACAAAAAGGTTTTTGTAAAAGGTTTGGAAAAAGCACTTTGGTTTAAGGACTTGTGTCCTGATTGTACTGTTATAGAACTGGAAGGGAAAGGTTATCCTAATTTAAAAAATCTTTACGAAAAATATTCTACCAATGACTCGATATATAACTGTGTATATCATAAAAATAAGTGTGCTTTAAAAAATGTAATATGTATCAAAAAATGGTTTTTTGATAATAATATGTTCATGTATTCGTCAGTTATAGATTGCTAGTTTAAATGAAATAAAATTACGTATTCACAACAGAACTTTGTTTTATTTAATAAACATACTAAAACCTGAACGCTAAGTATATAAAGATAAAGTACCAATTTGGTAAATATAAATTTTAGCTCTTCAGATAACTAGGACGTATTTTTAATTTCCACACAAAATAAAACTACTGAATATTTATAATAAATTCATTCAACTTATTCTACAGTCAGCTGCATAACCTTAAAAACTAGCACTGTACCCGCACACTTTTTTTGATATTTTATTGACTAAAGCTTCTGTGCTATCAACAATCTCGTCGTATCCATTATCCGCTATATACTGAGCACTTAGGATTACATTTTCTCCAACTTCATGTGTTTCAGTACTCGAGTCGCTTAAATCTATTATTTCAATCTTCACCATTCTCGTTCCTGTCCCAGGCTTTTGATTAATTACAAAAGACGGTAGTTGTTTAGGTCCGCCTCTCTTCTGGACTTTATTCATGACTTTGCCAGGCTTCCTCTGCCTGGGCCGTTGTATTGCCCTCTTTATTTTTTTGCCTAATTCGCAGTCTTCTTCCACGTCGGTGAATCCCTCTAGAGGATCCTGCGCGTATTGAGAAAACAGTGGTGTTATGTCTTCAAATTTATCCATTTTCTGTAACAAGAAACATTATTTAATAAATTACTGTATAACCTCACCTATCTAGTAAATACCTTCAGCATGATGAAGTAAAATGCTAGTAACTCTTGAATGGCTAAACCAATTTTAACTAAACATAGCTAAGAACACTCTCGCTCAAACCAGTTTTCAAAATAATAAAACTGCAGCTCATTCGGTTTATTTGTTTGGGAGCTGCGATGTCACAGACAGACATCCATATACACACGCCAAATGTATAACACCACTTCTTTGCGTCGGATCATAAAGACCATGAACAATTTTATTGTATAAAACAGTAAAAATCTTCACCAGTTAGGCTTAAAATAACCTATAGGTCTATACCTACAAGTTGATGCAGCGAGAAATCAAACAACATCATATATAGAGCTAGAATAATACAGCGTATGACTTACCAAACTGTTGTTGCAATTCGGCTCAAAATAAACTTTGTAGTAATATCCAAGACAGCTAATGTAGAAGTAATTGATATTTACATTAAATAACTCATATTTATATAGAGCTAATGTGTAGGTAAACAATATTACGCAAGCACGCGCCACGATCATATATCAGCGCACGCGCCACGATCAAGTTTACTTGACGCTGCAGGTTATTAACCTGGTGTTATAATAAACACGTAAGAACATGTGAAATTTAGTTTTTCAACGAAACCAACTATGAATTACGTTAAAGTTATTTTTACTTAAGAGACTGCATCCTTTAACTCCATTAATTTATAGGTAATGCACTCAGTTAACTCAAGATTAGGTACCTATACAGGGAATAGGTTGAAACAAAACAAAAATGCTTCATATTTATTTTTATTTAAGTTTCTCACACAAATAACAAAAATCATCTATAATATTATTATAAATTATAGTATTTTACAAACACAGAATAGAGTAAGTCAAATACATAATTATTTCACTAATTACATTAAAAACTAGAACGGACTTAGAACTAGAAGTAAAATAATATAATACTACAGTATCGATTTATGCCCCCATGCCTTAGTAGTTACTTTGTCTGATGATGTAAGTCGCTTATCATCTTTACAGGATAATGCAATTTTGTTAACAGTTTGCGTAAAGATCTGGTGTTTAATCGATTTAAACAATATATTCTTTTTTCTAATAATACTATTATTATACAGAACGTCTTTATAATTATCTAACGTTAATTCTTGAACGCCAGGTTTTTTTATACCTTTTGCCTTCTTAACCACTGAATCCTCACTTTTAATGCAGTATAGTTTGGATCGTAAACCGACAAATTCTATAAGGAGTTTTCCCTGTAGTTCGTCCTTGAAAAGACCTGGTATCTTTTTATTTCTCAGAGGTATCTGGTATCCGTTTGAGATATCATAATTACTCGTATCGAAATAGTTTAAAAAATTATTTTTCAAATCATCATAAAAGTCATTTGTTTCAATTTTATACACAAAACTGTCAGTGTCTGTATAACAAAGCGATATGCGGTCATTGTAGTAAGGTTTTATTACAGTGTAGTGAAATCGGTACATATGACTTTTAGAAAGCTCGAGTATCGCGAATCCTATATATATTGGTTTATCTAAAACAACTTTTTCTGGTTTCATTTGGACAGCAACTAAGTTATCAGAAAATACGGTAGCGCTATGGAAATTTGGACGCGCTATTAATTTTCCAGCACCAGTAAACTTTTTAGTTGTGTTTCTCTCATCGCACCACTGATTAACTAATTTAACTACTACTCGTTTTTCACCGTCTTCAAGAGTTTTCCCAAACACTGAGTTAATAATTAACTTGAAAAGATCCTGAAGGAACGTAGTTTTTGCATTTTTTCTAAGTTCTGTATTTAAATCTATATATTTCTTGAGAAAAGGACTTTGACGAAAGGTAATTACACGATGAATTTTTTCAGAATCAACCCATTCTGCAAACATGTTTTTAGATGTACATAATGAATGACGTACTCATATTTGTCGTACAAATTCGGAATTAATTTACAAGTCTTCCCCCCTGGGGCGGCGAATTTTTGCGCGCAAAAAGGATAATCGTTATGTAAATCATGTAACTCCTTAGGATAAGACAAATCAACCTCAAGAATATATCCGAATTCCGCGTTGTCTGGAACCGACATAACGTCTAATCGTTGTATATCAGTATTCTCTAGAAAGCGGAAATTAGATATAGGTAACGAATGACTCATACTGTAACCATATAAGTTATTACAATCTATGTAGACGAGGAACGTATCGGGTTTATTGACATCATAAGTTTTCATATATCTATTGTTAGCAAGAGCGTGTCTGGTTGAACACATACATATGCCACCTCGAATACCTTTTTGAATAAGACGAATTATTTCTAAGTCGGATATTAATTCTAATTTAACACCAGTTTTGTACAACATAGCATCAAACGATAAACTAGGCGCTGTCAAGTAAAAGGCGGGATCTAAATCATAATAAATCTTGCAGTTTTTCCGAAAATTTTCAAAAATATCAGACAAAAGCAGTACGTCCGTCTTTAGATAGAGATCAGTATATTCACCCAAGTTATTTAATTGAAACATATCCCACACACTTTGAGCATGTTGGTAATCTGATTCGCTATTTTTTTCCGAAGTAAGCGAGTTAAAAAAGAATTTTTTTGCAGGTAACTTATCTTCTGTAAATTTATCCCAGTCGGTTATATAATCGTAAGGATAAATCCCTTTGCGTGTTAATAAATTAAATTTCGGTTGTTCAGGGAAGAATTTACCTAGATGAATAAAATCCAATGGACATAAGCCCTTTGCTAGTTTTTCTAAACTAGTTCCTAGGAACTTGAATGAGTCCACAAATCGTATTTGAGCGTACTGATCATTAGGTAATAACAAAAACTTTGTAAATGAAATATACGATTCTTTGCTTTTAGGTATCACTTTTATAGGTCCCGAGCATTTACCTAGTTCATTGATAAATAAGTGGCAGTCATATCCTGATAAATTGTGAAAGAAAACAGGAATTAGTTTCGGCACGCAAAATCGTAGGTTACATGTTAGATGAGCGGCGCCACGAAATAATCCTGTTAAATGACAGTGGTCCCTTACTTTATCCAAAAACAGGTAAGTTTTACAAATGTGACAAATTTTAGCATTTTTGAAAGCTACGGCATCTTCTTCAGTAAAAATCATAGGAATTTCTTTATTCAAGATCTCGTATATTTCAGTCACATGTCTGTACAAGTATTTTAAAAACTTAGAAACACAATCGGGTCCGCGATACTGCACAAAACGATTTAAGGACTCGTCATAAGAACATACAATGTGATAAGCAAAAGCTGCAGGTATATGAATTTGTTTATTAGAAGTAAAACTGTTCGTAGAACCCTGTTCACATCCTTGGAATGGTTTTAAAATGGTTTCAAAGTCTGCATATACCACAAACGGTACATCTTGTTTACGTTCGAAATGTTTAAATTCGAGATATGTACCTTTACCAGGAAGTACAGTGGCAACTCCACTACAAACATGATTCTCATGACTTTGTTCAGAATCGAAAAACATAAGACAGTCTTCGCAAAAAAAAAGTTTACCATGGTGCTTTGTAATTTGAGAACGTACAAGACGTGACAAGTTACGAATCAAAACATAATGCGACTTAAAACCTTCCTCGATTAAAAGTAAATTAATTCTATGCTTCCTTTTGTATACAGATCTGTAAAGAGGACCTACAATCGTTCGATTCTTTTCTAAAGAATATATATTAACACAAATATCTGCATTGTTACGTTCAAATATCTTAATATCACTGAGCGTAACAGGAAAACTAATATTATCCGTTTTCAAAACTCTTTTGAAATGAGGATAAGACGACACTCGGTCGCTATGATGTTTAGCTGGGTAAAGAGCGGCAACTATACACCAAAGAAAGCAATACTCGTCATCATTACGAATATTAATACAAGCTTTTTTATTTTTGATTAACGGAGGCAAATCCACGTAAGAAGACGCTCTTAATGGTTCATACTTATTTACGTTAATTTCTAAATACAAATTAGACAAAAAAGTCCATCCAGAATCGCGTTCCTGAAATTCTTCCAACTTTTGTTTTATACTATTAAAAAAAGTTAGGAAGAGCTTTTCCAACTCATAATTTTGATGCACTGAATAATTTTTAGTCGCAAAAGATTTGATCTCTTGTTTATCATCTTTGAATAAAAGGAAATTACCGAAATATTCGAAATTAACTTTTATGCATTTATGTTTTTGAAGTGAATTTTGCAAAAGTACTAACCATTTCGACTTTAAGGCATTTAAATATGTTTCAGGTAAACAGAATTTAAACTCTTCCGTTGCAATTAATCTGTACGATGATATGCGACCCTTAAAAGCAGACGAAATTTCAATTACCTTATCATTTATTTCTACAGCCGAATTATTCTTATGTTGATTACTTTTTAAGTGTCCCACCCACTGGTTTCTTTCTACTCTAATTGAACACTTAGAGCAAAAGGGCATACTTAATTTAAATAACTAATCACAACAAAAGTTAAAGAATGTAAATGATAAAATTACTTGTTATAAGAACAAAATTTGGCGTCCACGCCTTCAAAAAGAATTTCCAAACGTTTAATTAATTTTTGCAATACTTCCCATTGCGGCGTATCGTCATCGATTTGTGCCTTAACGGAAACGAGAGCTTTTTTCCATCGTTGATCTGGTGACTCACCAAGTATGTCCTCAGTCTTCGACACCTTTAATTCCAGGAAAAATTCGCCCTTCAGATCGCAGCTCCGCTTTGTGTGCCCAGTAGGTAATCGATTTATAATCAATGAATCCAGCTGCTGAGAAGTCGAGAGCGGAGCAACAAGGCCAACGTCTTCAGGAAATATCCCAAAGAGATTAAAAGGATCCTTTTCACTTTTTTTCTTGGGTGCAGCAGCTCTGTAAAACATAAAAAAAAAAATTTAGAACCTTTAATAGTTAAAGTAAAAATAAAATCTAGGAAGTAAGGAAAGTGTTCTTAATAATCAGAAGAATGTACTGAAATTATTTAAAATACTTGGAATAATTACCTTGCGGGGGACCGTTTCACGGTTTTCTTTTGCGTTTTTTTTATTTTAGCCTCGTTTTGTGTTCCTGCATATATACTGTTATCGGAATCAGATCTGAAACAAATAAAAAAAATCGTTATATAAATATTATATATGAACTCAGAACACCTTAAAGACCAATATATTAAAATCTCTTAAGAAATATAGATACCTATAAGACGTCTTTTTCCTTTTCTGCCCTGGTTTAGAGGTAACAGCCTCAATGTTACGAGGGGCGGCGATGATGCTCTCGAATTCACTATCAGACCTGAAAATAATACTCATTAGTAACAAATAATTATGGAATCGTTCTCCATTTTTAATTAAAGTTGTACTTACTAACATTTTAAAAGTGGTAGTGGTAACTGATGTCAGCAAATAAATTATTCAGCACTGCGCGGAACAGCAATCTGCGTTGAAAGAGGTCGAAAAAGAACGCGAAGTTTAACAACCGGCTAATTAATAGACAATATCTGCTGATATTGTTATACGCGTTAGGGTTGACACCTAAGCACTAAATGGATTAAGTGCAAGTGCAGATTGATTTTATTTTTAGATACTTTGAGTGATATTCCTTTTAACCGATTTCGAAAGGAAGCCCTCAGATTGAAGAAATATGTGTAATTATTTTCTTAATTCCACTTCTGATTATTGAGAAATATATTTTTAGACCCAAGCATACCCAAGAATCTAGCAGCAGAATTGTGCACTCATTATCAGTTATTTTATATCTACCTTATTCATATTCTAAACGATGTTTTGTTTTCCAAAAACAGCAAAATAATAGCATTTCTAACGCGACGGAAATTAAATTAATTTGTGTACTCATAAAGACAACTGACAGCCCTTAGAAAGTACTACACTCGCATAATAATTATTGTTGGCGTGCTGTTTCGATGTCAATGACATTGTGCAACGTCCTGTTTTGTCAATGAACTACACGTTGCGCAATTGCGTAATACCTAATTAATTTTCTAACTTCAAAAAGGAGATCATTTATGTATGTTGCGATTTGTATAATGCTGGTCTAATATTACTGTCTTCTTATTCGTTACTTAAGAGCAGATAATGCATTGTTATACATAAATGTATGGAACGCAGCTTGTTGATAACAACCCAATTTGTTTAGGTACATGTTTATACCAAACACTTCCTATCTTTGAACAAACAACGAACCTTTATCTTGATAACAACATGAATGAACAATTTGTCTTAATCCTTAAAGTTGAAAGAATTCGTAGTTAGTCTTACTGCTCTTGACGAGGAAGTAGGTCATATTAGTTTGGTTAATTAAGGTTGAATATATACGGAATTTATCTCACATAGAACTAATTTGTTCTGTTACAATTGGTATCATATAGAGTATATCTATACTTTATTACCAATCATACCTACAAGTTGCCTTAATATGCATGTAATACTCGAGCGCTCTATGAATTGATGTGACTCAGGTTACAGCAACAGTTTTACATCGTATGCTAAATAATATAAATATATATGAGTCATGGAGTTAACATACTAGTATGAACCTTATTTTTAATTCCCGAACGGTTCCAAATTGTGTTTCATATTTGGACTAAATACTTCTATTTTAATATTTACCTGACTGAGATATGACGTATTCGTGCGGCGGGCGTGTTAGCCAATTGAATACCTCGGTCTAGATCGCGCTATAGAAGTTTTTTATTTTGTTCGATATAAATAAAATTTAAATCAATGTATTGACGGGTTGTCGTCAACCGTACAGTCAACACGTAATCCACACACCTGGACTTGATCAACCTAGGTGTCCCTGTTGTGTAGTATTGTACGATGTATTGATTTATACCTAAGCACGTGAAACGCGTCCTTACCAACTCCGTTGGAAGGTCCATTCTTGTCACAGTGGGACTTGATCAATCCCCCGACAAGTTGTGTTGGAAACGCCATAGTTAACCGTCTCTGTGGGAGATGGGGCGCTATGAGGCTTACGCCGGGGATCAAGCTCCCTGGGGCCTTGCATGCAACCCGAATCGGCCGGTTCGAACCGCATGTTGTGTCTTTTGCTGTTTGGAATTTCTCTAAGACGAAGGCTTCACAAAATTATTGGAAATTTAAAACACAATCATATATTCTTATGAAGTTGAAACACATGAATGAAGTTCTGATAGCACCCTGTTAGTCAATAGAATACCGCGATATAGATCGCGCTATAGAAGTTTTTATTTTGCTTGATATAAATAGAATTTTAGATCAAAGCTAAGAGCAAAATGAGTATTAAGTGTTGTTAATATTTCGGTTTGAACCCAATCACATATATTATTGAGAAGTTCGATCACATGAATGAAGTTCTGAAAGAACTGAATGAAATGAAGTTCTTGAAGAACGAATGAATGGGGTCGAGACTTCTCAATAATATACTACTCACGTCCACTGCTGAACATAGGTCTCTCCCAAAACCTTCCACAATGAACGGTTAGACGTCTCCTGATTCCATCGACTTCCGGCGACCCTAACCAGGTCGTCAGGCCATCGTGACACGGTATACGGTAGTTTTTCTTCCTAAAAAAAGTACATCGGGAGCGCGCATGTGTGCGCGCCGTTTTTTTTTTTTTTTTTTTTTTTTTTTTTTTTTTTTTTTTTTTTTTTTTTTTTTTTTTTTTTTTTTTTTTTTTTTTTTTTTTTGAAACTGACGAACTCGCAGCCCCTCCTGGGCGTAGCGATTTTCGGACCGGGTGGTTGGCCGTGGCGTTCCCTGGGGTCGAACCAGGTCGCTAGCCAGACCACCCTGAGTTGGTCGGACTGGGTGGGAGCCGGGAGTGCCTGGGGTCGAACCAGGTCACTATGTCCGGTCCACCTCGATATGATCGGGCTAGGTGGGGGCTTCACGCCTGGAGTCGAACCAGGTCGTTTGGCCAGGGCCACCTTGACTTTACGCTGATTGCTCAGAGTGAGCAACGGACCAGCGGGAAGGATGACTCGGGTCATCCTGTCCTTATGTGAACTTGTGTATCGAACTAATGGGAGTTTTAGTTGCCGGTTCGCTAAAACCTAGCCCAGCTAAGAAGACTCCGGCAAGAAACTTAGCTGGGCCCGAGCGAGGTCGGAGTGAAGTTAACCAGGGCATTCGGGTCCTGGGGCAAATCGGGACGCGGCCCTTGTGTGGTGTGGTCGCGGGGAGGTCGACCCCGCCGGCGGGGTCGACGCTGTGTGGGTCGGACTCCGTTTGACGGCCTCACAGCAAGGATTCTTTCGAATCCTGCTGAGATGTCGTCATCCGGATCCGAGAGGACGTTGCGGGGACGCCGGGTGAAGCGGCCTCGGGTGAGGCCGGATCGGCGCAGCACGTCGTCAGGACCTGGAACAGAGGGAACATAGTCAACCGCTTGTCTGATAAGTGGATTCCTATGTTGGGGAGCCGTCCTAAAGTACCGTTTCGAAGCCATCTTAAAGAAACCTTGAATCGAGGGAAGCTTGTATTCAAGGTGAAGGCTAAGATTCCGAACATACCACGGGGTGTCGGTCATCCTACGAATGAACCTATTCTGTATGACCTGTAGTGGTTTCAAACGTGTTTTAGGCACGTGTGCAAACACTACACTGGCGTAGGTCATTATGGGACGAATACAAGTTTTGTAAAGTGTAAGCTTATTTCTAAGCGACATTTTACTCCGCTTGTTAGTCATCCCGCCTAACCTATTCATGACGAAGAGAGCGCGACCGCGTACGCGTTTAATATGTTTGGTGAAGGATAAGCATTTATCCAGTATAACACCTAGGTATTTGACCTCATTTACCCAGGGGATGGCTAAACCGAATAGTTGGATAGGAACTAACCTTTCCATTATTCGCTTCCTAGTCGGAGAGAATACAATTGCAGCGCTTTTCTCAGGATTAACTTCGATGCGCCAGAGATTGAACCACCGCCCGAGGGCGGTTATCGCCTCCTGGAGCAATTTCCGTATAATGCTGGGCTTAACGTGCGATGTGTATAGGGCAGTGTCGTCCGCGAACAACCCCAGATGCACTTTGTTGTGCCTGGGAATGTCGTTCGTGAACAGGGAATAGAGCGTGGGGGAGAGTACAGAGCCTTGCGGGACTCCGGCGTGAATGGGATGCGGCGCCGACAACGTTCTCTCCAGTCGGTAGCGAAAGCTTCGATCCCTGAGAAAATCTTGTATTATGAGTACAAGTCTGTCCGGCATATCCATCTCATATAACTTGTATATGAGACCGTTATGCCAGACCTTATCGAAGGCTTTCGCTACGTCGAGAAAGATCGCACCGGTCGGTACCCCGGAGAATTTGGCGAAGTTGCCCAACACGTGATCCGTAATACGTTGCACTTGTTGGACACACGAGTGTCCGGCTCTAAAGCCGAACTGCTCGTCTACAATGATCGAATTGGCATTCGTAAACGCGAGAATGCGGGACAAAACAATCCGCTCATACAGTTTCCCGAGGGAGCTGAGTAAGCTGATTGGCCTATAACTGGACGGGGAGGTGCGGGGTTTACCCGGCTTCGGAATCCCTATAACCGTGGCGTTTTTCCACGCGGCTGGAAAGTGACCGTTGGTTAGGGCTGCATTGAAGATGCTAACTAAAATTAGGAGCAAAGCTTCAGGGAGAAGCTTGAGGATACGGTTGGAAATACCATCCGCTCCCGGGGCTTTCCTAATTTTACTTCTCCTGATTAAGCCTTTTACCTCATCCAAGGTAACAGGCTCAAGCGGAGGCGCGGTCGGGGGGAGTTGAGACCTTCTAACCACCTCTGAATCCACCATTCTAATGTGGGGTTCATTAATGTGTAGAAGGCTCGGGGTACATTGAGACTCTAAACTAGCCGCGAGGCATTCGGCTTTTTCGTCGTCTTCAAACGCGGGAGTTGGGTGATCCGGGCGATCCAAGGGAGGAATTGAAAGTGTTTGATCAGATTTAAGAGTTCTCGCTAGTTTCCAGTACGCAAGGTGACTGGGCGTTAACTCTTCTAAATGATCACAAAACTCGTTCGCCCGAAATTCAGCCACGCGCTGGTGGAGCTCGCGTTTTGCAGCTGCCAGCTCGCGGCGAACTTCGGGAGAAGGGAATACTGAACGTTCTCTGAGAAGTCGGTTCTTTCTCGCTTGCAAGGCCTTAAGCTCGGGAGGCAATGGGCGGCTTTGGATATCCGCGGCCGCCATTTCCTTCGAAGCCTCGTCACGAATGACGTTAAGGTGGTTTGCGAACGAGGCGATCGCCGTGTCGGTCTCGTCTGTTGTTGTGATAATGTCGGGGATTGAAGTTAAGTGCGGGGTGACTGTCTCTAATAGACCTACTTCCACCTTTGCCCAATCCACGATGGTCTTGGTTTCGGGTGGAAGACTACCAGGGTCAGGCCCGAGCCTAATAACGACCGGCAAGTGGTCGGAATCTAACCTGTGTAGTACTTCTATAGAACGCAGCTGTAAAGTTACGTTCTGTAGAAGTGCTATGTCTAGTATGTCAGGTCGTTTGTCATGATCGAATGGATAGTGCGTAGGTTCAAGAGGAGCGACAACGTCAAACGCGGTTTGGTCATTGACCATTGCGTTGTAAAGCCGAACGCCATTGGGATTGTTTATTAGACAATTCCACGACTTGTGTTTGCTATTAAGGTCGCCGGCTGCGATTACGACGCCTTGACTATCTAACTGGGCGAGGAGATCTAGGTCAGTCTGTAAGAGTGTGTTTCGTGGAGGCAAGTAAACTGATGCAATCGTTACCGGGTGGTGACCTGATAACGATATACGACAGATAGATGCCTCCATCTGAGTCAGGGCTGGAGGTTGAAGGGCGATACAGTGGAGTCTACGGCGGAAGAAAATCGCAGTTCCTCCCGCGGGCCTATCTACTCTATCGTTCCTAACCATTTCGTAACCCGGGATTCGGAAAATTCGGTGGGACGGTTTGTAAAAGGTCTCTTGGACCAGTAGGATATCGACCGCGTGTTCCCTAATGAACTCGACTAACTCTTCTTTTTTGCCCTGTAGGCCATTGGCGTTCCAAAAGCCTACAATGAGCGAGCGTGGTTTAATTTTTAGGCTAACACTATCCATATTAGTTTCGAATTAAACCGCTCTGAGAAGAAGCGACTAACTGGTTAATTTCGCGTAAGATAAGCGGGGCGGACACACTGCACGCGGTAGCGAGAGCTCCGTTAAGAGCAGCAAGGCGTTCACTAAACGAACGCACTTGCCTCTCGAAACTTTGCCTGTCTGCCGGCGCAGCGAGAAGCGGGAGGGGGGCGGCCCGGGCCGCGGAGGTGGCAGCGGCGTAAGATGCCGTTGCCTGGGGACGGGGCGCTGAGGGCGCCGGGCGCGCAGATTGCGCGGGGGGCGTGGAAGACGCAGAGGCAGGGGAACTGCCTGCCGCAGAAGGCGGCAGGTATTTTCCCTGTTTCGGGGCCGCTGAAAGGGCCGGGAAGTTGCGCGAATTGCGCTCGGGGGCCACGCGACCTTTGTTGCGATTGTTAGAGGTCGCAGGAAGGGCCTCCTTAGCCTTGGCTAACTGCTTTGGTGACTTAAGGCAACCCTGCCAGTTGGCAGTGTGGCCAGTAAGTCCGCAAAGTATGCAAGATGGTGGCGTCTCCTTCGGCTTCTTACAATCGCGGGTCGCGTGGTCGCCCGTGCATTTCACGCAACGGGGACGCAAGTTACAGCCCGTTTGGCTGTGACCGTAACGCTGGCAGTTGTGACACTGCCTAGCGTATTCTAAATGACGCGGCTTCTCGACCCGGAAGCCCGTCAGCATACAAATCTCCTTCAACTTCCAGATCGTTTTTGCTGACGGGTGGTTCGGGTCGAGTTTAACTAACACTATATCGAACCGTTTGCCACCGTTTTTACGATAGCAGCGGTGGACTTCGCGAACTGCTATCCCCTGTCGAACCAGGTCCTCCTTGACGTACGATTCTTCGAATTCCTTAGGAATTCCCCGAATCATAAGTCGGAGGCTTTTCTCCTCGTCTAAAGGATTCCGCAACAAACGCAGCTTCCTTTCGTCGAGGAGCCTGACCAGGGCGCGATAATTTTCCGAACCCCGAACGGTGATTTTGATGCCGATGCTGTGATCGGACGCATCTATATAAGGAATGCCCCGCTGTTGCATGATTGCTGCAACGGTGGGCCACTCCTGTTTGGCTTCTAGGTAGAGGTGGTCTTTGCGGTCTTTATACCGCTCGGTAAATGACGATGTTTGACCCCCGGGGGTCTGAGAGGAGGGAGCCCCGTCAACTTGTGCCCCAGGGGCAGCGGACGCCGGAAGGGCGGGAGAGACGGGGTTGTCGGGGCTACGCGGGGCCGGCTTCTTGGCAGCCGGCGCTTCGGACGCTGTGGGGGACGCGGGGGAGGCGCGCGATGAAGGCCCCGGGACTCCCGGAGGCGTCTTCGATCGCGTACGCTTCCCTTGCCTAGATGGACCTACAACGGTCCATGGATCGGTGTCCATGGCGTCAGACGAGTCCTGTGTGGCGGCGGCGGCGGTGGCAATGGGGACATCGGGCCCCGAGGTGGGCACCGGCGCTTTTGCGCGTAGGGGGGAACGGCTCCTTTTCCGGTCCACGGCAGTCTCGCTGCACGCGGAGCGTGGGCGGGACTGACGAACACCGGAGCGGGAACGAGAGCGGGCCTCAGAAGGGGCCGGGGTTACTGGGGCGGGCGCGGCCGCCTTTACAGGGTCCTGCGGCTTCTTAAATGAAGCCGCTGCCGGAGGGGCGGAGGGGGCGGGGGTTGCCTTAAGGGCAAGGCTGGAGCGGGCCTTCCGGGCTTTCGCCTTTTTGGCCTCCAGCTCGAGACCCACTTTCGGAGCGGGGGTTGCCTTAGGGGCTTCAGGTGCCTTACTAGCGGCGACCTGGGGTGCCGGAGGGGCCTGGGGGGCCTGAGGGGCCGGGGAGGCCTTAGGGGCCGACAGAGCACTTTTGGGGCGGGCGGGGACGCTTTTCATCTGCTTTGATGCGATGAATTTTTCTAGCTTGGCCAACGGGAAAGCCTTCAGGCCCCACGCTGAGTGTAGACGTTCTCTTTGTCCTGCGGACTCAGTTAAGTGCCGCAGGAGTTCGTGAACAATCATCCACACCCAGTGGGGGACGTCGGGGTCCTCTATGTCCGAGCTGGACTCATTCACGTCATCAGAGTCGACGATGACGTCCTCGACAGCCTCGCTGGTGCCTGTCTTCGCGGGGACTTTGTCTGACTCCATGTTACCGAGTTCGCGGGTGCGGTCCTAATCGATGTCAGTTTTATGTCTTGTCAGATTGACGTCAGAAGAAGTCGTGTCCTACTAACTACTCTAAACGCGCCTAGGAGAAGCCTACACTGAATAGGGAGGGGACGTCTCAGGAGAGACGACGAGGGGACACTCTTCAACGTGTCGACCCCACACAGTTTCGGTTGTCACCGTTAGGTATCCACTGTGCGACCACAACGAGTGCGGATTTCCAAAGGGGGCAGCGACACGCGGGTCGGACTTGATGTGCGCGCCGTGTACGGACGCACCACAGGCAAGGATTTGAGCGTGCGCGAGCATGCCACAGTATGGCGTTCACTCACACAGACGCGCGTCGTGCGTCTGTGTAAATACGTGTCGCGCGCTCCTAAATGGCCAAAGTCGTACTACTTGGTTGTCTTTATACTTTGATCTTGTGGGGGGCTGACCGACGTTGCGTCTTCCGGTTCATGGTCTCCACTCGAGAACTTTTACGCGCCATCGGCCATGGGTTCTTCGAACTATACAAGGTGAAATTTTAGTGGTTGTTTTCCGTTTAAGGTTTCAGTACCTATTGTGTTCATGTGTTGTGATTAGGAAAAAGTGGAAGAAATTTTGAAAAGTACGAAGAAGTTTTTTTTTTATTTTTATTTTTTTTTATTTTTTTTTTTTTTTTAGAAACTGACAAACTCGCAGCCCCTCCTGGGCGTAGCGATTGTCGGACCGAGTGGTTGGCCGTGGCGTTCCCTGGGGTCGAACCAGGTCGCTAGCCAGACCACCCTGAGTTGGTCGGACTGGGTGGGAGCCGGGAGTGCCTGGGGTCGAACCAGGTCACTTAGTCCCGGACCACCTCGATATGATCGGGCTAGGTGGGGGCTTCACGCCTGGAGTCGAACCAGGTCGTTTGGCCAGGGCCACCTTGACTTTACGCTGATTGCTCAGAGTGAGCAGCGGACCAGCGGGAAGGATGACTCGGGTCATCCTGTCCTTATGTGAACTTGTGTATCGAACTAAAGAACTTGTGTATCGAACTAAACGAAGAAGTCACAGTGGTCTTCTCAAAGCGTTGGCAGAGTGACTCGACTGACCACTTCTGAAATTTTGGGTGGAAGTGGCCATTGGCAGGAGCAAGTAGAATAAATAGCTTTGGAGTCCTGAAAACTTGTTCAATCCAACTTACGCAAAAGTTGCCCGGGAAAATGGTTTATTCACCGGTAGGCAAAGTTATTAACCCTTTACCGCATACGAAGCCAAAAATGGCGTCAAATATTCATGATTTTCTAATAGTACATTACACAACTAGGGTGGTAATACAAAGAAAGGCCGAGATCATTTTATGTCTACACTGGGCCAGAAAGAGGTTTTTCCCGTACGCGCAGCGTGCGCAAAAAGCCACTTTATGGCCAGGTGTGGCATAAAAATATTTTCTATGGAGCAGGTCGTTCAAATTAGCCGACCCTCCATACAAAAGTCATTTTTTTTACGTCATTTTTTTTTTCTTCTATTTCCTAATCAGGACACGATACTGAACATTCCCTTAAACGGAAAACAACCACTAAAATTTCACCTTGTATACAGAGCCCATTGCCATTTTAACTTGCTAACTCTGGCAGCTACGTCTGTTACCTTAGTTCTTCTACGAATTTCCTCATTTCTGATTCGATTGCGAAAAGAGACTACGAGTATTATACGAGGATAGTGGTAGAGGATTTTTAGTATCCTCCGAGTGTTATAGTGAAAGAGCACGCTTCTACTCCGTATGGCACTGGCAACACACACTGGTCAAATACCTTGGTCTTGAGGCATTGCGGGATTTTGGACAACGCGAAGACCATTTTCAGTTTCCCGAACCCTGCCCAGCCGAGTTGGATCCTGCGTTTGACCTCTCCCTCAAGTTGGATTTACCTAACTGAGCCGTACCTACTTACCTAAGGGTATGATGACGACGAATACTTATTCGTCTATATCAGCGTGCATATCGTCTAGAATATACAAGGTGTTTCATTGAACGTAATGCAACTCATGTTTTTTAAGCTCCTCTCCCTAGTGCTAGAACCCTGTGCTAGGTCTCGTGTTGTTAAAGTCATCTTAATTAATTAAAATCACTGTTTTGATTATTCATGTTTTTTTTGGTCTTATCGTGGTTGGTTAGTCTACTTAGACCTAAGAGAAAAAAGTTCGAATCTAACTTTGTCGTGAAAACTTACCTTTTTACCCGACTGCGGCGAAGCCCAAAGGAGGGTAATGTGTTTGACCTGTATGTATGTATGTCCGTTCCTGTGTCCGCTCGTAACTACTCAACGGCACAACCGATTTTGATAAATGATACATCATTGGATTCGTCTTGATGGCGCGAGTGTCACTGGGTATCGTTAAAATATATATAAGTTCGTTAAAATAAACAAAATGGCGGATTTTATGCACTTTTAAAGTGCACCGCGGTCGGGTTTTTTTTAAGTAAAAATATTTATTGCTTATCTAGGTCGATAATTTTAAATAAAATGCATGCATTCTGACACATTATTGAAGTTATTGGTTATAACAAACAAACAGGTTACGTAAGCGTAACGTCATGACGGGTGCCCACACTACGAGATTGTAATTTCTTAATTCTGTTAGCACACTAGGAAAAAATAATTATGACGTATTTTAATAAATCAATTTGTGCATTTTGTTCTCGGTCGTTAACTGAGCCGGAATTGCTTAATTTGTATTACGTTCAATGAAACACCCTGTATAGTATCAATCTCTACTTTCGTCGCATCCCTTAACGGTAGGCCCAAAGCCAAGTACACATGCCGTTTGTTGTTTGTACATCTGTTTGTAACCCTGCTCTAAATTACTCAAACTAATCCTTCGGTCCACATTCGTCCAACTGACCGCGTCTCAGCCCTCCTCTTCAATGCCAAAACCGTTACAATCAACTCCTTTTTCTCTTCCATTTTGAACCGTTACTTAATGTTGTTAAAGTCCGTTTTCGATTGGAGAATCTGATGTGCTTGTGATGTTGTGGATTGGGTGGTGCGATTTGTCGGGCACCGAGTGCAGCGGTATTATTTATTGTAGCACGCTGTGATAAATGCAACCACGGCTGTCGTTGTTACACACTTTGAACTAATTTATAACATAACTGGCCACCAGTCTACACGTTGCATTGCTAAGCAGTACCAAAAGCTTAAGGCTAACGAAATATCGACTTAGGGCCTTATCACACTGGAAAGCGAGCGAGTTGCGAGCCTGTATTTCTACAGATTTCGATTGCGGCGAACTCGGCGCGACAAGTTTTGAAAACGCGATCGCAACTAGCTCGCAAATCGCCTATGTGATAAGGCCCTTAAGCTGCGACCATACCACTGCTCAAAAGACGTTGACGCATCGTAAACGGAGTGACGTGACACATCCGTTACGATTTTAACGCGTACCTTTTAAACTGGTGCTTGAAATATGCAGTTTTCCTATACTATCTATATTAGCCATTTGGTTAGTTGCCTAGCCTTTCCATTAAACAGCGCCATTTATTTTAGTGCCTGGATGAACACTGGGCCGTCTAGCCCTTCTATCAAACGGCTAGGCAAACTACTTTCGTTCGACAACATAACATTAAGTAACCCGCCTAGCCGAGTCCGTCAAATTTTAGACCAATTTAGAACCAGATCTCACATGGAGGATAGGGGGTTTCGCCCCCCGCTTGGAAAAAGTGAACAAAAAAACTCCTTTCCTTAGGGTAGGTTTGTTAGTCAGTTTCCCAAATAGCAAAATCAGTACTTGAAATGCTCTTCAAGACTAATTTTTATTGTACTTATAAATTACTTGTAGTTTACTTTAACCCTGGATTTGGGCGCACTTATAGGAGCATTCCTTTCTTATAACGATCCTATAATCAACTCGCAGAATGTCACTAAGCCCTATAATACACTTACAGAAGAGCAATTGCTTCAATAATGTTCTGAGTCTACACATTTTTAAGTGCAAATACGCTTATTAGTATCTGAAATAAGTATTTTACTAGAGCAATCATGCTTGTAATGCACTGTTAAAGTACTTAGTTATAAATAATCTCTGCGTTGTTTTGGCCGGTTGATGCGGTTGTGTTGTGAACGAGAAATACTTGAAAACGAAATAGTAAGTATATTTCCTATTAATTTAACTATCATACATTGTATTATTGTAGGACATAATGTAAGTATTGCAAAATATTGTATATATAGTGAGTGAATTCGCCGGGGATGTCATTTTTACTGTAAATGTCTACCAACATTTGTATAATTTTACAATGCCCTTTTAAATAAAGCACATAGCATATTTATTGTTAAAATAATATTCCGATAATTATTACAAACAATCGCCATGTTTTGAAAGTTCTCTGCATTGAGTATGTTATAGAACAATTATAGGTAAATTTGCACTTATAATAGTTTCAATCCAGATAACCTCGCCTCCATATTAAAACATATTAGGGTTCCTCACGAAATGTACCTACTAAATTCTATAAAGCCTAATAAAGTTTATTTTAAATTAATTGTTGTCTTTTCAGTTCTTTACGCGATAGTGGTATATTTAGACGTTGACTGTTTTTTAAGCAAAGATGACTTTATAAAACTCAACGAATATAAGGTTGTCTGGAAGAGATTTCTTATTAGCGATAAGACCGCCTGTTGTTTACCATTTATGCTGTTTTAGATTTAAGTTTTTGTAATCTTTTGTTTTGGTGCACAATAAAGAATATTGTATTGTATTGAATATGACTGGCCATGGACAATAACACTTTTCATCCTAGCCGAAAAGAAATTTTTAGTAATATTTAAGCTATTAAAATAAGTTAAATTAAGTTTAACTTTTGAAAAAGTGTTAGTATATTTACCAATTACAAAGGGAGGAATGTGGGGCATTTCAAAGATGTTGCACAATATAGGCCAGAGTTGATGTCTGGAACTGTTATACACGGGTAATCCATCTATATTTATATTTAATGAAAGTATATTCATTGAACTATTTAAATTCAGACGATGTAGAATATTTTTTAGGCATTTACTCAATCCGTTATGCCAATAGTGTCCTGGGTCCGAGGGTATTATTTGCAATATTTCTTTATTGGTACATAATAATGTTCGTGCATCTTTAGGTAAAACGTTACTTAATCTTTTGTTTAAAATAGTAGATAATTCGTTCAGGGCTAGGTGGGGAATATTAAATTTTAAGGCCCAATTTTTAATACCTTCAAGCAATTTATCATTTTTTTCATATTCAGTAGTTTCTTCAATATCGATATCGTATTCTTCTTCAATTTTTTTAAATTCTTCAGTATCCGAGTCCAAAAAAAAATCCATTGCGGAACCCTCATTTTTATCACCGAAATTCACACTTGATGTACCAGGTTTACACTCTAATGCCGATGAAATTATTTCTGATGAATCTGGCTTCACTAATTCCTTATGTCTTCTCGTCACTTTTCTTCTGTAACCACCGCTCCTTTTAAATCGTTTCCACGCGCTTACATCCATAATAAACGATTTTGTCAAGACGAATTCTTATAGTTAAAACAAAACAAAATGGCAAGCGTTTACTAGTAAAGTGATTGATCGAATAGCTTATAGAGTTGTTTAATCTAATATAGCTCTAAACAAGTACAATTATACTTAAAATAATCTTGAAGAAGACTATTAACGATGCACACTTATAATAATCTCCACTTAGTATATTATAATATCTTGTACTCTTATAAAGTACTACTATTGTAGCAAATATTCTTCAAGACTATTTAATCTTCCTGCAAACAATTACAGGATACTTATACTTATAAGTATCTTACAAGATAATCTTATAGCTAACTAGAAAACTGTGAAATAAGAACAAATGATCTTGAGACTATCTACGCTTGGAAAATGTTACTATTAGTAAAACTATCCTGTAACTGTTCTGTGGGTTAGTCTTGTAGCAAACTAAAAGACAGAAATATAAAACTAAATGCTCTTGAGTATATTATTACTTGTCTAATGATATTATAAGTAAAGGAGTCTACAACAATGTCTCTATAAGAATTTTATTAGTAGATTAATACTTATAATTTTATTTATAGGATTACTTTGCTTGTTGGGTTGTATCCTTCAGAGCTGAAATAGAAGCCCCGCGCAGCGGGGCTTCGTCGACCTGCTGACGGGTCATAGTTGTTTAGAAAGAAAATCCTAATCTCCTCATAGTCGCTCTACTAAACGAACGGCCTAAGCATTGGCCAGCCATATCGTTAATTGATACATTGACGCATTGGCTAAATTTCATCCAGGTAATTAACTAAATGGCGCGGAATAGTCAATAGGCTAGGCAGTTAACCAAATCGCTAATTAAACCAGTTGGCTGCGACACGTACGTATATTAGGTCGCTCTTTTTTTCCTGACCTTGTTTGCCTGTAGGGCACCTCACTTCACTAGTGGGCTCTCCAACAGGATAGTACATTGATTGCACGGGGGGGTTAGGCCCCCACATATGCGGATAGAAAATAAGGTTGACCGTTAAGTTGTGAATGATTCTATAGGCCCCTTGTCAGTGAATACGCGCGTGGGTGTCGTAATTGTTATTTACCGAGAAAACGGTATTTATTTAAACATCTCTCATAACGGAATGTAAATTAGATACCGGTTGTGCTGTTTCGTTATTCGAGTTCGTGGCTGTAGCAGAAATCATTAGGCAGTCAATCTTGTTTGTCTTAGGCCGTCTGTTTAGGCTTACTTTCCACTGGAGCCCTGTGTGGTAGCGAGCGGTGTGCGAGCCAGGGGCGTAGCGAGGGTGGAGCAAGCAGGGCACGTGCCCTGGGCGCCAACTAGGGGGGGGGCAAAAACGAAATTTATACCATCAATCCAAAAAAATGTCTTAAATGGGACTTCTTATGGGATATTTTTCTATTTATTAGGTGTATGAGACGGGGCATTCAACGTTCCAACATAAACATAGACAAACCATTATTTAGAGGCTTTATTTTAGAACGAGAATTAAAAGTTACGGACATCGTCATGTGGGTAAAAAAGTTGATTGTCCCCTATCCTAGTAGATAAATAAGTTTGTACTATAATTTGTGTAATGAAGTATGTGTAAAACGTAACCTTGCGAATCGACTAATTTGTCATTGGTTAATTTTCCAAAGTTTTTTTGTGAATCGATTGGATACCAACGAATCTACATATAAATAAGGACTGTTTATATGAATTTTATATAAATGGTTACTTTATATAAATTAATTATTTTATATAAATAGTTTAAATAATTTGATTCATAACAGCTGGTGCGGATGTTGTATGCGACGAGTGCTTATTGCATACTAAATTATTGTTTGTTACTGCTACAGTCACGTGCGTAAATAAGAGAATAACGCCACAGAACTCTATTTTGGCACCAGAAAGACACAGGTGCTATAGGAAGTCTTACAAAGTTATGTCTTTTTACTTTGGTGCTATGTTTCCGATTAATTCCGTGAAATGAAATGTGTTTATTCCAAGGAATTGTGTTATTATACAGATTAATCTCCATAAGTAGGGTAGTATTGGGAAGTGTGAAAATAAGAGCTAGGCCAGAGTTTCCCAAACTTTTTGTGAAAGTGCTACGTGCTATGATTTTTGTAAAGGAAAGTCCTGAAAAAGTGCAGATATCAATCGAGAAATAGAGAAGAATTTTGCTGACAAAATCTCTATAGATTCCAGGCGCCCCCGGCACCCACCCAGTCCGATTCACTCGGGGTGGTCCGGCTAGCGACCTGGTTCGACCCCAAGGAATGCCACGGCCGACCAACCGGTCATATAATCGCTAAGCTGACATTTTAAGATCCACTGTTTCTTTAACACTTAGGCTTCAGCGCTTGGATTTTAAGGGTCGACCCGTGGAAGGGTCGAATTGGCTAGATGACTAAAAAAAACTGTTTAGTCCGTCTGTTACATTATGAAAAAATATTGTACACGTATTTTTTGTTTTGTTTGACAAACAAAAACTGACGAGGATAGAGTGCTTAGAAGTTTCGAGTGACGTCACTCTTGAGTACAAATTGTACTCAAGAGTGACGTCACAAGCCCCCACTCCAGAAGTTTGATGATCTATAACTTTGTCGATTTTTAATATTTTGATAAACCAAAAAATACGTGTCCCATATTTTTCCATAATCTAACTGACGGACTAAATAGAATTACATATTTTTAACCCAGTCATCATCCCTATTTTGACAATATTACATACATAAGTACGGGTCGAATTGATAACCTGCGGCAGTCCACTGCTGGACGTAGGCCTCTCCCAAGACGCGCCACTTTGCTCGATCATCAGCTCTGTGCTTGGAGTCTCTCTGAGGGATAGAATCCGTAACGAAGTAATCCGTCAGAGAACCAAAGTTACCGACATAGTTACTCGAGCAAGCAAGCTGAAGTGGCAGTGGGCTGGCCACATCTGCCGCAGAACTGACAATCGCTGGAGCAAGAGAGTACTGCAGTGGAGACAGCGTATAGGTAAACGCAGTGTGGGACGCCCCCCGGCTAGATGGAGCGACGATCTGCGCAGGGCGGCTAGCAGCAACTAGTATAGCTGATGATCGTTTTTTTAAGTCGGTTAAAAATACTTTATATATGAAAGAAACATTTTTTGTCTCTTCATTGGTTCTTAATGCGGGTAATTTACACCACATTTTATTTTACATATATAGATCGGTGGTGGTGGTGTGGTGTCGGTTAAAAATAGCTAAGAAACCGTGAATCACAACACATTCACAAGTTATCACACACACTTTTCATAAAACCCGGCTTCAAAACGCCATACAACGCAAGGGAGAAGAGAAAATTATGCTCCCCATGAGTTACGACCCGCCTGATATAGCTCGACCAATTTATCCCTACCGTCGGCGAAATGGGGAACTACCCCCTTCACTTAGGATATTGTAGGAAAATGATTGATGCGAGCGACACCGTCAGCGGTATTTGTAAGTTTGTCGGGGTACAGGGCGTAGGAAATAATTTGACAAATGTTATGACATGATAACGAGTCATTGCTTGTATGGTTGTAAGTAATCGGTTTATTATACTTGATGAGTTATGAGGAAGGACGAGTTATTGTTGTGAAAAGGTTAGCCTTGAAGTTTTGAATCTTCTCTTCTTTTTCTTAATCGGTGCCTCATGGCTGAGGATCGTGACCGAATGCGACTCCATACAGTCCAGTTCTTGATTTTTTGGAATGACTGATAGAGACCGCATTTAGCAGCCCTTTGAACATTAAAGGCTCGTAAATATAATGTCGTGGTCGTGGTTCGACCCTTAAAATCCAAGCGCTGAAGCATAAACTCTAATAAAATACTGGTTCTTAATATGTGAGCTTCAAAAATCAGAATTTCTTTTCCAAGAGTCTTGAAGCCTCAAAAAGCTACAAACATAGATTTTAACTTCTTCTTCGCCCTCCGCACCGCATCCCTAGTTTGCAGACACACAAACTTCACCAAAATTGTTCGTGGTTTAGAGTCCTTGATCCTACCTAGGCGATGGCAGGCAATGAAGGATTGAGCCGTGACAGACTGGACCTGCAACACCTGCTGAAAAACTGTTGAAGCCATCTCCGTTACATCATCGTTCTCTGCTTCCTTAATGCAGTAGAGTCTGTGCGGAAAGAGAATAGGCGTGGCGAAAAACGGAACTTACCTAACCAGTATGGCATTTTTATTTGCAAATACGGTAGAGAAGCATTACAGCGCCCCAAAATCTAAATCCTTTTCTCTTTCCGCACAGACTCTAGCAGGATGCCTGCTCGGGACCGAGTTTCTTGTTCCTCCAGAGCTGCCAGCACAAGCTCCATCTGGTTCTGCAGACCCTCAACAGCCTTCCAGATGAGTGCTTTGAAAGACTTGTAGTCGCTCTCCAGTGACGGGCTTTCAGTACCTACCACGGAGCTCTCAAAAGCGGCCATTTGGGAAGAGAATGTGTGCCTTAGCTCATTCATGCTCTCCTGTATCTGATGCAAGCGGTCCATCATAGGCCTTGAGTGTTGAACGGTTTTGCTTACAAAAGATATAAAAAAAGTCACCTTTGGACTTTGGTACTAATTTACCACAGTTATTTTCAACACTTATTTTCACCTACTAAACAGTAGGTGAAAATAAGTGTTGAAAATAACTGTGGGCGGCAGTGAGGACTTACTTAATTCATGTAAGTTAAATTTGAAGTTATTACTTATAAATTATTTTAATATTGCAAAATAAATATAGAACAGTCAAAATATTTCGTTTTATTTGTTTACCACCCACTGCGAAAAAAGTACCATATAAATTTTTGTTTCCTTGAAAGAGTCGAAATGTGCATTTTTTGCGACATAAACGGCCATATCTTTTTTTACGTTAACCTAGAAGCTTGATTTTATCACAGCTTCAAGGTACCATAGACACATGTACATGGTTTTAATTTCAACTCGATACCTTCACGGGTTCGTACGGAACCCGTGAAGGAACTAGTACAATAATAAGTATTAAATTGTTAAAAAGCATTAATAACAATAACATAAAATGCATCCAAAACTAAACATTTGACTTAATTTTATTATATTATGTAAGTATTTACATCTAAAATCATCTTGAACTTCTCATACTTAGATTGTACGCGCTCAAAATAACTAATTCGCTGGCGCCTCAATCCTCGCTTCAAAGTATTTTCCTTATGCTGGGAAAAACTCATTTTAATCGCATATCCTTTGTGAGGAGTCAATAAAAGCATAATGAACTTGGGGCGGAAATGAGCCTACGGACTACATTGCTGGAAGGACTATATTCAAACATTTTGCTTTCTTGTAACCGGGTCAATTGCAGAAAAAATGTACCTTTTACTTTTTTGTCTGATCATCGTGTGTCTTATACCATTTTACTCAGAATCAGAAAATCGTAACGAAACTGAGATTTTTTTTCTCAGGTGCGTTACGATTTTCCCCTAGATTTAGTTTGGGCGTAACGAAATTGAGAAATTCAAATTTTGTATAGAAAAGTTGGGCCATTTTGGACCACTTTTTTATTATTTCATAAATGAAAAGTGCTCATGATTCTGAGTAAAATGGCATCCATGATCAGACAAAAAAAGTAAAAGGTAATTTATTTCTGCAATTGACCCAAACATGAAATCATCAATCTAATTAAAACTCGAAAAATTCCATTGATCAACATAGGTGAAATATCTCTTGAAATGGCAATAGTTTAGTTTAGTTTATTTTATTTTTTCTCAACGTCACAAATTTCATATAACGAACATTAAAGTTTACATTACTATTTGTAAAATCATCGTTACTTAAAGAGATATAACAATAATAATTTAAGTGCCTACTAACAATTGTAAGGTATATATTATTTTGTAGGTATACGTATACCACAGGAGTGAGGCGGTTTAAATGCTCGATTTTTGACCCAAATATCATATATCTTCCAGTGTTTATAATTCTTCGTATCTTTCTCCGTGTCATGCCGGGACACTCGTCTGCCCCTCATCGGAAATCGGTCAAGCGTCGTGTCATCAATTCTCTCCAAATTTATCGTCCGCGAGCTTTGTTTGATTTATATTTTTGTTTTCATGGCGCCGAAAATATGGCCCCTTTGTCAGCGGCCAGAATTATGGACAATTATGGCCTTGTTATCTTAACATCTGCCTTTGTTGGAGTAATTGTGATGAATTGGGTTTGAAATTAAATTAATGATTTCTGGGTTGTTTTTATTTCATTCACATGCTTATTATATATCGATGGTCTAGTTCACACTCGTAGAGTATGTGCGGAAAGAGAATAGGATTTAGATTGGGGGGTGCTGCAATGCTTTTCTACCGTATGTGCCATATTTTCTGTTCTGTGGCCATACTGATTAGGTTAGTTCCGTTTTTCGCCACGCCTACTCTCTTTCCGCACAGACTCTACTGATAACGAGAAAAAAGTTTCGTAATTAATACGTCAGTACACAAATCATAAAGTTGCAATTTCATTGGCGAAAACAATGTAATTAGTACCAGTGTGAACTAGACTATCGATATGCTAACCAGATCATTATTGTTTGTCATTTACATAATGGGTATCATTTAATCGATCAGCAAAATAATCATATTTCGGTCAGCAGAAATATGTATTTGGTTAGCCAAAATAGCTAGTTGGTAAGCAACTTATGGTTAGCAAACATTTATAAATCAGGCTGCAATTAATGATATACTGAACTGCTCTAAATTATTTTGGTCAGCAAATTAAATATTTGAGCTGCATTAAGCGATCTACGGTTAGTCAAATTTTGGTAAGCAATCAGTAGGTAAGCAAAATATTTCATTTTGTTCATCAAAATGAAAGGTGCAATAAAACCTAATTGGCTTGCACAAAAGGGGCGCAACTATTCTGCCGCAATAACGCAAAAGGGCACATCTAAATAAAATTTTCGAGTTTACAATAAAATAAGCATATTTTATTAGAAAAACTTCTATTTCTAAAATAAAAAATGTCCGAGATATTCGACTTCAAAGTTGACAAATTTTTAAGACGTATATATTTCGATGGATGTTGCTGTCATTATAACACCTATTTATTATTGTTTTATCGTATAGAATTTGCTAAAATAAGCATGTTTTATGGAAAAAACTTTTCTCTGAAATCAAACATAACCGAGATATTCGACTTCAAAGTTGAAAAAGTTGACTTTCCGTATCTCCGGCGCTGCGGGAACAGCAGCCCTTCCGCCCTTGCATGACGACGCACGGTCACTTCGCTCGGCTCCGCAGCTCCGGCTCTATAAAAATACTCTAGGGCGCGCAGTGTCGGCACGCGTCCTAACCAGCGAGAGCCCTAGATTCGGACTTTCGCAGGCTTTTTACATTTTATAGTAAGTAGTATCTTCAAAAATAGCAATACGGTAAAAATCACTGATAATTGATAAACACTACTACTTGACACTGACAGCTGACAATCACCGAATGACAAAACAAACGCCTACGATTGGCTGCTCGCGTCACGTGGTCTGTTGCGCTCTGCCCACAGTTGTAAAACTGCTAATTTTTCAAACTAAACGCAATCCACGCATGTTTTCTCTGCTAACCAATTGTAAAATCTTGCCGGCCAAGTAATTATTTTGCAGCTCGACTGTTTATTAGGCAGACAAATCATAAATAAAGCAGATTAATATTGGTTAAAATGTTAACCATTTTTAAATTATTTGCTGAACAAGAGTTGGCGCCCGATTATTATTTATTGCCAGCCAAATCTTTGTTTGCTGCCCAAATGATTTAACTGCTTATTTTTTTTTGCAGATCAATTTTAATAACGGCTGACCAAAAAATTACTTTCCTTACATAATATACGTAATATATGCATTTGGAAAAAAACGCTAAAACTCAATATTTGAGAGACCTTAATTATTTATATGCTGTGAAGAGAACTGTAGAAACAATAAAAATATTAACAAATCATGATCTGTGGGCGTATTATACAATAAAGTTTATTTGCCTTATTTTACTGTGTCCTTTCTTGTTTAACACTTACAAGACCGGGACCCCGCCATGGTCACTGTAAAATTGTTAGAGGCACGTTATAGTACATTACACAACTAGGGTGGTAATACGAAGAAAGGCCGAGATCGCAGATGTTTGCGGCCCGAGCAGCAAGCGAGGGACGTAAATATGCGATCGAGGGCTTTCTTTATTATCACCCTACATCATTTTATGTGTTGTGTACACTTGGCCAGAAAGCGGCTTTTTCAAAAAGCCACTTTATGGCCAGGTGTGGCACAAATGAGTTTAATTGATTGTATCCCGGCTTTGGAAACCTTTATACCCTTTTTAACCTTTTGGTTAAGAGTTAATTAATTTATTTTGATTGTTGTCAAATACCCAATAGTCAAAGTGTGTCCGTATTTTAATTTTGTGATTATAAATCATTAATTAAGACAAGAAGTCAATCAGGATTTATATGGAACTAGCGACCCGCCCCGGCTTCGCACGGTGTTTCTCTAATATATTATGCATGTATTATACACATAAACCTTCCTCTTCAATCAGTCTATCTATTAATTAAAACTGCATCAAAATCCGTTCCGTAGTTTTAAAGATTTCAGCATACATAGGGACATAGGGACAGAGAAAGCGACTTTGTTTTATACTATGTTGTGATAGTGAAGTGATAAGTTGTGAAAACTAAATTTAATATTAACGTTGAATTTTTTTTTGTCCGGGGAGTAAAACGTCTTGGTCTGTAAAACGCCCTCACTTTTATAAGACATAGTAGACTGAATGACTTGACTGCAAAACGGCTTAACGTCATAATGCTTAAATAGGTATATGGTCTGAATAATCTTTACGTCCAATATTGTAGAATGTCTTTATAGTATAAGTATATAGTATACTTAAGTCGTAAAGTATAACAAAATGTCTTAAGTAGCAATTTGTCCAGGTTGTATAATGACATAACATTATTTTATTATCACCTTCATAGTACTTCAAATTCGATTACAGGCCACTTATATTGATAATTAAGCAGATATTAATGTTAATCTGCAGTAACTAATTTTACATAAATATAACGTAGTCATTTAGCAATAATGACGTTTCATCCACTTCCTCATTTTATAACTAAGACATTAAACAAACAAGATCTTTTGATTACGTAGTCCTTATCACAACCAAGACTTTATACAATTGAGACATTCTGCCTACTTGTGCATTTCACGACCTGGGCGTTTCGCTCCCTAAGTCTTCTTGAAACTTGGACCATTTTGTAATCATGGGATTAGATAAACAAGTCATTTTGCATACTTGGCCAGTGTACAACTGAGACGTTTGGAATACCAAGGCTAAATGCAAGTAAGGTGATCAGGACCCAACCCGAATATTTTTACTACAGAAATCTACTCCATTCGGACCCACTATACATCTGTAATCAAAACTATTTGTAACAAAAGCAAGTTTTCCGATTCGGTAACGGCATTGAAACAGCAATTTGTAGAGTAGAGTGGCGCACAATGTGCTAGAGCCGATGTAGAGCCATTGTCTACGCCTGAACACTGCGGCGATCCCGCGCTATATAGATACGGGAGCACAATAACTAAACTTCACTGTGTTTTACTTCAAACAAAGTCTCTACCTTACCAGTCACACTTGAACCGATTCAAGTAATATTCGAGAATAAAAAAACCGGACAGGTGCGAGTCGGACTCGCCCACCGAGGGTTCCGTACCAATTTGTAGGTACGTATATTAAAGTACCCTATAAATTTGATTTTCTTAGTAAAGTCCCTATTTTTTATGATTTTATTAAAAATGTATAATAGTTTTCAGAATTTTCCCTGTTACTTGTAGTATTTTATAAGACGGTATTACTTGCCAAATTTCATAGTTCTAGGTCAACGGAAAGTACCCTTTGAATTTTTGTTTCCTTGAGAGTGTCGAAATTTCCGTTGTTTGCGGCATAAACAGCCGTATCTTTATTTCACGTTAACTTAGAAGCTTGATTTTATCACAGCTTCAAGGGACCGTAAACTTTTTTTTTTTTTTATTCACGATAGGTAAGCGTTTGACTTTGATCTCACCTGTTGGTAAGTGAAAATGAAGTCGATGATGGAGCATGCTTACCTAGATAGTGCCTATGCACTCTCGACTTGAAGAGATCCAAGTTATATTTTTCCGGGAAGAGGTCTGCTGGAAGAGAGTTCCACTCCTTAGCTGTCCTAATAAGGAAAGTGGAAGCAAAGCGCTTTGTGCCAGTCGTTGGTATATCGACAACGTAAGGGTGAAACCCAAGTCCACGCCTAGTCCCATAGTGACGAATGATGTCCTTTTAAGGTACGGAACCCTAAAAAAACTTTTTTCTGGTGGGACAAAATTAAATGGCCGCCTTATCTAACCCTCCACTGCTCTACCTCACGCGTCAACGCTGTCATCGGCGATGCAACTCCTTTTGTTCCGATGTCACCGGCTCTCTGAACACAACTTCACAACTAAATGTTTAAATGTGGCAACGTTAAGCGTGTTCATTATGAAACAAAGAAAAGAGGAATAACTACTACTAATAAAATAAATTTTAGTCTTAGCTTTTTAGGTTTAATTTAATTCACAGTTAATTTTAGTTTAACCGATTCGTTGCGGATGGCACGACAGGCAATGTAATCAAACTCGCATACGAGTTCTCGCCCTGTCTAAATGGGGCCTAAGGCTTGCGTGGCAAACACACCTTTGTGAAATTATGAGCATTATACATAACCCAGTAAAGTTATGAGTTTGCTGATGGATATTTAACTGTTGCCTTTTCAGGCCTTTTCGGGTAATTTGTTCAGGAGTTTTCTGCTTGTCACGCGTGATAAACAAGTGATACCTATACATTATGTTTTGTGAAAAAATGGCCGCTATTTTGTTTGTCGCGAGGTGTGTTGTGATTGTGATTTTAAGGATCAACGCGTCTTTTTTAACTGACTTCAATAAAAGGAAGTTTTCATTCATCCCGTGTGTATGTAATCTGTTAGCAAAAATATTTTTTTCCCATACATTCGTGAAACACCTACCAACTATTTTACGATAGATTCCATTTATTTTCGCATAGAGTGTAATCGTCTGTGACGTGACCGGTTTTCCGATCCCATATCATTCCGTTTTGATGTATCGGATTGGTTTAAGCTCGCTAATGGGCATTGCGTTAATGCTCCATTAGCGAGTTGTGAGAGCCTGAAGGGCAGTATTTTATTAAATCAACGTGCAAACTCGATTACTCGATACCATTATCAGCCGAAAGATACACTACTGAACATAGGCCTCCCCTAAAGAACGCGACTATGACCGCTTGTATGCCGTTGTGGGGGACATACCTACGCCAGGAGTGACTCACTCCGCGATTTCGCCGTGCGGCTAGTAGTACCTTTTGCCCCAAATCGACAAGAGACACTACTTAAACAGGCTGTCTAGCATAACTGGCCGCGACTTTGTTTCTCGCGCGACAGAGCATCACCTGTCACTGTCACACGATATTGAGTGGACAGAGATAGGTAACATTTGTCGCGCGACAAAGAGTCGCGTGTCACAGTTGTGCTAGAGGTACAGGACAGTAAAGGAAACTTATCAGTGCTGAAAAAAGAAACTGGTTATAAATGTTTAGACGACAAAAAAAAACAGTTTAGTCCGTCAGTTAGATCATTAAAAAGTATTGTACATGTATTTTTTCTTTTGTTTGACAAACAAAAAATTACGAAGATAGAGTGCTTAGAAGTTTCGAGTGACGTCACGCCTAGGTACAATTTTCACCTAGGTGTGACGTCACAAGCCCCCACTCCAGAAGTTTGACGATATAACTTTGTCGATTTTTAATATTTTGATAAACCAAAAAATACGTGTCCCATATTGTTCCATAATATAACTGACGGACTAAATAGAATTATATAGTTTTAATTTAACCCTGTCGTCATCCCTATTGTGAGTGGTTTGTACTTTATGTGACGTTGAATGCTTTTAGGTGTGTGACTATGTAGGTGAGCAAGGTATAAAAGGAATCGGTGGAAGTTTCTTTAGTGATGATTGATGAGATATTTTCAGGATCTATGGAGATGTTTTGGCAGGTGGTAAAATGGTTGAGTCGTAGAGAAGCGAAAGGATGTCAAGTATAGTCAGTCGTGGCCCAGTAGGGCATGCAATAACAGAAATCCGGAATCTCAAAAAACTGGAATTCCGCCTGTTTTCGGTATTACAATACCGGTATTGAAGACCAATACCGAAATACCGGAAATCCGATTTTAGTTCTTGTTATCCTCATTATGTAAATAAAATTGCATTTTCTCCATTATATTGGAAAAAATGAACAGTAATTGCTAGTATTTAGCTTAACATCTTTATATATAATAAATAATAAATAAATATTAGGGGACAATCTTACACAAATCGAACTAGCCCCATAGTAAGCTCAATAAGGCTTGTGTTATGGATACTAGACGACGATATATTTAATAGATACAAATACTTAAATACATAGAAAACATCCATGACTCAGGAACAAATATTCGTGCTCATCGCACAAATAAATGCCCTTACCGGGATTCGAACCCAGGACCTCTTGCTTCGTAGGCAGGGTCACTACCAACTAAGCTAAAACGGTCGTCATATCTGTCATCGTATATGATATACATCTTTCCCGTACACGAGACGATAGTGTCCCGGTCCTTTGGGAGGCGTGCGCGGAGCCGAAGCCAACGCGTAGAGGCCCTTTCGACAATTTAATGAAAGGCAACGTGTACACCCAGCGGATGCTGTCCCTGCCCGTGTCATGGGACGCACGCAGAGACAGCCCCCGCCAGATGCAAGGACTATTGTTGATTGATGGAATCTAACTCTACACGGGTTATGGTGGTGGAATTATGGGCTAGATACTGGGCTATGCATGACGGCGCCTGTCAGGAAAAGTGTCTCACTCATGGCTTTCGCGGCACTGACAGACCGTGACCTGCCCTTCGCTGATGGGCCCCTGTTAAATAGCGACATTATGAGCAATGGCCCAGAGGCAACACCACTGCCGAGGGCTGCAGGGTGTCGAGAGGTGTGCTGCGCTTTCTCCGAGTCCGAGTTGGGGTCCGAGGGTACTCGCGGCGTTATGCCTTTTATCACTTCCACGCCTGGAGCATATATCTCTCGCGACTCCACTCCGGACGGCCGGTTAAGGCAAGCCAGAGGCGGAGGTCCTTTCACTAAATCCCATGACCCTCCCTAAGAACCCCCAGGAGCACTCGGGTACGTGGGGTCGCTACTCCCCAACAGCTCGTCACAAGCTGCCCTGCGTTATACATATTATTATGACTTACGGTCGCGCTAACCAGTAACCATCATAATTTTGTTATGCATTGTATCGGAATTGTTGATGCCGATCAAGACACTAATTTTGTCAGCCAGGCGTCCCTTTTTTTCAAGTGTCAAACCGAGAATTAAAAACAATATTTTGAAAAACTTACAGGGAATAAAAATACAATGGCGGTATTTTCTAGATCATTACGTTGGGAACTACCGAAAAAATATATAAACTACGAGTACACATATTTGAAAAACTTTACCTACACAATTTATTGTTTCATTCTATGTGTTATAGCTTGGCAACTTCGTTGGTGACACTCACATGTGTGCTTTTTGTTATGTGCAGCCGTAACTACTTACACAAGTTACCGCCAACACGAATGGCTGCGTGCGGAGACTGCCTCCGTCGGTCGCCGTTCGTGTGGCGGTAACTTGTGTAAGTAGGTAGTTACGGCTGCAAATAACAAAAAGCACACAGGTGAGTGTCACCAACGAAGTTGCCAAGCTATAGTATCATAGTGACAGATTTTTTTTTATATACGCGAATCTATGTTAGTGTACGTTGCTGCCAAAAATAGGTCTACTAATAAGTAATGGATGAGCTTCTGCTCATAAATCAACTACAGTACTTTACCAATGTTGAAATTCTCCAGTATCTGTATTCGGATCATTAAGCAAAGAAAATTCGTAAATCTAGGCCTTCTACATGCGCCAAAGCTCATTATCTGCGAGTTCTTAAACAGCTACTTCTGTTTCATTGAAATATACCTAATAAAATAAGGTGCGAGTTAGTCTCGCGTGGAGAGGGTTCCGTACGTTCAAAACAGTATAAATAGTACATTACACAACTAGGGTGGTAATACAAAGAAAGCCCGAGATCGCAGATGTTTGCGACCCGAGCTGTAAGCGAGGGACGTAAATATGCGATCGGGGGCTTTCTTTACTACCTCCCGTGTTGCGTACATCATTTTATGTCTACACCTGGCCAAAAAGCGTACGCGCAGCGTGCGGAAAAGGCCACTTCATGGCCAGGTGTGACATAAACAATTACTTTATTGCACAGACTTCTTATAGGTTTTCCTGTAATCTATAGGTGTAGCACTATTTTCCATATTTTTTTCATAATTCTACGTCCAATAGTTTCGGAGATAGGGGGGGGGGGGGGGGGTGGTGGTAAATTTTTGCCTATTTTTTTCAATAACAAAACTATAAAAAAAATATTATATTTGAGATTCTCACAGTGAGCCCTTTCATTTAATATACGTCACACGATATAGTTCGCTAACTTTTTTTTAATTCACACGAGTGCTCCTATAAGGGTTCCGTTTTTCCGTTATATTCGCGTTAGGAGATTCCTGTCTAATACTATTTCATTTCATCTACTTATACTAGGAGTTCGCTTCGAACGTAAAATTGCAGTCGGGGGAGCCACCATTACTGTTCCAACGCCAATAAGTGTTCTTATCTTTTTAGATTTATTACTCCGTCATATGTGATTTCTTTTATTGATCTATTGCAATGGTTCGTATACTGTGTGTAGAAACTACTTTCAGTATTATAAAATTCACAAATTGTGAATCCCTATGGATTTAAATAAAATAAATTAGGGGCCATTCATTTATTACGTAAGACGGTTTTAGGGGGGGACCCCCCGGTCAACCATGTCTTATTTTTTCTTACAGGGGGGTGGGAGGGGGTTTTGATCGATCTCACGTAAGATTATTTTGCGCATTTTTATGATCTTTGAAAATAAGACATGGCTGACCGGGGGGTCCCCCCCTAAAACCGTCTTACGTAATAAATGAATGGCCCCTTACCCTCTTCTAAATTTTATACAGATACGTTGCTTTATTTTCACACAATTTTCGGTCCGTGACCATTTTAAAATACTGAACATATTTTATTGATACTTTACATGAAAGAAACATTTTTTGTCTCTTCATTGGTTCTATGTACTTTGATTTCTTGTATCTATATATGTAATATTTATTGATGTTCGGCGATGTATGAAATTTGTTGAATTTACTAATAAAAAAATTGCCTAGGAAATGTATGATTATTGATTTGATTACCATAGTTTAATTAATTTAAAAACGTGCAAAGTAATAAAGTTATTAATTAAAAAAATATCACGACCTGGGCCCTATTTAATAAACAATACAAGTCACAAATTGTAAATTGTAGATTACAGGCTACAATTTTACAAATTTATGTTTAATAAATATTACAAGTTAAAAATTTGTAATGGTGGAAAACCTACATAATTGTAGTATTGTAACTACAATTTTACAAATATCTGTTTAATAAACATTTTCATTGTACAGGTGACAATTCACATATTTGTAGGGAAAACTGCTTTATTAAACACACGATTGTAATTACAAGTTTAGATATTATGTAAATTGTAGTACAATTCCGACAGGTGGGCTCATGGTATGTCAAAACTTGAATAGCGTGTCCTACAACCTAAACAATAATAAATAAATAATATTAAACATGGTTTTAACAACAAGTAGTGAGAGTAGTGATGGTAGCTTGTTGATTTTCAGATCTTATGACTTATAGTTTTTCGACTGAATAACATGTCTTTATTCTAGTAAACTAGAAATAGAATTGTAATTTTGTTCAAACGTCAAATAATGTATGTGCTAGAACACAGTAGGTATAATAGGTCTTATATAAAATAGATACTTCCGATGTGCTCAGCAATGCAAGCAGGCGTGCCAACATTTGGGCGCAATTCAGTAATTATATGTGACGTTCCACGGGAAAAGGTACCTTATGGTTGGTATTAAGTTAAGCACAGATCCTAAATCTGTGTTAAATAAGCTATCTAATACAAAAAGAATCACGACCCTAAGTCACATACTTTTTTTTTAAAAAAACATCAAACCTGCACATGCTAAAATTGCACTTTTGAGAAATCGTCAAAAGAAGTTTAAAACTAATTTTAAGTATGTTCCCGTTGGAAGTTATGGAGATGATGATTGATTATGTATCTCAAGGTAATTTTCTTTGGAAATCAGTAATGGTTTTATTAATGTGACTTCCAGGTCGTGAAAAATCAGCCTTTGATTAGAGCAAGTCGCTTATGAGAACGAAATTAAAAAAAAAAAAAATCGGCCTGTTCTTTAACATATTGTAATCTGAACCATTGTATATAGTTAGAGATATTAGACTGCACATTTTGGGATAGAAATAAAATCACATTGTTAACGAAATATTTTTATTTTAATTAAAATGTCATTTTTATTATATGTTTCATCATTCCTATAATATTCACAATTTTCGTATAATGAGTTCTAAATTATATTTAATCAGTCTACACAAGTATCTCAAAAGTGTCATTATTATTCTACAAGTCGTATTTTTTTATTTATAAACGATTGAAGTTACGTAAAAATCACAAATTATTCCCATACATTTGAGAAAAGGTACCTTATGGCGGGCCATAAGCAAAAATTATTGATAATTACAGTATGGCACGATATTTACATTATTTATTGACAAATCTTGTATTAAGACAGAAAACTGAAGAAAAAAGGTTATTAGAAATTTACTTCAAATCTTGACCAATTAAGAGTAATTCTCAAATGTGACGTCTTACGTGAAAAGGTACCTTATGAGGGTTTCTAGTTACGGAGATATTCAATGCTGTGTAAAAATTGTGTTTTTTTTATTATGTATTTCCATTTAGTAAATTATATGTTACGACACGTCTTTGCCTATCTTTATTTTTGTTATAGGCGAATTAAAGGCTGAATAATATGCTTCTACAGTTTAGTACAAAAGGTACTTTATGGCGGTGTAATTTAAAAATGTTAGAAATACTTGTCGTAACTTGCTCAGTTTTTGTCCTTCATACCGCCGTGCCGTGGTATTATTTTGGCTACACCGCCAGTACCGCCACGCATCTGTCCTACTCTCACCAACACTTTACGTATCGTTCTCTCTCGGTCTTGCTGGCCGCTCGGAGTCTCAGCCGGCCGGCATGAGCAGTATTTGCTTACCTTTTCGTTCGAATAGTTGTGAGAAGTGTTCGTCGTGGATTTTAGCGTGTTTTAAATTAAAAAGATTCTTTTTCTTAAGTGGTCAAAAATGATAGAAACCGCCAAAAAATGTCTTTTTTCGTAATTTTTTCGAAAAAATGAATAAAAACCTTTTTCTAAAATGGTCAAAATGATAGGCATTCGCCAGTGTTTTTTATTTTTGTAATTTTTTTGAAAAAAACAAGATTTTTCTAAAATGGTCAAAATGTTTCACGATTCGCCAAAAACACGTTTTTATGTTTAAAAAAAAAATGTTTTTAAGACTCTAAAAAGGTTGAAAGGAAAACATGACAAAGTGGTAAAAAATTATAGAAACCGCAAAAAAAAAATCTATTTTTGTAAGTTTTTTAAAAAAAAAATTTAAAAACTTTTTCTAAAATGGTCAAAAATGATGGGCATTCGCCAGTTTTTTTTTATTTTTGTCAATTTTTTTAAAAAAAACAAGATCTTTCTAAAAATGGTCAAAAAGTTATACGATTCGTCAAAAACACTTTTTTATCTGTTTTAAAAAAATGTTTAATAATTAAAAATTTAAAAAAACGACATACAAATGTATTTATTTTTTTTTTTTTTTTTTTCAATTCCGAATCTGTGGCACCCAGTGGCCCTGTCCTTCCAAATTTTCAGCTTTCTAGGATCATTTCGAAAATTTTTGTTTACCATTATGCAGGCCGCATGCTTGTTTGCCACTGTCGTGTTATAAAAAAGAAATAAGCAAAAGTTGCTAGTAAATTTTATTAATGAATTTTATCAACAGCTTTATCATTTTTGTATGTGATCCGCCATAAGGTACCTTTTCTACTAAACTTTGAACCCAATTTTTATATAGAAAAAATTAACGCACAGCAGTGAAACCAAGCTACAAATACACGTCTATTCCTATATTTTACAATTTTGCATAAAAGAAAAAAATGATGATTTTGAAGGATTTCACAAAACCGTTCATATCTCCGTTACTAGAAACCCTCATAAGGTACCTTTTCACGTAGGACGTCACATATATTTAACAATTACAATATTATTTAATTACATAAAATGTTCATCCAAAAATAATTAACATTACGTGAAGACAATACAAGACAAAAAAAATAGAATTATAAAGTCATAAAATAATAATAAAAAAAAATTGAGGATAATAAAATTGAGATGTCAGTTACGTTACGTTGTTGTTGTTGTTGTTATCCATGACTTTACTAATAAACCAAACCAACAAGAAAGTACTCCGTGTAACACTAAAATGCTAAACTGAAGAGTAAGAAATCTACCTTTTTTATTAAGAACTTACACCAAACACTTACATTTTATGTAAATTGTACCCTACAATTACTTTTTTGTAAGTACAATATTGTCATCAAAATCTACGGGCATTTTCTACATGTGTAAACTTTTATTAAACAGTACTTGTAATTGCGATAATTGTGAGTTATAAATACGTAAATTTCTTACATATTTGTAAGGTTTATTAGACATCACTTGTAGTACAATTTGACAAATCTGTTACTTTTCTACAAAATTGTAGGATTGTAACGTTTATTAAATAGGGCCCAGACATAGAAGTTTTTTCATCACACTTGCTCGAAAATGGTGTTGTTACACGTAGGTTTTACGGGCCGTAAATGACCTATTACAATTCTGACCGAACACAAACTTTAAAAAGGTGGAACCGCCCGTGGTGACCTATTACTCCCTAGGGCGTAATATGTCATTTACGGCCCGCAGAACCTACGTGTAATGACACCATTTTCGAGCAAGTGTGATGAAAAAAAATGCAACGTCTTTAACCATACAGTGATAATTGTCCGGAACATGTAATGACAGAATAAGGTATTTGCCTGTAGTCAATACAGCCGGTGTGGCTCGGCCTTAAGGGAATCTCCTGGTGCCGTCAGTAGCGAGTGCCGCATGGAGGCGAGTGGCCGCGCTTTGCGTTTGTTACGTGCGCGCGCCCAGACAGCCCGCGATCTTTTCATTTTAAACAACCTTATCGCTCGAATGGAGCGTAGGTATTTATTTCAAAAAGTAAGCGTAGTTTCCATACTGCTCTATTTATATTCTGTGACGCTAGCCATTATATCAGCTTTCGAAAATTTGCAAAAACGAACTAAACATCACCTATTTAGCGTTTTAAACGATTCTAAAAAGATCAAAACCTATAAATAAGAAGATGATTGGATATTTGAGTAAAATGACGTCATTTCACTTTTATTCCATACAAACTTCATACTATCTGAGCGTTTTGACATTTCATAAAAAGTAACTGATTTGATCTATCAGGAAAGTAGCCTATTCTTCGATGCTGATGGACGAGCACGGATTGCAGGACGAGGCGATGTGCCACGACGGGACATTGGGGAAGCCATCCGCCTTGCAACTGATCTTGAACGCGCTCAGCCGCGCATTGCCGGGGTGATATGTTACGGACGCCTTTAGCAGAAACCTTTTTGAACCTCTTAACATAGGTATACTATTCTATTAAAAAACGTAATGCCAGTGTCTTGAGAAAATATATACGTCAACTACGAACTGAACTTAACTGTTTTACATATATAGATACAAGAAATACATTGAAAAATTAAATGGCACTCACCTGTGTCCAGACCGGGAATCGAACCCGGTACCTCTGGATTTCCGGCCCAGCGACTCAACCACTCGTCCACCGGAGCACCCAGTAAGCGCCCTCAATTTTGCCATCTACTTTGACTTCCGTATCATTCTGTTTTAATAGGATTTAACCTAAACGCCAACTTTTTTAAATAAAAAGCCTTTAGTAAAAATGAAACAAATAGAAGCAAATCACCGTGAGTGATACCGTGAGCTAGGTAAGCGTCGGTATCAGGTCGCCTGATGGTAAGCAATCACCGTCGCCCATAGACACCTGCAACACCAGAAGATGCATCTTCTCGTCTATTCGGGCCAAACACAAGCGCGTTACCAACTACGTGCCGAAACTATGCCCAAGTCATCCAATTTTTCAACCAGTTCCCTCATTTGTGACGTCATCCTGGGTTGGTAGTTGGTGATCACCTTCCACCAGGTAGCTCGTCAGCCTATTTACCAGTAGGCAATAAAAATAACACGTGCATAAGGGAACCTTGCCTTGTGCTAATTTGGCTCTATAATGCCGCCAGATTGTAGGCGAATACTAATAACTTGAGCGAGCCTGTGGCGCTAGTTTCCCATCTAATACTATGTTATCTATGGTCGTAGATACGGTGCTATAGCTAGGTATGTATATGTTCAATATCCCAGACAGATATGAAATAGCGTTGCAGGTGTGATGTTTTACGACGCATCTTCGTTGAGGCCACAGAGCCCGCGAGCAGTTTAAGCCCGTTTTCAAATCGATAACGGCATCGATATGTCGTCTTGTCCCTCTTAATGTTCTAGGTTAGGATAAGAGAAAGGGAAAGAGGATGTCAACGGTATATCAGTGAGATGGAAAAACAGCGTAAGAGGCCATGCATTAATTTGACTACTCTATTTATTTTCTATTATTTTAATTGTCTTGCTTTGACGCCTAGAGACACTACATCTCTAAAAACGTAGTTTTAGGTTAATGTAACTTACTTATTAAAGAAATCACATGTTATAATGTCATACTTGTTCATGTTGTTATATTTAAACATTTTAAAAAGAGAAACTGGTGAGTTTCTTCCGGCGCTTCTTCTCACCAGAAGGCCAGTACCCAAAGCGCAAATCAAAGGTGTAAATTCTTATTTTATCTCATCTTCTTAGGATAGGAGTCACTAAAAGTAACCTTCGGTGATATTTCGATAAGTCATTTATCAATAAGTTTCTGGTTGCGTTATGTTTGCACCTGGTTTCTTTGGTGTCACTTAAAAATTAGGTGCAACCTTAACTTATATTGAATATTTCAATAAGTAATTGATAAATTACTTATTGAAATATCACCATAGGCAACTTTTAGTGATTCCAATTCTAAGAAGATGAGATAAAATAAGTAACTGAAGACAAACAAAACCCACGGAGAAACTAAAGTAGCACAAACAAACTGATTAAGAGTCAGGTACGCTAGGTCAAATCCCCTACCTCCCCTGTTATTATTAATGTCATTTTTAAAAGCTATGCAAAAAATGGTAACAATTGTACTTTTTTAGAAAGCTTATGAACTGAGAAAATAACTTCTGTAATAAAAATAACGCGATGTGTCATAACTTTTTTTAAGTAATGCCTCAAATAATGACAAAATTTTAAACAAAATCCATAAACTTGACTTCAAATTCTTTGGTAACATTTTGAAAGGTTTTGGCAGGTTTTTTAATTTTTAAAAATCACCCGTTATTGGCTATTGATGATGGTTTTTTTTATTTCATAACGAATTTAAGTAGTTTATTCACAATTAGCAGTTTTAGATCGAAAGGCGGGTTTTTAAAAAAATAAGTTAAAAATCAAATAACTTGATAATTATTGAGTTTTGACCCCCGGCTGATTAGACTTAAATCATTGCAAATAAGCTCTAGAATAATTCCTTTTAAGGAATAGGTCGAATTACCAGTCACCCTGTAGATAAATATATACTTCAATAGATAGAAAAAATCCAAGACTCACTCGTGCTCATCAGACAAATATTTGCCGTTACCAGGATTTGAACCCGGGACCTCTAGCTTCGTAGGCGGTGTCACTCCCACTAGACTAAACGTGTCGTCGAACATCTACGATTTAATTTTATTTAGCAATGTTTTAACGAGCTTAGTTAGCAAGATATCTTATGTAACAAATACCTATCTTGTGTACAGTTAGTTAGTAACAGGGTGAAAGCATTCCTTTATGTACAAGATCCTAAAATAGAGCTGATCTCAACTTATCCTTCCGAGGCGCGTAAACTGTAGGCTCATCATTTATTCAGATATGCTTCTAATTGCTAATGGCGCCAGTCTGATGGAATAAGCTCACGAAGTAGGCGCAAACATGGCGTGTATTACATACAACTACACATACTACAAACATTTTTTCTATTTAGGGTTCCGTACCCAAAGGGTGCCAACGGAACCCTATTACTAAGCCTTCGCTGTATGTCCGTCTGTCTGTCCGTGATTGATAGGGCTTTAGCTTTGGAACCGTAATAGATAGAGACTTGTAATTTTCACAGAATATGTATTTTCATTGTCGCTGAGAGATCAAATAATAAAAAGAAAAATTAAGTCAAGAATTAAAGGCGACCGCCTTTATTTCTTGACCATATCCCCTACAAGAAACCTGTTTTTTGGCCTTTTTTTGCTTGATTGTAACAGGTAGGTATGTGTAATATCTCAGATCACATGTTGTGACAATGTGATCGGAGACATTTCTTACTTTACTGACCTCGGTACGTAAAGTACTAATAGTACTGCACACTAGAAGACAATAGTACAGTACTATGTCTTCTAGTGTGCAAGAAAGTAATATTAATATCGTATTGTATTGTATACACAAATTATTTACTTATGCCTTTGTCATTGAAAATATTGAAAGTTTTCTAAATCTTTATACATAAAATAAAGTTGGGTTAGTTACATATAACTCGAGAACGGGTGGTTCGATTTATACGATCTTTAATTTTTTGGGTTTGTGTCTACCCCGAATAAAAGAAAAACATAAAAAAATGGAGGAGGAACGAAGTTCACCGCGACATAGTTCTATAATTAGCCCCAGAAATATGCATAATTTAGTTTGGGCACCTATTTTTTTTCTCAGAGACAACATTTTTCAATTTTCTTATATTTTGGTTGTTTGCCCGCGTTTTCTTTGGCCCTACTGATCAGGTAGCGAGGCGAACAAGACTTCCAAGTTTATTTCACACTGAATTCTAAGTGCTGATCTTGTCGAAATACATTACCCGTGCATGATTTATATTATACCTTCTAACTTATTCCTCCGTGTAAATGTATTTGTTTACTACATATTATTCAACAAAAACACACATTAAAATGAAATGTACATTTAGGTATTTAAAAAAAGGTAAACAAAAAAACCACGTGACTCGGGTCGTTGAGCCAATCAAAGTAACGTTTTGTATCTGTGAATACCACTGGCTGAACGACCGACGAGTTACGTGGTTTTTTGTTTACCCTTTTTTTAAACACCTAAAAGTCAATGATATTTTATAAGAAGATACGTTATACGCATACTCGCCAGCTGAGAAATATGCTTCCAAGAAAGCAGCAGCACACATTGGTACCTCACTGTACGGTGTACATACTCACACATATTAACAGATTGCATAAAAGAGATGGCATAGTTACAATAATGCAAAAAAAAGAGACAGCTAGCTTTTTGTTACTTGCGCGATTAATTTTTAAACGTAACCGAGTGAACCCATCGGCTAGATTCGGATGCGCTCGCAGATTAAGCACGCAGAAGGTTGGTTATCCTTGTCACTCTCATTGTCAAAGACGTAAGTTTGTCTCTTTCATTCAAATGACCTCTATGGTAGTAAGATGGCGTCGTATTTGAAAAATAAAATAATAAAAATGATAAAATTAAATTATTTCAGCGTACTTACAGGTGATATGTGATCCCTTGCGCTTTGTTGCACTTTTTGCTATGATTGGTGCACTTTCTGATCACACACGACGGCATTTTTTTTGTGAATCTTGTAAATATTCACCCTTGACATCGTCGTGCGTTTCGTTGACCGACCCGCGAGTGACTACCCACTACAAAAAGGGCACCAATACATTTATCGTGGTTTCAGTGCTTCACTTTTGGAGTGCTTGTAACCTATCTACTTATAAAATATCATTGCTAAAAGTAGGTACAGACTATAAGTATGAATCCGCAACACGTCTTTCGTCAGATGGGTACAACTTTAAATCAACAACAGGCTTCATCACACTTACCAACAAAAGTAATTCGCAACAGGCTTTGTTTATTTGATATATTGGAATGAGTTTATTTAATAAATAAACATTGCAGTTAAAAAATAACCGACACCAAAATGACATATTCGAAAAGAAAAGCACGATCACTTTGAAAAATATCCAAATTGCTACCTACACTAATGTGTGCATGTGATATTTGAAGAGTGCCCTCGATCTCTTCAAGATTTTATTATTAAGCTTCAGATTTTCGTCCATTAAATACAAAAGCGACACAAGTCCAAAAAGTACTTTTTTACAGGAGAGCAGTTTTAAGATTTTACATTGTTTTTTTATTATTGAAATTTTATTTAGTGCATAAACATTATATGTGTTATATATCAAATTGTAGGTATTTTAACCCTCTATTGATGTGTTTGGTTATCTTAAAGTAAATGTTGTCGTACAAACTTTTATCAGCATAAACGTCTGTTTTGCATTAAAAAAATACACAAACTCTGGTTATTCTTTTTAAAACAAAGGCCACATATACAAAAAAAATAAGCATTTATTGCATAAAGAGGATACAAAAATCATGCCTTAGACATGGAAATATTATTTTTAACAAAAACCAGCCAAGCATAACTTCTACCCATACATATACTTTTTGTCAGAACATAATATACGAGATATTCTCTATGAAAACTCATTATTGTTTTATCCGACACTGACAATGTGTTCATAAAAAAAGTTTACACACTCGTATTCGTTTATTATTGCGTACAAAATGATACGCATTATTCATAATATTAATGCGGTTACTACCCTCACGAGTGTATCTGCACTTAGTTTCAACTTTGGTCATGCTATTTTGAATAAAGTGTCTTTGTAATTCTATATTACCCAAAGCCCAGTATGCCTGAAAAATTTAATCGGTCTTCATTTGATAACGCTGCAGTACATTTAAACTTACACTGGTCGCGACAAGCAGGCTTCATTTCTTCTCCTCAAAAACTTTCTTTGTTTTTGACATAGCTTGACCGCTATTTTTCAACAATTTTGATTTATTTCTTTTCCACTCTTCTCTATTTGCTTTTCTCTTTTTACCACGTAACGAGGCATCAACGTTAGGAGAATCAACACAAACGCGAGGTCGTTCACTTAAAACACTAGGTGGTTCAACATCGACGCTGGAAGGAGCTGAATAAATAATGTCAAATGGCTGGGTGTGAGCAGCAGAGGATTCGGTTTGATCATTATAAGTTATAAGATTGACCGTCGTTAACGATCGGCTTATCAGAGGTAGGTGGCTCGAACAAAACATTGGTTTGCGGTGAATGTGACGGACTGCGGTCATTTGTTTTTTTTGGCTTCTTGGCATTCTGCAAACCAGAGCATCCAGGCTTTGGTGATTCATTTCTATCAGAATCTGAATCTGTTGCATATTGATAATCAGGATCTTTTGCACTGTCATCTGAAGAATAACCTTTTTTTGAACTTTCTGAACTACTGGAGGTCGTGGATGTACTGCTATCGCTATCTGAATCATCATCACTTTCTGAAACTACAATATTTGGTCCTATTGCTTGTTGGTTGTTTTTCAGAATAGTTTCGTCACTCTCCTCGAGGAATGACATATCAAAAGCAGGTTCACTGTCTGGTATAGAGTTGGTGTCAGAAGAATTCAACTGTTTACCAAGAAGAATTCAACTGTCTGCCTACGACAGGTCTAGTGTTAGTCGGAATTGAGTTGGTCACCATCCTTATAATTTTTTTTGCTCTGCTGTTCATCCTGTTTAAAACAAAAAAATATAATTTTACATAGAAAACTATTTTTTCTAACACTCACTACACTTAATTGTTCAACTTCTAAAATTTGGTTTCTTTGTTAATTAGGTACCTACATACAAATTAACTTCCTTTTACGTGAAGCCAATTAAAGCCTGATAAAATTAAAATCGTTAGAAAGTTTTTTTTAATTAACGTGATTAAAACATTAAATACAGACTTGAAAATAAAAATAAATTAGATGTGTTCTACTATATTTTTAAGCAAAACGGACATATTATGACAAATTAATGTTTTTTTAAATAATATCTTTATTTATTTCAAAAATACTTTAATGCAAAATAAGCTTATTCAAGAATATGGCACTTTCAATTATGGACTTTAAATTCAAAACGGTTGCAGATGCAAATACGGCAGTTTTGTTTTCGGAAATATCCAATTTAAAGGCACATTTTAAAATCAAAACTGCCACATAACATATAATGAGCCCTTTGTATATAAAGCAATACAATATATATGTATTTATTTTTATTCAAAAAGACCACATGTAGAAATATGGCACTTTTGTTGAATGGATTCAAATATATTTTATATTCAAAACGGTTGCAAATTCAAATACGGCAGTTTTGTTTTCAGATATATCCAATTTAAGTGCACATTTTAAAATCAAAACTGCCACATTTCGTATTACGACCCCTTTGTGTATAAAAAAATGAAATACTTACATATTGTTTTTAATTCAAGACGGCCACATGTACAAATATGGCACTTTTGCTCATAATATTTATAACCTTTTTCTGGCTTGTGGCACTTTTGTACAAAACTTTCTTGCGTTCGGGTCGACGGTCGAGTTGCAACTGACAAAATGGCGGTTTAGCACTGAATTTAGTTACGAATGTGCCATAGTGCAAAAAGGGCACATGAATATTTTGGCGATTTCTAACGACGAATCGATAGGTGTCTTTGTGCCACGTGATAATCTTAGTGTTTATAAGGGCGTTTTTGCAATAAAACTCATTTCGATTTTTTTTGACTTGTGTCGCTTTTGTATTTAATGGACGTTATGATGACTGGGTTAAAAATATATCATTCTATTTAGTCCGTCAGTTACATTATGGAAAAATATGGGACACGTATTTTTTGGATTATCAAATTATTAAAAATCGACAAAGGTATAGATCATCAAGCTTCCGGAGTGGGCGGCTTGTGACGTTACTCCTAGGCGAGAATTGTACCAAAGAGTGACGTCACTTGACACTTCTAAGCACTGTATCCTCGTCATTGAAAAAATTACGTGTACAATTTTTTTTAATAATCTAACTGACGGAATTAACCGTTTTTTTAGTTTTCTAGCCTATTGCAATAGGTCCACCTCAAAAGTATTCTCCATCGAAATAAAAGAATAGTTTTACAAATTGGCCCAACTATAGCTTGGCAACTTCGTTGGTGACACTCACCTGTGTGCTTTTTGTTATGTGCAGACGGAACTACTTACGCAAGTTACCGCCAACACGAACGGAGGCCTCCGGAGACTGCCCTCGTCGGTCGTCGTTCGTGTTCGCGGTAACTTGTGTAAGTAGTTACGGCTGCACATAACAAAAAGCACACCGGTCAGTGTCACCAACGAAGTTGTCAAGCTATAGCGGCGGCATAAAGTGTACGACCGTTCATTGTGGACGTTTAAGGGAGATCTATGATCAGCAATTTAAAGACGTATGATGCTACGCTTTGTCGCGCGATGAATAAATGATAAAGCATCCGTCACGTTCTGACAAATAGCGTGTGAGAGTGACGGATGTTTTATCATTTATAGGTACATCACGCGACAAAGCGTAGCATCATAGTAGTTCGACTCTCTCAGGGTGGACCGGGACAAGCGACCTGGTTCGATCCCAGGTGCCCTCGGCCCCAACCTAGTCCAATCCACTCAAGGTGGTCCGGCCAGCAACCTGGTTCAAACCCAGGGAATACCAAGGCCCCCACCTGGTCAAATTTTTGCTACAGTCAATAAGGCTTGCAAGTCAGTCAGGCTTCAAAAAAAAACAAAAAAAAGCAGCATCATAAGCAGGTTGAAATGATGATGATGAGGTACCTTCATCTAGTTCAGACATCAGTTGTAATAAAGTAAAAGTTGAATCGACGGCACTTTACCATTCGTTGTGAGATGGGAAGGAAACCGTCTCAACCGACTGAACACGGGGGCCGAGGGAATATTTGAGCTTACGGAACTTTATTTGAAACGCTCATTGATTTAGTCTATTTGAGTATTCCTAAAAAACCGGATAGGTACGAGTCGGATTCACCCACCGAGGCTTCCGTACAAATTAGGTACATATAGGTTATTGGTTATAGGTTAACGCGGGCTTATTTTCTGCAACTCGACGACAAACATGCGCCTATTTTGCGTGATGGTTTGATGGCACTACTCTTGCCAACCCAACTCCACCAGAAAGCCTAGCAGACCCTTGACGTTACCGACGACTTCTGGGAGCGACCTCGGTGTTCCGAGGTAGTGTGCCCCGTACAGTATTGTATGTCTAAAAAAACCGGATAAGTACGAGTCGGATTCACCCACCGAGGCTTCCGTACAAAGTAGGTGCATACTCGACGACAAACATGCGCCTATTTTGCGTGATGGGTTGATCGCACTACTCTTGCCAACCCCACCAGAAAGCCTAGCAGACCCTTGACGTTGCCAACGACCTCGGTGTTCCGAGGTAGTGTGCCCTAACGGGTAGTATTGTATGTCTAAAAAAACCGGATAAGTACGAGTCGGATTCACCCATCGAGGCTTCCGTACAAATTACGTACATGTATTAAAGTACCCAATAAATTTTGATTACCTTAGTAAAGTCTATTTTTCTTTATGATATAATTAAAAATTTATAGTTTTCAGATTTTTTCCAATAAATACTAGTAGTAGGTATGAGATGGTATTACTTGCCAAATTTCATCGTTCTTGACAGACTGACAACAAAGTTCCGTTTTTTCCTTTTGAGGTACCGATTCCTAAAAATTGCTTTTTTTAGTTCTTCCTTATGCTCATTTTCTGTATATCATAAGATGGAAAAAATCTCAATAGCGTGATTCAGGGTTTTTACCAAACAACGCCATCTGTACCACAGACTGTATAAACAAGACGATAGTCGGCGTCCGAAGTGTTTGCCTGGAACGAACGAGTCTATCCGCTGTGTTTGCGGAGCAATTGCTGTAACTGGCTCGTTTTAACGCCGATGGACACCCCGACAGGAATGTAATTTAACGGTAGAAGCGTCTAAGTTCGATGTTTTTCTATTGATTTTACTTTACGGCCTCCTTAGTCTAACGACTATTTCTTTCTGTTCTCTTTACTTAATAGTAAAAAAAATTGTAAGCATCATAATAATATATGACAAACGATAAACCAAACCACGGGTTTTTATTAAATAGCTTTAAAAAAAATCAATTTAGAAAACACGGCCAAAAAAAACGTGATACTGTAAGTTTAGTAAGCGTTGGTAACCTCGACGTACAGAATGTCAGAGAGTTAGGGCCTTATCATGCTGGCGATCCAGCCCGATTCACTCGGGGTGGTCCGGCTAGCGACCTGGTTCGACCCCAGAGAACGCCACGGTCGACCACCCGGTCATATTATCGCTACACCCACCCGGGTTGCGAAAAAAATAACATGCTGGCGATTTGCGAGCGAGTTGCCAGCGTGTTTTCATACAATATCGCGGTTTATCACGATCGAAATCTGTATGAAAACTCTCGTAAATTGCCAGTGTAATAAAGTTCTTTAAGCTTAAGCCGTTTCGATATTTTTCGACACAATCGAGGCCTTCACTGCGTTTTATAAAATAAAAAAATCCGCATTCAGAGTTTTTACAAAACAACGCCATCTATACCACAGAATGTTTATACAAGACGAATGCTGGCGTGGGAAGTGTTTGCCTGAAACGAACGAGTCTATCCGCTGTGTATGCAGAGCAATTGCTGTAACTGGCTCGTTTTAACAGCGATAGACACCTTGACAGCAATGCAATTTAACTGTAGAAGCGTCTACGATGTTCTGTAGGTTTTGCTTTAAGTATTTTCAGTCTGATAATGTATAATTGCATGACTAATAACCCTCCTTTTGGGCTTCGCCGTAGTCGAGTAAAAACTAAATTCATACAAAATCATTTCTTTTAACTAACCGAGTCCAAACGAACCAAGCCTACATTGAACGAGATAATAGCTGTAGCCTGTAATATTTGAAGAATTGCCTCGATTTTCCGAGATCCCTTCATCAGAGCCTGATGGTGCCAGTAGGACCATCTGGAAGGTACACCCGAATATCAGTTTTGTACCTTATATATTTTAAACGTAGGTTAACTGATACTAGGAATTTAATTTTCAAGGTTGTTTTTGTAGGAATTTCATACGTAAGAATTTTTATTTTCGAAATTTTGGGTTGATGGACACCCCGAATTGGGCGTACTTCGGACGCACACCTGATAATTACCCGGTTATTTTTTTTAACCAAGGATCAATGAGTAAAAACTGTGTCATTACTAGCTTATTGAATCAGGCATTATTATTTGTGTCAATATTTTTTTATTCTTTTTGTTTCACTAACCGACTAACGATTGCTCAGTTTGATCACCACCTGACACTTGATAGGTACGCGACCACGAAGGCTTGAAGAGTCCCAGGGCCAAAAATACTTTATAACTTAATACTTACTTTATTCAATATCCGGTCCACGAAGCTCTCACATTTTTAACCATTCTAACCCTCGCACTTAACACTGCTTTAAAGCAAACATTCACTTTATGCAAACAATGTTTTTGCGAAGAAATTGCTGATTTCGCCAAAGGCTCCACAAGCGGGGCGCCCGAGACTCCAAAGGGAGTCGCGGTAAAGTGAAAGATTGGGTTAACGGCGTTTTAAAAGAGGAACGAAATGGCTCGTCTAAATTTTATCTAAAGCCTGCAAAACATCTATTTTGGGGTAGTCTTCAGGTGTATCAGGGAAAATAAGTTCGCAACAGGCTTAAAGCCGGAGGAGCATGAACTTAAATATAACCTTGGGTTCCGTAAACATAGATTTAGGCACTTGTCCTACCGCCGGTAAGTAAGCGAGTAAAATTGTCGAGTGGCATTACATTGCGGATCTGGAAAAGTCGATCGATCACATTGTTCCTCGTTAGCCCGCAATGAACTGTTACACGCTTACTCGCCGACGGTTGGCTAATGAGGAATTTGTACTTTAGGATGAGTTTTTCTACTTTTTTGTTATCATCAAAGGCGTTGTTCAATTTCCTGACTCTAGAATTATTTTATTAGTGTCTAGTTTTATCCGAGACTAATAACCACATTTTTACTTAAAAACCGTGTGGTGCGAAAATGACCGCGCATAAAAGTGCATAAATCCGCCATTTTGTTTCTTTTTACGAGTTTTATGTATCTAGTGACACTTGCACCATCAAGATGAATCTTATGATGTATCATTTATCAAAATCGGGTGTGTCATTAAGTAGTTGCGAGCGGACATACATACATACATACATACCGGTCAAACACATAACCCTCCTTTTCGGCTTCGCCGCAGTCGGGTAAAAAGCGGTCTCGATCAGACCTTATTATCTTATCTGTCTATCGTGCTTATTACACGGTGGATGAGTTTTTGCAAGACAAAAGCTTTATATAAATTCCAAGTTTAGCTACTATTTCTATGTGTGAACGTATGTGTGTTTATTCTATGTCAGTTGCTCAATGTTAACATTCTTTATTAATCAATTATTGTTGTAATTTCATGTTAGTTTTTAAGGCAAAATATTTGTATACCTTCACGGTAGATCACAGAGGACCTACCCACATTTCAATTTCACCTATTATGTATTCTACCTGTGTATCACAAATAAATACTTACTTACTTACTTACCTTACTTTCAACGTTTGAATGACAGCATTCACTGTCATAGACTTATTTTAGGCACCACCTACGTATACTTATCTGACAAAAAAACAGCCTTCAATAATTTTACCTGAGTACACTTCTCTCGGTCACTCGTACCATACTTTGCCCTTTCGGAGGGCCTTAGCCAACGACCAGAAAAAACGCAAGCAGATCCCTAAAAACCCTGTTGAGTGGCACTCCGTTTTGCGCATTTTATCAGTTTATTTAAATCCGCTCCGCGACGTGTCTAGAATAAATTGCGCCCGCTCATGCTCTTGATGGGACTCGAGAACAGCTCTAATCTGGATCTTTTTATGTAGGACAGGTGCTGTTTATGGCTATATTAACCTTGTAGCGAGTGTGGTTTGCGTCGTGTAGGATGATATCGTTGGACGATAGAATCGATACCTGGAGACCCAAAGGACGTAAAGAAAAGACCAAGTTTACTTAGAAAATCACCGTGAGACTCAAGCATATTGAATTAAAAAGACGAGACATTCACTCGACATGTTTGTTTATGTTTGTCGTGTTTTTTTATGTTTGGCTTTTCTACAACGTGAGTGATCCGTTTTTAATTTAATAGGACGTAAAGACCGTTAAAAACAATGGTGTTTACGCCTTTATCCTATTGTTTTGATTGAAGAAATGGAGATTGCTGTCTTTGAAGGTATCGAAATTATTAGTCACGATACCGCCACGTCATAACAAAAAAAAACTTTTTTTTTCTTTTAGTTCTCTATCACAAACTATTGTGGTAAGAGAAGACAATGAAGAGAGCTCCAGGGGGGTGTTGTGCCTAGGGACCGAAGTCCAATGTGAGTTTATTTATTTTTATTAGAAGCTGACAAACTCGCAACGCAACCCTATTGGGCATAGCGATTGTTGGACCGGGTGGCAGGCCGTGGCGTTCCCTGGGGTCGAAACAGGTCGCTAGCCGGACCACCCCGAGTGGATCGGACTGGGTGGGTGCCAGGGGCGCCTGAGGTCGAACCAGGTCTTTTGTCCCGGTCCACCTCGATAGGGTCGGACTAGGTGGGTCCAATGAGAGTTGGTCGGAAGTTGTATTTATGTACCGACTTCGATAGCGCGATGTAGAACATATTGTCAGGATTGACAGATGACAGGAGCGTCGCCACACTATCATGACATCTCCCATTATATGATAACACCCATTTGTTCCTACTTTTTAGGGTTTCGTACCTCAAAAGGAAGAATCGGATCCCTTAATAGGATCACTCTGTTGTCCGTCCGTCCGTCCGTCTGTCAAGACCCTTTATCTCGGAAACACGTGGAGGTATCGAGTTGAAAATAAAACCATATACTTAAGTCTACGGTCACTTGAAGTTGTGAAAAAATCAAGCTTCTAAGTTAACGTGAAAAAAATAACTACATAGTAATAAATAATTACGTTTAATAAGACATGTATGATATGCTAAATACCGAATAATAAAATATTGCATGTGTAATAAGACATGTTTAATATTTGTATGCCACACCTGGCCGTAATGTGGCTTTTTAGCCGCTTTCTAGCCAAGTGTATACATAAAATAATGTACACAACACGGGAGGTAATAAAGAAAGTCCTCGATCGTATATTTACGTCCCTCGCTTGCAGCTCGGGCCGCAAACATCTGCGATCTCGGCCTTTCTTTGTATTACCACCCTAGTTATGTAATGTACTATTAATCTATAACCTGTAACCTAATGATATCAATAAATTTTTCATTTTCATTCTCTTGACTGTACTGTCCATACTAAATATTTAGCGTTAAAAAGTAACAGACAGACACAGTTACTTTCGGTTATAATATTAGATACGTATAATTATAAAACTATTGGATAAGGGGCCATCCATAAATTACGTCATCGATTTTTGCCGATTTTGGACCCCCCCCCCCAACAATCATCCTATCGTCTTATTGTCGCCCCCTCCTACGTCATATTACCATCATCCGCTGACCAGACCCCCCTAATTTTAAATGACGTAATTTATGGATGGCCCCTAAGTAAAAGTAGTATCAGCAGGATTTAGCCATAGTACAATGCATACATAAAACAAAGTCGTGTTAGTTACATCATTTATAACTCGAGAACGGGTGAACAGATTTTTATGATTTTAGATTTTTTGGGTTTGTCTCTGCCCCGAATAACAGAATAACTATTAAGACAACTAAAGTCAGACTACGCTAAGTCTGCATAGGTCGAAAGAAGGTTTTATTGCAAAAAACACACATGGCAACATCACAAGCAAGATGATTAAGTAATTAGTTTTGATACTTGGCAAATATCTTTCCGCTTAATAAGTATACATATAATGTGTACATCAACAAGGCTGTCCCGAATATTTGTTTCAGTAGGAACAAATATTTGGGACAGCCCTGCACAAATTTATCTAGTTCCAACCAAACTAAGCAATGCTTGTTTATATGTACATATTTCAATAAATTCTTTAAATACATTGAAATTTTCTAAGACCCTGGAACAAATCGCTTAGTTTGGTTGAAACTAGATCGATTTGTGCAAGATTTACCCAGATACTTATTTTAGTAGGTATGTAGACAGATTTTGTAAAAGAATTATTGCCAAGAACCAAGATTAAATAATCCTCTTGCTGTAGTTTCCGCATGTTGCCATATATATATATACAGTGGATTTCATTTGTTACGACCTTGGTTGTAGCGACCCTTCGGCTATAGCGACGTTAAATCTAAGTCCCTTGAATATAAAGCATACTTTAGTACAAAATTCATGTGGCTGTAGCGACTTCGGGTGTAACGCCGCATTCTGGTGTAGCGGCTGTTTTTAATGAATCATTTGCAATAAATTCCTAGAAACCCCATGCAGATATTGCGTCGGAGTCGGCCACCAAAGACACAAAGAGCTTTCTTCTCTTTTGTTTCCATCCACACAGATGGTCAACAACTGTCGCGACCTTTACTTTTTGTTTATAGATATTAGCTGGTCAGGTAGGTAAGCGTGTACGTTTTGGAGTTTTTATGGTTCAGTAATAAAGTGATATCCTCGGTGACAACTGTGTTTAGTAAACTGTTGAACAAGTGCGAGTATGGCTCCTAGACGTACATTCACTGTTAAAGAAAACATAAAGTTTCCCATTCAACAATATCTACGATGTGGAAAAACTGTGATAAAATATTGGAATGCTTTGAATCCAAATCGTTAAAAATGAAGAATAACTAAATATTTTTACTAAAAAAAACCCGACCGCGGTGCACTTTAAAAGTGCATAAAATCCGCCATTATGTTTATTTTAACGAACTTCATACCTAGTGACACTCGCGCCATCAAGACGAATCCAATGATGTATCATTTATCAAAATCGGTTGTGCCGTTGAGTAGTTACGAGCGGACACAGGAACGGACATACATACATACAGGTCAAACACATTACCCTTCTTTGGGCTTCGCCGCAGTCGGGTAAAAACCGCAAATCGACGCATCAAGATGTCGAAAATGCCCTTCTAGTGTGCACATATGTGTTTGTGTCTCTTACTGTCTTAACCTTTGCGTGTAACGACTTCCGGATATAACAGCGGTTCCTACGTCGTCGTTATACCCGAAATCCACTGTATTAATAAAACTTTTTTCGACCTCCGCAAATTTAGCATAGTCCGACTATAACAAATTAAATTTCTGAGGTGGATCAAAGTTCGCCGAGACAGCTAATAGGTTATTAAAAGAAGGCTTTCACCCTGTTACATATGGAAGTCACAATTCCCAACAACGCACGGTGTCCGCTCCACTGAACATTTTTCAATATTACTTCTTATCATGCATGCGCCATAAACAACAATAAGCCTAGAGATAAATAAATCAAAAAGTTCTTTGGCAAAAATGTCGCAACGGCGCGAGCTCATGTAAAATGTATGGGCCCTGTATGGAATTACTACATCAAAAGACCTTTGAAGTCGGGTCAAGGATTTCATCTTGGAGATACTTTGGATTTTTAACCAACTTTCAGGAAATAAGGTAGATAATCTGATCGCCCTGAAATGTGTTAGTAAACGGTAGCCGTTTTGTTTTAATATGTAGGTAGAGGATGCAAAACCACTGCAAATAAATAAATATCGGGTGACAATCTTGCACAAATCGAGCTAGTCCAGAAACTAAATAATGCTTGCAGGTAGGTAAGCAATGCAATACTATGTGTATACTGTGGCTAGACGACGATATACATACTTAGATAGATAAACAAATACTTAAATACATAGAACGAATACTCGTGCTCATCACAGAAATATTTGCCCTACCAGGATTTGAACCCAGGACCTCTAGCTTCGTAGGCGGTGCCACTCCGACGAAGCTAAACGTGTCGTCGGATATTTTGTAGAACTCAGTTTCCAAAACGGCTGAAGGGAAAATAAATCATTATTGCACTTTGGTTTTGTAGTTTTAATCGTCGTCAAAGTAACTTGCGCTGAGAGACAATCTCGCAGAACTATAAAATGTGTTCTCCACGGTTAAATAAGTCGATGGAAATCGAGTTCTGTAGACATCAACCCCCCCTCGCCCCTCCCCGGTACTGACATGGTTTAACATTACATCTCAAACATGTTTGTTGTAGAAGAACTGCATTGCGAGAATTTCATCTTTTTAGGTTGGGATTTTATTTACGCCTAAACATTCAATACCTCAGAATAAGAAATAGTAGGTACTACGCACAGAAGTGTCTCTCTAACAAAAATGACGCGAGGGTCCGACCACCGGACTGAACGCACCGGATCCGACCGTCTCTCACTACGCATAACACGTGCTCTTTCTGGTCGCTGGCCAAGCCCCCGCGGGTACAAAAGGTACCAGTAGCCGCGCGGCGAAATCGCTGAGTGATAGTATGGGAGGCACGGGCAAAATGTTTATCTGATTTCCTTATGAAAATGACTTTGTTTCTTCATTATTTTGGTTTACTTCCATAGTTTCCGTAGTTTCCTTCTATAGTTTTTTATATTAGTAATATCGAGGTAACATTGCCAGTACAGTAGGGCGTTGCAAAATACCTGCCAGAAGGTCGTGAAGTTGCAAAATTAGGGTACTTTACCTGATAGCCTTAAGGCTGATTCTTATATATACGTATGTTGTTGTACACTCCCCAAAATATACCCTATACAAAATGACGGACGATGACATTAGGACGTTGCAAAATCAGATAAACATTTCGCCCATGAGCCTCTCCTGTCAATACCAAGATACGAACCAAGAATCCTGCGTCCGCAGAACGTATCATACAGTTGCATGAAATGGCATACATTTCTAAAGCTGGAGACTGACTTGTAAGGTCATCCTCATTTCAGCCATAGGCCGTCCACTGCTGGACACAGGCCTCCTCAATAGATTTCCACATGGGCCGGATAGAAGCGACCCGCATCCAGCGAGTCCCCGCAACCAACCAGGTCATCCGACCACCTTGCGGGTGGCCGCCCCACGCTGCGCTTGCCAGTACATGGTCTCACTTCGAACCTCTGCCCCAACGGCTATCGGTTCTTCGAGCTATGTGCCCTGCCCTGTTGCTTCCCCGGTTTGCTGTCGGTGCCCTTGGTTCGTCTACGAATCTCCTCATTTCTTCAATCTCGCAGAGAGATCCCAAGCATAACCCTTTCCATCGCTTGCTGGAACTTGTAAGGTACACCGTATATATGCTTAGATCAGTGGTTCCTAACCTTTATTGCCACATCACCCACAGGCTCCCTCTAGATTTGTATCATTACCCCTCCAAAAAATAGGTAATACAGACAAGTATATGAAAGTACTCAAAGAGAAACGACTTAATATGAGTACCCTGAGAAAACTTAATTTTACCCCTAAAGGGGTAATTACCCCCAGGTTCAGAACCACTGGCTTAGATACTTACCTGCATAAAATAGTCTGCCTGCACAATCAGCAACCAAGTAGGTATATAAACGTGTTATTCCGTACCGGCAACGTGAAGAAAAGAATATATTTTGTCGGATGTACAATACCCTCTGTGGACAGAAGGGTGTAAGCGACAATTATTTTCCCACAAGATACACCGTTTTAGGTACATTAGGCGGTACAGTCGGCGTTATTTATCCCGCTTCCGCGCCTTGCGTCATGTAACATTTGGCCATAAATCGCTGGCGGCGAGTTGCTCCCTTTATTATGTACTTCGGGCGATTACAAACGGCTGGGAAGCGATGTTCATTATTTTGTACACTAGAGCTTTACACGAATTTCATGATTTTTCGATCGGTGTTGAAGCGTGAATATCTTTTTACCCGACTGCGGCGACGCCCAAAGGAGGGTAATGTGTTTGACCTGTATGTATGTATGTATGTCCGTTCCTGTGTCCGATCGTAACTACTCAACGGCACAACCGATTTCGATAAATGATACATCATTAGATTCGTCTTAATAGCGCGAGTGTCACTGAAGTTCGATAAAATAAACAAAATGGCGGATTTTATGCACTTTTAAAGTGCACCGCGGTCGGGTTTTTTTTAGTAAAAATATTTAGTTATTTGACACCTATTATTGTAAATGTATTGTAAATGCGTTTGGAATGCGTATATACCACCATTATTATAATCAGTATAATGCAACATCAATGTGTTATCTGTGCCAGTGTAATACCTAATAGCATCAAAAATCATTATAACATCAATATCGATTGTGATGTTCTCTGCGAAATTATAATTTAACGCTCATAGTTTCTTATCAACGTGATATAATTATGCCTCAACCACAAGGGTGACCAAAGGTGATCAGGAACCCGGAGGTACTGTTTTTTTGCCTTCCTTATCATATAGGTAATTTCGATAAATTCAATTTGAAAGTAGAGCCCTGTACATCTAGCATAAGTGACCTCGCGCGACAGTTACATCACAGGTGATGTAACTGTGACAATAAACTATCTCAATATCGTGTGACAGTGCCAGGGCACTGTCACACGATATTGAGTGGAAAGAGATAGGTAGCATTTGTCGCGCGATAAAGAGTCGCGTGTCACAGTTATGCTAGGAACTCTGGTGTGGGAAACCTGCGTGGACACATTGGCTACATCCCGCTTTCAGGCAACCCGCTCACAGGCCGGCGCTGTAACTGACCAGCCTCAAATCTGCCGCAAATGCTCTGCCTTATTAAAGGATTACGAGTTTGCGGCGCTTGCGGTTGAGACTCTGGGACCCTGGTCAGCCGACATGAAATCCTTCATGAGGGTCCTGTCGCCGCGGTTGGTCCATGCCTCGGGAGATCCCAGAGCTGGTGCTTACCTCTCGCAAAGAATTTAGCTATCCAGAGAGGTAATGCCGCCAGCGTAATGGGTACCATGCCGCTATCTAAGGGGGTGTTCTTTTCATAATGTTTAAAATAATAAATAAATATTAGAGGACAATCTTACACAAATCAACCTAGGTAGTCCCAAACTAAGCAATGCTTGTACTATGGGTACTAGACGACGATATACTTTATAAAGATAAACACATACACAAATAGATAGAAAACATCTATGACTTAGGAACAAATATTCGTGTTCATCACATAAATATTTGCCCTTACCAGGATTTGAACCCGGGACCTCTAGCTTCGTAGGCGGTGTCACTCCCACTAAACCAAACGTCGACGAAAGACGACGTTTCTTTTTAAGTAGTTTAATTTAGTTTTTAGGTCAATTTACTTTTTGATAGAAGTGAATTTTAGTGTTTCGAGCTTCTTTGCTTTAAATTAAATCTAATTCAAAGGTAGGTAAACTTGCACAACTCATCATAAATATAAATCCCCCGACGCAATATCTCGTCACAAACTTGTAATAAATCAGGGCAGTAACCGTAAAAGCCTTAATTTAGTTAACGTGCGCTTATTTAATAACTCCCGGTAATGTTCTTTGAAACAACTTCAATTATAGCGATTAAAATCCTTCTACCCATCCAAACTCCAAACTAATATTATAAATGTGATGTTAACTCTGTCTGTCTGTTATCTTTTCACGCTTACACCGCTGAACGGATATAAATGAGGTGTGGAGATATTTTGAGATAAGAATATAGTTTTTATCCATCGAAATGTATTAAGTATGGAAGCGTAACTGAGGCTCAAAATTGGCCGCAAGGAATACGTACAATCGAAGACACTGCTAACTGACCACTTGTCACCCTTATTACAATGCATTAAGGTCTACTGATGGTCACTTAACTGTGTCTTCGTTTGTACTAACGGGGTAGAACCAGTATACTTACAAGGAAAGGTACCCAACTGTTCGGCTCCGATTTGATTTATTTTGGTATATGTTAGGGAGTAGTCTAAAATAACAGACACGTATTTTTTTTAGCTGCCCACTCTCAACCTATTGGGACAAACTGACCTCCAAAGTACTGAAAAGTGACTAAGCCCTCCAACCTCTACACATAAAAAAAAAAGTTGTTAGTTAATTACTATTTTGATATTATGTTTGAGAATATGAAAAAATAATAAACACGTGTTTCGTTATATAGGCTCAAAGTCAATTTTTCTAAAAAAAAACACCCTGCAAAATTTGAACTCTTTGAGGGTGTTTTGACCACGACCAAGAATATATTGACAAGGAAGAAGAAGAGAACGAAACACGTGTTTATTATTTTTTCATGTTCTCAAATATAATATCAAGCCAGTAATTAATTAACAACTTTAAAAAAAAATCTGTAGAGGTTGGAGGGTTTAGTCACTTTTCAGTACCTACTTTGGAGGTCAGTTTGTCCCAATAGGTTGAGATTGGGCAGCTTTTTAACCGATATGTAACCTATTAGAAATTGCAGTCTTCTCAAACTTAACACTAATGTTTATTTTTTAGACTCACACGTAGTAACCATTATTGGTTATCAATAACACATGATAAGTACATAAGACATATTGATTTCAAAAAGTGGTAAGTTTGTATGCGTGACACAAAGCATCTTCACAAACTTTCACATTTGTAATATTAGTAGAAGAAAAGACTGATAGATTGATTAAAACTGTATTCTTTCAACGTACAAACTAGAACATCATCACAATCATCATTATTAGCTCAATTATATTTTGTAAGGTTACAATTATTACAATCACTCCAAAAATGGATATGTACGCTGATTAGCGTAGCCCCGCTTAGTCGCTCTCAGGTAAGTCAACAAGACGCACGAGAATGTCAGCTGTAGACATCTGCAGATTTCGCAAAATAAATGCAATCGCATGTAATGAGAAAGTGCACAAATTACACAGTAAAATGCAACAAAGCAAAAGGGCCTTATCACACGCCTGAATGGCGGTACGCCGTCTCTATCTAGTGTATAGCAGTAGTGTGGCGTCCAAAGAACTCGATTCCTACCGGCTTGCCTAATATCAGGCATATTAGCACCTTATTCTACAGCTCTATATAGTACGCTAAATCTGCACCGGCTTGCCCAAGGATATCTTTTACGCCACGCCACTGGTCTCAAAGCTGTACCTCTAACACAACAGTAACACGCGACTCTTTCTCGCGCGAGTAATGCTATCTATCTCTTTCCATTCAATATAGTTGGACAGTGACAGGTGGTGCTCTGTCGAGAAACAAAGTCGCGGCCAGTTAGGCACTAGTCCCACCGCCGACGAGTAAGCGAGTAAAGTTGGGCGAGTAGCATTACATTGCGGATGTGGAAAGGTCGATTGATCACACTATGCCTGGTCAGCCCGTAATTAACCCAACTCCAACTTTAATCGCTTACTCGCCGGCGTTGGAACCAGTGCCTTAGACAGCCTGGATTCATACTAGCAGAACCGGGAAATTTTATTATAGTAGTACAGGGAATTCCCGGATCTCTGATACAAAAAAAACCCTGTTCTACATGCCCTAGTCTTGTCAGGACATGATAACCAGTACTGCACCTAGCCGCACACCGTTCTAATTTTTCGATGTATCCAACGTTAGTTAGCGACCTTTGTAGGTTTTTCCTTTGAAAAAACATGTGTTTTAAGAGGAAACAGGAGGGCAGTTTTTCCATACAAACGTAGTCCCCTGTTTCCTCCCTGGTTAATGCCAGTAGAGCAATAATTTTTTGTCCAAAAATCTATGGCTACTATTGATATGTTCCTATGTTTTCCTTTTTACGATAAATTGATTCTCAAAAGAGATATTAACCTTTAAAAACCTAAAAAAAATGCCAGATTTTCCGCTGTGTTCACACATCCAGAAAACAAATTTGACTAGATTATTAAAAAAAAAGGAAAACATAGGAACACGGCCAAAGCCTTTCTTTAATGTTTAATGAAAAAATTAGTTAAATAGGTTAAGTTTTGGGGAAGAAATCAGGGGACTACAAAACGTTGTTTTCATGAAATTAAAAGATATTTTCGGTCCAAGCTGCAGTTGTCTCTATCGCGCTCTCGCCCAGAGAGGCGGGCAGTGCGGGACAGCGACACATTTTACAAATACCTAATTTTCAATTCTCTCGGCCTTACTGTTTCCTCTTAAGCAAGGACCATTAAGACATGAGAACTGTCATTCTCCATACAAAAAGCTATTCCCGATATTTACAACGCCATCTATGTATAAGCTTTGTATAAGAATTATATTATTTGCAATTATTCAACTTTGCAAGCGTGACACAGTATTTAAATGTTAGAATTTATTTATTATTAGCTGTTTACGAACTAATTGCTACTGTACTATGTTTCTTTGTTCAATTATAACATCGTTAAATGTTTAGTTTTTTAGCGCCATCTAGTTTTTGCCTGGATATTCCCTTGCGGATGGAGTACGATCTAAAGTATGGAGAATGACAGTCCACTTGTTTTAATGGTCCTTGGTTTTAAGCATGTATTTATTATTTATCACAACGACAACCTTCAGATAATCGGGTGTGTGCCCATGTGTGCATCCGGGGTGAAACGGGCCGGGAACGACCCTTCGCAAAGGAAACTACAAAAAGTAATTGCCCTGGCCCTGTATGTATAACGCTTAATATTATACCAAGCTCAGAACTGAAGGATTTTCGAACTTTTTAGTCGCTCACTAAAATGTCATTAAGTATGATTATGTCGGGGATTCTGTGCTAAAGCCCTCATTAAGCATCGGGTTGCGTCATACACCCCTAAATGGGACTCCGTATAAATTGTATCCCGAAAATGACGCCACACAATACGATATTAACAACCCTTCAATTAAAAATAGAATTTTTCAAATCGGTACAAAAATGAGTTAGTTCTGAGATAACACATGAAAATACAACAAACTAGAGAACATCCTCTTTTTTATAAAGTCGGCTTATGAGGGCCTCTAGAAATAGTAATTCCACGAACTAACATCATTTTATTGTCAAAACGACTGGGCATTTTTGACAATAGGTATCATAATCCACCGGTCACATCACATGATTTCCATCTATTGTCAAATGGGTGTTTTTCAAAATAAATCCCGAGGTAGCTACTTTCTCAGAATATGGACTTAGAAGGTTTTTCTGGATTCAATTCCTTAGTACTTTCGAACCTTATATGTGGAAAAATGTGTCCCAAGTTCAGTATTACATTGCGTTAACTTTTTGTACCTATAATTATAGATGCATTGAGCAAATACATTGAAAAATCAAATACGATCGACTGCAGCTAATGCCGGATTTGAACCCGCAACTCTGTCATTCCGGGACAGCGAGTTATCTAATTTCTCCAATTAGCCTCTGTCAGCACCGCACGTAATTTTTAAATGCATTCGAATTGAGATGATACTAGCGCCCTCTTTACCATTTTTGTTTGAAAGGCTTAGCGCCTTAGCACCACTCTAAGACATGCGCGAATATTTCCAGTAAATGTTGATTCCTTAAAAGCGCATTTTTGTACCTATGTTAGTATGAAAGTGGCGTAGCGGAAAAATATTTTCCATACAAAATTTCACCCACTTTTGATCACTATTCGAAAGTATTAACGAGTGAGAAAACCCTCAAAAGTCCATATTCAAAGAAAATAGCTGCCACAGTTTTTTCTGAAGAACGCCCTATAGACCTTTTACTACCGTGCTGAGCCGGTGGAATTATTAAAACCCTCATTAAATACGAAGCTAAGCATCGGGTTGCGTCACACAATGTGACCCCCCTTAAATGGGACTCCATATAAATTGTAACCCGAAAATGACGCCACACAATGGGACATTATGATAATCGATGTGCCACTTACAACCTTATGAATATTTTACGCCCTCCCCAGCACATGCCTCCCTAAAGTAATTCCTTTGCCCTTTAAGTAAGATTAAGGTGAATTGAGTCGGTTCGCCATACAAGTGAAAGGAAAATTAAGAATCGACTTGAACACCATCTTTGTTACATACATATACAAGAAATCGAAGTATATAGAAAAATTAAATGGCGCTCACCAATGGTCCAGACTAGGAATCGAACCCGGTACCTCTAGATATCCGGCCCAGCGTCTCAAACCACTAGACCACCGGCGCACCCAGCAAACGCCTTCAATTTTGCCATCTACTTTGTCTTTTGCGCTAACGGTGCGATCGGTACTGCGGCATTCTTAAAACTTTGCTTGTAGTTCTTTCGTTTACGGCGCGCACACATACAAGCCGCGCAATGTACCTTTTGCAGGAAGAAAAATTACTGCTATTATAAATTGTGTCTATGACAGACGGACGATTCGGAGGTTTAGTGATCTAGAGTTCCGTTAGCACCCTTTCGGTGCGGAACCCTAAAATTAGGTGTAACGTGGGAAAGTATTAATTATTATAGCTTGACAACTTCGTTGGTGACAGTCACATGTGTGCTTTTTGTTATGTGCAGCCGTAACTACTCACACAAGTTACCGCCAACACGAACGGTGACCAACGGAGGCAGCCTCCGCAGGCAGCCGTTCGTGTTGGCGGTAACTTGATTAAGTAGTTACGGCTGCACATAATAAAAACCACACATGTGAGTGTCACCAACGAAGTTGCAAACTATAGTATTGAACCCTAAAATGTGCTATTTTTGCTTGCTTCGCCGAACGAAGGTTAGGGAACAGATGTTTTACCTTTTTTCATGGAACTTGGTAAGCGATCTTTGAGCACTTGATGTAAGTGACAGCTGCTAACACATCATATAAGACGACATTACCACACAGTGAACAAATATACAGTTGGCAAACACCCGATATATAATTAATATTAGGGGACAATCTTACACAAATCGAACTAGTCCCATAGTAAGCTCAATAAGGCTTGTGTTATGGATACTAGACGACGATATATTTAATGAATACAAATACTTAAATACATAGAAAACATCCAAGATTCAAAAACAAATATCATCACATATGAATGCACGAATGCAATACCCGGTCAAATATGAAAACCGGGTATTACCCGACTCTATAAATAAAGTCAGTACCCGGGTTTTCAGGTACCCGGGTTGTATTACCTACAATGAACTTGCCGGTCTTGCCGGCCGTGTTAAGTACGAGTAATATCTCACTGAACACAAGACTGTAAAATAAATAGCCGGACGGAGCCTCTCCAACAGAGAACTGAAGCCATTTTTAATAATCCGGCTGCTTGTACTTAAGAGCCGCACAAAAAAAGCTGGTTTTTTCCTATTGCGAGCAGCACGCACACATAGGTAGCCGGCCGTAAGAAGTAAGAGATACTACGGTCCAGGTGACCAGGTGACCACATATTAAGATTTTGTAGGACAAGTAAATAAAAAAACAGTAATTATTTTTATTTACTTATCCTACAAAATCCTAATATGTGGTCTCCTGGACCGTAGTATTACTTCGCAGGTGTTTCATTATTATTTCATGCAAAACGGTACATTTGTTTATACCGTTCGGTGGAGCAATAGTTAGTAAAATTTTTTTACTAACGAATACACTATGAGTCATTTTCAAAAAAATTGTACACCATTAAGGGATTTAATTAAAACAAAACTTAATTTATTCCTCTGTGTTACGAAAGTTACCACACAGAGGAAGAGATCGTGATTTTGTTTTTATTAGGCCCTTAACTATGTACAATTTTTTTGAAAATGACTCCTATAGCAATTGTCTATGTAACAACCAAATGATACGTAAATTGATTTATTTCTATGACAAACGTTTCAATTGAGGGACCACCTTTAATCGATTGTAACTTGTGAGTGCCGACTTTTACAAATTAGTGGTTGAATTTACAATCGTTTGAGAACTTTTACTAAAGACTGACACATTCAAAAGCCCGAAATTCCAACGTGGACCCTCAATGGGAACGCACATGGCGGATTAGACATGCTTCAGTTCATTGCTAGCGAGGCTCCGTCCGGCTATTTATTTTAAGGTCCTAGCCAAAGCATATGATGTTTTTTAGGGTTTGCTTTAAGGCAGCCGACGTTAGATTTTATGTATTATTTTTAAAAATAAACGATACATGCATAATTTGTATTAATTTACTAGGTTTTTTTTAACTCGGGGTAGTACGAGTATTGACGTCAGACGGTAACAGTTAACCTCCTCATTTCATAGTTTAGTGTCAATACCTTGTTAACTCAAAAAGGCTGATATCATAGGAAACCTATTGTTACTTACGTCTTTTTCTATTATTGAGCGTTCGGGAAGAGCTCGACAGGCAGGGTGCGCTATTTTGCGAATAATTCAATTAATTAGCCCCGATTCAGCGATTCGATTCGGGAAACAAACAGTACATATAAATAGTGCAGTAAATACATTATCGCTGCGGCTCCACTGAGGCGGAGACAAGCGCAAAGGTGACTTGTAGGGTCGACGGTCGACCAATCACATTAGTTGGAATCCACATCTCGTCTCCACACCGCTTCAACGAAAACAGCGACCACTAATGACTCCTACACGTCTCCGCTCCGCTCCCGTCCGTGCGCTCGTCTCCGCCTTGAGAGAGCCGCAGTCTCTCTCAATCATGTCAATCTGGAGATGTCCCATGCTGAACAATGGTCCCAAAACTCATTCCATTGCACTCAAATAAAGTTCAAACTGTGGAGTATCCCCAATTTTAGCTTTAGTCTTGTGAATCGTGAGTCAGCAATCAATGAATACATATACTGCACCATATAACTATAAGTTTAAAATAGTGTGCAGCTGTTAATACGAGACCGGATCATAGTTTTGGCTATAGTTATATATGCACTGGACTATAACAACGTGAGTTTATGATAGAACGATCGCACGCTTTTAACCGTACGTTAGAAAGGCTTCATAAACACAGTTATAGGTGCTTCTCTCTTTGCCTTATTCCACGACCGCTACTATCTTATTATTTTACACGAGGTCGGCCCTCCTAAGACAATTGGCAATTTGCACTTTCTTGTACATCTTGAATAAATAAGACGTGGCGCAGCCGGTAGGATCGCCCTTAGAGTTGTGCGTTAGAGCGTTGAGTCTTAAACTGTAAGAGCGCTCGCAGACAGAGCGCGGTCTGGAGTTCCGAGTTCTGCGTTCAGAGTTCTGTGTATTGACCGCTGCCGCCTGCTGTGTGCATTATCGTAAGGGACTCAGTACATTCGAAAGAACGCAGAACTCGGAACGCGGAACTCAGAACGCCAGACCGCGCTCTGTCTGCGCGAACCCTTAGACTCGTGTCTTGACTGCTGAGTCCAGTAGGTGTGTGCCACGACCTGCGAACCTTCACGGTTAAATAGTATTTAAGGCTAGTATTTTAAACCACTAACGGTCTGGTCACGGCACCGTGACGAGCGACGGGAACAACGGCGGCCATAGGTGGGATCAGCTGGTCGGATCGCGGCCTCTCGCTCCCACCTATGGCAGGTCGGATCGTGGTCTCTCGCTCCCACCTATGGCCGTTGCCGTCCGCGTCGCTTATCGCGCATAGCCGCGGCGTCATCGTAATCGCTGTAGGTTCGGTTCCGCATCCTGTGTACTGTGGCATATCACTGTCAATGTATTTGGAAGGCGTTTGTGTTCAACCTAATTTGCTTAAGTAATGCCGAGAACAATAGCGCGCTTATCATTTGATGGATTAATTATTACGTTTAAGCCCTTGGAATGCCAGCGTGGAGTTGATTCATCATCATAATTTGAACCTTGAGACGTCCACTGCTGAACATAGGTCTCCTCCAAAGACTTCCATAATGTACGGTCGCACGATTTTTGTCTTCATCGACTTCCGGCGGTCTTGATCAGGTCGCCAGATCATTTTCCCGACCCACGAAGCGTTTTCCTATATGTGGTCTCCATGTGAGTACCTCCATCGCTCCATTGGCTATCGGTTCTTCGAGCTATAGCCCAGCCTTTAGTGAAAATGCTAGCTTTGAAGACTTTTGTACCTTGCCGGCTTGAGCCCTCATGTCCGAACGCTGAATCCTTGAGCTCTAAAAGAATCCTGAACCTTAAAGGTCCCAGCTTCAAAAATCAAGACTTCAAGTCTCGAGCAAGTGTTGGAGTGTGGTGTGCAATTATCTTGAAATATGTATTTTCAATTACTTTACAAGTGTTCTTTTTACCCGACTGCGGCGAAGCCCAAAAGAAGGGTTATGTGTTTGACCTGAATGTATGTCCGTTCCTATCTCTGTCCGACACATCCGATTTTGGTAAATGATACATCATTAGATTCATCTTGATGGCGTTAGTTACACTGGGTACGATAAAATTCGTAAATCAAAATGGCAGATTTATGATCTGTAATGCGCGGTATTTTTTGCACCACAATCGGGATTTTTAAGTAAAAATGTGGTTATTCTCTTTTACTCCAAAGAAGTAGTACCTCTTCGCTTCGCTCAGTCCTCCAATTCTGTGGCTTTAGTGAAAAGTCGCATTTAACCTAGGAGCAAAAGGGCTGAAGTCATACAATAGAGTTATGACCTTTTGGTCCTGGTATAAATGTGACTTGTGAAGAGGGGTACTTCACTAGACCCCACAGAATTATACCCGTATATAAAATTCTCTAAAGTAGGTATCCAAAGCAAACCCGACCCGAAGTGATTACTCATTACTTAATTCCAGGTCTGGTACCTGGACGGAGCGTGATTCGAGGCAAACAACTCCAGGTGAACTGTTTCGGAAGACAAAGGAGCAGGACAAAGCAACCTTTCAGATATTTATGGAACTCTACCACGAGATACCGGGGCGGAATCGAAGTCAGTGTCCACTGGCATACGTTACGATAGTTTAAAGCGGAGAGAGCAAAATGTATGATTTATGCCACATCTGGCCATAAAGTGGCTTTCTGGCCAAGTGTAGACATAAAATGCTGTAGGTACACAAGACGGGAAGTTACAAAGAAAGCCCTCGATCGCATATTTACGTCCCTCGCCTATGGCTCGGGCCGCCAACATCTGCGATCTCGGCCTTTCTTTGTATTACCACCCTAGTTGTGTAATGTACTATGCTGGCGTCTTTTTGCTCGCCGGTGGTACGGAATCCTTCGTGTGCGAATCTGACTCGCACTTGGCCGGTTTATTTTTCTTTTTTTATTTAGTTTAATAATTGAAATTGATTTATGACATTTTGTTTTCTTTTTTGTCAGTAAAGGTTAATGACCTACACAGCGGGTGTATGGACACACGCCCTTACGTTTAAATAACCCGACCCGTCAACGGAATATTGGATGTACCGAAAATTAATTCCACGATTCAATTACTAGCGTGTGTAAAGGAAACTGTAGGCTCGTTCACAAATTAGCCGTCAATATAGTCTTTAAAATACAATGCAATATTATTTATTGTACACCAAATCAAAAGATCATAAAAACTTAAGTCACTGGTTCCACCGCCGGCGAGTAAGCGAGTAAAGTTGGGCGAGTAACAGTTTATTGCGGGCTGACCAGGCCTTGTGATCAATCGACCTTTCCAAATCCGCAATGTAACTAACTACTCGCCCAATTTTACTCGCTTACTCACCGGTGGTGGGCCCAGTACCTAAATCTTAAACAGCAAATTAAACGGTAAACAACAGGCGGTCTTATCGCTAATCTCTTCCAGACAACCTTAGAGTAGTAAATAGAGTTGGCGGAAAATAAAAGCACAAGTGAGTAACATAATTTGACACGTAAATTAGTACCTATTTCTAAAATTCTAAACCATATGTTCCCAAAGTGGTCCCTATCGCCCCCCAGTGGGCGCCGGGCATTCTCAGGGGGGCCTTGGAGGAAATTAGGGGGGTATAGCGCTTAACTTAAATCACAATATCAACTACAGTATTTTTCCTTCTTGCTCACATGATTTAATTTGTGTACTCAAAAGAACCACGTCTCGACATCGGTAACGAATGTAGGCTCGGCAATAGATGGCAATGGTAAGGGCCTCTCTCCAAGCTGCGTCAGCTTTCATTGCCCCCCCCCCCCCCCCCCCCCCCCACGTTGCAAAAAAAAAGGGGGGGTCGCTGAAAGCTTTTATCATGCTTAAGTGGGCGGCAAGTCAAAAAAGTTTGGGAACCTATGGTCTAAACAATCAACATAGGTTAAAACAACCAATGGTTATTCCAGAAACTCTATACATGCTCTTCAATCAACATCACGCAAGGCAGGGGTCGGGTACCGGTATTTTCTCCATACAAAAATGCCGGTATTTTTCCGTTCTTTTCGTTCTTTGGTTTATTATTTAATTTTTTAATCGGACAATCTAATAATAATACGAAGTCATAACTTAGATACATTATTGAGCCCTACATAAAAAACATAAAATAATTAAAAAAAAAAAAAAAATCATAATGATATTGGGCTACTTCGGGGTTTTTGCAAAATACCGGTTCCGAGCCCTGACGCAGGTACAAAAAGTGTAGCCCATTAGCGCGTCGCGCAGTCAACCAATTGACTAAACAGAAACATAAACTTGGTGCATGGTCTTTAATGTCAGAGAGAAACTTAAGATAAGTTTACAAATGTGCCTATGATATAGGTATACGTACAGTCGAGTTCATTTACTACACATAATAAGGGAACACAAATATCTGAACACGCTTTTATGCTCCTGACAATAGGATCGTGTTCAGATTTTTTTGTTCCAGTAAGTGTGTAGAAGTAAATGAACTCGACTGTACATATACTTACACAACTACAATGGAATATGATAAGCCTACAAAATATACTACTTTACGTACCTAGTGAAAAACCTCATGCCGATAGTTAATTTTAAATGAAGAAATGCCTGCGCAACTTGCGCTTGAATGTAAACTTACTTTGTGCTTGACTGATGATTGTGTATTAAGCAATAATTGCCTGGCTTGATTGCGCGTTGCACAATATAGCAGGGAACACACAGATCCCGTCAGTCGAGGTGTGGACACTATTGGCTTAATAATACTGCTTGGGATTAATTGTGGGTTGCACAGGACAGTGCCAATAATTACGTAATTCATCCACATTACAACCTATAAAACTCTACGTAGGCATTCATTTTATAGCGAGCCGATAAAAATCCATTAATGTAGATTTATTTATGTTTTATTTTGTAAACAATAAAATTTAAATAAAACAATAACAATAGGAACTGAAAATATAAAATAAATACGACCTAGAGATAATAAATTTGTTCCAAATCGCTGCCATCGGGGAGTCTGCCCAAAAGGCTGGCTTGCCACGGTGCACGCTGGATGCAATGCTGATTCCCTGAAAATACTGCCTTCTGGTCACCAGTGGCCTCCACTCAAGGTTGCCAACCTTGGATTTTGCTAGTACGAGACGACTAAAATCCTCGTATTTTGAATTTTCTCATACACGTTCATAATTTGCAATTGCCTGTGAACCTTATTGACAAATTGTGGCATACCTCGGCTGAAAACGAAGCGAAATTTATTGTGTGGATATGTTATAAAATCTTCCTAACCGAAAACCGCCTGATAGTGTCCTCGTACCTCGTACAGCAGACCATTTTGTTTTATTTATTCATTTATTTTGACTCCTGACTAACTCGCAACCCTATTGGGCATAGCGATTATCTGACCGAGTGGTCGGCCGCGGCGTTCCCTGGGGTCGAACCAGGTCGCTAGCCGGACCACCTTGAGTGGATCGGACTGGGTGGGTGCCGGGGGCGCCTGGGGTCGAACCAGGTCGTCTTGTTCCGGTCCACCTCGATAGGGTCGGACTAGGTGGGGGCCTGAACTCCTGGAGTTGAACCAGGTCGTTTGGCCAGGACAGCAGACCACAAATCTCGTATTTGTACGAGGAACCTCGTACGGTTGGTAAAACCGACCGTTGGCTGCCTACACTAGACGTGCCGACAGGTTCTTGGATAGCCGGCGCGCACTTGGTCCCCAGGGTCTTAGCGTCTGGACCCCAAACGCCTCAAATGTAACTGCTACCGAGGTTTACGTAGATTGATTTAAAATTTCATCAAATCAGTTGATAATTGGGATGTTGAATAATGTTGAATGTTACAACATAATATAGTCACATGGATTGCAAAATACTAAATTATCATAACACAAAAGAAATAAACAAAAAATGTATAAAAAATATAAAGTTATGAGACCACAAAATTTAAAAAAAAAACGATATTTTTTTTATCGTCTTTAAGAAAAATTAAAGTCAATTTCGGAATGCTTAAATAACACTGAAAAAATAAATGTATGATAACTATATGTGCTTAAACGCACTTCTTCGTGCTCAAAATGGCAAAATGCTATTTTTTTCATACAGACTTAGTACAGCGATGCAACGGATGACGTCATAATGTCCTACCGTTTTGTATAGAGCGTTTTCAATGCTCAGTCCGATCTGCTACTTTTGATTACAATTTGTGGCTGTTATACTTATACCAATGTATTAGGTGTCATATAGATATTTGTTCCTCAGAAATAGTAGAATCGATTTAGCACAGAAAAAAAATCGAGTCAACAGGCTAATTATTGACCGATTTATTTCCGTCAAATTGAAAGAAAGAAGAAATAATTTATTGGATGTAATTGGTTGTTATACATTTTTAAACAAAGTCACATACAGGGTGGCCCATTTGGATCGGTCAGTATGGGAAAGTCTGAAACTATAAGACATACGAAGATTTGTTCTTAGGAACCATGTCATCGATTTTAGGGACAAGAAAAAAAAACTTGACTTTAACCGGGAATGGAACTCGGTCGTTTTGAAAAATAAAACTTACATTATTTCTATTTGGATATCGCTTGTGTAGGTCATAAGCAGTAAATGTTACTAGGAAACATGATATCTGAAACGAATAAAATCCATTATATTTATTATCTTTAATTCATTTAACTTTTATTTTCCAAAACGACCGGGTTCGATTCCCGGTAAAAGTACAAGTTTTTTTTTTAAATCTATGTAAGTATGCAGTTTTTTTGTCCCTGAAATCGATGACATGGTTCCTAAGAACAAATCTTCGTAAGTATGTCTTATAGTTTCAGACTTTTCCATACTGGCCGATCGAAATGGGCCACCCTGTATAACTATTTTTCAGGGCAACCAGTAGAGGGAAAGAGGTAGCTAACCAAGAAAATATACAGGTTGAAATATTATTGATCGTCCAAATTTTTTCTAGGCATTAGGTATAAATAAAAGATGCCATGCCATTTATGAAGGAAAAGACGTAGATACAATTTTCACTATAGAATGTACTGTCCGAAAAAATAATTAGTAACGTGAGGATTGCGCGTATCGACGCAAAAGATCTCAGCGACTATCCACAAACGTATGTTTTTTAGGATATCTTTCAGCTGTTGTTACTCCATATTTTAGTGCTGAAAGATACTGACTGAAAAAACACGTATTTTCTATTTTTCGCTAAATAATCCACTGTAAGAATTAAAACGATCAAAAAAAATCTTTTCTTTATGTGTACATCCAAATTAACTTACATAAAAGTAGTTAGATAAAACACACCACACTTTTTAGAAGTTTGGCATCACAAAAAACAAGCGGGCATCACGCTCCTTTTAAAAGTCACGAACCGTCAGGATTCGGAATTAACTCCCTGGAGTGTTTCCAGCGCGCTATGATATGGGGTATTTTAAGAAACGAGTAAACAGGAATCAAATAAGGAAAGATCGCAGGAGGAAAAATCGGCAACGTATAGGTAACACCTCTGGTGTTGCAGATATCCATGGGCGACGTTGACTGCTTTCCATCAGGCAGCTCGTCCGCTCGTTTGTCACTAATATTTTTTTTACCTAGCCTATTAGTGTGTCCCACTGCTGGACAAAGGCCTCTCCATTAGATCCCCACAACTCCCTATTAGCTGCAGCCTCCGGCCAATCGGCTACGAAAGCGTCTAAGTCATCTCGCCATCTCCGTTTTGGCCTGCCCTGCCGTCGCCGCCAATCCTGTGGCACCCAATTTGTGACTATATAAAACACTAATAACATAAAAAAAAAAAATATTATGTTAATGAAAATTGCAAATAGAGAGTTAATGTAGCCTGGGCCTGTATGACTTGTCTTTGACAGTGGTCGCACCAGTGATTGATATTAAGCAATCATTACCCGGCGGCTTGATTGCGCTTCACACGCTGTTCCGAACAAACAGATTCAACGGGTCCATTATGTCTACAGATACTAGAGGCCTAATAATACTGTTGGGAATTGATTGCGATTGGTGCAGCACAGTGATAATCGTTACGTCATTCATTTATATTTTTAATAGTGTCCGACCGAAACTAAAGCGCCCCTGAGACGGTCAAATGGTTTGATTCAAATCTTACGTGTTTGATGAAAAAAAAAAATATTCAATAAAAATATTTGACTTTGACTTTGAAACCGTTTGATGTCGGTTTGAACGGTTCTCAAACGGCATTGCGCAGTTTGGTTCGGTACGCCGCCGTGATAAGACTTGTGTCACACTACGAAATCCACCACAAAACTAAGGCGAGTTTGTTCAAACGCGTCGGAACACTATCAAACGGCGCTTCAAACACAACAAAAATATGAAATTTAAGCAAACGGGCTTCAAGCCCGTATATGTCCGACAAACCGTTCAAACGACCTTTGTAAACGATCAAAATGGTTTGAGTCAAACAAAAATCTACGTGTTTGAGTCAAACCGTTTGACCGTCTCGGGGGCGCTTAAGTTTTCACGACCGAAACCGAATTTCGGCTTCGATCTCAGTTTCCCTCAAGTTCAGTTTCGATTTCGGCCGAATGGCGGCCAAACCCGAAACTAAGCCGAAACCCGTGATTTTCAACAATTTTGATTGAAATGTTTACATTGATTTAAATTTTTATTACATCATACAAAACTAAAACATATTTTTGGTCTTGGACAGGCCAGGTGACCCTCTAACACGACACACTACAGTGGTCGAGACAGTAATTGCGTATTAAGTAATCATAACCCATCATGATTGCGTTTTACACAATATTGCAGTGGACAAACATATTCAGCGGGCCACGGCGTACGGATAATATTGACCTAATTACGCTACCTTGCGAATTGCGAAGCACGATGCCAATAATTACGTAATTTATATAATATTATTAAATCATATTGATTTCATTGTTCATCAAGCCACTTGAATATCTAAGTTGACGATTTTTAACCGATTGAACTCCTTTAAATTAAGGGTTAATATGTCTTTCGCTTAGACATTGCTCGAGACAATAATTGTGTATTAAGCAATCATAACCCGGCTTGATAACGCTTCATATTAATGCAGTGGACAAATAGATCCCATCGAAAACAGATGCAAGTCTCGCAACGCAGTTCTCCTACAACATAAACATTTTGAGATATAGGTAACGTTAAACCAAGTCAGTATCGGGGGGGGGGGTCTACAGAAATCGGTTCCCATCGACTTACCTATTATTTACCCGTGGAGTGAGGATTCTTTATTTGAGAAGTATTAAATGTTCCTCCACGGTTAAATAATAGGCAAGTCGGTGGGAATTGATTTCTGTAGACACCCTCCCGGTACTGACTTGGTTTAAATAACATTACATCTCAAAACTTTTTTGTTGTAAGAGAACTGCGTTGCGAGACTTGCATCTTTTTTAATGTAACGTTTTTGATGGGATCTCATTTCTTTTTGTAAGTGGTGTTTTCCTTGATTTATTACATTCCAATCCATTCTTTTCAATTTGAATTGCAGAACTAACTTTGTAATCGCATGTATTTGTATAGGATTACATGACTTAAATTGCAATATTTTTAGGTTTTATAGGACTTGATAGGCTAAAAACTAACTATGTTTAAAAGTCGGAGCTGATCAGTCAGTGAATCAGTGAAACAGTCAGTTAGTCAGAGACAAAACTAAGGAACTTTGACGTGCAATAGTTCTTAAACTACACGTTCAAATGTAATGGTATTGAGAACATACTGAAGTCTTATTATGCCCTATATATCCCTGAAAATTCAGGGTTCTAGCTTTAGACAGCACAAAATTACAGGAGGTTGAAAATGGCCTGAATGGCTTCGAGAAAAGGATGGTACGGCCGTGCCTTTTTTTTGCTCAACTTGGCGGGGGCACTGCCGAGCCCCCAGATTCATCGGGCCGTGGCCTACGGATAATATTGGCCTAATAAATCTATTGGACATTAATTAATAGGGAATATTGTTCGCGTAACTGAATCCTTCGATAAACTCTTGTGGTAAACTAGTCCCGGAATCCCTACCGAATTCAAAGCTTGGGAACAGGCATTGAACTCGCTCAATATGAAATAGACCACTGACCTGGCGATCTTCTGCTGAAGTGACTTTCTGAGCGTCTCCGTGATTCTCCTGGCTGGCCAGCACTTCACACACCTTAAACAGTCTGTCACACACCGAAAAGCAGCAAGCAAGTCTAATATAGGTTCAGTAAAAGTGTCATTTTTGAGATATTTTGACTTATGTAATTTTTCTCAAAATTGATACCCTCGCATAGTTTTTTTTGGTGTACCGCGCTATTTATTTAATTTCTCATTTATTATTTTATGTCAAAATAATTTTCAATAAATGTGGTATTCGCTGTACAATAACACTGCACTTAAGAGCTAATAGTACAGCGAATAGCACATTTCAGTCAGCTATAGTAATTTTTGAAATAATTTTATTCACACTTGGGAATTGCGTATTTTTTGAAACTGGTTTGACCGCGTGTGACGTAAAAAAAATGTGCGCATTAGCTTAAAAACATATCCATTTAATGCACATTTTAAAACAGTAAGCATGATTAATTCCATAACAAGAAAAAATACTGAATAACAAGTGTGCCAGACCAGGCCCACGTAATTGTCAATATCTCGAAAACTAAGACATTTTTACTGAGGTCAAATTACTGTCTTATGAGCTAGTCAATCAGCCCTTTTCATATGTACGTGGGTTTTTGGGACAGCCTGTATAAACACACACCACAACCACAGATTATATTAGATAAGATAACCCACAACTATTGAATATCAATCGGTCATAAATTATGGGGTACTTAAGTTAATTCACTAAGAGGCGGCAGTGCCAAACGGCCTACTTAGCTTACGATCAAGGCCTAACTTCATTATACTAACTGATACGGATTGCGCACTGGCGATGCTGCAGATTAGAGCCTTCTCACCAGACATAGAAGTTTTGGTAGCAAAAACGTCAATTAACTAGAGATTTCCTTCCGATATTAAATTTATCGATAACTGTTACAAATACTTATTTCGAAGTGATAGTTCATTGCAAACCGAAGTCAATTTTATAAAAAGTTAAGTAAGTTAAAAGTTAAGTAAAGTAAACGAGGTAATATAATTTTATTACGCGATTAAGGTGGTTTTCCACCGGCAGGGCTAGAGGAGACGAGACGAGGATTGAATTGAAATTTGTATGTAGTTTTCAATCCTCTCCTCGCGCATCGCCGCTCTCGCGCAACTTCATACAAATTTCAATTCAATCCTCATCTCGTCTCGTCTCGCCCTGAGGTAGTTTTCGACCGGCACCGCTCCACCGCTCGCGCATCGCGCAAATTTGTAACAAAACGTCCCCTCGCTCTGCCGGTGGAAAACCACCTTAAATCCCGTTTTGTTTTAATAATTATAAAAAGTTGGTTCTGAATGCGTTGACAACAGTTTATAATTAAGGTTGGCAACATCAATAAAAATACTTTATTAACGCATTCAAAGTCAAAGGTATTTCGGTAAAAAAATCGATTATAACTGTTATCACGCGAATCAAAGTAGTCCACGGTAGAGAATGAAACCCGGGCACACGAAAACCCGGGTATCTGGGTAACCAAAACCCGGGTATTTTGCCTCAGGACCGGGGTTAAAAAAACGGTAAAAAAAATATATAACCGTTTTCCTAACTTGCACCGTTTTTGAGAAAATTGCAAAAATCGTAACACATGCTTATTTGCTCCTACTAAACTGATCGCCAAAAAGTTTTTCTTGAACTATTCATGTATCTACTTATGAGTTTGCACGGAACCCTCGGTGCGCGAGTCCGACTTGCACTTGACCGGTTTTTGTTAATATTGTTAGACTTGTCCTGTTTGTTGCGTATTATTTTTAATGTTTAGCATTGATAAAGTGTATGACCAAAAAGGAGAAAAGGGTCATTCTTCAGAAATATGTCTGCGGTCACCTTATTCCTCTGGCAATTTTTCATACTAAGTGTATGGATGGAGATTAAGGAATAAGTCGCAGACATATTTCTGAAGAATAACCCAAAATTTAACGGCACGCTGACATATTCTTAATTGGGTATAAGGAATAATAGAAATGCCTAACCACCTTAAGAATAAATCATCTGTCACGTACTAACAAATTATCAGATATTCCAGTGAATTGTTTGTCCTATAATAGTTCATCTAATAATTCGGAAGATAATGAATAGCACCAACAAACAGCGAAAACCCATTACAGATAGAGCCTCATTCGGCATTACCGAAGCGATTAAGTAATAGCCAAATATCCTATTGAAACATGCACTATCTTACAGAAATATGAGTCATTTTCAAAAAAAATTTACACAATTAAGGGATTTAATTAAAACAAAACTTTTTTTATACGAAATATTTTATTTAATGTATAAGAGTTACACAAATAGGAAATGTAAAAAATATAGAAAGTAAAAATGTAATCAAAACCTAAACAAACACTGTAAACAAAACTTAATTTATTGATTTAAACTTTCACGATTTTCACTCATTATTATAAATAACTGGCCAAGAGCATGTCGGACCATGCTCAGTGTAGGGTTCCATAGCCGTAACTGTAATGTAAAAAATACGATGTAAAAAAAGTACAACAACAAAAGAGCGTATCTTCATAGCAATTACGTCCTTTTGTTGAGAAGCGCAGTTTATCGGCAATAACTCAAAAACGGTTAATCCGATCTTGTCGAAAATAATTTTCGTTGAAAGTATTAATTGAGCGTTATCTTTGTAATTTTTTTTATATTTTTCGGACACACGGTTTAGAAGATAGAGGGGGGGGGGGACACAATTTTCACAACTTTCGGAGCGATTATTTCCAAAGGTATTCACTTAATCAAAAACATTACTTAACAACCTTAAAATGTTTTCAAAAGAGCTGTCGAAATATGTACCACACGTTGACATTTTGTGAAAAAAAATTTTTTTAGCTTATGTTACATGTATGGTGTGCCCCCCCTAGATTTTTTTATTTTTATTATTTAACTACCAAACTTAGTTGCGGCACCTACAAGACATCTATATTCCAAATTTCATCAGTATAGGTCTTGTAGTTTTTGAGTAAAATGCCTGTGACATACGGACGGACGGACGGACGGACGGACGGACGGACGGACATGACGAAACTATAAGGGTTCCTTTTTAGCCATTTTGGCTACGGAACCCTAAAAAACGGGACTTAATCGCGTAAAAACATGCTATTACCTCGACGTTTCGGACGTGCCGTGACGTCCATGGTCGCGAAGGGACTGGCGAGGCGGGTGTCAACATCTTCTAGCCGCGCGGGTTTTCCGAACTACCCGCACTTGGTCTTGATTAATACTTTGCATATTAGGGTTGTCACTCGACCGAAACACAACACTAACAACATCAGGCGATTTGCCGGAAGACACTTGATGATATTTATTTTATTTATTTTAATATGGACGTCACGGCACGTCCGAAACGTCGAGGTAATAGCATGTTTTTACGCGATTAAGTCCCGTTTTGTTATAATAATAAAACTTAATATACCTTTGTGTTACGAAAGTTACCCATATAGTTTGTATGCCTAACTTTCGTAACACAGAGGAAGCGATCGTGATTTTGTTTTTATTAGGCCCTTAACTATGTACAATTTTTTTGAAAACGACTCATATCCACACAAAGTTTCAAAATATGTATGCATAAACCTTACTACCATGCCATAATAATAAGACCTGTATACATATTTTTGCAACTTAGTGGTGTATACATTATTGGTGCCCTTGAATGTACGTCCACGCTTGCTATTTTACAAGTAGGTATAGATTTTTTTACAAGTATGTAGGACCTAATCTAATTTGGTACCTATGTGGTAAATCTCACTCTTGTGTTGTATAGTCAACTGCCTAGCCTTTTCATTTAAATTTTAGGTTTGTTAGTTAGCTTGTGTACCTCAGAGCAGAAATAGAAGCCCCACGTAGCGGGGCTTCGTCGACCAGCTGGCGGGTCATAATTTTGTGAAAATGCTAGGCATTTAACCAAATGGCTGATTAAAGCAGTTGTCTGCGACATATGGACTTCACTCACACAGACGCGCGTCGTGCGTCTGTGTAAATACGTGCCACGCGCTCCTAAACGACCGGAGACGTACTACTTGGTTGTCTTTATACTTTGGATATAGTCTGAACCTACGGTAGAGCAAGGACCATTAAAACAAGAGGACTGTCATTCTCCATACAAAAGCTGTTCCCCGAATTTACAACGCCATCTATGTATAAGCTTGGTAAAAGAATTATATTATTTACAATTATTCAACTTTGCAAACGTGACACAGTATTTAAATGTTACAATTTATTTATTATTAGCTGTTTACGAACTAATTGTTACTGTACTATGTTTCTTTGTTCAATTTTAATATCGTTAAGTGTTTAGTTTTTTAGCGCCATCTAGTTTTTGCCCGGAAATCCCCTAGGGTTACAATCCAAAGTATGGAGAATGACAGTCCTCTTGTTTTAATGGTCCTTAGGTAGAGTATAACAGCAGTAATTTTTCTTCCTATAAATGTACGGTTCGGCTGCAAAAGTGCATGGACATGTTTCAACCATAATACTATGGCAATAAGTTCGACATCTGTCCACTTTTGCAGCCGACCGTACATCTCGCGCTTGAATGTGCACGCGCCGTGTACGAACACGAACGCACTACAAGCAAAGAAATAAGAATGCGTAAGAATACTCCAGTATGGATCGCACTCACACAGACGTGCTATCGCGCGTCTGTGTGAATACGTGTTGCGCGCTCCTAAACGGCCGAAGTTGGACTACTTATTCGTCTTTACACTTTGCCTACGGGGTTCAGAACCGGTGTCTAGACTCTTAAAGTGGTCCTTCTTTTTAGTATAATAAATGTAATTATTATTCTGGTTATTCTAATATTATGACAAATGCGTGTACGCCTGCAAAGGTAGGTAGATGTTGGTGAAACTAAGTGTTTTTATACATCTGTAATGTAACCCAAATATCAATACGCAATAAATTCATTCATTCATTCAAAATCGCTCACGATCACTTATGACAAATGCCAAGATCCATTAGAGATAGACGGCAAATTTATATTTCCTACGACTCGGCATCAAGTTTTGAATCGACACAGTTACAGAACTAGGCAGACAATAAGTACAAACAGCAACACAGTTAACTATACACTTCAAAAATGGGAAATACTGCAAGAAAGAGAATCACACTTGAAGGCGTCGTGTTATGCATGTGTGCGTGTGTTTATGAGTATAAATTGGCTATTATTCAAAAGAGTTTTGAAACAATACCAACAATAATATCTAAAATAATATCAATAATATCTGATCCAACGTCATTATTGACATAAATGCCATATTATTGAATTCGTGGATAATAATGAATGAATAATAAATATAAATTACATTATATTGGTGCATCATATCAAAAATATGAAGCACCAATAAAAGCATTAGCAATATAATTAGTTTATTTCATCCCAACGTTCGTCTGAAAGCTAAATCATAATTTTGACAAATTCACCTGTCTTGTTGAAATAAAACCTTTATTTACAGTATGGAAAAAAAAACTTTGCCCAAACAACTACAATGACAAAGCTCAAAGGCACATTACACATACGCAAACGTTACTTGATTTGAAGTTGACATAATACAAATATATATATTTCTTTCAATCGTTATCATTTTCTCTCTGCTCTGTTGCTGTTTGTACGCCGGTTTAATATTTATAAAGGACGTCTTGGGAGCCGACTTGATAAATAGGAGAGGACAAATAATTTACAAAGTTGTGGTTTCACGATTTAGATTATAAACTAATAACATAATTTAAGCGCTCGTGCCCAAAATACTGCATCCCGAAATACCAGATTTTTAAAAATACTAGATTCTCGAGTTATCAGATTTCTGTCTTACCACATTCACGTTACACTAGATTATAAAATCGTAAGTTACTCATAAATGACTTTTCATCACACTTGCTCGAAAATGGTGTCATTACACGTAGGCTTTGCGGGCCGTAAACGACCTATTACGCCCTAGGGCGTAATGGTTTTCTTTTTAAATTTGAAACGCTGGTTCTGTTTTACTCTTATTTGTCATGTTCAAAGGAAACGCCAACTTACTTTTTCAACTTTTATTACTGAAATATTTATTTAAAGAGAACTGTTATTGCAAATACATGTAAACACATATTTCTGTAACATTAATTAAATGTTTAAATAGTGTCTTTTAGTATTTTGCAAATATAAAATCATCCATTTTAAGTCTTTACCACTATGGTTTCCGAACGTGACTCGCATTGTCTATGGATATGACACTAATGTCACTGTCAGTTTTACAATTTTATTCAGGTTATAAGTAAGGTTATTTTAATCAAATTTCCTCACAAGTGTGATGAAAAACATTGTGTGTGCCACGGGCGGTAAAGGAATTACAAACTCGTGTTATTAAAGCCCTCGGCTTCGCCTCGGCCTTGTAACAAACACTCGTTTGTAATTCCTTACTTACCGCCCTTGATAGACAATGTACTATTGTTGGGTGTATTATTTTGCGAATCTGGTATACGGAGAATCTGATGTATCAAGAATCAGCCATAATTGTGTACAGAAAACAATATATTAGAACTTTGTGCATAAACTAATCACCTCTTGAAAGATTCGCCGTATTGAGATAATGGCATTTCAATAGGTAGCAGTGGCATGGCGTAAAAGATATCCTTGGGCAAGCCGGTGCAGATTTGGCTTACATTTTCCTTAAGAGCAGTAGAATAGGGTGGTCAAATGCCTGATATTAGGCAAGCCGGTAGGAATCGTCGAGTTCTCTGGACGCCACGCCACTGATAGGTAGGTACCTAAGCAACAGTGGCGTGGCATCAAATATATTCTTAGTAAAACCGGAGCAGGTTTGGGTTACTTTTTCTTCAGGGATAGTAGATACTCCGGCCATTTGCTTTAAAATAGGCAAGCCGACGGGAATCGGGTTCTATGGACGCCACGCCACTGCTAAGCAACACAACTGTACTTGCAAACCTTTATTTTGCCGTATTACCATCACTAGTACCGTAAAATGGGGTGAGAAGGGATTGCGAGGACAGTTGGGTTACGAATGGGGAGAGTAGGGATGTCAGAGGGGTGAGGTGGTTTTTAAAGGCTACTGCTACCTAAATAATATATTCTTATTGCAAATGGAGCTGTAGTAATATTCATAATCCAAAAGAGTCGATCCAACAATCTGCCCAACTCACCTTAGCATGAAATCCCTTCTCACCCCAACTACGAGGTACTACGGGGTGAGGAGGGATTTTGTGTTTATTGTCAAAGTTATGAATTGGAACTACCCAAAATCATAAAAAAACTAAAATACAAACGGCCGGAACATTTATTTTATAGTTTCAGTTCAATTCAGTTTGCATATGTAAAAATAAAATTTTATCGAGGTTTGAATGTCAGTTTTGTCTCTACTCAGGTAGGGACAAACGGCAATAAAATACTTCGGTTGTACTATTATTGGTACCATGGCAAAAAACCGGCCAAGTGCGAGTCGGACTCGCGCACCGAGGGTTCCGTACAAACTCATAAGTAGATACATGAATAGTTCAAGAAAAACTTTATGGCTATTAGTTTAGTAGGAGCAAATAAGTATGTGTTAAGATTTTTGCAAATTTCTCAAAAACAGTGCAAGTTAGGAAAACCGTTATATTTTTCCTGTAATATATAGGATGACATTAATAATTGGTAATTATTACCGATTTTTCTGTTCAGTAACTTCGAAGATAATAGGGGGGGAACGGTATTTTTTTTAACGTTTTTCGCCATAAATCAAAAACTACTAATTTAAAAAAAATACAAAAATACTGTTTTAATCTACAAATTAAGTCCTTTCATTTGATACCTCACTCAATATAATAGCCCTACTTTCAATTTGCAAAGTCTCATTACGGACCCCTTTAAAAAAAAAGTATAAAGTTACAAGATTTTTTTTACATCCTATAAGCTCGGGTTAGCGGTTCTTAACACTATTCCAAATTTCAAGTCGATAGCATCAGTAGATCCTGATATATCTTGCTGTGACAGACGGACAGACAGACAGACAGACAGACAGACAGACAGACAGACAGACAGACAGAGTCGCACCATAAGGGTTCCTTTTTTACCATTTTGGTACGGAACCCTAAAAACACCGACACCATAGTACCATCAATCTGATCCATGAATCTGATGGTACCACGGATAAGGAAGGGTATAACCCAAGCATTTAACAATTCTAGCTCGATTCCATATTTTATTTAATCGTATGGCATAAATGAGTCGCTTTACAAGTTAATATTTAAATTCTTCACCCATTGGGGTGCGTTTTCACTTAAAGGTGACAGTAAGTCCAGGGGGCTCCCGGTGTACTTGCGTTTTGGGCATTCGTGGACTATGTGGTGGATGGACTGAACAGGCGCTCCGCAGTCACCACTCAGGGGTATCTCGCCAGCCACACCTGTTACGTCCCGACGTGAATCGGAACGCGCCCATTTGTCAATGTCAAATAATTATAACCTGAAAACGCAACGCGTTTTTTTTCGACTGTCATGTCGCTGACATTACGTTTTCGGAATTCGACCAGGACGCGCTCGGGCGATCGGTTTTCCTGTTTGTGGTCGAAATAGTGGTTTTAGTGTGAATTTGGTGTACATGAACGATTTTGTGTTGTTATAACTTGTGAGGACTGCGTTCGCAACGCGAACCCACATACTTTTGGCGTCCGGACCGGTGTTTTGTTTCGCCGCGTGGCGACCCAGGGCTGGTGCTTCAGCAACGAGTAGCTGAACCTTGACGAGACTCTGACTGTGACTGACCTGACTGTGATTTACTTGACCGAAAAAGCCCGCCTCAGCGCTCGAATAGGTAAGTACCGGTGGTCATTGTTGTTTCGTTTGCACTCCGTATCGGGGTTAAATTTCGTCCGGGACATCCGGGTTCCGTACGAAACAAATTTGGTAGCAGAAGCATATGGTTTGATTGCGATTCACGGCAAAGAAATTGCATTTTTTTGGTAATTTTCTGGCACTTGGTTGAAACACGTGTACGTTTTTGAGGTTAGAATTACGGAACAAAAGTTACAATTTCGATCACTTGTATTGATTATTGATTGCCTGAAAGTGGTTCCCTAGCATATACAAGTAATTCGGCTAGAAATTGTACCGAAATTTCTGTTAGTTAAGTGAATTTTTCTAATAAATTGATTAGCCCCGAGACCCAATAATTTGTGTGAGGAGTATTAGTTAAATTAGGTACATTCTAGCAAACGGACTATATTTGGAGGATGGTTTGTAGCATATAGCTAATTATAATAAACATATTGTTGGATGTATCATACAAATATTGGAGATTTTGGAAATATTGCTCTCGGGTATCAATTGCAACTCATTGTAAAGTACATAATAGTATATTGTGAAACTGTTTCAAACTTGTAATCAAGTTTTTTGAAAGCTTATAGAGATTAATTATATATTTATAGATTAAATATCGAGTGAGATGGCCGGACACAAGGCGGCAATACAGGCGGCACTCCGTTGGTTTGCCTCGGCGGCGGCTTTGGTGGACAGACCGGACCGGGAAGACGCGTTGCTGTCTCGGTACGAGCAGGTGCCGATGCGTGTACAGGAGGTGGAGTCCCGTCTGGGAAAATACCTGGAAGAGATCGGCGAGGAGGAAGGTAAGCCGGCGGAGGCTGATTATGACCAGTGCCTGGATCTAGCGGATAGGATTACCCAGCGGGCTACGGAGCTGCTTAGAGCTCGGACAGCTGCCGCACCCATTGAGGGTAAACCAGTGGGGAGTCCCAATCCGGCACTGGCAGCGCGCTTACCTGCCATCCACATTCCCGTATTCCGGGGGGAACTGGACCAGTGGACCAGCTTCATGGACTTGTTTGACAGCCTGGTACATGCCCGGACTGACCTGCCTGCGTCCTTGAAGCTGGCCCAAATGATGGCTGCGCTCGTGGGTGAACCGCGCGACCTGGTCGCGCACTTGTCGGTCACCGACGACAATTATGAGACCGCGCGCACATTATTAAGGGCTAGGTATCAAAATGTGCGACGGCTAGCGGATTCATACATGGCCAAAATCTGGTCGATTCCCCGCATAGCACAGGTCTCCGGCATCCGAACCCAGATGTTGAACCCGGTCCTCAGCGCAACGAAGGGACTGGAGAAGTTGGGCCTCCCCGTGGACAAGTGGTCCTACATGTTGCTGAGCTTCCTGCTGCACCGGTTGCCGGACGATGTCCGGGCCCGGTTCGAACACCGGTACGGCGGAGATAGCGCTCAGCACCTCCCGGCCTTCACAGACCTTGTGGAGTTTTTAGAGACCGAGTGTCGACGGGCAGACACGTCGGACCTGCACTCTCCTCCGAGACCATCTGGGGTGCCCCGACCTCAGATGAGAATGGATTCTCCGAGGGGACAAGGGGGTAAGTCGGCACAGCGGCCACCCGGTCCGCGGCAGTACAACTTGGCGGTGGCGGAGCCTGACTGTTGCATATTTTGCCACAACCCGGGCCACCAGGTGACCGTATGCAAGCGGTTCATGGAGCAGAGGATACTGGGGCGACGTGGTATCGCGAAGAAGCGACGGTGGTGCTTCATTTGTTTGGGTAAGCACCTTGTTAGGGAATGTCCCCACCCCCAAGCGTGCAGCTGGTGCGGTGAGAAGCACCACCCCATCCTATGTATGGACCGGAATGGGGGCTCACAGCCGGCGCAGGGCTCCTCCGCGCCCCCTGTTCGGAGTCAGTCCCAGACTGGCCAGGGGTGCTCGGACGCGGAGGAGAAGGGCCGTCGTGGTGGCACTTTCCCCCCCCCCCCAGAGTTACGCGGCGGTTGCGCACACGCCCGAGCGCCCTAGGGAGGGCCCTACGGGCGGGTGCCCGCGCTCACCTCCACCTCGTCAGGCGCCGCGATCGTCGCCGCCGCGATTGTCGCCGCCGCGATTGTCGCCGCCGCGATCGTCGCCGCCGCGGTCGGCGCCGCGAATGTCGCCACCGCTTGCGGAGCGACCCCGCCTAGAGGCGAGGCTGCCGGTGTTCGGCCGCCCCCAGGCGTATCGGGTGCCGCAGACGGCACGCACGACTCGGCGGGCGTACGAAGCGGCGTGGGACCCACTCGCGCAGTTTGAGCGCCCCTACCAACCGGACCCGGAGGCCACCCGGCGCTCCGAATAGGGGTACGCCGCCCATGCACCCACCACCGCCAACACCCACAAGACCGTGTTGTTGCCCACGGCCTTGATTTGTGTGTGGGGTCCTGGCGAAGGATCAGTCTGTGCACGTGCTCTCCTGGACACGGGCGCACAAGGCTGCTTGGTATCCAGTCGGTTGGTGCAACGGTTGGGCTTGGATATGACACCCCACCCGGACACTGTGCGTGGTGTAGGTAATGTAGAAGTGTCAAACCTGGCCGGACAGGTTACTTTCACGTTTGGGCAGAGTCCCACTTCCCATGCGAGGATTACAGCTTCCGCATTGGTGCTGGATGAAGTGGTCGGGCGACTCCCCCAAGTGCGGCTGCCGCCGGAGGTGCGCGACTTGACAGCTGGTTTGGATTTGGCTGATGCTGGCTTCGACACCCCTAGCCAGATCGACGTGCTGCTGGGTGCGGACGTCCTAGGGAGGGTCTTGCTCACCAGCAAACGGACCTTACAGCCTGGTGGCCTAGTGGCCTTGGACACCAAGTTTGGACATGCTGTGATGGGTCAGGTGTTGGCAGTTCCTCCGCCTCCTGCTGAGGAGAGCTGCTTGGTTGGAACTGCACTCACAGAAGCCGTGCAACGATTCTGGGAGATTGAAGAACCGCCGATCGCGCCGCGGATTAGTCCGGAGCAACAGGAGTGCGAGTTGTTTTACCAGAATAACACTGGCCGCCTCCGCTCTGGTCGGTTCATAACTCGACTTCCCTTGCTTACTCATCGGCCACCCTTGGGTGCTTCTCGCGCATTGGCTGAGAAGCGGCTGGTCTCGATGGAGCGCCGCATGAGAAGAGACCCGCTCTTCCGGCAGAAGTATGTGGACTTCATGAGGGAGTACGAGGGGTTAGGACATATGTCGGTGTCTAACCTGGACTGGCGTACGGTTGAACACTACTTCCTGCCTCACCACGCCGTCTTGAAGTCCCCGGATTCCAAGATTCGGGTGGTCTTCGATGGCTCCGCGGCCACCTCGACGGGCGTGTCCTTGAACCAGTGTTTGCATGCAGGTCCGAAGCTGCACAAGGACATAACGGACATCCTAACGAACTTTCGGAAGCATCAGGTAGTGTTCGTCGCTGACATCCGGATGATGTTCCGGCAGACTGTGATCCATCCTGAAGACCGTCGGTATCAGCTGATATTGTGGCGCGAGAGCCCTGATGAACCGATGTTGGTGTACGAGCTGAATACGAACACGTACGGCCTGAAGAGCAGCCCGTACATCTCAATTCGTACTTTGATTGAATTGGCGGCCCGAGAGCGACTGAGGTTCCCTCGAGCGTCCGCCATTTTGGAACGGGACCTGTTTGTTGATGACGTGTGCACCGGGGAAAATAGCGTCGAAGAAGCTTTGGTTCCACGGAACGAGTTGGTTGAACTCTTGCGGACTGGTGGCTACGAGTTGCGGAAATGGTTGTCCAACTCACCGGCACTGTTGGCCGGGCTCCCTGAGGAGCACCAGCAAGACCCGCACCTCTTCGAAAACGCCGAGAACCCACACATGTTATCGGTCCTGGGCGTGCAGTATCGACCGGTCCAAGATGTGTTTACCTATCGGGTGGAACTGGATTCCCCGAAGGTCTGGACAAAGCGGCTTGTTGTGTCTACGGTGGCCAGAACGTACGATCCAAACGGATGGATCGCACCGGTCATCTTCACGGCCAAGGCGTTTATGCAGCGCCTGTGGATAGTCCCACTGGGCTGGGATGATCCGCTCTCCGGGGACTTGCTGAGCGATTGGGAGACCTACTTCTCCACGCTCACGGAGATCAATCAGGTCGAACTGCCGCGTAAGCTGTTGCCTGCAGGCAAATGCAGGGCTACCCTTCACGGGTTTTGCGACGCCTCCGAGCGAGGATTTGCAGCTGCCGTCTACTTGAGAACGGTCAGCTCCGCCGGAGCGGTCGACGTACGCTTGGTCATGGCGAAGAGCAAGGTGGCCCCCCTTCGGACGCGTTGGACAATTCCGAAGTTGGAATTGGCGGGTGCCGCTCTTCTTGTGCGCCTGATGAACCATGTGGCCTCCACCCTGAAGGACACCGTGGACCTTGCGGAGGGTGCCTACGCATGGACGGACAGTCAGATTGTTTTGTGCTGGCTGAAGTCGTCAGTCCATAGCTTGGAGGTATTTGTAGCCAACCGTGTCTCGCAGATCCAGAACTCTGAGACTGCATTGGTTTGGAGACACGTGCCTGGTGAAACGAACCCAGCTGACGTGGCATCCAGGGGCTGTTCAGCACCTGAGCTTGTTGCCCACTCACTGTGGTGGAAACCAAATTGGTTATTGGAAAGGGAGACACACTGGCCTGCCAGTTGTGTGCTTGGGACCCCATCCTCTGGTTTGAAGGTCCACCTTGTCGAGACAGCTCCAGCGCCAGACACCGCTTGGTTGCTAGAACGGTATAGCTTCCTCGACAAGCTTGTTGGAGTGACAGCTTGGGTCAAGCGATTCTTACACAACTGTCGCCACCCTGACAACCGGTCACGCGGTAGTGTTCTCACCAGTGAAGAGCGGAGTACCTCCCTACTTCATTGGATTCGGGTTGTACAGAAGGAACACTTTGGGGATGTGTTGAAGACCTTACGGAAAGGGCGACCCAAATTGCAGAAGGCGATAGCTCGCCTCAACCCGTTTGTGGACGAGTCAGGAGTACTCCGGGTTGGAGGACGGCTTCGTAATGCGAATTTGTCGTATTCGGCGCGCCACACCATATTGTTGCCCAAGAAGGGGCACTTGGTGGACTTGTTGGTGACCGATCGCCACCTTAAGAACTCCCATGCCAGCTGCAATGCGCTTCTGGGCATTCTACAGCGGGAGTTTTGGATCTTGAACAGCCGAAGACTCGTGCGGGGCATCGTGTTTCGGTGCTTGCCTTGTTTCAGACTCAAGGCAGCCACGATGCAGCCTCAGATGGGTGACCTACCACCGGACCGGGTCACTGAGGCTAGACCCTACTCCAGGGTTGGAACGGACTTCGCCGGACCCTTCTTGGTGAAAACTTCGCAACTCCGCAACGCGAAGACGGTAAAGGCGTATCTGTGCGTTTTCGTATGTCTGTCCACCAAGGCCGCGCATCTTGAGCTTGTTAGTGATCTTTCGACGGAGGCCTTTATTGCTGCTTTGGATAGGTTTGTCTCACGTAGGGGACTTCCGTCTCTGATCCGGTCAGATTGTGGCACCAACTACAAGGGCGCCGACCGATATTTACAAGATGTTGTAAAATTTTTGTTAGATAATAAGATTGAAATTGAAACAGACCTCTCCCGTCGGGGTATCACCTGGACGTTTGATCCGCCAGGCTGCCCCCACTGGGGTGGAATCTGGGAGGCCTGTGTAAAACAAGCCAAGGCACATATGTACAAGGTTGTTGGTCAAACTATTTTGACCTTTGAGGAGCTAGCGACGTTGTTTTGTAGAATTGAGGCGGTGCTCAATTCCCGTCCGTTGTGTCCGCTCAGCTCCGACCCAAATGACTTGGAGGCGTTGACTCCAGGCCATTTCCTTATTGGTCAGCCACTTGCAGCGTTGCCAGAGCACCCCCTCAGGGAAGTAAAGAGCTCTCGCTTGTCGCGCTACCAAATGCTGCAACAAATGTCTCAGAACTTTTGGGCCAGATGGTCATTGGAATATTTGCATGTCCTGCAGCAGCGCCTCAAGTGGACTGACAAAACCAGTCCCCCCAAGGTTGGTGATTTAGTGCTAGTTAAGGAGGCGAACCTACCGCCACTGCGTTGGCGCCGGGGGCGCATTGTTAACTTGTTTCCTGGTAAAGACCAGACGCCCCGGTTTGCCGAGGTCATGGTGGGGGACTCGGTTCTCAAGCGAGCGGTAGCAACCTTGTCGCGACTTCCATTAGTATAGCGGACCGGCTTAGAGGCCTGTCCGAGGCGGGTGTTTGTTACGTCCCGACGTGAATCGGAACGCGCCCATTTGTCAATGTCAAATAATTATAACCTGAAAACGCAACGCGTTTTTTCCGACTGTCATGTCGCTGACATTACGTTTTCGGAATTCGACCAGGACGCGCTCGGGCGATCGGTTTTCCTGTTTGTGGTCGAAATAGTGGTTTTAGTGTGAATTTGGTGTACATGAACGATTTTGTGTTGTTATAACTTGTGAGGACTGCGTTCGCAACGCGAACCCACATACTTTTGGCGTCCGGACCGGTGTTTTGTTTCGCCGCGTGGCGACCCGGGGCTGGTGCTTCAGCAACGAGTAGCTGAACCTTGACGAGACTCTGACTGTGACTGACCTGACTGTGATTTACTTGACCGAAAAAGCCCGCCTCAGCGCTCGAATAGGTAAGTACCGGTGGTCATTGTTGTTTCGTTTGCACTCCGTATCGGGGTTAAATTTCGTCCGGGACATCCGGGTTCCGTACGAAACAACACCTGAACAAGAATTCGCCACATCGACCGTGCTGAGTGCGTAGTCTATTCAATTGGCACCATTCTCGTCTCGGGGCAGAGAAGCCGTGCGGCCTTTGATTGGGATTGTGGTTGGTGTGCGCGCCCCTAGGCAAGATGAAATTCCATATATCAAATACAGGGTGGGAGGGACTATACCGACATACTCCAGCCATGAAATCCTGGTGGTGTGACGAGTAAATAATGTTATATCAACATGGGTCGAATATTGTCATTATACATTAATAGTCTTATGGAACAAAATAAATCAGTAAATCATCAATCAGCCCCTCGTTATAAACATGTCCTTACTGGAGGAAAAGTTATCAAAAAGAAAAAAAAAGCTAAAATGGAAACGAAAGGTAAATTTTTTGGCCTCGTAGTCGCTTACCATCAAATACTGCGAAGGTTAATTGCTGTTTAGTTAAAGGATTTTAAACAAATAGTAAAACGATCTTAGTCACATTTATTAGGGCTTGTTACACACTTGGGAGTATTCATTTAAAAAATAATGAATATCTCTGAAAGTAAGCGTTTTTCGACTACACATCACATAACTTTTTTTACTCCTAATAGTTGTTAGAATCTATAGTTAAAGTTTGTCGGGTTACTCGTACCCACGGTGTATATGACACTATGTTTTCAGGAAAGTCTATGGTACAGTGCTACCCAGTATATACGTCCTTACACTTGTTTATTTCTCTGGGTCAGTGGTGCATGAACCACGGACCACACGAGGGTCCACGATTGGCCCGCGTGCGTTATTTATTACATTATTAGGCTCGGTGGCACGTAGGGTTTCTTGGAAATTGGCCTCGGAATAATGGAGAAAAGGATCCGTACATTAAAGATAGTGAAATATATACATGTATAGAGTCTGTGCGGAAAGAGAATAGGCGTGGCGAAAAACGGAACTAACCTAAACAGTATGGCATTTTTTTTTGCAAATACGGTAGAAAAGCATTACAGCCCCCCCCCCCCCCATCTAAATCCTATTCTCTTTCCGCACAGACTCTACCCCTTTTTAAACCGCGTTTATTTGCCTTGACAATACATTTCAATACGATACAATTGGGTACTTGACTGGAAACGTGTAGAAGGCTTCGCCTCGGGCTTCTAACAAACACTCGTTTGTAATACCTTCCTTACCGCCCTAGATACACATTGTACTAAAATTTAAGACTACATTTTTTAGATGTAAAGGGTCTTTAGGCGTCAAAACAAGACAAAAAAATAACAGAACATACCGAAATAGACTAGGTAGATAAGTAAATAGGTCAAATATCATTATGACAAATAGAGAACCCCGGTAACAAAACAATTCAATCCCATAACGTCTGATTGAAGAGCCATAATCAATATTTCCAATAAGCTACTTAGATACACTCAACGAAATAAACTTCAAATTCAATTTAGCACTGACAAGGCATTTTCATCAGTAGCATCAGCGCTTTCAAATAATTCAACCCCCTGTGATATGTGTATGCATGTTTCTTCCAAAACAACAACCCTGTACCACGATATCCACATCCATTAAATTACAACATTCATTCCTGCTCAACTACAACCAAAACACAACAGTTGTTTAATAAAGCAGTAGCACTGTCGAAACCATTCCAAATTTCAATTGTTTCGGATGTTTTTGCAAATACAGTGGTAGAGGTAGGTTTCTTCGTTTCGTACGTTATTCGTAACGCGAGTACAAAATTAAGTTCAGAAATATTATTTATTCAGGGATATTGTTCCTTGTAACGTTTCTACGTATTTCGTTTCTAGGCCATTGTTACTGGGGAGCTTACGTTATGTTAAGCCTATTATGGGGAAACTATCTATTTTATTTTATTGGAGTTTTGTACACTGATGGTAAATAAGGGGTTTGATATATTGGAAAATAAGGTCAAAATTAATAAGTTTATTTTAATGCACTTTAGGCACTAAGCCTTTCAAACAAAATGGTACAGAGGGCGCTAGTATCATCTCGATACGAATGCATTCAAAAGTTACTTGCGGTGCTGACAGAGGCTAATTGGAGAAATTGGATAACTCGCTGTCCCGGAATGACAGAGTTGCGGGTTCAAATACGGCATTAGCTGTAGTCGATCGTATTTGATTTTTCAATGTATTTGCTCAATGTATCTATAGTTAAGTTTATTTTAGTTTACGGCTCTCCGAGTGCATAAGCTGTAGGGTACATGCAGGAACTATAACTGGTATGTATGTATGTATGTAAACTCTTTATTGCACATAAAATTATACAAAAGCAATACAGAAATCAATGGTTATGTACAAAGGCTAACTTATCCCTGTAAGGGATCTCTTCCAGCTAACCCTTGAGCAAATGAGAAAGAACAACCAACATCGAAGAAGATAGACAAACTAACAAAATTAACTGGTAGTACTAAATCGGCAAAAGAGACACTATGCGGATAGTAAAGGCAACTTATCAGGACTGAAAAAAATACTGAATATAAACGTCAATGTCATGTACTCCTACGAACTATGCCGTGGTGAAAGTATATGTTACTAACACTACTAACTTTTTTATGCCACACCTGGCTATAAAGTGGAATTTTCCGCACGCTACGCGTACGGAAAAAGCCGCTTTCTGGCCAAGTTTAGACATAAAATGATGTACACAACACGGGAGGTAATAAAGAAAGCCCTCGATCGCATATTTACGTCCCTCGCTTGCAGCTCGGGCCGCAAACTTCTGCGATCTCGGCCTTTTTTTGTATTCCCACCCTAGTTGTGTAATGTACTATTGTTGTGGAAGAACTGCGTTGCGAGACTTGCATCTTTTTAGCATATAATGTTTTTGATGGGATACCTTTTGTCGGAAGAAAAATGACTGCTATTATACTGCGCTCTACGTTTTACTATAAACGGCGGCTGACCAATCAGCGTCCGAGACTGCAAAAGGGTACGTTACCTGATGGGTATCCGGCTAGTAAAAGCCGTAAAACCTTGCCTGAGGGTTGGGTATCTTCATTCGGTACATCACGGACTTTTGAAGGAAAAACCGGATAAGTGCGAGTCGGACACAAAACTTCACAATATCAAAAAATCTATACATTTTATTAGAAGAGAAAAGTTGAAAAATGACATTGACGTATACAAAGGACAGGGCTAAGCGAGCGCGCAGACGGTTCCAATGCTTTGGCGGTAAAATACCGCCAAATCAGTCCCAGCCGGCAGTGCGACACCCGGCGCGTGCACTGCGCAGCTGGTCTTTATTGCATTCTTTGTTACGGGGAAAATAGTTCCGAACTGTTCGGATGGGCCTATCCTTACTTTTGAAATCATTGAAAAATTATATGGCTCAGACAGGATTCAATTTTTCTCTTCTAATCTAATAAAATATCTAGAATTCGTTGGCAGTTGTTAATGCTGTAATAATAAATCATCAAGAAATCTGTAAAAAACAACCGATACTGAAAACAATATGTACATGTCGCCGCCAACTAGCTTAATTAGCTATTTGTTTAGCTGCCTAGCCTTTTCATTAAACACACTCCTTATTTTAGGTTAGGTTTGTTAGTCAGCTTGTGTGTGTCCCTCAGAGCAGAAATAGCAGCGAAGGGGCTTTTATTTCTGCTCTGAGGGATATATCACCGGATCCGGTAAAGCAAAATAAATCAATACTATTTGTTTCCTACGATTATTCTTTTGGACTAAATAATTATTGATTTATTTAGCAATAAGAAAATATCTAGAATCATATTATTATAGCCAAAAACAATATCTATTTGTGACTGCATTGAATATTCATTTTTACCACGAATATTTATTATAAATTGCAAACTAAACTACAAGAATACACATTTAAAATTAAATATACTAAAAACTAAATTAAAATTAAATAAGTTAAAACTAAAATAAATCTAAAAACGGCCCCTGCGGCATGGTGCCGAAGATGCTGGCAGCATTTCCTCGCTGTATTGAATTAGTTACTTAGTTAATTGTAGAATTTCATTAATTGATACTCGAAACTCTTGAAACAAAGTTTACGCTACAGTCATAGAAATACTTGAAATGTGATTGGGATATTTGAAAAGCCTATATTTTACTTTATATGAAAGTTTTTAATGCGGGTAAATTACACCACAGTTCTATGTTACATATATAGATACAAGAAATCAAAGTACACAGAAAAATTTAATGGCACTCACCTGTGTACTGTACAGACCGGGAATCGAAACCGGTACCTCTGGATTCCCGGCCGGTGGGGCTTGGGTTTTCTGGGTGTTACGGTGGACGAATGGTTGAGTCGCTGTCGCTGGGCCGGAAATCCAGAGGTACCGGGTTCGATTCCCGGTCTGTTCACAGGTGAGCGACATTTAATTTTTCTATGTACTTTGATTTCTTGTATCTATATATGTAACATAGAAATGAGATTTTAATCTCAAAATATAGAGCTCGCAATAAACTATAACTTACCACTTGATTACAGGTGAATATCTTAAAATAATATATAATATATTTTTCACTTTTAAAAAGATGGTTGCCATGGTTAGTTGTTCCCGATGACTAACTTTCAAAGCGCTATAACTCAAAAAGTCACTTAGGTGACTGACTAGACATGTTTTTTCCGTGTACCCTTCAAATAATCATTGATTTATTTAACAATAAGAAAATATCTAAAATCATATTATTATAGCCAAAAACAATATCTATTTGTGACTGCATTAAACTAGTTACTTAGTTAATTGTAGAATTTCATTAATTGATACTTGAAACCCTCGAAACAAAGTTAACTTTTGTCTAGAGCTACAGTCATAGAAATATACTTGAAATGTGATTGGGATATTTGGAAAGCCTAAATTTTGTTTACTTGTTGAAACAAAGTGATCATTATTTTGAAATAATAAGTAAAGTAATAAACTGTTTCTGCTTCAGCTTAGGCAAAAATGCTTTCAATGGGGATGTTGACTAATGGGCATTTCTCCAGAAATATGTCTGCGGTCACCTCATTCATCTGGCCCTTTTTCATACTAAATATATGGAGACAGATGAATGAGTCGCAGACATATTTCTGGAGAAATGCCCTAATGTTGAATTTTACAACATAATATAGTCACATGGATTGGAAAATATATTTTTATACATTTTTGGTTTATTTCTTCTGTGTTATGATAATTAAGTAAAGTTATGAGACCACAATGTTTTAAAAAAAATACGATATTTTTTTACCAAAAATATACGATATTTTTTTATCAAAAAAAATACGATTATTTAAATAACACTGAAAAATAAATGTATGTCAACTATGTGCTTAAACGCACTTGTTCGTGCTCAAAATGGCAAAATGCAATTTTTTTCATACATGCAGAGATCGGACAAATTTGCGTCATCGCTCGTAAATACTGATTATTTTCTTTAATAAATGTACATTGTAACAAACCTGTGTATTTTTCGACTATCAAAATTAAATCTCAGGTAAGAAATTAATTAAATTATTAAAATTTGATTATATTTTTGAGTCATGTCTACATTTTTTAGGAGCGATGAAGCAAATTTGTCCGATCTCTGTACATGAGAAACAAAATTTAGGACACGACTATTGTTCGGCCGGTGGGTGTTTATTTTTTCTCCTCTACACATCCCAAGTAAGAGTCCGAGACCAAGAAATGCAGCCTTAATCAATGTATTTAGTCTGAAAGAATAACCGTAGGAAACAAATAGTGCCCATTAATTTATTTAGCTTCACCGGATTCGGTCCCGGCCGGATTGGCTATAAAATCCGGCCGGATCCAGCCGAAAATCAGTCCGATTTGCAATCCCTAGTATTTGCAGTCAGGAGTGACTCACTCCGCGATTTCGCCGCGCGGCTACTAGCACCAAATTTTTCCCCGCGGAAGTGCTTAACCAGTGACCAGAAAGAGCAAGCGGTTTGCGATAGAAAGTGATGATCGGATCCGGTGCGTTCCGTCCGGTGGTCGGAGCTGAACGTCAATTTTGTTAGAGATAGACTTCTGTACGTAAAATTATTACTTATTCTGTAGCAAAGTTTCATAAGAGGGTCAAATGCAGAAAAAAATGTACCTTTTACTTTTTGTCTGACCATGTTTTTGTATGGAAAAGTTGGGCCATTTTGGGCCACTTTTATTATTTCATAAATGAAAAGTGCTCATGATTCTGAGTAAAATGGTATAAGACACACCATGATCAGACAAAAAAAGTAAAAGGTACATTTTTTCAGTAATTGACCCAAGAATCAGTTCGGTACAAGTAGTTGAAAAACCTGTCGCAAGGTTGTTTGAAACAAATTTATTCGAGGTCAGGCTAAAGTGTATAGAAGTAAAATAAATGTTCCGAAAGTTTTTAGCACCAAAACGTTTTTCCGTAAGTAGCCTGCTAGTAAGTGGTACTTTATTTTTGTAAAATTCTTAAATTTCATGAAAAACTTTTGCCAACAAAAGTAGGTAAGTAAGTAAATTAGTAAAATTCATGACTTGCTCCAATGTACAGCTTTTACTTACTGCTATTGCTATTAAAATGCTCTAGCACAACACAAATGTGTGCTAGAGATGTGTGATATTGAATACAATGTAATTGTTTGAGTTTTTTTTTTTCTTGTTTCTTGTGGCAATAAATCATTTTATCATTATCATTATCATTAGAGTACCTAGCACCGATAAAGTATTGAAGTAATTGTCACAATGAATAAAAATAATATATTTATTTATGCCGTGATATTATGTTCATTTACACATCTACAGAAAACATTACGAATAAAAATTGAAATTCATTTCATTTATTGTGATATAATTTAATAGTGTAGTATCTGTAATTATTTAAAAACAATAATATTGTAATGGGTTTATACCTGAATAAATAGTCATTTTTTTATTTTTTTTATTTTAAAAACTTTATAGCATGAATAAATTTAAAGCAGCCAAAACGTTTCAAAACAGCCCTCAATACCTTTGTATTGTATATTTGTGACTATAACTACTTACTAAAGTAAAATAGATAAAAATACCTCATGGAATAAATCGTTCTAACCTATTCGTTTCCAATAATTTCAAATTGGAATAAGTACCTATTTTAGCAGCGCTGCAGTTCGGTTACGCTCATCGGGTAAATAAAATTCTGTATTTAAAAGTAAAATGCTGATGCGTTCATTTTCGAAATTTTGAACGTTCGTTCCCAGCTTCTATCGGTTTTCGATCAGTAATTCAGTTTCAGTACGCCGACCGGCGTGGCACCGTACGCACGGCTCGCAACGCGTCGAATTAAAAAAAAACGTTACGCGCGAACATACGAAGTGGTGACAGTGAATTTAAAACTAATTGACTAAAACATTAAAATGGATAACTTTGAAAAATTATAACAAAATTAAGGATTATATCGATCGAATTAACAAGGTTACCCATTAAAATTTTCAAATAAATCAAAGTGTTAACTTGACACGAGTGATTGATTGTTGTGGTTTTTCGGTTTCGGTGTTTAAATACGGCTATAAATTCCAGTTGCCATGCGAAATGTTTTTATAAAAAAATTGTATAAAGTATCTAGACGTTTTTAATTGTGGTTTTGTGAGAAAGTGGTTTAAATGTGTCATAAAGATAGTAAGGGGTGGTGTGCACCACTTTTGATTTTGGTGACTTTAGCGACCAGGATATTGGGATATGTGGAGACCGAGGATTTTATCAGCGACCTTGACAAACCAGGTCAGTGAAAATTGTGTTCTAATAACTTTAGCTTTAGGTACAAAATCGTGTGCCTTTTAAAGGTTTATTATTTCAAATTTACCTACTAATTAAGGAGGACTATTCATATCGAGTAATTAATATTTTGCTATTAAGTGCAGGTGTGAATAGATTTGGGTTTTCTCTCAATTTGAGAGCTTAATTTTGTTAATTGGTAATTAGTACCCTGAGCCAATCATAGTAAGGGATAAGTTATTATGACATATCGTCGGCCGTAGGCTGAATTAAGGTAAGGGACAAAACGCACAAAATGAGTTGAATATACAGTTTTGTTCAGAATTTTACGCTCTTTCGAATGATATTTATGAAAAAATTCTAGCTTGAAAAAAATGACCCTTACACTACTGATTTTCTTGGGTCCAAAATCGAATCTGTCCCACAAAAACAATGTATCTGAAAAAAATTATAATATAGTAACCTAAAATGGTGTAATTGCTGCCACCAAACCACTTTGAATAAAGTAAAGGTCTTCGCAATCAAGGAATTACCCTTACATGGTATATTTTTGAAGAAAACTTTATGACACTAGCTTTACCCTAATGCCTTTTTCGTCTCATAAGTCAATAATACCCATACCTTAAAATGTGTGCACGAGTTTTGAAATAAATAATCCTTACCCCATTTTACATTATTATATTTTGAACAGTGTGTCCCTTACACTAATTTGATTCGATTTATATTTAGATTCCGTGCACATTTGCCATCCCTTTTTATCCTACATTGTCGCTCTGTGTGCGAAAGAGAGGACGCTACAGTTGCGTGCGGGCATCTAAAAAAAATCTGTCGTTTGGTTGGGATTTTGTTCGTGATTTTGACAATTATTCCCTAAGTGATAAATATGGACAAACAAAAAAATTTTAACGGGCTGCTCCGACGCAGACAGCAATTACTACACTTAGTAAATAACATACTAAAAAAAGATTTGTAACTGTAATTTCGAATCCAGCGTTATTTAAAATGTATTATGTAACAATACTAACTTAAACTTATTATTTAACGCGAAAAATATATATAAAATATATATTTACACGCGGAATTGTGAATAAAAAAGTGAAAATGAGCAAAGTGGATCATGTGTCACGATTCAAAAGCCATCTCATCATCATTTCAACTCGTAGACATCTACAGCAAAGCAGGGGTCTCCCCTAAAGACTTTTACAACAAATAGTCATAGGCTTTTGTCCCTATCGACTCCCGGCGATCAGGCCATCAGACCATCTTTCTGGCCCGTCAGACCCACACCGCGTCTTCCAGTTTGTGGTCTCCATTCATAAACCTTTATACCCCATCGGCCATCGGTTGAAGTGGCAATGAGTTTTGGGTGTATAGTTCGAAAACCAAAAAGCCAGAAAAATGCTTTGATAAAAAACTCGATGTCTCTAAGTATTTCCTAATTTCTGAGGAGGAGGAGGTTTAGCCTTTAGTGAGAGGTCACGTCACGATTCTATTTTGTACATCATCACTGCCAAAGACCTTGTTGCGGTATTTAGAGAATTGCTAAGATTAACTTACCTAAATTCTCCAGACGATATCCAAACAGTTAGATTTTGCGATTAACCTAAGGTTGGATATTAGGTTTTAAAAAATAAGCTTCTTTTTGCACTTACTGAAGGTTTATCGTTCTAGAGTTAGTGACCAACGTCAAGGTACCCTACGGTACTCAGACCTGTGGCAGTATCTCTGGACTAAAGTGCTCAGGAGCTCAGTTAATTTAAATTAATATCCAAATACCGAGAAAAAGCTCGATCAAAAGTACATGTCCAATTCCAATTCACCTTCAGAAAGGTGTAAGAAGACGTCATTTCCCTGAAACTATTTACCGTAGTGTCGGAGGAATTCTCCAAGCATTTAGACTGGGATCGTTCATTCCAGTTTCTTTAGATTTAACTTCGAAAAAGAGTTTATTCGAAGCAGTCAACTTGCCATCGCCGTCGAAATCCCGCAGCGTCTCCAGAGTAAAGCACGGATTTCACTGGTAGGGTCAAAGTAGCAACGTCCTACAGAGAAAGCAATGCTCAGAATGTTTTTACGTGATCGAATCAGAAATTAGAAAACCCATAGAAGAAGCCAGTTCCTATGGCTTTCAGAGTAAATAAGATGAGGTGGCAAATAGCTTAAAGAAATGATGGCCGATGAGATGGAAAAGTTCTCAAATGGAGATCATGAACCTGAAGACGTAGCGTGGGTCTGCCCCCATACCAGAAAATCTATAACAGGTACCTAAAGCACGAGACTGTTCGTTGCAGAATTTTTGATGGTAGACCTATACGAATTAATGAATGTCTCCGTATATGTTACTCAATTAGCCTTTCTCATGTTTTGTACTTCTAAAATCTTGCACGAGGATCACAAGAAAACATTATCCCAAAAATAAATAAGATAAAACGTCATTTTGACCAAATATTTTTCTATAAACTGACAGAACAAAGCGTTAAATAGCGTTAGATTTCTTTATTAATACGAAAATGAGCTTCAACAATAAAATCTTATTCAAGCCGACTTTACGCCGATCGGATGACCTGCGGCGGCCGCGTAGCTAAAAATGCGGCGGCGGCGCGGCGCACACGTCTAGTTGAAATCAACTTTTACAGTTTGTAAGGGACACACAAAAAATACACACACAGTTCAATACATTTTCATAGCTGTTACATGAATGTTTATAACTATTTCCAATCTAAAAATACGTCTTACGTCAAAAGTTGTACTTAATTCTTTTTCAACGATCCCTTTACTCTATTTTTCTTCCATACATTATTTCAACGAATTCCTTACGCTATTTTTTTTATCAATATATTGGAGACAACCTATAGGCCAATTTACGGTAAGAGACGAGACTACAAAGTACTTGGTAATCTTGGTATGTAAAGGACATTACGAACGAAATACGTTAGTGTAAGGGACGTCTATTTTCTATAATAACTAAATTATTTAAATAAACACTGCACAGGGAGATAGAACACTTAAATATAAGATTACGTGTGAAATCAAACCCAAAAAAGGTTAATTACAATAAAAGTTATGTACGATTTAGTCCGAAAAAAAACTTTGTCGGCCTCTCCTGAAAAATCGTATTTTGTCCCTTACCTTAATTCAGCATACGGCCGACGATATGTACATTTAAAAGGGAAGGTTTTGTGATGATTTTAATAAAAAAAAAATCAAAATATGGCACGGCTAACTTTGTAAGATTTGGTAATGTTTTAGAAGGATGAATCAAATGATTTTGTTGGGTGTGTAATGATCGATATAAAAATATTTAATATATTTTCTATCGATATATCAACATTTGATATAATTTCAAAGGGTATAATCACTCATTGTGTATAATAAACGTTTGGTATAATTTTAAAATATATACATTTATTTCGTATATTTAACGTTCGGTATAACGCTTATTTCTTATAACGATTATATGGTATAACGCTCATTTTATATACAAATCATAATATATAAGAACCAAGAGGTATAATAGGTATATAAATCTTTATTACCATTTATATATTTGAAATTGTAACGCCTGTGACCTAAACCTAACCTAACCTACTTTTTTATAGCAGTTCGTTTTTGTTGGGGGACGCAGTTCGAACCCTAACCTAACCTAACCTAATTGAACTTATGGTTTGAGTTTTTTTTAATGCGGGGGGCTTCGCCCCCCGAGCCCCCCTTTTTCTTCTGTGCCCTTATAATTTACTAACCTAACCTACTTTTTGATAGCAGTTCGTTTTTGTTGGGGGACGCAGTTCAAACCTAACCTAACCTACTTTTTGATAGCCATTCGGTTTGGTAGGGGGACGCAGTTCCAACCTAACCTACTTTTTGATAGCAGTTCGTTTTGGTAGGGGGACGAAGTTCAAACCTAACCTAACCTACTTTTTGATACCCATCAAATATGTAGGGGGACGCAGTTCAAACCTAACCTAACCTACTTTTTGATAGCAGTTCGTTTTTGTTGGGGGACGCAGTTCGAACCCTAACCTAACCTAACCTAACCTAATTGAACTTATGGTTTGAGTTTTTTTTAATGCGGGGGGCTTCGCCCCCCGAGCCCCCCTTGTGGGGGGCTTCGCCCCCCCGTCCCCCCTTTTTCTTCTGTGCCCTTATAATTTACTAACCTAACCTACTTTTTGATAGCAGTTCGTTTTTGTTGGGGGACGCAGTTCAAACCTAACCTAACCTACTTTTTGATAGCCATTCGTTTTGGTAGGGGGACGCAGTTCTAACCTAACCTACTTTTTGATAGCAGTTCGTTTTTGTTGGGAGACGCAGTTCAAACCTAACCTAACCTACTTTTTGATACATTATATCAATAATGGTTATGCCAATTGTATTTTATATGAAAATAACGTTATACCATAAGTTCATTATAGGAAATAAGCATTATACTTAAAGAATGCTATATTAAATGTTATTCTATCAAATGATCATTATAAGAAATAATAATTATGTCATATGTAAATATATTAAGTGTTGTTATATGATTTAATAATTATATCAAATGAGCGTTATTGCGACTAATATTATACCAAAAATTTTTATAGCCATCGTTACGCACCCGATTTTGTTTATTACCTTAAGTTGTTTATCGTACGAATTTTTTAAATAATACCTACTTTGCAGAAATGAAAATGACGTAGGTAAAAGTGTTTTAACACTAAAAATAGTACATTACATAACTAGGGTGGTAATACAAAAAAAGGCCGAAATCGCAGAAGTTTGCGGCCCGAGCTCCAAGCGAGGGACGCAAATATGCGATCGAGGGCTTTCTTTATTACCTCCCGTGTTGTGTACATCATTTTATGTCGGTGTGGCATAAAAATATTTACACATTTTTTTTTCTTTTTAAAATAAAATTCTTAACAAGGATTCGTGTGAGTTAAGGTATAGTTTTTCTAAAAAAATATTATTAAACATATGCAAAAATGGTTTAAGCTTTTTGAATATTGGCAGTAATAGCAGGTATATCTGCTCACACTTATGAGCAAAAAACACCTGCAGAATAAAAATAAAAAAATGCAACTAAGTTTTACCTCTATATGCATTTTTACCATCCAGTCTCACTCTAAGTGAAATTTGCAAATAATACTCCTACGTCAGAGAAACCTCAAGCAAAAATAAATCAAAAATATTCATGTAAGTATTATCTGCTGCCGAGTGTACTAAAGTTGGTTCAGTTTTAATTTAGAAGTTATAAATTAAGTCGGTTCGCTTCGGAACTTTACAAGTATTACCATATTTAGATGTACCTACATGGAAGTTCCTAATAAGATTTTGCGAAGAAATGAGGAATTAAAATACAAACACTTCATGTCATAAAACAGGCTGTTTGTTTATAAGGGAACCCAATTAATAAACCTCCGCTATCCGTCTGTCACAAGGCTGTATCTTTTGAACCGTAATAGATAGACTAGAAATTTTCTTAAAATGTCTATTTCTGATGCCGCTGTAGAAAAATAATAAAATTAAAAGGGGGTATTACTTGTGTGGATCAATACCCGGATTTCGGTAGGTATTAACCACACAAAAATTTGCATGCCACGGCGTGAAAAAAAATCAAAAATAATACCGGTATGGCATGCCTTAGTTCCCACACAATAATAGTACATTACACAACTAGGGTGGTAAAACAAAGAAAAGCCGAGGTCGTAGATGTTTGCGGCCCGAGCTGCAAGCGAGGGACGTAAATATGCGATCGAGGGCTTTTTTGTTACCTGACGAAATCTTACTGACGGTAAATCGGAACAATATGACCAGTAGGAAAATAAAACATACGGTCTGCATGAGAACTGAATTCAATATGATAGATTTTTAAAGCTTTATGGACTTGTAAAGAAGAACAAATAAATAATCATAAAGGAATCAAATAAAAATAAAGTATTTCAGTCCATTTACTATCGTTTTTAACAAGTCGGTTAAAATAAAAACTGGTGCCTAGACACGATAACCGGTTTTTAATCGATGACAATAACCGGTGGTTAACCAGTTAATCCCTACTAATAAGCAACATCCATAAAGACTATTCACGAGTCTACGCGGACGATGTCGCGGGAAATAGGTAGGAACAAAAATATATAAGTTATAGATTTTCTCAACAACTCCAATAAACCCTAAAATATCACTAAAAAGCAAACTGAAATTTGCTTAGTAACGACAAAAAGAAATCCCAAGCACATAGATATTATGTATGATTCGCGAATCGAATCAAGCATCCTTCGTTAGATACTTCAAATAAGGACTCTTTTGCTATTCTAATGTCAACTTTGTTCAATAAGCCAAAGGGTCTAAAATCGGGGATCCTTAGTTTTTGCTTTGTTGCTACTAAGCTGGGGAAATAAAGAGATATTGAAAATAGCTCTCTCCTTAAAAAAATATTATATAATGGGGTGAATTTTCGGCCGCAACATTTGGTATGCCATATGCCATAGGTACATTTCGTTTGGCATACAAATGTCGCGGCCGAAAATCCACCCATTTGCCATTATTAAAGTAATGTTCAGTATATCTTTATTTTCTTAAGTTAAGTTTTTTACAATATATATATAAAGTAAAATACAAAACATAAACACATTATAAAAAACCTAACCTAGTGTGCCGCCGGCAGCGGGGCGGGGCCCAAGCTACCGGTGGTTAGGGCTCCAGAGAGAGGAACCTCCTGACGATGCGCGCCGTGTCCAGAAGTACCGTCTTTTGTATCTGACCCTTGATCCAGCCATCTAGCGAGTCTCTTGATGGTGATCGAGACTTTTCGCTATAAGCCCGTTCGCCGAAACGACTATCGGAACAATGATCGTCGAATCAACATCCCACATGGCGGTAACCTCGTGAGCCAAGTCAAGGTACTTGCTGAGCTTGTCCTTCTCGGCCTTCACGAGGTTCTCGTCATGGGGGATGGTGATGTCGACGAGCACTGCACGGCGCTTGGATCGATCTATCAGCACGATATCAGGCTTATTGGCTACAATAGTCCTGTCCGTGATGATAGATCGTAATGTTATTATTAGTTTAAGTAGTAAGGGTCGGTAACGCGCACGTAATGCCCCTGGTGTTGCAAGCGTCCATAGGCTGCGGTGCGGTGCGACTGCTTACCATCAGGCAGGCCGTACGCTTGTTTGCCAAATTGCCACCCTAGTTGTATAAAAAACAACTTAGATTTGGGTATTTTTGTGTACTGTAAGTCTAGAATAGAATTGGCTAGAGAGTTGATTACTATAATATAGTAGTACAGTGTCAAGAAAAATACTCTATCATAATAATTATGATAGAGTATTTTTAACTGACTTCATAAAAATAAGGAGATTCTCTAGTCGATTGTTTTTTACCTTAGGAGTCCTTCCCAATTTAAGAATTGATTGTTTGTATTGGGAATATATACAGATATGGTTTTTTTTATTGGATAGATATTGATCATAAATATTTTTTTCGAATTCCAGTTCTAAATTTGGGATTCTATGATTTTTTTTAGGATTTTAGGGCTTTATGATTTATTGTTTAGCACGCAAGCAAGCAAAGAGATGACGCAAAATTCTTTAATAATTTAAACACTAATGTGTTTTAAATTGGTCTGTTTTACAAAATAAAACATAGTGTTTTTTTTAGCGATGCCAATTACAGTATGCCTATGTTTAGGTAAACAAGTATTATTACGTTAGTTTCTATAAAATACTCTGACTTAAAAACGAACCTGACTTAAAAATGAAGTTTTTCGATTTGGTTTCACAAATGCACAAGTTGACCGACTTCATACTTCAGTGGAAGTTTAATAAGGTTTTAAAAAATGTGTCCATTCGGATATAGTTCTCCAAGTTTGCTGGTAGGATTGCTGCTGTGAATGGTGTGCGCTAATAAGTTTGCCAAGTGCTTTTCGTGTGTAGTACACTTTGTGGTTGAATGGACCAAAATTCTTTTTGATGCTTATTATAACGTCCCTTTTACATTTTAACGCACAATTTCTTACCCGTTAGTATAATATCCAAAAACATATTATTTTGTAATTCAGAATAGCATACGCTCAACCTGAATGATAACTTTTGTCGGAATATGTGGGCTATGAATGTAAAAAACATGTTTTCTCTTTTGGTGAGTGTATACCTACTTCACTTTCCGAAAATCGTTTTTTCCTAATGTCGATTAATACCAGTCGCATATTTTACCACTTTTTTTTCACAATAGCTTTATTTTCCAAAGGCATTTCTAACCATATATGTATTTATTTTTCAATAGGTTTTATTCCTGACGGATTTTCTAACCAGTCGATCGATTCCGGAAAAAATAAAAAGTGGTTAATTATGAACCACTTTTAATTTTTTCCGGAATCGATCTTTTTTGTCGCATATTTTGCTAATCTGCTTTGTCACTATTTTGTAAAAAAACAAGTAAACAGTACATTTAAGTTAGTAATAAGAAGATTTTTCCATATCGTATACCTACATAATAGTCTCGACACATTGCCGACCGCGCTATCGGTATTGTATAGAATACATAGGTAGGTATGAAGTATTTATAAAATGAATAATATTTTATGCATTACCTAAACGTGTATAGGGAACGTGCACGAAGAAGGTGCTGCCAACTGGTGCCGCCAATCTAAATCATCTATCCTCTCATGCTGGGGCCACATTGACGAAAACGGTGACGAACCAAGTCGTCAGTCCCGGTCCCAACGAGGTGCTTCGTCCGCTTCTCTTATAAATCCCTTCGACCCAAAATAATGACAAATTAAGCAGATTAGCAAAATATGCGACAAAGAAGATCCACGCCTCATAAAAATCGATTCCGGAAAAAATAAAAAGTGGTAAATTATGAGACTGGTTAGAAAACCCGTCAGGAATAAAACCTATTGAAAAATAAATATACTAGAAATTTATAGGAATGGTTAGAAATGCCTTTGGAAAATAAAGCTATTGAGAAAAAAAAGTGGTAAAATATGCGACTGGTATTAATCGCCATTAGGAATAAAACGATTTTCGCAAAGTGAAGTATACACTTAAAAATATAATGAGACATCTGCAAATTTGTAAAAGTGTCCGTACATTTTCAGTCTTAAAGTTAGGCGCTAAAACGAATTTTGGCTCATAAGGCTGAAGGTTAGCAGTCCGCTTCTTGAATGTTATGGCAAGGGCCAAGCGTCAATCTGAACAGTTGCTCAACGGTCTTAATCCCTGTCCTGTCCACTTCCTGATATTAGGTACGGAGCCAAGACATCTTGCGTCTATCAAAAACTTCCACTTTTTACAGAGCTCTGCTGTCATGGTTCACGCTTCACATCCATGCATAACATTACAATAGAGGGAACGTGCACGACGAAGGTGCTGCCCACTGGTGCCGCCAATCTAAATCAAGTACCCTCTCATGCTGGGGCAACATTGACGGAAACGCCGTAATTTGCGATGAAGGACGATTAACGTCCGTGTAGCTACGACTTGCTATATTTGACATTGACGCTTACATATTGACATTGACAGCTTGATTTGACAGGGGTGATAGTTTCCTTTATTGTCCGCCCGTGTCTCTTTTGTCGTTTAGTGCTGCCACCTATAGTTCGTGCACGTTCCCTATAGGCGAGATCACAGAGACATGGGTTATTCCTCAGAAATATGTCTGCGACTTACTCCTCTGTCTCCATACATTTAGTATGAAAAAGGGCCAGAGGAATAAAGTGACCGCAGACATATTTCTGAAGAATAACCCACATATCGAGATAGAAGAAAATAGTTCGACGATTTGTAAGGCAACCAAGCGTGTGACGTTTTTCGCTTGGCGTTTGACGCCAAAAGTGTAATTTTGTGATAGAAAACACACATTTTCGTCAACCAACAGTCGACGTTTCGACAGTCAACAATCGCCTTTTCCAGATCCGCGATGTACCCAATGCTACTCACCAAGGACCATTAAAACAAGGGGACTGCCATTCTCCATACAAAAAGCTGTTCCCCGAATTTACAACGCCATCTATGTATAAGCTTGGTAAAAATTATTTACAATTATTCAACTTTGCAAACGTGACACAGTATTTAAATGTTAGAATTTATTTATTATTAGCTGTTTACGAACTAATTGTTACTATACTATGTTTCTTTGTTCAATTATAACATCGTTAAATGTTTAGTTTTTTTAGCGCCATCTAGTTTTTGCCCGGAAATCCCGGGTTACAATCCAAAGTATGGAGAACGACAGTTCTCTTGTTTTAATGGTCCTTGCTACTCACCCAACTTTACTCGCTTACTCGCCAGTAGTGGGACCAGTGCCTAAGATCACGAGACGCTCGTTACTGATCGATCTCCTCATGAGTTGTAAAGTTTCTGGGTGAGTTGGGAAATTACGTGGTAGAACACATTGTTAGCTGTTTCGCAAGGTAACCTAAATAGTAATTAATCGATTTATCCGTAAACGCCACTTCTGTAGTGAAAATCAGAAATTCGCAGTCAGTCGCAATATGCGTTCGAGGGCTTTCTTTATTACCCCAGTTTTGTGTACATAATTTCATGTCTACACTTGGCCAGAAAGCGGCTTTTTCCGTAAGCGTAGCGTGCGGTAAAAACCACTTTATGGCCAGGTGAGGTATAAAATATTTCTTTCTTACTTCTTTTTTTTTAAAAAAGAGACGCGACGGCCAAATACGTTGCATAAATAGAAAGACAAACAGAATAATAAATCTACGAACGGCAAGTTTGGCGCCGTGGGCGACGCGATGCAATAAATTTTGACACAAAGCGAAATCTTCGTTTTGTGAACTTCGGGGATAATTTACCTGGCGAAAAAACTTTCTTGCTTGTTCTATTACTCCGGTCAAATGGGCCTATTTGCTCTCATAACTCTTCGTGTACAAGTACATTTAATTTGTTTATACTTTATTGCACAAAATAATGCTTACGTACAATCGAACACACCGTTAAGTGTACATTTCTGTGGGTCTAGTGAAAGGAGGTACTGTCACATATAGCCTAGGTGCAAAAGAGCAATACAATAGAGAGTCATACAATAGAGTGATGATGATATTTATTTATTTATAAAAGTTTTAAGTGTAACATAGAATATATATTATAATGCTGATTATATTCACCATCGCAACAAACCTGCCAACTCATAACCCAAGAATCCAAAAATCCGATTTACCAGTTTTGTTCCACTTCAATTTGATTCTTACTAGCTCAATCATAGAGTTGACATTCCTGTGTCTTTTACGTCTTTTATTTACCAGGAGGCGAATCGTAGGTGCTTGTCGAAACTTCGAACTCGCGGAGTGTTCGAAAAACTTCCGTTGCATCTTCGGGGAATTCAAAAATGAACCCTGTGCCGTAGGAAAGAGGAATTTAGTAACAAAGTATGCGCCTGCGACCTTATATATAAAGTTATTTAGCGAAACGTGTGCGTGAAAACTTGTTCATCCTGCAGAATAAGTATTACTTAGTTCCTAGTTTGTAACTTCGATTTTGCACTGATTGCAATTTTCATTTGGTACGAGATTTAAGTAATGTAAAATTTTTGAGTATCTGAAATTTGTGAAATAATTAGTTTATTAAAAAACAATGCACTTTAAATTAAATAAAACTACTTACTAAACATTATAAAACTATTCTAGAAAATTAAAGCTAAACCTAATAAAATAAAACTATAAAAAGAAAACCCCTTCTAAAAGGTGTGCCTGCGGCATCGACCCCATGACGCTGGCAGCGTTTCCTCGTTGGACCGCGATAGCGATCCGCTGGGACAGACAAATAATTTGAATTTTATAACATCAATATATTTAGCAACTAGAACTAGAATTGGTTGACGAACCAAATATACTTGGTGAGACCAGGACTCGAAACCGGTATTTTGCAAAAACCCCGAAATATTTATGTAGAGCTCAGTAAAGTATTTAAGTCATGATTTCGTATTATTAGATTGTCTGGTTAAAAACAAAATAATAAACCAAAAAACGATAAGAACGGAAAGAATACCGGTATTTTTTTATGGAGCAAATACCGGTGTCTGAGCCCTGGGTGAGACCAAAGCCCATCGTCTTCGCTGGCTGGGTCACGTAGAGAGGATGGGGGAAAATCGCCAAATCAAGAGACCATTTTTGGACCAACTGACAGGTCGTCGTCCCGTCGGTCGGCTAAAGATGTGGTTGAGTCGGATCTGCAGAAGCTCGGAGTCAGTGATGGCTGGCAGGAGGTTGCGCAAAATAGAGCTGGGTGGCGTGTTCTTGTATCGGAGACACAGACCACCTCCACTAGACGGAGCATGCCATACGACACGAACTCACCACGGATATGGGCGATTAAATATCGGTAGATATTACTAGTACAACGTGTGTTTGACATCTTTTTTTATCATTTTATGTTTCGAGATCGTCGTCGGATTGAACAGAAATATTTATTTCACGTTTGGTGCACACACAAGTCAGAAACATCGTCGCAACTGAACGAGCGGCCGGTCGCGTAATGTCCTAATGCCAACGCGCGCCGCCCAACATGCTCCGTCTAGTGGAGGTAGTCTGTCTGTGATCGGAGGCCAAGACTCATTTTGGGTCGGTGCGCCAGTCAAATTAGTTAGTAATATTTAGCAAATCTTTGTGTAAATTTTATTAAGATTTGAATTATAGCATTTTTGTATCGTGTTTCACAAAAAGGAAGCAGTTTTGCCGGTTGTATTGTTTTAAATGTTTGCTACCTTAGGGCCGATTTCAGGTGTTTATCCTTCAAAATCATCATTTTTTTCTTTTATGCAAGATTGTAAAATATAGGAATAGACGTGTATTTGTAGCTTGGTTTCACTGCTGTACGTTATTTTTTTCTATATAAAAATTGGGTTCAAAGTTTAGTAGAAAAGGTACCTTATGGCGGATCACATACAAAAATGATAAAGCTATTGATAAAATTCATTAATAAAATTTACTAGCAACTTTTGCTTATTTCTTTTTTATACCACGACGGTGGCAAACAAGCATGCGGCCTGCATAATGGTAAGCAAAAATTTTCGAAATGATCCTAGAAAGCTGAAAATTTGGAAGGAAAGGGCCACTGGGTGCCACAGATTCGGAATTGAAAAAAAATTTAAAATAAAAATAAATACATTTGTATGTCGTTTCTTTAAATTTTTAATTATTAAACATTTTTTTAAAACAGATAAAAAAGTGTTTCTGACCAATCGTATAACTTTTTGACCATTTTTAGAAAGACCTTGTTTTTTTTTAAAAAATTGACAAAAATAAAAAAAAAACACTGGCGAATGCCCATCATTTTTGACCATTATAGAAAAAGTTTTTTAATTTTTTTTTCGAAAAATCTTACAAAAATAGACTTTTTTTGCGGTTTCTATAATTTTTTACCACTTTGTCATGTTTCCCTTTCAACCTTTTTAGAAAAAGTCTTAAAAACATTTTTTTTTAAACATAAAAACGTGTTTTTGGCGAATCATGAAACTTTTTGACCATTTTAGAAAAACCTTGTTTTTTTTCAAAAAAATTACAAAAATAAAAAACACTTTTGGCGAATGCCTATCATTTTTGACCATTTTATAAAAAGGTTTTTATTCATTTTTTCGAAAAATTTACGAAAAAATACATTTTTTGGCGGTTTCTATAATTTTTGACCACTTAAGAAAAATAATCTTTTTAATTTAAAACACGCTAAAATCCACGACGAACACTTCTCACAACTATTCGAACGAAAAGGTAAGCAAATACTGCTCATGCCGGCCGGCTGAGACTCCGAGCGGCCAGCAAGACGGAGAGAGAACGATACGTAAAGTGTTGGTGAGAGTAGGACAGATGCGTGGCGGTACTGGCGGTGTAGCCAAAATAATACCACGGCACGGCGGTATGAAGGACAAAAACTGAGCAAGTTACGACAAGTATTTCTAACATTTTTAAATTACACCGCCATAAAGTACCTTTTGTACTAAACTGTAGAAGCATATTATTCAGCCTTTAATTCGCCTATAACAAAAATAAAGATAGGCAAAGACGTGTCGTAACATATATTTTACTAAATGGAAATACATAATAAAAAAAACACAATTTTTACACAACATTGAATATCTCCGTAACTAGAAACCCTCATAAGGTACCTTTTCACGTAAGACGTCACATTTGAGAATTACTCTTAATTGGTCAAGATTTGAAGTAAATTTCTAATAACCTTTTTTCTTCAGTTTTCTGTCTTAGTACAAGATTTGTCAATAAATAATGTAAATATCGTGCCATACTGTAATTATCAATATTTTTTGCTTATGGCCCGCCATAAGGTACCTTTTCTCAAATGTATGGGAGTAATTTGTGATTTTTACGTAACTTCAATCGTTTATAACTAAAAAAATACGACTTGTAGAATAATAATGACACTTTTGAGATACTTGTGTAGACTGATTAAATATAATTTAGACCTCATTATACGAAAATTGTGAATATTATAGGAATGATGAAACATATAATAAAAATGACATTTTAATTAAAATAAAAATATTTCGTTAACAATGTGATTTTATTTCTATCCCAAAATGTGCAGTCTAATATCTCTAACTATATACAATGGTTCAGATTACAATATGTTAAAGAACAGGCCGATTTTTTTTTTTTTTTAATTTCTTTCTCAGAAGCGACTTGCTGTAATCAAAGGCTGATTTTTCACGACCCGGAAGTCACATTAAAAAAACCATTACTGATTTCCAAACAAAAATACCTTGAGATACATAATCAATCATCATCTCCATAACTTCCAACGGGAACATACTTAAAATTAGTTTCAAACTTCTTTTGACGATTTCTCAAAAGTGCAATTTTAGCATGTGCAGGTTTGATGTTTTTTTAAAAAAAAGTATGGGACTTAGGGTCGTGATTCTTTTTGTATTAGATAGCTTATTTAACACAGATTTAGGTTCTGTGCTTAACTCAATACCAACCATAAGGTACCTTTTCCCGTGGAACGTCACATATATCGACGGCCCCCACGTAAGTCATCGAAACTCAAAATTCGATGACTTCGAGTTTCGATAACTTACGTGGGGGTTTACTTAAGAAGTAAAATACAAAATGCACATTAAAAATATAAACACATTATACAAAACCTAACCTAGGGTGCCGCCAGCAGCGGGGCGGGGCCCAGGCTACCGGTGGTTAGGGCTGCAGAGAGACGAATCTCCTGACTATGCGCGCCGTGTCCAGAAGTACCACCTTCTGTATCTGACCCTTGATCCAGCCGTCTAGTGATAGTCTCTTGAGATGGTGATCGAGACTCTTCGCTATAAGCCGGTTCGCCAAAACGACTATCGGAACAAAGATGGAATAATAATATTATTATTGTGCTTCCAGATTGGTCTCATAATTTTCAAAATAAGAATTGAGGGAACTGCAAAAAAAATTTAAGCACATGATTGTACTGTACAGCAATTTCTTTTGAATTTATCTTGAATTAGCTCAATGTTTGAAGTCGGGTATTTATCATTTGGAGTTAATACTTCGTAAGCATAAAATAAGTCGAACAAGGCAATGTTAATTTTAACACCTTTTTAAAGTCGGTTAAAGGGACGTCCATTTTTCCAATCGATGTAACATTGAACCGATCAGGACGCTTACTAACTTTCTTAGTTAAGTTTAATGGCAAATCTATAAAGAAGGAAAAGGCGTGGGTGCCTTCGTAACTAAAGCCTAACTTTACGTCCTTCAAGTTTCAACGATAACTTATTATATATTCTATCCGCAGATAATCCAAGTTTAGGTACAAACTAGGACTTAAGTTTACCGGGCTATTCATTTACATTAACCATCAATGATCAAGAAGTTCTAATCTTATATGAAAGAAACAAGATGTTTCTTTATTAGTTTTTTGGTGCGGGTAAATTACACCACATTTTTATGTTACATATGTGGATACAAGAAATCAAGAAAACAATAATGTAATCAAAATATCTCACACTATGGAACGGTCGAATCAACTTGCTGTGACGTCGCCCCTGCCTAGTTCCACCGGAAGACCAGCGCCGGCGCTAGAGTTGGGATTATGCTGAAATGGGACCTTTTTATGGCAGCGAGATTTTTTATTTTTTTCTTTAATTTGTAACTCTTGCTGGCATGAATAAATGTATTTTCTATCTTCTTTCTTTCTTGAAATTACATAGAAAAACTAAATGGAGGGTACCTACAGTCCAGAAGTGATACAAAACCCAGAGTGAACCAGTGAAGCCAGAGTGATACAAAAGTCAAAGTAGATGACAAAAATTGAGGGCACTTGCTGGGTTTTGCAGTTTATTTATATAAAATCGACATGAACATAGCAAATTATAAACAATTTCCAAAATATACATATTGCAAATTTAACTACCTACCTACACGAATACACTTTTAAAATATTTCATCTAAATATTCGCGGTTAAAATGTTTACTGGAACAGGTTTTGGAAAGTAAAGTGAAGATGTTTCAATCATTACATAATTATATTTTTTTAGTTAGTTTTTAGTAATATTGTCTTCGGCTTCCGCGATTATCACTCATAGTAATAAAACAACTTAAACGGATTAAATAGTAGACTATCTACCCGCGACCACGAACGCTGAAAAGCGTTACGAAACGTCGGGCTCCGAGAAGACATCACATGTAATTTTCAAAAATAGGCCAAAGGAGGACCGGACAAAACGGTCCTAAGATCCAATAGCAACGTGACATATATCATTAGAAAGGTGATTCAATATACTACAATAGTTACTATGGGAGCTCATTTCAAATCACTGTGTGAAAAAAGTTATGGCGATATAAAAAACTTGTTTTCATAGACGATTTTAAGCAATAAAAATGAATTATTTCGTATTCCTTGACGTTACAGTCCACCTGTCAGGCCTCCTCGGCCGCTCAGGCTCCCCCGGCCCCTCCGGCCCCCAGGCTGCCGCTAGCAGGGCACCAAAGGCCCTTAAGGCACCCCCCGCACCGTTGACGGGACTTGAGCTGCAGGCCAGCAAGGCGAAAGCCCCGCCCACCCCGCCCCTCCGGCCGCGGATTCATTTCAGAAGCCGCCAGTCCCCGTAAAGGCGGCCGCGTCCGTCTCAACCACCCCGGCCTCTACGGAGGCCCGCTCTCGCTGCCGTTCGGGTCCCCATAAGTCTCGCCCACGCTCTGCGTGTAGCGACGCTCACGGGGACAGGAAAAGGAGTCGGTCCCCGGTACGGGTAAAAACGCCGGTGCCCACCTTGCGATCGCCTCCTGCAGCCATCTGCGTAAGAGTGTGTTAGCTGGGGGCAAATATACTGACGCGATCGTTACCGGGTGGTGACCCGATCATGGTGGAAGCTACGGCGGAAGAAAATCGCAGTTCCTTCCGCGGGCCTATCTACCCTATCGTTACTAACCATTTCGTAGCCCGGGATTCGGAAAATTCTGTGTAACGGTTTGTAAAAGGTCTCTTGGACCAATAGAATATCGACCGCGTGTTCCCTAATGAACTCGACTAACTCTTCCTTTTTGCCTCGTAGGCCATTGTCGTTCCAAAAGCCTAAGATAAGCGAGCGTGGTTTGATCTTGAGACTAGTACTATCCGTATTAGTTAGAGATCAAACCGCTCTGAGAAGCGGCTAACTGCCCTACTTCACGCATGATGAGCGTGGCATGGTAGCAAGAGCTCCGTTAAGAGCAGCAAGGCGTTCACTATACGAACGCACTTGCCTTGAGGGCGTTGAGGACGCCGGGCGCGCAGATTGCGCGGAGGGCGTGGAAGACACGGGAGCAGGGGAAGCGCCCGCCGCAGACGGTGGCAGGTATTTCCCCTTTTGCGGGGCTGATGCAATTGCCGGGAAGTTGCGCGAATTGCGCTCGGGGACCACTCGGCCTTTGTTGCGGTTGTCAAGAGCTCCAGGCTGTGCCTCCTTAGTCTTAGCAATCTGCTTTGGGGCCTTAAGGCAACCCTGCCAGTTGGCAGTGTGGCCACATCTTTCGACTTTTTGCAATCGCGGGTTAAGTGGTCGCCCGTGCATTTCACGCAACGACGGCGCAGGAAACAGCCCGTTTGGCTGTGACCGTAATACTGGCAGTTGTGACACTGCCTAGGGTATTCTAGGTGACGCGGTTTTTCGACCGGGAAACCCGTCAGCAAGCAGATCTCCTTCAACTTCCAAATCGTGTGGGCTGACGGGCGATTCGAGTCGATTTTGGCGAGGACAATATCGACCTTTTTGCCATCGTTTTTGCGATAGCAGCGGTGAACTTCGCGAACTGCTATCCCCTGTCTAACCAACCAGGTCCTCCTTGACCTCTGATTCGGCGAACTCCTTCGGAATTCCCCGGATCATAAGGCGCGGAGACTTCTCATCGTCGAACTGGTTCCGCTTATAGCCTTAGTGGCGTGTTTCCTTCGGGCCTTTAGGGCTTTCGCCTTGCTGGCCTCCAGCTCAAGTCCCGTCAACGGTGCGGGGGGTGCCTTCGGTGTCATGCTAGCGGCAGCCTGGGGAGCCGGAGGGGCTGGAGGAGCCTGAAGGGCCGGGGAGGCCTGACAGGTGGACTGTAACGTCATGGAATACGAAATAATTCATTTTTATTGCTTAAAATCGTCTATAAAAATAAGTTTTTTTTATATTGCCATAACTTCTTTCACACAGTGATTTGAAATGAGCTCCCATAGTAACTATTGTAGCATATTGAAACACCTTTCTAATGATATATGTCACGTCGCTATTGGTTCTTGGACCAGCCTCCATACATTTTTGCCGGTTCACATGCTTTCTGGACGAGCCCTCACTACTGGGCCCAGCGACCTGGTTCAACCCTAGGCGCCCCGGCCTCCACCTAGTCCGACTCTCTCAAAATGGTCCGGGCCAGCAACCTGGTTCGATCCCAGGGAGAGCCACGGCCCCACCTGTTCCTATTTTTGCAACAGTCAGTAATACTTGCAAGTATGTCAGCTTCAAAAAAAGTCACATGACCATCCTTTTACTTTTAAAAATCTATTCCACATCGAATAAAAGTAAAAACTCAGATTAAGTTCGTAACGATTACTAATTAAGGCCCATTCAAAAAGAGTTGTCACGTCGAAACTTTTCACAACGACAAAGAACAATCATAAAACGAAATCAATAACTTTAAGAATCCCGATTTATCTCTTGTACACGAACTCGTTTAAAACGTCCTTAGCGGCAGAGATGGGCATTAATCGATTAATTTTTTAGTTAACTAATCAATCGATTGAAAATATCAATCGTCATTTTTTAGTCGCGACTAATTTAGTTGCGATTGAATTAGTTGTGAGAATGTGCAACTAACAATTAAATTAGTTGTAGTTTCAATCGACTAAATTTCACGATTAAATCTATATTAAAACTACGTAGTCGCTCGTTTTTGCATTTTTTATTTAACTTGTAATATAGATAATTTGCAATACGTAACTAACTACGAGTAGGTATGTACATTGTTTGTAGGTACTCTTATGTTGTAACTATGTTGGTTTGGGTGGAATCTTGCAACTAATTTTGAAGCAGATATCTTCAACCGATTGAGCTAAAATTATGTATACACGTTTAATTTGAAACGCTTGAATGACAATGCAATATTATGGGTATGGCCCGTAATGATAAATAACGAGAAACTGCAATGTTTACAAGTCGCAAACAATATAGTAGGTAGGTTGGTGCTCTATTAATATTTTGATACTTTAATACTAGTTAGACTACATAGATAGTTTACATAGATATTATCAATATTTTGCTTTCGGTCATTAGTGAAACTCTTTTTAGTGTCACGCGGCGACAAAACAATGGGATAATCCTACTTAGGTACCTGGAAGTTGTTTGTTGCATTTGGTGTAGGTGCCGACGAATCTTCCAAAAATAACACGTTCTATTGAATGAAACATCTGCATGTTGTTTATTATCTATACGGTCTATTTTGTTTTCAACGTGTCATTTAAAATATTTATGCCACACCTGGCCATAAAATGATACGGTCTATTTTGTTTTCAACGTGTCATTTATAGTACATTGTGTATCAAGGGCGGTAGGTAAGGAATTACAAACGAGTGTTTGTTACAAGGCCGAGGCGAAGCCGAGGGCTTTAATAACACGAGTTTGTAATTCCTTTACCGCCCGTGGCACACACAATGTTTTTCATCACACTTGTGAGGAAATCTAATTAAAATTAACCTTACTTAACCTAAATAAAATTGTAAAACTGACAGTGACATTAGTGACATATCCATAGACAATGCGCAACGTTCGGAAACCATAGCGGTACAGACCTAAAACGGTTGATTTTATAATTGCAAAATACTGAAATACACTATTGAAAAATTTAATTAATGTTACAGAAATATGTGTTTACATGTATTTGCAATACCAGTTCTCTTTAAATAAATATTTCAGTGATAAAAGTTAAAAAAGTAAGTTGGCGTTTCCTTTGAACATGACAAATAAGAGTAAAACAGAACCAGCGTTTCAAATTTAAAAAGAAAACCATTACGCCCTAGGGCGTAATAGCTCATTTACGGCCCGCAAAACCTACGTGTAATGCACCATTTTCGAGCAAGTGTGATGAAATAGTACATTGTGTATCAAGGGCGGTAGGTAAGGAATTACAAACGAGTGTTTGTTACAAGGCCGAGACGAAGTCGAGGGCTTTAATAACACGAGTTTGTAATTCCTTTACCGCCCGTGGCACACACAATGTTTTTCATCACACTTGTGAGGAAATCTAATTAAAATAACCTTACTTAACCTAAATAAAATTGTAAAACTGACAGTGACATATCCATAGACAATGCGAAAGTCAAGACACGTTCGGAACCCATAACGGTAAAGACCTAAAATGGTTGATTTTATATTTGCAAAATACTGAAATACACTATTTAAACATTAAATTAATGTAACAGAAATATGTGTTTATATGTATTTGCAATAACAGTTCTCTTTAAATAAATATTTCAGTGATAAAAGTTAAAAAAGTAAATTGGCATTTCCTTTGAACACGACAAATAAGAGTAAAACAAAACCATCGTTTCAAATTTAAAAAGAAAACCATTACGCCCTAGGGCGTAATAGGTCATTTACGGCCCGCAGAACCTACGTGTAATGACACCATTTTCGAGCAAGTGTGATGAAAAAATATTTATGCCACACCTGGCCATAAAATGGCTTTTTCCGCACGCTGCGCGTATGGAAAAAGCCGCTTTCTGGCCAAGTGTAGACATAAAATGATGAACACAACACGGGAGGTAATGAAGAAAGCCCTCGATCGCATATTTACGGCCCTCGCTTGTAGCCTGCAAGCGGAAAAAGCCATGATGTTAAGCCAAGTTATGATGTATATACATACATGTTTCTGTATAAACAACGTTGATTTTTTTGATACTTTTTGCTTTAAATTATTATTGTTGTTTGAATGTTTCATATACAAAGTTTGATTTATCATAACTGTTTTTCTCATGTTCTATTCTTCGACCATTATATTATTATTGCCATCCAAACTAAACGTGTAATATACACAATTTAAGATCATTCGGTTGGTATTATCAAAGAGAATAATAGTTAGCACAGAGATCTCACTCCATATAAATGGTCAAAATATCGTAAGTAATACAAGAATATTTTATTTGTATACATCCGTTAAGATGTCCTATTCAGTCTGTCAACATAGCCATACCGAGGTTTTCAGTTCAATTTGCTTCTAACATTAGTTGCGGAAAATTAGTCTAACTAATTAGTCGATTAAAAATTTTAGTTGTCCAAAATCAATCGGCAACTAATTTAGTTGCAACTAAATTAGTTGCACTCTACGCAACTAAGATTGATTAGTCGTCGTTTTCAATCGTCCGTCGCAACTAATTCTGTTAGTTTCAATCGTTAATCGTTAGTCGATTACATTTTGCCCATCTCTGCTTAGCGGCTCGAGTTTCAGTGCCTAGAAATTTAACAGCTGCAATGGGCTAGCCAGCGGTCGGCAACCTTTTAGCACCCAAGGGCCATAATAGTGGCTAACGAAATTGACGCGGGCCACACTATGTTAATAATTGGTGATTTTATACAATTCTGAATACATACAAATTAGCCAAGGAGGCTCGCGGGCCGCAAGTAAGCGGTTCACGGGCCGCATGCGGCCCGCGGGCCGTAGGTTGCCGACCGCTGGGCTAGACGACAAAAAAATACTGTTTAGTCCGTCAGTTAGATTATTAATAGTACATTGTGTATCAAGGGCGGTAAGTAAAGAATTACAAACGAGTGTTTGTTACAAGGCCGAGGCGAAGCCGAGGGCTTTAATAACACGAGTTTGTAATTCCTTTACCGCCCGTGGCACACACAATGTTTTTCATCACTCTTGTGAGGAAATCTGATTAAAATAACCTTACTTAACCTAAATAAAACTGACTGTGACATTAGTGACATATTCCATAGACAATGCGAAAAGAGAACTGTTATTGCAAATACATGTAAACACATATTTCTGTAACATTAATTAAATGTTTAAATATAGTATTTCAGTATTTTGCAAATATAAAATAAACCATTTTTAGTCTTTACCGCTATGGTTTCCGAACGTGACTTGACACGTTCGGAAACCATAGCGGTAAAGACTAAAAATGGTTTATTTTATATTTGCAAAATACTGAAATACTATATTTAAACATTTAATTAATGTTACAGAAATATGTGTTTACATGTATTTGCAATAACAGTTCTCTTTAAATAAATATTTCAGTAATAAAAGCTAAAAAAGTAAGTTGGCGTTTCCTTTGAAAATGACAAATAAGAGTAAAACAGAACCAGCGTTTCAAATTTAAAAAGAAAACCATTACGCCCTAGGGCGTAATAGGTCATTTACGGCCCGCAAAACCTACGTGTAATGACACCATTTTCGAGCAAGTGTGATGAAAAAAATATTGTACACGTATTTTTTCTTTTGTTTGAAAAACAAAAAATGACGAAGATAGAGTACTTAGAAGTTTCGAGTGACGTCACTCCGAGGTACAATTTTCACCTAGGAGTGACGTCACAAGCCCCCACTCCAGAAGTTTGATGATCTATAACTTTGTCGATATTTAATATTTTGATAAACCAAAAAATACGTGTCCCATATTTTTCCATAATCTAACTGACGGACTAAATAGAATTATATATTTTTAACCCAGTCGTCATCCCCATTACCTTTCTAACCATCAAGAGTCCTTGACAGAATGAAATATTCAAGCAATCGTAAATAAGGACACGACTATATTTCCAAAGCGGACGTCGGCCTAGGGCTGTCAACAACCTGTCGAAAAAAGAAAGGATAAAAATACATTTAATTATAACAGCATAAATGGGTAAATCACAGAAATATATCGAGGTAAAAGGAAAAAGTGCATGTACCTCGCGTGCTAAAAAGAAGTGGCGGCTACCTACTTTGCACGCCGTTAACTTCAGTTGCCGTCAATATTATTATCGGATTCAAAAATCTGAAAATAATGGTACGAGTATAACTATTTAATTTTTCAAATACCACCAAATGAAATGGAAAAAGAAAATTCTCATTATAAACATCGATGGGTAGTAATCAGCATTTTAGTTCATTTCTATTTTATCCGGTAAACTTAATATCTACTATGAAATGTCAATTCGAAATAAGTATTCGAAACAGTTATCGATAAATTTAATATTAGAGGAAAGTCCCTAGTTAATTGACGTTTTTGCCACAAAAACTTCTATGACTGATCATATGGAAAAATTCTATCACTGCCATATAATATGTCTGTTGTGCGTTCTAAGTTAGGTTACATTGAAATAATCAAATGTCGCAAGTATTATAGCTGACAACCCTAAATTTGTCGTCAGAGTCAACATTCAAAAGTGGCAGTTCCACAAGAAATTCGTTCCAACTTCAAAAGTGTCGTTTAAAAAAATCTCTCCTGCGCGGACAGTGAAATTTCCCGGCGTCCTATGAAAACATGAAGCTTTTAAATAAAGGCTAAAAGGTCGCGGTTAAACACTTTATCTTAGGAAAAAGTAAGAATATAAATACACACTTAAAATTGTTCACACTTTAGTGTGCAGAAATAAGGTAAGTTAGGTGCTACAGTCAGGGCTTCTCATCCTTAGGGTGCGTTTCTTCCGATGCAGAGCTGTAGGCTTATGGTGCTAGGCTTTGTCGATAAATAAATGATATAACATCCGTCACTCACACACTTACATAATTGTCAGAACGTGACAAATGCTTTATCATTTATTTTAGCATCATAAGCCTACGGACAGAATAGATAGATATAATAGATCATTTATTTCACGACAAAATAGCAGTATACATTCGTACAGACAAAATTGTTGATTGTATTATGTACAAAAGCTTATTTAAATTTAAATTAAATAAGGGCATATTTATAGTAAAATATACGGCTAGGCGTAATTTAAGCATACGGTATTAAGTATGTGAGCCAGTGACGAAATATTATTAAGCAGTTTGACACTAATCGTCGGTTTTGTGACGACCTGTTAAATGCTACTTAACTGGACATTTTAAATGAAAACATCGTAATAGTACATTACGATGCCCCGAGCTGCAAGCGAGGGACGTAAATATGTGATCGAGGGCTTTCTTTTATTACCTCCCGTGTTGTGTACATCATTTTATGTCTACGCGCAGCGTGCGGAAAAAGCCACTTTATGGCCAGGTGTGGCATAAATTGTATTACGCCATTTACATGTTTTTGGAGGTTTCGTGGCTAAATTATAATGTATTTACCCTTAGTTCACCAAAAGGGCTTAAGGTTAAAGCCAGCAAATCTGTGGTAATTTGTCTTAATTAAAGGTTGGTCCAGTTTTTGGGGTTGCCACCCAAATGGTTTCCCTATTATTAACGTCTTTTGGTCTGTACTTAGTAAAAGGGCTATCTTTTGAACTGTAGGAGGACCATTTGCATATGGCGCCTCCACCATGTGAAGATGGAACTGGTAATAATAAACGGAATGTTGATTCGACGATCATTGTTCCGATAGTCGTTTCGGCGAACGGACTTATAGCGAAGAGTCTCGATCACCACCTCAAGAGACTCTCGCTAGATGGCTGGATCAAGGGTCAGATACAGAAAGCGGTTCTTCTGGACACGGCGCGCATCGTCAGGAGGTTCATCTCTCTGCGGCCCTAACCACCGGTAGCCTGGGCCCCGCCCCGCTGCCGGCGGCACCCTAGATTAGGTTTTTTATAATGTGTTTATATTTTGTAATTTCATTTTGTATTTTACTTTTTATATATATATTGTAAAAAGCCTAATCTAAGAAAATAAAGATATACCGGAATGGAATAACTTTTACGAGTAGGTATAATATATTTTTATTTTATGTGCTCGGTACTAGAGCTATATTAAGACTAAACAGATCTTCTTAAACTAGAGCGAGATAGACTGAATTCTATTATATTCAAATAATGGATAGTTCCAAAAGCTGCCAGTCTGTCCCGCAAATGATAATGAGGTTTTTATACCAGGGTACAAACCTCACAGAATGTTATGTATTGTTGGGAACATTCTGACCGATACGCTGTGACCAAACCGCAGTTCGAATGACGTTGAGGCACTGTAATCGAAATGATGTGACTCATGCGTCACGTTGTTAACGCATGCCGTCCAGACCGGTGCTCTAAATACGCTACTGCATCGTAAGCGTGTTGTGTAGGTGTGTAATAGTATATTGTATTATTAAAATACTGTAATTAACGTAATATTTTCTTCGTGGTATGGATTTTCGATTCGTGCGTCCAGCTCGCACTTGACTGGTTTAACTTTACAGTATTCAGCCTCTGATAACTTTGTTGATTTAGGTCATTCCAGTTCATTAGCTCGCTAGACTAGATCGAGTTCAATACATCAACTTTCCTTTTAACTTTGGTAGAAACTTTGCTATCTCTTTTTTATTTTTTGCGTTCAGAATGTACAGGCACTGTAATGGACGGATAAAGACGAAGAAAATCTGTTTATCATAGCTATAGAGAACGTGTAGGGGTGACGACTGGGTTATATCATTCTATATTAAATTATGGAAAAATATGCGACACGTATTTTTTGCATAGAAAACCACCGTGAGACTCAAACATATTGAAATAAAAACGGATCACACACTCTCACTCTTTTTTTTACTTAAGTATTTTTCGGTTTATCAAATTATTAAAAATCGACTAAGATGTAGTGGGGGGGAAATTTGCCTGCGGTAACCTTATTCCTCTGGCCCTTTTTCATACTAAATGTATGGAGATAGAGTAATAAGTCGCAGACATATTTCTGAAGGATAACCCTGAAGAGGTCTTTAGCCAAGCAAGGCCAGTCGGTGGATGTGAGCTGAAACGATGATGATGAAAAAAAAACTCACTTCTTCTATTTACCTAACCTTGCGTTTTGTAGATTTACATGGCATACTAATATTTTGCCTCAGGACCGTAGAGTTGTAAGAACCCTTTAATATTATACTTAAACATCATTGGCGTAAGGTCCATGATCGCTTGTAGATATGACAGTATTATTAAATGCTTCTCCAGCGGCAGATTCGCCCTTGTCCAGGCAATTTCAGGCCAATCCCTCACGCGTGACGAGCGTAATGAAGATAACTAAACTATAACTATTATAATATAATTGTTATAGTCTAGCAGCGTGGCGTCCAAAGAACTCGATTCCTACCGGCTTGCCTAATATCAGGCATTTGAGCACCTTATTCTACAGTAGAGAAAATGTACACTAAATGTGTATCGGCTTGTCCAAGGATATCGTTTACACCACGCCACTGTAGTCTAGTTATATATAGTCTGTTCCGTGTAGGAATACACAGAAAAAAAAACCGGTCAAGTGCGAGTCTGACTCGCGCACCGAGGGTTCGGTACAAACTCGTCAGTAGATACGTCAATAATTCAAGAAAAACTGTATGGTGGGACAAACTTAACTTTGCTCTTGTAAAACTGTTGTCCCCGTACATCGACATATGCCGCGGTTAGTTTAGTAGGAGCAAATAAAGTTATCTTACGATTTTTGCGAATATCTAAAAAACGCTGCAAGTTAGGAAAACCGTTTTATTTTTCCTGTAATACTTAGGATAATATGAATAATTGGTAATTATTACAGATTTTTCTGCCCAGTAATTTCGGAGATAATAGGGGGGGAATGGTATTTTTTTTAACGTTTTTTGTCTTAAATCAAAAACTACATGTCTAAGAAAAAATGTAATAACTGTTTTGGAATCTACTTATTAAGCCCTTTCATTTGATATCCCACTCGATATATTCGCTTAACTTTTGATTTTCGACATCCCATTTCGGTCCTCTGTAAAAAAAAGTAAAAAAGGTATAAGTTTTTTTTCTGTCCCATAGGCTCGGGTGGGCGGTTTTTAAAACTATTCCAAATTTCAAGTCGATAGCATCAGTAGATCCTGAGATATCTTGCTGTGACAGACGGACAGACAGACAGACAGACAGAGTCGCACCATAAGGGTTCCTTTTTTACCATTTTGGTACTGAACCCTAAAAAGGTTCTTTATATTATCAGTTTTAGGCTGAATAAATGACATCTCTAAAGTAAATGCTCAAAAATAAAATATTGCTGATATTAATACTTTCGTCTAATTCATTTACCAATGCCTTTAACTACTTACCTCAGAATTTCTAAATAATAAAAAAAACTAGTCCTATTTGCCTTAAAATAAAGAAAGTTTCCTTATAAAATACCCAAACAGCCAGAGATAAGCAACACTCAAGAAATGAAACGTTTAGGTATAGAGGGTAGAGGTATATTTACTTCTGTGTTGACTAAGAACTTGTAAAATATTTGGGTTATCCTTCAGAAGTATGTCTGCGTCTTATTTCTCTGTCTCCATACATTTAGTATGAAAAAGGGCCAGAGGAATAAGGTGACCGCAGACATATTTCTGAAGAATAACCCATTTTCACACGGCTTTATTTGTGCTTCATATTATGTTTGCTTAGGTTACAAGGCGGCAGTCTCCAGCTGTATTGACTGGTTCCCAATATTGAATACTGTATTCCATGTCAATAATATCAGAACGGACAGCAAGCGTAACATTGTGATTGCAAGATTTTGTTATACGGCGTGTAAATCCAATACGAGCACTATAGGGAACCTATTGGATCGCATAAATTTAAAAGGCATAATGCATCATTTGGCATAATTCATCATTCGGCATAATGCATTTTTTTCTTAAACTGTGAAATTTTCAGGACTCTTTAAGGCCTCATCCTGTTAAATAGGTCAGGTTAGGTTAGGTTTGCGTTATAATAATCCTGAAAAAATTACGTGTTCAGAAAAAAAGCATTATGCCAAATGATGAATTATGCGAAATGATGCATTATGCCTTTTAAATTTATGCGATCCAATAGTAATACCCGAGTAATAGGCCGCCTCTGCCGCCGCCCCTACCATGACAGAGGTCCGTGGCAGATGTGACGGCGCTAGTGTATCGGCGCATGTCCCGTCCCACACCAGCACCCGACCCATCGTCCACGGGACCAGGGACATGGTTTTACGAATTTTGAAGCTTATACACATTCAGCACTATAGATAGATTATACTTACGTAATGAATTTAGACCGTATATTATTTTAATCTTAAGACAAAGATATTATGGATTCGGTACTTTCTGCATTTTTTCTTTATGTATTTTGATCGTAAGCAAACCGACTGTATAACATGTGTTTTTAGATATTTTGCTACGTAACCTTTACCGAGTAGGTATTATCACGAATGAAAGAGTAATATTTTTTCTACATATGACTTCGAGACCCGTGAAAGCCCCACAATCCGCCCACGTAACCAGAACACCAATAAAGTAATTTGCGAAAATTAGGTTGAAAACGCGGGACAACCAACAACAGGAAATTGACAGAAAACGAATGGAATTGTCAAAGTTGGGGTGTTTTGACAGCCGTATTTTCGGCGGCACTTAGCCGAATGAAATTACCGGCTGCGGTACAGTCGAACAAACTGTTAACTGTACATTTGTAAACGAATGTCAACTTTATTGCAACGTGTCAAAGTCTATGGGTGGTCAGTTAACACTGGTTTCGTACGAAAACAGACATATCCTAAGAAATTAGTTTGCTAATCAATCGGATCTGTTTATCTGACATTTTTGGGTTAACGATGTTGTTAGATGTGCCCGTTTGATCATCATAATAGTACATCAGCATCACACAACTAGGGTGGTAAAACAAAGAAAGGCCGAGATTATTTACATGCAGCCGAAGTGAGCAGGGAAGTAGGAAGTAGGACGAGTGTGTAAACACGATGCTTCTCATTCCACTGCCATTGTCACTCGCGGTGCCCGGCGCTCCCGAAAAGAGCGGTTTTTCGTGTGAAAGTCAAACGACCGGCAGCGTGAGCGTACGTGTTTACATTCTGCTTACAAAGTTATATTACGATGGATATGTCGCCGCCAACTAGCTTAATTAGCTATTTGGTTAACTGCCTAGTCTTTTCATTAAACACACTCCTTATTTTAGGTTAGGTTTGTTAGTCAGCTTGTGTCTCTCAGAGCAGAAATAGAAGCCCCGCGCAGCGTCTGCCATTGCCGAAACTCGAAACCAAAGTGAGTGGTAGGGCAGTATGTAAACACACACTCCTCCCGATCCTGCTGCAGCAGTATTTAAGCAATTATTGTCGACAGCGCGAGGGGCAGCGGCAGGGGCTGAATGTAAATGTAGTATTAGAGGTAGTTTCAGGACTGGTAAATGAAACTTCCTCTAAAAGACTATATTAGATGAAGTTTCTTTCACCAGCTTTCATTCCTGAAATCGTTTAATCGCCCGTAATCCACTAAAAGCTAGGGATGTTCATATCACTGCCTCACCAATTACCCAAACATTTTTTCATGTAACTAAACGCATTTTTTGTTCAATATCCAGAGCACTTCAATCCAGATGGGTCCGTGGGGAATGATGTGTATCCATTAACGTAGCGGAGGTCACATTTCGGGGCCCATTGTGTCCCGCAGGAAAATAACCCATTGAGCCCGAGTAAGGTCTTGATAAATAGGTTTTTTAAAGGGAATTCCACTCTTTAATAAGCTTAATAGGTTCGCCCGGCCAGAGGTGGATAACGGCGGATATTTTGATTGTAAAACCGGAGGAAACGCTTCTACAAGGTACCTTGTTGTTAAGTCCGACGCGTTTAACCGAAGTTGAAAACTTTTCATATGACTACACCTGCGAGTTGCCAAATTGACAGTCTGTCATAACCCTTTGTTGGAGTAAACAGATCGCTTCGCTTATAACTTTTTTTAAACGAATTGTGGATGCGTGGAAGCAAGTTTAGTTCCTTTTATACAATGCGAATTTGGAGTATTTCTTTAACCTTGTAATCTTAGGCGGATCTCACACTGCAGCGCGAATCGCGGCGACACGCGACTCAGCGATTTTCTACTCTGTATGTAGAATCATCGATTTGTATAGAAAAATCGCGGGGTGGCGCACACTTGCGCGTAAATCGCGGCGACTCGCAACTGCTATGCGCAGCTACACGGAAAAAATCGCGGCGACGGGCGATTTCAGTGTGTTCTTCGCCTTAAGCGCTAGGACTCACGTTTTGTACGCACTGATGCGGAGTGCTGGAGTCTGGACGAGTTGTTCCGCGTGAGCGCCGTCGGCAGCTTTGGAACAGGCCAACTTGGAGCTCGTCGTTTGACCCTTAACTTTGGCCCTTGACGGACTAGACCCGTGTCACTGTGATAATGCGAGACTAAGCCAGCGAGTTGGTAAGTGTTGCACATTGATGGCTATTGAAACCTTTACTTGTAAGTTGTACTGGTGAGAATTAAATTAACTTATGCTAAAAGAAATAACTTAGAACTAGAAACTTATAATTAAAGATTGTTGAGCGCCAAGAGGGGTTTAAACAAAGTTCGGGATCCGTTCTAATCCTGTACGCCGGTTAGCGTTATGTATTTAGACAAAGATGTAGGGTCTTGCACTGGGTCCGAAGGGTTTGTCCGTAAACTATAACAAACGGATTGTTTTAGACACTACCTACTATGCCTAGACGTCGGAAACGCTCTTCAAATAAAGAAGTCTTATGTTGTACACTCTGCGATTTCACCAGGCGGCTTACCATACTTGTACCATGTTTTTCCCCTCTGGAGGGGCTCAGAGAACCTTCTTCGACCGGCTGCTTCGACCAGAAAACAGCACGCGTAATGCGATAGAGAGAGACGGTCGGCAGTGGCGTTCCATCCGGTGGTGGTCGGACCCGAACGTTACTTTTGTTAAAATTAAAAAAATCTGTACATTCTGTGTTCTATGTTTCTGTATGATTTGATGGAATAAAGTCAGGTAATTCCTGCGCACTCTCTAAAACATTTTATTCTATATAAAGCGCTTGTAATGTTTGTAACAGATATCAAAAATATCCATTTATTTTGGTTTTTGTATTGTTCATTCGGCCACTTGCTTTACCTTTAATGTTACCATTTTGCATCACAGCAGTTAAGCTATTTCAACTTTTATATATGACGAATTAAGGTTCATTTTTGTTTACAAGTTCAGCTGATTTGTGCTGTTGCTGTTGTAACAAAGGGTGTTTAGCCTGTGTTCAAGAAATAAGATATTTTAAAGCCTCGCATGATTTAATTACCCAAGTGCCATAGCAACGGGGTTTGCAGTCCTTTGAATGTCAAACATAAGGATATGCTTGCGATTATATTTCCATGTGGGGTAGTCTAAATTAGGTCAGATTGTTACATACATTGTTTTCATTGCATAAAAGGTGTCGTACTTTCTAGCGATAACATGGTGTTGTACGGAATACAAATCGCATCAAAAAATGTACGCGGTGGGTGACAGATTGATCATTCTTTTCACGTCAGTACGTGTAGTACATTTTTAGGGTTCCGTACTCAAAGGGTGCCAACGAAACCATATTACTAAGCCTCCGCTGTCTGTCCGACTGTCCGTCTGTCACAGGGCTCTATCTTTTGAACGGTAATAAGAATATACTCCCCACCCCATACGAGAAACGTGTTTTTCGGTGCTTTTTTACTCGTCAGTGGTATGGAACCATTCGTGTGCAAATCCGGCTCGCACATAACCAGTTTTTTTTTTAATTCGCGTACAATTTCGTACATTTCTCGTACATTTTTTTTAATCAATATTGAATTCCGTACGACGCCATATTACCGCTAGAAAGTATGACACCATAAAGCCTAAAATCGGTGGAGACAATAGGAACCGCCAGCGAGTAAAATTGGGCGAGTAAAAGTTCATTGCGAGCTGACGAGTCGCAATATAATCGATCGACCTTTCAAGATCTGCAATGCAATGCTATTCGCTCAATTTTACTCGCTCAATCTCCGGCGGTGGGACAAGTGCCAAAAACTGCCGACTGTTCGTTGAGGAAGTATTTGGGGGAGACGTATGTTCAACAGTACAAGTCTGAGGGTTGAAAACGATGATGATGATTCCGTAAAACAGTCTGAGCTCCTTTTAAGAACAATGGAGTTAAAGTGGACTCAAAAAAACTACTACTTTTTTGTGTAAGTAAATTAATTTTTGTTAGTTTGTCTATTTTCTTTGGTATTAGTTATTCTTTCTCATTTGCTCAAAGGTTTGCTGGAAGAGATCGCTTACAGGGATAAGTTCGCCTTTGTACATAATCATTGATTATTGTATTGTACTGTTTCTGTATGATTTTATGTGCAATAAAGTGTTTACACTTACATACATACATACCTACTACTAACATGATTGATCGAACATCTATTGAAGTATACCTTAAAAATACGTAACTTAACCGCTTTTTGCGTAGGTAACTGCAATAATGACTTTATCGTTGTATCTTTCGTTTCCAAAATAATTCAATACCCAAAACCGTTTCGGATATAAACGTTGCTCCAAATTTAAGTCGAAATGGAAACATTTTGAGAGCAACAGAATGTTGATTGGCCCAATCGTTTTTAAACTCAATCGTAAAATACATAAAACAAAGTATCAAAGTGATGCAGAGATCGCAAATTATGCCATTGCCTTATACAAGGTGAAATTTTAATGGTTGTTTTCCGTTTAAGGGCATGTTCAGTATCGCGTTCTGATTAGGAAAAAGAGGAATAATTTTCTTTAAGGCAAAAAAAAAAATATTTTCTATGGAGCAGGTCATTCAAATCAGCCGACCCTCCATACAAAAGACATTTTTTTTTAACTTCAAAATTTTTTTTTTCTTGTTTATTCCTAATCAGAACACGATACTGAACATGCCCTTAAACGGAAAACAACCACTAAAATTTCACCTTGTATTGCTAGCCTATCGTAGTGGCCTTCTGCTGGCAGGAGTGACTCACTCCGCGATTTCGCCGCGCGGCTACTATAGCTTGGCAATTTCGTTCGTGACACTCCCATGGTCCGCGGGCGACGGGGGCGGGGCGACAGCGGGGGTGCTATGAGGTGTGCGCGCGGCGGGGTCCGCCTGACAAGAGCTCAGTCGGCGACCGGTGCCGGTCGCGGCAACTCGTGTATTTAGCTACGGCTGCACGTAACAAAAAGCACACGAGATAACTTCGCAAAGATGAGTCTCCGGATCGGAAAAAATATTGGATGTGGAACCAGACAATTTATTTGCAAGACACTTCGCATCAGTCTATAGCTCAAAATCTACACACAACACTGTGGAGCTAGATGAGAAAGCCGAAGTAAGCAGCAAATATATTAGCAAAGTACAGTTCACTGAATCCGAGATTCGGCGAGCTATCAAAAAAATTGACATCTCAAAGGGAGCAGGACCCGATGGCATTCCCCCAATATTTGTTAAACGCTGTGGTTCTGCTTTGTCTTTACCCCTTTCTCTATTATTTAATCGCTCTCTGAATGAAGGTTGCTTCCCTTCCATGTGGAAGGAGGCTCGAATAGTACCAGTTTATAAAAAAGGCGACGAGACTGGTGTCCAGAATTATCGGCCTATCTCGATATTGTCATGCTTCTCAAAGTTATTCGAAGCCCTTATATACCCCTTACTGTCAGAGTTAGCTGAAGCTTGCATCTCAGACTATCAACACGGTTTCAGACCCGGGCGTTCAGTTGTGACTAACCTCGTGCCTTTTGTTTCTGATTTGTGTCATCATGTGGATAGGGGTTCACAGGTCGACGCAATCTACACCGACTTCAGTAGTGCTTTTGACAAAGTTGATCATACCATTCTAGTCCAAAAGCTGAGCAAGTTCGGTGTGGGTGGTAATTGGCTAAAGTGGTTCAACTCCTATCTAACTGATAGACCACAAAGGGTCGTTATACATGGGTACAATTCCAAAACTTACCATGCCGACTCAGGGGTGCCTCAAGGATCGCACTTGGGTCCAGTGCTGTTCTTAATTTTCATTAATGACATTACAGACCATATCAAGCACTCCAAATATCTGTTGTACGCTGACGATCTAAAGTTGTACAAACCGGTGGAACATAATGCAGACGCTGAACAGATCCAGAATGATCTAAATAGCATCGTATCCTGGTGCAATACAAACCGAATGACTCTCAACGCGAAGAAGTGCTTCTTTATAAAGTATTGTAGAAAGAAAAAACCACTTGTAACTAGGTATGAAATAGGTGGCGTTGAATTAATGGAAGTATCTGAAATGCGAGACCTTGGAGTTACACTTGATAACCAACTTAAATTTCACGCACACATTCACATTATAGTCAAAAAGGCTGCGCAGATGCTTGGTTTTATAAGAAGGAACACAAGTGACTTTAAGCAGCAACAAACCAAAATACTTTTATTCAATACCCTGGTACGCAGCCACCTTGAATCTGCCTCAATCATTTGGAGCCCTTTTTACAATATTCACTCGCAGCGCGTTGAGAGTATACAGAGAGCTTTCACAAGATATCTAGCATTTAGTACCCCTGGATTCTCACACAGAAACACTTACGACTGCCGCCTCTTGAAATTTAATATGGATAGCTTGCGGGATCGGCGACAAATGTTAGACTTCTGTTTCCTACACAAGTTAGTCAACGGCCAAACTAAGTGTAACGATCTGCTTCAGCGAATTTCGTTATCTACACCCCATAATTATCCCAGGCAACCTATAACGAAGATCTTCTCCACGCCCATATCCCGAACAAATCTTGGATTGCAGTCTCCTTTGGTACGAATTTGTAACAGGTATAATAGCTTTCTCCAAAAAAATAACTGCCCCGACATTTTTCACGACCGGCTGTCCGTATTTAAGACCAAGGTGTTGCCAAGCCTAAAATAATTTGTTATGTCTGTTATATGAGCCCTTAATTATCATTACTTGTTACTGTCGTCATAGTTCCTTTTTAGTTAATTTGTATCTAAGTTATTATTTTTGTTATTATTATTTATTTTTTATCTTATTCTTTTTGATCTCACTGTATTAAATTAAGATTGTAAATGTTATGTACACCGTAATTGACAACCTTTCATTTTTTTGAGCCTTTAATTTTATTGGTTCTCTGTATTCGGTTTGAAAAGACGAATACGCTGATAGTTTACTTGTTTCACCAGGGTTTGTATTTAATTTATAATTAATATATTAATATTTACTTATTCTAAAAGGACGTAACTACAGTTCTACGGTAGAATAGACCATTACTTTAGTCTTATCGCGATCGAAAAAAAGTAAGCGATCTGACATTTGACGTTGTCATAATGTCATCATTGTCTTAAACTCATAAACTGGTCTGTGGAGTATTTTGTTCGTTAATATAATATAATTCCTATATTTGTGCAAAAAGATAAGACTTTTACGACGATTTTGGCTGTGATAAGGGATACCGATATTGCATTGTATATAAATACGACACCTGGCTTTCATACGGATTCAACGGACGATAATAAACAATAATAAACATTGACTATTTAGGATAGAGTACATGCGTGACAACGAAGCATTCAATGCTGCTGAAATTCGAGGTGCTAAAATTTTGCATTCAACTAGAGACGCATACGTTAATAATGCTATCGGATACGTGGCTGTCAAAAGACAGGATGGGAAATGTTTAGTTAAGTGCCGTATTACTCCTGAACATGGAATTAGAACGAAAATGTATAAAATAAAATGTATACGGTCACGGCGACCATTTGACTAAAAGAAAAAAACAGGTTGCTAAACCCGTCCCACTATTTACTAAAGACGATTTTATAAACGAGTGCAAGAGAAGGAACATCAGTGATGTATTGATTACCGTTTTTAATTTAGCAATAAAATGCAGTATAGAAAATGGTAGTGATTTTACCTATTATCAATTCAAAACATTCTGTGAAGAAAAAATTACTGAGGAGAAGATCAATGATATACAAAATAACACACTGGGTCAAAGAAGCACCAAACTCTGGCACAATTTATATTTCTTAAAGTTATGGCGTGTGCACTAAATAAATAAATTATTGTTATTAGTAAAAGAACATGGTTTCTTTTCCATTTTTTAATTTTGTTCTCTTATTAAAATAAAACACACTATAGCTTGGCAACTTCATTGGTGATATGATATAATGTGCTTTTTGTGATGTTACCGACGGAGGCAGCCTCCGGAGGCTCCCGGAGGCGGTTACTTGTGTAAGTAGTTACGGCTGCAGACATAACAAAAACCACACATGGGAGTGTCACCAACGAAGTTGCCAAGCAAAGAAAGGCCGAGACCGCAGAAGTTTGCGGCCTGAGCTGCAAGCGAGGGACGTAAATATGCGATCGAGGGCTTTCTTTATTACCTCCCGTGTTGTGTACATCATTTTATGTCTACGCTTGGCCAGAAAGCGGCTTTTTCCGTATGCGCAGCGTGCAGAAAGTCACTTTATAGCAGGTGTGGCATAAATGAATTTATGCAACACCTGGCCATAAAGTGGCTTTTATCGTACGCTATGCGTACGGAAAAAGCCCCTTTCTAGCCAAGTTTAAACATAAAATTATATACATAACAGGGGTGGTAATAAAGAAAGCCCTCGATCGCATATTTATGTCCATCGCTTTCAGTTCAGGCCGCAAACTTCTGCGATTTCGACTTTTCTTTGTATTACCACCCTAGTTGTTATTTATTATGAGACTACAGTCAAATGTATATTCGGCAAATAAAAACAGCAAGACAGGTATAATACATTCATTTATTTACCCCTTTTTATTATTATTGGAGACTAAACATTTATTGCATCAATGATTGCTTGGATATTTGCTAGATATTTGGTTTTACTTGAGTAGATTTTGTGGCAGTTTTTGGAGTGCAAATTACAGACTTGTCTCCAAAAACAGGTCCTACACATTTCGCTTTTGACACTCTTGATGGCCCTGGTTCATCTTCGTTATAGTTTCAGTTGTGGGTTTGGATATTTTTTTTAAAATGGCACACCGAATCTCAGTTTGGCGTTACCTTTAGATATCTTCCACGATTCATGGGTTTCAAGGTCATATTCCAACTGTAAAATTTAAAAAATACACATTTTTTTTGTATTGTACTGATGAAATGTATAATAGTACATTACACAACTAGGGTGGTAATACAAAGAAAGGCCGAGATCTCAGATGTTTGCGGCCCGAGCTGCAAGCGAGGGACGTAAATATGCGATCGAGGACTTTGTTTATTACCTCCCGTGTCGTGTACATCAATTTATGTCTACACTTGGCTAGAAAGCGGCTTTTTCCGTACGCGCAGCGTGCGGAAAAAGCCACTTTTTGGCCAGGTGTGGCATAAACAGGTAAAAGCGATGTCTTATGCCAATACAAAAACTTACATCAAGATAGGGTCCTTCACAGATGACTAGTGGTTTCTTTGGACTCACTACTTTCCCTACTGCTCGATACCACTCCGCTTTATTTTTATGCGCCCATATACCTTATCGATCCATACGGGTTTATCTATAGTAGGACTACTTACTAACTAAAATAAAATGTAAATAATCTTTTAATTTTACTTCGGCACGTTACGCATTAAAGATCTGACAATGTCAAATTCAAAATGATGACAGCTTATTTTTTCTGTGGCAAAAGGCACTGGAATTTCATCTATTGTGCCGTAGAACTGGTAAAATGAGAACATATTTTTTATTTATTTGTATTTTTTATATTAAGCGATATAAAAAAAATATAAAAATAGTGTAGTGTTCAGCAGGCAAAATGCTTTCGAATCGCATATACATTTTGAAGTGTTCTTAAAATGAAATGTTGTCAATTGTCGTGTGTATCAGACGTCAATACCGTAGCATGTAATTCTAATTCAAAGATGTAATATATACGATGTGGTAGTACTTGAATAAACAAATAAACAAATAAACAGACAAATTGTACATAATGTATACAGGGTGGTCCAAAACCTGACGTCTAAAAAAAAAATTAGATAGCTTGCGTCTAGGGCTATCAGAATATACCCCATGTATGTTAACCGATTTCTTGTAGTTTACGAGTTATTAATATTTTAACGTTTTTTTTTTAAGAATTCTTCGGGTGTGCACTTCAAGTCATGTAACTTTTTTTTGGTAGGTTATTTTTGCGTTTTTGTTTTTGTGACATTATCCTTACTAACTGTACTTTCTCTCATAAAATATTCAGCTTCCTAACTTTTAGTTAAGTTACACAAAACAATATCAAAAGTGAAAGTTTTCTGTTCAAGTAAGTCGCAGTTAAATTTTCGCACTAGATTTAAAATTAAAAAAAAACTGGTTTTAATGAATTTATGTAATTTTAAAAACTTCATGAGACGCTAAGCTTTCAAGAAAATACAAAAAAAAGAGGTAATTGATTGGTCAATATTTGTCGAGACCGCCCTGCAAAGGTACTGAGGTGGTAAGTTCCCAGTAACTAAAAGTTAGGAAGCTGAATATTTTATGAGAGAAAGTTCAGTTAGTAAGGATAATGTCACAAAAACAAAAACGCAAAAATAACCTACCGAAAAAAAGTTACATGACTTGAAGTGCACACCCGAAGAATTCTTAAAAAAAAACGTTAAAAAATGAATAACTCGTAAACTACAAGAAATCGGTTAACATACATGGGGTATATTCTGATAGCCCTAGACGCAAGCTATCTAATTTTTTTTTTAGACGTCAGGTTTTGGACCACCCTGTATACATAGCTTTTTTAAAAATTGCTTTCTGACTGCAAAAGTGCAGTTGGAGGGCAGTTCTTTTCTATGTGAAATAACTGCATCAAAATTGTAAAACAACTTCGCAGTCGGCGTGCAGTTATTTTTACTGCAAAAAAATCTGCCTTCAAACTGCATTTGCAGCTAAAAAGCATCGAAAGACTGCTCCGGCCTTTAGGGATATCGGCAGACATATCCGTACGTAATTCGCATCGTGTGTAGCGGTGCGCAATACGTCATCGTCCCCCGCCCCCCGCGCGGACCATGGGAGTGTCACCTACGAAAATGCCAAGCTACAGTAACAAATTTTGCCTCTCCAACGGGGCTTAGCCAGCGACTGCGTTCGGTCCGGTAGTTGGAACCCCCTTGGTTTCCAATAACATGTGGCAATCCGTTAAAAACTACGTCAATCCACTCATGAAATAACTTTCCATAAAGGAGGAAAATCCAAGTCGTTCTACACACTAAGTAGGTTGTTTATTAGTGAACCAATACGTTCTTCTAATTACTACACGGCTTTCTGTACCATATACTCATGGGAAATTCCCCCATAATGAGTATTAAAGCCCCTAACCGCAAAACACTACAATAATAGCACAGCATAGCCCCTTAATACGTACTTAATCTCCTGTACACTCGCTTCCTATAAGCCACCTAAAAACAGGAAGAACGGTTATTTATAACTTACCCGTCAAATTAGACCGTAAAAGCTGACCTAATTAATTTGCCAGCCAGTGTATGTTGTAGATAGCAATTTGGCTTGCGCTTTTCCACGCACGTCGTACACTGTCGAGGGAAAGTACACTGTAAATAATTTTAATGTCCGCGCAACATGGTTGGTTACTAGTTTTGTACGCTGGGGTTCGATAGCTTGGCAGGGTCGGGCAATGGAATAGGCTATTAGGATCATTTCAGCTTGTTTGTTTTCCTTGAATTTAGATGAGATTGAGCAGTAAATTTTGTGACGCAATGAAGGGTTACTAGTTTTGTACGCTGGGGTTCGATAGCTTGGCAGAGTCGGGCAATGGAATAGGCTATTGGGATCATTTCAGCTTGTTTGTTTTCCTTGAATTTAGATGAGGTTGAGCAGTGAATTTTGTGACGCATTGAAGGGTCTAAAGTGGGAGCCAAAAAGAAGTGAATAATATTAAGAAGTGAAAGATACTCGTAGTATAGGGCTAAGGCGAGGCTAAATGAGAATTGTGGTTATGTAGGAGGATAGGAGGTAGCATTTAACTTCTGAATTTAGTTCTGAAGTTGAATTTAATTAAATTTGCACTATGTATACATAGTTACAACGATGCATAGTAGTAATAACTAATTGTGCCTAAAGCGCTATTGACCTATTGGACATGGTGAATGCGTTAATTGTAAAAGTTACCCGATTGAGCTTTACTTTTCAATTGTCTGTCCATCTGTTCATGAAAATAACATTGAAAATGCTGAAACATATTTCAATAAAAAACTTGTAGTTTTATTTTTCGTTAAGTTGTTTGCAATAATAATATCGCTATCTGTCTTAAGTTGTTAATATACAAAAAACTGATATTTATTTAATGCATTGTAACAAAGCGTAAAAATTAAAAGTTTCGAAGAGGAAAAATATTTAAAATAAGGATTAGATAGAAACAAAGATATATAAAGGACAAAGGCAAATAAAGACTACAAGCACTATCCAGAAACATTTTCCGCCGCTACAGTAAACTAAATATTATCTTTTGTCACTGCAAGCGCCAGTTCTCTATTCAGTGTTTAAGTAACGCTGAATACTAATCGTAAACTAATTATACGGGGTCGGTCTAGTGCCCATGCTCACTGCTAAACTGCTGAAGCAATATTGATAAGTATGAAGGGCACCAGAAAGTTAGCACATAAAGAAATGAAGGCTTATTGTCCCAAAATATGCGTAATAGTTAGTATATTATGATACGAGTGGACTATGTTGGTGTAATGACCTTACGAGTGTCATAAGACGTTTACAACACACTTGCGAATAAAAAAACAACCCTACTTATCGGGTTAGTCTCAGCTCGTCTAAAAAGCAGCTGGTCTAAGCAGTTAACTGGTCTAAAAAGCAAATGGTCTAATTAGCAACTCGTCTAAAAAGCAACTGGTTTAAGTAGCAACTTGTCTAAAACGCACCTAGCAGCTGGTCTAAAACGCTTCTCATCTAAAACGCAACTGGTCTAAAACGCTACCCGCCAATAATGCAACTGGTCTATAACGTTCTTTATCTAAATCTCAGCATACCGTCAAAAATTAATGTCTTTTAAACTCAAATTAGTCAGCACTGATTTCAATCATCAATCATAATATTTTTATTATTATTTAAATTTTAAATATCTATATGTACAGTCCACTCCTTTACTACAAAGACATGAGTCCACTGTTTCACCTTATTGTTATTGCATTGAGATAAATTCAAAAGTGGATACTTATTTTCGTAGTCTCCATAAGTAGGTAGCCTACCTATTTGCGCTTGCGTTAAAGTATTTATCCGCAGCCCACTTCTATGTACAGTCAGCAGCGGAAGTAGCTATACACACGAAGAGCTCAAAAGGATCTACCCACACTCTTATTCCTTGACAATCCTGGGTTATGAAACCTCTTCACGCTTAAACTGTACAACCGATTTTATGAAATTTGGTAAGAAGATAAAAAATAGTAGGTACACAAAAATATTTTTCATATTACATGACATTAATGACTTAAGTACATGACATATACATTTTCACGAGTAAGTACGAGTCATTGTTCTACTTTATTCTGGTAAGACCTTTAGACCAGTTGCTTTTTAGACCACTTGCTAATTAGACCAGCTGATTTTTAAACCACTAGCTACTTAGACCAACCGCGTTTTAGACCACTTGCTAATTAGACCATCTGTGCGTTAGACCAGCTGCTACTTAGACCAGTTGTTTTTTAGACGAGTTGCTAATTAGACCATTTGCTTTTTAGACCAGTTACTGCTTAGACCAGCTGCTTTTTAGACGAGATGAGACTAACCCATTTTATGAACCATCTAAATCTAAATCTCATCTAATCTAAATCTAAATCAAGGTAAAAGACCAATAGGTACATAAATTAAGTCAGTAATTGAACTTACTTTTTGTAGATTTTTTTTCATACTGCGAGTGGATGGGTTATCATGTGTGACGAATGTTTGAGGTTCTGCGAGAAGATGGATGTAAGGCCGTCTTCTGTGTAATTTTCCATTCTTTGTTCATTGTTTAATTTTATTATGTTTAAGTTGTATCTTAGTTTCACAGTGCTTTGGTTATACTGTTATGCTGTGAAATGAGTGTTCGTCAAGATAGCGTACACCGTAAAGATATTCAGAATCTGATGCAGCCAATAAATAGTACCCAAATAGTACCGACGAAATACATAGGTGAAAAAAATAGTACCCTTACACTTTTCCAAATATGAGGCCTGTTCACGGTGTATTGATATTCCATGACTTAACGGTGTACAAAATTTCACACCGTGAAGCTGGCGTACCCGGAAATTTCTTATAGAAAGAGCTCACTATATCTCGGCTTCTACGATAGCTAGAGATACGAAATTGTAGGGCCCCAGGGGTCCTATTTAGGTACTATTTTTTGAGATATAAAGCGTTTCCAAAAACCAAGCCGTTCCAGAGATACAAACGGTGTACGCCAGCTTGACGCCCGGTAGCGTACACCGTGAAAGGCCTTATATTTCGAAAAGTTCAAGGGTACTATTTTTTTCACCTATGTATTTCGTCGGTACTATTTGGGTACTATTTATTGGCTGCATCAGATTCTGAATATCTTTACGGTGTACGCTATCTTGACGGACACCTTTAATAAATAAAAAATAAATAAATAAATACTGTAAATTCTTTTCGCGCTGTTCAATTATCGGTTGTATATAATCGGCGATACGGTATCGGTATTGGTATCGTTACATCCCTACTTAATAGTATACAAAATATAGAAAACATTCGAAGATAAAGCCGGGGGAGCAGCCAGTATAACATGATAGGACTCGTAAAACGTTATGTTTGGTTTGAACTTTGAAGTCGTTATCTTTAGATGGGGGCACCCGCGTGGGCCTGTGTTTATTACTTCTCTAGTTAATTCCCTTAGTTACGAACAATACGCATTATTATATACTAGTATTTACCCGCGGCTTCGCTTGCGTTGTTCCCGTTACTGTCCCAAGGGAACTCTTTGCCGAGATACAAATACTGGGTCTACTTGCATGCCAAATTTCAGCTCGATCCATCTAGATGTTACCTCGTTATTTAGTAACAAACATCCAAATATCCAAACTAGTCATATTATATATAGTCTATACTAGTGTGATAAAAAATTGTAATATTTCCAATACTTATGATTAGAGACCGGATCTGATGTAGTGATCTCAATATTAATATGGATATAACTGGTTTCTACACGCAAAAACAATGTAACTTATCGTAACTTCTTCTTCACAATGCACAGTAAAAATTAAGACCTTATACAGGGTGAATTTTAAATCGTGAACCGTTATATTTTTTTTGAAGTCTATACATAATTAACAATAACTTACAATGCTTTTAAACCTTTTTTTTTTTAAAAAGAACCTTAATTGTCACCCTATTCATGTTTCGTATTTATCATGAAAATTTTGACTTTGTACTGTATCAAAAACCGCAGGGTAGGCCAGACTGACACTGCATATCCGTTCAAAATAGAAAACCGCAGCACCGCTCGTCCGTCCGCGCAGTGTGCTAACCGCCTTAGCGACCTTGCACATTTTGCGACTTGCACATTTTGCGACTTGCACATTTTGCAACTTGCACATTTTGCGACTTGCACATTTTGCAACTTGCACATTTTGCAACTTGCACATTTTGCGAGTTGCACATTTTGCGATCTGCACTTTTTGCGATATGCACATTTTGCGTAGCCTGCACATTTTGCGACCGGTCTCTATTTATGATATTTTCCTTATACTTACGGATATTTACTTCACATCTTGGGTTGCTTCAAAATTCGAATTCAAAATTTAAATGAAACTATAACTGGCCCTACGCGGCCAGTTTCCTGTACCTACTTGTTATTTTCCATGTATCCAAATAATTATGGAATTAATTTGCAGTTTTAACTGATTTATGACTATCGAGCAAGCTGCTGAATACCCTGCACTTATTAAAGAGTGTTGATTGATTGTTTTCCGGAATCAGTTTTTGTCATGGATGAACTGTCTGTAATTAAAAAGTTTAAAAACCTTTGTAAATGAGTTATTATTTGTTAAATAACTGCTTGCCAATCATTTCATCAATATCAATGAGTAATTTTATATAGCAAAATGTTTAAATTAAGCAAAGTATAGTGAAAGAAAAGTGCACACTGGTGTGGATATTTGCATATTAGATTATGCCACAACCACCAAGGTTACTAAAAATGTTTCTGTTCTCTCTCTCTTTTTCTGTTTTTTTACTTGCCAATTGTTTTGACACTTAGAGACCATATACATCTCTAAGAAAAAAAATGGTTATTATTTTAATTACATTTTTAAGTTATACTCGTATTATGTGAGTAGCAGAATTTGTACATTTCTGTAAGATATTTAGTAAACATTCCCATTTTGTATTATGACGTTTGGAGATCCTTTACACCTCCGAAACATATTATTTTGACAACGGAGACTCTTTACATTTCCATTAATTTTACTAGTCTATTTATTTTCTATTATTTCAATTGTCTTGTTTTGACGCCTAGAGACCATTAACATCTTTAAAAATATATTTTTAATTTAAATGAAATGTATTAATGAAATCACATGTATTAATGTCATATTGTTTTAATACTTAACATTTTGGAATAGAGCTAATTCCATCTTGTTGAAAATAATTTTCGTGGAAAGAATTAAGCGTTACCTTCGTGATTTTTTTCATATTTTTCGGACACACGGTTTAGAAGATAGAGGGGGGGGGGGACACAATTTACGCAACTTTCGGAGCGATTTTTCCAAATATATTCACTCAATCAAAAACATTACTTTGAAACCTTATAGTGTTTTTTAAAGAGCTGTCGAACTATATACCACACGTTGATATTTGCTGAAAAAATTTTTTTTAGCTTCTGTAACATGTATGGAGTGCCCCCCCCTAAAAATATTTATTTTAGTTGTTTAACTACCAAATTAAGTAGCGGCTCATACAAGACACCTATATTCCAAATTTCATCAATATCCATTATGAAGTTTTTGAGTAAAATGCCTGTGACATACGGACAGACAGACGGACGGACACGACGAAACTATAAGGGTTCCGTTTTTGCCATTTTGGCTACGGAACCCTAAAAACTAGTTGATGTGTGCGTGCGGCTCGTAAGTGCAAGCAGCCGGCGTATTAGAAATGGCTTCAGTCCTCTGGTGGCGAGCCTCCGTCCGGCTATTTATTTGAACGCCTTGGTTACGAATTACGGTCCTTGCATGTAACGTAATAATCTCAAATAAACAAACTAAGCTTCTACCAATTTGAATTTGCTTTAATTTTCTCTTTGAGCCATTTAAAAGACTTTACAAAAGGTAAATGAACGAAATAAAGGCTACAAAAGTTATAATGGTTTGTGGTATCTCTCATTTATACAAATAATTTGGTTATTCGCTTCTTTCCTGTTATTATCGGATAAAATCCGTAAAATTTTGCAAATAGCTCACCTTTGTATTTGTATGTTGCGTTATGTAAAACGAGGGGCGAAAGAGAAACCAAATGAATTCTTTTTTTCAAGGTTTTATTCTTCCTGACATGAATTATTCCGACAATCCAAACTTTATAGGTATAATTATTTTCGCACCGTAGCGTCCGTAGTCGGCAGTTGTCTTTTCTCACTCTAATGTTGCCACAATAATAAAATGTGGGAAAACAGCAGAGGTTGGCGAGATAATATCTAGCTGGCAAAGGCTGGCAAGCGTGGCTGAGTGCGGCGGTACTCGGCGGAGCCCGGCTGAGCTCGGCGGGGCACTGGCGGAGCCCGGCTGAGCTGGCGGGGCACTGGTTAATTTTAACGCGAAAAAAAGACACGGCAGTGTAAGCCGCATAAAACGTAAATTCGGACACTCTCAAGCTCAAGGAAATCAAAATTAAAAGGGTACTTTCCGTTGACCCAGAACTATGAAATTTGGCAAGTAATACCATCTTATATTACAAGTATAGGGAGAAATCTGAAAACTATACATTTTTAATTAAATTAATAAAAAATTGACTTTACTAAAGGAATTAAAATTTATAGGGTACTTTAATATATGTACCTACAAATTTATATGCGAACCCTCGGTGGGCGAGTCTGACTAACACTTTTTTATTTCATTTTAATGTGCAAACATGATCTCGCTACGATTTCATTATATGTATGGATATAGATAAAATAGAAAATAGATTACCATGTCATCACCATAAATCAAAACAGCTCCAACACGTTATGACAGACGGATATGTCAATACAGAATCAGGTTTACTAATGTTTCGGCAAAAATTATTTCGCAAATTTTTAGTTCCCAAACCTTTTATCCCATATTTTTATTTGGTCAAAATGTTATTTCCCAACTCAACGTTTCGCACTGATATCATTTACCAATATATGATTTGATAAATTATTGTTACGCAAATTATTACCTGGTTTTTTTTTAAGACGTCATTTCTCATTTCGTCAAATGTATTGATTGGCATATCGTAATTTAGTAAAATATTGAATGGCAAATAAAATCTGCGTTACGCATACCAACAGGGTGCGGGGACGGACCCTGATGGTTATGTGGGACTCCCTTGAACCTAACCTACTGTTCTGGGAGCGGTTCGTTTTAGTTGGGGGACGCAGTTCTAACCTAACTTACTTTTTGATAGCCATTCGGTTTGGTAGGGGGACGCAGTTCTAACCTAACCTAACCTACTTTTTGATAGCAGTTCGTTTTGGTAGGGGGACGAAGTTCAAACCTAACCTAACGTACTTTTTGATAGCAGTTCGTTTTTGTTGGGGGACGCAGTTCGAACCCTAACCTAACCTAACCTAACCTAATTGAACTTATGGTTTGAGTTTTTTTTAATGCGGGGGGCTTCGCCCCCCGAGCCCCCCTTGTGGGGGGCTTCGCCCCCCCGTCCCCCCTTTTTCTTCTGTGCACTTATAATTTACTAACCTAACCTACTTTTTGATAGCAGTTCGTTTTTGTTGGGGGACGCAGTTCAAACCTAACCTACTTTTTGATAGCCATTCGTTTTGGTAGGGGGACGCAGTGCTAACCTTCATAATTGTTTGTCACATAAAAGTGTGTTGAAGTGAAACTTTTCAATGTAAAACTTGGTTAAATGTTATTTGACGATATGTTATTTGCTTAAGCAAATCATTTGCTATACAATTATTTACCACATAAAACATTGATGTAATAAAACTTTGCAATATAAAAATGTGGCGAAATAAAAAAAATGCGAAGTAAAGTTATGCCAAGAATTGATTTGCCAAATAAAACTTCGGCGAAAAGTTGGTTGCCAAGTGAAATTTGACGAAACATATTTCGTCGAAACGGCAGTACACCACAGAATCAATATGCGGTTTACCATATATATATGCTTACGCACAAGACTCAGTGCATCACTGAACACGATGTTTATATACAGGTTGGAAAGATTTATGGGCCTTGGAGGGAAACTGCCTTAAATCCTTAAGTTAGCTCATTTTACTTAAAGGTGACATTCTTTTATTTTTAAAAAGAAACAAAACTGCATTTAATTTTTTTCTTAAATTCGCTTGTTTCACCCGGGAATCAAACCAGCTAAAAATAAGAAGAAAACATAAACACTCGCTATTTTATTTCACTACTCTATAGTATTATTTTTTTTTGTTGGTAGCACCGCCCACAAGTTATCTGCTTTGCCCTAAGGTTAACTGGTAGAGAATGCCTTATGGCATTAAGTTCGCCTTTTGTACGATAAGTTTTCTTTTGTGCAATAAAGTTTAAATAAATAAATAAATAAATATTATTTATTATTGTTCAGGATAAAACTCTCTAATAAACATTTGGTCTTAGAAATAAAAAATATAGTGAAATTTCTCATTTTATTTTATCATCAATTTTCATACCTACAAAAGACAAGCGAATTTTAGTAAATCTTTGTTTCTTTTTAAAACCGAAAGAATGCTTCCTTTAGGAAAAATGAGCTAAATGAAGGATTGACGGGAGTTTCCCTCCAGGGCCCATCAAATATTTTCCACCCTGTATATTATGTGGAGGGAATTATACAGGTGATTCGGGTGACGTGAGCAGGATTAACCCTACCGACCCAGTAAGCTGTAAGCTACTGTTTCGTAGTAGTATTTAGTGGGACAAACGTTTTTTTTTTATTGAAAACAAAAGTTTTATATTATTTACGATATGCATGCTCACTCTACAATGAAAATAATTCCGTCAAGTACCGATATCTCCTCGTTTTAGTCGTATATAATTGTGTATTGTACAACGTACACTTGTATGAACTAAGTACTTGCCTGTATATTATTTGCCCCTAATAAAAAAATCAGTATTAATCAAACAATAACTTATCAATCGGAGTTTTGCAAAATAACTACTTTGAAAAAAAGATTTATTTGTGAATTGAACATTTGTTAAATAATCATTTATAAAAATGTGGACTTTGATAACTGGTATATTTGTGAAATTAATAGTTTGTGAATCGTTATTTGTTTAAATGATCATTTAATGAACCGATGTAAACAGCACGCGTCAAAAAAGTGACGCATGGATCGTGTCACTGCGTTTATGGTGCGTCAGCATTTTTGAAGTGTGTACAGCATACGTTAAAAACGTCACGCATGAATTACATCACTAAGTCGACGGGGCGTCAATGTATTATGAGCAACGGTGTGCTGTGCACCTAAAACAGAGTAAAGTATAAAGACCGGAAGGCTACAGTATGGAATTCTTCAAAAGGGGAGTAAATAGGATCTTAAAGGGCAACGCGCACGTAATACCCCTGGTGTTGTAAGCGTCTATAGGCTGCGGTGACTTCTTACCATCAGGCAGGCCGTACGCTTGTTTGCCACCCTAGTTGTATGAAAAACAAAGTAAAGTATAAAAATGTACCGTATTTGTACAGTATGCAATAAAATTCTATTACGGCGGGGTAATCCCGTAAGCAGCGGCGGGACGTCCCTCCCGCGACCCGCACGTTCCTTATCGCTCTAATTTATTGGGAGCCGTCTTTAGGGCCATTCCCAATACTGCTGATAATTCCGTCCCTAACTTAAGCTGCGTTTCAACCAGGGCTGTGCGAGGATGCGTAGCGAGGGATGTGTTTGTCATCATGAACCAATAGAAAAACTTAATTTACGTATCCTCGCTCAGCGCAGCTCTAGTGGAAATAGCTCAGCGGAGCAAGGATAGGTAAATTAAGTGTTTCTATTGGTTCATGACATGACAAACACATCCCTCGCTACGCATCCTCGCACATCCCTTAATTGACCCGCGAACAGTCCGTAATTGAGGAGTGTCTTTTCAAAAGGGCTTATTTTTCTATGGTTTTATAGAGAAATAAGTTCTTTTGAAACGACGTTCCTTGCTATATTTAAACACAAAAGGAAAAAAGCGAATAAAGTGGGGCGAGTAGTATTACATAGTAATCAATCGACCTTTCCAGATCCGCAATGTAATGCTACTTGCCCAATTTTACTCGGTTACTTGCCGGCGGTGGGACCCACCGCCCAATTACATTTAAGACGAGATTGACTGCCAAGTTGGGAATTGCATACTGATCCATCGGAGAGGGATCCTGCACGTATCTAATCTGACGCAGTCTCAAAATGTATAAAAGTCAAAGACGTTCTTAGTACACGTAACCTTTTGGATTTGTGCAGCAATCTAGGCTTCCTTTTCTTTCTTTGAGATACATATCGATGGCAAAAAGCGGAAACGTAGTAACCGCCGTTGTTTCCTTTGGCGGTTACTACATTTCCACTTTTTGCGATACATATCTTGCGAGGATGTTGCGGATATCCCAACTTCCGCATTTATTTGAAAATCCGCAACCTCAAACAATGACGCTTTTGCGGATGCAGATTTCTGTGCAATTTGTTGCAAGAACGAGGTCCGCGGGAGCGCGTGCTACGTGATAAATCGGGTAGGTAGACAAATATTGGTTTCAACATGCAAGGATCGGCTTAACTAATTGAAAAACTGCTTGCACAGATTATTTATTGTTGCATTTTATTATGAATAAGCCAAATTTATTTATTTTATTTATTATTTATTTCGGACCATAATTTCTTTAGGTCCGCGTTATATGATGAAATCAATTATTATTGTTGAATGAATATTTTCATATTAATAGTGTAACTGTCAATGTAAGGTAAATTAATTTCAACATAATTATTATCGTTTTAATTTTTTTACTTATTACAATAAATTATGCATTAAAATCAACATTTTAAAATTCTCCATAGAAAAACGAACATTAAGAAAGATTCTACCATCATTAGCTGCTGTGGTTATGACACTAAATTATTCCATAACAATCTTTAAATTTTATTGATAATATAAATGCCTAGCAAGATTTAGTCGTTCGTCTCTAATTAAAATATTCACTATTTCTAACTCTCTTATCAGTTACCCTTATTTACCAAAAATACTAGTTCTGCACATGTTTAGAGGTCTGCAACAACTGCGAATAGGAACAAAATCTTAGGTCATTGGAAAAATACATCACATTTACTAAGGAACAATGCTTACCCGCGCCCATCGATGTATCAACATCCATTTAAGTCTCAATTTCATTTCCCTCACTCCTTTTACACTGCAAAGCTTATTTCAAACCGTCGAAACGAACACAAATCTCGGCTCAGCGCAATCACATTTCCATTCAAAAACGTTTCCCCTAGCACAGCTCCCTGAGGTACTCCGCGGAACATTGACTGGAACTCTGAGACTTTTCTTATAATTAACTTAGCTTCGCCCTTCTAATTATTACAGCAATTTAAATAAACGACAAAGAGGTTCATTGGCATTTACAAAGAGATCTTATAGATAGAAACTTATAATGTTTGCTTGACACGCGGACTCAAATGCATTTGTGTTATAGATTCCGGACCGTCGCGTTCTTGCGTGAAATTCTTTAAAATTTAAGATCGCGTTCAACCTATTGATCAGCACATACTTTGAAGTAACTTTCCAATTTGCTTCGTCGTACGTGTGACCGATGGTGAAATGGAAAATGCGAGCACTGCAGATTTAAAGGTTGCTCATAATGAAAATATTAACCGTCCAGTTGTCGTGGCGACTGGTTCTTCACAGCCGGCGCACACAAATACGATTTTCGGCAATGACTTTTGTTGTGCCAAAAACATATTTTTGGCACAACAAAAGCCAATGGCCTTTCACTTACTTCCCTCGCGAAGACAATTATCACGATTCCAGCCTCTGGGATCGCAACCCGGGGCTGTTATGTGTCCCAAAAGTGACCCGCTGCTGGTCACATTAAAACGGACATAATTCTTTGACATCAGCCGCAGTCTCGCGGCCCGGGCCAAAGGCATCGGGGCGGCGCGGCGCGCACTGTCGACTAACATCTTTCCAAACATCGAAAATCACGAACTTTCGCTGAAATAACTACGTAAATAGTTCTTCGTCTTATCATTGCAAACATAACCTCGACATCTGTCGCTGTCACAACACCGCACCATAGATTAGAGAGGCGCGTGGTTCGAGCTATGTAGGAAAACGTCTTGGTTGTATTTAGGATAAAGTTACATTTAAACGTTTTCGTATGCTCGAGCCAAAACGTTGGTTGTTTTCACTGAGATATCGTTTGTTTCGTTGCGGCGTGAGTTCGTGAGGCCTTGGGATAATGTATAGCGATCGATCTGAATTTAAACCGAAAACATTTTGGCTGTATGCGTTTAGTTCCAAAGACTCGCGAGTAGCGGAAAAACAAAACGCATGCAGTCTGTGGTTTTTTTTTCCGGATCGAGACGCGTCGGGATGACGCGGTTTCCTTTTGAGATAAGCGATAGCCTTCTTTCCGGGGTGCGCTTGGCCGTGACCAGACGAGAAGCGTGCTAGGAGTGATTTTCTGAGGACTGGGACTGGCATACCGGTAGCGTAGTATCGAAATATTGTCTCGTAGTGCCGCTCGGCCTGCGCCGACGCAGAACCGGGCGTGAACGCGGAGCTGTCGTCGCGCCGACCGCGCGGACAGGCGGCGAGACACCACGCCATGCGACGCCTGATGCCGTCGTAGACCCTCCTGCTCCTCCGTAGGCCCCGGATTCCGGCGGGTGGTCCGGGTGTGTCCGGCCGCGTAGCAACGTCGCGCTGCGCGTGGATACCGGCGCGCTCGTTGCTGCGCCATCGGCACGACGCCAAGGAGGCCTCGTCGACACTCGCCCTTCAGAGCCGCTATGCGCGGCAGAGGGCTCGCGTAGAGCCTTCCTCGTAGGCCTGGGGTTCATCGGAGACGGCCCCAGTGGCGCCGGGAGAGGGCGATTCCCCTCGTCGCTGTGCAGCGCCCCTCGTGGCACGGCGCTCGCCCCGCGCTCGCCCCGCGCTTGTGAAGCACAGCGCCGACCTGGCTCGCCTTCCGCCGGCGCGAAGCCAGAGACATCACATCTCCCTCGCTGCGGAGCGCAACCCTGGTGGCGTGAGTCTCATGCGACTAGACTAGCCGCGTCGAGGACTCCGCCGCCCTCCTTGCTACCGAGCGCGCCAGCCTACGGTTCGGCGACGCCCGTGACACACCCCGAGCTGCGCAGCGAGCCCCCGTTCCTGACACCGACACGTATGTGAGTGCACGAACAATAAATATCCTCGTAGGGGCCCCTTTAGAGTACCGTAAATTCACCAACAGTGCGCGGAGTGCGTTTAGTATTAAGCCTAGAGTTTAAGGTGCCTTCAGCACCGAGTCCGCACCCATGTCGCGCTACCCCCATTAAAATAGATTGTAACATTACTTAGTATTTTTCTGGCTCCATCCCCTAATCACATCAACCCCAAAGGACGGTCCTTGAAGCAAAAGGCTGATGCCTCACGGCCGATCACTATCCAGGCATTTATAGTACCACAACGTCTGCGGCGAATAAAAGGAAGTATTACCACTCTGTAGGTCAACACATACTTCAACCACCAATTCTCTCTCTTTTTTTTTTATTCGCTACACAGTATTTTTGCTCGCATGACGGTAAACACGGGTGCCTGATGTTTTGTTGACATACGATTCATCAAATTTTCACTTTGTCCACAGCTTTTTTCTCTAAATCAGTAAAATTATTGTGATTTTTGAAAAGGCCATAATACAGAAAAACTTTTAATAAATGAATCATTCGGTGGATCATACAGAAAAACTTTTAATAAATGAATCATTCGGTGAATCGTTATGGTAACCATACAGGGTATACAGTTTTATAAAAATCCAGGAATCCAAAAAATAGAGGGTTAAGGTGGTGTGTTTTATTATCTAGTATTTTTATTTCTTCCCCATCGTACATTTACTCATAATTACATATACATATAGTCGAACTGGCATAATTCCTTCCTATGCAGGGTGTAATCGTAAAGGTGGTAACAGGCGATTATTCCGTAAATAGAAATAATAAGAAACAAAAACTTTTAGACTGATATATTCGCAGGAAGAAGCGAACTTCGAATCACTTAAAAAAAACCATATTATTGACGTTTGAAAATAGAACTAAATACGTATCCAAAATGTCAAATGCTTCCATGCTAGTACGACGTTCGTATGTATGGGAGCGTTTTACGTTACAAACTTGGATTTTGCGAGTTTTATTTTAAAGAAAGTTTATGATGTAACTTTATGCACTGGGTAATGTACTTTTAATTTTTTTCTGCATGATGGGTTCGCGTATGACATTGGTCGCATCTGATGGAAAGTTGAGACAAGATGCATTCACTCTCGCCCTAAGGATATCCAGGTGGTAATTCACAGGAAACATGGACGCCGGAAATATAAAATAAAACAAATTAATTAAATACCGCGTTTGATGTCTCTCATATTAACGCAATAATCGCTTAACGATTACACCCTGTATAATTTCACCTTTGTTGGAAACTCAACTGAATGATACCAACACTGCGGAGCGTAATACCCGAAATACATAAAGACAAAACGGAATTCCATTCCATTAGTTTTTCACGGAAACCCTTTGACAAACAAATCCCCCTGTAGGATGTGTTCGCGTGGAATAATTAATGGATGACTCTTAAACGGTCGTTGGATATTCAAAATTGATGTATATATACAAGGACCGGGCCAACAACGCGACAGCTGCAAGCTGGTACCAGCGCGCTGGTTCGAGTGGCCTGAAAAAACAGTTTTAACCTGGCCCCATCAGCGATCAGTTCTCCGAGCTGTATGCCCAGTCCATTACCTCTTCAACATACTACAAAAGAATACTTATAATATGGCAACTGTACCACCGCTGGCGAGTATGCGAGTAAAATTGTGCGCGTAACAGTTCATTGCGGACTGACGAGCTACAGTGATGATGTGATCGATCGACCTTTCCAGATCCGCAATGTAATGTTTACCTCCGCGATGCTTATATGGGCCAATACCGGAATACTGGTATTGCATTAGACATGTGTAGCTCGTGAGTGAGTGATTCAAAAGAGCTATATCAGTGGGTCTAGGTCTAGCTCACAGGATCTCTACCTCAGTTCCGATTCAGACAACTCAGTATATCTTTCAACTGACTCGCTCTCGAGCTGAAACAAAAGACAAAATCAACATGAACTTTTCATCCCTGTCTTGTCACCGTATACCTATTCAAAATTCAAAAATTCAAAATTCAAAAAAAAAAATTTTTTTTGAATTTTGAATTTTTTTGAATCTTTGAGAGCTAAAGATTCATATAACTCTTTTCACTTTAGTGACACATTTTACGCATGTCTATCTTGCATGCCCTAGCCATAAGTCAATGGCAAACCGTGTAAAGGTTGAGAGGTACGTGGAACAGAGATCCAATCGTTTATTAGTGGGCGTTGTTGCCCTATATTGTTGATAAACTTGTTGTTAACTTTCCGTTTATATTGAAATGTTGCCAGACTAAAATTGTCTGCCAATATTTAATTAATAAGAGTTCGGCTTCACGAATATAAATAGTAATCAATAAATATTGGTGAGTGATGGAGGTTTGTGTGTATTTTATAATAATGAGTGAAAATCGTAAAAGTTTAAATCTGCGGTCGGCAACCAGCGGCCCGCGAACCGCTCACTTGCGGCCCGCGAGCCTTTCTGGCTATTTTGTATGTAAAGGTCGTTATATTCAGAATCGTATAAAGTCAAAAATTATGATCTAAGTGTGGCGTCAATTTCATTAGCTACTATGTGGCCCTTGGCAGCTAAAAGGTTGCCGATCGCTGGTTTGAATCAATGTTTATTCATGACTTACTACATAAATTATTGATCGAGCGACCTAAAGGCCGAGCCACACCGGCTGCGTACAACATTCATGGATAATCTACAATTTGAATACTTCCGTCAAGTACGTACGTACCAATACGGTTCGCTTTACCTGTGAATGTTTAGTAATCGTTGACATGGCCAAAATAACAACAACAATTTACTTTACATGTTATCTGTTGATGGTGGCATTATCCCAATTCCTTTTGTCTCGGAGGCACTTTTGAAATGGACAGCGATTTTTCCGGGGGGTGAGCGACCGGAAAACCTCATCATTCAGAGGCAGTGGGATGATTTGTTGAGTAAACGGGCGTATAACTCATTGTTGGAGGGTGCTGCTGGATCAGATTTGGCCCGTCTCAAAGCCCTCGCACAGCCAGAGTCCGGGGCTTGGCTGCACGCTCTGCCATCGCCTCAATTGGGGACTTTCTTAGATAATGACTCTCTTAGAATAGCGGCAGCCAGCGTTGAGGTTAGGTGCTAGGGTGTGTGAAGCCCATCGTTGTTGTTGTGGGGCTATGGTGGAGGAAAATGGTCATCATGGTCTCAGTTGTCAAAGGTGCGCGGGCCGTTTCCCGAGGCATCATTCAATTAATGAAATCATCCGGCGGGCCATGGTATCGGTGAATATGCCATGTGTTTTGGAGCCACTAGGATTGAGTCGCACGGATGGTAAACGGCCCGATGGCCTGACGCTGGTTCCTTGGCGGAGAGGGCGTTGTCTTTTGTGGGATGCAACGTGTGTTAGCACATTTGCTGCATCCCATTTGAGGCAGACCTCGCGGTGTGCGGGCTCAGCAGCAGAGAATGCTGCTAAATTAAAACACACTAAGTATTCCGCCTTGGAGTCAGCTTATGATTTTGTGCCGGTAGCGGTCGAAACAGCGGGACCCTGGGGCGCGGAGGCTCGCAACCTCTTTGTGGAGTTGGGACGTCGTTTGCGTGAGAGAGGCTGTGATCCTCGCTCCGGATCGTATTTGGTTCAACAGGTCTCATTAGCTGTTCAGCGGGGGAATGCTGCTAGCATTATGGGGACCTTTGAGCCGGGTGCGGTGCGGGGCGGAGTATTTTAAAGGGGAGGCAGTGTTGACGAAGCGTGTTGCGGATTTGTATTTTGTTTTGGTTTAAGGTCCATTGTTATTATTGACGAGCCGTGTTGGGGATATTATTTTGTACCTATACATTAGAAGTTGACGAAGCATGTTGCGGATTTTTTTTTATTGTAGATTGGCTTTTTTTTTAAATAAATGTTTTAAATGGATTTACTTTCTTCATAATCAAAGTACTGTCCTAATAGTTAAAGAGGTTTTATCTTGCTTGTAAAGTGACTATATTGTAGATAATTAAGTTTTGCACTTAACAAAAAGTAAAAAGAAAGGGAAAAGGTGAAGGTGTTTTACTTAAATACGATGGTGGACCATCCATTACACATTTACTGAAACTGTATAGTTTGAATCGCTTACGTCTCTGGAATCACCCTGTATACTATACAGGGATTCAAGTAAGACCAAGTAAAGTCTGAAAGAGATAATGCTAATCAAACAATTGCTATCTTCATCTTCCAGTTCACCCAGCCTCGTTTACCCAATTATTTCCAACTAACAAACTTAACTCAAAGATAGGATCGCGAACTTCAATTTTTCAAAGCAAACACTCTTTCTATTTAACCGCAGATCCAATCGCATTGCGTATTGTGGAGTCGCCCGCAAACATAATTATTTTCATGTCAATATAAACACTGAAATTGTCCGTTCACAAGTCCAATAATGTATTCCCGCGCGGGGTCACCGCGTAAATAGGGGGCGGGTGGTGCAAGCTATCACCTAAAAGCGGTTTATGTACTGCCCTTTAAGGATCTAACATTGAAGTGTTATTCAGAAAAACACTCTCTAATCGCATGTCTTTGTGTCTATATCTATCTTTACACCTACCTAATTTTACCGAATAGCTTCCTTTTATTTATAAATATATTATTTTATTGGCTCGCACAAATATTACAAGTAATAGCATTTCCTCAAAAAATATTTTGGAACACGACTTTAAAAAGACTCTTTAATTTTACCCCTAGAAAAATGTTATTATGTTGATATTAAGAAAAACATATCAATCAAGTGCGTTTCAATGAATCGTAGTCATTGCAAGCAGGGCTTGGAAACCGGTATTTGCTCCATACAAAAATACCGGTTTCCGTTCTTATCGTTCTTTGGTTTATTATTTCGTTTTTTAACCAGACAATCTAATATTACGAAATCATGACTTAAATACATTACTGAGCTCTACATAAAAAGCATAAAATAATTCAAAATATTGGGCTATTTCGGGGTTTTTGCAAAATACCGGTTTCGTGCCCTGATTGCAAGTGTTCTTAGTAAACTTAAGCTAATATAAGTTTGTGAGATTACTCGTGTGTACGTCAGTTACTAAGCAACAAAACCTAAAAAAAACTACGATTAGTAAATTCACCCAACCGTACCGTAACCGCAGTAGTATAGGTAACATCCCTGGTGTTGCAGATATCCATGGGCGACGTTGACTGCTTTCCATCAGGTAGCTCGTCTGCTCGTTTGCCACTTATAACATAAAAAAAAACACCCAAATCTGCTCTTTCTTTAGACCACGCGCCAGACGGTAAACACAGCTCAGATATTAATTCTTATAAACCACAGTTGGGCGTTTGTTTACGTCTCTGATCTGCACCAGTGATCCCGGGAACCAATAACTTGTTCCAGAGTAACGTAATCATAGTTTGTACTACAAGTTTAGCTGCCAGTTATTTGTATATGAGATCGAGGTCTTTATTACTCGTTCGGGGAAGGAACTTCAAAGTAAGAGGGAATTCTGGATAAGTCCTCTGATCAACAGCCCGAAGCCATGATTTTGGAACCAGTATTCATTTGTCTGTATTGTGTGTTGAGGTAAATACTATTGTGTTCTTGAAGTCTTGACTCTTGACTCAAAGAAAACATTTGGAGCGCTTGCTAACCCGAACGGCAGAACCTAAAAATGATGCATAAAAGTGTTGAAATCGTGGTGCATGGAACAGAAATAGTTTATAAGAACTGACAGTAAAATTTACTCTGAAACATATATTACTGATGGTCATATTATCCTATAATACATATTAAAATAAGGTAAAGGACCCGTTTTGAATACATTTCATCATATCGATGTTTTGTGTATTAGGACTTGCACCTAATCAATTGCCTGTATCTACATATACTTTTTATTTTTTCTGGATAGCCATACTAATCTAGAAATGTTAGCGGAGGAGGTGAAGACGATAAAGCTTATATTTGCATCGTATCCACGTAATAATTGCAGATATGGTGATAATGTTGAATATCAATCCCTTTACTTCAAATTGTTTTCTCGATCCTGTTATTCCCGTCGTCGTCAGCCCACATGTCAACTTGAAGAAACTTAATCTTCAGTTGTTTTAATTGTACATGCCTTCGCTGAACTTGAAAATCAAGAGTTGACTCTGCCGTCTTCATCGGCTAGAGCGTTTAAAAGCGATTCGGAGCTTAAACGCTTGCTCGGACTTTAGAAGTTCACTTGAACTGTGCTTAAAAGGGCTTACCGCACGAGGAATACTTGGTTAGTTACGTCTTTTTAAACTTTAAGAGTCGTATAGAGCCATTAGACTTTGGAGATAGTAGATTTATATCCGGCTTGTAAGCACGTTTCCGATTTATTGGGACAGTTATTATCTGCTTCAGTGTCTGAAGGGCAAAGTGTTACGGGGATAACACGGATTTGTATATGTACAGATGATTAAGCCCTTTCGAATCGTCAGTTTTGTAACTCATAAGCTAATTTATTTAGAGCAAATTATTGATTCCACAATAAAAGGGATACTGGCGAGTATCTGCAAAATATATGATTCAGTTTGACGACTACTGACGACACGGGGTGACGACTGCGTTTGCTTATGGTTTTGACAGTATGTCGACACAGACCCTGGAATCTAGGGGGTAAAGAACCGTAGAACCCTGTCGCAGTAAGGTCACATATCACTCGAGCTTGAGTGACGGCGATCTGTCATTGCAACAGGGTTCTACGTTGGTACATGAATCTCTTTCCCTTACTAAACATATAAAAAAATACACACTTACGAACAATGTTGGGGGCGATCACTAGCAGTGGGGTGGCGTTCATAGAACCTGATTCCTATCGGCTTGCCTATTTTAAAGCATATGACCGGAGTATCTACTACTCCCGAAGAAAAAGGAATCCAAATGTACTTCGGCTTTACTAAGAATATATTTGACGCTACGCCACTGATCACTAGTATATGGGAGAGGCATCGATAGTTGACTTTATCGATATAGGCGACTCCTAGCTGTAATTTTCACGGAATCTGCAACATTTTCCTCCAGCACGACATTTCAAATGCGTCGACACGATTTCGATCAGCCTTTTTCAGCGCCCATGTTTCAACCCTATAGCTTAGGTTGATGGCAGACGTCCGAGAGGTCGCAGTCCGCTGAGATGGTCCGACCAGATCCGCTCTTCTCTTGACACCAAGCTGCATCACGCCCTCCATGATGCCAAAGACAGAACTAAGTGGCGCTCTACTGTTGGACGCGTAATTGCTCTGCAAAGGAGGAATCACGACCCTCAGCAATGAGGAAATCGACGCGAGGAGGGGCGGGGAGCTGTCATTTAATTTGCCCCCGAGATTCCGAGGTCTGGTCGTCACTGAATAAGAGCTCTCACGACAACGCGAAACGAGTGATTGAAACTATCCAACTTAGCCCTGAGTATATGGTGATCGAGTTAATCTGACCTAAGTAAATTTAGACATCATTATTAAGTAGGTAAGCTTCTACCCTGTATGCCCCGTTTTCCGTATAAAGACCCTTTTGGAAACACTTCAACCCAAAGGCATCTTTGTGTACTACTTAAGCCAAGATTAGAATTTATTTTCACTTTCACTCAGAAACTACATTACCTACTTAGGCTTTTTACTAAGAGGTTGTAGTCTTACGGTAAGCGTACAGAAAAGTTTAAATATAAGACATCAATGTGGATATAAAATTCCTAAATAACCACATTTTTACTAAAAAAAAATCCGACCGCGGTGCACTTTGAAACTGCATAAAATCCGCCATTTTGTTTATTTTAACGAACTTCATACCCAGTGACACACACCATCACGACGAATCTAATGATGTATCATTTATCAAAATCAGATGTGCCGTTGAGTAGTTACGAGCGGACACAGGAACGGAAATACATACATACATATAGGTCAAACACATAACCCTCCTTTGGGCTTCGCCGCAGTCGGGTAAAAAGTGCTCCTGTAGACTGAAGATTCCTACGGAATTTATTGTTATTGTAATTACGTGACTGTAGTTTTTTCATCGATCAGTGAACAGAAAAGAAGAGTCAAACGAAAAACAAATCACATTATTAAGCGAAAATAAAGAAAACGAATTAAAAGAAAAAAAAAAATCTGCCCAAAAATGGATCACTTAATATTTTACTATGGCAACCCGTTTATTTTCGGCAACTTAATTAAAAATCCATCAGAATTAAGAATGTTTAAGGCAAATTAATTTGTTTATCATACAGGCCTATAGGTATTAAGTTAGGCGCAATAAACAAGGTGATATGTAAGATAATCAAGTTGAGTATCGGCTATAATGTCTATTCTGATCGAAATTGTGTAATAAAAGTTAATTCGGCTTCATATAACACAATAGTACTTAGGCCGGCTTTACACCTGTAAGTTTTACTTACGTAAGTAAGGACGCAGCTATACGTTAGACTGAGATAGTCAGTCAGCTATCTCAGTCTAACGTATAGCTGCGTCCTTACTTACGTAAGTAAAACTTACAGGTGTAAAGCCGGCCTAAAATCAAATGTTCAGATGTTATAGTAAGTACCTATCTGCAATAGTTGTGAACAATTTGGGTTAAATAAAACTTAAAAATGAGAAATTTGCAAAAATGACACCGGAGATAGTTCGAAAAGATAGCCAGCAAAGTTGGTTAGCTCAAGTAAAGGTAGATTCGGTTAAAGTAGAACTGCAACCTCAACAGAAATAAACGTGCCAGAAAAATACTATGCCAGAGGCCAAGCCAGAAGCTAGAAAGAAAGTATACGAAATGCAATTCTATTATATAACATTATACAATATATACTTTTATGCAAAACATTAGTAAACCATTGAAATATCGTACCTAACTGATTCTTTGCTCGTCGCGCGGCTAGTATCAAATTTTGCACCTGCGGAGTGGTTCAGCCAGCGACTAGAAAGAGCACGCGTTATGCGATAAAGAGAGACGGTTGGACCCGAACGTCAGTTTTGTTAGAAAGAAAGACTTCTGTACGTAGTACTATTATTCTGTGGCCAAACCAAACAGTATTCCACCAACTAACCTACAATGAAACCGAACAACTACTGTATCCGTGAAATCAAGTAAATACTGTAATTAGAACTAAGCAAATACTGTAATTAGAACTAAGCAAATAGATCTCACACACACACACACACACACACTTTAGACTTAGTTTAGATTAACTCATTTAGGTATTTTTATACTAATGCTAAGTGACCTGTTAAAGATAAAAATGTTCTATATTTGGAAGAGCGAGGCTTCCTGTCACAGGTACATAAATACCTACTAGGAGGTCTCAACCTTAAAACTTGTGTACCATACAGTTACATGAAATAAACTTTTTTTTTTTACTCCACCCCTCTGTTTATACTACGACCTGTCCTTAGCGGCGTGTTATGATTTATTTACCGGGCAAGTGTTATCGTTAGCTCCCCTAATGTTATCTCTCCGTCAGTGGTTGGTAATTGTAATGTAAACACCCGGGCTATGACTAATTTACTGGCCACTGGGAGCATGGGAGAAATTAAGCTGCTAGGTCTTGTCTCAGACTTGAGTTTTAATATTTTTATACTTTATACCCAACTTTGCAGGCTCATAAAAGAGTTACATGTTAAGTATCATACTCGAAACTTTAACCTTATCGTCGAGCTCAAACCAATGGAAATCTACACTCGACTGCGAATTATCGGCTTCCTGATGGACATCCTGTCGTCCCATTTCCTACCATGCCGACGTTCTGTCCGTCCTGTAGGCGAATTCACAACCTCACTGTTATTGTTCTCTCTAATATAATTAGACCCGTGAAAACAATAACAGTTCATTATAGTTCATTCATAACCAGGGGTCAAGTTCTGTCAGTCCGCTTGTTTCTTGAATTATGACTGACTACAGTGACCTCCAATTACGACTTGTTATTATTAGTCGATAGGTCAAATATTTATCGATGGTCTAGTTCGTACCATTTGATTTGCCAATGAATTGCAACTTTAAGATTTGTGTAAGAACGTGCTAATAGGCTACTTGTTAACGACGCACTCACGGATCTCGTGAGGTCCCGAAGTTAACAGCTGATACAGCTACGATAGCTCTTCAGGTTCATACACAGGAGGTTGTAAGGCTCCTGGAGTTTTAATTACTAAGGGATCGATTGGCTCAAAACAAAGGTTCAGATTTAACACTTATATTGTTTTAAATCACTGACTCTAGTGTGCCCTTCCTAGGGTTCTACCACGCGGGAAGAATGACACTAACAAACCCGACACTGGCTTAACCATCTTTTAAACACAACACTTAAATCTATTACACGGGATATAACACAGAAATAGTCAGACAAAAATCAATCAGCGAATCAGTATCAAATAGTTAATAATGTTCATACTTCCCTATAAGCTATTTACACGCTAAACACTATTAAAGGAATACTTGTTCTTAGTTGGGCGGCTCGGGCCGCAACACGTAATAAAGAAATACTGTTTCACTGACTTTAAGTCCTACCTAGACTTCACTTAGGTCATAGGCTAGGGGATCTAGATACTTGTTCACTATGTTCGGATCGGATCACTACTGGTTCGGTTCTGTTTCTCACTATGAGTTTACTACTTGGGTTCACGACGCCAACTGGTCTCCGAATGAGCTCCCGGCGTATTTAAGCAAGCGATTGTTGCGCAATACTTACAACATATTGCGTGATGGAAAGTTCCGTTCAGAATGATACCATCCTACGCTGAATTCTCGTGGTCAGACCGAGAATTTGTAAGGCATCGATACACGAAGTTGTTCGAAAACTTTCGCTCTTTGCCGTTTTACGTTATGGTAACGACTAACGTACTATATACTCGACTACACAATCCTCATGGTAATTATGGGCGTGCTATATGCAGCGCCTCACAATCCTCATGGTAAGCTGGCTCTGACCGGTAGAAGCCTCGAGTGGGTGTGTCGAGATCTCCTACCAAATCGTTCACTGGCCGCTCCTAGCACTAGTTGCCAGTGAAGTCTGGGTACACTCGATTTACACATTCGTTACGAGTCTTTATCTAAGCTCTCGATAGGGGGATCTGGTTCTAAGGTTTACACAAGTGCTAATGAGTCGTTACACTACACATATGGCCTCTTGTACGGGCAAAAACTCGTAAAATACTTAAATATTTCACTTACGTACTAACTATAAAACATGGTTCTAGGAAGTAGTCCTAGGGCTTATAGCTACTTACAAAACATGTTCAGGCTCTTAGTTAGACGATGTTCAGTCGGGTCGGGGTTCGGTGGGGCTATCGTCAACATCCTCCCCCCGCTGCTGCGTCACGGCAGCCTCAGGGTGTAGGGAGACGATAGCCAGCTTGGAGACGGGGCGCCGGAACATGCCGCCGACGGTGCGGACGTCAGCACTTCGGACGCTGCCGTCAGGGCCGGGGAAGACGGCTTCGACGATTCCCCGGGGCCACACGTTGCGTGGCAGGTTCGGGTCTACGACGATCACGTAGTCGCCGACCGTGAGTGGACGCTCGCCCAGCGCAGAGGAGCGGCGCGGCGCGAGCGTCGGCAGGTATTCTCGAACCCAGCGGGTCCAGAAGCGGTCAGCGAGCGCCTGGCTGGCGCGCCAGGCCCTGCGGTCGGCCTCCTCGCAAAGGCCAGTGAGTGGGACCTTCGCGGGGCCTCCCAGCAGGAAGTGGTTCGGAGTCAACGCCTCCTCGTCATGGTGGCTGACGGAGACGTGGGTGAGGGGCCGAGCATTTACAGTGTACTCGGCCTCGGCAAGGAGAGTCGCAAGCACCTCTTCCTTGGGCGCTCGCGTCTTCAGTGTGGTCTTCAGGGCTTCTTTTATTGAGCGGACCATGCGCTCCCAGGCGCCTCCTTGGTTCGGTGCGCCGGGCGGGATATAGCGCCATCCCATCCGGCGCTGCAGGCCGTAGGCTTGCAGTTCGGGCAGCCACTCGGCGTAGGCTGCTTTCAGCTCGGCGTCAGCACTCCGGAAGCATGTCGCGTTGTCGGAGTACATCAGGGCCGGCCATCCGCGTCGCGCGGCCATGCGGCGCAACGCCATGATCGCGGAACTCGTGTTTAGGGTGTGCACGAGTTCCAGATGCACGGCACGGGTAGTGAGACAGGTGAAGAGGGCCACCCATCTCTTTTCCCGTCTTCGTCCTATCGTGACGGTAATCGGGCCGAAGTAGTCTTGAGCGCAGTTCTCAAAAGAACGTACGTGTGGTTCGATGCGGGCCAGCGGCAAATTTCCCATCGCTGGCACGCGGGGTCTGGCTCGGCGCAGTGCGCAGTAGCGGCAGTTGAGGCCGACTAGGCGCACTGTTGGTCGCAGGTGGAGTATCCAATACTCGGATCGCAGGGCGTTCACGACGCTCTCGTTGCCCTGGTGGTGTGCGCGCTTGTGCGCACGCAGGATCAGCAGCCGCACGAACGGGCAGCGCCCGTCCAGGATGGCTGGCCTCTTGTTGATGGGGGCTGGCGTGGCGTCGATGCGGCCGCGCATCTGGATGACGCCATCCTCGCTCAGCACCGGGTCCAGTTCGTAGAGACGGCTTCCACGGGGCACGGGCTCCCCCCGTGACAGGCAGCGCAGCTCTTCTGGGAAGGTTCTTCTCTGTGACCACTGGAAATAGAGATGTTCGGCGGACAGTATATGTTTCAACAAGAGGGGTACACGGGATCTAGTCTTCATAACTTCGACGAACTGAAGCACACGCGCAGTTGCTCCAATCAGTCGATCGTAGTTAGAGAAGCGATGAATGTCCGGCAACGGCGAGACGAACTCCGTCGACGCGTGACACGTCGCCTTCAATTCGGGCGGCGGCCCCGTCGGCGGCTCGGGTTCGGCTGGCCATTCATTCGGATGTTCATACAAAAATTGGGGACCATTAAACCACACACTATTAATGTCCACGGTTCGTTTGGGATCGGATCGGGTAGGGATATCTGCGGGATTAAGTTTAGTGGGTACCCATCGCCATTGGTTCGGTGACGTCAGCTCCGCTATCTCTCCTAAGCGGTGAGCAACGTATACGGGGTACCTTCGTGCGTCATCTCGCACCCATTGCAGCACGGTTTGGCTGTCTGACCATAACACTACTTCGTCGGGTGTTATTCTGTGGCCATCGACGATGGCTTTCTGCAGTCGCGCGCCTATCAAGGCCGCCTGCAACTCCAGTCTGGGCACGCTGAGGGGTTTGAGTGGACATACCTTTGCTTTAGCCGCAGCTAATGTTATCTCAGGCTCTGCTCGTTCGGGGCTTTCCACTCGCCAATAGGCTGCCGCCGCATAAGCCTGCGTGCTCGCGTCTACGAACACATGCAGCTCGATGCGGGAGGCTCCCCCCGTCTGAAAATATCTTCGTGGTATTCTCAGCGTCGCTACCGACTGCAACTCTTGCAGCCATTCAGCGAATAAGTCTGCCTCTTCGGTTGGCAGCTCTTCGTCCCAGCCGAGTTTCAGCAACCACAATCTCTGGATCTGTATTTTTGCTGTGATTGCGTAATGTGATATGAGACCTAAGGGATCGTATATACTCATCACTGTACTTAGCGCCTCGCGCTTGGTTGGGCTCCTCTCGCCGACTCGTACCTCGGCTGGGACCCGCAGCATCTTCGTGTTGAATCCTAAATCGTCGGTAGTAGCATTCCAGTACATACCGAGAATTTTCTGTTCTTTGGCGCCTAGCTGCGCCGGTTCCTCCGCACGTTGCTCCGGCGGGATACGCTCGAGCAGCCGTCGCGAGTTCGACGACCAGCCTCGCAGCGTGAATCCGCCCAGTGCGTGTGATGCTGCCACTTGCTCGGCTACATGGACTGCGTCATCCTCGTTTCTAAAACTAGACACAAAATCATCCATATAGTGGTTCGATTGTATTTCGTATACGGCGTCGGGATATTTGTCAGCGTTGTCCGCGGCGTTCCTGTTCCGCACACTGTGTGCTAAAAAAGGAGAACTTGCTGCGCCAAATATCATTGACGTCATTTTGTAGATGTCTGGGGGGTCGGTTCGGTTTGCGCCCCGCCATAAAAACATCTGTGAAGGTTGATCCGCCGGCCTAATCTTCACTTGAAGAAACATTTCGCATATATCGGCCGTCACGGCGACTGCACCTTCCCTAAACCTAAATAAAATTGCATACAACTCTTGCAACAAATCGGGTCCTTCTAGGACATGGTCGTTCAAGCTCCGCTGCGACGAAATCGCTGCGGCATCGAACACTAGACGAATTTTATTTTTATTCGGGTTCTTCACTGCGAAGTGCGGCAAATACCATGCTACGTTACTATTTTCACTACTTGAAATTTTCTTCGCATACTTTTTCTGCACTAAATTATCAATTTGTGCAGTATACTCGGCGGCGAAGTCGGGGTCGCGGTCCATCTTACGTTCGATGCCGCGCAGCCGATTGAACGCCATGCCGAAACTTGGCGGCAGTTGCGGGTTATTTTCCCGCCACAATTGACCGACCTCATACTTTGGTCCGTTTACCCTACGGACCGTTGCATTGAAGACGTCGATCGCTCGTTGCTCTGCCGGGTTCACCTTGTTCACGTGCTTAATACCTAAAGCGTCGACATCGAAGTGCTGTTTCAATAACTGATGCAATTCGAGGTCTGGTTCGTGGCAATGATATGCCCTTACATGATCATCGGTTCGTACTAGGCGAGGCGCAATACCGAATATCGCCCATCCTAGTTGGCAACGGATAGCGGCAGGCTCGTTATTGCGGCCAGTCCGTGCCTCCAGTGGCATCATCAGGTGCCACTGGTCGACCCCCAACAATACCCGCGGCGTCGCGACGTCGTAGCAGGCTTCTTGCAGGTCGGCGAGATGCTTGTAGCGCCGCATCTCGTTCATGTTCATACGTTGTTCACGCAGTCCCAATTGATGAACGGTTCTAAAAATGACGGAATGTATCGACTCTTCGTCGCGTCCCTTTAACGCGACTTGTACCTTCCGGCTTCGCTGCGTGGTCTCCATATCTCCCACGCCTTGGATGCATAGGTCCGTAGCAGGTCCGACGGCACCTACGTCGTTCGCTAGATCGGCATCAATAAGGCTTATCGTTGATCCTGAATCCAGAAGGGCGTATGTCTCAGCCTCACCCCTGGGCCCCTTGATGACGATGGGTACCACACGCAGCAACACCGACGTACGGGAGGTACCTACACTAGCTATATTTGATGTAAACTCGCGGGCTCCGGCCGGCGAACGCGGCGGCTCCGTCCGGCGAGTTTCAGGTTCGTGCTCGTACCCGCGCGCCCCGTTTGCGGGCACACGCCGGGGAGGAGCGGGTTCCTCATCCGCCCAGCGCGTCCCACTCGCGGGCGCACGCAGATGAGAGACTGGTTCGTGGTCCGCCCAGCGTGCCCTATCCGAGGGCCCCCGCTGCGGCGACACAGGCTCGCGCGCTCGCGCGGTGGTAGACGACGGGTTCCCGCCGTGGCCCGCGGGGCCCGCTCACGGGCTCACGCCGAGACATGACAGGAGGGGATCGTGGTTCAAACCGTGGTTCATTACGTGGTTCATAGTGTGGGTCAGGTCGTGGTTCGTATCTTGGTTCGGTTCGTGGTTCATACGGGGGATCGTGGAGAAGACGATGATGGGCGTGGGGGCAGCCGTTAACGCCGCAGCCCTTCGCTCGGCACTCGTCCCTCCTATGTTTACTATCTAAACATTTAAAACAAATCTTGTTGCCCTTGGCCCATGACCAACGGGCGGCGATGTTCATCGCGCAAACCTTCTTGCACTCTGGAGTGCGGTGCGACCCGCCGCAGCACAAACACACGCTGACTCGTTCCGTCGCATATGTCTGCACGCGGGTCGGTTGTGGCCGAGCGCCGGTGCGGGCCGGCGGCGCGGGCGGCGGCCGCGGCCCCGCACGGGATCGTCGGACATCCTCTGAAATCACGTTACGCCTCGGCGGCGCACGTGCATGCGAGAACTCAAGCTCTTGATCGCTCTCGTCCATGAGAAATTCGGCCATCAGCATCAACTCGCTATCGCGCCGCGAACCGTTTGCTCTAGCGTACGCGCACCATCGCGATCGTAGATGCGGGCTTAACCTTTCCGTAATTTCTCGGATCAGAAGTGGATTCGCTCCATAACTCTTGTTATCTAAGTCCACTAACGTTGAAGCTATATTAATAACTTTGATCGCAAAAGAATTTAAATCCGTCGCACTTGGCCCTACCGACGGAAGCCTCTTCAAATCTTCTAATGCGCGATCAATTAATAAATCGGTACGACCGAAATTCTTTTTCAAAATTCGTACGATTAGGTCAGGGTTCGCGGATGAGGCTAGCATGTGTTGTACACATTGCCTAGCCTCCCCTTTCAAACATTGTCGCAAGCGTGCAACATTTTCGTACGCCGAAAATTTATAACGCGACGACGATTGCTGGTACGCGGTGAGAAATGTCTGCCATTCACTAATTTCACCGGCGTACGCAGGAAGCTCATAGACTTGACGTGGAGGAGGGCGCATCATGGACTCTAGTGTCTCGGCAAGACGCTCGATACCCTGGCTCCTGGTTCGGCTCGTAGAGCGGTCGCGGATCGGCGTCGACTGTACCGGACGGCGCAACGCCGGCGGCGGCGGCGACGTGGATCGCATACGACGGCTATTGTTCGGGTGGTTGACATCGTTCAACCACTGGTCCACCCGGTGGACGGAAGCGGCCATCGAGCCCCCGGCACGGTAGTCACCGTCGCGGGATCCCTCGGCATCGATGCGCTCCATAGTTACTGCTAAGCGTTTATGAACTAATTCCTTCTCTAATTCTATCTCGCGCCTACGTAACGCGGCCAGTTCCTGGTCGGCCAGTAGCTGCGCCTCGCGTTTACGTAGTTCTGTATTACTGCTACATTGGGATCGGATCGTCGGCGGTGCCCGCGACGTCGATGGCACTTGATCTGCGAAAACGACTCGCTCCGGCACACGCGCACGCATTTCTAAGTTCGGGTTCACACGCGGGATAGGTTGATCACTTGAGAATAAATAAGGGTTCGACAGCTCACGGTTTCCTGGCTCTGCAAGCTGTTGATTGGTGGTTTGTTCATGCGCGGCCTGCGCATGCGCGGCCTGCGCACGCACGGCCTGCGCATGCGTCGCTGCGCGCGCAGCGCGCTCCGCCTCGGCGCGCTCCTCGGCGTGGCGCTTAGCGCGACGCTCTTCGTTGCGGCGAAGTAGCTCTTCCAGCTCTTCCCGCTGCTCGGTGGTGTCGGTTGGAGGTGACTCCGGTGAGTCCCTCGGCTCTGACTGCATTTGCAGCCGGGGATTGCGGAGGGGCGCCCCGCTCTGCTCGCCTGACTGCGCTTGCAGTTGGCGGCGGCGGGCGTCCGCCTCCTGGGGGTCTGACTGGCTCCTAGTCAGCACCATGGTTCACACGCGATATTGTTACGCGAACAATCTACACGCGAGACAGAAACAGCTGATCGGTCAGGTTCTATCTATACAGGTTCGTTCGTGCCTAGCGTTCGACTTGCAACAACTGGATCGGATGCTTGTTGTTCAAGTTTGCTGGTCACGAGTGGCTCTACGTTACTTTTTACTGGTTTGCAAACTATGTTTTAAATTTCGTTGATTTTGGTTGAGTTTTGAGCCAAATGAATTTTTAATTGAAATTACGTCGCGGCGTAAAATAATTAAAAATTAAATAATTCCAAAAATTATAAAAGTCACAGGATCGGTGCTCCACAGGTTCAGGGTTCGGGTTCTGGTCGAAATTTGTGATTCGCACAATATTTGACCGTTTTGGAGCACTTGGAAATTCCAAAAATAAATTGCGTCGTTGCGCAAAAATATTCGGGAAAAATCTACAATTTACACTAGCAGTACTCCTAGAGTACGCGGTTCAGGATCAGGTCGAATTTCGTGATTATCACGAGAATTGACTAAGTTAGAGCACTCACAAAAAATTTGGAAAAACAGAAACAATTCTATAAAATCGAAAATAATGATTTTAAAAATCCCGGAACTTCACGTCTATACGTGAAATGGATCAGGGGTTCGTATTCCGGGCTTTCCCAGGTTCAAGGATCTGAAGACCAACTCAGGGTCTGATGATGTTCACTCACTGATTCTATATCCGGCTCGAAGGACCAAAAACTGTTAACGACGCACTCACGGATCTCGTGAGGTCCCGAAGTTAACAGCTGATACAGCTACGATAGCTCTTCAGGTTCATACACAGGAGGTTGTAAGGCTCCTGGAGTTTTAATTACTAAGGGATCGATTGGCTCAAAACAAAGGTTCAGATTTAACACTTATATTGTTTTAAATCACTGACTCTAGTGTGCCCTTCCTAGGGTTCTACCACGCGGGAAGAATGACACTAACAAACCCGACACTGGCTTAACCATCTTTTAAACACAACACTTAAATCTATTACACGGGATATAACACAGAAATAGTCAGACAAAAATCAATCAGCGAATCAGTATCAAATAGTTAATAATGTTCATACTTCCCTATAAGCTATTTACACGCTAAACACTATTAAAGGAATACTTGTTCTTAGTTGGGCGGCTCGGGCCGCAACACGTAATAAAGAAATACTGTTTCACTGACTTTAAGTCCTACCTAGACTTCACTTAGGTCATAGGCTAGGGGATCTAGATACTTGTTCACTATGTTCGGATCGGATCACTACTGGTTCGGTTCTGTTTCTCACTATGAGTTTACTACTTGGGTTCACGACGCCAACTGGTCTCCGAATGAGCTCCCGGCGTATTTAAGCAAGCGATTGTTGCGCAATACTTACAACATATTGCGTGATGGAAAGTTCCGTTCAGAATGATACCATCCTACGCTGAATTCTCGTGGTCAGACCGAGAATTTGTAAGGCATCGATACACGAAGTTGTTCGAAAACTTTCGCTCTTTGCCGTTTTACGTTATGGTAACGACTAACGTACTATATACTCGACTACACAATCCTCATGGTAATTATGGGCGTGCTATATGCAGCGCCTCACAATCCTCATGGTAAGCTGGCTCTGACCGGTAGAAGCCTCGAGTGGGTGTGTCGAGATCTCCTACCAAATCGTTCACTGGCCGCTCCTAGCACTAGTTGCCAGTGAAGTCTGGGTACACTCGATTTACACATTCGTTACGAGTCTTTATCTAAGCTCTCGATAGGGGGATCGGGTTCTAAGGTTTACACAAGTGCTAATGAGTCGTTACACTACACATATGGCCTCTTGTACGGGCAAAAACTCGTAAAATACTTAAATATTTCACTTACGTACTAACTATAAAACATGGTTCTAGGAAGTAGTCCTAGGGCTTATAGCTACTTACAAAACATGTTCAGGCTCTTAGTTAGACGATGTTCAGTCGGGTCGGGGTTCGGTGGGGCTATCGTCAACACTACTTGACAGGTTTCTGAAAAGTAACTCAGATTGTTTAATGATGTCTATTGAGCACTCAGAAAGTGGTTATTTTTAATTCTTTTGTGTATTTTTTCTGATAAAAGCAAATAAAAATGCACTTTTAAAATTAGGCGCCAAAACGCTTTCTCGGACAATATGGCGTCTATGACGTAACACGATAGTAAATCGACAAACGTCAACGAGGATCGCATAACGTTCTGAATGACAGAATTACGAACGAATAGGATTGACACATGCTGCCGATGCCGTTTACAATGATGTGACGTCATCGGCCAATCCAAACCGTTTTCGATAAAATGGCGACAGATAAAAAATAATCAATTTTCATCCGGGTTTTATAAATAAATTACCCATTTATTTTTAGTAATATTCGCGTAAATTGGTTTTAATACTTATAATTAATACATATATCCATAATTCTTCCATTATTTTTCACACTGTCAAGTAGCCTATTACGAAACTTTTTTTCTGGTAGTTAGTATATTATATACGAGTGTGAACTAGACCACAGTATAATAACAGTAATTTTTCTTACTATAAAAGGTACAACGCGCAGCTTGTAAGTGTGCGCGCCGTGAACGAGCGCACTACAAGCAACGTCTTTAAAATGCGTTAGAATGCTGCAGTGGGAATCGTATGCGCCTCGACCCTGAATAGGTGTCGCGCCACGGTATACGGTAGTTTGTGTTCCGACAAAAGGTACATCGGGAGCGCGCATGTGTGCGCGCCGTGTACGGACGCACCACAGGCAAGCATTGCTGGGTGCTTTAGTCAGGGTTGAGCTGTCGATGCGAGCGGTCGAACGTAAAAAATGTCTGCGCATGAAGCAAAGAATAGAAGACGTATATACTGCAGTGTGTTCGGATGTTTGAGGAATAGTGCGCAAAATCCAGAATTATCATATTTCAACATTCCTAAGGATCCCGAAAGGTGTGTATTTTATTAGTACCAATATAAATGTTATATTTTAAGTCGTTTATAGAATGTTTGATGGTTTTGTGATCAAACTGTCTATAGGCGGCGGTGACCGCTTTCCATCAGGTGGGCCGTCTGCCTGTTTGCTAGTCTATAGCAATAAAAAAAAAAAAAAAAAAAAAACTATACCAATTAAATAGAGTAGATAATTATTTTGTTTGACAGTGATGAGTAAAATTAACAGATTTTTAAACGTGTACTAATTAAATAGTAGTTGATTTTATTGATATATAAAATGCCTTAGTAAGCACGAGAGTGGTTTTATGAAACGAGCCGAAATATCGTTGCGTTACTTATATGTACACCACTACCAATACTAATTTATTTAAACTAATATTCTTAATAACATTAACATCAGATGTGTGCGATCAGATAGTTTCATATTGATATAAGTAACTTTTACTAGGTTGACCTCGAACGATTGTTCGTTCGATCGAGGTCAACCTAATGAAAGTAAGTAGGTATTTTACAGAACCGACGAGCGGCAGCCCTGTGCCTTAGGCAACCGTAGGTATCGCGCGCTCTTAAACGGCGAAGACGAACTACTTGGTTGTCTTTATACTTTGGTCGCGCGCTCCTAAACGGCCGAAGAGAGACTACTTGTCTTGTCTTTATAATTTGACTAGACCACCAACATTATGATGAAGTTGGGTCAATAATGGAGAGTTTAAAACGCCTCACTTTTGTGGACACATTTTTGTCGAGATCCCTGCATTTTTTGTGGCATTTTAATCTATTTGGTAGTGATCCCAGACTTCTAATAAATAGTCTGATATGCCATTAAAATCAGCAGAGATTTCGAGAAAAATGTGCCCACAGAAGTGAAGCAGTTTAAACGCTCGATTTATGACCCAGTTGTGAATTATCTTGGTGTAAACGTACCCTGGTCTCGGCACCAACACAAAGGTTATATTATATCGGAACAAACAGCGTGCAGCGCGGGGCAGCGCTATGAGGGGCTCGGAACCTTATTGAACTCGTAAACAAACTAAGCTATGCATGTACCGTTACCTGCAAATATACGCAGTATCGGATAACTTCTGACCTCCGATACCATGCAGTGAACAATGATGTTTATTTGAAGCTTTAGTGTGTAGACATTTTGCGGTGTCTATTTAATTAAAACCTTACTGCGCCGTTAAATACAAATGACGGACTTAATGCCTTAAGGAACTCTATACTTATCAACTATTGGGTTAATCAATAACATTTATAAGGTTCAGGATCTTCACGTAGATTAATAAATCAAGAGCTAAAAGAAATAACCCACCAATAAAATATATAAGGTGTTTCCAAATGAGATGCCAATACTTTAAGAAACGTTAACTTACATCAAAATAATAAAAATTAAAAAGGAATTAAGAAAACTTTTTGAATGATTTTTTTCTGTTCGTTTTCCGAACAAAATAATTAAAGTACAAATTTTCCCAAAAATATTCACCTGTGCATATATCTGACAAAGTGTAGTAGCACTTACTATCAAGTGAGCTTACATTAATCGATAATAGTACATTACATATGCGTATTAACGTGATGCGAATAAAAATATGCGTTTTAAAATATACATTTTAATATTATGCGATTATATAATTATGCATAACAACAGTATGCGTTGTCAAAATAGGAAGATTTACTGTATGCCTTCTAATATAGACCCAGGACGAGTACTATCAGCTCTAGCAGTATTGGCATCTAATTTGGAAACATCTTGTATATTAAATTCGACCGTATTGAATTAAGAGGAAACAGTAAGGCCGAGAGAATTGAAAATTAGGTATTTGTAAAATGTGTCGCTGTCCCGCACTGCCCGCCTCTCCCCCGCAGAGCGCGATAGAGGAAACTGCAGCTTGGACCGAAAATACCTTTTAAAATTTCATGAAAACAACGTTTCGTAGTCCCCTGATTTCTTCCCCAAAACTTAACCTATTTAACTAATTTTCATTAAACATTAAAGAAAGACTTTGGCCGTGTTCCTATGTTTTCCTTTTTTTTAATAATCTACCTAGTCAAATTTGTTTTCTGGATGTGTGAATACCGCGGTAAATCTGGCATTTTTTTTAGGTTTTTGAAGGTTAATATCTCTTTTGAGAATCAATTTATCGTAAAAAGGAAAACAAAGGAACGTATCAATAGTAGCCATAGATTTTTGGACAAAAAATTATTGCTCTACTGGCATTAACCAGGGAGAAAACAGGGGATACGTTTGTATGGAAAAACCGCCCTCCTGTTTCCTCTTAACATACTTTCGAGCGTTTCGAGGACGTACAGTCACCGACAATAATATAATTATGATGATATATTGGACCATTCCTATAGCAATAAGGCCGTGGCAGATATTTATGCATTTGTGGCGACACAGCCACCTAGCGGCACTCGTTGGAAGTCAAAGTGTATTTGTGAAACATAGGTACTTAAATCTGAAAACTTACAGAGAATACAGTGATGCAATTCAACGACAGCAAACGGCACCATTCCCATACTGTACTGCATCGCACTATAGGAGTGTTTATAACGCTAACAACTACATATACCACTTCCAACCAACTTCCTTCGGACTTCGGTCGCCAGGCACAACACCCGCTTGGAGAGAGATCTCTCTATTGTCCTCTCTTTCACAGGTTCCTCATTTCGTCATATAATATGGTCAGCGACTGTACACTTTTGGAAATTGTATTTTTAGAATGTGGTAAGTAATATCAACCCTAATAAAACTCGGTGGTTGAACTCAACACTAATTGTGCTACGTTGAGAAAGGAAGGTTTCTAAGTACGAAATAAAATTTTACCCGTTAACTTAATTAAGGAAAAGTGCTGTTTTTACCACAACCTTTAAAATTGCTGAAATGGGGCTAACATCTAAAAGAAAGGTTTTGATCAAATTAGTCATACATACATTTTAGCGTTTTTTAGAATACCTGACCACAGAAAAAGTAATAGTATTATGTATAGAAGTTTCTCTTTCTAACGAAACTGACGTTCGAATACGATCTCCGGACGGAATGCATCGGATGCGACCGTCTCTCTCTATCGCATAACGCGTGCTCTTTCTGGTCGCTTGCTAAGCCCCACCGAAGGGGCAAAATTTGGTACTAGTAGCCGCAGTGAAATCGCGGAGTCAGCTAGACATGCGCAAAATGTGTCACTAAAGTGAAGTGAAAAGAGTGATATGAATCTTTAGCTCTCAAAGATATGCATCACTCTTTTAGCTCAGTACCTCCGCGGTGTGTCAACGGCTCGCTGGCTCTTATAAGCTCAGTAACTCCGTGATGTGTCAACAGCTCACTAGCTCAGAAGCTGCAAATCCCAATATTTCCGAACGAATGAGAGATCAGTTATAGGTATACGGTGACAAGACAGAGACGAAAAATTCATGTTGATCGTGTCTTTTCTCGCAGCTCACGGCTCAATGGAGCTACTTTAGAGCGAGTGAACGAGTGAGTTGAAGGATATACTGAGTTGTTTGAATCGGAACTGAGCTAGTGAGCGGGTGAGCTAGACCAACTGATATAGCTCTTTTGAATCACGCACTCGCGAGTTACACCGCGAGATTGCGTAAGGAAAATTTCTATTATTGCGTATGACCTTGGTCTTAGCTGACGGAAAGTGGAGACAAAATTTACGATGGAACACGCTTACCAAGATGATGCGTGTTCACTTGGTTTCCGAATTCATCTTGTATGTTCATCAGTCTTTGAGCTGTCGATAACTATAATCTACTTATACACGTAGGTATAATAAAATAGTAGATAAACTGTGTTAGTACAGTTGAGTTCATTATCTAAGCAAAGATTAGACCATAAGTGAACGAGTGAGTTGAAAGATATACTGAGTTGTTTGAATCGGAACTGAGCTAGTGAGCCGGTGAGCTAGACCAACTGATATAACTCTTTTTAATCACGCACTCGCGAGCTACACCGCGAGATTGCGTAAGGAAAATTTCTATTATTGCGTATGACCTTGGTCTTAGCTGACGGAAAGTGGAGACAAAATTTACGATGGAACACGCTTACCAAGATGATGCGTGTTCACTTGGTTTCCGAATTCATCTTGTATGTTCATCAGTCTTTGAGCTGTCGATAACTATAATCTACTTATACACGTAGGTATAATAAAATAGTAGATAAACTGTGTTAGTACAGTTGAGTTCATTATCTAAGCAAAGATTAGACGATAAGTGAACGAGTGAGTTGAAAGATATACTGAGTTGTTTGAATCGGAACTGAGCTAGTGAGCCGGTGAGCTAGACCAACTGATATAACTCTTTTTAATCACGCACTCGCGAGCTACACCGCGAGATTGCATAAGGAAAATTTATATTATTGCGTATGACCTTGGTCTTAGCTGACGGAAAGTGGAGACAAAATTTACGATGGAACACGCTTACCAAGATGATGCGTGTTCACTTGGTTTCCGAATTCATCTTGTATGTTCATCAGTCTTTGAGCTGTCGATAACTATAATCTACTTATACACGTAGGTATAATAAAATAGTAGATAAACTGTGTTAGTACAGTCGAGTTCATTATCTAAGCAAAGATTAGACCATAAATATCTGAACAAGACTCTATTGTCAGAAGCATGAGAACTAGATCAGAATTTTTGATCCGTTCTTTGCTCAGATAATGATGAACTAGACTGTACATTATATGTTTTACTTACATACTGTAGCATTCTTACGCATCCTTATTTCTTTGCTTGCAGTGCGTTCGTACACGGCGCGCACACATTCAAGCGCACGATGTACCTTTTGTAGGCAGAAAAATTAATGCTTCAACATATTATACTGTGACATATTTAGGTACACAAGTGAGGAAAATAATAGCTCACACAAGAAGCAACCCTCTATCTCAATGCACACCCACATTGGACCCCACAGCATTAATGCTGATCCCACCGTTTAATCTTTATGACACTTTTGTACAGAGATCGCCAAGTTTGGAGGGCCCCGCAAATCTGTTGCGTATGAGGTTGTTGTGTGAGGGTCGGCGTTTAGAAGTTTACTGTCGGTGTTTAGTTACTGCGTCTATTATACGTTTTCTTTGTGTGATAAAGCTTTATGACAATCTAGGACAGGGGTCGCCAAATCTGGATCCGACCGCCGACCCATTTTGTGCGGATCGCGAGAACACAGCAACTTGCACTATAGAGGACGTAATTTAATGAAATAATAATTATTTATTTATTTCAGGCACCAGAGGCCCATAGATAAATCCTTACAATCTAACATACATATCACATTACAAAATAAACTTAACAACTAGGTCGCTGTTCGGGGTGTCAGTAGCCGCCCGCGGAAGCGCCGGAACATGACACCTAGAGATGTGCCATTCCCGGGAATATTCCCCGTTTGTATGGGGAATATTCCCACCGCGGGAATATTCCCCATACAAGTGGGGAATATTCCCGGGAACGGCACATCTCTAATGACACCCTTCGGCCAAAACTCTTCTTTGGTGAAGGTCGCGATCTTCTCAGTTGGAACTCTCACCACATAAGAATTAAAATTCAAGTTGCGGCGAGACTAGTGATGTGCCGTTACCGTAAATTACGAGAACAGCGAGAAAGTTCGGGTAAAGTTCTCGGTAATATTCTCCGTAACGGTAATTATCGAGAAAGTAGTTAAAGTTTTATGTATTTTTTACTTTTTTTTATACAAGGTTCTTTTAAATGACCATAATAAACTACACTACAGTTTTCATAAAGAAAAAATAAAAGCGTCGCGTACTTTTCCAACTTTCCCGTAAACTTACCGTAAATTACCGGTGGAAATTACCGAGAAAGTTGTCAGGTAAATTTTTGTTGGAATATTTTTTACTTTTTTGATGTAAACAACTTATGATTTAGTTATATAAGTAAACCACAATATTTAGTATATCGAAGTGATATATTTAAAAGTAATCTGATTCATTGAAATATAAGATACATCGATATGATTTAGTGATAAACAATTTGTAATTAACTTGGTATATCAGTTTAATAGATTCTATTTTAATTCACAACACAGTAAGGACATGGATAAAAATCTGGGGGCACGGCAGTTCCCCCGCCAAGTCGAGCAAAACAAAGGCATGGCCGTACCCTCCTTTTCTCGAAGCCATTCAGGCCAATTTCAGCCTCCCATAATATTGTTTTATCAACAGAACTCGATTTCCACCGACTTGCCTATTATTTAACCGTGGAGGAACACATTTTATAGATCTAATAGCAAACCGAGTAACATTTCTGGCCATAAATACGCATGATCACAATATAAACAAGTATATTTGGTTCGTTCATTTTCGGTCGATTCGCTAAAATATTGCAAAATTTTGGTATTAGGCTTCATCGTTTTGATTCAAACTACTCGTATTTACAACACATTATGCAGTTCACAGTTGAGCAGTCTCAGATCTGGGGGCACGGCAGTGCCCCCGCCAAGTCGAGCGCGAAGCAAACACTGCCGTACCATCCTTTACTGGAACCATTTCGCCGCATTTTCAGGCCCCTATTTGAGAACCTCTGGATAAGACCAGAACGCAGAAATTTTCGTCATCCAGTAAGCTATAATCACATACTTAAAATCCAAAATTTCAAGTCTGTAGGTCATTTAGTTCCGAAGTTAAGCGAAAGCAAAGTTTCACATTTATGACAGATACTGACTCACTCACTCACTCACTCATGATCATCAGAATAGAACTAGTACTTCCCATAAACTCAGAGAGCTGAAATTTTAAACATAGTGTTTAGCAATTTCAGTCACAACTGCACACATAAGTTGGTAATCCTATACAAATACATGCGATTACAAAGTAGTTTTGCAGTTCAAATTAGAAAAATAATTGATTGGAATGTAATAAATAAAGGAAGATCACTTACAAAAAGAAATGAGATCCCATCAAAAACATTCTGTAAAAAACTAGCCAAGTCTCGATGGAGCTGCTTGTTTATCTCTAAAAAGTAATGAAATCTAGACAAAGTCGTGCCAAAGTCAGTACCGGGGGGGTATCAACAGAACTCGATTTCCACCGACTTGCCTATTATTTAACCATGGAGGAACACATTTTATAGATCTAATTATGGGATAAAACTATGACTATTAGTTACTGCTCTCCCCACTTCAATCCCGTACCATACAAAAGGCGAGTAACAATTAGAAAGCCTCGGCTAATAAAACACGGCATAGGATTAGCTAATTCAATAACATGTGCTTGCTGCTTACCTGTACACCTGCAGGAAACTGTGAGACATGGATTTCAAAGCTCGCTTATCTTGGGTTTTTTTTACCTGATACTCGTAAAACGTACCTCTTCAAATGACATTGATAAGAAATTACCACGTTACAAACTGCATCAGCGACGAAAACTGAATACAAAAATAATCTAATGTCTTAAAAATGCAACTTTAAGTCTTCATAAAAATATGTCACGCGTAATATTCTTGAGAATTACGGAAAAGTACCGGTAATTTACGGCGGTAAGAATTCCCGAGAACGTGAAATTTCCTGGCGGCACATCACTAGGCGAGACTCCAACTTAACGACCCTCAGGATGAGCCCTGTCTTTACGCGTACATATTCTACGATCTCCTCAGCCTTCGTAGAAAATTATAAATATCCAGAACTACAAATAATAGCTTTGAAACTTCTTACTTTGTTTGGGTCAACATATGTTTGTGAAGCAGCACCTCATTAAGAATAAATTTAGATCTCGACTTACTGATGAACATATCCAAGATTTAATGTCAATAGCTTGCACCAATTTTACTCCAACCTTCAGACAGATAGTACGCAACAAAAAATGTCATTTTTCTCATTGATGAAAATATTTTTTCCTGTAGAATGGTGAGTGGACCGCGATGGTAATTTCATTCCTTAAAACGGACCCCAAGCGAAACTAATTGGTTAACCCTGATCTAGGATAATCGTTTTTAGGGTTTCGTACCTTAATCAGTAAAAATGGAACCATTATTTTATGATTTAGGTACTGGTAAAACTAAGTTAATGTAGGTAGGTAGTAAGCGAGTAAAGTTGGGATCTGGAAAGGTCGATTGATCACACTGTGCCTGGTTAGCCCGCAATTGTTACTCGCCCAACTTTACTCGCTTACTTGCCGGCGGTGGGTCCAATCCAACCAACCTAAGTGTCTAAGGCTACTCCCAAAGTCCATGTTGCTCTAAGATAGTGGTTCCTAACCTTTATTGCCACATCATCCACAGGCCCCCTCTAGATTTGTATCATTACCCCTCCAAAAAATAGGTAATACAGACAAGTATATGAAAGTACTCAAAGAAAAACGACTTAATATGAGTATTACCCCTGAGAAAACTTAATTTTACCCCTAAAGGGGTAAAATAAACCCCCAGGTTCGGAACGACTGCTCTAAGAGTTAGGCATAGTACGATACACTTACGATTGTCAGGGGCCACTTACGGTGTGAATAACCACATTTTCACTTAAAAAACCCGCCTGTTGTGCAAAAAATACCGCGCATTAATGTGCATAAATCCGCCATTTCGTTTTTAGGGTTCCGTACCAAAATGGTAAAAAAGGAACCCTTATGGTGCGACTCTGTCTGTCTGTCTGTCCGTCTGTCACAGCAAGATATCTCAGGATCTACTGATGCTATCGACTTGAAATTTGGAATAGTGTTAAAAACTGCTAATTCGAACTGCTAATTGGAACAGAAAAAAAATCCTATACCTTTTTTACTTTTTTTTTAAAGGGGACCGAAATGGGATGTCTAAAATCAAAAGTTGAGCTAATATATTGAGTGGGATATCAAATGAAAGGGCTTAATATGAAGATTTCAAAACCGTTTTTATTTTTCTCAGTAAACGTGTAGTGTGATTGCGTGTGTGATTTAAGACCAAAAACGTTTAAAATAATACCATTCCCCCCTATTATTTTCCAAGTTACTGAACAGAAAAATCTGAAATAATTACCGATTATTAATATTATCCTAAATATTACAGGAAAAATAAAACGGTTTTCCTAACTTGCAGCGTTTTTTAGAAATTCGCAAAAATCGTAAGACAACCTTATTTGCTCCTACTAAACTAACCGCGGCATATGTCGATGTATGGGGACAACAGTTTTACAAGAGCAAAGTTAAGTTTGTCCCACAATACAATTTTTCTTGAATTATTCACGTATCTACTGACGATTTTATACGGAACCCTCGGTGCGCGAGTCCGACTCGCACTTGACCGGTTTTTTTTTTCGAACTTTACTAACCTAGTGACATTCCCGTCATCGATTCGAATCTAATGATGAGTCATTTTATCAAAAGCGGGTGTGTCATTGAGTAGCTACAAGGCGGACATAGGAACGGACATACATACAGGTTAAACACATAACCCTCATTTTGGGCTTCGCCGCAGTCGAAAAAAAAAAAAAATTCCACCCCGAGGGGAGGGAAGTATAGGCTTGTGTCCTGACTTTGTTACATAGTCCGTTAGTTATATTATCAAAAGATATTGGACACGTATTTTTTCTTTTGTGAATTAAGCTAAAAATAACGAACTTATAGCCCGTTAAAGATCCGCGTGACGTCACGACGTGGCACGATTTGTACCACGTGGCAGCGTCACGAGCCCTTACTCCCGAATTTTAATTCGCTTTAACTTGATATTTTTTGTCTGATTGATTAAAGAAAAAATATGTATTTAACATTTTTTGATAAACTAAATTACAGATTAATTAAAATCACATTTTTCTACCCAGAAAACAAGACTATTCTCAGGAAGTAATACCCTTTTAAAAATAAACCAACCACATCAAAAGTCAATGAAACTTTCACCCCACATTGAACAGAATCACATCCTTCGTCTTTCCAATACCCATTTCATTTCTTTAATTGAAAATGATCCTTATCCATTTCTGTTTAAGGTCGAGTTTGGATGTAGATAAAAGGATAATTTCCGTCATTTTGTAAACATGTCTCAATGTGTTCACATATGGTTCTTGTTTGTAACAATTGGTTCGATTCCTGCCCTTCCCAGTAAATTAGTCATTGCTTTTGTTTACTTAAAACACGCTGTATCCAGACCGGGAACAGAGCAAACCATCCTGGCTGTATTCCAAAAGGGTTTATTTTACAGTAATTCTACTTCTTATTTCAACTTTAACTTGTTACCAACAAGGTTCAGTTTTAATAAACAGTTGGAATGCAAATAATTTTCTTGGAAAAATCTCATAAATATGTAAAGATCAGAAGATGAGTATTATTAAAGAAGTTGGTACAAAAATTAACCTAGCTAAAGTAAAATCCACAGACCTACGGACTACATTGACAAGTAAATATGAACAAATGTTGCCACAGTTTGGCCAGTGTCGTTCTCATCGATATTAAAATTATTGTTACATCGTAGGTTTAAGGTCCACCCAGACGGGACAATCAAATTGGCAATTTGATCGGCTAATCTATATACCAACTTTTTCCAGTGATTTCGTCGCATCAAAAGGTCTGTAGACCCCTAATTAGAGATAAAAATTTAATGTCAAACCAGCAATAATGTATATGAAAATTATATATTTATGATAGTTTATTGAATACATACATTCAATTAAATGAATTAATAAAATTATTGTTCTTTATTTTCAAATTCCCAACAATGTGGTCCATCTTTTTAACAAAAAATAACTGGCCAAGAGCATGTCGGACCATGCTCAGTGTAGGGTTCCATAGCCGTAACTAAAGGTAAAAAATACGATGTAAAAAAAGTACAACAACCAAAGAGCGTATCTTCATAGCAATTACGTCCTTTTGTTGAGAAGCGCAGTTTATCGGCAATAACTCAAAAACGGTTAATCCGATCTTGTTGAAAATAATTTTCGTTGAAAGTATTAATTGAGCGTTATCTTTGTAATTTTTTTTATATTTTTCGGACACACGGTTTAGAAGATAGAGGGGGGGGGACACAATTTTCACAACTTTCGGAGCGATTATTTCCAAAGGTATTCGTTTAATCAAAAACATTACTTAAGAACCTTAAAATGTTTTCAAAAGAGCTGTCGAACTATGTACCACACGTTGATATTTTGTGAAAAAAATTTTTTTTAGCTTCTGTTACATGTATGGAGTGCCCCCCCTAGTTTTTTTTATTTTTATTATTTAACTACCAAACTTAGTTGCGGCATCTACAAGACATCTATATTCCAAATTTCATCAGTATAGGTCTTGTAGTTTTTGAGTAAAATGCCTGTGACATACGGACGGACGGACGGACGGACGGACGGACATGACGAAACTATAAGGGTTCCTTTTTAGCCATTTTGGCTACGGAACCCTAAAAAAGCGGGTATCTTCAGAAATAGTTGACCACTATTTACAAACTACTTTTATGTATCTAACGATATACGTTGTCATTGCTATTACGAGTGTTTATTGAAATTGTTACGTGTTATTATGGATTCGCAAGATTCGGGACCAGAGCCATGTTCATCAAAATGTTCGCCTCCAACAAAAAGGAGAAAAAAATCTATTAGTGAAACTGAAAAAGAGATCATTCATCGAGTTTACGTTTATATTTATAATGAGATGGTAGACAGATTGCAGGACAAACAAGATATCCCAGAGGACATTCATGTCAATAAAAACGAGTGTGTCATGAAAACACCTCTTATTTGAAACTAATATACTTATTTTTGATTTAAATTAGTCTGTTATTTGTCTTTACAACTTGTCGATATATTGTTATCGACATATACCCTTCACTATTTTTATTTTGCTGTTCCTGGTATCATTTTACCTGTCAGTCATTTGTCAATTCAGTCCGTAGGTCTGTGGATTTTACTTTACGTCAGCGGCTTTCAGCTTACCTTTTTAAATTTTACTTCAATTTAAGTTTCTGTTTAAGTTCGTTTTTCTCACATTTAAGTTTCATAGTAGTTATTGCAGACAGAACATCGATTTTTTTATAAATAAATGACTTAATCCGTAGATACAGCACAATAACCATTTATTACTAGTACTAATGCAAACAGTGAAATAAATTTTCTGGAGAATTGTAGACAAACTATACAATTAAATGGACCCAAAGTACTTCGATACTTATTGAATATTTGAGCAAATTTGGGAACGGAACAAAATGTCCATAGAAAATAAAATATTGGGAAAAAATTACACCGGGAAATTATGGGAACGGAATAATTGCTACGAAGAAAAAATTATTTTCGGAAAATAAGAGCCACACTCTTGAATATACCGAGTAACACTAGACTCCATGCCAAAAGCAACATGGTAGACAAGCCAACTCATCAGAAACCAGATGATGTTATTTTGTCATTAAAGAAAATACCTATCATAGTGTCCCAGGTCATCATCATCGTTATTCGCTTGCCCTTGTCCCATTCATTTGGGGTCGGCGCAGCATAATCTTATTCTTCTATATCTCTCTATCACCCGTCATATCAGCGTTTACATCGTTCATATCATCTCTCAAACAATCCATCTATCTCTTCCTTGGTTTGCCTCTTCTTCCAGAACCTTCCACATTCATATCTAACACTCGTCTTGTCACATGACCGTCGATATTGTCGTTGATTGTAGTATTGTTGATTTTCCGTGGCATTGACATTAAACATAAATAAAAAAGGATACTTACATTTATTGCACGTCACGCTCAGAAAAAAAAATAGATTTGGTATATTTTAAATTCATATTTTTAGAATCGGTTTTTATTGCTTCAGGTTTCCAAATTATTATGCTCCACCCTATTGCGTTTTAAATTGTACAAATTCGTGTTTTAATTGGTAGTGAGTTATTTTAAATCATATTCGGTTAAATGGTTAAAGTAAACTTTGATTAGAGTTTTAAGGCTTGTTGAACTAGAATAACCAAAAACTCTAAATAAAATAAAGTTACATTTTTACTAAAGTAAAAGTTCTGCAAGAAAACTTTTGAAATAATTTTTCGAGTTAATAAACATAGGTCTATTATTTTTTAATAAACTTTTAAATGCTACGTTAGCGAAAACAATAAATTAATATTCATGAATATTATTTTAGTGTTAATTAAGATCGTCTCTGGTGCGTGATTATAAAACAGCAAAAAATAGTTCTTTAAACGAATCGAATGCATTTTAGTTTATTAAGACTGTAGTTAAAGTGTATTTTACAGCACGATGAATACTTATTATGACATACTTATGATATTAAGTGGTTAATAGGCCAACATTATTTTTTAAGCCTAATAAAATAAATTTTATGCTACACCTGGGCAAGCTTTCTGGCGAAGTGTAGACATAAAATAATATACACAACACGGCCAGGTAATAAAGAAAGCCCTCAATCGCATATTTACGTCCCTCGCTTGCAGCTCGGGCCGCAAACTTCTGCGAACTCGGCCTTTCTTTGTATTACCACCCTAGTTGTGTAATGTACTATTAACGCATAATTTCTTACATACATACAGGTCAAACACATAACCCTCCTTTGGGGTTCGTCGCAGTCGGGTAAAAACTTCCGAAATCATTGGTACAAGCGATGATTCGAACAAACGACCTCTGCTTGGAAGGCGCATGTCCGAACGACTCGGCTAATATTTATACAACAGTGTCGTACAGCGGAGCGTGTAAAATAGGAGTGTAAATAACAATTTAGCCCCTTAAATATGTGAATCCTTTGACGGTCGCGGGCCTGCGGCCGATACCGGTATGTGAACGTTGCGGGAAGTGCGCCTTTGTTATCCCCGTCCGGTGGTCAGAGAGCTGTGGAGAGGATCCTACACTAATGTATATAGTACATATATTACTTACATAGGGTGGTAAAACAAAGAATGTCTCAGATCGCAGGTATTTGACGCCCGAGCTAAAGGCAAGGGCGATAAATGGGTAAGGCCGTAAAAAAGGGATGATTTCGTGACTTGTAAGCGTCCGGCATTGTTTTTACGAAAAGTAATTACAAAATTTTACTTTTTTAATTTTCCGTGCAAAATACAAAACTTTTTCTACTAGTTCTAGTCAACTAACAAATGTAAATCTCTGTGTTTGTATTCCAATTTTTTTTTTCTTCTATGCAATTGACAACATTTCATTTTTTCAAGTGGGCTATTTTATGTTATGTATTGAAAAAAAATCAAATTCTAAGGTATACGTGTTTTTTTATTTTCCCAGAAAAGCAATTTTTCATTCAAAAATATTAAGTGAAAAAATAGCGAATGTTTGAAAGGTCGTAAACGACATATGACGTCACGAGTACGCATTTTCCTTTGCCTCTTGCTTTAAAAAAAATGGGTCGTGACGGTTGATTGATTTGAGGTTTACGTCATTGTCATATAATTGTCAACACAAATTTTCTTCAATAAAATTACAAGTAAAAACGAAAACATGGCATCAAAAGAAACTAAAAACTGTTTTATAAGAACGTGTAGTAATAACACAAGACTGACACCACAAAAAAAGTTTTTTTGTGTCCGTCCATGCTGGGCAAAATGAGGCATGGTGTCGAGCGGCGGGGCTAGATCGTGTTCCTAAAAGGAAGTTATTCATCTGTGAAGATCATCTCGATGTAAGTACAACCGAATAATATAATTAACCTAGCCCACCTTTGTATGGACTATTTACTGATAAAGTTTACTGTACGTACTCATGTGTTGTGATATTTAACTTAACTAGCTAATATAACCTTGTTTATATAGGACTTTCTTAAATAGTTATTGGCACTTGCACTTACAAATTCTTGCAGTGTGCATTGAAATCACCCTCGCGGTGTTCAGGCTTATGCTTATTATACCTATTTGTCATTTCACAGTTGGAGAAAGACATGGAAAACTATAGATATTGGAAAGTCATGAATGTCAATGCAACACTGAAACCTCGTCTTCCAGCATCACTCACAAGAAGACAGTTAAAAGAAGCAAACCAGGCAGCACCGTCAACCTCTCATGATGAACCTACACCATCTTCTGCATCCTGAGGTGTAATGTGCTGCCCTATTATGACAACCCAAAACATACTAGTTAAGGTAGCGACAAAAGACAAAACAACACATTGTAATTTGGAACCACAAACTTATATATTTGGAAAATAAATATACTCGCACTAAGCCTTACACTTTTATTTCTTAGGATAATGTTATTAGTTTCATATACAGATACAGGTATATGTAAAGCAAAAACAGGGCTCAATGTAGGGCACACAATATGGGGTAGAAACTATCTATACGGTACGAAGCGGCACTATACGAAGTTCGAGACGATAAGGCAGCTTTTGCACCTCGTATCCCAGCCAAATTATATTTATCGTCCGTTTGTATGAACTCTAACATCATGGCAGTATCAACCCATGGCAATTTGGTACTAAATGCTTGCACAAATCCATCTGAGGTCTTCATTTTTATGAGGTTAAATAAGTCCAAATACAAGTGCCAAATTTTCGTTTAAAGAAGCAGCGATATCCGTTTTTATTGCGATGTAAGCGTGAAAAGAAGCAGCAGTGTCCGTTATAAAAGCCAAGTCGTCAAGTATTTCAAGTGGAGCGAGAGTAATATCGTAAAATAAGAATAGTCGTTAACACCGAAATGTAAGAACTGACAATGTCATTTGAAAACTTTTGACAGAGTGTGACAACCGGATACATGAAAAAAATGATAGATTTAGTTTTGTCTTTGGTCTATTGTCTATGTACGTGGGTAAGGCTGAAAAATTGGGCTTATGTAACATAAAAGTAACTAAAAATATATGTTACTGAGTAACTTAAAGTTACATAAAAGTATTCTAAAGGGATATTCACAATGTCTACAATACAAACACTTTTTGTACTAAGTGTTCATTTAAGAGATCAAATAGGTATATAAGGTCCTAATTTATTAGTTGCAGATATTTTTACAGCTGATAGTACTCGGTCTCTGGAGTATATTAAAGCATGAAACATTATAGCTTTTACGATGTTTTTTTGGAGAAAAAGGAAAAACAAATTTGCTACGTAATAACACCCTGTTAATGTGATTACTAAATGAAAACTCATTGAAAAGATTCTAGTAGCTCTTTTACGTACCACTTAACTGTAACTGGCCACTTCACGTAGATAAATTAAAAGACATTTGCAGTTTTCCCGCCGAACCGTTACGACATTTACGACAACAAATTGTTGATATGACAGATAGTGTTATTGTGACATGTGATAATGCACATGATGATTTATTTAGACGAAATTATAATAAATTTTATTGTTAGGTAAATGAAATCAGAAAAGTTATATGAAAAGATTTCTGAATTTCTATTTAAAGTTAATTATTTTAATGTAAAGTATAGTGTGTTAAAATATCTGCAACTAATAAATTAGGACCTTATATACTTTGGTACATTTTTGAACAAAGATGAATAAGTAATTAAAGGCTGATAGCCACACAAAAGCTGTCTTCACAAATAAAATTAAATCATAATTTTTCCCCGGATTACTTGTTATAATCATTGTAATTATGTAAAATAAAATAAAAAACACGTTACTCTTCTTTGTGTTGCGCAGTTGGGTATAAAAATTAAAACAAACCAAATATTTTAAACTCAAAAACCCGACTGCAAGAACTTGTAACTGAAAAGAAAGCGTGAACAAAGCTTTACTTTACTTTTATGTTACGTAACTTAAAAATAAATTAAAATGGTAACATATGTAACTTAAAAGTAACATAAAAGTTAACCTCTATTCACTTTCATTTGCATTATATAGAACAATAACAAACATATTAACTCGAACACGACACCTAGCTATAAACTAATATGAAGATTATATTAATAATGTATTACGTAATACAAAACAGAACAAATTTACCATGAAATTCACTCGTAACTTTTAAATTCCATAAAAAATCCTCGGCACAAGTTGAATCGACGCACTGAACTACCCACAAAATGGCCGACCAGTGAGAGGTATACCAAGACTAAAGAATAAATAGTGTTACCGTTATAATGAAATTAAATTCCGCAAATCAACTGCTAAAATAGCAAGACAGAACGGTTACTTAAATTAAGTAACTTAAAAGCTTCAATATGTTGACTTGTCTTATGTTACACGTAAATTATTATTTTAAATGGGCAATGCTAATGTTAAAGCTCGAAAAACGTTGCATTAATATATGACAGTTATAAAAAAAACTCCAACATATCAGTATAATATCACAAAACTAAAAAACGATAATTACAATCTTTCAGGAACATTTTTGGGACATTTTTATTTGTATGGAAATCGATGTAATTGCATAGAAGAAAAAAAAATTGGAATACAAACACAGAGATTTACATTTGTTAGTGGACTAGAACTAGTAGAAAAAGTTTTGTATTTTGCACGGAAAATTAAAAAAGTAAAATTTTGTAATTACTTTTCGTAAAAACAATGCCGGACGCTTACAAGTCACGAAATCATCCCTTTTTTACGGCCTTACCCACGTACTATCTACGTCACATTTCCGGTTTACAGTTTTTCGCGATTATCTTGGAAATTAACGGGTAAAAAAATAAAATAACTGCGTCGTTACATACGGGAAGCGTATTTGCCGAAATGGTTTTTGATTTAGCCCACTTCATATAATTTGAAATGTTGTCAATTACATCGATTTCCATACAAATAAAAATGTCCCAAAAATGTTCCTGAAAGATTGTAATTTTTGTTTTTTAGTTTTGTGATATTATACTGATATGTTGGAGTTTTTTTTATAACTGTTATATATTAATGCAACGTTTTTCGAGCTTTAACATGTTGTCAATTACATCGATTTCCATACAAATAAAAATGTCCCAAAAATGTTCCTGAAAGATTGTAATTTTTGTTTTTTAGTTTTGTGATATTATACTGATATGTTGGAGTTTTTTTTATAACTGTCATATATTAATGCAACGTTTTTCGAGCTTTAACATTAGCATTGTCCATTTAAAATAATAATTTACGTGTAACATAAGACAAGTCAACATATTGAAGCTTTTAAGTTACTTAATTTAAGTAACCGTTCTATATTGCTATTTTAGCAGTTGATTTGCGGAATTTGATTTCATTATAATGGCAACACTATTTATTCTTTAGTCTGTGGTATACCTCTCACTGGTCGGCCATTTTGTGGGTAGTTCAGTGCGTCGATTCAACTTGTGCCGAGGATTTTTTATGAAATTTAAAAGTTACGAGTGGATTTCATGGTAAATTTGTTCTGTTTTGTATTATGTAATACATTATTAATATAATCTTCATATTAGTTTATAGCTAGGTGTCGTGTTCGAGTTAATATGTTTGTTATTGTTCCATATAATGCATATGAAAGTGAATAACTAGAGGTTAATTTTTATGTTACTTTTAAGTTACTTATGTTACCATTTTAATTTATTTTTAAGTTACGTAACATAAAAGTAAAGTAAAGCTTTGTTCACGCTTTCTTTTCAGTTACAAATTCTTGCAGTCGGGTTTTTGAGTTTAAAATATTTGGTTTGTTTTAATTTTTATACCCAACTGCGCAACACAAAGAAGAGTAACGTGTTTTTACCCGACTGCGGCGAAGCCCAAAGGAGGGTTATGTGTTTGACCTGTATGTATGTATGTCCGTTCCTGTGTCCGCTCGTAACTACTCAACGGCACATCCGATTTTGATAAATGGCACATCATTAGATTCGTCTTGATGGTGCGAGTGTCACTGGGTATGAAGTTCGTAAAATAAACAAAATGGCGGATTTTATGCAGTTACAAAGTGCACCGCGGTCGGGTTTTTTTTAGTAAAAATGTGGTTATTTATATTATTTCACATAATTACAATGATTATAACAAGTAAAAATTATGATTTAATTTTATTTGTGAAGACAGCTTTTGCGTGGCTATCAGCCTTTAATTACTTATTCATCTTTGTTCAAAAATGTACCAAAGTATATACCTATTTGATCTCTTAAATAAACACTTAGTACAAAAAGTGTTTGTATTGTAGACATTGTGAATATCCCTTAAGAATACTTTTATGTAACTTTTAAGTTACTCAGTAACATATATTTTTGTTACTTTTATGTTACATAAGCCCAATTTTTCAGCCTTACCCAAATATGCGACCTGAGGCTTTCTTTATTACCACCCGTGGTAAGTACAAAATTTCACGTCTCCCCCAGGCCATGAAGTGGGATTTTTCGCACGCGTAGCGGGCGGTTATTGCCACTTTATGGCCAGGTGTGACGTAAAATGTATAAATGTGAAAATAAATGAAGATTTTGTTGGAACATAGAGTTTGTTTAACGAACTTATAGCCCGATAAAGATCCGCGTGACGTCACGACGTGGCACGATTTTTACCACGTGGTAGCGTCACGACAAAGTATCAAGACAACCAAGTAGTATGACGGCCGTTTAAGAGCGCGCGACACGTATTTACACAGACTATATATATACTAAATAGCTGGTTTAAAATAAGTTCTTTTGCAAGACAGTTGTCACAACAATATAACATATGTCTATTCTCTTTCGATCGCTCAATCACGCGGTGCCTAATATATTTGGAAAATTGTAATTATGGCATTTTATTTCATAATCCTCTAAATCTCCAACAGATTTTTGTATACCTATTTGGACTCATTTCAAGTCGGGTGGCAGGAGCGTGCATCAAACCGAGACGAGTGGCTGAAAAAAGGAGAGGCCCTTGCCCAGCAGTGGGACACACAACCAGGCTAAAAAAAAGCTGTATATACCTATATTAACCCACCACCAGGACTCCTACACATTATGTCCTATGATCTCAATGAGCTGATTCTACGTTCTTCCATGAGCTCATTTTACTGTTAGAAATATAACTGCACCACAGTATACGGTAGTTTTTCTTCTTACAAAAGGTACATCGGAAGCGCGCATGTGTGCGCGCCGTGTACGAACGCACCACAGGCAAGGATTTGAGCATGCGCGACCATGCCACAGTATGGCGTTCACTCACACAGACGCGCGTCGTGCGTCTGTGTAAATACGTGTCGCACGCTCCTAAACGGCCAAAGTCGTACTACTCGGTTGTCTTTATTTGAAATTTGAAATTGTTTATTCCAGACATTTTGTTTATAATTCATTCTTTGTTAGTAACATAATAGCACTTAATAACTAGGTTAGTAGATACAAAAATAATAATAAATTAGGAAAATAAATTGGACCTCACATGCATAGACATCCAATGCGTGACAATAGGACAGTCCATCCTCTCCGCGACCACCCTCAGGAGAGTGTTAGTGCTGCGCCTCACGCGTTGCCACAGGGATGCCACACGCTTCCGCAAAACGGCATGGAAACCATCAGTGCTCCAAGTGGCAATCATTCCCGAAGCGCTGCAACGCCAGGGCAGGCCCAACAAACTCCTGAAGGCATTATACTGGACCCGCAGAGCACTGAAGGTATTTTTGGTGTAGTTGCTCCACAGATTGCACGTGAACAAGTTTTGGCAGAATGTTTTAAAGAGTGTAATCTTAACCTCACGAGTACAGCGCGCAAATCTGCGTAAGAGCTTTATACTTAGACTGCACAGTGCTCTCTCGTCGCATCGCCGCGACGTGTTTGCGCAGCGGGTCTTTCTCAGCCGTGTTTGCTCCCCGGCCTTACACAGTCCACAGAACGTAATTTATACCAATGTGCCTCTCTTGCTCAAAATACGCATCCCCAGATTATTTAAAACACTGGATTCCCGATTTATCAGATTCCTCGTACACCAGATTCCTAAAATAACACATTCTTCAAAATCATTTAGTTTTTTGGGTAACCTACGATTTTGTAATTTAGTGTAGCACCGAAGGTGCGGAGCGTTACAGCGCCGCTCCCAATAACGCGAGCCCAAGGGCCGCAGGCCCGAAGGGCGAGCCCACCCAGATCCTTACTACCCTCATAGTATCTTATAGCTCTCTCGAGGGCCGCAGGCCCCCGGGGGAGCGCCAGCGACGCGAGGCCGAAGGCCGAGCTCCGCATAGCACCGAAGATGCGAAGCGTCACAGTGCCGCTCCCACTTATGCGAGCCCAAGGGCCGCAGGCCCGAAGGGCGAGCTCACCCAGATCCTTACTAATCCCCAAGTGTCTTTCAGCTCACCCGCGGGCCCCTTCGGTGCTACGTGGAGCTCGGCCTTCGGCCTCACGTCGCTGACGCTAGCCCGAGGGCCTGCAGCCCTCGGGAGAGCTATAAGATACTTAGGGGTTCGTAAGGATCTAGGTGGTTAAATATGAATGTGATAAATCCAATGATTTTAAAAGTAAGAATAGGCCCATCCGAATAGTTCGGAACTATTTTCCCCGTAAGAAAAAATGCAGCTATAAAGACCTGCGCAGTGCACGCGCCGCGTGTCGCACTGCCGACTGGCATTTTTTTTTTTTTTTTTTTTTTCATTTATTTTACCTGGGGGTTTTAGCCATTATGCTATGCCACCCCCGTAACACAAATTATCATATTACATGCTAATTTAATTATTAACTCCTATACACGAGAAATAAATTTTAAGCAGCATCTTGGCGTCCGCCGACACTGGGGATGACAAGATACTGTTACATATACCTACATTATTCAAATTAAGATGGCGACGCTTCGCCGCGCCCCGGACACATTCTATCAGCACGTGTTGCACATCTTCTACCTTGTTGCAATCTAAACAATTTGGTGTATCGGCTAGTTTCATCAAAAATTTAAACTTGTTTGTTGGAATGTGTCCAGTACGCAATCGAAGCAGTGCTACTATATGTTTCCTTCTTGCCTCCATCCCTTCAAACCACGGGTAACGAGGAAGCTGGTTCTGGATACTTTTGTACCAAATCCCTTTTGAAAGTGAGCGCTCGTCATAGTATTCCTTCGATTGTTTTCGACATTTTTCCTTAACCTCGCCCAGAACTTCACTATCCTTTGTATGCGTCAATGGATAAATCGGTAATCTGATATTTGGAAAATCTGGTATTCTGAGATTGCGGTATTTTGGGTATACAAGAGCAGTGTGAGGCTAACACGAGTCGACTACGATATAATATCTCGTAAAAAGTAATATTTTCACTAACCTGTGCTTATGGAAATTGAAGCGTCATTATAGTAATTAAAGTTCATTTTTGCACCACGGTAGCCGGTCGGTGCCGGTCGGCTGCCGTCAATCCATATAATTTAGTATGGAGCAGGGCTCGGATACCGGTATTTTCTCCATACAAAAATACCGGTATTTTTCCCGTTCTTTTCGTTCTTTGGTTTATTATTTAATTTTTTTATCGGACAATGTAATAATACGAAGTCATTACTTTAGTTTATACAGCGTGGGAGGGACTATACCGACAAACTTTAACTATAGATTCTAACAACTATTAGGAGTAAAAAATGTTATGTGATGTATAGTCGAAAAACGCTTACTTTCCGAGATATTCATTATTTTGTAAATGAAAAATCCCAAGTGTGTAACAAGCCCTAATAAATGTAACTAAGATACCTTTACTATTTTTTTAAAATCCTTTAACTAAACAGGAATTAACCTTCGCAGTATTTGATGGTAAGCGACTACGAGGCCAAAAAGTTGACCTTTCGTTTCCATTTTAGCTTTTTTTTTTCTTTTTGATAACTTTTCAGCCAGTAAGGACATGTTTATAACGAGGGGCTTAATTTACTGATTTATTTTGTTCCATAAGACTATTAATGTAAAATGACAATATTCGACCCATGTTGATATAACATTATTTACTCGTCACACCACCAGGAATTCATGGCTAAAGTATGTCGGTATAGTCCCTCCCACCCTGTATATTATTGAGTCCTACATAAAAATAATTCAAAATATAGGGCTATTTCGGGGATTTTGCAAAATACCGTTTCTGAGCCTTGGTATGATGCTGCGGCGCGCTCCGGTGCGGCCCGGCGAGCCCCAGCAGTGATAACCGTAGACGGGTGAATCAACTTTTAGACCCACACTTTTGACCTCTCTGGCGTTACCGAAAATGACTCTGGAGTTGCCAAGAAATCGAACTTCTAATAGGATATTTTCCTATTTAATTAGGTTTATCTATTTATTTAATAAGGTTAATTCGGTATTCTACATACTTACAACCTACATTTTAATTATTTGCTCCTAATACAGGCGACACGTAGTATAACTATGTAACGGTAATGGCATTTTAGTAAGTGACTACAACGCTCAAAAATTCACTCATCAACCCACCCTAACAAAATATAATACGAATATTCGCGATGTTTACTCATTGAGGAGTGACTTTACACGTGCTACTCTTACTGTTGACTTTTCCCATGAATAACATTACAAAGGGACTGATTATATTTCGACGGAAAATCTCGCTTCTTGGAGAAGGGAACCGCAAATTATAAAATTATTTTGTGAATTTATATGCCGCACCTATAATGTCTGTCTATAGTGGTTGAATTGTAAAGAATACTTTACGGCACTCTGTTTTTGTACTTCCCTAGATTGTTTTTGAACTTTAAATAAATAAATAAAAACAACTCGGTAGTAAATTCTCTGATCGCATATATCTCGCTCTCCACTTCTACACTCTGTTCTTTCTGATTAAAAAAAACTAGCAGATCAGTCGGTGGTATTATACTGTAGATACAAAATATTACTTTGATTAGCTGACCGACCCAATGAGAGTGTTTAGAAATCATAAACCCACCAGCTGGCAGCAGGGTGGCGAAAGGTCTTTTTGACAGTAGGCGTCAAGATCCACCAATCACACCACCTGATTTTGACATCTACTGCCAAATAGACCTTTCGCCACCCTGCTGCCAGCTGGTGGATTTCTGATATTTAAACACCCTCATTCACATAGCTCTTTTGTTTAATGTTTCCCAGGACTGGCTCACTCCGCGGTGTCGCCGTATATCTTGTCATGACGTCGCCCCTGTCTGGTTCCACCGGAAGACCAGCGCTGGTCGGCATTTTGCTGAGGTGGAAACCATTTTGTGGCAGCATTCATGTTTATTGTTTTTATTTTTATTTTATTTATGTTTTACTGCTGTATTAATATTTTGTGCTGCTGTCATAAATAAATGCATTTTCTTTCTTTCTTTCCTTCTTTCAAATACATATGTCCTTAGTTAAGGATTATTTAACAAAATGTTAACCTTGGTCCTTTCTGGAACGAAATGTACCTTACAATTTATATGATTAACATTCGTTACATAAAAGACGGCTAGAGTGACAGCACCAGTAATGGATAAGAACCAATTATTAACATTTTTTATGCCACACCTGGCCATAAAGCGGCTTTTTCCGCTCGCTGCGCGTACGTAAAAGCCGCTTTCTGGCTAAGTGTAGACACAAAATGATGTACACCACACCTTGCAGCTCCTCGCTTGCAGCTCGGGCCGCAAACATCTGCGATCTCGGGCTTTCTTTGTATTACCACCCTAGTTGTGTAATGTACTATTCATTTATTCCATACAATGTACATTGTAATTTTTTATCATAGCATTAACTACTACCAACGAATTATAAATATTTTATTAGAAGAGAAAAAATCCTATACAGAACAGACTGCAGAGGTGCAGGTATGCAGAGTGAGAATATGCAATCAGAAAATTGGTCACTGTAGTGGGATTTTACCGCCACTTCTCTCAGCGAGACGCTAACTACTCGTCTGGGAACTGTTTCGTATTCACAGCTCACTTACCAATTAGTCACCAAAACAAGCAGTTGTTCGCAGATGGCGTAGTCGTGCAAAATGAGTTTCTGCTCTGGTATTTTTATAATATTGTGGACAGATAAAATAAGACCTACTATCGCGCGTCTGTGTGAATACGTGTCGCGCGGGGTTAGTCTCATCTCGTCTAAAAAAGCAGCTGGTCTAAGCAGTAACTGGTCTAAAAAGCAAATGGTCTAATTAGCAACTCGTCTAAAAAACAACTGGTCTAAGTAGCAACTGGTCTAACGCACAGATGGTCTAATTAGCAAGTGGTCTAAAACGCGGTCGGTCTAAGTAGCTAGTGGTCTAAAAATCAGCTGGTCTAATTAGGAAGTGGTCTAAAAAGCAACTGGTCTAAAGGTCTTACCAGAATAAAGTAGAACAATGACTTGTACTTACTCGTGAAAATGCATATGTCATGTACGGAAAGGTAATAAATAAGTTTCTATTAAAAAAAAAATTTAAACAATTTTTATTACTGACCGATTACCGATTGGCCTGCAAGTGAAAACAATAATTATTCAAACTCCTTTACATCGGAAGCATACTGGCCACTTTAGATTATAGATACCGTGTTTGTTAATGACAACTTAATTCTATTATGTGTTGTTTTCCTGCCTTCGTGCTGAATATTGTTATGTGAAATGGTTACATTTTAATTATAATTTAAATATGGATCCTGGACCAAGTAGTGGGGATTTTTATTGTTTTCAAGGGCGCCAAGGGTGCCCGTCAAAGGAAAATGATTTCGATCTATCCATGGACTTTTGCAGCCGGCTAGAAGTGGGCTGCGGGTAAATACTTTAACGCAAGCGCAAATAGGTAGGCTATACCTACCTATGTAGACTAAGAAAATAAGTATTCACTTTTGAACTTATCTCAATGCAATAACAATAAGGTGAAAAAATGGACACATGTCTTTGTAGTAAAGGAGTTGACTGTACATATAGATATTTAAAATTTAAATAATAATAAAAATATTATGATTGATACAAATCACTGCTGACTAATTTGAGTTTAGAAGACATTAATTTTTGACGGTATGAGATTTAGACAAAGAACGTTATAGACCAGTTGCATTATTGGCGGGTAGCGTTTTAGACCAGTTGCGTTTTAGACGAGAAGCGTTTTAGACCAGCTGCTAGGTGCGTTTTAGACAAGTTGCTACTTAGACCAGTTGCTTTTTAGACGAGTTGCTAATTAGACCATTTGCTTTTTAGACCAGTTAATTGCTTAGACCAGCTGCTTTTTTAGACGAGATGAGACTAACCCGTCGCGCGCTCCTAAAGCCGACGTTGGCCTACTTGTTCGTCTTTGAGTGAATCAACTTTTCTTTGCTTTATGCAAAGATTGCTCTTTCTCCTTATTTGTTCACCTTTTGCATGTTTTAAATGGAACAAGATCTTACATCTAGAGATAGATTAGGTAAAAATTAAAATAAAACTCGTTTTTAAGAAATTAATAGTGTGACCCAGCGGACGAACCCTTATTTTCATACAAAAGTGGGGGACAGCTATGTCCGCTGGGTCACTGCTTATAAACAAGTCATAATAAACAAATTATAATAAAAAATATTTATTTATTTTATCATTACGTAGCTTTATCATTCTGTCTTTTTAATGAGCATAACTTTATTCAAAAAATATCCTAATAAAGATTTCCTTTCAATTTTAGTCGGAGAAGGTGAAATTTTGTTGACAAAGAAAATTGATTCACCCCTTTATACTTTTCTTTAGGTAAGCCCAGACCCATTTTTCGCAATACTCTGTGTACCGTGCGACCATCTTCGCTCTCAATTTTAAACCCGTCGGAGCTGGATGACCATCTTCAATTTCAAGATGTCCGCGATTTTCTCACAGTTCAGAAATAAAATCAATATGAACCATTGTAACTCAGTTTGCAACGTTTGCTCTGTCGGAACTGCTTTGTGATAGTGTTCTTTGTGTTTATTCGTAGGTATTAATAGTACATTACTGCAGAGGCCGGGAAGTAGGGGGCAACCCCTTTTCACGCCGAGGTAAGTATAGCGCTTTTCAAATATGCAATGGAATAAATTAAAAACACTCCGAAAAATCAAACCTCATTTTAGATACTAAAAGCAAAGTAAACAAGAATTATGCAAGGTGAAATTTTAGTGGTTGTTTTCCGTTTAAGGGCAAGTTCAGTATCGTGTTCTGATGAGGAAAAAGAAGAAAAGAAATTTTTGACGTATAAATAATAAATATAACTAGGGATGTAACGATACCGATACCGATACCGATATATCGTTCGATATATCGGTATGGCCGATAATATACAACCGATATTTGAAGAGCGCGAAAAGAATTTTTGTATGAAAAAAAATCTGCAAAAAGTAATTTCAATTTCTGACTTAATTTATGTATTGGTCTATTACATATTATACCTTGTGCAATGATAATTACTATATTAATTAATTCTTTGGTTCTTAATTTAAAAAAAAAATGAATTTTGAGTTGACAATTTATTTATTTTTACTTTACACTTTCAAGGTTGACTCTCTGTTAAATATAGGCTATATTATATAGCCAAGTTTTAGTTATAATAAGGACATACAAATATCTGAATTTCATACTTCATTATTTAGCTAAGATATCGGTATCGGTATCGGTATCGCCGATATTAACTACAATATATCGGTATCGGTATCGTATCGGCAAAACTATGTATCGTTACATCCCTAAATATAACAAACCACCACCAAAAATACACATGTTTCGCCGCTCTACGAGGCATACTCCGGAGAAGCTGGAGATGTTGACCGTCCGGCGTCCTATACCTATCACTTGTATGTCTCTGTCAAAAACTACGAAAAGTTTAGGGTTCTTTTAAACCTTTAGAATAAGGTTATTCTCATTGAAACATCTTGGGCGAAGGCAAAAAAATAAACTTGCGTAAACATTATCCAATTCCTCTTTGAGAAAGACTTTAGGCAACCCATTTGCATAAAATGACGTAACTTAACAGGCGAACGTTGTGAGCTGCGACTTTCTCCTTTTAAATAGGAATTTACATTACGAAATCTAATTTAGCACAAACAAAGAAGTTTAATGAAATCCCGTAACAAGCGAGTACACAAGTTCGATTCCAATTCTTAAGGGCGTATCGCACGGTGACCCGGGGCAGAATTGCTCAGAGATGGCGCTGTCTTGGTCACGTGACCAAATGTTCAAGACTATAATTATGATATCTGCTTATTTTACCAGCATGAGAATCAATTAGCCCAATATTTTGAGTCTCTTTCGATGATTTCTAATTCATAATAATTTATGTACGTGCTTACCAAGCGCAGGAATGTGTATGAAACTCGAGTAGTACTTTGACAGGTAAATATACACGCACACTAAAGCAAAATCATTGATAAAAGTGACATCTATTGACAGAGATTCTAACTTGTAAGTTCGCCTATTGTGCTCCGGCGCTCCGGCTATTGTGTAAACCCGTATAAGCAGAAACTCGGGTAATAGTCATGCAAATTCGAAGGTAAAATAAAGAAAAGTGTAGGTACTCGAGCAACAATATTCTCGAGTTACCATCGAACAAACGAACGCCGATTTTCCCCCTTGTCTACCCCACATTTTTTTTGATAGGTCAAAAAATAACTTTGTAATTACCACCTAGTTTCATACCCACATGGGTATTACTCAATTTTTATTACCCACTGGGTAATATAATAAATTTGTGAAACAAACGCAACCGTTTATTTCACGATAAATGTACAGCTCTTTTTTGTATGGGAATATATTGAATGGAATAAGACGTATAACTGAGTAAAATAGTTTTATTCATAATATATTTATTCTCAAATTTGGCGAAGCCGATCTCCATATTTTACAGATTCTTAGGGCCGTAAGTTTACGGACCAATAACATATTATAAGTTGTATAAACATTGAACAGGCAGACTCAGACTCACTCAATGTGTTATTGAGAGAACTCTTGATTTTCTAGATTTAGTCGTCGTCTTCATTGCTGAAGGTCGTGTCTAGTTTGAAATTTGCTGCACCAAGCTTTTCCAAGCGTCTCTGTCCTCGGCGGTCTTCATGGCTTTAGGTATTGGCAGGCCAGTGAGCTTCTTGATTAGGTCTGACCAACGGGTAGGTGATCGACCGCGTGGTCTTTTTAAGTCTACCTGCCCAACTACCATCAGCTTCTCCAAGTTGTCTGGGTTCCTGCGAGCAACATGTCCGAAGTAGTTTAATATCCGCTGGGAGCAGATAGTGGACAGCCTTGCGTGCGGTCCAAGGAATTCGCAACATACGCCGCCAAACATGACTTTCTAGGCTTACAAGTAAACTGGCATTGAGCACATTACTTGAAGTTTGTCAAGGGACGCCAAATTTCTCGAATACAGAGATTGATGCGAGTTGACTCTGTCAGTCGTTCTGTAATAAATAAAGTACCATGTTACTATAAGTCAATAAAACTAGCATTGCAAAACACTAGTAATTCAGTCTAATATTAAATTAACTGACTATCTTTTATATGTGTGCATCTCAGGTCTAGGAACTTAGTATTTTGTTCTACGATTCGCGTCACGATTTCAGGTACCTAAAACATATTTATTAAAGAACAAATCAATTCTGGCATCCTCTCTACGATAAATGCATCTTCCCTTCACCAATTGGAAAATTTAGAAACAAAACGAATGACAGCATTATTGGTGACAGCGTAATGTTCCGAAACCTTCTTCATTTTGTGGAATCCTAAATATGGAATGTCAAATATTAATTTTGTACTCGTATAGTAGATTTGTGTTTTCACATCACTTGTATTTATTAGGAAACAATAAGATGGGTAAAGTTATAAGGTGATGGTACAATATAAATTTTCTCGAAAAGTATTTGAACGTCCCTGACTACTAGACTCTCGTATTTTAGTTTGCGCGAATCAAAAAATTGCCCAGAGTTGCAACGTTGCGTTGCCACCGTGACATGCGACGTTGCCATCTGTCACCGTTTGTCAGACATCTATGAATACCTAACGATCGACGACACTTTTGGCTTAGCGGGAGTGACACCGCCTACTAAGCTAGAGGTCCCGGGTTCAAATCCTGGTAATTTTTTACCCTAATAAGGATTGCTTAGATTGTTTTTGTAAAATTTACCTCCGTATTATTATTATTTCTCTTTATTTAAGTATCCTGATTTAAAAAGTAAAACAAAACAATATTTAGTAGGTACATATATATTTCAGAATATAAATTTAGTCAAAATATTTAGTAATTTGGCATAAACAGGCTAAATTACAAAATTAATTACAGCGTGTAGTATTCGATAAAAACGAAAAAAAAAGAAAAAATAAAATTATTTCGGGATTAGAACCCACAACACAACCAAACGTATCCATAAGTGAAGGCTTTAGACCACTCGGCTACGGATGCACACTGAAAAGGTGCGTAAATTAAGATCCCTTTTGAAATATCAATAGATAAGTCACACACACGCCCATACACCATTTGCCTGTGTTTGCGTGAGTTGTGTTACCCACCTGTAGGTGATTCGCACACAGTGATAGAATATCCAAGTTTTTCATCGGTGAAATATGGTATTTAGCGTGAAAATATACCATTTTTTATGCATTTGCCCAAAATAAAACGTAAATTAATTGATATTTGTCAAATTCGTTTCTTAATATACCCTGCCGTTAGCCCGTGAAGGTGCACCAACTTTTGTATGGGAACGCAACCACCTTAAGGAAAACGATCTAGATCATGTTTGTAAGAAGAATGGCGTATGAGCAAAAACTTACTTTGAACTTACGACTCTTTGGATATTCTGTTGAGGATTTTAGAAGACATGTCCACAGGTAACTTAGATATGGTCAGATAAGGCACTTGGTTGGAAAACTGCAGAAATGGGAAGTAACTAAATGAGCTGACGACGGCGCAAATTCAGTTTTGATCTCCTTAGAACAGGAATTTGCTCGGTTCTACCAAAGTACAGTGGAACCTCGATGTCGAAACTCAAAGGAAACGCTAAAAAAATCGTGCTAACGGTTTCGACTTACAGAGGTTAAGGCTTCTGCAGTTTTTGACTGCGAGATACCGAGGTAAAAAAAAAATTTGAGCTATAGAAGTACATTTTCCCATAGACTTGATTCGCTATATGGGGCCTACCTGCCATATTTTTTCTTCGAGTTACAGAGGTAAAGTTCATCTGTTTCGAGTTATACAGGAAAAAAATGTACTAAAACGTCTTGTAGGGAGTCATTGGTAACTTCGACTTATGGAGGTCTAATGTTTCGAGTTTTGGAGGTGTCCTTTTTTTATTTAATTACCGGCTTGCAATGGAGACAGACATTTTTTTTAGATTTTTTATGCGAGTTTAATTTACATGAAATTTTGCAGTATTTTTTTCAATTGTTTGTCATGGCATAAAATAGTTGACATCTTAGATTTTGGAAAATACCAAAAAAAAGGTGCTGCTAGTTGTGCTAGCTCTACAGGATCAAATTTTGAAAATTGGGATTGAGAGGCCGTTTTAATTTAATTTATGATGGTAAATCGTTCGTATCACTAAGACTCGCGAGTCTTAATGATACGAGCGATTTACTATTCCATTTTACTATACTATAAGTGAGATCCTGTAATTGGCTCTTTATTACCAGTTAAGTCATTATTAATATAGTTTAAGCTGTTGGTTCTCCATGTAAATAAAATAAATAAATAAATAAAGAGATTGATGACACCTCTAAAAATATTAACCGATCACTAACTATTTCAAGATATGTTTCAAACGTGTGTGACATATTTTTCCGAGAGCATTTGAGACTACCTCTCATCGAATGTGAGTAATCTCGTTAAATTTAATAATGCAAGTATTTCGCAGTAAGTATTCTTTATAAAATCTTAATAGAATCTAATATTGAAGATCATCTATCTACGGCATTTCCAAAATTGAATCTTCTGCAATCTACATAAGTTGTCGCAAAGAATCCAAAGGAATTTGAGAGCAAGAGTTCGGCTCATTTAACACTGAACTTTTCTGCAAAGGAGTTATGCGATATCATAAAATACGGTGCAACCTGCAATAAGTACAGATATTCAAAGGCCACTCTCGATTGGCATGTCCTGTGTGCAGTTAAGCATAATTTTTTGAAACGAAATACCTATATATTGCATACCAGGCACAGAATAAGTAATAGCTATTACCTACCAAGGACCATTAAAACAAGAGGACTGTCATTCTCCTTACTTTGGATCGTACCCCGACCGCAAGGGGATATCCAGGCAAAAACTACATGGCGCTAAAAAACTAAACATTTAATGTTTTCATGGTCCTTGGTACTACGTACAGAAGTTTCACTTTTTAACAAAACTCACGTACTGGTCCGCCCACCGAACGGAACGCACCGCATCTGATAGTCGCTGGCTCAGCAGCTTGCAGCTCGGGCCGCAAACATCTGCGATCTCGGCTTTTCGTTGTTTTACCACCCTAGCTGTGTAATGTATAGGTATATTACACAGCTAGCATTAACAGTACTTTATACCAATTTTTTGCTTCAGCAGTCGTAAGTGTCACAAATATGATAAGCTGTCGTTCAGTCACCCTGTCATCCGACACGATGTCGGGACACCCGACGCGAGCGCCGCTTGGTCGCGCGACAGGCTCCAGTGGGTGGGAGAGCGGCGGCGGTGTCCAATGACAGTGACAGGTCTCGCGGTTTTTCTTGGCTTTTTTGCTGATCTTTATTTGTTTTTACTGCGGGTAAATTACACCACATTTTTTTAAGGTTAAAAACCTATTAAACTAGAATGATGGGAAAGTCAAAGTAGATGGTAAGATTGAGGGTGCTTGCTGCGTGCTCCGGTGGGAAAGTGGTTAATGCGCTGGGCCGGAAATCCAGAGGTACCGGGTTCGATTCCCGGTTTGGACCACAGGTGAGTACCATTTAATTTTTCTATGTACTTCGATTTCTTGTATCTATATATGTAAAGATTAAATACATAGAAAAAATTAAACGTAACCCACTTGTAGCCAAGGCGGGATTCGAACCCGCGTCTCTGTCTTACCGGGGACGTGCTATCCGCTACACCACCTGCGTACAAGTAAAGCCGTCGAAATTTTAGGTTATGCTTACGCAGTGCCCGCTCCGCACTCCTATTTCAGCAGTGTCAAGTATAATCATTATAGATACAAGAAATCAAAGTACATAGAAAAATTAAATGGCACTCGCCTGTGTACAGACCGGGAATCGAACCCGGTACCTCTGGATTTCCGGCCCAGTAACTCAACCATTCGTCATTAAATTTTTCTATGTACTTTGATTTCTTGTATCTATATATGTAACATAAAATGTGGTGTAAATTACCCGCATTAAAAACCAATGAAGAGACAAAAATGTTTCTGTCATATAAAAAAGTATAATCAATGTATTTAAATTGATTCCAGATTGAAAGTTTCCTTTTTGCGGAGTTTTGCGCAAAATCGATCAGCAAAATATTCATATTTTGGTCAGCAGATACATATTTCTGCCAAAATAGCTAGTTGGTAAGCGACTTATGGCTAGCAAACATTTATAAATCAGGCTGCAATTAATGATATACTGAACTGCTCTAAATTATTTTGGTCAGCAAGTTAAATATTTGAGCTGCATTAAGCGATCTACGGTTAATCAAATTTTGGTATGCAATCAGTAGGTAAGCAAAATATTTCATTTTGTTCATCAAAATGAAAGGTGCAATAAAACCTAATTGGCATGCACAAAATGGACGCAACTATTCTGCCGCAATAACGCAAAAGGGCACATCTAAATAAAAATTTCGAGTTTACAATAAAATAAGCATATTTTATTAGAAGAACTTCTATTTCTAAAATGAAAAATGTCAAATGATATTCGACTTCAAAGTTGTCAAATTTTTAAGACGTAAAAATTTCGATGGATGTTGGTGTCATTGTAACACCGATTTATTATTGTTTTATCGTATATAATTCGCTAAAATAAGCATGTTTTATGGAAAAAACTTTTCTCTGAAATCAAAAATAACCGAGATATTCGACTTCAAAGTTGAAAAAGTTGACTTTCCGTCTCTCCGGCGCTGCGGGAACAGCAGCCCTTCCGCCCTTGCATGACGACGCACGGTCACTTCGCTAGGCTCCGCAACTTCGGCTTGTTGGTCGCCTTCGGCGACCAACCTCAGCCGCTCGCCTCACTTGTTCCCGCGCTTCGTCTTGGCGGGCGAGGGCTGCTCTCCCTCCGCGCCTTCGGCTCTATAAAAACACTCTAGGGCGCGCAGTGTCGGCACGCGTCCTAACCAGCGAGAACCCTAGATTCGGACTTTCGCAGGCTTTTTACATTTTATAGTAAGTAGTATCTTCAAAAATACGGTAAAAATCACTGATAATTGATAAACACTACTAGAGTCTTTGCGAAAAGCAGAATTACAGCGCCCCCCAAAATTAATCCTATTCTCTTTCCGCACAGACTCTACTTGACACTGACAGCTGACAATCACCGAATGACAAAACAAACACGCCCACGATTGGCTGCTCGCGTCACGTGGTCTGTTTCGCTCTGCCCACAGTACTGCTGATTTTTAGAGCTCCATAGCCAAAATGGCAAAAACGAAACCCTTATAGTTTCGTCATGTCCGTCCGTCCGTCCGTCCGTATGTCACAGGCATTTTACTCAAAAACTACACGATGGATATTGATGAAATTTGGAATATAGGTGTCTTGTATGAGCCGCTACTTATTTTGGTAGTTAAATAACAAAAATAATTATTTTTAGGGGGGGCACTCCATACATGTTACAGAACCTAAAAAAAATGTTTTTCTGAAAATATCAACGTGTGCTACATAGTTCGACAGCTCTTTCAAAAACATTTATACCCTGCCGTTAGCCCGTGAATGTGCACCAACTTTTGTATGGGAACGAAACCAGCTTTAGGTTCTTAAGTAATGTTTTTGATTAAGTGAATACCTTTGGGAATAATCGCTCCGAAAGTTGTGAAAATTGTGTCCCCCTCCCCCTCTATCTTCTAAACCGAGTGTCCGAAAAATACAAAAAAAAATATCAAAGATAACGCTTAATTAATACTTTCAACGAAAATTATTTTCAACAAGATCGGATTAACCGTTTTTGAGTTATTGCCGATAAACTGCGCTTCTCAACAAAAGGACGTAATTGCTATGAAGATACGCTCTTTTGTTGTTGTAATTTTTTACATCGTATTTTTTACCTTATAGTAATTTCCCTTATAGTTACGGCTATGGAACCCTACACTGAGCATGCTCTTGGCCAGTTTTATTCAAACTAAACGCAATCCACGCATGTTCTCTCTGCTAACCAATTGTAAAATCTTGCCGGCCAAGTAATTATTTTGCAGCTCGACTGTTTATTAGGCAGACAAAATATGATAAATAAAGCAGGTTAATATTGGTTAAAATGTTAACCATTTTTAAATTATTTGCTGAACAAGAGTTGCCGCCCGATTTTTATTTATTGCCAGCCAAATCTTTGTATGCTGCCCAAATGATTTAACTGCTTATTTTTTTTGCGGATCAATTTTAATAACGGCTGACCAAAAAATTACTTTCCTTTAAGAAATTACCAAAATTTTTCCATGTAGATAATTTCGCAATTTTAGAAACTTTCCGTCGGTTCATTAACACAAACAAACGGCGACAGTAACCCACATAAATGTGTAAGTAGGTAAAAACTAAAACACCCGTAAATGAATGCTCCGAGAAAAAATCTCTTAGCTAGTTTACCTTCCCGCTAAGAGGTTAGCGAGTGATACGGGTCGGGTAATGACTTTAACGCTTTAGCTATTTATGTACTTTATGTTCTTATAAAGGGCGTAACTTGGTACAAAATCGTTGGCACTTACGTCCGTGTGACTTTTCTTATACCTACTTTATGTTTGTATAAAAAAGGTTCAAGTTGGTAAGGAATTGTTGTCCTTACATCCTTCTGATGCTGGAGGGTGGGCCAGTCCCCGGGAATGTGGGTGGTTTTCAGCAATGAAAGTATGTAGGTGGAAGTCAAGTAGTTAATCTATACAATATATGTATACTTAACACGTTCGCCGATAGTACCCAAATTATAGAATGTACTAGGTTCAGTGGTGGGCAAAGTTTTTTCTAGGCGGGCCAGAAAATATAAGAAATTTCAGAGGAGGGCCAGAACTATAGCAAAAATATTGTTTTATCAGGGGCCATTTTTGCTCGACGGTGGTACGGAACCCTTTGCGTGCATCCGCCTTGCACTTGACCGATTTTGATTTGAGGTATGTTCCCGTGAATATATTTGGTGGTTTTTCGTAGTCGATGTTCCTTATTGGGGGACAATAGTAACTGTATGTTTATCATTGTGGACCCCGCAGCAAACTTAGGGAAAAAGTGGTTTCAGTCAAATCTCACAAAATTTTACTATGATGTAGATTCAACTCTCCTGAGTATTTTTTTATAAGGGCACAACTCTCTCAGATGTATACTTTCTGTAATAATCAAGCATATATTTTTTTATTTACGCGACTTGTTTTCTAAATTCGCTGTACCTATTTACAAAATGATACGCACTGACAGTTACTGACGTAATGAAGCGACAGGATTATTGCACTTTGCAGACAAAGCAAGGATTTCTTGCTGCCATCATGTGTTGTAAGTATTTTTATTATTTTTGTTCATGTTTTTTTCTGTCACGTTGACATTGCATTTTATCAATTATCTATGTTACGAACGACATGCATAACAGAGCAAAAAGAAGAAATTACGTAAAACATATATTTTGTATAAAACAATTAAATTGATTATTTCAGAAAGTACACATCTGAGAGAGTTGTGCCCTTATAAAAAAATACTCAGGAGAATGAATCTACATCATAGTAAAATTTTGTGAGATTTGACTGAAACCACTTTTTCCCTAAGTTTGCTGCGGGGTCCTTTGTTTCGTTATTTCATTTATATTTAATAATCGCAGTTTAAATATATTTCGCATTAAATAAACCTATCTAAATCTAATATGATTTCGTATCCAGGCAACGAGAACACCTTTTGAAACGTAACTCACGTTTCACGTTTCCTCTGCAAATTGCAAATCCTTTTACTCAAAGGAAATGTGACCCCGCTATCAGAGAACTGCTTCTAACAATATTAATCCCATCAAAAACATTACATGTAAAAAGATGCAAGGCCCGCAACGCAGTTCTTCTACAAAAAAAAAGTTTTGAGATGTAATGTAAAACCGAGTCAGTACGGGGGGGTGTCCACAGAACTCGATTTCCATGGACTTGCATATTATTTAACCAAGGAGGATTATTTATTTGGGAACTATGAAATGTGTTTCTCCACGGTTTCTCACAGTGAGTGAGTGAGTGAGTGAGCGAGTGAGTGAGTGAGTTAGTGAGTGAGTGAGTGAGTAAGTGAGAGAGTAAGTGAGTGAGTGGGTGAGTGAGTGAGTGAGTTAGTGAGTCAGTGATAAAGCTAAGGAACTTTGATGTGTAATAGATCTTTCCCTTAGAGCCTTATCGCACTTGCGATTTGCGAGCGAGCTGCGAGCGAGTTAGAAACGAATTTCCATACAAATGTCGCTCGCGGCGAACTTAGGACAGAAGCGGGAACAACGCGGGCGAAGCCGCGAGTAATGATAGTGTTGACTAAAAGCAATCTCTCTTGTTGCAGTACCCACGGCGCATGTGCAAGGTGTCCTGGGCAAGAAGGCGGCGCTCCCGTGCGACATCCAGCCCCTGGCCGCTGGAGACCAGGTCTCCATGGTACTGTGGTTCAAGGAGAGCGACGGAGAACCACTCTACAGGTAATTTCGTTATCATCATTTCAACCTTGATACGTCCACTGCTGAACATAAGTAGGTCTCAAGCAAAACACTTCCACAACAAACCGTCGCACGCCACCTCCATCAACTTCAGACGACCCTAACCAGGTCGTCAGACCATCTTGTGAAGGGCTGATCTACGCTGCGTCTTCCAGTTCTTGGTTTCCATTCGAGACTCATCAGCTATTCTCCTTCCTTCATCCTTCGAGCTATATACTCAGCCTATTGCCACTTTAACTCTAGCAGCTGTCGGTTACCTTAGTTCTTCTACGAATTTCTTCATTCGATCGCGTAAAGAGACAAAGCTCTCTCTATGGCACGTTGAGCAATTGTGAGCAAACTCAAACTCAAACTCATTTATTTCTGTAAGTAGGCCTCAAGGGCACTTTTACATGTCTGATTCTTTTCTTTTGGCGCTTCGGTAGATGACCTTCTGGTGAAAAGAAGCGCCTGAAGAAACTCACCAGTTTCTCTTTTAAAAACAACATTACAACAATTGTGACATTATTACATAAGATGACAATATTTATAAAATGCAACAAGCAAATAACTGGGCACAGTTTTTTTTTACATTTTACCGAGAGACGTATATAATTTCCGGATCCATTACATTACAAAACTTAAAACTACATTTTTAGAGATGTAAAGGGTCTCTAGGCGTCAAAACACGATAAAAAATATAGAAAATAGACAAACATAGACTAAAATTAATGGAGATGTAAGGAGTCTCCGTTGTCAAAACATTATGTTTTGGAGGTGTAAAGGAACTCCAAACGTCGAAATACAAAATGGGAAACGTATGTTTCACGTCGAGAAATAGACTATTAAGCTAACAGTCATTACAACTAGCTACAGTATACATAACAGGTATGTATTCAGTATGTCAAAATGCAAATAATGAAATAAAATTACAATAAAAATAAATGTAACAATGGAACGATACAGCCCGTAGCAGCGACGCCATCTGTAGGCATCATGTACCTAAACCTCTCCGGGACACTGCCCTATTTCGACCACTGCTGCGACTGATGCTTTGGCCATGGTTCTTTGTCATCCAAGTAATCTTGGACTTTATAATAAGCTCTCTTCAAAAGCGCAGATTTAATGTAATTTTTAAACGAACTATAAGGCAGTTCCCATGCATCTAGGGGTACCTTATTGTAGAATCTAACACAGTTGCCCACGAAAGATTTTCTTACTTTCTGTAGACGGATTTTTGGGACAAACAGCTTATGTTTGTTCCGCGTATTTAAACTGTGGACATCAGACTGCTTTTTGAAGGAGCTGATATTCTTGTGCGTATACATTATCACGTCTAATATGTACTGTGAAGCCACTGTGAGGATTTCTATTTCCTTAAAACGTTCTTTCAGCGAATCTCTAGATCCTAAGTTATATATGGATCGAATCGCTCTTTTTTGTAGAACAAAGATGGTATCTATGTCTGCTGCTTTACCCCAGATCAGTATGCCATAAGACATAATACTATGGAAGTAACTGAAATAAACAAGGCGAGCGGTTTCCACGTTAGTGAATTGCCTTATTCGTCTTATAGCAAAAGCGGCAGAGCTCAGCCGGTTAGCCAAAGTAGATATATGAGGCGCCCATTGCAAGTTGTGATCCAGGGTAAGCCCAAGAAAGAGTGTATTGTTAACAAGATCACGGTTCATAATGCTTATAATAAAAGACCACGCTTCTACTACGAACTTCATCACTTGAACTTCGTCAGTCATCATAATTTCGAGCGTTATTTGGCTTCCTCATTGTTTTCCCCTGCGAACCTCCGCACGCATTTTGCAACAGGTAACTTATAACGCAGAATATGGGCAGGCACTTCGTGATAACTTGTTCCTGCCGTGCTGGAGACCAGATTCCTATGGTGCTGTGATTCAAGGAGAGCGACGGATAACCCATACACAGGTGATTTTTAACGTAGAATATGACCACAATGCCAATGGGTCCCTGTTTAAGGCCCTTCCATGACATTCTTCCTCTGGCCGCTGGAGCCCAGGTCTCCATGGTGCTGTGGACGGAGAGTGATGGAGAACCCTTGTACAGGTGACTGTTAACATATAATGTGGTCACAACGCCGAAGGGTACTGGGACAGGAACTCTCGAGATATCCAGCCCTTGGCCTTCGAAGACCAGGTCTCAATGGTGTGGTTCAAGGACAGGGAGCCTCTCTACAAGTTAGGACTTATACATTTATATTTGTAAAAACACATAAGAGTACCTGTTTCTGGCCGCAAATAGTGTGCTGCTAACTTACCTATTGGTATTAGGATACGCAGTACCGGTACCGATCTACTGAACCGGGATTTTCGGTACTGGCTGATAATACAACCGGGACGTCCCGATACTTTCGGTACTTTCCGGATGGGTTTTCAAAGACTCGATACTTCAGTCCGATGAGATTCAATTAGTTTTATAATAAAGACAACTACACATTGCATTAAAAACACATAATATAATTTAATTAAGAATCACAATTTTACGGACCAGTGGGGCAGGCGGTAAAATGGCCATTACCACGGTCGCCACCCGTGTTTGGTTAAAAGTTAACTGCGCCCTTGTTCGTTTTTCCGAATTATACGTCTTTTTTCGCCATTTCTCTTACTGTTTGAATTACGATAGACAGAACTCAATATAGTACATCAGAAAACATAAATTAGATAAAAAAATCTGCTTCAATGGAGCATTCCATGAAAATATTTCGTAAGGGACACCACCGTTTTAATATACTTCCGAGAAATAAATTCAGGAAGCTAATTATCAGCATTGTAATATCATAACTCGGCTTCAACATAAAATATAGCATCATCATCATCATCATCATTCCAGCCAAAAGACGTCCACTGCTGGACATAGGCCTTCCCCAAGGATCAAAAGTAAAATATATAACTTCACAAATAAAATATACTTTACTTTACTTAACTTTAACATTGGTAGTGTTTCTTAGCAGCTAAGACGTTTTATTAGGGTAGCTGCCATAGCGTTTCGTTAGGGATAAAAAGTTGATGTTCTCATAGAATGCTCCAAATGTGTTTCCCAAAAGTACCGGGAGTTTTAGTTTCACGTCCCGGCTCAAAATACCGGGAAATCCCGGTACTTTCGGTTCCAGTATTTCCTGGGAGTAAACCGTAATTGGTATATATCGTAGCAAAATTGGTTTATTTTTTCTCATAAGCAATTGAACTTCAAGATAAAGTAGGTACTCGAATACCTTCAAATAGGTAATCGTTTCTTTTATGACTTTTCTAGTACTTCACGGGTACCTGTCAATGTATATTGATCAAGGCCAACAAATACGTACGTCTATCGAAAAAGTTAATCAGTTACAAGTTCTACATGCAAAACCAAGCAAAGCAAGGATTTTGATAGCTTCTATTCTATTCTAGGTAAAATAAGTACGAAAAAGAGTCCTTGAGGTTATCTGAAAGCAATACAGATGACAGTTATAGCACATTTTTTTGGATATAAGAGCCAGCTCACACTGGCGTTCTTCGAACGTCGTTGCCTTGTCGAAAGCCGCTAGTGTGGAGTCACTAAAACAGTATGCCATTTTACACGTACACTTACTAGCACACAAATACATAAGGAATCGTCTGTGTCTGTGATAGGCAAACACTGTAATCTACACGTACCTACGTAGATTACCCGATTTAAAGGAGATATAGTGCTATCCACTGATAAGGCCTTTCATCTCATGAGCACGTAAGTTAGTAATATATATAGTCATAGTATGGTATCTTAAGGTAGGACATAACTAGAGTATAGTGGAGTAAGGCTGAATACAACCATGTCCAAGTATATTGAGTTCTTTTGGTTAAAACCACCCATCCCGACTATTACATGGCGACCGTGACACTGCCACATATTACATGGCGACCGTGACAAGCAATATACCTAGATGACATAGTAAGGTCACCACATATTACACGTCTGTCATTACAACAACAAATAACGAAAGAAAAACAATTTAGCGACCACAAAGACACATTTCAAGACCAACTGTTCTAATTGTTACACCGTTGCCTTAGGAAATACCTACGTCCGCGTCTAAGCCATTATCTTTCCCAGGGCATTTTCTTGGCTAACAATGTTATCAAAATATTACATTTCCTAAGTAGAACACACCGAAATCATATAAAGGCACAATTACAATAGACGAACAGATGGGCCTTGACCTTTCTCAGGGCATATAGCAAAATACGTCCTCTCGTAGATAGTACACATGTCGTATGCGAAACATAGAACTAAGCCCTTCTGGCTACAATCAAGATATTAAACTGTCGTGGAACGGCACGTAAGGTGCTGTCTCAAATCCAGCGATTGAATTTTTAAGTCTGTATTATTTTCTTTGCTTTGGGATCCCGCCTTGGCTACAAGTGGGTTACGTTTGATTTTTTTATGTATTTAACCTTTGTATCTGTAATTGTAATAAAAAGATGGTGGTGTTTTCACATTAAAAAATCTAAATACATCAAAAAATCATATCAAATAATAAATTATTTTTATATTCTAGTATGATACTGGCAATAACAATCTTCTGTGAGCATAATTATGGAGTTGTAGTGAATTTATTCAATCGTGACAATGGAGTTTGTATACATTTATTATTTCCATTCACCGTATGTACCAGGTAATATAACCCCAAACAGTAATCTATTTAGGTGGGTTTTTAACACTTTTCTGATACAATTAAATAAGCAGTCCAATAGGGTATTTGACAACAATCAAAATAAATTCATTAACTCTAACCAGCAAATTACGCTTCCAAAACAGCCCGAATAAAATCATTCAAACTTATTTTCGTGCCATCAACGATTTTACAATGACGAAAACTAAAAATAAGGCACCATGTTGAGCATGACGTCACAAGATAGTATTTCATACTAAACTGCATACTTTCGGAGCGTTTTGACACTTCATAAAAAGAAGCTGATTTGAACTGTCATCAAGTAGCCTATTATGCTGTGATGACAGACATATCATGACTCCTATTAAAGTGCAAAATCCTGAAATAGCATCGTCTTGGATGTCATTAGTAAAGATCGGATCTGGGATGCAGTTTGGGGTATATGACTTCAAATGGTATACAGAAACATGGATGTTCCTCGGGAGTTTTTGAATAGGTAGATATCATTGTAGATGCACTTTCTTGGTTATATGCATATATTGTAATAATTCATTCCTAGAACTTAAGGAACATCCATGTTTCTGTATAAAGTTTGAAGTCATATCCCAAATTGCACCCCAGATCCGAACACTGATCATTAGACATAATATTTTGTCCCGTAAACGCTAAATTTAAAGACCATCTGATTGTATACTTTGACTGTTGCTTAGCAGGCAGGAGAATGACCGAGTAAGGCGACTTCCCCACGTAATCCGCGTTGCTCTAAGCTTATCGCTTCCCGCTCCTCGCCGCTTGTAAGACAACGGCCTAAGAACGAGGGTAAAAGCAATTTGTCAACAAATATAAGTCGACCGGGCCTATTACCGATCAGCAGACAAGTTGCGGAGTCGACGAAAATATTAAATAACGACTATTTCAGAAACGTATCGACTTAGGATTACGTGTAAATCCAGCAGAATCATTTTTAGGGTTCCGTACCCAAAGGGTAAAAACGGGACCCTATTACTAAGACTCCGCTGTCCGTCCGTCTGTCACCAGGCTGTATATCAAGAACCGTAATAGCTGGACAGTTGAAATTTTCGCAGATTGTGTATTTCTGTTGCCGCTATAACAAAAAATAATAAAAACAAAATAACAATAATAATAACTAAGGGGGGCTCCCATACAAAAAACGTGATATTTTGCTCGTTTACCTTGAAAACCGCGTTGAAATTTTAACAGATGATGTATTTCTGTTGCCGCTATAACAACAAATACTAAAAACAGAATAAAATACATGTTTAATAATATTTTTTCAATTTAATGTATTTACATCTAGCGCCTTTCGAAGATTTACGAGCAAAAGCCTCCTTTCGAGAATTAATAGCACTTTTATTATAGATAATGGTACGGAACCCTTTGTGCGTGAGTCTGACTCGCACTTGGTCGGTTTTTATTCTCTAAATGGCGCGTCAAAATAAAATAGTTGGCGGATTTCAGCTGAGTCTGAAATAAAAAGAAATGATATATGTCTGAGATATTTATTCAAATTGGTAGTAAGTAAGGTGTCAAGAAGATAAAATATCTTTTTCTATATTCTAGATGTTATCATTTTTATTCCATGTTCGTAGAAAAAGAGGTGGTTAAGTGTGACATTCAAGAAAATGTGTACTCTAATCTGACGTGAACTAAATCAGGTCAGAGTACAAATTTGCTTAAATGTCCAGCAGTGGCGTGGCGTCCAACGAACTCGATTCTTACCGGCTTGCCTTATATCAGGCATTTGAGCACCTTATTCTACTGCTCTTAAGGAAAATGTACGCCGAATCTGCACCGGCTTGCCCAAGGATATCTTTCACACCACGACACTGATGTCCAGTATCTTAAAAAAAAAAACTAGAATTCCAAAATGCTTCAACATCCCCAATATAAATAAGTATAATATGCTTTCGAGTCCATTTCTAAAAAAATACAAATTCAATAAAAGAATCCTTTGCTGCCAAAGCCCCTGAAACTCCAGAGAGAAAAAACTAACTGATTGGTATTGTTCGCAGCTACGACGTGCGCGGGCGCCTGGCCTCGCAGCCCAAGCTCTGGTCCTCGCCCACCGGCTTCGGCTCCCGCGCTTACTTCCGCGCCGCGGCGTCGACCGCGATGCTCCTCGTCGAGGGCGTCGCCCCGGGCGACGCGGGCGTCTACCGCTGCCGGGTCGACTTCCGCAACTCGCCGACTAGGAACCTGCGGCTCAACTTTACTGTCATCAGTAAGTTATTCTGAGAAGACTGCAACGACGAGTGGTCGAGGGCGTCGCCCTGCCTGACACCGGCGTCTATTGCCGAGTTGACTAAGAACCTGAGACTCAACTTCACAGTAATTAGTGAGTAATTATAAAGTTATATTGTCTTCGGCTTCCACGATTATCACTCATAGTAATAAAATAACTTAAACGGATTAAATCGCGTATATTACTACATTTTAAGTCTGAGATAGACTGAAAAAATCATAAATTTCCTCTGTTAAAATTACTGTTGTGCAAACCTTAATAATAAAAAATATAAAATAAATAAATAATATTTATTTTCTTTTTTGCATAAGGCGTGGCTGATACGTTACCTTGGCGTCTTCTTTCTTATCTAGTATGCCTTTTGGAAGCGCCGCTAGTTTAGCTAAGGTTAGGCTTTTAAGCCCTTCTGGCATGTGTGTAAATCTTTACACATCTGGCAACACTTATTTTGAATTAGTATTTTTTTAATTTTTAATTTTTTAGTATTTGTATTTTGCACAACAGTAATTTTGAGATATTTATGATTTTTCTCAGTCTACCCGCGACCACGAACGCTGAAAAGGGTTACGAAACGTTGGGACTTAAAATGTAGTAATATACGCGATTTAATCCGCTTAAGTTGTTTTATTACTATGAATTATGACGTTGCTACGGCGTTACGCTTGCCACCTGCGTCTATTGCTGGGTTGACTTCAGTAACTTTCCAACTTATAACGAGAGGCTCAACTTCACTTATCAAGTGAGTCATTATAGTAAGATGTTCTGATACGACTGTGATCACTCATTACTAGTTGAGGGGGCGTCGCCCCAGGTAACCCGGTTGCCGGGTTGACTTCTGTTGCCTGCCGACTAGGACCTGAGGCTTCATTCAGTGCTTCTTGTAAGAAAGGGAATAAGTCAAATATGAGCAAGCAGAGACGCGTAAGTCCTACTTAGATACTTGTGACCTTTTGTACCTCGTTTAAATCTGAATTTTAGCCGTCATCAATGAGTAATTTTGATAGCAGCTTATCATATTATATATTAATGTTATTTAATTTAACATGTAATAATTTGATTTAATGGGTTAAGCGCCCCCGAGACGGTCAAATGGTTTGATTCAAACCTTACGTGTTTGATGAAACAGTTTGATGTCGGTTTGAACGGTTGTCAAACGGCACTGCGCAGTTTGGTTCGGTACGCCGCCGTGATTAGACTTGTGTCACACTACGAAATCCACCACAAAACTAAGCCGAGTTTGTTCAAAGGCGTCGGAACACGATCAAACGGCGCATCAAACACAACAAAAATATGAAATTTCATCAAACGGGCTTCAAACCCGTATATTATCTTTGACAAACCGTTCAAACCACCTTTGTAAACGATCAAAATGCTTTGAGTCAAACCAAAATCTACGTGTTTGAGTCAAACCGTTTAACCGTCTCGGGGGCGCTTTAGTACCTGAAAAAAAAATATATATTTTTTTATTTATCAGGTAAATAGCCTCAAAGTCTAGTCTTTTTTCGGAAGGATAGGGATAGGAAGATCTTCCTTATCCGTTGACGAAAGGATTGTTTGGATTCTGAGTGCCTTTTGCAATAAGGTAACCTCAATGGCATTAATTTTGAGAACCTGAACTCCACTACAGACTACACCAAAATGCCAAAGTATAAAGACAAACAAGTAGTCCAACATCGGCCGTTTAGGAGCGCCCGACACGTATTCACACAGACGCGCGATATCACGTCTGTGTGAGTGCGATCCATACTGGAGCATTCTTACGCATTCTTATTTCTTTGCTTGTAGTGCGTTCATACACTGCGCGCACACATTGAAGCGCGCGATGTACCTTTTGTAGAAAGAAAAATGACTGCTATTATACTGCGAAAATGGCGACCGTCTAGATTATTTAACTTATCTTTCCATTGAACGCAAAGTACCTGGTTCGCAAGTTTTCTCTCAGTTAGCAAATTGGATAAAACTCAAATTAACTAAAACTCTGCTATTCATAAATAGACAAGGAAGAAGTAGTTAAAGTGAAACTTAGTTACGTGATTCAAACAGTAGTCTTAATGATGCTGGTTTTGAAATAAAAGTACTCAGACTAAGCTTCAGGCTTACAAAAGCGGAATAAAATATAAACATGAAATATAACAGAACGAGTAAGCACAAAAGCTGGGCCCAATTAAACGCAAACAAGACATAAAGCGACGTCGACATTGCAAAAAGAGATATGATCCGATATAACGACAGTTAGCTTCCACTCTGTATGGGGTATTTTCCTGTTTCGTCTAAGGAACGGTGTTTTGTCACAGATTAGAGAATATAAACAGATATTTCAGTGTCGCGGGTTTCCATACAAAAAAATCGGTTGTCTGTAAAGTCGGTTTACTGACGATAGTCGAACGTGATAACGTTGACCCTGACTTTGACTTTGACTGAAATTGACATTGACTTTGACTTTGACTGACTTTGACTGACTTTGACTTTGACTGACTTTGACTTTGACTTTGACTTTGACTTTGACTTTGTCTTTGACTTTGACTTTGACTTTGACTTTGACTGTGACTTTGACTTTGACTTTGACTTTGACTTTGACTTTGACTTTGACTTGGACTTGGACTTGGACTTCGACTTTTTTCCCAATAAGCTGCTACAATGACATTGACACGCTAAAATTATGGCTAAGTGGCCAGTGTAAATATCTGCCGTTCCACGAATATAATGTCAAAGATTTGTTTTAATAATTTTTAAACTACGATTAAAGCAGGCGTAAAACGGAACTGCCAAAGCAGCATCCACTATTTAAATTTAAAGATTTTTGCCAAACTCAGCAGTGTCTCTTGTCATTCAATAGAGATTTTGACAGCCGTATCTTAGGGAATAAGGGCTAATTTATTAACAATTTGTAAGAAACTATCGTCTTAACGACTTTAGTGCTGGAATAATATAAAGTACCTATTTGACAGGTAACGGCCCTGCAAGGTAACGGCCCCACAAGGTAACGGCAAATGACGTCACACTTTTTCGTGCGTGCAGCCGGCTCCATCGAATTATAAGACGTTATCACGTCAAAAACAAGAATTCCCACGCTCGTGTCAAGCCTATTGTTTTGTCGCGAGCGTGGGAATTCCCAGCGCCACAGCCACAGCACGGAAACTTCGCACAGTACAATACGTTCTCGCATAGTTTTCGCTAGCGGCGTTCGGCTGGCATCAACGGCGTTTGCGTACTGTCACGATAATTATATTGTGAAACTGTGACGTTTTGGTTGCCGGCGACCGGATCGGCTACGCCCACCGCGCGGGAGGCCAAAATCGAGTGAAGCGCACCTGGTACACTTTGTTTTGGAAAGTTCTACCACAGTATAATTTGTCTTCCTATAAAAGGTACCTACATCGCGCGCTTGAATGTGTGCGCGCCGTGTACGTACGCACTACAAGCGAATAAATAAGAATGCGTAAGAATGCTCTGGTATGGATCGCACTAACACAGATGTGCTATCGTGTGTCTGTGTCACTACGTGTCGCGCACTCTTAAACGGCCGAAGTTGGACTACTCGTTCGTCTTTATAGCTACTTTGGTTCAATTGTCAATTGATGCGTTTTTTTTGGTCACGCAGTGGACACTAAATTAAAGGCGATACGGGGACTGGTAACGCAGTGGTAATTCAAGTATGAAATGAGACTTTTTTGCTATAAAAAACCCAAAATATCGAAATAATCCATTATAAACCTTGTGGCTTGGTTGATAACTAACGTAAAACTTCACTAAAAATATTACGAAACATCTGGAATTTTGTAAAAGTACCGCTAAATGCGGAAAATCCCACTTCCTGGCCTAGGCGCGACGTAAAAATTTGTACTTACCACGGGAGGTAATAAAGAAAGTCTCAGATCTCATATTTATCGCCCTTGCCTGCGGCTCGGGCGTCAAATACCTACGATCTGAGACATTCTTTGTGTTACCTCGCTATGTAAGTAATGTACTATAAAAAATCAGTTAAGAAAAATGGGTGAATCAACTTTTCTTTGTCAACAAAATTTCTCCTTCTCTGACTAAAATTGAAAGGAAATCTTTATTCGGATATTTTTTGAATAAAGTGTATTGTCATTTAAAAGACAGATAATGAAGCTACGTAAAGCAAATATATTTTATTATAATTTGTTTATTATAACTTGTTTATAAGCAGTGACCCAGCGGACATAGCTGTCCCCCACTTTTGTATGAAAATAAGGGTTCGTCCGCTGGGTCACACTATTAATTTCTTAAAAACGAGTTTTATTTTAATTTTTACCTAATCTATCTCTAGATGTAAGATCTTGTTCCATTTAAATCATACTACAACATGCAAAAAGTGAACAAATAAGGAGAAAGGGCAATCTTTGCATGAAGCAAAAAAAAGTTGATTCATCCAAATGCAAGTATACCCCAGAAGCCTTTGCGGATATCTAATAACAGGTCTCGGAGCACAAGATAGCAGAGCTGGCTTCAATAAAATGAGTACAAATATTTGCCATCGACATTATGATGCGAACCCTCTTTTATCCTCTCCTATTGCCCATTCCACAACTGCACGGTTTTAATAACGCCTTTCATTTTTTTTACCCGACTGCGGCGAAGCCCAAAGGAGGGTTATGTGTTTGACCTGTATGTATGTATGTATGTCCGTTCCTGTGTCCGCTCGTAACTACTCAACGGCACATCCGATTTTGATAAATGATACATCATTAGATTCGTCTTGATGGTGCGAGTGTCACTGGGTATGAAGTTCGTTAAAATAAACAAAATAACGGATTTTATGCAGTTTCAAAGTGCACCGCGGTCGGGTTTTTTTTTAGTAAAAATGTGGTTATTTCTACTACGCCATCGATGTCGGCTGTGAGTTATTGCTCCTTTAACTGAAATTTATTATCTACAAGAACCATTAAAACATAAGGACTGTCATTCTCCATACAACAAGCTGTTCCCCGATATTTACAACGCCATCTATGTATAAGCTTGGTATAAGAATTATATTATTTACAATTATTCAACTTTGCAAGCGTGATACAGTATTTAAATGTTAGAATTCATTTATTATTAGCTGTTTACGAACTAATTGTTACTGTACTATGTTTCTTTGTTCAATTATAACATCGTTAAATGTTCAGTTTTTTAGTGCCATCTAGTTTTTGCCTGGATATCCCCTTGCGGTCGGGGTACGATCCAAAGTATGGAGAATGACAGTCCTCTTTGGCTTCGCCTGCGTTCGTCTTCTTCGTCGGTATCACTCTTGACAGAGTGGTCGTGGTCGCCATTCATCAGGTGTTGGTGGCACGGTTTATGATGCGTCGCCCCTCCTCGCTAAAGCCGGGTTCCCACCGCGAGTGGAACGGACTCATTAATGACCCCTATTAACTTTCATCGCTGGCGAAGTGCTTGTATGCGGTTTACTGTTGCGAGTGCCACCAGCGATGAAAGTTAAACGGAGTCATTAATGAGTCCGCTCCGCTCCCGGTGGCAACCCGGCTTAAGAGCTGCTTTCCGGGTGCAAGGGAACATCTACTGCAGCTTTAACCTAGTCTGTCCATCTCATAGCTCTCGTGCCCAAAAATTTTCAAAACACCAAATTCCCGATTTATCTGATTCTTATCTTACCACATTCTCGTTACACTAGGTTATAAAATCGTAGGTTACTCAAGAAACGAAATTATTGTGTACAATGCTTTATGTTGGAAATCTGGTGTACGGGGAATCTGGTATTTTGAAAATATGCGGTATTTTGGGTACGAGGTTTTTTTTTAAGCCTGACAAACTTGGAAGTCTTATTGTCTGTTGCAATAATCGGACCAGGTTGGGGCCGTGGCGTTCCCTGGGGTTGAACCAGGTCGCTTGGTCGGACCACCTTGAGAGGGTCGGACTAGGTGGGGCCTGGGAGCGCCTGGCATCGAACCAGGTCGCTAGTCCCGGTCCGGGTACGAGGGTCTCAATAGGGCTAGTCTTCAGAAATATGTCTTGATTCAGTATGATGTTGATATCTATCTGTAGGTACATTTTCACAAAAAAAAATACCGGGAGTATTAAAAATAAGAGGTTATAATAGTTTTTGAAATATTTGTCTATTTGTCTGTTCCATTCGGTAAACGGGTACGGTGAAGCAAATAATATATTTATGTAACTTATTTCTTTTTTGTGGACAATTACGGGCTGTCCAACGGTCGGTCTAGTTTCATTATTTAATAATATTGCTTACATAACAAGGGAATCCGTAAAACTAATATACCGTGAAACTAAATTAATGGCTATAATATTTCATTCGAGTACATGATGGTCTAGCATCCAATACCTCTCAAAAATTCAGGTATTTACTTATAATAAAAGTATTATATGTTATTAAGATAGAGCAGAATAAATATAATAAGAAATAGAAGTACCTATCGTAACTGTGACATAATTTAAATGTGTATGAAACAGTGCCGTGATTACTGTTAAACAACTCACATCCACTGCTCTCTGGATGGAAATTGAAAAGCATGTTACTAAGAAACAACAAAATCCAATCGCTAAAGTGTGAAGTGTTAAAAAGTGTTGGAAATTCACGCGTATCAGTAACTAGTAAATCATGCTTGAGCTTATACTGAAAATAAGATAAAAATCATAGGTTACCCGGCAGATAGCAAAAAACAAAACATATCAGCCGACACAGTTTTATTTTGCAATCATCGAAGTAATAACCACCCTACACACGCGTCGTCGCGTTTGCTGGTCGATACGATACCCCGTCTAGTCGAGGCTTTCGCTACATACTTATACGGGAATACAATCTCGAACCGACATCCTATATAGAAAACAATGTAATTTATATTTATTAAACAACATAAAAAAACACATTATTAACAGCTTACCGACTAAATAAACCTAACTTAACCTATTGGGACCTAAAATTATATTTACAGATGTCCCCTATGTCGCCTCCTGCGGGCAGGGTGCCCGTAAGGCTGGCTGCGTTGCCTCGCTGGATGGCAATGCCTATCCGCTGAGCGAGGAACGAGCCAGCCTATGGTCACTGGAGTACCGGGTTAGCATTTGCTAAGTTTGTCTAAGTTTCTTAAAGAGAGCTGTTGGCTCCGGTCCCCACGGACCCAGGGTCTCCACGGCAAACGCCGCAAATACGTAACTATCGCCGAGAGTTGCGTGATATAGAAATAGTACATTGTGTATCAAGGGCGGTAAGTAAGGAATTGAAGTTTGTAATTCCTTTACCGCCCGTGGCACACACAATGTTTTTCATCACACTTGTGAGGAAATCTGATTAAAATAACCTTACTTAGCCTAAATAAAATTGTAAAACTGACAGTGACATTAGTGACATATACCAAGACGTCAAGTCACGTTCGGAAACCATAGCGGTAAAGACTTAAAATGGTTGATTTTATATTTGCAAAATACTGAAATACACTATTTAAACATTTAATTAATGTTACAGAAATATGTGTTTACATGTATTTGCAATAACAGTCCTCTTTAAATAAATATTTCAGTAATAAAAGTTAAAAAAGTAAGTTGGCGTTTTCTTTCAACATGACAAATAAGAGTAAAACAGAACCAGCGTTTCAAATTTAAAAAGAAAACCATTACGCCCTAGGGCGTAATAGGTCATTTACGGCACGCAAAACCTACGTGTAATGACACCATTTTCGAGCAAGTGTGATGAAAACTGAATTTACATGCTTGTCTGGTAACTTTTTAACAACTTTTTTCTGTGATATGTTATAGAAAGACCCGTCAATAATATAAATATTAAAACCTCACAGCATTAAATCCGCCATTCGTACTTCCTTGCATTGTGCAATAAAGTTTAAATAAATACATTACTTACCTAGGGCGTTAAAACAAATAATGTCTCAGATCGCAGGTTTTTGACGCCCAAGCCGAAGGCGAGCGAAGGCTGAGGCTTTATTACCGTCCGTGGTAAGTACAAAGTTTCACGTCTCCCCCAGGCCATGAAGTGGGATTTTCCGCACGCGTAGCGGTTGGTTATTGCTACTTTATGGCCAGGTGTGACGTAAAATAAATAATATTATCGAAAAATATCATACCCGTGGACTTACTATCCAAATAAGTGTAATCTTAAATTATAATAATCCAGTGTATTCTTCGGTAATGTTTATGTTATCCCGCAAAAAGGTTAGCCATTTCTGCAAAATAATTACCTACTCGAACAGGACAATCTCGTGAATTTAAATTTTAAATGAGACTTTAGAAGCGTGAAGTTTCGAATAGATTAATAAGCGATGTTGGTAATAATAAATTGTTATTAAAAATTAATCGCTTAAGATTTAATTACGAGAATAAAGCTTTAAAGGAGATGTTGCTTATTTTTCATAATAATTTACGTTCAGCGACAGAGTAGTTAAATTTGCAATTTAAAATTATTGGAAATTGTTTATAATGTGTTATTTGTTATGTTCATGTCGATTTTATATAAATAAAACTGCAAAATATAGCAAACACCGTTTAATGTTTTTTGTGACTGAACGCCGTGATGCTGAATCACAAATAAATGTGGAATGGAAATTAAAACAAAAACATCCCGCAGGCCTAGGCCGGCAATGTTATATGGAATTCCATAAAGGCCTCTCGTCTAGCCGCGTCGGAAACGAGGTACTTTGTGGCCTATTATTAGGCACGTAAATGTCAACATTTCATTGCATGTTTGAGAATAGCAATAATTAATGAGTGTATGTTTTAAACGTACTGTAGCCGGCGATAATATACATATTAGGGAATATGCATAATTTTTTTTTAACAGATTTCTTAACAAAATTTGAAAATACCGTAAAAAAGATGATATGCAGTCAAAATAAAATTGAAATCGACCGAGAAATACGGAAGATATACACACTTTAAAGCACTAATCAGACAGCGATTAGAGAGAGAGATGCGACATGGACTATGACGTCATAGTACACGGCCGCCATACAATCTTCATACTATATTCTGTTTTGCGAGAAAGAGATAGAGATAAATCTTTTTTGCGTTATATCTTGGTTATTTTTATAGTTATTCGAAAAATATTTTCTTTCTACTGTTTTTTATACGAATGAGGTTTTAAAAAATATCATGCATATCCTATTATGATGAAACTCAACACGCAAAAGTGTCTGACTCGACCTCAATTATTAGATCGGTGTCAGATATTAGGTATTGCATGCTTCGTTTCATCTGACTGTACATCTTGTCGTTTTCCACGTATTCTGCTTGAACTCAAGTGGGGTTACCGTTGTCTGTACCTCGGTCTATTGTGCTCGTCGGTTATTTATAGAGGGTTTTCCGCCATATTGGATTTGCCGTGCCGGGACGGGTTAATCGGAACTATCGAGATCTCATTTGTCTGGACGATTAACGAGTAACTGTAGTCTCATAGAAATAGCTGGAGTTGTATAGGCGAATCCCTAGTAATTTATTTACAACTAGCATTTTACCGCAGCTTCGCCCGCGTTGTTCCAGTTATTGTCCCAAAGGAACTCTTTACCGGGATATAAAGTATCCTATGTTTCTTTTTATGACTTGGCCTACTTACATGCCGAATTTCAGCTTGATCCATCCAGTTGTTACCCCGTTATTAGGTAGGTAACAAACATCGAAATATCCAAACACCTAAACAATACAAACTTTCGCATTTATAATATTAGTGGCATATTTTTATTACTAAAACAAAACGGGTAAATAATGAGTGAACGTCATGAAATCATGATTTTAAACAAGTCAATTTTAATCAGATTGAAGAGCACATGATTAAATTCCTAATTAAGTGGTTTGATTGGGATAACACGTTTCAATTATATTCTTAATCTTAATCAAACAAATTTTTGCCCAACTCTGGTATTCACTCTTGTTTTGAAGAGTCCTAAGTTATATCAATCACCGAAATATAATAAGTAGAGACCGGATTTGAAGTAGCGATCTCAATATTAATATGGATATGACTGGTATAATTTATTATTTTTTCTACACACAAAAATAATGTAACTTATCGGAACTAAAAAGTAAAAACTTTTTTGGAAGCTTTTGTAAATATTGGGGAAAAATTATGGTGATAATAATAAATAAAAACAACGTTTGTGAATTTTTGAAATAGTTTTTTTTTTAAGTTCTTCTTCTTTAATATTTCTTCTGCACAATGCACAGTAACAATTTAAGACCTTATATAACCTAACAAATTGCACTAGTCATATTCATATTAATATTGAGATCGCTACTTCAAATCCGGTCTCTAATAATAAGTATAGAAGCGTATCTGAAGCTCAAAATCGGCCGCACGGAATAAGTACTAAAGGGCGGAGCCAGTACTTAGTTAATTTTAGTTTAGTAATTAGTCTTACGTTATTTTATTTAAAATACACAAAAACATTTTCTGTATTTTACGGCGATAAATAAACAATATTAAACTTTAAAAAATAAATTAGGTACGTATTTGAGTATGTGTGTTTGTCAGCTGCAGAGATAAGTAGCCCCCCTGTTATACATTCGTCGTATGGCACGGGGTATACTTATTTCTGCAGCTGACTGTATATTCAAATCGATGGTTTAATCTAGGGGTGTAACGATACATAATTTTGCCGATACGATACCGATACCGATTATTTTAGTAAATAATCGGCAATACCGATACCGATACCGATATCTTAGCTAAATAATGAAGTATGAACTTCAGATATTTGTATGTCCTTATTATACCTAAAACTTGGCTATATTTAACAGAAAGTCAACCTTGAATTAAATCAAAGTAAAAATAAATAAATTTTCAACTCAAAATACATTTTTTTTTATTATGAACCTAAGATATAATTAACATAGTAATTATCATTGCACAAGATAATAGACCAATACATAAATAAAGTCAGTAATTGAAATTACTTTTTGTAGATTTTTTTCATACAGCAAATTCTTTTGGCGCTCTTCAAATATCGGTTGTATAATAGATAATCGATACCGATATATCAGGCGATATATCGGTATTGGTATCGGTATCGTTACATCCCTAGTTTAATCTATGTTTGATGTGCGCCATTAAGTACACTGTCATCGGAAACACGCGCGTGTGCCAAAGAGCGGCAATAAAAACTTTTTCTAAATATTTATAGCGTCAGTTTTTTGTGCAAATATGTTACCATGTAGATCAATATTTTTTAGTTACATTTAGATAATGACGGTGTATAATAAATAAATAAGTTAAGGTAAAGTATTTGAATTACTTTTCTAAATGAAAAAAAAAAAATTAGATTACATCACTTTAAGGTGATGATGAACTGTAAGTTACCGTAAAAACTGTAAGTTAAGTTACAAGTTAAGTTTGTTACAGTAAGTACCTAGTTATTAGTGTAAGTTTTAGTTTACCATCTAAGCGATATAATGGGTTCAACAAAAACTCATAACAAAACATCACCACATAAGTTTAAATCCGCAGCGCAGGCGTCGTCAGGTGCGTACAGGATGTAGTTATGCAATAACGTTCCAATCCACAAAAGAAAGTATCAACCTTCTGTCTTTAAAAACAAGGTCCATAATCCAAAAAAAATTCAATGTGGAATGGAACGTTATTGCATAACTACGTCCTTTTAAATCAGCACCAGCAGGGCTTGAAACCGGTATTTCACAAAAACCCCGAAATAGCCCAATATTTTGAATTATTTTATGCTTTTTATGTAGAGCTCAGTAATGTATTTAAGTCATGATTTCGTTTTATTAGATTGTCAGGTTAAAACAACAAAATAATAAACCAAAGAACGATAAGAACGGAAAGAATACCGGTATTTTTGTATGGAGCAAATACCGGTTTCCGAGCCCTGAGCGCCATGCTTCGTCACACTTACCAACAAAAATAATCCGCAATATAAGCTTCGTCATTTTCACTAGGCTTACATTAAGAAGAATCGCCCTGTAGGCTTATGATGCTTTGTCACGCGATAAATAAATGATAAAGCATTCGTCACTCTCACATACTATTTGTCAGAACGTGACGGATGCTTTATCATTTATTTATCGCGCGACAAAGCGTAGCATCATACGCCTACTGAATTGTAGTTCATTACTAATAAAGTACTACGTGGTACTACTTTCCATATACAACTATTGCTGAACGTGTACAGCCTTTTAATGATTTGAATCACTTTTTCACGCTGCTTGTAGGTATACAAGCAGCGTGAAAAAGTGATTCAAAACATTAAAAAATCCACCAGTTGGCTATTCTTCAGAAATATGTCTGCGGTCACCTCATTCATCTGGCCCTTTTTCATACTAAATGTATGGAGACAGAGGAATGAGTCGCAGACATATTTCTGAAGAATAGCCCCAGTAATTTTAAATTGAAACATCATTCTACCGAAGGCAATTTCTTTGAAAAATCGACATTGGAATTTGAACGTACATGGCTCTAATGAAATCAATGTGATTCTAGAGACCAGAGCTTCGTTAGTGGAAGCATGATTGGTATTTTATCTAGTAATTGATTTTGAACATTTTGCTGCTTACTTTGATAAGAGATTGGGTGTCTCGGAAATACCATGGTTTATTTCCTTTATGCCACACCTGGCCATAAAGTGACTTTTTCCGCACGCTGCGCGCACGGAAAAAGCCGCTTTCTGGCCAAGTGTAGACATAAAATGATGTACACAACACGGGAGGTAATAAAGAAAGCCCTCGATCGCATATTTACGTCCCTCGCTTGCAGCTCGGGCCGCAAACATCTGCGATTTCGGCCTTTCTTTGTATTACCACCCTAGTTGTGTAATGTACTATTCTTTAGTACCCCTATTAGTATAGGTAGGATTTGTACACTTTTTACTAAAACAAAATTAACCGCAATTACAAAATCAGATGGATAATTAATTATAAATCATCTACCTATCTATAATAATTGGTATATTATAGGGTCAATTTTTGTCCCATGGGGATTGTAAAAGTCAGGTAGAAATAGCATAGGTTTGGATTATTGCATCCAGCCTCTGCCAGCTACCTTGCGAAGATCGTCACTCCACCTTGTCTGAGGGCGCCTCACAATTCGTTTGCCGATCTATGGTCTCCACTCGAGAATTCGCTTGCACCAGCGATTGTCGCTTCTGCGGCAGATATGGCCAGCCCACTGACACTTCAGCTTGCTAATCCGTTGGGCTATGTCGACGACTTTAGTTCTCTGTCGGATCACATAATTACGGATACGATTCTTCAGAGATACTCCCAACCCTTTCCATAGCTCGCTGAGTGACCTTAAATTTGCGTACCAGCCCTACCGTGAGCGACCACGACTCGGCGCCGTATGTCCAGACTGGTAGGATGCACTGATCGAAGTGAGCACAGACATTGTGGAATGGACGACGAGAAGTCGAAGAGTAGCTGTATTCTTCTATTGACCTCCTTCTCGAAGTTGTTAAAACATAAACTGCGAATAACGAGAATTCTACTTTTTGATGACTACTTAACTATTTTCACATGATTCCACATTTGTGGTTTAATAATGTCATAATATTGAACCTATAACAGTTATTGTCGATGCATGTTTTAATGAAGCATTTCATTTCGTTTCATTGAATTTTGTTAATTTGGGCGGGATTTCACTGGGTTGTATTTGATTTTACCAATCAACGATAAGTGTTGTCTAATCAATCGTGAGCAAATATGAAATGTTCTAAATGTATTCATATTATGTGATGCAAAAGGTGAAATCTTTTACGGGATACAAGATAATTAAACCTCAATCTATTAATGGTATTGAAAAACTTTTACTATTGGGTCAACTTTGTAAATGCAATAATACAAAAACTGTTTCATAGCAAAGGTCATCAATAGATAGATCAATATGTATGAGAGTTGTATTTTTTTTTTTGCATTAACTAAGTTGATTCCATAGTAAAAGTTGTTCAAAATCATTGATGGAATAAGGTTTAATGATCTTGTATCACGTAAAATATTTCACCTTCTATGTATATACAGGGTGAAATTAAATTCACTGGCCAAATTGAAACACCCGAAAGAACTCGAAAAAATATTAAACACGTGTTTTTTGTTTTAATACCGCTCAGTACATTTTTTTTTAAAAAAATCATCATCAAGTTGTCCTTAAAATCTCGTACGTTATGGTGAACCGTCAAACTACCCACTACACCCGCTTTCCTTATCAGTTAAGGTCATTGACAACCCGCCCCTCCCACAGCTTGCAATCATGCCACCATATTATGAACCCTATTGCAGCGAGATAAGACGCTTACCTACATAAGTTGCTAATTTTTCCTTCATTTTTTAAATCTAAAATGATAAATCTGACTAATAGATAATTAACAAAAGGTCCGTGGTTTAAAACAATGAGTAAATTTTAAGTCGGGAATCTTTGCATTCAGGCGTATTTAAAAAATTGAATCAACTTATGTACATTTGATTAAAAATCGACACAATTAAACTATTTACATAATCACCCTCGGTACTTACTGAAGCAAGTATTAGTTATACTGCAATAGATGTTCAAACTGTAATCCACGCACCTCCAAACAAAGTTCGGCACGCTTATGCACATTGTTTTTTAATTTGCGAAGCACTACAACGTTGTTACGCACTTCGTCAAAGGCACGCACAATTTTACGCTTTAAATCGTCCATACTTTCGGCTTCGTTCACGTAGACGCGTCTTTTTATTTCACCAACCAACCAACCCAACTGGTATAATCTTTGTGCACCACGTAAACATTCACCACTTAATAAATAACACCGCACCATTTCGTAATATTCCCGGTTCGAATACATTTTTTAAATCTTAGTACGCGCGCGACTATTATTTTACGGTTGGCGAGTGACGAGTGACTAATCATTTGCTATGTTTACCTCTAGCATGGTTTAAGACTACCCTCGTTTATAAGATTGATAAAATTGCCTACCATAGCAATAGTGTTGTGCTATAGTGGACCCTATTGCTACGATATAAGGTTTAGTGTAGGTTAGATAAGGGTTTTGTTGATGTTGTTATTAAAACATACTACTAGGTATGTTTACATTTGTAGTAATAGGGTGACCACGACTCGTGGAAAATATAAAAAAATTGAAAAATCAAAATTGAAAAATAAAAATTCTTTTTTTTTCGCTAAATAGATTCCTTAAGTGTAACCTAGTGTCAGGAAAAAATTTGGCCAGTGATTTTAATTTCACCCTGTATATATCGAAGGGAAATGGCCAACACCGTAATTTGGTCAAATCTCTAAGGGATATGACCAAATCACGCAGGATGTTAAAATGGCGAATCCATTTTAACATTTGCCTAGAAAAATCAATAATTTGATCAAATCGCTGAGTCTGTTTAGTGAAATGACGAAATCAGCCAAAAAAGGCAACTCGATTTATCATTTCACTAGATTTGTTTAGTGATTTGATAAAATCCCCGACACACGTCAGTGAGTTTACAAAACAAACTCGCAAAGTAAACTCATTTTAACATTTCACTAGACACGTTTAGTGAAATGATAAAAATCTCAAATCTAGTACAGATTAAGTCGCCCGTGCCGTCGTGTTCCCTCCCTCCTGCACCTTTCCGTTCCCCGCGGACGCCCTTACGTGTTAGGCACCAGCCTACTACTTTTAGGCGCGTTTTCACTTCAATGTTTATGTTTGTTTATACAATATAACCGTAGTTGAAAATCAAAGTGAGACCCGGTCTGTGATTTTTGGGAAATGCCTCAGGGAGATGATGAACTCCGTGAGATGTTAAAATAATGTTGCGTTGGGTCAATTCCCTAGCGGAATTCGGCGACATATACATATATGGCAACATGGGGAAACGCCAGCAAGAGGATTAATTAGTCTTGATACATGGTAATCACTCTTCCGTTTATTGCCTACATACCCGTGAAATAAATATCCGGGCCAGTCTTGCACAAATCGATCTAGTTATTTAATAACGAAATTGTTAACACTAGATCCTAATGATTAGGATCGAGTTTTATTTTATTTAAATTTTCTTGGAAGAAAATCCGACGCAGTGCTGCTAAGAGCAGTCTTCATTAATTACAATAGGTTTCAAATAAATAAATACCCTTCGCCAGAACATTGTGAAATCTGCAAAAGGTAGAAATCAAATTTTCATTAAGCGCCCGAAAAAGGCATCGTAGCGTAAGCAGCCAATCAACAGCCGCGCTTTTATTTTTAAAATCAAATACTGTTTTATAGGCATCCCTTAATTAACTTTTAATATAGGTTTTACGGCCTGTATCGGATTATTGTGAAAAGGTGTGCGTAAGAATCTTAATACTTTCATTGCGGATTTTGGCTTCTGTGCCCATTTCGGTGGAATTTGGGAAGGAAGCGTTAGGGCTGCTAAGACTCGTTAAATTTAGATTTAAAAGTATATTAACTTATCTTTTCTCGCATATTCGTGTGTATGTCTTTTTTAAATCCTCGATATTTAAGACATTACACTGAAAAAAATACTGCGACAGTTTGAAATGTGATTTTTAAGTCACCTAGGCCGTGACTATTATTTTACGTCTGCTATTTGTAGAGAAAATTTTATTTTATGGCCAGGCCAAGGACAATTATAAAATTGCATACACACCATGAGCGGCACGTGACAGGGTATCCAAATCAAGCAGATTTGATACCAATCTATTTTAATTTCGATTTTTGAAAACTGTAGCAAAAAATGTTTATCGCATGCTACCTGCTACGAACAATGTAAAGGATTATGAAACGGCAATATGTAAAATTAAATCATGTACGCAATTTAATCCGTATAAATTGTTTTATTACTTAAAGCGTTAAGTCGGCGATTTGCGCTTCCATATTTTGAGCAATAAAATGGCACACTCGTTTATTTTCGCTTAGCTGTAAAGCAATCCTCGCTGAAAAGCGGAGCAATGGCTCTTGTCGCCGAGTAAGGACCTTTTACGTCGTTTGTGTTAATGTATGTGGCATTTATTCTGACTAGAATCCAGTCTTAGGTAAATAAACCATTTAATATCCTTTGAGCATATTGGCCGAGCTAGTGCAAAGCGCTGAAAAAGCATCTCGTTTCACCTAGGGCAAAAATGCTATAAGTAACTCGGTAGTTCTCTGCGATTTTATACCGTTTTGCTTGCTTCATTACCATCGCCACTATTATTGGCCGTTTTATAAAAGCAATCAGGATCATTATAATAAAAATAGCAGAGGCACGCGACTTCTACAAGATAACCGAAAACGACTCCATAGTTTATAGGGAGCTTATCTATAATGTGGCGATGGTAATGATGTGATTGGTGTGACTGTTTAGTCGCAGAGAACTACCCAATTATGTATGTCCGGCTGTTCTCCTCTTCAGGTCTCAACCGGTTCTGAAAGTCTTATTTTGTGATCACGTTCGATAGTTAAATACATTTCTTTTTATCGATTCCGTTTTTCATTTTTTTTAAATGACGGAGCCCTGAAGGTTGATAGACTCGCGCGATCTAAGCACACAAAGCCACTAAGGTCAACCGAGATAGTTGCGTTGCGTCTATGGGGGCAAATGCGTATTATAAAGATTCCATTAAATCCGAACTCTTCAAAACTACCCTACCCTACCTGTTTGAATATTTAAATTATAAAAATCTACTGACATCTTAATGATCGATTACGTATATATGTCTTTCCCGTACACGAGACAATGGTGTCTCGGCCCTTTCGGAGGCGTGCGCGGAGCCGAAGCCAACGCGTAGAGGCCATTTCGACAATTTAATGAGAGGCAAAGTGTACACCCAGCGGATGCTGTCCCTGCCCGTGTCATGGGACGCACGCAGAGACAGCCCCCGCCAACTGCAAGGACTATTGTTGATTGATGGAATCTAACTCTACTGGGCTATGGCGGTGGAAATATGGACTAAAACGTCCGGACGTATATATTATTATTATTATTTTAATTCAATCAAATCTATAAATCTAGCTTAATTAATCAAATATTTGTACACGTGCTTGCATGTTGAATACAAGGACATTTTATACTGTAAAACCTTTTAAACTGTATTCTGACAAATAAAAATTTTCTGATTCTGATAAGTACAGTGTAGCAGTGGCAGGTCGGGTAGGGATAGTTTCTACTTGGTCTACTTGCATGCTAAATTTCAGCTCCATCCATTCTCATCCCGTTATTTAGGGCCGATACAGACGGACTGCAACCCAACTGCAATTCCCTACGATTTGTATGGGAACTGCATCACAACTGCGCAGTCGGCGTGCAGTTGTGATGCAGTTCCCATACAAATCGTAGGGAGTTGCAGTTGGGTTGCAGTCCGTCTGTATCGGCCCTTAGTAACAAACATCCAAACATCTAAACATCTTTACTAACATTTATAATACACTCACGGACAATGAATTCGGATCAGTGAAATACCGCCATATTTCTTAAAATACTCCAGGGTTGTGAAATTAGTGAATCCCGTTTCGTCTTTAAATAATATCAGATATTATCTGCCAAAACAACACTGAAAATAATAGCAATTTCAAGTTTAGATCGAGCTCGTCAAAACCCATGAAAAATGATGATATTAACGGAGCGAAATATTATCGCAAAAATCACTATATTTGGATGTTAATATTTTTTATGACGGGTTAGCGGATATTGCTAATACAGACAGGTATTATGAAGAATATTATGTAAATAAAACAAGTGTCAAATATTGAAAAACACCTATTTGTATTATTTAAATTACGGTGACCCAAAATTTATGACTGTAAGTGTATTAGTGTGATTCGATGGGAGTTTCATTTAAATTTAGAATAGAATGGAATAGAATAATTTATTAAACAACGTATTATACAACAATGGCTTTTAAAGACTAAGATATACCTACAATTAGAGAGTTGAACCTATGTGCCTGAACTAGGATCCCCTGTATCTCAGGCAAAAAGGGACTATCAAACATTTGTATCTAATACTAAATATTTACTTACTAAATATGCAGTTTAATACAATTCAAATCTTATTAACTAGTATCACGTTGAATCAATGTGCTATGCTAGCATCTGCGTCAGCAGAACTGTAAACTGGGCCAAAATCGATGTTGCATTCTTCAAGTTTGTTTAAATTTCATTTAGAGGTTATAGGCGTACGATTGGTATTTGCCTAGTTTTCGAAATTGTGTAAGTAGGACATCTCGATAGTAGGTCACTTAGGCGTCTTCATAATCTATGGAGTTTATGTACCGTTTTTCGGCTAATTTTCTAACTGGGCATTCGGCATCGCCAGTTTCATGATTGCAGGGCTTTTTGTATTGAAGGCATGTTGCACATTTTGGTGGCTCAGTTTTTTTGGTGCAGTCCTTTATCGTATGACCGACGTCGCCGCAATGCCCGCAGGTGTCGACCTCCGTCTTACACGTCTTCGCGGCATGACCGTACTGCTGGCACTTGTAGCATCTCGTCACTAGAGTAAAGTCTCTCACAGGGCACGACGACCAGTTTACAAACACCCTGTCTCTTGAAATCAAGGCCTTCCGTATAAGAGCAGGGACTTCGATTATGTAGTTGCAGTTCTCAGAGTCTTTTTTGCCAGATTTGTGGCTTAACTTAATCGTGATCAGAAAGTTTTCTAGGGACATATTAGGCATAGTACCGGCTAGGTTTTGTTGGTAAATACATTTAAAAACTTCCGCTTCCTGCATTGCCGTGGGTACGCCGATGATAACTATATTCTAGGTCTACGCTTCCGTGGCTCGTCCACCGTGAGTCCAGAGGTCGATAACTGTGCCGATGCCGATTGTTTAAGTTTCTGGATATCGTCCTTAGAATCAGTACTAATAACGACACCCCCATTTCTAATTTTGCGCAACCCTCTCACGTGCAATTTCATTTCTTCTGGCCTGATAATTCTTTGAACGAGGGATTCAGTCTCCTCGCTCGTCTTTAATTTATCAGTAGGGTAAATGACTACTGAGCTAATGTTAGAGGGCTGGATAGAGGTTTTCTTAAGCACATCGGCAAAAGAAGCGGGTTCCGGGCAAATTTTTGTAGACTCCTCTATACACATTTTCAGTTCCTGGAAACGAAGCGAAAGGTCAAACTTTTCTTGAAGATCTTGGTAGGCATGGTAGTTCAGGATAGCTTTTTGTTTTAGGGCTTGGTATTCAATCGCCAGTTGAGAAGAGCTATGCCCCACTTTGCGGCATAAAGAGTTTATTTTTGTTTTTTGCTCGGAATTTAATTTTACCTCGGAAGCGATAGTGCATACATCATTCAGCGCTTGCTCAATAGACTTCATCCAGGCTTGGAGGTCTGCTGTAGTCACGGTCTTCGGGGGCGGCGGTGGCGGGTCTTCCTGTGGGACGGGCTCGGGCGGGCAGGGCGGCGGCGGCTGTAAAGAGCTAGGTCACGATTTAGTAAGCGAATATTTATTTCAATAACAGACACGTCCGATCTTATTGACGAGTCGATGATAATTTGACTCTTATATGCTCAGATTGTAACATCATCATCGCTTATTTTGTTTTTTTCTCACAATTCACGAGTAAGCATTGAAGCATTGTCTTGGGGAAACAAACAATTTAATACCCTTTGAGCTCATTTTAATTCAAACGACCTCTTATTACACCGAAATAAGTACCAAGGAAAGAAATCGGATACGTTACCGCGGCCATTTTGTTTTTATTTTTAATTTATGGCCACCGCGCCCAGCGGTCCGGAAAGAGCAATCGCGGAAAATATTCGAGAAGTTTCTTTTCCTTTCAAGATCCCGGCTTATTGGTACTTCAATCCGATTTCTTGGAACTTTTTTCCGTAATGTTGTAGTTAATATTAATGAAAAATACTTTGAGATATAATATGAAATTACTTTTTTTTAGTTCCGGTAATTTTTTTCATTTGTGACATACAAGCGTTAATTTGCGGCTTCGCTCGCTTCATTCCCGTTAAAATTCAAAAAAATCAAAATTATTTATTTCTGCAAGCAGGCCCTCAAGGGCTCTTTTACATGTCTGATTCTATTATTTTCTTTTGGTACTTCAGGTAATGAATGACGTTCGGATTATGCCAAGGGTCCTCCCTGCCGGGATATAGTATTCTGTTTCAATCCAGGGTTTGGTCTCATTGTAATAGTGCGATACATTCTAGTATTAAACATCCAAACTTATACATTTATAATATTAGTAGGAAGCGACAAACGAACAGACGTGCCACTTGATCGAGGATCGGTCTGCAAATAAATACGTAAATAAGGTATTATTTCATCAATTGATATCGTCCTATATGATATGAGTAAGTCGTACTAATGTCTTATTTCTTCCTATATACGTCATAAAGCCGATGTAATAAGAACAACCTTTAACATTTTAGAAATAGGTTATTTTTTCTATTTCTAACTTGATGAATCTAATGTGAAGTTGCTTGAGCGGATTCCTGAATGGCATGGAAATATTCATATATCGCGTTGTTGTTGTACATTCATATAGAGGGCTTGAGGGCCTACTTACAGAAATAAATTATTTTATTTTTATTTTATTTTATTTTATAACTACGATAGGTACTAGGTAGCTACCAGTGGCGTGGCGTTCATAGAACCCGATTCCCATCGGCTTGCCTATTTTCTACTACTCCTGAAGAAAAAGTAATTCAAATCTGCTCCAGTTTTACAAAACTACATTTAACGCTACGCCACTGGCAGCTACCTAGTACCTATCGTAGTTATATGAATGTACAACAACAACGCGATGTATCTAGTGAGTACTTTTGTGGTAAAAATGTTACCATTTTTTTAGAACCTGACTTGATTTAAATGTCCTGACTATTTGATGGGAATTCTGACTTTCTGACCAAGTGGGGGCTTCCAAACTTGCTAGCAGGTGACCACCAGGGGACCACCGTGACTTTTCGCTGATCACTCAAAGTGAGCGACGGACCAGCGGGATTGGTTGAAACGGCTCAACCTTTCCTTATGTAAAGTTGATTGAACTAAACAATGTCACCAAATACTTAACGTTAATTTAATTAGACATATGTAGCTCGCGAGTGAGTGATTCAAAAGAACTATATCAGTTGGTCTAGATCACCGGCACACTAGCTCAGTTCCGATTCAAACAACTCAGTATATTTTTTCATTCATTCGCTCATTCGCTCTCATGTAGCTCTATTGAGCCGTGAACTGCGAGAAAAGACACGACCAACATGATATTTTCGTCCCTGTCTTGTCACCGCATACCTATTACTACTCTCTCCTTCGTTCGGAAATATTCGGATTTGGAGCTACTGAGCTATAAGAGCTAGTGACCCGTTGACACACCGCGTACCGACTGAGCTAAAAGAGTTACTGAGCTAGAGAAGTGATACATTCGATACCTTTGGGTTCAATTGGCGTAAAGGACATTTTGGCGAAAATGAGTTATATATACAGTTTTGTTCAGAATTTCAAGCTCTACCGTTCTGTGTAGTTAAAATTTCGATATCTTTAAAAAAAGTGCCTTTACGACCCAGTTTTTATTCATTGTGTTCGCAAAACTAGCTCAGGTTAAGGGACGTAAGTGTCAAGTTATAAAATACGAATTAAAAGGTGTATCGTAAAGTACGCCGTTAAATATGAATACTGTCGTATATGACCTATTTTTTTCTTGTTGTCCTTTAAGCCCTTCATTTCTCATGATTAATTTCCATAAGCGCATAGTCGAGGTGGGCGTTAAGGACATGTTTTCTTTTACTTGTCCTTTACGACCTGCCTTTAAATTATAATACCGTAATTTGATAAACCGAATAAGGTTGTAAAGGGCAGGTATTATTTTACTTGTCCTTTACGACCTGCTTAAAAAATTATTACACCATTATTTGATAGAATTAAGGAGGTTGTAAAGGGCATGTATTCATTTACACGTCCTTTACGACCTGCCTTCAAATTATTATACTTGTTTTCATACCGTAATTTGATAAATCGAACAGGGCTGTAAAGGGCAAGTAGTCTTTTACTTGTCCTTTAAGACCTGCCTTAAATCTAATTATAGCACATTTTTTAAAGAAGGGCAGGGTTGTATAGGGATTAGCCTTTATTTTTGGCATTTACTGCCACAAATGTGTGTCTAAATTCTGAAATAAAAGCAATTTACGTAATCGTAAAGGTCTAAACTATCGATACTTTTAATTGGGTTCAATTGGCGTAAAGCACAAAACGCTGGTTTTGAAGTGAAGCAAAAAATAATTTTATTTTACAAAAAATGGCTATAGTATTTTGGTTTCTCGACCTACACTTTCGACATGTATATGAAAAATATTTGAAATGCCCGTATCTTTAACCTGTGATGGCAGTTCTAGCTGTAAACAATGTATTATGGAAGTTAGATGTCCTTTACAACTGGTAAAAATGCTATCAATGTCATTTACACCCGTGCCTTTTTTAGACATTTGGAAATGATGAGGTTGTAAATGACGGTCTCAGATGACTTTGTTCCAATTTCGGGGCGTAAAGTTAACAGCTATGTAATAAAAATTGACAGTGTTCAACGTAGTTTACCTTAAACAGACTTGAAATATGTATAAAAAGATGATGAATTCATTGTTTTTCATACTATTATACTTATTGTTTACATTAAGAGTTTTTTACTCACTACATACTCGTCCTAATGTTTGACATCCTAATGTCGATAATCATTAGCCACTATGTCACTTCCATTATTATGATTTAGTGCTATTGGAAGAGAGTAAAACACTAGTACGATATTATTTCCACCCTTGTTCCCGCAATTTAGTCAGTTTATGAATAGTTAATTTTTTTTTCAAATCTGGTTATAAAATAGTTCTTTCATAGTTATTATTGCGTTTTCCAAAAACTATTAATTTTAAATATAATCTGGACATGCCTAGCTGAATATACGATTTTAAGCTAACATGGTCATTCACATAATAACTACTATTAACGACGGGATATTTACCATGTATGTTTATTTTTGTGAGATCCTGATATTTTGGCACGGTTGCAAGCGCCATCATCACGGAGTAACTGACGTGCAGCGAGTTTTTAGTTGTAGTCTACCCACACACCATAGCGATCTACCCTCTTTCGGGTTCGCTTCGTCCGCGCTTTATTCATACTACTACCGTCCGCATTCTCACTTAGAACTCGATCACGTTCACGACACTCAACACTTACAGTATCACTTCGCTGATTTACTGCTGAACATGTTTTTTTTTCCCTTGGAGAACTTACGGATCACTGGATACCAGACGCTCGACAGTTGAATCCCGTCTTCCCGGTTGAAATTTTTATACTTGAGAATTTCGATAGCTTCCTTAACTATTGTAAGTATATAGTGTTTTTCTGTCGAGAGGATCTGTGGGTTGTGCAACTCAATCCAATGATTCGTTTCCGCGTTCAGAAGATTTTCAGCGATTGCCAATTTCCGAGGTTCGTTGTTTTTAAACACTCGGATGTGCTCCTTTATACGGCATGAGATAGTGCGCTTAGTTTGACCTATGTAAGAGCTACCACAGCTGTAGTCAATTTTGTAAACACCTGGGCATTCAAGCGGAAAACGGTCCTTTGGCGTACGTAGGTATTGTGCCAGTTTTCTGTGGGGAGTGAAGACAGTCTTCACCGAGAACTTCTTTAAAATATTGGCATCTTTATCTGTCACTTCCTTTACATATGGTAGGTACGCCTGTGGTCGTTCAACTTTATGGTCCAGGTGCTTAGGCAAAACGGTGCGTCTAGGTAGTATAATCCGCCCATTATAGCCTTTTCTCTGTAGAACGTTCTTTAAATGTGTCAGTTCACTACGCAAATGATCCCACCACCATCGCCAACTGTACTCTGTAGTAGCGTCACTTACTGACCGCGCATACAATTTATGTGACGAGGATCATTTGGGTAGTGAATTGACACATTTAAAGAACGTTCTACAGAGAAATGGTTATAATGGGCGGATTATACCACCTAGACGCACCGTTTTGCCTAAGCACCTGGACTATAAAGTTGAACGACAACCGGCGTACCTACCATAAATGTAAAGGGAGTGACAGATAAAATTGCCAATATTTTAAAGAAGTTCTTGGTGAAGACTGTCTTCACTCCCCACAGAAAACTGGCACAATATCTACGTACGCCAAAGGACCGTTTTCCGCTTGAATGCCCAGGTATTTACAAAATTGACTGCATCTGTGTTAGCTCTTACATAGGTCAGACTAAGCGCACTATCTCATGCCGTATAAAGGAGCACATCCGAATGTTTAAAAACAACGAACCTCGGAAATCGGCAATCGCTGAACATCTTCTGAACGCGGAAAGGAATCATTGGATTGAGTTGCACAACCCATAGATCCTCTCGCTCGACAGAAAAACACTATATACCCAGAATGGTTAAGGAAGCTATCAAAATCCTCAAGTATAAAAATTTCAACCGGGAAGACGGGTTTCAACTGTCGAGCATCTGGTATCCAGTGATCCGTAAGTTCTCCAAGGGAAAAAAGACATGTTCAGGAGTAAATACGCGAAGTGATACTGTAAGTGTTGTGTGTCGTGAACGTGATCGAGTTCCAAGTGAGGATGCAGACGGTAGTAGTATGAATAACGCGCAGACGAAGCGAACCCGAAAGAGGGTAGATCGCTATGGTGTGTGGGTAGACTACAACTAAAAACTCGCTGCATGTCAGTTACTCCATGATAATGGCGCTTGCAACAGTGCCGAAATATCGGGAACTCACAAAAACAAACATACATGGTAAATATCCCGTCGTTAATAGTAGTTATTATGCCTAGCTGAATTCATCATCTTTTTATACATTTTTCAAGTCTCTTTAAGGGAAACTAAGTTGAAAACTGTCAATTTTTATTACATAGCTGTTAACTTTACGCCCCGAAATTGGAACAAAGTCATCTGAGATTGTCATTTACAACCCCATCATTTCCAAATGCCCAAAAAAGTCACGGGTGTAAATGACATTGATAGCATTTTTACCAGTTGTAAAGGACATCTAACTTCCATAATACATTGTTTACACCTAGAACTACCACACAGGTTAAAGATACGGGCATTTCAATTATTTTTCATGTACATGTCGAAAATATAGGTCCAGAAACAAAAAAACTATAGCCATTTTTTGTAAAATAAAATGGTTTTTTGCTTCTCCTCAAAACCAGCGTTTTGTCCTTTACGCCAATTGAACCCAAAGGTATCGAATCTTTGAGAGCTAAAGATTCATATCACACTTTAGTGACACATTTTGCGTAGGTCTAATTTAAACATGGTGAAAGCCTGAAAAAGCGACTAGTTTCAATAAACCGTTGACGGTATCTGTCCATTATCGCGTCACAAGTCCCGCGGGCTAGGGACTCATTTAAAACTAGTTTGGCCAAGTTTTGGGACATTTTTGCTAGTTTGCTGACTCGGGGAGTTAGCGGCAAGTTTGGCTCGAATGTTCAAGAGTTTGGTAAGACGTAGGTAATCCTTTTAGATATTATCTTTGCGTTTATTTATACGACAGGTTTAATATAAAGATTGAACTTTATGAAATCCGCTTTCAGAATCTAATGTTAACGCGGTATTCTCTTTATTATTGTTTTTTTTTTAATTGGTTTTAGGTTAGTTTTCGGTTGCATTTCATTGCTAGTTCATTTGCCAAAAAAAATCTGAAACTGATATACCTACCTATCTATAACCACATTTTTACTAAAAAAAACCCGACCGCGGTGCACTTTGAAACTGAATAAAATCCGCCATTTTGTTTATTTTAACGAACTTCATACCCAGTGACACTCGCACCATCAAGACGAATCTAATGATGCATCATTTATCAAAATCCGATGTGCCGTTGAGTAGTTACGAGCGGACACAGGAACGGACATACATACATACATACATACATACATACATACAGGTCAAACACATAACCCTCCTTTGGGCTTCGCCGCAGTCGGGTAAAAATGAGTCATTAAAAGGGCTAAACACATTACCTTTCTTCTGTTTCCTAAAGAAATATATTTATTTAAAACTCCTTTGCTTCCTTTTTAGTCTAATATGTACATAAATTTCAAGATACTAAGAATACTTGTAACCATTTGGTTTATAACTCTCATGTTACATTATTTGTGTTGTAATTCACTAAATAAAAAATAATTAATCAATTTATGTTCTTCCCGAGTCAGCTTATGAAGTCGTTTACGAACGCCTTGAGGGTTTTCTGCCTCAGAATCGTTAATACTTTCGAACCTGACATGTGGGTAAAATTTCCTATGGAAGTATATTTTTCCACTAGGCCACTTTCATACTAACATAGGTACGAAAACGTGACGTAATGGAAAACTATATTTATGAGACTTTTTTTCACGTAGGTATAAGGTTCGAAACTACACTAACGATTTTGAGCCAGAAAAACCTCAAAAGTTCGTATTCTGAGAAAATAGCTACCTCGACATTTAATTTGGAAAACGACCTTGTCCGACAAAAATACAACATATTCTATTCTATAGCCGACTATGGAGAAGCAAAATAGAAAGATTTAACTTATTCAACCTCCGCAAAATTGTGGGCATCCTTTATTACTTCAGTGTAAGTGGGCCATATAATTTGTAACTGAATTTGAAATTACCTTTGGTTACTAAAAGGAACCATATTAACACTTTGTCGAATTAAGTCCTTAACTATACACCGGTAAAAAACCCGTTAATAAACTGACTGTGACTGGTTTTGTTTTAGTTAATTATATTATCGTCGGTATTGTTATACGTTATTGTTACATTATCGTATAATAATTTGAGGACAGACATAATTATTACCCAAGATAAATAATTCATCGTTTTTCTTCCATTCGACGTCAAACAATCTCCGCGCTTCCGCTTCCGGGCAGAGGGAATGTAAGAATAATAAAACATTAGTATAAGTCCATAAATCCGAGAACATTGTGTGGGAGAAAAGTAGGTCATTTTTTTTGATGAGAACAAAGATAAAAAATATCAAGACTGTCAATCATAGATTTCACAGAAATATGTCGGAATAGAAGGAAACAGTTTATACTGGTCATTTGGTCAACTATAGTAAGTCGTGGCTGGGCGTTTTCCAAAATAAATACCGGGGTAGCTACTTCCTCAAAATATGGACTTTTGAGGTTTTTCTGGCTCAAAATCGTTAGTACTTTCAAACCTTATACGTAAAAAAAGTGTCTCTTATTTATTTTCCCATTACGTCACCATTTTGCAGTATGTTTGAATGAATGAGCGTGACGTAGTGGAAGAAAAAAATTCCATACAAATTTTGAGACACTTTTTTTACGTATAAGGTTCGAATGTACTACCGATTCTGAGCCAGAAAAACCTCAAAAGTCCATATTTTGAGAAAGTAGCTACCCCGGGATTTATTTTGGAAAACACTCGGCTACACTAAAGTTAATCATTCTTCATCGCGATTATTTATAACGGTGTTTCCCGGTAATGTGGCTCCAGCATGATAGAGTATAAGATTCGGTTTGGGGGCACTAGCTGGCAGCACTTTCGTTGTGCACGTTCCCTGTATAATTAACACGTTCGCGGTCCGTGGCCCGTATAGGGAACGTGCACGAACTATAGGTGGCAGCACTAAACGACAAAAGAGACACGGACGGACAATAAAGGAAACTATCGCCCCTGTCAAATCAAGCTGTCAATTGATATTTATTTTAATTTTAAATACCTTAAAAAGTATGCATATTAATTACTTAAAATACCTATATTATCATCTTTTTTTTATACGACCGACCGAAGAGCTGGCAGCTTCCTCGCTCAACTCATCAGCCTTACAATCCAGCGAGGAAATGCTGCCAGCATCTTCGGCACCATGCCGCAGGGGCCATTTTTAGATCTATTTTAGTTTTAGCTTATTTAATTATTATTATGTTTTTAGTACATTTAATTTTAACTATGCTTCTATTTTACAATACAATACAATACAATACAATCATACTTTATTGCACACCAAAAGATAAATTACAATGCAAACTTATACAAAAACATTGGTAAACAATTTTATTTTAATGTTCTTTAAGGATTTTATTTTGTATTAGGTTATCGATGCTTGTATTAATAAATCAGCTGTCAATGTCAATGATAATATGTAAGTGTCAATGTCAAATATAGTAAGTCGTAGCTACACTGACGTTAATCGTCCTTCAACGCGATAGATTAACGTTATTAACGGCGTTGTCGTCATTGTGGCCCCAGCATGAGAGGGTATATGATTTAGATTGAGGGGACCAATTGGCAGCACCTTCGTCGTGCACGTTCCCTATATGGGCTACGGCAAGCCTCTTTTACAAAGCCGTAAGATTTACAATTCAGACTCGGACAGTTAACGTGTTAAAAAGCAAATTTAAGTGAAGCTGTCACATCAAAACTGTCTGTTGTAAATTGACAAAGATTTCCTTAATTATAAACTTAATTAAAAACGATGCCAGTTAATTCAATTGCCCAAAAAGCCTACTTTGATCGTAATTGGTTTGAAAAATACTTTGATCCACGGCAAAGTTAATGGAGAAAATTAAATTATGCCACGTACGAGAGGCGTCTGAATTTGTGAGTGTTTTGTGTAATAGTAATTAAAGAAATTTGAGTTCCCGGATCTCCATACAAATAAGAAGAGGGTAGAATGGCAAATGATTTATTCTGAAAATAAATTATAGGCGCACTTTTACAAAAATGTTCGGGACTTGAACGCAATTTAACATCATCGACTTTGGTTGAAATGTGTTTTTTATTTTATAGCTAGATTAATTTTGTAAGCGCCAAACACCATATGAAATAAATATTATTTTGAGTAATGAAAATATAGTACCCAGGCTAACAAAAAAAATGTTTTGGAATGACGCTAATAAATGATGCAGTAATGACCAATTGCATATTTTTGTTTTTGTTTTACGCTGACTTGTATCAAACAATAATAAGTTTCTGTCAAAAAATGGTTTTGTGAGGCAAGCTTTAATGACCTGCACCTTTTTTGGGCAATATTGCTAAAAAAATGGATAAAAAAAAAAAAAAAAAAAATATTATGGCACTGTGCTGTCCGATCGCAGTACGAAACCCCTCAAATTCAGTTTCAGTTTCGGCTGTAGTTTCGGGCGGATGGCAGCCGAAACCGAAACTCGTTTTTTGCCGAAACCACAAAATCCTCAAAACTTTATATCCTGAGAAAGTAGCTACCTCAGGTTTTTTTTTTAAGCGCCCTTATATCCGACCCTATAGAGGGCGAGAACTCGTATGCGAGTTTGACTACATAACGGGCTACCTTACGGTGAGTACAGTTGATCAATTAATCGCCACAGTGAAATAAAAATCGCATACGGGTGGGTTCTCGCCCAGACTATAATCTGTACTTTTAGGTATTTAAAAAAAGGTAAACAAAAAAACCACGCGACACGGGTCGTTCAGCCAGTGGTATTGTGCCACAGATATAATACAAAACGTTACTTTGATTGGCTGAACGACCCGAGTCACGTGGTTTTTTGTTAACCTTTTTAGGGTTCCGTAGCCAAAATGGCAAAAACGGAACCCTTATAGTTTCGTCATGTCCGTCCGTCTGTCTGTCTGTATGTCACAGGCATTTTACTCAAAAACTACACAATGGATATTGATGAAATTTGGAATATAGGTGTCTTATGAGCCGCTACTTAGTTTGGTATATAAATAATTAAAATAAATATTTTTAGGGGGGCACTCCATACAAATGTTAAAGACAGTAAACATTTTTTTTTCAGATAATATCAACGTGTGGTACATAGTTCGACAGCTCTTTAAAAAACACTATAAGGTTTCTAAGTAATGTTTTTGATTAAGTGAATGTATTTGGAAATAATCGCTCCGAAAGTTGTGTAAATTGTGTCCCCCCCCTCCCTCTATTTTCTAAACCATGCGTCCGAAAAATATGAAAAAAATCACGAAGGTAACGCTTGATTAATACTTTCAACGAAAATTATTTTCAACAAGATCGAATGTACCGTTTTTGAGTTATTGCTGATAAACTGGGCTTCTCAACAAAAGTTTTGTTGTTGTACTTTTTTTACATCGTATTTTTTACCTTATAGTTACGGCTATGGAACCCTACACTGAGCATGGTCCGACATGCTCTTGGCCAGTTATTTTAAATACCTAAAATACAGAGTATAAATGGGGCCTAAAGCGTATTGTTAACCATCTTCTCGTTTGTTCTCATTTGTACGGAAAACTGGGGCGGCTCAAATGACCTAAGGAGACGTATATTGTTTTTTTGTTGCTTTGACGAATGAAATTTAACACGCGGAACACTGAAATGGAGATAAGGAAAGTAGCAATCAAGGAGTCACGTGAGCTCGTTGGCAAGGGTGTCATTATGGCATCAGAGTCATTCCGTATCAAAACGTTTGAAGATGCGTGTTGACTGATTTTAGATTATGTTGAAAAATATGTTTTTCAATATCTGACACTTGTTTCATTTGGGCCATTATTAGGGTTCCGTACCAAAATGGTAAAAAAGGAACCCTTATGGTGCGACTCTATCTGTCTGTCCGTCTGTCACAGCAAGATATCTCAGGATCTACAGATCCTATCGTCTTGAAATTTGGAATAGTGTTAAAAACCGCTAATCTGAGCCTATGGGACAGAAAAAAAATCTTATACCTTTTATACTTTTTTTTTAAAACGGACCGAAATGGGATGTCGAAAATCAAAAGTTATGCTCATATATCGAGTGGGATATCAAATGAAAGGGCTTAATATGTAGATTCTAAAAACGTTTTTATTTTTTTTCTTAGAGATGCAGTTTTTGATTAAGTCAAAAAACGTTAAAAAAAAATACCATTCCCCCCTATTATCTTCGAAATTACTGAGCAGAAAAATCTGTCATAATTACCGATTATTCTTATCGTCCTAAATATTACAGGAAAAATAAAACAGTTTTCCTAACTTGCAGCGTTTTTTAGAAATTGGCAAAAATCGTAAGACAACCTTATTTGCTCCTACTAAACTAACTGCGGCATATGTCGATGTATGGGGACAACAGTTTTACAAGAGCAAAGTTAAGTTTGCCCCACCATACAGTTTTTCTTGAATTATTCACGTATTTACTGACGAGTTTGTACGGAACCCTCGGTGCGCGAGTCCGACTCGCACTTTACCGGTTTTTTTTAGTTGTACACTTAATTTTTTTTTAGATCTGAGAAGTTTGACATCATTTTTACTCGGAATCACGCGTCTCTGATATAAGAAAAAAAGTGTCCCAAATTTTTCATACAAATATCGCTCAACTTCGGTTCCATTACCGCCATACAAGTGTGTATGGAAAAGTAACGGAAAATTTCTGGGACGATTTTTTTTCTCCTATCAGAGACGATAGTACGCGTGATTCTGAGTAGAAATGATGTAAAATTTCTCAGATCTAAAAAAAAAGTTAAGTGTAGGTACAAACAGCAACACACTTAACTGCCCATTAAAGACAGAGCAGAGAGAAAATGATAACGATTGAAAGAGATATATATATTTGTATTATGTCAACTTCAAATCAAATAACGTTTGCGTATGTGTAATGTGCCTTTGAGCTTTGTCATTGTAGTTGTTTGGGCAAAGTTTTTTTTCCATACTGTAAATAAAGGTTTCATTTCAACAAGACAGGTGAATTTGTCAAAATTATGATTTAGCTTTCAGACGAACGTTGGGATGAAATAAACTAATTATATTGCTAATGCTTTTATTGGTGCTTCATATTTTTGATATGATGCACCAATATAATGTAATTTATATTTATTATTCATTCATTATTTTCCACGAATTCAATAATATGGCATTAATGTCAATAATGACGTTGGATCAGCCATAAAAGTAGAATTATTGTTTCAAAACTCTTTTGAATAATAGCCAATTTATACTTATAAACACACGCACACATGCATAACACGACGCCTTCAAGTGTGATTCTCTTTCTTGCAGTATTTCCCATTTTTGAAGTGTATAGTTAACTGTGATGCTGTTTGTACAACTTTAAAAAAATGGCCCATTTACATAAATCTATTTATTCTTCATAATACCTGGCTGTATCCGCTAACCCATCATAAAATTATTATTATCCAAAACTGGTGATTTTTGCGATATTTCACTCCTTTTTCATGGGTTTTTACGGAATCGATCTAAACCTGAAATTGCTATTATTTTCAGTGTTATTTTTACCCGACTGCGGCGAAGCCCAAAGGAGGGTTATGTGTTTGGCCTGTATGTATGTATGTCCGTTCCTATGTCCGCTCGTAACTTCTCAACGGCACATCCGATTTTGATAAATGATACATCATTAGATTCGTCTTGATGGTGCGAGTGTCACTATCCAGTTCGTTCGTTAAATAAACAAAATGGCGGATTTTATGCAGTTTCAAAGTGCACCGCGGTCGGGTTATTTTTTATAAAAATGTGGTTATTGCAGATAATATTAAAATTTATTAAAGATCAAAACGGGATTCAATAATTTCACAACCCTAGAGTATTTTAATAAATATGTCGGTATTTCACTGACCGTAAATTTTTGACCGCAAGTGTAAATACATTCGCCTTTATTAATCAATGCTACGTTTTCTACTTCATCCCGTTCATTTAATATAATCCGTGTTTTATATAAAATTATCAAGGCTAAATGCGAAAACTACACATAATAGGCTACTTGACAGGTTTCTGAAAAGTAACTCAGATTGTTTAATGATGTCTATTGAGCACTCAGAAAGTGGTTATTTTTAATTCTATTGTGTATTTTTTCTGAAAAAAGCAAATAAAAATGCACTTTTAAAATTAGGCGCCAAAACGCTTTCTCGGGCAATATGGCGTCTATGACGTAACACGATAGTAAACCGACAAACGTCAACGAGGATCGCATAACGTTCTGAATGACAGAATTACGAACGAATAGGATTGACAGATGCTGTCGATGCCGTTTACAATGATGTGACGTCATCGGCCAATCCAAACCGTTTTCGATAAAATGGCGACAGATAAAAAATAATCAATTTTCATCCGAGTTTTATAAATAAATTACCCATTTATTTTTAGTAATATTCACGTAAATTGGTTTTAATACTTATAATTAATACATATATCCATAATTCTTCCATTATTTTTCACACTGTCAAGTAGCCTATTTTACGAAACATATAAAATTTCCCTTAAAACTTCAAGTTCTACAAAATGTCTCTCAAAGGATTAAGAATAACTTTGATATTTCGAGATTCGCCCGAGTTGCCCAAGGACTAATCTTGCGCAGCTTCCGTTATTAAATAAAATCAAAGCCTCCAATATAATTGCGAGTAATTGAAGGAAGCCTGCCAGTTAATTACGTAGCTGTCTTTACTCAATCCGTCAGAAATTAGAATTTCGCTCGAGGTACGTATTGTTTTGGCGAGGTCAGGCAGTTCAAAGATCCTAAATAAGGGGCTTTCAAGTTGTTCGCGGCTCACCTCTTTTCATAGTATATTTGTTTACATTTAGTCAAGGACCTTAAAATAAATAGCCTGAGATAGCCTCGCTTACAGATAACTAAGGTCCGACCGAGACCGTTTTTTTTTGTCTCGGCCGAGACCGAGACCGAGACTAAATAGAATTCTCGGCCGAGACCAAGACCGAGACCGAGAATTTATAAATATAAAGAAAACACGCGGATTTCGTACAAAAAAAGGTTTTATTCGTTAAAATTTGATACGAACAGATTTTAATTGGCTTAAAATGTGACATGGCTAATCGAAATCGCCAATAACGTCACAATAGCCGACGCTGAACCGACCAACGGGCCGCATAGAAGCGTGCGGCTTATCCCGCTTACAAAACATAGATAATTTTGCGGATCCATACACTACATGGCCGATTTTTTTATGACAGATAGATTATAAGGTCAGCTACCATTTGTGAAAAAAATTGTAAGCGGGATTTACGAAAATAAAAAAATAAAAACTAAAATGAAAATTTTCGCGAAGGATTGTGTTCCTACTCATAATTCACATCTGTCGTAAAGCTTAAACAATACATAATTGTACGTGTCAAAATGTGGTTACAATTTGTTGCCTTTAATTTTGATATACAAAGAAAAAAACGTATTTTTCCGATTTCATACAGCCTCCGAAGTAGCAACTTTGACATTGTTTTTCTCCAAAAACGCACAGCAATTGACATGGGGTTTCTTTTGCAATTTGTGTTATTACAACTTACTACATTGATATTCGATATTCGTTACAAATGTCTGGTCACAAGCGATCTTAAAACACTGTGCGGCCATGCGCGGCAAATTCAAATTCAGCACTCAGAAGTCATTGTATAGTCTCGGCAGCGGCCGAGAATCTCGGCCCTTTTTGGCCGAGAGCCGAGACTGGTGTCTCGGCGCGATTTTTGGCCGAGAGTAGCCGAGACCGAGACCGAGATCTCGGTCGGACCTTGATAACCAGTGACTGGCACTATCGGTGCATAACCTTAACAAAACTTGTAAAGCTGACACAAAGGAGAACTTACAACCAAGGAAATAAGAAGATTATTGGCAGATCAGTGTTAAATTTAGCTCTATATCGAAATCTCGGGTTTCCAATACTTGAGTATAAAGATACTATTATTTTCATGGCTGTAAGCACTCTATTATATCCGCTTGGTAAGTTTTGTTGAAATTTCGCACTGATAGTGCCGAACATTCATTTCGTATATGTGAATAATAGTACATTACTGCAGAGGCCGGGAAGTAAGGAGTTGCCGGCCGAGTACATATAGCTGGCCGAGCGAAACGAGGCCAGATAGTTACGAGGCCGGCAACCCCATTTCCCGCCGAGGTATGTATAGTGCTTTTCTCAAATATGCAATGAAATAAATAAACTTACTAATATCATTACTTAACCTAAATTAGAAACTTTCTATCAGAAAGTGACGTTAGTGACATTATATCCATAGACAATGTAAATGTCAAATCACGTTCGGAAACCATATACACAACCAAAAGCTGTTTCAGCTTACATTTTTACCGCGAATATTGAGATGAAATATTTTAAATGTGTATTCTTGTGGTTTAGTTTGCAATTTATAATAATTGGGAATTGTTTATAATGTGTTATTTGATATGTTCATCGTTTTTTGTTTTTTTAATGGCTGAATGCCGTGATGCCGTGGCGCAAATAAATGTGGAATGAAAATTAAAAAAAAATACATTGCCGGCCCAGGCCATGTATTTTTGAACCATGAAATTCCATTACGTGCCAAGTGTCAAGCCGCACCGGAAACGAGGTACTTTGCGGCCTATTTTTAGGCACGTAATGTCAACATTTCATGCCATGTTTGAGAAAATTGTTTTTAAGATATTGACACTAACACGTTTGTATATGAGAAGTATCTTTCCAAAGGAGCTTATTTTTATACAGAAGTCATAGAAAAATCAGTCGTTTTGAAAGTAGACTCCTCATATTTCCTTCTTTTCCTCACCAGCGCCGCCGAACCGCCCGACCATCGTGGATACGAAGACCAAAGACCAGACACGGCTGCTGCAGCCGTACAACGAGGGAGACACCCTGGAGCTCAGCTGTGAGACCTTTGGAGGTAAAATTATAGTGACAGTATTTTTTTTTTCATTTTAATTTTTTTTTAGAAGCTGACAAACTCGCAACCCTATTGGGCATAGCGATTGTCTGACCGGGTGGTCGGCCGTGGCGTATCCTGGGGTCGAACGAGGTCGCGAGCCGGACCACCTCGAGTGGATCAGACTGGGTGGGTGCCGGGGGCGTCTGGGGTCGAACCAGGTCACCTTGTCCCGGTCCACCTCGATAGGGTATAGTCAAAGTATAATACTGCCGTCCGCAGACTAAAATGCCGCTAAATTGTATGAACTTCTATACTAATTAGCGGCCTTTTAGTTTGAGGACGGCTGAATAGCAGTTATTTTTTTTCCTACAAAAGGTACATCGCGCCGCGTGACTTGTATTTATGCGCGCCGTGAACGAACACACTACAAGCAAAGTTTTATGAAGGCGAATAATGCCCCGGTACGGATCGCACTGTTTGCGTCTCGAGCTTGAACACGTTCCGTGCGCGCACGAAACATGCCTCGGCCGTATGTTGCTAGTCTATCTCTAGTGTAGTAGTTGCCGATGCGTACACTGCAAACATATGGGTCAAATACAGGATTATGAGTGTGGCGATATTTTTGCCAAAAACATTTTTTCCTGGTAGTAATCTTTCCATTCGCAAAATTTACCATTTTTAATTTTACTTTCGCTTAATTTGCCAAAGATTATTTTTTTGCCAATATCCATTTTTCCTTCAAGCGATTATTCCATCCGCATATTTTATCCATTTGTTATTTTGACAATAGCTTAGTTTTCTATCGATATTTTTTCTATTTCTGTTATTTTCTTTGTCGCATACTTTAATCATTTTAGAAACGGACTGCTCCAGTTTGAACGAGAATCTCGTTATGCCCTACCTCTCTACGGTACGATAACTCAAAATTAAAACAACAAATTGGCTTCGCAAAAACAGAATGGGTGTATTAACTATGCAGATTAATACAGATTGGAAAATTCTGAGAATGTAATTATTTCGAATAAGAAAAAAAATACCGGAAAACATCGCCGGGCATTTCTCTAGAAATATGTCTGCGACTCATTCATCTGTCTCCATACACTTAGTATGAAAAAGGGCAGACATATTTCTGGAGAAATGCCCCGCCACACTCGTATTATGAGTTGAGCAGCGTCCGTGTGTCTGAACCTCATAACTAGGGACCGGACAACATAATGGCTCCTCTACACGATGGGCCATCGCTGGCCCAGCGAGATGGCCATGCGATGGTTGATGGCTCCTCTACACGATGGGCCATCGCTGGCCTAGCGAGATGGCCATGCGATGGTTGATGTCCACACTCAACCGCGTTCGAGCACGCACTGTGGAATGGGCCATCGTGTAGATGCGTACCGCCATCGCTGGCCCACTACCTTTAATGTGCGGCCGAAAAACCGACACCGACGCCATCCCACGACCATCGCACGCGCCATGAGCCATCCGTTACGACTCTGCCCTCCACACGCTGGCCCATGATAGTGGACCATCACGATGGGCCATCTTGTAGAGGAGCCATCATGCAAATGACATAAGGAACAGGAGTAACTAGGTAATGGAGTAGCCATCAGTGTTACATTTTTTATGAAATCGATAAGTTTATCGATGTTGCCGACATTTTGTACTGTAGTCAGTAGCATTAAAAATGCGATCTCAGAAACAAATAGTTCACATTGAGTGCGATAAAATATATGCACTTTAGTAGCAATAAAAGTTTATACCCACTTTTTATAGACGAAATGTATCTTCATTGATAACGATAAAATATTTATTTAATTTTTTAATCTACGTTGACATCGACAAATTAATCGACTGCATAAACAAACACTGATGTCTACTCCATTACTCGGTTACTCCTGTCCCTTATGTCATTTGCATCCTGTTGTCCGGTCCCTACTCATAACTCAAAGTTCTAAACCTGTCGGTCTATTGAAAAGGGGCACAAGTTACATTTATACCAGGAACAAAAGGTCACAACCCTAATGTATGACTTAAGCTCTTTTGGTCCTAGGTTATATGTGACTTGTACCCTTTTTGCACTAGACCCACAGAAACTAGTTCATTTGAATCTGTCGCAGCTTTCCACGTGTCGTTATGTTATTAGTTTAATAATTTTGAACTCGTGTTCTCTTTTCGTCAGTAAATCGCAATGTTTATCCAATACAAACTAATTAAATCGGCTTCTTTTTATGAAGTGTCAAACCGCTCTGCAAGTATGCAGTTTAGTATGAAATACTTATGACGTCTTACTCAACATGGTGCCTTTTCGTTTTTGTTATTTTAAAATCGTTGCTGGCGTAAAATTGAGTTTAATTCAAGAATCTTAAAATAAATAGCCTCGCTAACAATGAACTGAAGTATGTGTAATAAGCCGGCTATCTATGTGTGCGTGCTGCTCGCAATAGGAAAAAACTAGTTGATGTGTGCGTGCGGCTCGTGTACAAGCAGCCGGCTTATTAAAAATGGCTTCAGTTCTCTGTTGGCGAGGCTTCGTCCGGCTATCTATTTTAAGGTCCCCGGTTTAATGAGCTATTTTCGTATTTATGATATTATTATAAATTCGAAAATAACTTTGTCTATTTGTCTGTCTGTTAACTTTACACGCTTAAATCACTGAGCTAATTCAAATGAAAACCCTATGAAGGACACCACCTTGTTTTGGCATAATTTTATTTGTCCGAATGTTCTATTTGCCCGAATACTATTTACGCATAATTGTTATTTTACAGATAATATTGACTTTTCAGAATAATTATAAAAGAAACCTAACCTACCCTAATATGTTCTAAGTGGCTGATGTAAAAGATTTTGCAAAACATTTTCCGTTAAAGGTAGAGAAAATTTATGCGAAATAAAATTCGGGAAAACAATACATTCGGACAAATAAAACGTATGCCAAATGAAGGGAACCCTTGTATAGGGCATAAGGGTTATTCTTCAGAAATATGTCTGCGGTCACGTTATTCCTCTGGCCCTTTTTCATACTAAATGTATGGAGACAGAGGAATAAGTCGCAGACATATTTCTGAAGAATAACCCATAAATGATTACACATATAAAGGATAAAACCAATTCTACGCATACAAATCGTGGGCAAAAGCTAGCTTTAATCACAGAATGAGAATAGTACTACATACAGAAGTTTCTCTTTCTAATAAAACTGGCGTTCGGCTCCGACCACCGGACGGGACCGGACGCTCCACAACCGACCGTCTCTCTCTATCGCATAACGCGTGCTCTTTCTGGCCGCTGGCTAAGCCCCTACGCGGGGGCAAAATTTGGTACTAGTAACCACGCGGCGAAATCGCGGAGTGAGTCACTCCTGCTTTAATTTGGAAGACTTAAAAATAAATGACGTGCCGTGTTCATGTGTTTGTTTACTTTATTTTCTAGGTACTCGACATTAAATTATTATTTTATTTTCCTGACATTGCATTGTATTGATATCATAATAATAATAAATGTATACTGAGATAATATATTTTTCATCACACTTGCTCGAAAATGGTGTCATTACACGTAGGTTCTGCGGGCCGTAAATGACCTATTACGCCTTAGGGCGTAATGGTTTTCTTTTTAAATTTGAAACGATGGTTTTGTTTTACTCTTATTTGTCGTGTTCAAAGGAAATGCCAATTTACTTTTTTAACTTTTATCACTGAAATATTTATTTAAAGAGAACTGTTATTGCAAATACATATAAACACATATTTCTGTAACATTAATTTAATGTTTAAATAGTGTATTTCAGTATTTTGCAAATATAAAATCAACCGTTTTAGGTCTTTACCGTTATGGCGGATCTCACACTACAGCGGAAATCGCGGCGACACGCGACTCAGCAATTTTCAACTTTGTATGTAGAATCATCGATTTGTATAGAAATATCGCGGGGTGGCGCACACTGGCGCGTAAATCGCGGCGACTCGCAACTACTATGCGCAGCTACACGGAAAAAATCGCGGCGACGGGCGATTTCAGTGTGTTCTTCGCCTATGGTTTCCGAACGTGACTTAACATTCGCATTGTCTATGGATATAATGTTACTAATGTCACTGTCAGTTTTACAATTTTATTTAGGTTATGTAAGGTTATTTTAATTAGATTTCCTCACAAGTGTGATGAAAAACATCGTGTGTGTCACGGGCGGTAAAGGAATTACAAACTCGTGTTATTAAAGCCCTCGGCTTCGTCTCGGCCTTGTAGCAAACACTCGTTTGTAATTCCTTACTTACCGCCCTTGATACACAATGTACTATTTTTAGGTTGACATTGTTTAGGTTTAATTTATAGGTTGACATTGTAATTGTAATTTTGTGATGGACATATAATTTATTATGTAATGAATTATTACCTTTTTATTTTTTAATTTTTGACGATCTTATTGTGAATTCATTTTAGTTTCAGTCTATAAAACACTGTAATTTTCAATCATAAATAATATTACATTACACAACTAGGGTAGTAATACAAAGAAAGGCCGAGATCGCAGATGTTTGCGGCCCGAGCCACAGGCGATGGATGTAAATATGCGATCGAGGGCTTTATTACCTCCCGTGTTGTGTACATCATTTTATGTCTACACTTGGCCAGAAAGCGGCTATTTCCGTACGCGCAGCGTGCGGATACTAATCTATCTATATATCTATCATAGTTAAAAATAATAATAATTACGTAACAGCTGCGTAAATCCTTTTCATTTCATTAGTTTAAAGCCAATTTTAGTTAATAACATATGGAATTTCATTTAAATTTCTGCACCATAATCCTTAATTGGAAACACGAGCCTAATGGGGCTTGAGAGTAAAATTTAACGAAAAGGTATTCCGTAATAAAGTTGCCTTAATGCAACGAAAAAGTTAAAAATATTTCGTGTGAATAAATCAGATTCGGCATGTAAGTAATTTAATTAAAAATGCATCCAACAAGCAATGAATGGTTGTTTATTAACGGATATTATTGTGTTTTATTACCACAATATTCGTATTTTAATGGATTATTCCATTGGGTTAATTTGTTCGATAATTTTCACAAACGCATTTTTCATAGTAGCGAATTTTCACATCGCGCTATTTCTTGGCCACTTTTTAGGTATTTTAGTATGAGTATGCTCTAATTAAGTTATATGCGGCTAAGAACGCAAATTCCTGCCTTTCTTAAGACCGAGTTTATTAGAGCAAGCAATTGTAATGGTGCCGTTATACCTAAACACGTAATTGAGCGCTTTTAATTGATCATTGATTGTTGAGACACTTAGTTACAGTTTAATAGTAGTAATTTTTCTTCCTGCAATAAATACATCGTGCGCTTGAATGTGTGCGCGCCGTGAACGGACGCATATAGCAAAGAAATGAAAATGCGTAAAAATGCTCCAGTATGGATCGCCCTCACACAGACTTGCTATCGAGCGTCTATGTGAATTACGTGTCGCGCGCCTAAATGGTCGAAGTTGGACTACTTGTTCGTCTTTATACTTTGTCACAAATGTCATGCCCGTTAATGTTTTAATTGGAGTAATTTCTATGGCGCGATACTGGCCATCACTTGACATTTCAGCGCCATCTGTGAACCATTTCATTACACACTACCATAGACTAAGTATTAGCTCTACGTACAGAAGTTTATCTTTTTAATAAAGGACGATCGGCAGAAACGTCCCCACCCACCAACAGAGATGAGACATGTGTCAATTAATAGACCTTGGCAACACGATGGATTTTTATTATGGCGACGATCACGCCAAGAATGGGGTTTTCTTGGAAAATCGTATTTTGTTTTCTTGGTAGTTGTAGACGTCGGTAGTGCTCTACAAAATGAGGGAAGCACGGAGACCGCGAGGAATGCAGTGCGGTGTTCCACAGGGGACTGTTTTTGGACCCTTTCTATACAAAACGAAATACGATTTTCCAAGAAAACCCAATTCTCGGGGTGATCGTCGCCATACTAAAAAATCATTGCGTTGCCAAGATCTATTAACTGATACATGTCTCATTTCTGTTGGTCTTGGGGACACTGCCCCTACAAATTTGCCCATGGTCCTTTGACGTCCGGGTCCAACCACCGGGCGGAACGCACCGGATGCGATCGTCTCTCTCTAGCGTATAACGCATGCTCTTCCTGGTAGCTGGCTAAGCCCCTCCGGGGGGGGGGGGGGGGAATTCGGTACTAGTAGTCGCGCGGCGAAATCGCGGAGTGAACCACTCCAGTACGTCGCGCGACAAATGCTACAATACAATACAATACAAGTATACTTTATTGCACACCAGAAAAAACACATTACAAGAGGTACTTACATAATTAGAACAATTTAAAAAGGTAGACAACAGGCGGTCTTATCGCTTATGAGCGATCTCTTCCAGACAACCTTTGGGTAGCGGAATTGACACAAAAATAAACCAAAAAACAGTAGGTGGTGCGAAGGGTAACAAGAGCGAGGGCTAATTTGGTACCTAAAATAAATAACCGCAGGGGCATAAACATACATAAATAAATAGATATATAAACTCACATATACATACATACATACAAATAAATAAATAGGGGAAAATATTAACCGCAAAACAGTCAGCAGGCTTTACAAAGAAACAGTTTCCAAAAAGTACACAATTTAGGTAAATCTTTCCACTCAATATCGTGTGACAGTGACAGATGATGCTCTGTCGCGCGGGAAACGAAGTCGCGGCCAGTTATGCTAGACGTACTGACACGACATCAAAAAGCACACATTGTTCGCGTTTAGCTCAGAATGTGACACCTGTCTACCTTGCGCCCTCGGGAAATTCACTAGCCTCTCGCATCCACTCTTCACATCTTATATCAGTGTCTACAGTAAAAAACTGAACAAGTGCGGTTTAACTCGCTTGGACAGGGTTCCGTACGTATTGAAAAAAATCCTGTTCCTTCAATAGGTACCAGTGATGTAACGAATATTCGGACTCGCATTCGTATTCGCGAATATTCGCAAGATTTTCAATATTCGTAAGCGCAAAAATCGATGCGAATCCTAAAATTCATGGAAAAGAAAAAAATACGGCCAACTCCGAGTCGGATTTCAAAACTATCAATGAATAATTAAAAACTCTGTTAGATAAGTACCGAAATAAAATGAAAATAAGATATTTATTTTTAACCACCGGTTCCAATTTATCTACCACATGCATAATTAGGGAATGCAATTACCGGTAATTTACTGGACTTTAGTATGAAAAGACGGTAAATTTTACAGGTAATTGCATTCCCTATGCATAATCAATATCTTTAGCTAACGAATTATTCCAACTTAAACTTCATTACTTAGGTATTTTATTGCAAGACTGAATTACATTTAAGTTAATTGTAATTGAAAACTAATTATTGAATTTTCTTAGTTATTAATTTTGTTTAGTATTATAAAATTTTGTAACCAATATTCGTATTCGCATTTGCGAATAAAAGAAATAATACATATTTAGAATCAAGACTTGTAAAAGAGCCCTTGAGGGCCTACTTACAGAAATAAACTATTTTATTTTTATTTATTTTAATATCAACGTTGATTATTCGTATTCGCATTCGCATTTGCTAATGTTCAAAACCTATATTCGTTACATCCCTAATAGGTACCATACTATCGACTTACAAGTGAGGCTGCGTTTCCACCGGAGCTGTGCGAGGTAGCTAAGCGGTGTGCGAGGAAAAAATCCACCAATGCCGGGCCGCGCTGAGCGAGGCTAGGCACGTTGATTTGTGGATTCTTTCCTCGCACACCGCTCCGCTACCTCAAACAGGTCTGGTAGAAATGCAGCCTAGGGCACGCTGTAATGCTTTCCATTTTTCTTTTCGAGGTGGGTCGATTTCAGGCCTTTTTTCAGCGTTTTTTGTAACTTCATTAGTGTCACTGGAGTTTTACCGTGAAGGATCGAGTGACGACAACTTTTGATTAAATCATGTGTAGCCTCGATACCGTCTATCGTTTATAATAAAAGTTAACTGTGATCACCACCGCTTGCTGCTATATTTGCTGGAACACGAACGAAAAAAACCGCCGCGATCGAAACGCTGTGAAATCGACCAAAGAACGGAACCCTAAAAAGGAGGCCCTGACATCACGCGTTGAAAACGGTGTGACAAGGAGTGGCTAATGGACATTTTAGTGTCTTGGTATCCGTGCCGGACCAGTGGTTCAGGAATTTGTGTATTTACCGCCAGATTCCTGAACGCTGCCCACTCGAGTCGGTTTCGACGTTCGACCTCTTTCTTAAAGCTCGACTTACCCACACACAAACGTAAACAATATTAAAAAGGTGGTGTCACTTACGTAACGTTTCCGTGGAATGCTCCTAGAGAGAGAGACTGTCGGATTTGGTGCGTTCCGTCCGGTGGTCGGACGCGAACGACAGTTTTGTTAGAGAGTTGTCCCCAGTCATTCGCCTTGCCGGTTGTTTTTCCTTACTACTAAGACAATGGAATTCCAATTGTGATTTTAACCTTGGAAATTAAATGTTGAATTAACTTGTGATCTTACAAATAAACCCAATGTTCCAACTATCAGTGACTTTATCATTTAATCAAAACACCTTCTGATATACGTGGAGTCAAACGTTAAGGATAGAAACGTTAAAAAGGGAGACGTCTTTACGAAGTACTATTGCTTATTCTGTGACGTTGCAAAAACATGGCAGACTGTTGTTTTTGCAAAACTGTGATTCCCTTCTGTGTTACTCTAAGAACAGTAGACATAAAATAATATCAAATTCTATTCTTAGAATGTAATAAAATCATCTATACTTAAAGTGAAGGTTGATTTTAGATTTCAATTTACGCTTCAATCAATTAGTTACTTAATGTCGGTTAAATTTGATAGTTTTCGAGAATTCAACAGAAATACTGCTTTCAACATTCTGTTATTACTATTCGCTAAATTATATCAATTATCTAAAGGTTATGTTTTATTATAATTTAGGTAATAATTTCATATCGGTTAATTGCGGTTTTACATGGAATTTTCACTGTTCATTCCAATAAACAAAATAAAGAAATGTTTTAATGTAAATATTTTGGGGTATACCAAAAAGTTCACTACTGAATAACACTAAATAATACTTTGCAACCTTCCGTTTATCAAGTAGGTGGCAGATGAGGAAGTAGATAAGATGATTGGACCGGTTAAGCGGAAAAACAAATCTGTAAGAGAAAACTCTTAAAATTTCACAAGATAACGCGACCTGAGAGTGACATTTCGATAAAACTTCTTCGTTTGGGATTCGAATCTCATTACACGATCTTGTTTGATTAATAATTATACGAATTATGGACATTTTATGCCAAACTTTAGATTATGTTAAATATACGCAGAGGGCTTTGGACACTTCTTTATTTCACTATTACACTTCTTATCTTCACAATACGTTTTATAAACAACTCTCTATACAAATGACATTGTGTCTTTCTTTCGTGGTGGCTGAGACTGGAATGGATTGACATGTCATTCAAAGAACGACATCACCATTCTTACATTCAAATATGAATATGAATCATTCGATTCCAACCGGCCAGGCAGTATTGATTGTCATTAAACCTCAATCAATAACACACCCCCTCAATCAACACTGCCTGGTAGTCCAACTCCTCACTTCAACATTAATCCACTTGAATTTCTACCAACTATCAACATCCAAAACAATACCTAAACAAAATTTCGAAACATCCTTATTACAAAATTTTAATCACCCTGTAATTATATCTAATCTTGCCAAAATATCCAAACACCATTACACCTTTACCCAACATACACCCTGTATACTTCACCTCTTGACTCACAGAACACCCTATGTTCTAAACCCCTTTAAAAACTACTATACTCCTTCTCAACACATCAACAAATACTCTCAGTAACTATAATAAATCACAATATATATCTAAGTTTCTTCTAATACTCCCACTCGACTCCTCAATTAACTATTAACTAATCCTACTTCATCTCATCTCATATTTATTAACTCCTACTCGACACAGCAATACATTATATCTCATCTCTCATTACAACACATATTTATGTTTCTATCTCCTTCTCGACACATCACCACATTACATCTAATTCTTCACTTCAACATATTTATTTTTCTCCTGCTCGAAACATCAACACATCTTCATTTATTCTGACATCTTTTGCTTTAACTATTTGTTTCTTTTCGTCAACCCATATTTTGTAACCGTTTCTTACGTAGCCAACCAGAATTCCTTTGTTGCATCTTTCGTCTAGTTTTCGTATACCGAAATTAATTTTGTAGTAGGCGCTTGACCCGAACTTTCTTATATGTGACACATCAGGTTTGACGTCGAACCACATTTCAGCCGGAGTTTTATCTCTTCCTTCTGTGGGGCTTCTGTTTATTAGAAAGCTTGCTGTTAGAAGTGCTTCTCCCCATAGATAATTCGGAACACGGCCATCGAATATCAATGCCCTAGTCCTCTCCATCAGCGTTCTGTTTAGTCGCTCCGCCTTACCGTTTAATTGCGGTGTGTAAGGTATTGTGAAGTCCAACGTTATACCTTTCGAGTTACACCATGATGTTAGGTTATTGTTCGAGTATTCACGTCCATTATCGCATCTAATCTTCTTAACTTTGCTATTAAAATGATTTTCTGCCAAGAACACAAACTGTTTTATTTTATCAAAGGTTTCACTTTTGAAGGTGATTAAATAAACTACACAGAAATGCGTAAAATCATCCAAAAAGGTTATAAAATATTTTTTGTTGTCCCAAGTGGGAGTTTCTACGGAACATAAATCGGTGTGAATAATTTCTAAAGGGAATTTCGCTTTAATTCTATTATTTTTGAATGGTTGCCGAGTCATTTTAGCTTTAGTGCAGATTTCACAGAATTTGCCTAACTGATCCCCCCCAATTTCGATACCGTTGACCAGTTTAGCTAGACGCGGTACATCAGATACGTGACCTAGCCGGCGGTGCCAGGTATCGACATTTGCGGTAAGCCATGATTCGCGAACAGTATCGACCGATAGCTGAGTTTCATATAAACCGTTTCTCGTTTTGTAACCCGTTATAAGTATTTGATTATTTTTCTTTATAAATACCTTGTCTCCAACGAAGAGTACATTTCCACCATGATCTGTTATGGAACTCACTGAGATCAAATTTCTGGAAACGTCCGGAACATATAGAACATCTTCAAGTCGAAAGCTGCTTGTGTTTACAGTACCTGTAGCTTGGGCGGTGATGTTTCCTGCATTAGCACATTTTATTTCAACATTTATTTTCTCTGTAAAATTTATAATGGTTTTATCATAAAACATATTTGATGAAGCTCCTGAGTCGATAACGGCTTTAATTGTTGTTGTAAAGTGTGAATGTTCACTTACCAGAGTGGATAAGCGACAATATTTTTCAATATGCCCTTTCTTGTTGCATCTCCTGCATATCTTCGTTGAAAAACATTGTGTGGAGTTGTGGCCAGATTTATTGCATAGGGAGCATTTATTGCTCTCGCAGAACCTGGATATGTGTCCTGGTTTGCCACAGCTGTAGCATTTCCTTTCGTTGCTTTTCAGAACCTCATCATTTTGTGGAGTTATATCTAATGGCTTGATTTGATTTAGTTTTATTTCGTTCTGTAGTCTATTTACTAGTGTACGTACGGTTTGATCTGATTTCGGTGTAATCTCCCATACTGTTCTAAAATAATTTAAACTTGCTGGTAGTATGGTAAGAATTTTCTGTATAAGCATGTCGTCATCAATTTTGTGTTTTGTGGAATTCAAATCAAAGCATATGTTCTGGAGCTTGCTAATATCTTGTAGAATGTCGCCGGAAAAATTGTAGTTATAAAATTCAATTACTTTCAAATGATTATCTTTCTCTAGGTTGAAGTTGAAAATCATATCCAATTTTTCAAAAATTTCCGATGTGGTTGAACAATTTATGACGTAATGTATTAAGTTTTCATGTACTGAATTTAGAATCGTATATTTAGCTTTAGCTTCGTTACCTGTATCTTCATTCAGGAATCCTTTTGCGTCAAGGAATAATTTCGTCATTTTTCGCCATGTCGAATAGTTGCTTTCTTGGTTTAATTTTGTTGGGAATTTGGAATATTTTTATTTGGCAAGTAATTCTCAAGGAACGTTGTCGTTTTCCGACACTGTTAGTCTACAAAAATATGGATGTCCTTAATGTCCGTGGAAGCTTTATACTACAACTAGTTTTACAATTTCACTCAAAGATATTAAATTCTCCCAATTATGTAGAATTATCCCAAAAACGCAACTTCAGAGTCCAAGTTCCCCCAACAAAATCAGCGTTTGCCCAAAGATTCTGCTCATTTCTTCATCGCTCAGGCGCTCATATCTACTCTAGACTAGCGTCTTTTGAGCGCCGTCGTCGTTTCAGCGCGCGCGATCGCGTCTTTCGAGCGGTGTTGTGCCGACGCTTCGTCGACGATCATAGAAAGACGCTGCGCTGGCGTCACGTCGACGACTCTCGAAAGAAAATAGTGTGGGATGGTCGTAGAGAATTAAAGATGTCAGTACCTATTAATAATTCCCATTTTTTTCCCAGGTGACCCGAGACCTCGTCTGATCTGGTACCTCGAGAACACGGTGATCGACGACTCGTACGAACAGCGAGCGGACGGCGTGACGGCGAACACGCTGACGTTCCCCAACGTGGGCCGCCAGCACCTCAACGCGCGCCTGGTCTGCCAGGCCGCCAACACCAACCTGGCGCCGCCCATGACTAAAGTGCTCATACTGGACATCAACTGTGAGTCACTACCAGATACCCCTTGATTACTCGTTAGTCAATATTCAGTGGCTGTTAGACTTAGGCCCCAAAATCTTCCATAGATCCATTCCTACAACTGTGAGTCGCTACTAGACACCTCTGTATGCTATTGTTGGTTTGGCGAGAGCAGTGCCTTCAACCCATTAGGTACGCAAAATAGACGCAAAATTTAGGACGTCGCGTTGCAGTAAACTAGGCCGCGTGAACCAATAACCTATACTACTTTGTGGGTAGTCTGCACAACGCAACGCATGGAATGACGGGCTGCTTGTACCAACTAAGCGCTGCCGCAGATCATACTGCTCCTACTGAACATCAATTATCAGTCGCTACGAGATTCCTCTTGATTACTCTTTAGTCTATATTCAGTGACTGCTAGACTTAGGCCCCAAATCTTCCATAAATAAAATTCGGTTGAGGGGTTGAAGCCAGCAAGATGTTTGATGCTGTTCATCCGTCTTTCAGATTGACAGCCTCGTCTGCGTGTAGTTTTTCTTGGTCTTCACTCCAGCGTTCACCTGACTCTCTCTTTATTCGTACGAGTGATGGATTATTCTTTTAAAACGCAATTCCTCTGGCCACTAATACTCGGAACGGTCATTGAGCAGAGTCACTACCAGATACGACTTGCGTATCATTTTTGACCCCCCTCCCCCTTATCTCCGAAACTATTGGACCTAAAATTTTGAAAAAATATGAAAAATAGTCCTACGCCTGTATATCACAGGTAAACTTATAAGAAGTATGTGCAATAAAGTATAATTGTGTTGTATTGTATCGTGGAGAGCCACGCGAGTCTAACTCGCACTTGTCCAGTTTTATCCTCTTTCAGAATGTAATGTCATCGTTTAATTGAAGCACAATTTCCATTAGAACACCGAGACAATATCAACATGTGCGACGCACAAAAACGTCCATAAAACAAAACAGACAAGGAAAAACCCCGTGGCCCCGAGACGTTACTACGCGGTATGTGCCATAATTTAATTCCCGAGGAAGCGTAACAGCTCTCTTAATGAATTGCGGCGAGGCACACACTTGGCTTCTACATCTAGTCAACTACATTACTCAAGGCAGTAATTCGGTTACTTTACCAGTGATCTTAGACATGTTGAGCGAGGGTTTTCAAGCAGTGGGCAGGCCATATAGCCGGGAGAACGGATAAACGTTGGGGCAGTAAAGTCCTGTGGCCAAATATACGCAGCGTAGGACTGCCCCAGACTGAGTGGACAGACGATCTTGTGAGAGTAGCGGTGAGTCGGTGGATGCAAACTGCAGAGGACCGCACTCTGTGCAGTTCTATAGGGAAGGCAGAGAAGCAGTGGACGTCCCTTTGACGTATACAAAGGACAGGGCTAAGCGAGCGCGCAGACGGTTCCAACGCTTTGGCGGTAAAAATACCGCCAAATCAATACCAGCCGGCAGTGCGAGACCCGGCGCGTGCACTGCGCAGCTGGTCTTTATAGGTGCATATTAGGGGAAAATAGTTCCGAACTGTTCGGTTGGGCCTATCCTTACTTCTGAAATCATTGGGACTTCCGTGGTTATTTAGAGTCCGACTGAACTCCGAGTGAGCTTGAACCGGTTGATTTGATTTGAAATCACACATGTTAATTTACATGATTTCATGTTATGATTGTCAAAACATTAATAATAAGAATTTAACAAAGTTCCATAAAAATAAATATAAAACAAATCATCAAATTAATTATGTAATTTTCACCGATATCGGTTCGTCATCTACATCTTAACGTTACTATACACCTATCTGTATGTTTAATTTCGGATTAGTCTTAGTTTTGCCTGCCATTCAGCCGAAACTTTGGCCCAAACCGAAACTGAACTTGAGGGGTTTCGCGCTGCGATCGGACAGTCTTTATTTCAAAAAGCACTGATAATTTATTACAAAAAGAAGTGAATAACAGTGAATAAATGATTAGTATGTTACTTACTTAAAAATGAAGACTGATAGATATTGATGAACGTTTTTTTTGTTCTTCACACGACAACATGACCTTATATGGAAGTTTCGGTTTCGGCCGAGAAAACTAATTTCGGTCGGACACTATGGTTAATAGATAGATAGACTGTTCAGTCAGAGCCAACTATACAGGGTGGGAGGGACTATACCGACAAACTTTAACTATAGATTCTAACAACTATTAGGAGTAAAAAAAGTTATGTCATGTATAGTCGAAAAACGCTTACTTTCAGAGATATTCATTATGTTTTAAATGAAAACTCCCAAGTGTGTAACAAGCCCTAATAAATGTGACTAAGATAGTTTTACTATTTTTTTAAATCCTTTAACTAAACAGCAATTTACCTTCGCAGTATTTGATGGTAAGCGACTACGAGTACGAGGCCAAAAAATTGACCTTTCGTTTCCATTTTAGCTTTTTTTTTATTTTTGATAATTTTTCCTCCGGTAAGGACATGTTTATAACGAGGGGCTGAATTTACTGATTTATTTTGTTCCATAAGACTAATAATGTAAAATGACAATATTCGACCCATGTTGGTATAACATTATTTACTCGTCATACCACCAGGAATTCATGGCTAAAGTATGTCGGTATAGTCCCTCCCACCCTGTATACTAGATTTAAATGCTCAACTGCACGTTGTCGCCGTCCATCCGTACGCGTGTCGCGTGTCGTGTCGGCCCTGGCACGATGTGAGCCATAATTTAATTTCGCCAACGCCTGGTGTCGGGGCCTTCTTAATTAACTGCCTCGGTAACGAGCAGACACAAACAATTCGGTGCATCTACGACACGGCGCGCGGTCAACGTTTTGTAAACAGTAGTTTAACTTTCTACAAATACAATACAAAATTACTAATAAAGATCATGATTATGATTTGATAGGGTTTTTTAATTACTAATCAGACAAATTTAGTTCATTCAAAGTGACATGACAATTTTCCTAGCAAAAAATGTACTGATCCAATGCAAGTAACTAAGATGTTCCTATGTTACTATCTAAGTTTTAATATTTTTATTTCATTGAAGATCTCTTGTTATTTTAAAGAGATTTTTCAATGTTCAAAAATATTTGATATATTTTTTTAAATATTACAAATGAGTACTACGTTTATTTTGGTTACCGAAGCTTTTGTTTCACATCTCTTCAGTAAAATAATAAAATGTTTTAAGAATTTTAATTACGGCAACGGAATGTTTTTGTACATATTCGTGACTGGAACATTTCAGATGTTCCAAGGTCTCTTGAGTCTTGAGCACAAGGATCGACTGAAGACGATGGCGAGGACATAGTATAAAAGTCAAGGACGGATACGAAAAGCCGACTTTACAACATGTGGGATAATGGCCTGAAAGAGAGAGAGAATGCGAAGAGTCAAACTCTCTAGTTCGTCTCTCTGCATTTTATTATAATTAACATGTTTTTTTTAAAAAAAACAAGTGTAGAGCTTTGCTCCACCCAAATACCTTCATTATTTTACCATCACATTTTTCTTTTTATGCCAGATGAGTTTGATTTTCACCTTGGTTGGAAAGTGAAGACAAGGTCTTCATGGAGCACACTAACCCAGAAGATGCCTATTCACTTTTACCGTAAAAACATCCAGGTCATAAGTCACCGGAAATACAGACATAAAAATATTAGCAGGATATGATAACGCTAAAATGCGAAGTCTCAAAACTGTTTATAATATATTAACTGCAGCTTTGATGTGCAAGAAGGGCCATACAGGAGACAATTCAGCTTTATAACGGTGCCATCGCGTACAAAACGCTCTCAACGTTTTAATATTCTCGTCGGGATTTATTGAAGTACCTATATTATACATTGCAAAAAGTAAAGCATGTTTTATTGAAAGGTGTGGCGTTACTCCAGTTGTGAAATTACTATGTAAAATAGAGTCGGACTACGCTAACTTTGCAGAGGTCGAATAAAGGTTTTATTAAAGAATATATATAAATCGCAACATGGGGAAACTACAGCAAGAGGAATTTTTAATCTTGGTACTTGGCAATAATTATTCCCTCAATTACGAAATGTGTCTACATAGCTACTGAAATAATAGTACATTGCACAACTAGGGTGGTAATACAAAGAAGGGCCGAGATCGCAGAAGTTTGTGGCCCGAGCTGCAAGCGAGGGACGTAAATATGCGATCGAGGGCTTTCTTTATTACCTCCCGTGTTGTGTACATCATTTTATGTCTACACTTGGCCAGAAAGCGGCTTTTTCCGTACGCGCAGCGTGCGGAAAAAGTCACTTTATGGCCAGGTGTGGCATAAATAATATATCTAAGTCAGTATTGCACACATCGATCTAGTTCCAACCAAACTAAGCGATTTGTTTCAGTTTTTTAGATAATTTCTATGTATTTAAGTATATTATAATAGGAAATACGTAAGTATATTATTGGCAAATCAGTATTAAACAAATTGATTTTGTTAAAATTAACAACTTTTAATATGACTTAGATTTAAGTATTATATTTAAATATTTACATGTATACAAGCATTGCTTAGTTTGGTTAGAAATAGATCGATTTGTGCAAGACTGATCTGAATATTTATTTCAGTGGATATGTAGACACATTATACTTATGTATACTTAAACCGAAAGATATTTGCTAGTATCAAGACTAATTAATCCTCTTTCTTGTGATGTTGCCATATGATTTTTTTAAATAAAAACCTTTCGACCTCTGCAAACTTAGCGTAGTCCGACTATACTATCTCGAATTTTTGCAAGCTTTTTAATAACTTGTGTTTGTGTATAATGATTGGGGAGGCCTATGTTTAGCATTGAACGAATTTTGGCTGCAGAATTTTCATGACAAAAACCTTCGCACTTAGCCGGTTTGCTTTATAGAAAGTAAATTAAAAAAAATGAATTTATTTCATATGAAACGTGTATAAACCAAAACCCATTTACTATTATTCCACCCTAAGCATACCAGTCGGTTGCAGTGCGCCCTCTGACGGTGACCATCCTGAACAAGAGCGGGCAGCTGCGGGCCGACCGCGGTTATGACGTGGAGTGCAGAGCCACTGGGTCCCGGCCAGAGGCGCTGGTCACGTGGTGGAAGGCCGGCCGACAGATCAAGCGAGGGGTTAAAAATGTGAGTAACTATGTATTACATTCTTATTGGAGCGATGGGTTTAAGCATCAAGCGCTAACACTATGATTTGCGATCAATCAGTGTTTTTAATAGCTAGGCTAGCTCCTTCTATTGTACTTGGGCAGCAGTAGGGTGGTGTCCAAAGAACTCGATTCCTACCGACTTGCTTAATATCAGGCATTTGAGCACCTTATTCTACAGCTCTTAAGGAAAATGTACACTAAATCTGTATCGGCTTGCCGAAGGACATCTTTTACATCACGCCACTGTTGGGCGGTATCAGGTTTTCATTGGACTGTCTCATAGCGAGGTTGTCCCGTAGACCCGTAACCTTCTGTCCTTTCAGAAACTAATAACAGATTTAGCATACCACCAACTTATCTTAACATGGGTTGGTAAGATTGAAGCGTAATTAGCCTACAAAACTCTACGGCTAGGCTTGATAAGGGATTTGTTGGTAAGTATCCTGAACAAGAGCGGTCAGCTTCGAGCCGACAGACAACGACATACACAAGAAAGATGCGAATACTCTCAAACTACAAAATCTGTATGAGCCTGATTTATAAGTGTATGGTGAAAACTCCAGCGTTTTGCTGGGTAGTTCTCGAATAAGCTCTGCATAATGGATACCTTGCACATGCTGCATGATTTATTGCTAGAAAACTTTGCGTTATCATTAGTCTGCACTTTAGGGTAATTCAGAATTTCATTATCAATCTCATCTAAAATATAATTTCACCTGTGAACGAGTACACACACACACGTACACATCGACTCACCGTGTGTAAGTAGGTATGAATGTACCGTCATATCGTATTAGGGTGATTCTATGAGCGTTTTGACCGCGCGGTTCCAACGTCATTGTTGTTTCGCGATTATTACCACAATGGAAATGTCCATGGATGTAAATGGATGGAATGGTTCATTTATTTTTGTTGACTTAGCATCAACTCCGCTGCCCAAAGGTTGTCTGGAAGAGATCGCTCTTTAGCGATAAGACCGCCTATTGTTTACCAATGTTTTGATAATAAGTTTGAATTGTAATTTTTATTTTGGTGCGCAATAATGTATGATAGATTGATTAAATGGAAGAGTCAAACTAGACTGAGCCTCGGGAATGCCTTTCGGTTTCATAAAAAGTTTACTATCATTACCTATTTTGACAATATTTATTGAGGTTATAACGACAAAAAAACGCTGTTAAAACGCTGCATATACACCCATTCTCTGAGGCAAAGCTATATACATTTGATTATGAAATGTAAATGGCCCTGAGTTCTACAGACAGAGAAGATGCAAATGCCATTTGAGTTAACAGGGAAGACGTCAATAATGCGACCATGGTTGCCAGCGGCAGAAACGATTGTAAAATTACCCAAAAATATCTTCTCCCTGTAACCAGGGGTCAAAATATGTCGGTAAGCTCTCCGCTTCGACTTTGACGGACCACTGAAGCTCGACGGCTCCTAAGTGTTGTTACTAGTCCACGGGCCACATTATGTTAGATACGAGATTGACGGTGAATTTGTGAATACCTTACTGTACAGTCAGAGTACTTTTAACCAAGCTTTTAACTTGTTGCTAACTCCTGTGATAGTTTCTATTTATATCTATCTCAGGCTAGTTTCATACCAACACCGCACAAGTTATTTAATGCCTAATTATTTGCAGTTAGAGATGTTCGAAATTTGAGTGTCATAATAAATTAAAATTGGGTTGCAGTGGCCGTTGAGAGTTGAGCTTGTGACAGCTCTTCTTTGCTGTCACTATGGGCTGGAGCCCAAACCTAATAGATTTATTTTGTTTTAATTACATTATTTTTTATTATAATGTTTTGTTACTAACATAGTTTTTCTAAGTCTTCCTGTAACTAACGGTATGTATGGATCGTACGGTCTGAAATAAAGGTTTTTTTTTTAATACCATCGAATTTGATAATACATATTACGAGTACTAAGCAGGCATCGGAAATTCGGATGCTTTTATACCTAAAGTTGGCAAAATTCTAAAAAAAGTTAAACATACAGGGTGTCCCTAAAACCAACTTTTATACGATCAGGGCTGATAGACCAGCTCATAAGAACCTAGATTAAGCAAATTTGACCTCAGTAAAAATCTCTTAGTTTTCGAGATATTGACGTTTTTGTAAAACTCGTGCTAAGTGATACCCTGACTCGGTGTTTTGAGTGTCATTGCTAAAATATCAAGTATTTTACAAATCTGTATTTTGCTATGTGTGGCTAAATAACTATGCTATTGAACGTATTTTCTATTTTTGCTAATTTATTCATGCTGTGGACACAGTACAATAACAAAAAAAAATTATTCGATTTTTTTCAAATTTCACCTCTGACTTCGAACTAGCGTGGTGAAAAAAAAATGTACCAACATAACCAGGCACTCAACGTAAAAAAATTGCGCATTTATTGTAGTTTCTAAAATGGTATAAAATTTACTAAACACTGTTATAATTTTTGAAATAATGATATTTTGTTACAAAATTAACTGTCTGCCGCCTTCATCTCATACGATCCGGTTGAACTAAGTTTGCACCTGGCGTGCTTGACATCACATACAAATTAGGTGCAAACTTCACGTAATCGTCAATATCTCGAAAACTAAGAAATTTTTATAAGGTCAATTTTACTCAGTCTCCTTTTTTATGAGCTGGTTTATCAGCCCTGTTCACCATTTTGTAAAAGTCGCGAATTTTGATAGCCTGGATCAGTCTTTCGAAAGTCATGACTTCAAATTTCAGTATTTTCTTAATCTGCTTTTTGTTTTAAACATTACTTAATAATTATGCTATCATACCTAATCAAAATAAATTAGATTTTACGTGATTCAAAATATGACCTCGGATTTGAATCGCGTAATACTTAAAACAAATTTACCATGCTAAAATAAAAAAAAATAATGTAGTTTAAAATAGTAAGATTTTACACACTAGACACCGTAGTTTTTAAGATAATAGCATTTTAATTCAAAAGAAGGTTATACTACAATATTCCATTGGTTAAATTTCGTACCAGAATTTGAATTTCGAACAGAAAAGGTATGATAGCATAATTATTAAGTAATGTTTAACAAAAAGCAGATTAAGAAAATACTGAAATTTGAAGTCATGACATTCGAAAGACTGATCCAGGCTATCAAAATTCGCGACTTTTACAAAATGGCGAACAGGGCTGATAAACCAGCTCATAAAAAACGAGACTGAGTAAAATCGACCTCATAAAAATTTCTTAGTTTTCGAGATATTGACGATTACGTGAAGTTTGCACCTAATTTGTATGTGATGTCAAGCACGCCAGGTGCAAACTTAGTTCAACCGGATCGTATGAGATGAAGGCGGCAGACAGTTAATTTTGTAACAAAATATCATTATTTCAAAAATTATTACAGTGTTTAGTAAATTTTATACCATTTTAGAAACTACAATAAATGCGCAATTTTTTTACGTTGAGTGCTTGGTTATGTTGGTACATTTTTTTTTCACCACGCTAGTTCGAAGTCAGAGGTGAAATTTGAAAAAAATCGAATAATTTTTTTTTGTTATTGTACTGTGTCCACAGCATGAATAAATTAGCAAAAATAGAAAATACGTTCAATAGCATAGTTATTTGGCCACACATAGCAAAAAACAGATTTGTAAAATATTTGATATTTTAGCAATGACACTCAAAACACCGAGTCAGGGTATCACTTAGCACGAGTTTTACAAAAACGTCAATATCTCGAAAACTAAGATATTTTTACTGAAGTCAAATTTGCTTAATCTAGGTTCTTATGAGCTGGTCTATCAGCCCTGATCGTATAAAAGTTGGTTTTAGGGACACCCTGTATGTGGAGTCAGCTTTTTAAAAGTTAAGTTAAGTCATAGCAATGTAGTATCTCGCGAATATGTCTAACTTTTGGCTATTTTAACCGACTTCAAAAAACGAGTAGATACATGAAAAATAACTGCAAAGAGTTAATTTAAATACTTAAATAGGTAGTATGTGTTCATGTTAGCATAATAAGTTAATTTAGAAATCCAGGGTTTAATAATAAAATTAAATTGTGTCCGCCTCCATACAACTCAACATTGACGCTGACGGCAAAGTTTAGGTATACAAGGTATTACACGACCAACTGAAAACCTGAAACTGTTTATTCAGAATCAAGAGTAGATTTCAGATTTCAGATTTCATTTATTTCACCATAAAGTAACATGATCATTACATGGTATGTCAAGAGTACAATGTGGTTAAGTTAGGAATTGTCATTAAAATTATTAGGTAATTACATTACAATACAAATTGGTACATTTTATTCAAAGTCTTTAAATTCAATATTAGTATTTAAATATTCGGACACGGAGTAAAAGGCGTGTTTCCTGAAATACTTCGATATTTTTTCCTTAATCGATTACATTATATTTTAATACATGTTTTGTTTTTATTTCCTCTTTTTATCTTGCCCAGTCTTAAAGTTACTAGTGCAACATTTGCGACTGTGTTAAGCGTGTCACACACTAAGCAGATACGATAAGATATCTGTATCTGAACGCATAGGTATCTGTCAATATCGCTCCCTATACAATTCAATGAGCTAACACACACAGCGCAGATAACTTATATTTTATCGTGAAGTATCTGTGGGCACCGACATATATCGAAAGATGGCAAAGATATTGTCTGCGTATATAAATGGATCTGTGTATAATATCTGCCGATATAAATATGGTATAGCATTTTATCTGCAGATAGATTCAGGTTGAAGTGAGACGGAGCCAGTTCAGTTTGAAGGATTTATACTAAATTTATCGTCTCGTATATTATCGTATCTGCGTAGTGTGTGATAGTTTCAGATCATTAAGTTATTATACGCAGATAAAATATTATCGTATCTGCGTAGTGTGTGACACGCTTTACTATTCACAGGTGGAGTTGTCACGTGTTTGTGTCTTGGTAGGATTACCGACGTCCCTCAAATGTAATCAACAAATGTAGAGTTACGAATCGACTACAATAAAAAAAAAAGAAACTCACTAATATCTTTGGCAATAATACTCGGACTTAAAAACAAATACTGTAGACTAATTCAGAATAATATAAATCAGTTGGGGTGTCTGAGGTTTTCAATAGGTGGTGTAAAACGTTGTATAAGCATCCGAATTTCCGATGCCTGGTGCTAAGTTTAGAATGAAATATCACTTACCGGACCGCCAGGGTTGTTTACTGCCGTCCGATTGATATAAACGTTCCGTGTGTTTGAAAACACGTCAATTCGTTGAATTATTTCGGTACCTACATTGTTATTTTATCCCAATACAAATCCAAGCTTACTTTACAAACCTCCTATCACATATGTCTTTTTCTTTAAACTTCAATCTTATTCGTAAACGATAAAGTCTATTTTTGATTGTGTGCATGAAAGATGAAAGGTTATGTAGGTGCGGCTCGTATTTATATGATTCACGTACAACAAACAAACCATTTATCAATATAAATTATTTATGTCCGAATTGAATATTTAAATGCTTTCAACGGTCATATTGCTGGAGCGCGTTTTTACTTTTAGCTTTTTATTCGGTTAACTAGTGAACTCGCTCGTGACTTCGTTTGCTGAAATACAGGGTGTTAGGTAATAATTACCTAAATTAATTATTAATGGATAACCTGTGAACTGGTTATAGAGGGCACTTAGATGTATCAAATAAAGCTAATATAGGTTTTGTAAAAGTGTCACCATTTTTGAGATATTTTGACTTGATGAATCTGACTTGATGGCGTCGGTCGGCCGTACTTTACTACGACCACGTAGAGTGCGGTCTGTCACACTTATTATTCTGATTTTGTTTCTTGTTATGGATTAAATTACATCATGCTTACTGTTTTAAAATGTGCATTAAGTGGAATTTTTAAGCTTATGGGCACGCCAGTGTTTATGTATATTTTACACCAGACGCGGTCAAAGTTCGACCAAAGTTAAAAAAAAAACTCCAGTCCATTCCGAACTTTGAATAAAATTATTTAAATGCTATTATACAGCTAATAGCACATTTATTATTTATTAAAGATTATTTTGACATAAAATAATAAATGAAACAACAAAAAAAACCGCGCGGTACAGGAAAACAACTAGGCAAAGGTGTCAATTTTGAGAAAAATTACATAAGTCAAATTATCTCAAAATTGGTGACACTTTTACAAAACCTATATTAGCTATATTTGATTGATCTAAGTGCCCTCTATCACCAGTTCATAGGTTATCTATTATTTACCTAACAGCCTGTATGTATATTAAATATCTCGAGGATTGACTATACGACATCTGGTGGAAATATTTTGCATTTAATTCGCTAATAAATTTTATCTCCGGGAAATAACATTGAAACTTCAAAAAGTCAAAACACACACTATGAACAGACAGTCTCGTCCCGCGCGCCCTCGTGGATGTACGTGTTGCAGTGAGACGTTTTAGTGTCGAAAGCGCTAAAATGGCATCTAATTGTGTAAAATGTGCGAACTGTAATATCGTGATAAACGAAGTGCTAGCGTTTGTTAATAATAAAATTGATGTGATGAAGGAGGACGGCATTAGTCAAATATGTATTAGTGCGTTTTCGGAACTCGAAATTAAAACTGCAAAGGATTTACTGTTTGATTCTCTGCCTACTTCACGACGAAAAAAGATACGAAAAAGGAATGGGAAATCACTAAGGGATATTGACGATATTATTACTGTGATGAAAGAAGAAAATTCGGAAACGTTTCCAATATTCGTAGCGAGAGATTTGCATAGGTTACCCCCTGTGTATTTTGACCATGTTGACACTACAAGACTGTTAAAAGATATCCTAAAGCTGCAACAAGATTTCCACATGATTACAGAGCAGTACGCTACCAAGGACGAACTATGTGTGCTATCGGCGGATTTAAATGCGTTGAAAATGTCGTCAGTCGTTAACATTTCCGAACCAACAAAAGTCAATAATAAGCGCGGCGCTTTTTTGGGCAGTTATGAATACAACAGCGGTCCCATGGGTTTAATTCACAATACTTCTGAGGCTAGTTGCTATGCGGACCTGCACAAATCATTTCATGATGCGGAGCTTACTTTTAGAGAGGTTGAACATCTACAAACCACAACGAAGAACTCAAGTATCATACAAGGACAACTAGGAGCAACAAGCTCAAACAAATCACAATCAGCTGTGAATATAAGTAACGCGTCGGTAGACTGCGATAAACTGCAAAGTAATACTGTGATGACTCACTCGTCACCGGTAGCGCGGCAGCAGGCCGCGGCCGCTCCCCCGCCGCCGGCCGCCTCCCCGCCGACGGCCGCTGCGCCAGCGCAGGCGATAGATAACAAGCCCGGTACGAGTATGCAAGAAAATAATGGTAAACAAAAGACATTCGCTCAAATCGCAGGCGTAGGAGAATGGAAGAAACCGTCCCAGAACGAGCAGGATATAAAAATTAGAGCGAGAAACCGTTTCGTGGGCAATAGAGGTAATGCTCCTAGCGTCCACGAACGTTTTAAAGCGGCGAATAACACGGTACCGATCTATGTTTATGAGGTGGCCGAGTCAGCGTCAGTCTATGACATTATAGACTATGTAAAAACTAAGTCGGGGCTGAATATTAACGCCGAACAGATGCATATGAAGCGGCCTAAAAATTATAGTGCTTTTAAAGTGTTTGTACCTAAACATCAGGTAAATATGTTCATGAAAGATGATTTTTGGCCAGTTGGAGTAGCATACAGGCGGTTTATTGACTTTAGTGGCAATGGCAAACCAGGCTCAGATACTGTGAAAAAGAAATAGTCGAGAAAAATACCTACCTACATGACTTCTACGACTAAGTTTATATCTTTTAATTGCAAAAATGTTGTAAGGTCAATTGAGTGTGTAAGGAAATTGTGTCGGGAGGCTGAAATCATAGCCTTACAGGAAATTTGGCTATTTGAGCATGATTTACCATTTTTGGGTACAGTTGATGATCGATTTGCCTTCACGGGAACCTCCGCCATGGACACCTCGGCCGGGGTAGTACGAGGACGCCCATACGGCGGCGTCGCGCTGTTGTGGAGGAAGGATATATTTACCACCGTATCAGTGATCCCGTGTAAAAGTGTACGCCTCACCGCGATAAAGATAGACCTCGCAAACCGCGCAATGTTAATATTTTCTATTTATATGCCAACTGACACTAGTGAAAATTTAGTCGAGTTTACGGACTGTTTGGCGGAAATAGGTGCGGTCATTGAGAGCCAGGATATTGCTACTGTTTTCTTGTTAGGTGATTTTAACGCACATCCAGGTAAACCTTTTGCAACTGAACTTATGCAGTTTTGTGCCGAGCAATCGTGGTCGTGTGCTGATTTAGATTTACTTCCTACTGACTCATATACGTTTGTAAGTGACGCGCACGGTTGCAGGAGGTGGCTCGATCACTGTGTGGTTACGAGTGCTGCGCGGCAAGCTGTAGTCAGTACGTCAGTGCTGTATGACACATACTGGTCCGATCACCTCCCTCTGCTTGTGGAATGCAATATACAATTGGTTAATCCTAAAATTATAACACCTGTTCTTAATGACAATCGTGCAATCACTTGGGGTGATCGTGATATCGCGCAAATAGAGGAATATATTAGTCTGTGTAACTCGAACCTAAGAAATATTGATTTTTCGGCTGAATTTTGCACTTGTAGCGAAGGATTGTGTAAAGATAAACATCATCTAGAGCTGATTAATAAAATGTACACTGACCTCATATTTACATTATCTGATGCGGCAAAAAGCTCGTGTAAAATTAAGAATACCAGGAGGAAGGCACAGGTAACAGGCTGGAACCGTTATGTACGTGAGGCTCACAGTGAGGCTAGACTGTTTTTTGAAAATTGGGTTCTGCACGGAAAGCCATCATCTGGGAGTATTTATGAGGACATGAAAGAGTCGCGAAAGGTGTTCAAGGCCAAATTGAGGTGGTGTCAAAACAATGAACAGCAAATAAAATGTGACATTATAGCTGAACACCACTCCAATAAAACCTTTGGACAGTTTTGGAAAGCTGTAAATAAACATAATCACAAGTCTGGCCTCCCTGTGAGCGTTGCCGGTGCGCATGACCCTAAAGACATTGCGAACCTTTTTCAGCGCCATTTCAAGGTGGAGTCGCCGCTGGGACCCTCGCGGATGTTCAATGTTGATACCATCGCAACGGACAAAACCGTTATTATAACCGCTAGGCAGGTAGCTGCCGTTATCAAGAATATGGTTAGAGGTAAGTCGCCGGGGCATGATGGTCTCAGCATTGAACATCTGCAGTATGCTGGTGCGCATTTACCTAGGATTCTTGCAATGCTCTTTACTCTATGTATTAAGCACTCTTATTTACCTGTAGACCTCATGCGTACCGTTGTTGTGCCAGTAGTGAAGAACAAAACGGGTGATGCTACTGACATCTCGAATTACAGGCCCATATCCCTGGCAACTATTGTAGCCAAAGTATTGGACAGTCTGTTAGATGGTCTCCTGGATCAGCACTTTCGTCCTAACGATGCGCAGTTTGGCTTCAGGCCGGGTCTATCAACGGAAAGTGCTATTCTGTGCCTCAAACAGACTGTCCAGTACTATACTCGAGGGAAAACACCGGTTTTTGCCTGTTACCTAGATTTATCGAGGGCTTTTGACCTGGTGTCCTATGATGTGCTTTGGGACAAGATAAGTACTCAGACGACTTTACCAGGTGAAATTACATCTCTGATGAGTTATTGGTATAGCCACCAAAAGAATTGTGTCAGGTGGGCAGGGCACTTGTCAGAGGAGTACGGGTTGGAGTGCGGGGTGAGGCAAGGGGGGCTAGCCTCACCTAGGCTCTTTAACCTATACATAAACGGTCTAATCGAGGAGCTCAGCAGTACCAGAGTTGGATGCCATGTTGATGGAGTGTGCGTAAACAACATTAGTTATGCGGACGACATGGTATTGCTGAGCCCCTCGGTTAGGGCCCTCAAGCGCCTCCTGGCAATATGTGAAAATTACGCGGCGGCTCATGGACTCAAATATAATGCTAACAAAAGTGAGCTTATGGTTTTTAAGGCGAGTACAAAAACTTACACATTACCATCCATAATGTTATCGGGTGCTCCCTTAAAACAAGTTAGCCAATTTAAGTATTTGGGTCACTGGGTCGCCGATGATTTAAAAGACAACGTGGACATAGAACGGGAGCGAAGGTCGTTGGCCGTCCGATGCAATATGTTGGCCCGCAGGTTTGCGCGATGCACAGAGGGAGTAAAAATCACTCTTTTCAAGGCCTTCTGTGTATCTTTCTACACATGCAGCCTGTGGGTAAACTATACGCAGAGGGCGTACAGCGACCTCCGCGTCCAATATAATAACGCGTTCCGGGTGTTGATGGGGCTGCCGCGATATTGCAGCGCGTCCGGCATGTTTGCCGAGGCACGGACTGATGGCTTTGCTGCCGTAATGAGAAAAAGAAGTGCCGGGCTCCTTTCTCGGCTTCGCGACAGTCCCAACCGTATCCTAAACGTGTTTGCAAACAGATGGGACAGCCCTATGCTAGCTAGGTGGACGTCAATGCACGTTGTGTAAAATATGTAGGGCGTTATCTATACAACGACCTAGGCTATAATGGCGTTCCAATGCAATTTCCTTAGATTAGATACTAACATTAGATTAAGAGTAATTGTTACTAACTTACTAAATGTATGGACTATCTGTCTGAAATAAAGATTATTTATTTATTATTTATTTATGAACATATTTAGGAACTAAAGCTGTATTTGCTGACCTTTGTTTTAGATTTTTGAGAGTTATGACACAGTATAATAGGGAAAGTAATTTTTTGGTCAGCCGTTATTAAAATTGATCCGCAAAAAAAATAAGCAGTTAAATCATTTAGGCAGCATACAAAGATTTGGATGGGAATAAATAAAAATCGGGCGGCAACTCTTGTTCAGCAAATAATTTAAAAATGGTTAACATTTTTACCAATATTAATCTGCTTTATTTATCATTTGTCTGCCTAATAAACAGCGCTGCAAAATATTTACTTGGCCGGCAAGATTTTACAATTGGATAGCAGAGAAAACATGCGTGGATTGCGTTTAGTTTGAAAAATCAGCAGTACTGTGGGCAGAGCGAAACAGACCACGTGACGCGAGCAGCCAATCGTGGGCGTGTTTGTTTTGTCATTCGGTGATTGTCAGCTGTCAGTGTCAAGTAGTAGTGTATATCAATTATCAGTGATTTTTACCGTATTGCTATTTTTGAAGATAATACTTACTATAAAATTTAAAAAGCCTGCGAAAGTCCGAATCTAGGGCTCTCGCTGGTTAGGACGCGTGCCGATACTGCGCGCCCTAGAGTGTTTTTATAGAGCCGCAGGCGCGGAGGGCTGCTGTTCCCGCAGCGCCGGAGATACGGAAAGTCAACTTTTTCAACTTTGAAGTCGAATATCTCGGTTATTTTTGATTTCAGACAAAAGTTTTTCCATAAAACATGCTCATTTTAGCGAATTATATACGATAAAACAATAATAAATAGGTGTTATAATGACACCAACATCCATCGAAATTTTTACGTCTTAAAAATTTGTCAATTTTAAAGTCGCATATCTCGGACATTTTTTATTTTAGAAATAGAAGTTTTTCTAATAAAATATGCTTATGTTATTGTAAACTCGAAAATTTTATTTAGATGTGCCCTTTTGCGTTATTGCGGCAGAATAGTAAAGTTGCGCCCATTTTGTGCATGCCAATTAGGTTTTATTGCACCTTTCATTTTCATGAAGAAAATGAAATATTTTGCTTACCTACTGATTGCTTACCAAAATTTGATTAACCGTAGATCGCTTAATGCAGCTCAAATATTTATTTGCTGACCAAAATAATTTAAAGCAGTTCAGTATATCATTAATTGCAGCCTGATTTATAAATGTTTGCTAACCATAAGTTCCTTACCAACTAGCTATTTTGGCTGACCAAATACATATTTCTGCTGACCAAAATATGAATATTTTGCTGATCGATTAAATGATACCCGTATAATAGCTGTAAATATAATAGCTGTATAATAGCTGTGTTTTTCTTCCTGAAATAGGTACATCGCGCGCTTAAATGTGTGCGCGCCGTGTACGACGAACGCACTACGAGCAAAGATTTTAGATACGAACTTTTTTTCGAAGTAGTGACGAAATAACATTAAACTTCTTAATCTCACCACCTAACCCATAATCTATAATCTAAATATGCATGAAAACCGCCAAGATACCGAGTTCCGTTCGTGCTCTAACATTAGTACAGTCAGGGCCAAATAGTCAGTAACATTCAAATGAGGGCTACCGCGAATGAATTTCGCTGCTAGAGGCGCTAGTGTAGCGTGAGGTCTCCGAAATGTCAAATGTCACTGTTTGTGGTGGCTACACGGATTTATTTGAGATTAGAATAATGTTATGACTATTTTGCAATAACATTTTTTTTTAAGCTGACAAACTTGCAACCCTTGGCGTGGCGATTACTTATTCTGTGCTATTATATTCACTCCTACGAGTAGTAGGTACGAGACATTTTCGAAGATACTCGGCGTCATTTTTGACAATCGTTTAAAAAATAATTTACATTTTAAATTAAAAGGAAGAGTCGGAGGTCGTGGCACAGTGTGGGATTAGACCCCAAAATTAGACATTTCTCAAATAATAATCCCACTTCCCATCCCACCCACTAATATTATAAATGCGAAAGTTTGTGAAGATGTTTGGATGTTTGGATATTTGGATGTTTGGATGTTTGTTATCTAATAACGGGATAACAACTGGATGGATCAAGCTGAAATTTGGCATGCAAGTAGATCAAGTCCTGGATTGAAACATAGGATACTTTATATCCCGGTAAAGAGTTCCTTTGGGACAATAACGGGAACAACGCGGGCGAAGCCGCGGGAAAATGCTAGTTAATCATAATAGCGTTAATAAGGATACTTAAACATTATTATGAAACTGCCATTAGTCAATTCTTTATATTTTTTAATAATCAAAATTTTAAATTCACCCCCTAAAAACTTGATAGAACTCGTAGAAGTGTATATGTATATTATGAACCTTTACTACTTTCAATTTTCTTATTACCTACATCAAATATTTTACCTATGTAAAACCATAATTCCAAATGTATAAAAACTTTCAAAAGTTATTTCCAAACCGAGAAATATGCGATTTTGAAGTGCAACTGACTGTACGCCTAAAGGATTAAACTATTACACCGTAGATCGTAGACAAATTAATTATTCATATCCACTCGGCTCGGCATGTCAGTGATACGAGACAATTGCCAACATTCTCGGGTTGTGACAATCGTTTTAGCAAAGTTTTGCGTTATCGGGTAACTAAGGACTTGGGTATAAACGCGGTGTAATACTGCACAGTTTCACATGAATGCCAAGTTAGTTAATAAGTAGTTTTCTAACAAAACTGGCGTTTGGCTCCGACCACCCGTTTAAACGCACCGCTTCTCGCACGAGGGTCATGGGTTTTATTATATCTATAGGTAGAGTATATTGTAGATAAAGACGTGTTTCATTGGATTTCATTAGATGCTGTGTTGAATTTCAATACCTATTAAGATTGCATCCATCCTATCAGTGTCGCTTCAAACTTCCTAAGTAATGTCACCGATGCATCTTAGGTCAAAGCCTGATGGTTAAGCAATGTCTTAAGCTTAAGGGCACTTACGTGTTGTGCTGTAAATCCTATGAATGTCAGTTTCTAAGAGCTCAATTACTCAATTACTCAATTACTCAATTACTCAATCATTTATTGCAATTTCACAAAAGTAGGTACAGATGTTAACTTAAAGCTACAGATCATTGTGAACCCTGTTGGGCACTGCAATTTTAGGGAGAGGAGGACTTACTAAGCCTTTATAATTTATCTTCTAGGTATTCATTTAGCGTGTAATAGGATTTAGTTAATAGTAGTTGCTTTATTTTATTAGTGTACTTTTTATCGTCTTCTTCTTCTTTTATACAGTCAGGTAAGTTATTATAAATCTTGATGGACATAATTAATGGTCCTGAGGATAGCAGTTTCAGTTTGGCGGCCGGTCGAACGAGTCTATTTTTATTGCGAATAGGTCGTGAAGAGGGAATGTCGTCGCGTTTTACATAAAACTCTTTATGTTTCCGTACAAACTTACAGGTCTCAAAGATATATAGACCAGGGAGGGTTAGTAATTTATGTTTTTTAAAGTAGGGTTTGCAGCTGTCAGTCTGCTTGATATTGACTAAAATTCGGATCAGTTTTTTCTGGATGGTGAAGACAGAAGGCGCGTCTGTGCTGTTTCCCCAGAGCATAATGCCATACGTGAGCCATGCATAGGCGTAAGCGTAATAAGTAGACAGTGCGGTTTCCAGGTTAGTGGATTTTTTAACTTCCCGAAGCGCGTAAACGAATTTCGACAATTTAAAAATAAAATAAAAAATAAAAAGTTTTTATTTCGACCAACTGAGATCATAGCAATGAAAAAGAAAAATTAAACATTATAAATTAATATTAATGAGAACACGATATTATTGTATTATTTCAGTATTGAGAAAGGCTTGGTTGTCAGTACATGAATCAGATGACAATGATTCAGATACTGACAATCAAACCTTTCTGCAAATGCCCTCAGGATACCATTAGCACTGCCTCGCACCCTGCGCGCCAGAGATGTACACCGCTTGCGCATGGTTGTGTAGAAGCAATCCACCCTCGCGTCCGCGAACATCCCCGACGCACTACAGAAGCGCGGCAGTCCCATTAGCATCCTGAAGGCATTATTGTACTGCACACGAAGAGCATTGTATTGCTTTTGCGTGTAGGAGACCCACAGACTGCCCGTGTAAAAAGTGGTACAAAAAGCTCTAAAGAGAGTTATTTTTACCTCTGCAGAGCATCGAGCAAATCTACGGGCCACCATGTTCGCTCTAACAGCCAACGCCCTTCTCTCACGCTCAATGTCTGTATCGTCTTTCAAGTCAGGGGTTACCACGTGACCAAGATATTTAAAAGTACTGACCCTATTCAACGGCGTGCCGTAAAGACGAATAGGGGGTACGGGAGGCAGCTCTTTTCCTCTGACGTGAAAGACCATACATTCACTTTTCCTCACATTATATAGTAAGCCGTGACTAAGTGCAAACTTTTCACATATAGCTAACAGCTTTGCAAGGCCACAAGGCGAGGCACTCAACAGCACCATGTCGTCGGCGTAGCTAATGTTATTAAGACATATATCGTCGATATGACAGCCGACACGGGTACTGCTGAGCTCCTCTATTAACGCATTGACATACAGGTTGAAGAGCTTGGGTGAGGTTACACCCCCTTGCCTCACCCCGCACTCCAACCTGTACGGTTCCGAGTAGGCGTTCGACCATCTTACTACATTCACCTGGTTGAGATACCAAAACTTAAAAATATGGTACATTTCCGTTGGCATATTAGTATTTTTAAGTTTTTGCCATAAGATGTCATAATTTACCAGGTCGAATGCTTTAGATAGATCGAGAAAACAAGCATAGACAGCTGTTCTACGGTCCGTGTAGTACTTGATAGTCTGCTTCAGGCACAGGATGGCCGTTTCAGTCGACAGGCCCGGCCTGAAGCCGAACTGATTTTGATGAATGTTTAAGTATTTGTCCAGCTGTGAACTAAGCAGACTATCAAGCACCTTAGCGACCACGGTTGCCAGCGAGATAGGTCTATAGTTGTTTTTGTCCCCTACATCGCCACTTTTATTTTTAACTATTGGCACTACAACAGTTTGCATCAGTGCATCCGGCAAGCATGAGTGACTTATGCATAAATTAAATAACAAGGCGAGAACTCGAGGCAGATGTGGGCCCGCGTACTTGAGATGTTCTATACTAAGGGAATCGCAACCAGGAGATTTACCTCTCGACATAGATTTAACAGTTTTGTCAACATCTTTGGCAGTAAATCTAGTAGTAATTTTCTGCCCACTCGGTTTGTCGTCAAGTATACTGCGCGATAGTCCCAAAGGTGAAACAACAGTAAATTGTGTTTTAAATATACTAGCTATAGACTTATGATCACTAATGCCGTCAATACTTGCCGGTAGACTAAGCTTGCCATTTAGCTTTTTTGTTGTTTTCCAAAAGCTACGAAAGTCGTGTTTTCTATGATGAGATGCTAAGATGTCCATTTTTATTTGTTCACTGTGATTCTGACACCACTTAAGACGTGATTTAAATACACTTCTAGTCCTTTGCATATCATCATAGAAACATCCGGATTTTGGTTTACCATACCAAACCCATAGTTTAAACTTTTCCCTAGCGTCCTTGTGAGCCTTACTAACAAATTTGTTCCACCCAACTACTGGTTTCTTTTTACAGACACGTTTTAAAGTGTGACAAGCTGTTGCGGCCCCAGTTAACACATTTATTATGTCACTATACAATTTGTCAATACGTTGTTTGTGGCTTATATCATGACAACATTTATCGCAACATGAGTGAAACTCGCTCGGAAAATCAATTAGTCCAAGTCCATTATGACACATTTCTCCGTATAAACTGACTTGTTCAGGTGTTCTTTCGCCCCAAATAATCCTACTAGTTATGGGCTTGCTGACATACAACAATTCTGAGCTACTTACTTCTAGGTTGCATTCTACGTTTACCGGAAAGTGGTCAGACCACATGACATCATATTTTACGTTTACATTTAATATAGTTCTTAACGCAGATTTCGTAGTTAAAATGTGGTCCAACCAACGTCTGGACCCATTGGCTTCGCTAATAAAAGTATGAGTGTCCGATTTTAGGCCTAATATGTCTACATCCGCACATGACCAATCTTGTTCGCTACAGAAATCTAACATTTCTAATTTAGCTTTAATTTTGTTTATATGGGATTTCCACGTAATATGGCTATCTATATCAATGCCCAGTAGTGTAAAACTTTGTACAATTTCTAGTTCGATGTTATTGTATTCGTAGTTGATACTTAGAGGGGTTTTCTGATACGGGTGAAACGACATGATTTTAGTTTTTTGAAAGTTTATTTCAAGGTTGTGATCTCTCATCCATGCAGTTATTTCATTAAATACGGAGTTAAGCTTTTCATTAATGTTTATGCCGTTTTGACAAGCTGTAATTAATGAAACATCATCAGCAAATAATACGCACGGCTCTTTTGTTACTTTTGGGAGATCGTTGATGTATATCAGGAACAACAAACATCCTATAACACTACCTTGGGGTATAGAAGCGTTTAGGACTTTTGTTTCCGATTGTACAAGCGTTATTTTCCCGGTTTTATGATTGTAATGTTCTATTTCCACGAGTAGTTTTCTATCTTTTAGGTACGATGACAGCCATTTAAAGGCATTTCCGCGAATTCCTATCTAAATATATAAAAGAAGAAACTGACTGATTGACTGACTGACTGACTGACTGACTGACTGACTGACATATTAACGCACAGCCCAAACCGCTGGTCCTAGGAATTCCAAATTTAGCATGTAGGTTCCTTATAAGGTCTAGAGGTGCACTAAGAAAGGATTTTTCAAAATTTACCCCCTAAGGGGTTCAAATAGGGGTTCAAAGTTTGTATGGAGAGTCTACGATTTTAGAAGTAAGAGATTTGAAACTTCATGTTTAGACTCTTTATTAGATTACAAGAAAAGCAATTTCACCGTTTTTCGAAATTCATCCCCTAAGGGGTTTAAATGGGGGTCGAAAGTTTGTTTATCAATGCACAGCCCAAACCACTGGTCCTAGGAATTCCAAATTTAGCACGTAGGTTCCTTATAAGGTCTAGAGGTGCACTAAGAAAGGATTTTTCAAAATTCATCCCCTAAAGGGTTTAAATGGGGGTTGAAAGTTTGTTTATCAACGCACAGCCCAAGCCGCTGGTCCTAGGAATTCCAAATTTAGCACGTAAGTTTCTTATAAAGTCTAGAGATGCACGAAAAAAGGATTTTTCAAAATTCATCCCCTAAGGGGTTTAAATGGGGGTTGAAAGTTTGTATATCAACGTACCGCCCAAACCGCTGGTCCTAGGAATTCCAAATTTAGCACGTAGATTCCTTATAAGGTCTAAAGGTGCACTAAGAAAGGATTTTTCAAAATTCATCCCCTAAGGGGTTTAAATGGGGGTTGAAAGTTTATTTATCAACGCACAGCCCAAACCACTGGTCCTAAGAATTCCAAATTTAGCACGTAGGTTCCCTATAAGGTCTAGGGGTTCACTAAGAAAGGATTTTTCAAAATTCATCCCCTAAGGGGTTCAAATAGGGGTTGAAAGTTTGTTTATCAATGCACAGCCCAAACCACTGGTCCTAGGAATTCCAAATTTAGCACGTAGGTTCCTTATAAGGTCTAGAGGTGCACTAAGAAAGGATTTTTCAAAATTCATCCCCTAAGGGGTTTAAATGGGGGTTGAAAGTTTGTTTATCAACGCACAGCCCAAGCCGCTGGTCCTAGGAATTCCAAATTTAGCACGTAAGTTTCTTATAAAGTCTAGAGATGCAAGAAAAAAGGATTTTTCAAAATTCATCCCCTAAGGGGTTTAAATGGGGGTTGAAAGTTAGTATATCAACGTACCGCCCAAACCGCTGGTCCTAGGAATTCCAAATTTAGCACGTAGGTTCCTTATAAGGTCTAAGGGTGCACTAAGAAAGGATTTTTCAAAATTCATCCCCTAAGGGGTTTAAATGGGGGTTGAAAGTTTATTTATCAACGCACAGCCCAAACCACTGGTCCTAAGAATTCCAAATTTAGCACGTAAGTTCCCTATTAGGTCTAGGGGTTCACTAAGAAAGGATTTTTCAAAATTCATCACCTAAGGGGTTCAAATAGGGGTTCAAAGTTTGTATGGAGAGTCTACGATTTTAGAAGTAAGAGGTTTGAAACTTTATGTTTAGACTCTTTATTAGATTACAAGAAAAATAATTTCACCGTTTTTCGAAATTCATCCTCTGAGGGGTTTAAATGGGGGTTGAAAGTTTGTATATCAACGCACCGCCCTAACCGCTGGTCCTAGGAATTCCAAATTTAGCACGTAGGTTCCTTATAAGGTCTAGAGGTGCACTAAGAAAGGATTTTTCAAAATTCATCCCCTAAAGGGTTTAAATGGGGGTTGAAAGTTTGTATATCAACGTACCGCCCAAACCACTGGTCCTAGGAATTCCAAATTTAGCACGTAGATTCCTTATAAGGTCTAGGGGTGCACTAAGAAAGGATTTTTCAAAATTTACCCCCTAAGGGGTTCAAATAGGGGTTCAAAATTTCTATGGAGAGTACGATTTTAGAAGTAAGAGGTTTGAAATCTCATGTTTAGATTTTTATTAGATTACAAGAAAAGTAATTTCACCGTTTTTCGAAATTCATCCTCTGAGGGGTGAAATGGGGGTTGAAAGTTGGTATATCAGCGCACCGCCCAAACCGCTGGTCCTAGGAATTCCAAATTCAGCACGTAGGTTCCTTATAAGGTCTAGGGGTGCACTAAGAAAGGATTTTTCAAAATTCATCCTCTAAGGGGTTCAAATACGGGTTCAAAATTTGTATGGAGAGTCTAAGATTTTAGAAGTAAGAGGTTTGAAACGTCATGTTTAGACTTTTTATTAGATTACAAGAAAAGTGATATCACCGTTTTCCGAAATTCATCCTCTAAGGGGTTTAAATAGGGGTTGAAATTTTATATAGAGAGATCGGAATAGGTAGAGTATATTTACCTAAACTTCGAAGAACAAAGTCGAAAACGGGAGACTCCCTTACAATTACATTTTTTCCGGGACTTAAGCCCCGGAATTTTACAAAAAAAATATATTATTGGTATTCTTTCGCACATTTCTCGAGCATTCTCAGTATAGCTGTCTGTTTCTAATAGTGCTGTCTCTTTCACTCCTTCGAAAATTTCGCCATAACTATACTGAAGTGTAGTTCAAAGGCCCATAAGGGGTCCTGAAAACGCCTGAAAACGGGTTTTCAGGTTATTACGCCATCTTATAGAGGGTGTTCTGAAACGGACTGATAACATGTTTCAGGCGCCTGAAAAAAACGGCAACTTAGGTGAATTTTCGATCTTCTACTATGTGAAAGAGCCACCGGCGCAAAAGTAATGTGTGTATGTGTGTTGCGCCGATGGTATAGGTTAAAACTTCAAACGTGATTTTCCGTGCTTTAGAAGCATTTTCAGCAGGCTGAAAGGTGATTTCAGGCCGTTTCAGAGGTGGCTCTTTCGCATAGTAGAAGATTGAAAATTCACCCAAGTTGCCGTTGTTTTCAGGCGCCTGAAACATGTTTTCAGTCTGTTCCAGGACACCCTCTATCACATGGCGCAATAACCTGAAAATCCGTTTTCAGGACCCCTTATGGGCCTTTGAACTACATACACTTCAGTATATGGCGAAATTTCTCGAAGGAGTGAAAGAGACAGCACTATTAGAAAGAGACAGCTATACCTACTGAGAATGTTCGAGAAATGTGCTAAAGAATACCAATAATATATTTTTTTAGTAAGATTCCGAGACTTAAGTCCCGGATAAAAATTTTGTTGTGAGGGACTCTCCACTTTTCGACTGTGTTCTTCGAAGTTTAGGTAAATATACTCTCCCTATTCCGATCTCTGGTTATATTAAATTGTATATTTAAACTTTTAACATTCGAAAATCTTCACACTAATATTATACTTAAATGTGAAAGTTTGTGAAGATGTTTGTTACTTACTAAATAACGGGGTAACAATTGGATGGATCAAGCAGAAATTTGGCATGTAAGTAGACCAAGTCCTGGATTGAAACAAAGGATACTTTATATCCCGGTAAAGAGTTTCTTTGGGACAATAACGGGAACAACGCGGGCGAAGCCGCGGGAAATAGCTAGTTCCATATAATTTTTGTAGCAGTATACTGTATTGGACCTTATCGTAGGCTTTCGTCATATCCAGGAGTATACCTATAGCATATTGTTTTGAGTTTAAAATATTTAGTATCTCCTGGATATACTTATAAACGGCTAAGACCGTAGACCTTTGCTTGCGGAAACCGTTTTGACTTTCATTAAATATTTTATACTTTTCGCAGAAACCGTAGATGCGATTGCACATGGCTTTTTCGAACACCTTCGAAGCAGTTGGCAAAAGAGCGATCGGTCGGTAATTGTTCGGATCTGTTTTTGTGTTCTTTTTGTGTATCGGTTTAATTATTGCTACTTTTAGCAATTCAGGAAAGGACCCTTCTTCGAAGGACTGATTAATTAGAAGACAGAAAGGTATGGCCAGTTGTTCAGCGCAGTGGCGTATTAGAGATGGTGGTAATTCATCAATCCCATGACTGTTTTTGTTTTTCAATTTCTTTATAATTTTCACTGTTTCTTGATAACTAACCGGCGCGAGAAACATAGAATTTTCAGTTTGTTGGAGCACGGGTCGCCCGGCAGCGGCGCAGTTAGGACTATCACCTATAGCTGCGAAGAAAGAGTTAAAGTTTTCAGCAACCTGCCTTGGCTCGGAAACTAAGTTGTTGTTGACTTGTAGTTCGATATTTGTTTTGTTTTTTCTGGGTTTTTTGTTAGTCCGTTCATTTATTATACTCCACATTGTTTTTATTTTATTATTTGACTTATTCATTTTATTTACATATTGTAATTTTTGAGAAGTGATAACCGATCGTTTCAATATTTTTTCATACCAGCTCCAGGCAATCTAAGTGTATCCATGATACCTGTTTGATTTGCGACTATCGTCTAAGACTATGCGGAACTTAGTTGTATCGATGTCAAATTTCGCACAGACGAGTCATTTTAAAAGCCAAATTGTCTAATTAGTCCAGAAGAGACTGTTTAAAAGCTTCTATAAAATTGCAATCTTGGTAAGTGGTATGTTAGTAGAAGCGGCTGTCAGCTATTTTTAATGAGAGGACCCTCAAATTCTTTGGGCATATTATGCCTTCTAGCCAACACTGCCTTGAGAGAAGCATTGTTCTAGGCCAAGTTTAAGAAATGCTTGTGGTACCATGCAGAGGGCAGCCCATAAGGCCCGTGACCGAGTTATGTGGAGGGACATCACAGGTTGGTCACCATACTCAAAAATGAGGGAACGGCAGAAAAGAAGAATAAGTAAGTTAGTATGTTAATATATTTGGAGAAAATGTTGCAAGCTGAACTACTTCCTTACGTTAAATTGGGCTCGAAATTGGCAAGTATGCCTATCTTTAGCTCATCTAACGATGGCGTCGGAAAGTATCCATAGGATCTTCTAAATTATATAAGGTAATGCCACAAAGTTTGGTTTGGGCACTTTTGATTGATTTTGACCTACCGTTTGCGACTATACAAAAAATACAGTCAGGAAAATAAAAAGCTTTGTGAAATCTTATTTTTTGGCAGATACTTATTTTAACCAACTTCACTTTTATAAGGTTTTACGACAAACGTTAAAGAAACTTTTATGGTTAGAGAAACGAGGGTTACGACTTTTTAAAGCTCACGAATTGTTAATATTCAAACTAGCTTGCCACCATCTGGGCTTGTAACAATGTTTTCCATTGCCCTATAACGTGAGTTTAATTCCAAATTGGTATGCGTGCCAGTTCACGATTGAGATTAGCACGATGTTTTATTTAATTGGTACGAATACTGCCGACTGAATCATCGAAAAAACATTTTAGGACTATTCGCAGACAATTCGCATTCATTCCGCGGACGCGCATATAATGAATAGTGTGGAATGACTGAGCGATGGGTGACTGGAACGTACCTAGTGAGTGAAAGGAACGGGGTGAGTGTACGAGAGCGTTTACCAAAAAAAAATACCGGGGTAGCTACTTTCTCAAAATATACGTAAACCTTATACGTAAAAAAAAGTGTCCCAAAATTTGTATGGGATTTTTGACTTTCCACTACGTCACGTTTTTGGAAAACGCTCACGAGCGAGACGGAGGACTACTATGGCCGATACTTAATGGTATGATTTTTGTACTGGTGCTGGGAAAAAACATCAAAATAAATAGTTTGGAAAGCACAAGCCATCTTTTTCTTACGAGCCTATAACCAAATCTGTGTGAGTGCGATCCATACTGGAGCATTATTACGCATTCTTAAATCTTTGCTTGTAGTGCGTTCGTTCACATATACAAGCGCGCGATGTACCTTTTGTAGGAAGAATAACCACATTTTTACTAAAAAAAACCCGACCGCGGTGCACTTTGAAACTGCATAAAATCCACCATTTTGTTTATTTTAACGAACTTCATACCCAGTGACACTCGCATCATCAAGACGAATCTAATGATGTATCATTTATCAAAATCGGATGTGTCGTTGAGTAGTTACGAGCGGACACAGGAACGGACATACATACATACAGGTCAAACACATAACCCTCCTTTGGGCTTCGCCGCAGTCGGGTAAAAATTACTGCTATCAATACTGTGCTAATAACCCCAGAATAGTACCAGGCTATGAAACTAAACACATTTCAATCAAATTTGGTATTGTTAAAGTCCTCGCCGGATGCGAGCAGGATAATCAATGCCGACAGTGGTGGAGATCCTTGGGGAAGGCCAATGTCCAGCAGTGGACGTCTTTCGGCTGATATGATGATGTTGATGAAAAAACAGTATAGACTGTCGTGCTAGGCCGGCACTCGATAACGATCCCATAACGACGCGGGCGTCATGCAACGCCGATTTATGACTTTTCTGATTGCGGGCTAGTTTTGGGCGTTTTTAGGATTCCGTGCCTCAAAAGAAAAAAATTGTAACTGCGGTCGTGGCATGAATAGTTTAAAAAACATTTCAAACCCTTTGTATGTAAAAATCCTGCACGATTCCTACCCTGAATTTTATTCCGCTACACTTTTGAGCCTTTTTGTTTTTTTTTTCTTTTGCCTGAGGTTTCTCGACCCTCGTGACCCCCTAGGGGATCAGGAGCCACACTTTAGAAAAACCGCCTTATAAGGTCACTTTGTTGGTCGTCTGTCTGTCTATCCGTCTGTCTGTCAAGACCCTTTATCTCGGGAACGCGTGGAGGTATCGAGTTGAAATTAAAACCATACTCAGGTCTACAAAGGTCAAAAAAAGATACAGCCGTTTATACCGCCAAAAACGTATAATTCGACCCTCAAGGAAACCAAAATTTATAGGGTACCTACTTTCCGTAGACCTAAAACTATGAAATTTGGTAAGTAATACCGTCTTAAACTACAAGTACTTACAGGGAAAAATCTGAAACTGTACATTTGTATTTAAATGGAACCCTCGGTGGGCGAGTTCGACTCGCACTTGTCCGGTTTCTGTGTTATGACAAACTTTGATGGATTGCTTTGATTTCGTAATAACTGCCGACAGCGCTGGCACAAGTTTAAATCATGCTAGCGACCATGCTTTGTATTATGTTTTTAATGTTATTATTGGCAAACAAGCAGTCGAGACATAATCGGCAGCGTTTGGTCTCCGAAATGTCAAATGTCACTGTTTGTGGGGGGCTACACGGGTTTATTTTTTTTTGGAATAACGGTATCAATATTTTGCAATATCTGAGATTATTGATGGCAAATATAAGTTACTGGTCAACGAATGTGAGTGGTTTGAGACAGTTTCATCATTCGGAAACTTATGTCCTCTTTTTTTCCGAACTAAACGCAATACTGCGGCATATTCGATATTTTTTGGCACAGTACTGTTTTAAGGCATTAAATACGATTGAAATGTAAACTTCGTTTTCACACCTGTAATAACACTTCAGGACCTTACTCGACCTTGGCGCCAAAACTGTGGGTCGATTTCAGGCGGTTTTCCAACGTTTTTTTTTTAAGTTCGTTAGTGGCATTCGATTTTTACCGCGAAATAAACTACAAACAAACAAACTATATATAAACTATATATCGTTTACAATAAAAGTTAACTGTGATCACCACCGCTTGCTGCTATATTTGCTGGAACACAAATGAAAAAACCGCCGAGGTCGAAACGCTCTGAAATCGACTCGCCCTCATTGTACTACCTAGTGGGTTTGTGACCTGTGCTGTTGATCTCGCGAGCGTGTCAACTCTCATGGCTCCGCCATTTTGAAAATCCAAAAACTGAATCGACTAAATAATTCTATAATAATTATCAAACCGGCTCACAAAATTTCACGAGGATCGGTTGAGAAATGCGACCTGTAGAGGAGAATAGCTGGACATACGAAAGCATTTTTGGCTTAGTTGGATTCCAGTCTGATCCACTCGGGGTGGGCTGGCTAGCGACCTGGTTCGACCCCAGGGAACGCCACGGCCGACCACCCGGTCAAACTATCGCTATGCCCAATAAGAGTCTCGAGTTAGTCTTAAGAAAAAAAGCCAAGTCGGATCGAAGACGCTTTGCTCGCGTTTCGCTTTCGCTCGGTCAATAAGCCAGCAATCATCATCATCTTGATACGTCCACTGCTGAACATAGGTCTGTCCCAAAGACTTCCACAACGAACGGTCGCACGCCTCCTGCCTCCATCAACTTCCAGCGACCCTAACCAGGTCGTCAGAGCATCTTGTGGGGGGCTGACCTACGTTGCGTCTTCCGGTTCTTGATCTCCACTCGAGAACCTTTACGCCCCATCGAAAGAAAAGAAAGAAAGAAAGAGAAAGAAAATACATTTATTCATGACAGCACAAGATAAAAACAACAAAGAAAAAAAATTATAAAGTAAAGATTACAGAAAACGCTGCCACAAAACGGTCCACCTCAGCATAATGTCGACTTAAAAGACCAGCGCTGGTCTTTTTTTATTTTATTTTTTATTTTATTTTTTTGGGACATCAACAGCATTACAATTCAGAAATATACAGAGACAATTATTAAAACACAAAGCCAATTACAGATGTCCACTAAGGAACTGTTAGTGGAACCAAAAGCACATGAAAAATATGTATATTAATCTTTAACTCTTAATAAGACACAAGCATTGAGAGTGTTACAAAAGAAATAAAGACCAACAAGTGAAATAGAAAGGCAAACTATGAACGGGGCTCACTCCACACGCATGTTATGTGTTGTGTGTGTGTGTGTGTGTGTGTGTGTGTGTGTGTGTGTGTGTGTGTGTGTGTGTGTGTGTGTGTGTATTTGTGTATGTGTCTGTATGCAAGTGTCCAGTTTGTACAAGCATGAGTATAAGTTGAAAGTGCACAGAATGTGCAGGTACCTACAACCCCCCTTGCATAATAAACGATTGTATCCGGTTTTTTAGGGCAGGTTTGGAGTAATTAAATAAGTCTAGAGTATTAAGTTTTGTGTTGTACTCCCTTAACATCCGAAGCAACGGAGAGTTTTGAGCGTATCTAGTGTGAACCTTGGGTACGCTAAAACGTACGTCTTCCGGTGGAACCAAGCGGGGGCGACGTTAGGCATCGGCCATTGGTTCTTCGAACTATATATATGACGAAGCGTGGATTTAATTAGTAGTCAAAATCCAATTTAAAATCGTAATCAATAATGGAAACATGTTATAATCATTTGAGAGCGGGTAATTCAGTAGCCCGAATGGAGTTTTTTCGTTGAACATTTGACAGTGGTTTGACAGCTAGAGAAACGCGCGCGTTCTTGGCGTGATATGTGGAGACAGAAGCTGAAGTGTTCGCGAACTAATCCATTGGCTCTTAAACTGGTTTTAAATCACAGTAATTTAGTGGCAAGTGTGTTCACATAAACCTAAGTGATTAGTTGAAATAACGAAGTGTGTCCAGTTCCGAGTATTCCTTGACATACGCGCCCAAATAGTAACAATGATTGAGACCGATCGGCTAAGCTATTTATTCATTTCGACATCAGAAATGGGATTACCCAAGGAATCTCGGAAGTCACATACAGATCAGAGTGAACATATTTCACATAAGAATGAGTGCAAACACTGGGAATATCCTTTTGGTATGCAACAAGGAAACTTGACTTGATTCAAACAATACACTGCAAGATTCACACGCTGCTGATCCAGAAATAGCATGACCCAAGTGTTATCTTGATAATCATCTGGCTGTCAACTATAGTGGAGGTTGGAAAATAGAGTCACTATGAAACCTTCTGTCGGTAAGGTTGTTGAATTATCATATTTGTTGAATGACCACTTGGATAATAGTAAGTAATTAACTTCTCTCTCTCTCTCTGATAAATCTTAATAGAAATGGTTAGTAGGTACATAATCATTGCCTGTGAGTGTGCCCATCAGCCCCGGGCTTGGTGCGGGTTAGTTCTCGGATGGTAGTGAGCAGGCTGTGGTCCCCGTACTGGCACTGTGCAGTGATACATGATTATTTGCATACTCGATGTCAACTACATTATGTGTTCATCATCAGCTTAGGAGTTCTTATAAATTAAATTAAAACGGAAGTTCTAAATTCAGCGATGTGGAACTGGTAAGAAATAATTACATGTTTAGATAGATGTAATGTGCTCTCCTCTTTTGTATGTCTGTGATCATGATTAAATCTAATTTGATTATTTATTACTCAAATTAAAGTGGCAGTATAGGTTGCATTTCATGTTCTGAAAATTGAGATAACTTAATGGAATATGTGATTAATACACGGAGGACTTGGGACACTTCTTTTAATCAACTATCACTCTATTTTAATCACAATATTGATTATAAACAAATCTCTATACAAATGACATTTATCTTGCTATCGTGAAGGCTGGGACTGGAGTGAATTGACATGTCATTCAAAGAACGACATCAACATTCTTACATTCAAATTGAATATGAATCATTTGATTCTAAGCGGCCAGAGTTGATTGTAACAAAACCTTATTACAATAACAGAATAGGTGAAGTAAACTTTTACAAGTTAATATCTAAATTTCCTAGCTTTGATATTTCACACATGCTATAAAGAAATGGTATTCTAAAAAACAATGACTATGGGTCAATAAATTCACAGGGTTAGGATACACATGTGTCAGAGTAATCGGAGTGCATAGGGTATAACGGTCATGTTAGTTAATAATAGGGGATTCGTCATGTTCGTTACGTAGATGACTTTGACAAGCCTGTGTGGCACATGCTGGCCTGTGTGGCACATACTAGCCTGTGTGGCACATACTAGCCTGTGTGGCATATAATGGCCTGTGTGGCACATACTGGCCTGTGTGGCATACACTGATCTGTGTGACACATATTGGCCTGTGTGACGCATGTTGGCCTTTGTGGCGCACTCTAGCCTATGTGGCACGCATTAGCCTGTGTGGCACGCATTAGCCTGTGTGGCGCTGACAAGCCTGCGTGGCACCGACAAGCCTCCGTGGCACCGACAAGCCTGCGTGGCACCGACAAGCCTCCGTGGCACCGACAAGCCTCCGTGGCACCGACAAGCCTCCGTGGCACCGACAAGCCTCCGTGGCACCGACAAGCCTCCGTGGCACCGACAAGCCTCCGTGGCACCGACAAGCCTCCGTGGCACCGACAAGCCTCCGTGGCACCGACAAGCCTGTTTGACATTGACAAGCCTGTTTGACATTGACAAGCCTGTTTGACATTGACATGACTGTGTGATTGGTGTACAAATTGATCTAAGGGGTAAAATGAATTTAGTCGAATGTTAGTCAGGGTGACCGAGTGGCGTATGGTATAAACCATTGTCTATTATTCAGTCATAAATGCTAAGTGTACGGGAAATAGATTTACACACGAGGACGTGTGACTATGCAGGGTGGCCGTGACGAAGCGTGGATTTAATTAGTAGTCAAAATCCAATTTAAAATCGTAATCAATAATGGAAACATGTTATAATCATTTGAGAGCGGGTAATTCAGTAGCCCGAATGGAGTTTTTTCGTTGAACATTTGACAGTGGTTTGACAGCTAGAGAAACGCGCGCGTTCTTGGCGTGATATGTGGAGACAGAAGCTGAAGTGTTCGCGAACTAATCCATTGGCTCTTAAACTGGTTTTAAATCACAGTAATTTAGTGGCAAGTGTGTTCACATAAACCTAAGTGATTAGTTGAAATAACGAAGTGTGTCCAGTTCCGAGTATTCCTTGACATACGCGCCCAAATAGTAACAATGATTGAGACCGATCGGCTAAGCTATTTATTCATTTCGACATATATATATATTTTTTTTTTTATTCACTATAGGTAAGCATTTGACTTTGATCTCACCTGTTGGTAAGTGAAGATAAAGTCGATGATGGAGCCTAGTTTATATCTATTTACCTAACACGATGCCCCCAATGTGGGGTCATGAAGGTTTTTTTCAGGAGTCCGTGCTTCCACTATGGGGTCACTTCCATACTGATTGCACAGTTGGGTGGGACTTGTGACATTGTCCGATAGTTTTGTATATGTATATGCCCAGCCAATGCCATAGCCAACTAACTCTGACCAGTGTGATAGTCAGCAGCAGGTTTAGTCAAACACACTTGTCCAGGACGTGATTTATATTGAACCTTCCTCTCACTATCTTCTAACCTTATGCTACATTACTTATACATATATATGTCGGATCTCTCGCGTGAACTGACTGACTGTCAGGTCAGGATGGGTTAGCTGCAGAATCCTCGCCGTTGAGGTATGTTGGTTAAAGAAGTGGATTCATGTCAGATCAAATCATTTATTCGTCTGATTCTTTTGGCCGCTTCGGTAAATGACATTCTGGTGAGAAGAAGGGCCGAAGAAACTCACCAGGTTCTCTTTTCAATCATCAGGCATTACAATAGTTGTTACAATATTATGGCGTAGATACTCAAGAGAGCAAATAGACAATTACGTTACACAATATGATTCTTTTCACTATTAATCGACAGAATTACAATTATCAAGTATTAGCAACTTTAACTACTGGCAGACGAACCGACAGAATCGTAAGACAAGTCTGCCGTCATAACGTAAAAAGACACAACTAACATTTTTTTTCGACATCAAGATTTTTACATATTCGGAATCAGTAAATTTCGCTGATTCCGAATATGTATATAACTCAGTGTCGAAAAAAAATGTTAGTTGTGTCTTTTTACGTTATGACGGCAGAAGTGTTGTCGCCACGACAGTCAGAAAGAGAATCGACACTCTTGTCCAACGAGCCCGCCTACGTGCACCGCAACCGGTCGTTACGTCACACGGCGTTCGCGCCATTTTAAATCTACTTAGTACTACAGTAGTCAATTGACAGTCTTGGATTTCTTGAATTATCGCTGCTGTCCCCGACACGGCCATCCTGCATAGCACACGTCCTCGTGTGTCTATCCTGAAACAGGCAAAAAAAAACAACACAGTACGCCATTCGGTCATTCCTGACAATAATCACCAGAGTGACAAAAAAAAATTAAACCGACAAAATAATTTTATTTTCATCTATCCGTAATCATTCTTTACGCTACAACTAATCACATAGCAAAGGTGACTATGAAAATAAAGTGGAATTTGTGGTTTATTATTTCTCAATATTTACAGTGGTACAAATCAACTTTTAACCAATTACCAATTGAATCATTACTTTGATATTTATGGGCACACGTATGGTCTAAGACTTATGTAACAACAGCAAAGATTAGCTAAGTAAGAGACTGGCAACCTGTTCGTGGCCTAATGGCAATTAAGCCCACACAGCAAGTCACATGCTTGCTATTACGCGCATCCACCAAATGGATCGCCGTGCATCCCCCTGGACTACACTACGGTCTGCAGTAGACCCGACCTCCACTAGGGCTAGCCGCGCACCGCGCATCCACGGACTACTCAGAGCAGATACCGACTTCTAACGGACTACGGCTACGATCTAACCTCTAGTATAGTCGACCAACCGAACCAAGAGCCATCTCTAACTAAGCAACTAATAAAAAAAAATCATAAAACAATATTATCGTTTCAATTATCATCCCGATTTTCCTTTTCTACAGTAATGTCAATAGGTATTTGGCTTTCAGGCATTTTTCGCAGCCTATCGTGTGCGTACTTATAGGTGTATCTAGAGTTTAGTACTTTCAAAACAAAACACTACTTTGTGATATCAAATGGACCTTTGAATTTGGGGCGAACTTTATCTAGTTCCTTTCTTGTCTAATAAATCAAAATAAAATTTAAAGTTAGAGTTCAAATACCCATTACGAATTATAACCAAACATTTTTTCAAAAACTAAAATATCAAGGTAAGTACCGCTTTTGTCCGGCAATTTCTGTAGTGTTACAACCATCCTTGTGGTTACTCGACATAAAACCAACTCCGTAGTCCTATGTGATACATCCGATCACCACTGAGATCATTATGACTCCATAGGACATTTATCTTGATTACCAAATTTAAAAATCACACAAACTGTACTATACGGAAATTCTGAATTACTAAAATTAACGGGTATTTGACTCAAGACCATTTTTAGCACATCGCAATATTTTCAATCACTAGAATCCATAGAACCGCGCTTTTTCTCACATTAGTAAACTTTACATTACATTTACTGCCAAACACGATACGTAACTAGGGATTTGTAAAATCATTAAATTTAAAGGTAGTTGAAAACAACTGTTGACATTGACAACATTTATTTTCCTTTCGATAAACGTAGTAGTGTTGATTCGATTTTATAACGGAGAAAACTATAGCTCGAACGATTACAATATCGTAATTCGAACAATTGTCGGGTAGAACGTAGAAATAAATAATCACTTCATGTCATGTCATAAATAGTCACTTGGTAAACTTGTTTGTTACTGCTAACTTTTTCATTGTTAATCGCAAATGGTAAACTGTAAAGTTTTTCTGACAATTTAAAAGTAAAGTTTCGCTTTGTGAGAAAATTACTCGGGTCGAAAATCTTAATAAAATGGGTACGACTCACCAGATCACATTAGATTTCCACAAACTCGCGAATCTTGCAGGTGTTGATGCTTGTTGTTGACTAACGCGCCTGAAGCGCCGTTGCCGCCCATGTCACCTTGTAGTGGCTCATCCGCAGTGTGTCGTGATGTAGTCCAAAACGACGAATGTTCTTTTGCTCGCGGCAGTAGATCAAATGATGATATTTGTTGTGGCTTCAAACCGTACTTCTTGAAGGATTCTTCATTGTTTGTGACTATATTTCACGGTGTTGACTGTTGTGCAGTGTAAGTGCCTCTTTGTTTTCGGAGATCACAATTAATAGTGTTGCGGTCAAACTTTCTTCAGAGACTGCATTTAAACAAAACCGGCAGTGTTGGATATTCTGAATACATTGACGTAGGCTGTGCTGCAGTTGCTGGGCTTGCTTTGAAGGTAAGAAATTGACTTCTTTTCTAGTAAAACCATTTTTAGTTTTGTCACAATGATTCTTCACGCAGTAAATGCATCCGTTCGATTGGTTATCATTGACTCACATGTCCACTGATGAGATCCAAGCATTTGCAAAGAATGTCTAATTCGCTAGGCACAAAATCTCATAATTGCCTTTCACTGGATATGGACGAAGATGTGGAATGCCTCAAACACTGGAAATCATTCACATCCTGTGGGCGCTGATTACATCCCACGCCTGATGTCGGATCTCTCGCGTGAACTGACTGACTGTCAGGTCAGGATGGGTTAGCTGCAGAATCCTCGCCGTTGAGGTATGTTGGTTAAAGAAGTGGATTCATGTCAGATCAAATCATTTATTCGTCTGATTCTTTTGGCCGCTTCGGTAAATGACATTCTGGTGAGAAGAAGGGCCGAAGAAACTCACCAGGTTCTCTTTTCAATCATCAGGCATTACAATAGTTGTTACAATATTATGGCGTAGATACTCAAGAGAGCAAATAGACAATTACGTTACACAATATGATTCTTTTCACTATTAATCGACAGAATTACAATTATCAAGTATTAGCAACTTTAACTACTGGCAGACGAACCGACAGAATCGTAAGACAAGTGTTGTCGCCACGACAGTCAGAAAGAGAATCGACACTCTTGTCCAACGAGCCCGCCTACGTGCACCGCAACCGGTCGTTACGTCACACGGCGTTCGCGCCATTTTAAATCTACTTAGTACTACAGTAGTCAATTGACAGTCTTGGATTTCTTGAATTATCGCTGCTGTCCCCGACATATATATATGATTAAGTTACGTGCTCGAGAGAGGGAAACCATTACCTGTGTATAGTACGCTATCTTACTCTAATCGGTTAATGTATATTAGTGTATCTACCTATCACACCAGCATGTAGCCAGCCAGCATTAGGAAAACTATATTGACTGTTACCGTGTACTTACCGTCTAGACCGTCCTCGTGTAACTTGTTTGTCTAGGTCTATTGTTTACTTCTAATATTTGTTTAATTACCTATTACTTTTTATGAAATTGTGTAGGTAGCTAAAGTGTAGGTACAGATGTAGTGCAAAATGATTTTCCATCGGGAAAAATCGGATTTCAATTGGAATACGATGGTATATTGAATGATTGTATTAAGTGAGTGACGTTTTCATATCCATTAATATGGAACTTTATTGTTTAGTGTCAAATGTCAAAGTGAAAAATGGCGGCAGTAAGATGGGTACTGAAACTGATTGAGAGAGCACGATAAATCCGAACTTTTCCGATAAAGTACGATGGAAAATCATTTTGCACTACATCTGTACTACTAGGATTTACCCTCAGCTTCCCTCATACTTTTCTGAACAACAGTGTAGGTAGTTGAAGTACTCATACTCATACGTCGATAAAAAAACTTAGTTTATATCTATTTACCTAACACGGTGCCCCCAATGTGGGGTCATGAAGGTTTTTTTCAGGAGTCCGTGCTTCCACTATGGGGTCACTTCCATACTGATTGCACAGTTGGGACTTGTGACATTGTCCGATAGTTTTGTATGGGGACAGTGAATGAGTGAACGGAAAAATGCAAAAATGTACAAGTTAACTTTCCAACGTATCCATTTATTTGCAGTCAACATGCAGAGTCTATTAAGTCTGTTGATAAAATAATGAATAGGTACGCAGATAATAAGCCTTACTACTCATTACCAAGAATCTATTATAATAGTTGAAGAAACAACCTAATGATGACATTCCCGCATCTATTTTCTTGATGAAACAAATTTTATTTTGTATTTAATGGCTTTTTTTACCCATTTTTGGCCCATGTGGAAATCTATTGAGGAGGCCAGTGGACGTCCTATGCCTGAAATGATGATGATGATGATGCATTTTGTATTCATTACAGCCTAGCCAGGATACGGGGTGGCACTTGAGCCCTAGCGGAATATCTTAATTTTTCCCTTATATTATATATAAAATTGTGTGCACTAGGAAAAAAGAAAAAAGGATAGGGGAACGTCAATTTTAGGCCGTATCTTACACTATTACGAAGAAGCAGGTACCTAAAACAAGATTCCATATTTGAAAGCGTCTATTCTAGAAACTATCAGATAAATTAGTTTGAAATCGTAAGCTTTCATGTGAAGTTGAGCGACGTGGCGTGGCAACGTATTAATGTGATTCGAATCGGACGGCTCTCCATACAAACAAAAAGAGGATCGTCATTCGCTTCCATGACATCAATGAAAATTTAGATTTTTTAGCTTGATAAATTTTGCTTGTCTGAAACGACATGAAAACTTTCAAAATATAAGACACTAGGATTTACCCGCGGCTTCTCCCGGATTATTCCCGTTATTATCCCAAGGGAACTTTTTCCCGAGATATAAAGTATCCTATGTTTCAATCCAGGATTAGGTCTAGGTCCAGGGTTAGGCACTTGCATGCAGAATTTATGCTCAATCCATTCAGTTGTTACTGCATTATTTAGTAACAAACATCCAAATATCTAAACATTTTCACAAACTTAAAATATTAGTAGGTAGTAGGATTTTCAGCAAGAAACGTTTGATTTCAAATTATGTTATTAGATGGCGCTGACCTAAAGGGACCGATTGCGCGTTAATTCTGGTATTTTGAAACTTTTTGTGTTGTTTCATGCAGACAAACTATTATCCTATAAAATTAATTCAAACATAGTTGCTGTTGTGGAAGCTTAGAGCAACACGGAAAGGAGGCGCCATGATGCGAATGTCCGGTACACACATTTCTGCCATATTTGGAGAGGGGGGAGCGAGGTAACACACACTTACTTACACACAGTGAAAAATCGTCTATCACTACGAAACTAACACTTAACAAATAGAACAACACATTGACCAATTCACATTTACAAATATACATTTTACATTGAAATAGTGTAATGACGTGACGCACAACATTGATAAGTTTACCAAAACACCATCGCAACGCGAGGTTGCCTCTTTGTCAACTAGTAAACACATTTCAAATAAAATTTTTGTAATTTTTATGTTTTAAAGGAAGTAAATAATGATAATGTTATTCTAAATACTTTAGGTGTGAAAGAAAACACCATCTCTTTGTACGTTTGACGTGTTAGATCTCCTTTTGCAGCAAAATACGGAACAATTTGGCATGTTCACGGAGATCTCTTCAGGTGAGTTACTAGATTTAGTCTGAGGACTAATCCATGCAACTAGATAGAACGAATATGATCACTGGCACAAATTGCTTGGCAGAGAGGAAATACTCTGTGGAAACGAACGATTTAATTTTTCGTTTGTATGGAAATCCCTTCCCGAATCGCCTTAAAATAAGTATTCCAGCAACATAATCCATAATATATTCGTCCGTCGGTCTTTTGTGGCAGCCTGGCAAGACGTGAAAAGACGCGTTAAGACGAGATTAATTCCAAGTATCTCTTCAAGGATCCTGGCTGATATTACTTTACTGGGTTGCGGGCCTGTATTTAGATTTTGTATACTGTGTAAGTATTATTCAACGAAGTTTATTACTTTCTGTTGTGAGTAATTAGGAACGTACATGAAACATGTATAAAAGTCTTGCATACTTTGTTATTTGTGACTTACGTTATTAATATTGTATATTTATCTACACATTTTAATAATATCGTAGCAAGACTTTGTCGGTAGGTACTTTATACTGCCGTCCCAATTCAAAAGGACGCATCTCAAAAAAAATCTCTTTGTAACATTTTTGCATAGAAAATATATTAATGGATCACATGACATTTCCAAAAAGAAATCGAAGCTTATCAAAGTCTCCTTAGATTTTAAGGAGACTTTGATAAGCTTCGATTTCTTTAAGGGTTAAGTGCGGAAAGTACATGGCATTTGTCACAAGTCCCAAGGTGTCAGGCAAGACTCGGGGCGAGTGCAAATGACACTTCCGTACGTGTATCAAAGGGCATTTTTAATTTTTGCGAAAATAAATCGATCAAATAAAAATATGGCATAGATTTTCACCGTTCAGCGCGCAAATCAAAAGAGAATATTTTCGGAAGAGACTTAAGCACAATCCTATGACAACTTTATTACATTTAAACATGAAAAAGCCACAATTTATTTTTATTACTTAACATTTAACTTGATCTATTTTCAAATAAACGTATTGGTTCTTTAGTGTACTAAAGCTAACTGAAAAGTAAGAAGCACTCTCTTCTTAGTCGTGCACTCTTGGCAGAGTGGTCGTGGTCATGTCTTGGTCGACTCTTGCGCCATCGCTTCTCTTGTGATGCGGCGCCATGTATCTCTATGTTTGTAACTTCTAGCAGACCTATAAGCTCCAAATTTAATTAGCTGTCATATAAAACCTAACAGTATTGCAAATTCAGTCACCTTTCAAAGATATACGAACTGCATAAGTAAGTCCGCATGACTGCATCCTATACAAATACATGCAATTACAAAGTTAGGTACTTTTGTAGCTCAAATGGGAAAAATAATGAATTGGAATGTAATAAATAAAGGAAGACCACTTTCAAAAAGAAATGAGATCCCATCAAACATTTACATGTAAAAATATGCAAGTCTCAAAACTTTTAGTTGTAGAAGAACTGCGTTGCGAGACTTGCATCTTTTTACAGTAATGTTTTTGATGGGATTTTATTTACTAGATTATTTATTTATTTAGACTTTATTGCACAATACAGGAAAGTACAAACGGCGAACTTAATGCCATAAGGCATTCTCTACCAGTTAACCGCTGGGCCAAACAGAAATATCAAATTGGTGCATGTAGTGTTCAGCACTGGGAATATTATAAAATAAAATACAATTAGTATACAGGTACACTGAGCGGTTGATTGATAACGACTGTCTGGCCTTACGGGTAGTTTGGCACTGACTCACGTTTCCCGTCAACCGACCGTATACATTTATTTATATATATATTTAACCAATCTGTAACTACACATATTCCGTAGACACTACATCTCTTCCTTTTTTTCAAGTGTTTATTTTACAGGCAGGTATTTATAATCAGGTTTATTATCACATTAATAAATTTTGTTTTATTGTGTTATCAACTGTACATATTGATGAATACAATACCGATTCGAGCTAATTTACTACGATAATTTATGTCGAGCTAATGGGAGTTTTAGTTGTCGGTTCGCTACCCCTAGCCCAGCTAAGAAGACTCCGACAAGAAACTTAGCTGAGCCCGACCATGGTCGGAGTGAATTTAATCCAGGATATTCTGGTCCTGGGGAACATCGCGGTCCTTATGTGATGGTGTCACGAGGTCGAGGTCGAGGTCGAGGTCGCCCTCACCGGCGGGGTCTTGTATCCTGTAGACTTCATTTTGTTACAACACGTGGTAATCTGGCTCTGATCCATGCGTATTGTAAGTTTTATATTTAGTAAATGTTCACGTATTAACATTTTTGTACCATCTGATACTTTGTATTTCCAATTTACATCCATGTATTTCATGCGAAATAAAGTTTCTGAAATTAAATTGCAGTTGAATTGTTTTTATAAAATGTTAATATTCTTCCTGATTACTCTCAATATTATTCTCGTGCTTTCCTTCCTTCCTTTCCTTTAATTTTACTTTTCCAATTTGTGTGTCTTCATCTGGGTCATTTGGTCCATATTCATTACCTAATCTAGGTGATTTTACCTGTAATTTGCCCCGGTGGAACAATCTATTTTGGACCGACAATTAACTCCTTGGAAAAAAAGTTTCCTAATAAATTAATCACAATTACAACCATTATTCATTGAAAATCTTCCATTCTGACCCAAAAGATTATAGTGCTATAACGATATTATAAATTTGAATTGACGGCTTGTAACGGCCATAAAATAAAAACATCATTCATGAGTAATTGTGTAAGGTTTTATAATAAACTGCCAAGAACCGTAACTGAATTGTCTATTAACAAATTCAAGAATTTTGTACAGCGTAAACTCATTTCCAAAGCTTATTAGGTATAGCACACAAGAAGACTACATGAATGATGAAACACCGTGGGATTAATTACAACTGGAAATTATTTTAAAATAATGTATAATTAGTTGTTTTTCTGTTATTGTACTTGCCAATTTTTTGACACTTAGAGATATATACATACATAATATCTCATATACATCTCTAAGAAAAACGGTATTAATTTTATTTTAATGTGATAGCACAAATGTGCCTGATTTAATCTTAATACAAAAGAGATGTATAAGGATTTTAAGTAACATACGTAATTGCGAATCGTGTAGACCTCATTTTGTTAAATAAAAAATCCTAACACTAACAAACATCCTTGTATATTCTCGAGACGTGTAAATTCGTGCGGAAGCACCCTAGTCTATACACTCACTCTAAAGATATTATCTATAAAGGTACTCATAGTTTACGACCAAGAAACAAACTGGTACAAGCTGCACTCTAACGGACCGAAATGAATTCCATGTCGATAAAAATATAAGTATAATAATTTACCGAGTACAATTTCAGCCGAAGATAAGTACACAACTTTTGTTGAAAAGCTGAAAAAACTATCTTCTGTCTCAATTTTCTTTTTTTTTTTTTTTTTTTTTGTGTAAAGGTATATTTAAATAAGTAGATTAAGTTAATCTTAGTATATGCTACTCCCTACCAGCAGGGTCCATGTTGAACTTTATAAGTACTTGTAACATCTTGTAATACCATGTTGTGCATAAAATAAATGAAATGAAATAATTTACTTTTAAGTTATATCATGTGAGTCGCAGAATGTTTTCATTTCTGTAAGATATTTTAGTAAACAGTCCCATTTTATATTTCGACGTTTGGAGGTCCTTTAAACCTCCAAAACATAATATTTTGACAACAGAGACTCTTTACAACTCCATTAATATTACTATCAATATAATTTCTATTATTTTAATTGCCTTGTTTTGAGGCCAAGAGGCCTTTTACATCTCTAAAAATGTAGTTTTAAGTTTATTGTAACGTATTCATGAAATCGGATATAATAATGTCATACTTGTTGTTATATTTAAACATTTTAAAAAAGTGGCGAGTTTCTTCCGGCGCTTCTTCTGACCAGAAGCAAGCGCCAAAAGAAAGAATAGAATCAGACTTCTTCTAGAATCAGATTTCTTTTTTCAAGATTAGGTTTGGTGAACCATTTGCATGACCCTTAAATAAGAGTAGGTAAGTTTTACCTTGTTGCATGTTCTTTTGTTAAGAATAGGTATGATGTACCTTTTTGTATGCATTTAGGTAAGTTGTACCTTATAGCATGCATGCTCTTTTTTTCAAGATTAGGTTTGGTGAACCATTTGCATGCCCTTAAATATGAGTAGGTAAGTTGTACCTCGTTGCATGTTCTTTTGTTAAGAATAGGTATGATGTACCTTTTTGCATGCATTCCTCATTTTCTTTTTTTTTTAGTTGGTTTGGTGTACCATTTTGCTCGAGCCTTTAGAGAGAGTAGGTTAGGTGTATTGTCTGACCGCCGACTCAAGAGTAAAGGGTTATCTATTATAGAAAGAGTGTAAGTGATTTCTTACGTATACAAAAGCTAACGTAATAGTACTAAGGTACAATATCAAATGACAGCGCAAAAATTGCAAATGCAATAAAAACATTGGAGGGTAGGGTTGCAACAATCAGGAATTTTCACTAGTACCAGTTCCTTTGAATCTGGTTTAGTGTTTTATGGTGGTGTTTTAATATTTTACTCACTTATTACAGTTTTGACAACCCTATGCAGGTGTGAAGATAGCTTTTGTATTTAGAACATAAAAAGCATTTTGAACTTAACTAGAAAGTGTTTAGGTCGAAATTCACTACTTCGTATTACGACTTGTCACCTTTCGAAGTAATAATGCTATTGTAATAAGTTTTATGGCTTTTTACTCCAACGGCGCCGGACAGACTACACCTTGTTACATATCTCAGACTTAGACATGATATACCTTTCATTCACCCTTTTGTATGTGTAAACATACGCAGCAACCATTTCTATGAAACTGGTAGTTAGTATTTTTTATGCATATCCCCCTTTTACTGCTACAGTAAGCTCGCAACATGTAACTGTGCGTGAGTGAGTAGAAATAAACAAAGAAAATATACGTATTATTAATAATTTTCATCACGAGTTCATTTAGACATGTTTGAAGTTCTAAATTAACTAGATAGTTAATAAAGTTCTAAGGTAATAGGAAATGTACTTGTTAAGTGTGACACTCTTTTACACGTAATAACAAACAATATTCATATTTTTAAGAAATCAACAATGAATACTCTTTCCCTTATGCTATATAAATAATGTCGGCGGTACCTAGGTTTTTATCCGTAGGTACATTAAAACCGATTACATATTAATATAATAACATCGTCATTACAACCGTTATACCGGATGGGCAACGCGCATGCGACACTTCCAGTAAATGAAAGCATCCATAGATTACGTGCGCTAACCATCAGGAGGGTTTTATGCATATTTGCCACCGACGCGTACATAAAAGTACAATGTAATAATTAGCGTATCAACAGCGACACCCCCAGCTGGCCATTGGTACATAATTTCCTGTTATAGCATGACCTTATAACCTCTTTATAACTTTTTAATACACTTGCTCAAAAAGTGGTACTTTTCGTAGCTGTAAATCGTGCGCAAAGTTGTATTTTGCGCACTAGTGCTTTTTACTTTCCAGCTAATTTTTTGAACACTAAATAACACATTTATTTGCAAAAAGTAAAATACAAAGTAATAATAAATATATATCTTGCTTTTTCATGTTTAAATTTAATTAAATTCTGTATGTTTATTTTCAAAATAATTTCTTTTGATTAGGCTGAATGGTGACAGCTGGTGCCATGATTTTGTTTCACCGACATTTTTTCGCAAATGTATTAAAAAACGTCGTTTGATACACGTGCGGAAGCGTCATTTCCACTCGTCCCAAGTATTTACCCTCGCCTAGCGGCTCGGGCCAATACACCTCGGAACTCGTGAAAAATGACATACTTTCCGCACTTGTATCAAAAGTACTAAACCAGTTTCGTAGATGGAAGGAGGTACAATAGTTATAATCGGGGCGAAACATTCTCATTGAGTTGATTTGTTCTGTAAACATTCCTGCCCAGATACTATTTAACCATAATTTTTAGTCAGAATTTATCTGTATGTCGCCAGACAGGATTAAGTGAAAATGAGTCGAAGAAATTTGTGGAGTCACGCTCCTTTTTAGGGTTCCGTAGCCAAAATGGCAAAACAAAACCCTTATAGTTTTTTTTTCCAACTCGGCTCTTACTCACAGGCATTTGTCATTGTTGTGCAAAATGTAGCAATGTTTATGCAAATCATTTCTGTTTTTCTCACTGTTGTTGACTGCACTCGTCATACTAAGGCTTTTGAAATGTAGGTAAATATTCATGCTTAATTAACGAAAGTTACAACAGTACAATGTTACTCGGTCTATATAGGTGAACCCTTTGACCTTGAACTTATCATTTGTTTACGTTTTAAGTAGCTACTTCAAACATTACCTACTTTTTCGTTTTTGATGCAATTATAAACGTCATAATTTGTGGTTAGATTTTGAGAAATACCGTATCAACCATTGAATATCGTCAACAACAGTAGACTACACAACAACAACATTTATTTCTGTGGTTAGCTTTAGTATCCATGGATAAAAATTGTACTTTTATTTGTGCAACCAATCAGTAACCCATACCATAGGCCTTATCTTTTGTAACATGAAATTGTAATTTATTTACTCTCAAAATCTAAACATCGAATTAACTAATGCATTAGAAAACAACTATAGTGTCAATTTATAATAGATGAACATTCGCCTGCGGCTTCGCCGGCGTTATTTCGTTGTTATCCTAAGGGAACTCCTTACAGGGATATAAAGTATCCTGGGTTTCACTCCAGGACTTGGTCTACTTGCATGCCGAATTTTAGCTCGAATTCATGCATTTGACACAGCGATATTTACTAACAACCTCCAAACACCTAAGAAACATTTCCACAAACTTTACGTCTTCACCGTGAAAATAGAACGGCAAAATTGAACATAGTCGCGTATCCCTAGGAATAGGGTGATTTGATCTAATAAAAATAAATTACTCTAAAGTCGGGTTCTGCTCCCCAAAGTTGCTAGCAAATAAATCTATAATATTTATTTCCGTGTCTTTAAATATCTTTAAATGTCGAAATCAATCATTAAATAATTATCTTCATTTGTTTAAAATAAGGAAATACGAGTACACACGCACGGACGACGAATTCGGGTCATTGAAATACCGCCATATTTCCTAAAATACTTCAAGAAAAGGTTGTGAGATTATTGAAGCCTGTTTTGATCCTTAATTAATGTAAGATATTATCTGCCATAACAACACTGAGAATAGTAGCAATTTCAGGTTTAGATCGATAAAAATCTATTAAAAATAATGACGTTAACGGAGTGAAATATCGCAAAAGTCACCATTCTTGGATAATAATATTTTTATGATGGGTAAGCGGATATTGCTAATACAGCTAAGGTATTAAAGAGTAGTATGTTATGTAAATGAAACAAGTGTCAAATATTGAAAAAACACCTATTTCTATTATTTAAATTACGGTGACCCGAATTCTTTGACCGCGAGTGTATTTTAGCACTTGTTGTGACACTATAAAACTAGTTGCATTATCTATCATTTACTCTTTTGTTCTTTTTTTCCAACGATTGCTTGTGATTTCACTACAAACATTTTATCTAAAGTAGCACAATACCTACGCGTCGAGGTTTGTCGAGCAGTTTCCTTACTAAATACGAATGCATAAATCTTCTATGTAGGTACTTATCTTGAACGAATCATTAAAATGTTCGTTGTTGGAGTACGATGGTCTCCTTTACTATTATTAACCTATTGGTCACTGATTTGTTTGCCATAATTTTGTGCACGCAATTTACTCACAAATTCATCCTAGTCGCCAATGTAGTGTTCAGCACTGGGAATATTATAAAATAAAATACAATTAGTATACAGGTACACTGAGCGGTTGATTGATAACGACTGTCTGGCCTTACGGGTAGTTTGGCACTGACTCACATTTCCCGTCAACCGACCGTATACATTTATTTATATATATATTTAACCAATCTGTAACTACACATATTCCGTAGACACTACAGTGCATGAACATATAGTCAAAATCCGTAAAATTGTGAACACAGATCATATAAATACCTATACATAATACTGATATACCTACTTTACTAGATTATTATTAGAACTAGATAATTTTTTGTCCGATTTTCCCCTAATACTATTGATAATTCGACTGCCCACGATACTTAAGCTCCGCTCTTATATCCTTATTTTCCATTCAGACATTTTCTGTTTTTCATTCACGAGACCTCTCCGGAGATAATCCCACGAGACAAATACGTAATAAGGGTTTACCTGTTGTATTTGTATTCAGGGCATCCTGTGTCAAGGGTTCGAGCATAGTTTAAAAACATACAGTTGCAGTAAAGCAAGTTAAACGGATTAAATCGCGTATATTAACTACATTTTAAGTAGGTACCGACTTTTCGTAATCCTCTTCAGCGTTTCAAAAATTTTCCCTGTCAAAATTACCGTTAGGCCAACCTACCCACTTTGTAGTACATTATACAACTAGGGTGGTAATACAAAGAAAGGCTGAGATCGCAGGTGTTTGCGGCCCGAGCTGCAAGCGAGGGACGTAAATATGCGATCGAGGGCTTTCTTTATTACCTCCCGTGTTGTGTTCATCATTTTATGTCTACACTTGGCCAGAAAGCGGCTTTTCCGTACGCGCAGCGGCGAGAGGTACGATTAATCTGTAATTAACGAAGGAATTTCGTACATTTCTCTTATCGTTGTTTTCTCGTAAGTATGTGTAGTGCAATTTTTTTTAATTAACATACAATTTAGTAAATTTTTTGATGCTATTTTGAATTCGGTACAATACCATGTCACCGCCAGAAAGTATGACACGTTAATGTGACCACATGGGAAAGGGATGGTCTGTGTTCGGGATAGTACCATCCCCAGGAATAGTGTGTAGGCAAAAAAATTGGAAATAGATTTCTAACTTCGTAGAAATCTATTTGTACTCTAGTTGATATTGTGTTTTTATTTTCAAAAGCTATGGCGCTCCCCTGGGTAGCATCACTGCCCCCCAATTTCTTCCAAGGCCCTCAACTCCCATTGGGGGGCGGTAGGGACCACTTTGGGAACCTATGGTCTAACCTGTCAGTTGGTGACGTAATATAAGGAGTATGAAACTAATCGTCAGTTTGTCAACAGGACATAGGACAATTCAATTAAAAACCCCCCAAGGATGAGATTGACGCGGGATTCCTAAATTACACTACAGAAATCGCCGAAGCTAGTTCGGTTTGTTTTTCTTCGGGTTCGTTCAGAAACTCGAATTCGCACCAAGTGCCGTGAAACTTTAGTTAATTTAGAAGAATACCCCATTCGTTACACAAGCACATACATTTTGCTAACTTTTGTAAGTGGTAACACAGTTGTTCTTTTCTGAAAACAAACTCTTTTCTCAGGAGTTGAAGAACTTTAAAACAAACAAACTTTGGGTGTGGTCCAAGGTCTCCTTAGGTATCCTGTAGGCGTATAATTGTAGGTACACTTTGTCACGCGAAAAAGAAATAATACCTAAAGCGTCCGTCACGTTCTGACAAATAGTGTGTTAGAGTAACGGATGCTTTTAAAATAATATCACAGTTATTAAAATAGCGAATCTATACAATGCACATGGAGATTTGGTAGCACAGACCACTAATGTTTGGTAGTGATTAAAAAACCTCATCATATTGTCGATGACGACGATTAAGGACCGTGGCAGTTACAAACCAGTCATATCAAAGGTTATATGCAGATAAAACCAGAACGTGACTGACACTGTAGAGAGTGTATAGAGTAATATGGGATGACTAGAGTCGTGTCGGAATATTTCAATGCCTGTAGGGTGATTCAGAACTTAACCGTTAATCTATAACAGTGTTTTTCAAAGTGTGGGTGTGATCCACTGGGGGATCGCAGAGCCTCTAGAAGGAGGTCGCAACGGTCGGGAAACCTCAGGCAAAAAAAGAAAAAAAGGAAAAGCTCAAAAGTGTAACTGAAAAAAATTCAGGTTAGAAATCGTGGAGGATAGGAGGTCACCAAATATTTTCACATACAAAGGGGGTCGTGCCATGAAATAGTTTGAAAAAATGCTGATCTAAAAGATGCCTTTAACCAGGGTATGGATACTGGTATTTTCTCCATACAAAAATACCGGTATTTTTTCCGTTATTTTCGTTCTTTGGTTTATTATTTAATTTTTTAATCGGACAATCTATTAATACGAAATCATTACTTAAATACACGATTGGGCCCTACATAAAAAGCATAAAATAATTCAAAATATTAGGCTATTTCGGGGTTTTTGCAAAATACCGGTTACGAGCCCTGCCTCTAACAATGGGCCTTTAAATGAAGGGGTCATTTCTACTCCTTAATCTAAGCTAGGTACTTTCGTTTTGCAACTTTTTAAAAACACGCCAAATTCTATTTTTTTTTATACTGTCACAAGGCTCCCTACCGGAATGGATTCGAACGATGGAATTGTTTAATACATTTATTTAACCCCCGATAGGTTTGCTAACATAAAAGAATAGATGGTCGAGGGTTCGTAGAAGGTGTGGTTGGAACGGTGAGAGTCAACTGGACTCCCCTGGCTGGGGCAGGCCCGCTGGTGCTGGGCGTGATGTGGCGTGGAGTGTCGCGTGGCCGTAAAATACCTATCATAATATCACACTAATATTATAAATGCGAAAGTTTGTGAAGATGTTTGGATGTTTGAATGTTTGTTACCTAATAACGGGATAACAACTGGATGGATCAAGCTGAAATTTGGCATGCAAGTAGACCAAGTCCTGGATTGAAACATAGGATACTTTATATCCCGGTAAAGAGTTCCTTTGGGACAATAACGGGAACAACGCGGGCGAAGCCGCGGGAAAATGCTAGTTCTAAATAAGAACGTTTTGAAAAATAAATAAATCGAAAGCTAATAACCTAACCTAACGCCATCTAGTCTTAAACTCCTGAACTAATGAGACAAGATTCACATCGTGACAATACTATCATACGGAAAGTGATATTTCAGTGCTCTCAGAATCGAATTTTGAAGATGAGCGGATCGACTTATTTCGGTTTTAAACCGTTACCAAAAACCGGCGGGTCACCGGTTAACCGGTTCGCAATCTCTACCTCCGATTACGAACTGTTACTGCAAATTATGTTGAATACGAAATTGACGGAGTAGTTGTGAATCACCCTACTACTGTTTGAGATCGTAGTAAAATGGATGAAATGCTCAAATATCTAGATATTTTACATTCCGGTCTGGTTCCAGAAAATCACGTTTAATCTTATGGGAATATTCTCTCGTATGTTCTAGTTCAGAATTTATGAATACCTATTCAAAGGCAGAGTTTGAGAAATGCTTATATTCAGTTGCACAGACATTTATTAAGTTATTTTTGACGAAGCCTGTTGCGGATTACTTTTGTTGGTAAGTGTGACGAAGCCTGTTGCTGATTTGAATTTGTACCCACCTGACGAAGCCTGCGTCGCGGATTTAATCTTATGTGGTGATCTTTTATTTTTTCAATTTACTATGTGTTGATTAAATGAGTGTGTAAATACTTATATGTAGAGCTTGTAAAATATCTGAATCTCAAATTGAAACAACATATATATATATAAAACTGTACAACAAATCTCGCGCAATCATGCTAAACATGTTTTAATTATAAGGAAGGTATGTAAGCTCATTTTAAGTGAACTGATTGTTCTTATTTTAAGCTTTTTTATCTTTCAATATTCGTATGTAAAGGTGATATCAGACGGTGCATTCGAAAGGATAGTCATTTGAGTAAACGTTTCATAAGAAAACGTTCCGTTAAAGTAATTAGAAGAACAGTTTTTTTTTCTACTCTTCTAAAATATACAATTTTTGGACATAAACGTATAAAATAAAACGAACAGAAAACGGGAAGTAATTGGAAATTTGGTGCGAGACCACTCTATATTTAGACATTTCCGGGTGTCCATTTCACCTCATTAGAATTCCTCGTAAACCTGCAGGCTGATTCACAATTTCGCCGTCAACCTCGTACCCAATATAATTTGACCCCTGAACTAGTAGCAACAGTTTGTAATCGGAGATCACGCTGCTGTGGTCCGTCTAAGCAGGAGTGGTTCACTCCGCGATTTCGCCGCGCTACTAGTACCAAATTTTGCCACTTCGGAGAGCTTAGCCAGCGACCAGAGAGAGCACGCGTTATGCGATAGAGAGACGGTCAGATGCGATGCGTTCCGTCCGGTGGTCGGACCCGAACGTCAGCTTTGTCAAAGAGAGAGACTTCTGTACGTAGTAGGTACTATTGCTTATTCTGTGGTCAAAGTCAAAGCGACGAACAAACGCACTAATATGCCAGACTCCTGATTACGAACTGATATTACTAATTCACTCATCATCATCATCTCAGCCATAGGACGTCCACTGCTGGACACAGGTGTCCTCAATAACCAGTCAAAGTTTATTAAAGGTTAGATGCCGCAAATCTGTACACCTCATGGAAATCGGCCCAATAGTAAATTTGTATGAGCCAGTTAGCCCTTACACTTGGATGTATAGTTATGAAAGTATAGTTATGAAACTGGTTTATTGTCTATAACGTACAAGATAGTTAAGTTAATTGGCCGTTCCTTCACTTGATGTTTATCGTATGAAAGTTATGTTTGCACTAAGTACTCTTTTACTTAATAATTAGCCTGTTGACTCGATTTTTTTTCTGTCCTAAATCTATTCTACTATTTCTGAGGAACAAATATCTATATGACACCTAATACATTGGTATAAGTATAACAGCCACAAATTGTAATCAAAAGTAGCAGATCGGACTGAGCATTGAAAACGCTCTATACAAAACGGTAGGAATTTATGACGTCATCCGTTGCATCGCTGTACTAAGTCTGTATGAAAAAAATAGCATTTTGCCATTTTCAGCACGAAGAAGTGCGTTTAAGCACATAGTTGTCTTACATTTATTTTTTCAGTGTTATTTAAGCATTCCGAAATTGACTTAAATTTTTCTTAAAGACGATAAAAAAAAATTGTTTTTTTTTAAAGATTGTGGTCTCATAACTTTATTTTTTTTATACATTTTTTGTTTATTTCTTTTGTGTTATGATAATTTAGTATTTTGCAATCCATGTGACTATATTATGTTGTAACATTCAACATTATTCAACATCCCAATTGTATCGAAGCGCGGCCTAAAGTAGGTCGCAACGTAAACGAAAAAATGTACAGTAGTGAGACTACAAAAGTTGTAGCGTGATGCGCGAGCAAAAACACAGACGAACATGTCAAAAAAGAATTGATTGCGTTTTATGACTTACTAGCATTTTCCCGCGGCTTCGCCCGCGTTGTTCCCGTTATCGTCCCAAAGGAACTCTTTACCGGGATATAAAGTATCCTATGTTTCAATCCAGGACTTGGTCTACTTACGTGCCAAATTTAAGCTTGATCCATTTAGTTGTTACCCCGTTATTAGGTAACAAACATCCAAGCATTTAAACATCTTCACAAACTTTCACATTTATGATATTAGTGGGATAGTGGGATTCTTCTTTACTCCCGTCTATGAGAATAGGCCTATGCCCAGCAGTGGGATGTATATAGGCTGATTATATATCACTTATTCTTGACTTTTCCCAGTAATTTTTTGGGAAAATCTTTAATGTAGCTACAAACAGAGGTACTAACTACAGGTTTATGACATGTGAAGATAGATGGATAGACTACATTGACGTTGAAGTTATGAACCCCACTGATGTTAATTCAACTAATTCGGTAAAATGCTCAAGTTCTGATCGAATCTGACCCGAGGCCTTCGTTAATCTATGAAAAGGATAGCACGTTTTTAACGAGCTGAAAATACGGCGAACGATTCGGCTGTTAAAAGTTAAAAACAGGTACTTACAATTCAATTCAATCAAATTCGGTTAAAGGTATACAATCCAGACTTCCAGAACGTATCTGCAATGAAAAAAATAGTTTAGATAAAATTTCCGAGTGTGTAAATATCCTGCATTGAAAAAAGACGATCAAAAATATGCTCTTGGAAAAAAGGCGTTAAAATACGCGGTACGCGTTTGGAAAAAGTCACTTTCTGGTAAAGTGTAGACATAAAATGATGTACACAGCACGGCAGGTAATAAAGAAAGCCCCCGATCGCATATTTACGTCCCTCGCCTGCGGCTTGAGCCGCAAACATCTGCGATCCCGGCTTTTCTTTATAGTTGTGTAATATACTAAAAAGTATTACAAAAATAAAAGGGCCGCTGTGACAGGGTTTTTATCAGGCTGGCTGCATTCCTTCTATCGATTTAAATGCCATTCCTTTGAGCGAGAAAATAACTAACCCCATATTTTCCAGTTATCTGAAAGAGCTTTACACTTTATTTACCAGCGAGCATTGGTATAGAAAACACGATAAAGATCTAGTCATTTTAAGCAGAACATTTTGTATATTACGCACATGGTACCTAATGTAAAGACTAACCGCAAAATAATTTCCTGCGAAATTCTATCGTATAAGACGTAAGGTTAGAATCTAAATATACCTACTGTAAAACATTTCGATTATACAGGGTGATTCAATTCAAGGGCGAATTGGATATGCAACACCGTAATTTTTTGTACGGGAAAGTTTGAAAGTCCACCTACAAGAAACCGGAAGTCAAGATACAACGTCCGAACAGCCACGACCACTCTGACAAGAGTGTACGACTAAGAAGCAGAATTTTTTGTACGGTTAATACCAGGATTCTGAAATTGACCCATACGAGGTGATAGAGTCCAGTATGGCCACAGAACAGAAAATACGGCACATACGGTAGAAAAGCATTACAGCGCCCCCCAATCTAAATCCTATTCTCTTTCCGCACAGACTCTCCTAGTATTGGTATGCCCTAGTTAATGAACTGAATTTTTTTTTTCTTATTCCGTACATTAAGTAATAAACACTTGTAAGTATGCAAAAATCTGTAAATGTTTTTTTTATAATTAATATTATAATAGATTGCACGGTTATCCACATTTATGTTGGACTATCATGGTAGGTCAGTAAAAAAAATGAAATTCAACCTCTTTGTATATTTGCTGGCTAAAATCGTTAAAAAGGGCATTCTGGCAATTACAAAAATAACATTTCGCTGCGAACTAGATTTGTAGGACAGGATGACCATTATCGTTGCTCATTAACAAATAACACCAAAGTTTGATGATTTGCTGTTAAAGCAAATCTAATGATTTCACCTTGAAACGCTGTCTTAAAAACAAAAAAATCATCCTGTATTATCAAGTGAGCCAATTATACGAAAGTTATGTGTATGTTTGTGAAAGATGAGAGTTATTACTTATAATATAACAAATATGTAACTTTGTGAAACTTAATGGTGCTTCCACATTTGGCTGTTATAAATGTTGTATAATTTCTTATGTAAAAGTATCTCAGTTAAGCGAAAATAATCGAACTTTGCATTTGAAACCCCATCGTTAAAGCCAGCCCACATCTGGGCACAAAGGTGTATGACGATATATATAGCGCTTTGATCTGTAACAGACTATGATGCTGACTGTACAGCCTTTTTTTTTTTGCGGTGGGAAAATGCATTACGCATACCCCCCCGGGCCTAGGGAGGCCAGATGTTGGTTGGGGGGGTTATGTGGGGCTCACTCCTCTCGCACACCCTCTGCTAGTCAGAGGGGGGAGGAGCATACCCACTAAAAACCCACCGGCGTCTCTCCGCATGCCGTTTGTTGGGGGCACAGTGGGCTCGTAACACTTCTACCACTGGTGCCCCCCGTGACTGTACAGCCTAGCTACGTTAACCGGCTAAGCCTAATGGACATGTTAACGCAATTAGAGCTTATAGTCTTTTAGCATTCCGAGGATTCTGCAGCGGCTTAACTCCTCTTCCTTGGAAAATCTTGAAAATTACGAAACCATCACAGAGCCTCGCCAACAGATAACTGAAGCATTTCTAGTCCGTCGGCTGCTCGTGCCACACGCACACATCAACTAGCTTTCTCCTACTGCGAGCAGCACGCACACATTGACCTGACCAACCAGCGGAGGTAGCCGGCGGACTAGACATGCTTCAGTTCTTTGTTAGCAAGGCTCCGTCCGCCTATTTATTTTAAGGTCCTTGGTAATCGCGTTTTTATTCTTAATTATGTGATATCAAAACCGATCACGTCTCCGATTCCACCCTGTATAACCAAGTATCAATGTGGAAATCTATTGAGGAGGATTGTGTCCAGCAGTGGACGGTATGGCTGAAATGACACAATGTTTCATCGAATGTTTCATTTCATCGAATTTTCATTTCGTCGACCACTTTTTTCTCTGAAACCGTTAACTTTTCAGGACTTTTCAAAGAGTCACCTGTAAATAACATTAGGTAAGGTTAGGTTTGTTTTATTTTAATTTCAAGATAGAAACGGCTTCAGGGAAAATTTACTTTCGATGAAATTATATTTCTAAGAAATGATACGTCGATGAAGCATTTGTCGGCGATTCAAGGGTAAACCCTGAAATTATGATGATGATGATGATACATTTTTTTTTTCAGTTCTCAGAGCCAAACGCAACCACGAGCGTCCTGCATTTCGTGCCGGAGGCGGAAGACCATGAGGCGAGCCTGGTCTGCCGAGCAGACAACCCTCAAGTCCCTGACGCCACCATCCAGGACAAATGGATGCTCAATGTGCATTGTAAGTTGTGTTAGTCGTCAGTTGACAACATTTATGCCCCATCGGCCATCGGTTCTTTGGCGGATTAAAGCAATATTTTTGTTTTAATCATCACAATATTTGTCTGCAGATGTTCCAGTCGTGACGCTGAGGATGGGCTCCAGCCTGAACCCTGGTCACATTAAGGAATCTGATGACGTGTACTTTGAGTGCAGCGTCAAAGCCAACCCGAAGAGCTATCGACTCACTTGGTATAAAGGGGTAAGTGCTTTTGACCAATTTTCAAGTGAACGTAGTTATGCAATAACGTTCCATTCCACATGCAATTTTTTTAGATTATGAACTTTGTTTTTAAAGACAGAAGATAGATTTAGATTTCTTTATTTCATAATATCAAATAACAATATAAATTATCCTAGGGTCAATTTATACGTATTTATATTATGATCGTCAAACAAAATGAATAATGAAAATAGTGAAATAATAACACAAAAACATAAAACAAAATAGCAAAAAAAAATCACATGTATGACAATAGATATCTGATATAACCTTATTACTTTAGGAATAGACTGGTGTCAGATATTTTAGAATGTCTATTTACATCATAATAGGCTTGTGTCCTAAATTTTGTGACTGATGTAAATGGATTCTACTATTCATGAGGAACAAATATATACCTATAACTACTAAACTTGGATTACTATACAGCAGCCACAAATTGCAATCAATAGTAGCGGACCGCACCGAGCGTTGAAAACGGCCCATACAAAACGGCCGCACCCTGTGACGTCATCTCTTGTCCTCGCTGTACTAAGTCTGTATGAAAAAAAAAAACATACAGACGAATTGAGAACCGTCGTTCTTTTGAAAGCCGGTTAAAAAATAGCATTTTGCCATTTTGAGCACGAAAAAGTGCGTTTAAGCACATAGTTGACATACATTTATTTTTTCAGTGTTATTTAAACATTCCGAAATTGACTTTAATTTTTCTTTAAGACGATAAAAAAATATAGTTTTTTTTTTTCAAACATTGTGGTCTCATAACTTTATATTTTTTATACATTTTTTGTTTATTTCTTTTGTGTTATGATAATTTAGTATTTTCCAAACCCCGTGACTATATTTTGTTGTAAAATTCAACATTAGTCAACATCCCCATTATTGCCGGCGACTGTGATTTATCGCGCCCGCTGTCCATGGCCCTTACATACATGAATAACTTGTCCGCCTAAAGGTTCCTTCCCTTTCCAAGTCTAAATTGAACCTCCGACCGCGTCATTGCCACCTGCCAGCAGTGCCAACAGCGCATACGGTCTCGCATCTTAATTCACTGGTTCCATCGAGAATGTGCAGCACTTGTTGGTGGAGTGTGTCCGGACTCGAGAGAAAAGGGATACGTTAGCTAGATTTTGGGGCTTAACATGCAAAACTGTAGGCCTCTTTAATTGCATTTTGGCGGAGCCCCACTCAAAGGTCGCCAAGTTTGTATACGGTTTTTTTTAAAGCATAGTGTAAAAATTTGGTAACCTTATCGGTTTTTTTTTTAGGTATTTATGTAATTTTTTTTATTGTATTTTTGCTTTGAAGATTGTACGGCAGAGGCTTAACGGAGCTGGCATAGTCAGTTTGACAAAAGCTCCCTAAAAATAAAGGTTAAAAAAAAAATCACCGCTTATCCGTGCTTTGCTGCATCTCAATGCGCTCATTGCTGCACCAGAATACGATATTACTGCATGTAGATGGGCAGCAGTTTGTAGAGAACGTCTGAGGTTCTGTGAGGCGATGGATACGCGTCAATCGTCCATATGTAAACTTGTGTAGCTATAAGATTGGATTAATGTAATATTTGTTGCGTTGTTTGTAAGTTTTGTACCTACATATCTGATTTCCACAGTTTTAACTGTAATGCTATGTTTAATATTGAATAAATGAAATGAAATAACCGAATTTCCTTCCCAGGTCCAAGAGATCAGCCACAACGCGAGCTCCGGCGTGATCCTGAGCGACCAGAGCTTGGTGCTCCAGAATGTGAACAGGACAGCTGCTGGGGACTATAGCTGTCTCGCTTCTAATAGCGAGGGCAGTGCTACTAGCAACCCAGTCTCTCTGCAAGTTAGATGTGAGTGATATAACCGTACTATCTCATCGTTTCTTCGATCAGGTGACGTCCACTAATGTACGCAGGTTTGAGTCTAAAACTTCAGAACGTGAACAAGACAGACTGTTAGCTATTACAGCTGTCTCGCTTCTAATAGCGAGGGCAGTGCTACTAGCAACCCAGTGTTGCTGCAAGTTAGATGGTAAGTATTTTATTTCTTTATTTGAACTGAATGCGCTGGAAGTTGGCTATGTCTCTGAATAAATGAATTGAATTGTAAGGGTTATAAAGTATCACCGAGACTTCAAGGCACTCTTTTTAACTTAAAATATCGTTATATCCAAAATACATTTCATCTATATGAATGACTTGTCTGATGAAGTTGCCAGTTCATTGATAAACTCTTGAGTAATTCACAGTTTCTCCTTAAATCTCGTTCCTAATATAAGTATACTAGAAATGGGCGAAAATGGGCCCGGGTCAACATGAAGTTTCACTGATTGCTCAAAGTGAGCAACGGATCAGCGGGAATATTTTTTAATGACTGGTACTTAAATGTTATTAGAATTATAAGTAGGTAATTTATTAATATTTTATTTGTACTAAAATTGTTACTATAATGTATGTTATTTCGTGTTAATAATTCAAACACAACGTTTATTGTTCCTGAAAAAATGACTACGACTAACGTGCTACGGAACGACGTAGCACACTTAGCGATGGTTACCATCGAATTTATGTTAAGATATAGATTGACGGTGGTTTTGTGAATTACCCTGCTGGCAAGTCTAGATCAAACTGCAGTGTGCTCTCCGATATAAATTGTTGTTTGTCAGTTTTTGGCCGACTCCGGTGCTCTGTGATTTTTGGTAAGGAGATACCGAGTTACAAATTCGTGGCGTGGCCATATTTCAAAACTAAACTACAACTACGCTAAAGATTTGGTTTTCTACATTTATTGGGTTTTTATAATGTTTATTACGGTATCTTGTCTTTAATGTTTGATATTTTGGCGATAAATAAATTCTATGATACATTCAATTCATACAAAATGTTAGTAAATTGGTAAGTAATTTGCGAAGAAAACTGACAAGGTATTGCATGAAATATGCTTTGTTTATTTATTTAATCTTATTGCACAAAATAAGAAACTACAAATGGCGGACTTAATGCCTTTAGGCATTCTCAACCAGTCAACTAATGGACTAAACAGAAACAAAATTCATGCAGGGTCTTTGAAGTCTTTATATAGGGTTCGAGGAATTTTGTATAAAGCCTAGTTGGTGAAAAAAAAATCCTCTAAATTTCTAGTTTTTAAACTAGAAATTTAGAGGATTTTTTACCTTTTTAAACCTTTGAAAGTTAAGACTGGAACATGGCCACAAGACATAATGAGGATATCGAAAATAAGCTGTAACAAAAAGAAAACCTAGGTATCTGTTCATCATAGTAGAAAACCAAGAATCGTATACAACAATCGTTTTCTAATTTTCGACTGGCCTGCTTTATGTCCAGGCCGTTTCCACCCTCATTCTTCCAATAAGGAAACGTTATCTCACATTATTCGGAATTAAACCGAAATCAGCCCAATGATATTCAAATCGATCCGGGCCTTTCATTTTATGTTCAGTGCTCCCGACGTTATTACAGTACAATTACTTTATTGTTATTGCACACTAAAAGAAAATAATAATTCAAACTTATATAAAAGACAATCGTTATCAATAGTTGGTCTTACAGCTAGGGAGCGAGCTCTTCCAGACTAGCTTAAGGTTATTCTTCAGAAATATGTCTGCGGTCACCTTATTCCTCTGGCCCTTTTTCTTACTAAATGTATGGAGACAGAGGAATAAGTCGCAGACATATTTCTGAAGAATAATCCCTTACAATAAATGTAAATATTGGCGGACAGTCCAAGGACAGTCTTAGACAAATCGACCTAGTTCCAAACTAACTAATGCTTGTGAAAACACAAAACAATGTCCACTTTATTCCTTAAGTCAATCAATCTAAAATATGGAGAATGACAGTCCTCTTGTTCTAATGGTCCTTGATTAGTATCATGATTGATACATTTTAAATATTTAATTAAAAATGGATCACTTACGTTGTACAAAAGATTCCACTCGACATAAATACATTTTTGATAAGGAACAAAGTATATGGAATTTATCACAGATATCGTACATTTTTCTTCGATTAGTCAAATTCACGAGAAACAGGTTTGGATATCATATCTTTTTGATTTAGGCTTGTGCACGCTCGTTCGGTGAACGGATCGCTCCGAACTAGTACAATCGTGTCAGTGTACTAATTCGGTATTTTAGTTCATTTAGTTCACTGGTACACTACTGTCTCTGTCTAAGCGTTGCTCCCGTTTCGTTCTGTACTGTTCCGCTCTGTCCGATAAGATCGACCGATCTATCCCAGCGCTGTGCTATTTTCTTCACTAATTTATTCAGAGTTGTTATGTAACAACTCTGAATATATATATTTAGTTTTGGTTTCCTTGAGAGAGTCAAAATCTAAGTTTTTTCGGCATAAATGGCCATATCTTTTTTACGTCAGCTTAGAAGTTCGATTTTTTCACAGCTTCAAGGGACCACATAGACCTGATTATATGGTTTTAATTTCAACTTGTTACCTCCACGCGTTTCCGCGATAAAGGGTCTTAACACATGGATAGACTGACAGACAGACATACGGACGGACGGACGGACAGACGGGCAACAAAGTGATCTTATAAGGGTTCGGTTTTACCTTTCGAGGTACGGAACGCATTCAGCCAATTAAAGTAATATTTTATGTAAGTGGTGCAATACCATTACCTGAAAGATCCACGTCCCGTGGTCTTTTGTTTACCTTTTCTTAAATACCTGAAAGTACAGACTATAGTAATTTTACTGCAAACGTAGGTAGAATCATTACTCTTCTGGTCGATATTGGCTGTCTCAGGCGCACTCAAATGAATAACTTATCGTAATCCCTAAAACTAACGAACAGTGTTCCCGTTTCCACCATTCAATAAATTTCTAAGAAAGGATTTGGCCAGGAAAATGCAAAACGAAGATTTTCTTTATATCTTTACGGACTTTTGAAAAATAAATCGTAACATTTGTATTTAGTATGGATTTATAATAGTATATACAAAAGTAGGTATGTAATTGAAACAGTACAGCGAGGACTCAACGATAACGTCACCGTCGGGATCCGTTTAGTATGGGGCGTTTTCAACGCTCGGTGCGGTCGGCTAGTTTTGATTGCAATTGGTGGCTGTTATAGTAATCCAAGTGTAGTAGTTATAGGTATATATTTGTTCCTCACAAATAGTAAAATCGATTTACATCAGAAACAAAATTTAGTGCACAAGCAGTAGCAGATCGGCAGGCGTCAAACATTAGAACGATTATTGTTTACGCATAGAGGGAATTGAAATAAAATAGGTAACAAACTTATTACTGGCGTTTAATTACCATTACAGTTGTTTGTATTTTACGTTAAGTATCTATATAGACGTGTGCGCAAGTCGGTGGTGGTTAGAAGAGAGAGTGATGTCGCCGCCGCGTCCTAGGCACGTACCCGTGGCGCTGCTGTCGCGCCTTCTCATTGCGCATGCGGGAAGGCGCGTTCCGTTTTTATGACAGATGGTTGCGTTCTGAGTTCGCTGCGCGAACATACTCCGGGCCGCTGAAAGCCTGACTTTCAGGACTCTTCATCCATTGGTAGGGGGCAGATCCGGTTGAGGGCCCGTCTGATGATACCCCTGGACGTGGTTATGTCGGCGACACGAGGCACGTTATCTTTGCCTGTGTACAGCTTTGAGACTCTACCCATGCGCCAGAGTAGAGGCTGTAATCCTTCGTCTTTGATGAGTACGAGCTCTCCCAGCTGCAGGTCGCGTCGTCGCTCGCGCCATTTGTAGCGTTGTTGTAGCTCGGAGATGTACTCGGTCGACCAGCGGCTCCAGAAGTGCTGGCGAAGCTGCTCCAGGCGTTGGTAGCGATCCAGGCGGGTCTGGTTGTGATCTTGCAGTGATGGAGCCGGCGTCGACGTCAGCGGCCTGCCAACCAGAAAGTGCCCGGGAGTAAGGGGGGAATAATCAGTGGGGGAGGAAGATAGAGGACAAAGTGGCCGGCTGTTTAATATAGCCTCTACCTGGCTGAATAAAGTGGAAAGCTCTTCGAAAGTGAGATGGCTATTGCCGAGAACCCTTTTGAGATGAAATTTAGCATTTTTAATAGCGGCCTCGACGTAGCCGTTGAAGTTGGGAGCGTAAGCCGGCGAAAATATGAAACGTATACTTTGATCAGCTGCAAATTCTGATATACTATTTTTATTGAGCTCTACAAATTCATTTATTTCTTTAGCGGCTGCAACGAAGTTGCGGCCGTTATCACAAAACAACTCCGCGGGCTTAGCGCGTCGGGCGATAAACCTGCGGAGTGCTAATATGAATGCATCTTTAGAAAGTTCGCTTACGGCCTCCAAGTGAACACATTTATATCTTAAGCATATAAATAGACACAGATAACATTTGGTGATTTTGCATCCGCGGCCACGTCGATCAGTTATTAAGTAGGGCCCGGCCATATCAACCGCCGTCGCCGCGTATGGAAAATCAGCCTTTATGCGCTGCGCTGGCAGATTGCCCATTATATTTTTTAAAGTTCGACCAGCGGCGCGACTACACGTGACACAGGAGCGGGCCGTGCTGCGGGCTAGGTTCCGGCCTCCAACCGGCCATATTGTGTCGCGGATAGACGACAATAGAAGCTGCGGTCCTGCATGCAAGAGACGTACATGTTCGTGTCTGAATAAGAGTTTAGTGAGTGGATGTTTAGCACGCAATAGCATGGGATGCTTCTTATCATAGCTGTAATCAGAAGCATCTAGCCTCCCCCCGACTCTCAAGATGCCTTGAGAGTCTATAAATGGCGTCAGAGACGCGAGATGTGATTTAGAGCTTAAAGCTTTACCTTTACTTAAACTTTCTATTTCCTCAGCGAATAATTGCTGTTGTGAAAGCTTCACCAATGTGTGTAAGGATTCAGTAAGCTCTTGTGAGGATAATGTACCTGTTAGTTTAGGTAAGCTAGGCCTACAATTATTTATGAATCGTTGCACAAAGGCTACTGTACGTTGTAGAGTCCTAAATTTAGAAAATCTACCGAACTCTACTACACATGAATCGGGCTCTACATTTGTAACCATTGAAGTGAGCTTGACTTCAGGCAATATTTCAGGTGCTGTAGAGTCTAAAATAGGCCAGTTAGATTCGGGCTCGAGCAGAAACTCGGGGCCTTGCCACCACAGAGAGGCACTGGACACGTGCTGCGGGTCCACGCCTCGCGTAGCGAGATCTGCGGGATTTTGTGTCGTCGGCACGTGTCTCCAGGCCGCTGCTGGGGTGAGCTCGGCTATAGCAGCGACTCTGTTAGCTACAAATGTCTTAAGTTGTGAGACATCAGTTTTCAACCAAGCGAGAACAACTGTAGAGTCAGTCCAAAAAACAGTGCGAGATATAGGTTTTCTCAAAGCTTTAGCTACAGTGTTATAAGTTTTTGCTGCTAATAGAGCCCCTGCTAGTTCCAAGCGTGGAATAGAAGTGGGTTTGATTGGGGCTAGCCTGTTTTTTGCACAAAATAAATTGACATGTTGCTCCCCGGAGCTTGAAATTGACTTTATATAAATGCAGGCAGCTACTGCTTGCTGCGAAGCGTCTGAGAAGCAGTGCACTTCAATTGTAGACGGTGAATCGCTAAATATATATCTAGGTATTCTAAGATTTTTAATGTGATGCAAGTTACGAACAAAGCGAGACCAGCTTCGTTGAATTTCAGGAGGAGCGGGGTCGTCCCACCCTGCCTTAGCAATCCACAATTTTTGCATAAGAATCTTAGGCTTCACCGTACATAAAGTTAAGAGGCCCAACGGATCAAACACTTGGAATGTTTTAGATAATATTGATCTTTTGGTAGCCGTTTTACCAGCGTCATCTACTTTAATAGAGAAGTTCAATGTGTCTTGACTAGGATTCCATCCCAGTCCAAGTGTTTGACAAGCTTGACTCAGTGCTAAATTATTCTGTGAATTAATAGAAGCAGATCTTAAAAGCTCATTTGAATTTGAGCGGTATTTACGCAAGTTAAAGCAGCCTGAGGCTAGAGTCTGTGAGACTTCAGTTTGTATGTGAAGCAATTCAGTTTCTGAATCTGCTCCCGTTAATAAATCATCACAGTAAAAATCGTTTTGTATTATAGTTCTAACAGTCGGGTCATTGCACTCTGTCCCTAACTGCCACAAACATCTAGCTGCTAGAAAGCTTGCAGACGCAAATCCGTACGTAACGGTGTTTAAAGTGAGCGAGCGAACAGGTAATTGTTCGTCTTCGCGCCATAAAATGACCTGCAAGTCTCTGTCAGCTTCGTTCATTAAAATTTGCCTATATTGTTTCTCTATGTCTCCTGACAATACATATTTGTAGTGACGGAATCTAAGCAGTATGTTAAATAGCGAGTCTTGGATGTTAGGTCCTACCATCTGAATATCATTAATAGAATATCCAGATGAGGAGGGGCAATTTGCCTGGAATACTGTACGCAAACGAGAACTTTCACTATCCTCCTTCATCACGGCGTGATGAGGGAGGTAGTTGGCTCGATATGGAAAGTTAGATTCCGTCAGATGACCTAGATCTCTATATTCATCTATAAAGTCCGTATACATTGATTTAAGTTCAGGCTGTTTACTAAAACGTTTTTCTAAATTAAGGAGACGCCTTTTTGCTATATTAAAAGTATTTCCTAGGCAGTCTGGTGTGTCATTGAGAGGCAATCGCACAACAAATCTGCCATCTGGCTGACGTTGGGTATTTTCCACAAAATGTTTTTCTATGGGGTGTGGCTCGAACACACCACCGGAGTCCTTATCATGAGGTAGCTCCTCTGTCTCCCAAAACCTTGTCATTTGGTCAGACAGCTCAGACAAGGAGAGGTTGCTGCGTGTAGTTACTGAATTTACATGAACAGCAGCACTCGTTACCATTCCTGCTAGCAACCACCCAAGTTTGGATTCAATCAGCCTGGCTTGTTTATTAGAGGTCAATGACCTATTATCACCGCCCACAATATGCCAAAAAATATCAGCTCCGAGCAAGATATCAATGTGGGACGGGATGTTAAAGGTTGGATCTGCAAGCTTTATAGATGCAGGAATATTTAGGTGGCTTACGTCAAAATATCTCTTAGGCAAGTGATCAGTTATTTGATTTAAGACCAAAAAATCGACATCAGCATTGAAATCACTTACTTTAGACTGTATTTGTGCCCTACAACGACCCGGCTGGCAATCCAGCGGGACGTTACCTATTCCTAGGATCTTTGTGGCAATCAGGGGCTGAGATGCGATACCTAATCGTTCTCTCAGACCCTCAGTCATGTAGGAGGATTGTGATCCACAATCCAAGAGACATTTAACAGTGTCTTTCCTATTGTTGCAAGGATTAATTACTTCAATTAAAGCCGTTGATAATAAAACTTCACTGCTCGAAAGTGAAGAGTTAGCAGTGGAGGTGTGACTCACCTCTGCACTGTCAGAAGCCATCATAGCAGAGGAGGACGTAGGCTCCGCCTTACCCATACTGGTAGGCTGAATGCTCTCATCCATGCTAGCCCCACTAGACGAAGGATTAGGAGGGTTTGTTTGTGTAGTGTGTAGGTATGTGTTGTGACGTCTCTTACATACACGACAGCCGCTCAGTTTGCACCGACGCGTCTCATGGTCCGGACGTAGGCAGACATGGCACAGCTGGAGGCCGGAGACCCGTGACCACCGCTCGTCGACAGACATCTGCCTGAAGGCGGGACAGTCGTATACTCTGTGGTCAGCACGGCACACAACGCACGGCCGACCCCTGTTGTCACTTTGTTTATCTGAAACCACAAATGTTTTTATGTTTTTATCATGTTTAAATAAGGGTTTATTAATTGTGACTTCAGGTTTATTAATAGTTTGTTTATCCCTTTTGTTTCGATGCAGATTTTCTAATATATCTGCTCGATTTTTCAAAAACTCCTTGAAATCATTAAGAGTGGGCCACTCCTTAAGAGTGTTCCGATACTCTTCCCATTTAGTGGTGGAATTTGAATCTAATTTAGCTGACAATAAATGAACAAGCATTGTATCCCAGTGCTCTGTAGGCTGGCCAAGTGTTTTCAGAGCCCTGAGATTCTTAGTCACATGATCACTTAGAAATCGTAAAGACTTATCTGACTCCCGCTGTAAAGAATCAATATTAAATAATGAATTCAAATGATTAGTGATAAGCTGCCGTTTATTGTTAAACCTGTCGCACAGGAGTTTCCAAGCTTCAGTATAGTTGACGAAGGAAACTTCCAAATTAGAAATCACCCGAGCCGCTTCACCTTCCAGATATGAATTTAAGTAATGGAATTTATGGATTGCTTGTATTCGGTCATTGTTATGAATCATAGATTCATACAAGTCCCTAAATTCCATCCATTTATAGTAGGATCCGTCAAACTTGAAGATTCTGATTTGTGGTAGCTGGAAACTGAGCGTCTCCGCCTGACAATGCGAGGAGCAAGTCTGCAGTGAAGATGCAGGAATTTCCTTGGCACCTTGAGCCTTCTCAAGTATGCTCTGAGCAGTAGCGATAGCCATATTGATATTATCTTCAAATGATTCACGTTCCGCTAGCTCGCTGTCAAGTTGGTCCCCATTAGCGACCTCAATCAAAGTTTGCAGCTCATCAAAACGCGTGGATAACTCTATTAATTTGTTTAATCTTAAAGTTAAATCGTTACACTTTATAGTAGACAACACCTCGCTGTCATCAATCCCATCAAGGTAATTTATGAAGCGAGTGACCTGCCCTTTCATTGAACTACGCTTAATTCTCAATTCTACAAGTTGTGCTTCTTTCTTTGCATCAGCCATATTGAATTATATTGTTAACTGTGCAAAATCAAATCACTATATCACTGTTTATTGTCACTAAAGTTATCCACGTGTCTCACGTTTAAGTTAAATTGGCAAAACAGCTTACGCCCCTTGTACTTCAGCAGCTACACCGCGGCCACGATGCCCGACGTGACGTAGCAACGCCAGCAAACCACTTCCGCCACGGATACCGCGCCCACCGACACGTTGATGCGTAGATGATAACTGAAATTGTGCAAAGCAAGAATGTGCATATGCGAACACAAAGGATGCAGCAGTGCAAGGGGAAGACGCTTGAAGTCAATAGTAAAGTCAAAATGCAACAAAAAACCGAAATGCCAGATGCTTAATATGAATTCACAAATGAAACAGTGCTAAATCTGTAAAGAAAGTTATATAGTTTGACACATGTGCAAAGATTGAGGTTATGTTTAAGCTAAATTTGAAGTTTTTATGCTAAATTGGAATATTAAATTGCTTTATTTTTGCCAGGTTTTTAAGTTATAAGTGAAGTTAAGTTAATAAAAGAAACCGAAGCGGCATTTAAAGATGAAAACACATACACACAAAATGGCCGCTCAGGTTGTAGGCAGCCGCGAAGCACCCGACGCCCTGCCCTGCAATTTATACCACACAAGCACGGCCACTTTATGGGTTAGAATAAGGTTGGGATTGGGAGATAGAAGTTTTAGTGGGATATTGGGCTCACGGCACTCCCCTGGTTGGCTCCGCGTGACGCCGACGACACCCGTAGCGTAGCGTGGTGCTCCGGCGCAGCGCGGCGGCCCCCAAGGCTCCCGCGAGGTCTTCACAGCGCGCCTACGGCCTGCTGGACTGCGAAGCCTCCGCTCGTTGGTGGGCCTTTTCTTCTTCCGGTACTGCCAACGCGGCACCGAAGCCTCAAGCTGCCGGTTTCGCTTCTGGGAAAAGTGAGGTGAGCCGATTCGCGCACGTCCTGTCCGGTCGCCACTCTCTATGTTTACGCATAGAGGGAATTGAAATAAAATAGGTAACAAACTTATTACTGGCGTTTAATTACCATTACAGTTGTTTGTATTTTACGTTAAGTATCTATATAGACGTGTGCGCAAGTCGGTGGTGGTTAGAAGAGAGAGTGATGTCGCCGCCGCGTCCTAGGCACGTACCCGTGGCGCTGCTGTCGCGCCTTCTCATTGCGCATGCGGGAAGGCGCGTTCCGTTTTTATGACAGATGGTTGCGTTCTGAGTTCGCTGCGCGAACAATTATCTTGAAAGCTTGTGTTTACCAACAGACGCGCCAGTCTGCAAGGTGGTGGAAGACGGTGAGGTCTATGGAGCCCTGAAGCAGGAGACCATCCTACTGCACTGCGCTGTAGACTCCAACCCTGCGCCCACCAGCTACAGCTGGACCTTTAACAGCTCTGGAGAGCAGTCACAGCTCCCCGCTGGGTGAGTCTTCACTCTCATCATTATTAACATCATCGTTGTTCCTATCATTACCATCATCACCACCATCATTTCATCATCATTAGTAATCGTAGTCCGTGGGACCGTTGATCGTCAGTTACGCTTCCGTACTTATAATATGTTGATGGTGTTAACGATTTGCTGAAAATGTTAACAATTTGTTCCAAATAGGTATATAAATATTATTCTAATAATAAAACAGCGGACCTGTTAGTACAGCTATGATGCTTTGTCGAGCGATAAGTAAATGACATAGCATCCGTCTCTCTCACACATATACCAGATGATCATAATGACCAATGCGATAGAACGTCTAGGTTATAACGACAATACCTACATAATTTCATTGTTACCTCATCATTATGCCAAAATCCTTATCCTTACTTTATGCTTCCAACGATGATAATAATAACATAATTAACTAATCCATCTTTTTTAAATCCATCTATTCAGGATATCCTGAATACATTTTTCATTCTACGTACAAGCTAGTCGTTTTGCAACTAAGACGTTTTACATATTTGGACATTTTGTAACTTTTTTTTTTATTGCTATAGACTGGCAAACAGGCAGACGGCCCACCTGATGGAAAGCGGTCACCGCCGCCTATAGACATTTGCAACACTAGATGCATTGCCAATGCGTTGCCGGTCTCGAAGAAATTTGATGACACCCTTTTTAAAAAATCCCATATTGTAGCGCAGTGGGAAAATCTTAGCAGGAAGTTCATTCCAGATCCTTATTGTACGCGCTAGAAAGGTTCTAGAGAACCGGTGCGTAACTAAGACATTTTGGCGATCAAGACCTTTTGCTTAGATAGTTCTTATACATTTAAGACTTAATGCAATTAAGTCGTTCTGCCTACATGCATTTCCCGACCTAGATGTTTTGCTAAGTCTTTATAAAACTAAGACTTCTCGCATACCATGGCAAAATACAACTTTGACCTCCTGAACCGAACCATTTTATCATTTATTTAATTCGCGACAAAGTCTACCATCATACGCCTTTAGTCGTGTAGCAAAGCTCGGTTAACCATGACGAAGTATTATAAATTTTATGAATAGATTTTTTCCTGAAACTTCTAACAAATTAATTAAATCTCTTTGATTCCATATACCGAGGTACTGAATATGTTTTTGTTGTTATTTGGCCGGAATGTTTGGATTGGATCCTTTGTTTACGGAGTATTGGTAATTGGAAATTACGGAAACTCTCAAAGTTAACAGCTACTATTTTAAGTCATGTTTGATAAGTTTGTTTCTAAACAACCATCCACAGTATAACAAACTTGTGTTTAGATAATGAGGGTTAGAGGTGCTAGTGTAGCGTGTGGTCTCCGAAATGTCAAATGTCCCTGTTTGTGGGGGGCTACGCGGGTTTATTTGTTATTAGAATAATGTTATTAATATTTTGCAATATCTGGGATTATTTATGGCAAATATGTATGCAAAATTGCAAATATAATGTCAGTGCTCTGAGACAGTTTCATCATTCGGAAACTTATTCCCTCTTTTTTTCCGAACTAAACGTAATACTGCGGCATGCTCGGTTTCACACCCGTAACAACAAACTGACAGCTATACATCAGGACCCTACTTGACAGTGGCGCCGACTAGCGAGTCCGTAACTACGGTACCTAGTTATTTTTGTAACAAAATACCATTATCTCAAAAACTATTACAGTATTTAGTAAATGTTATACAACTTTAGAAACTACAATAAACGCGTTATTTTTTACATCGTGCCAGGTTGTGTTGGTACATTTTTTTTCACCACCGTTCGAAATCAGAGGTGAAATTTGGAAAAATCTGAAAATTATATTTTGATATTCTACTACCACAGCATGAAAAAATTAACAGTAATAGGAATAACGTCTAATAGCATAGTTATTTGGCTACCCATATCAAAAAACAGATTTGAAAAATACTTGATATTTTAGTCATGACACTCAAATCATTGAGTCAAGGTATCACTTAGCACGAGTTTTGCAAAAACGTCAATATCTCGAAAACTAAGACATTTTTACTGAAGTCAAATTTACTTAATCTGGTGTCTTATGAGGTGGTCTATCAGCACTTTTCGTATCGACGTTGGTTTTAGGGACACCCGTATGTGGCGCTTTGGATGCTACACATTATTTAAGGCTGACTGTACAGCTGTACTGTAAACTTAAACTATAAACAAGGCAAATGGTAAGACGGATGTATTCGAAGCCTTAAGGGCATTTCCGTGTCCCGGAACTGACCACTAACTTGCTGATCGTAATTGGTTATTCATGGAGCTAGGGGTTTGCTATGCGAGTGTACATACGAGTTTGCCTGTGTTTGACTGAGAATCGGGCCAGTCTAACCAATAACAATTCCTTCCTTGAAAGGCGTAACAGCCTACCTACCTACTTACAGTGTTATGCTTCTCAGGTACGGAATTTAGCTGTTTGATGTATTTTAATACGGGAAATGTTAAATAGGTATACCAATTAATAATACGTGAACATCCCACTTACTTTTGTGGCTTTTCTAATTTTAAACTTATTTTTTACTATTAAAGTGGGATATTTCATTAAACTATGAATATGAGGTATATCATTGATTGTCGGCTTAAATCGCAAACCACCTAACTTCTATTGTTTCTCATATAAAGTTACGAGGATTGCGACCTTAGCCTACGACTATGTTCTACAATCTATTTAGATTGCAAAAAAGTGCAACTATTAAATTTCGTTCATTAGAACAATGCGTTACCAGATTGTACACTTCATCGGGTTTCACGTCGACGCTCCGGTACACGCCAACGACGGACATGGACTTCGGGACAGTGGCGTGCGTCGCCTCGAACGCTGTGGGGCGGCAGGAGGCGCCGTGCGTGTACAAAGTCGTCGCCGCTGGTAAGTACCGGCGCAATATGAAACGTTGTGACCTCATGCAGAACAGTGGCGTCGCCACGGACTCTGTCGGGTCGCAGCAGGCATCGTGCGTCTACAGAGTCGTCACCGCTGGTACTCGTATGTACCGCTGTATCGAGGTTGTAACCGCATGCTGAAAAGTGGCATCGACCCGGACTCTGTCGGGTCGCAGGAGTTGCCGTGCGTCTATAAAGTCGTCGCCGCTGGTAAGTACCGTCGCATAATGACACTTGTGAGCGCATGCAGAACGATCGCGTCGAGACGGACTCTGTCAGGCGGCAGGAAGCGCCATGCGTTTACAAAGTCGTCACCACTGGTATTTACCATAGCATTATTCGCATTACGTTGTGACCGCTTGTGGGGCAGTGGCGTCGACACGTACTCTGTCGGGCGGCAGAAGACGCCATACAAACAGTATTTTTGTTTTCTTTTCACATTGTAACATTTATTACCTTTATCCTTAAATTGTACCCTTGTTTTTGACAAACGTGACGTGAATACTTGTAGCTTTGTATTACAAATGCATACTGTTATTTTCTTATGAAATAAATGATCTATCTATCAAAGTGTTCGCTGGTATGTATCGTTGGACAGTTAATGACATGGTGTAATACGTTTTAATGTTATTGATCTAATAAGACCTTTCTTTTTACCCGACTGCGGCGAGGCCCACAAGGATAGTTATATGTCTGTCCGTTCCTATGTCCGCTCGCATCTACTCAACGACACACGCGATTTTGATAAATGATACATCATTAGATTTGCCTTGATGACGCGACTGTCACTGGGTACAACAAAATCAAAATGGCGGATTTATGCACTTTTGCGCGGTATTTTTTACCGCTGTCGGGTTTTTTTAAAGTAAACATGTGTTTATTTTTATTAATGTCCTTTCTATTGCCATTATATCTGACATTTCTTCTCGATAAATCGAACAGGTAAGCCGATGCCGCTACAAAACTGCTCCGTGTCCAATCAGAGCGCCGTTGGCTTGCAAGTGGAGTGTCTGGAAGGCTTCGACGGGGGGCTGCCGCAGATCTTCTTCATGGAGGTCTTGGAGCTACCATCACTATTAGTGAGTACCATAAATTCCCACAAAGCAATAAAATAGGAACACAACGGTCCCACTGTTGTGTTCCTATTTTATTGCTTTGTGTATAATAGTATAATAGTACATTTTGATATATTATGATGAGTGGGCTATGTTGGTCATTACAGCCGAGGCTGTATTGCTGTAATAGCCGAGACTCTAATGACCAATCCCCATGAGTATCATAGGACGTTTTTTCAATGTACTTGCGAATAAAAAAACAATACTTGTTATTTAAAACTTATATTTTTGTACTTCTTTTGTGGGTTATCTAACAACACGTCTAATAACCAAGGCCAATATTAACCAGTTGTAATTATGTTGCTCCTCTCCGTTCCGCTTTGCTCCAGTGAGAGGACGGGGGGGGGGGGGGGGGGGGGGGGCAGTCAAACCCGTGATCGCGAACCGATTCTGTTAATGTTCGAATTGAAAACTAGATTTTATATTTAATTTTTCTCAACCCCAAGATTGGAGCAGGAACCTGAAATACGTGTAAATGTTTGGTACACTTGCACGTGTTCCAGTTTCCTGCTCCGAGCTTAAAGATATTTTTTACATCTTCAACATAATTAAGGCGAAAACAAAAGCAGTTTTAACAATGAAAATGTTCAAGTTAATATTTTATGCGATCTTTTGTTTCAGGTACAAGCTAACGTCACATCTAATAATACTGCTGTTTTTGAAGTAGAACTAGATGGGAGGTCTAGTTATGTGCTCAAAATATACGCCGCCAATGCGAAAGGAAGAAGCGAAGCGGTCACAATATATACAGTAGCGTTAAGATCTCCTGATAAGTTTACTGGTGAGTATGATGATATCCTACTTCCTACGAATATCATAAATGTGAAAGTTTGTGAAGATGTTTGGATGTTTGTTACTAAATAACGGGTAGCAACTGGATAGATTTACATGTCAAAACAATTTGGCATGCAAATAGACCTGGTCCTGGATTGAAAGTTTCAATCCAGAACCAGGATCTTTCAATTTGAAACATAAGATACTTCATAGCCCGGTATAGAATCCCCTTGGGACATTAACGGGAATAACGCGGGCGAAGCCGCGAGTAAATGCTTGTCATAAAGAAAGATAACCGACTACAAATAAACCTTCCTACAGCTAATATTGAAACAATTTAGCTGTGATCCTTTTATGACATTGTGTATGAATAATTTAACTTTAGAGTTCACTTATCTTATCAGGTCAGATTAAACTGCAGAACAATTGTTATTTTTTTACCACGTTTTAGACACAATCATCTCAGCTACTTATGATTTTTGATGCGTATCCATCTATTTCTTCTTACCTTTTATTTCTTCTTCTTACCTTTTTGTTTCTGCAACAGGGGCCAGCACGTCCCTGCCACTATCACCCATGCTGGCATCTCTAGTGGCGCTGTCAGCGTTGCTGTGTGCAGCTGTGTGCGGCGTCATCACAGCTCTGTACCGACGACACATGTCGCGGCGGCATGATTTGGACAAGCATCCACCGTCAGCGTAAGCCATCATCATTATTTTAATGAGACATCCACTAATGAACGACATCCCCAAAGGCTTCCACAAGGCTAGCATCTCCTTTCTACTATCACCCATGCTGGCATCTTTAGTAGACCTATCAGTGCTGCTCTGTGCAGCTGTGTGCGGCGTCATCACAGCTCTGTACCGACAACACATGTCGCAGCAGCATGACTTGTACAAGCGTCCACCGTCAGCGTAAGTCATTATCATCATATTTCAACCTCGAGACATCCACTGCTGAACAAACTTGTGAAGAGCGACCTCCCGGCGACCTTAATCAAGTTGTCAGAGCGTCTTGTGCTGGGCCGACCCACGCTGCGTCTTTCAGTTCGTGGTTTCCTTTCGAAAACCTTTACGCCTTAGGGGCCATCCGTTCTTCGAACTATATTTCTAGCCCATTGCCACTCTAACTTACGCTAACTCAGGCAGTTATATCGGTCACTTTTTTCTTAGGTCGCCTAAGGGGTATCCTCATTCATAAACAAATAAATAAAAAATACTTTTTGCTTATCACAGCAACGCGCTATACATGCAACGCAGCCTCGAGTCGTTTTCGAAGCCGGAGAGTTTGAACACTTACACGGCGACGCCCAAGCTCGACTACTGTAGTCAGTACGAGCTGAAGATGGACGACGTGGAAGAGACAGACCCGGACATCATTCCGTGTCATTATGGTGAGTCTTTCTTGACTACAGTCATTCTAAACATTTATCTAAGCTTGAGTACTGCAGTAGTATGCGTTGAACTTGTTCACGGGTTGGAAGAGACAGACCCGGACATCACTCCGTGCTATTATGGTGAGTCCTTCTTTGTTGTGAGTTTTTTTTACGTCAGTTAGCATAAACACTTATCTAAGGCCGGCTTTACACCTGTAAGTTTTACTTACGTAAGTAAGGACGCAGCTATACGTTAGACTGAGATAGCTGACTGACTATCTCAGTCTAACGTATATTGTCCTTACTTACGTAAGTAACACTTACAGGTGTAAAGCCGGCCTAAGATAGACTACAGAAAATGGAATGACCTTAAAACGAACGAATGACGTAACTCTAATGTGAAAAAGGCTGTGTAGCATTTGCCTAAGTATATATGTGTCTTCACTCAGAGCATTCTTTCGCGAGCAATTGCACCAACCAACCAACGTTCGACTCACTCAACCTTCAAACCACTCGAATATTCGACGCCCAATGTTCATTACGCAAATGCTCTCAATAAGGACGCTCTTTACTTTAACGTAATTTTCTCTTCTAAAATTTCTGAAAAGTGTGCGATTATTGCATTTATTACAACATTTCGGTGGAGCCTTATTTCCTTTTCCCAGAACTAAGAATTTAATCTTGTATACAAAATCGCATTTCCTCGAAGGTAAGGCCATTCACGCTCCAATACCGATCGGTCCAACTTATGGACCGTAAACTTCGTCTGCGACGTCTGCTGCGTGACTCTCACTTTTTCGCCAATTTGGGGTTCACAAAAATGACTTAACTTACCTCACCATAAAACTGATCAATTTTTGTTATTTTTTAAGTAATCTTATTTTACTTGTGTTATGGTCCTTTGTTAATGCAATGATTTTTTTTTCTCTTTTTTGTTTAGGGACATTGAATCAATAAATACTATGTCAGCCCCATCGTAACTAAACCTAAATGACTTACTAATACAAACAAGTATATCATTTTCGCCTCTGTTGAGTTCGGCTCAACTAAGATACTTTGGAATACACCTATATCTAACCTATTAAGATTCAGTGTGGACAATGCAATGATAAAATCACAATTCAGACACGCGGCAGCGTGTCAAGCCAAGTAATCACGATCCAGGTATGTAAAGTTAAATCCTAGACATCAGACTTTAGTCCTAGATACTCGATCGCGTTTCTACTAGTAGTTTTATCAAATCTGTCCTGATTAATCTTAGGACAAAATTGACTATCGAACCAGGAAATCAAAACATGATAGCGTTTAAATACACGAAATACTTGAAAATATAACAACAAAGTAGTACTAAATAAACATATTCTAAACTAGCTTCAGTAGTTTCGGTTTGTGCGTTGATGGGGAAAAATATCCTGATGAGTCAGTCAGTCAGCCGGGATTTTGCCTATGACATGTAAATCTATACATATATACAAAAAAAAATACATTTTTTTACTTCAATATTCTTGCAAATATCAAAACAAGAATATTAAGTGCTTTTGCTACACCTAACGTGTATTTCCCAAATGCCTCCATGTTACTGTTACTAAGGCGGTAACGCCCTTTCCACTTTAATTCAGATATCAGTCAAGATAATAGGCATGGTATGGTAAGAGGATTCTCTCGGATCAACCGCTGTTTGATTGAACGGCGCTTAAAGGAGAACGATAAGGCGGGATTTGGCTCTTATGGAATGGAAAATCAAAACAATACTTATTGTACGCACAGCGCGGATACAGAAATTTCATGTATATACCTATACTTTATTTCTACACATTACAAGAAATTTGCTTGTTTCTGTATATTTGTTTATCTATTTCAAATCTTGCGACAGTTTTTGCTTTTTATTACTTGTATAAAACGAATTCTTAATAGAAAACTGTGCATACGTATCGAGTTTCCGTAACAATACAATATTATGTAAGGTGTGATGACAGATTCAGGAGGTAATCACTGATTTAATCAATTATTTGTTAGTTATTAGAAAAAATGTGCATAATTTTTCATGTGATTTCAAAAAAAATGCTCGTAGAAATTAAAATTACTGTTTTTATAAATCTTGGAGGGATATCTGAAAGTTATCAACCAAAAGGTCAAACTAAGCAATTGAGTAATAGACAACGATACATATCTACCTTACATTGATAAGTAAATACTTGCATTGTTAGAAAACATCCAGTACTGAAGAAAAAAATTATACTAATGCTCGTCATGCTCAATGTATGTGCCCATACAAGGATTTGAACCCGGAGTGGTAAGCTTCGTAATTGGTATCAATACCACTACATTAAATAATCAAATTTACGTATGTTCTTGCTGTTTGAGAGCTAAAACTATTCGCAGAATCATTGAAAAACTACGAGTTAATCCGTCGCACGCGTATACAAAATCCAAAACAACAACAGGCTTTGTCAAACAGATAAATTCGAGATAAGAGACTGGCTTCCACGAGCCTCACACGGAAATGCAGGATAGAAGCCTTCTTATCGAAAAATCACATTCTTCGGAAATATCTTTGGTTACCGCTATTGGAACCTGTGGCAACTATTTGTAGTGAAAATATATCGCGGTAAAAATCTGTTCAAACCCAATATAAGGATAACAAACACATACCGAAATTGTGGATCGGATTTGTATGTCGGCTTGAGTAAGCATAGCAACAGGCATCGTTTTCAGAGAAATCAATGTGATATTTGTTTATTATTGTTTGATTTCTATATCTATAACTACAAAATTACCCACAACTTCGTCTATGAGGCAAAAAAACCCTTTTAAGCTATTGTAGTTAGGTAAAAGTATTCCGTAACCATCTTTTACATCATGTTTACTTTTCTTTCTCTCGAATCGTAGTCGTTCTGTGTGATTCCTATCATATAAATTTACTTTCTATTTTCCTCTGGTTCGAGACCGTCATATATTTCCAACTTCATTAAAATGTATATTTATATTATGATTGGTAGATCCTTAACTTATGATCAGACATAGAAGTTTTTGTGCTACGAATAAAATTGTCCTAGGGACTTCCCAAAGATATTAAGTTATCGATAAATTGTAAATTCTTATGACAGTTATGACTATACGATAGCGTATAAAATTAATATGCAACTTGGATATTTATTATACATATTATGCCAAACAATGTTATACAATTCACCTAAATTGGCCTTTGCTGCAAGGCACTCTTGATTTGAGTTTACTTTGTGTGAAATTCGATTGAATAGCAATGAAAGAAGTTTTTGTGAAAGAAACACGTTAATAATAAATTTTAGTTGTTAAAATTAACCTTCCGTAGCACCTGTCACTAAACCCAAAATACACCTATACTTTATATGAACTAAAATCGAAAAGTCCTAATTCCACAAGGAACATACCCCGAATTACCTCGCTGCCAAAAAGAGCTATTTTCGATTTACACCTTCCTCTATACGACCCAATTTCGAATTGAACGAATCCTATAAAGACCTATTCTCAAAACGCACCAGTCCCAAAATACCCTAAATTTTATTTCCATGGTAGTGTCAAAACGCACAATTTTCAAAACGTACTCGTCCCAAAATACACTAAATTCTCAATAGTCATATGTAGTTGAAGAAAATATCCCATGTAATAAATTGCCCAAGTCTCGAGATTCGTTACTTTACCGTCGACCATTAAATAGTATGCCGTTTGCCAAACAGAGTAATTTATAATAGAATAAAATAGAATGAAAATTTATTAGCTATAGCATGCACAAAGTGGACAACACATATCATAAGACAAAATAAAATAAAAACGTTGATGTGTACGGCTCGGGAGCCAGCGCTGGTCTACTGGTGAAATCTATCCCTTTGAACGCCAAGACCCACTAAAGTGGTCGTGTGCTGTCGTGCCTACCACGCCCACGACCACTAAAGGGGTAATGGCGGACGCTGTCAAAGCAATTTTCCTGCTGACAGGTAAGGTTTATTTTCGCTCTTCATCTTTCATCTATTGGCGTATAAGCCACATTTTGACATGGGAGGAAAAGCGTTCAAAAGATTAGAGTCAGACTACGCTGTTTCAATGAAGGTTGTCAACAAGGGTCGAAGCACTGCCTCTCCGACATAATATAGATTTAGTGTATTTTGAGACTAGGACGTTTTGAAAACCAGTCATTATGAGAATAGAGTATTTTGATATTCAAATTTAGGGTATTTTGGGACTGGTTCATTTTGTGAAACAGTTTTTATGCAAATCATTCCATTTGAAACTGAGTCATTTCAAGAATAGTGTATATCGAGAATAAATCTTTTTGGAAATAAGTCGATTCGGGATTCATTCGTTTTGAGAATAGGTCTTTTTGATATTAGTTTATATTAAGTATAGGTGTATTTTGGGTTTAGTGACAGGTGCTACGGAAGGGGAAGGAAGTCTCTAGTTACTTGACGTTTTTGCCACATAAACTACTATGACTGCTTATGATTTTATTTCAAGAGCATGTTTAAAAAAAGTTTGTATTTACAAAAGTCAAAACAGTTGTTAATTATTCAGTTACCAATACCAATTTCTTAACGATAAACAACTTTTGTAAATTATTTTTCGCAGTAAAGATTCTATATCGGTAATATTTTTTCCTAATTATCCAGATAAATGAACGAAACATCAAGCAATCACATCACATCACAGTACTTAATAATTATTATTAATGTGAAAGTTTGTGAAGATGTTTGGATGTTTTATATAAAATAACGGGGTAACAACTGGATGGATTGCGCTGAAATTTGGCATGCAAGTAGACCAAGTCCTGGATTGAAACAAATAATACTTTATATCTCGGTAAATAGTTCCCTTTGGACACTAACGGGAACAACGTGGGCGAAGCCGCATAATAATGCTAGTATATAATAAAATCGGTAGATATGCGAAATTGGAAACTAAATAAGAATCAATTAAGGATTCGTTAATTAGTGTAAAAAAAATATTAAAAATGCTCTCAACATGTTCTTTAGACCACTAGCAACATAATGAATATGCATAAATTAACAAATAGACAAATATAGGATCTGATATCCAAATAATATGTTTGTTCAGCAAATATAATTAAACGTACAATGGCAAACAGCAGTTGCAAACTAAATAACTAATTAAGCTAGTAGAGGGAATTACCAAATTTAAACAGAAGCATTTAGCATTTATATTAAGTGCCTCTAAAAGCTTATGAAACATACGCGTTAAGTTGACTGTGAATCAGGAATTTTGCGGATATTAGCTTCCAGAACACATTCGAGACGCGGAGCTAAATTCGGTCCTGTTTACCGTATAAAGATTATTGAAAGTTGTGAAAATTTAAATCAATATTCAACACAAATCAATAGGTTTCTGGTTTCTTTGTAAGTTATGCACTGTGCATGCATGCAAATTCACTGTGTGACATGTATGCAATGTTTGAGATCAATCGGTCGTGGAAAATGCAGGTCAATATTCGATTCAAACTAACATACAGAAATTTTAAGTTAATACGAAGCTTGTTATAATAAATAGCCTTTTTGCATGGAATTAAAAATAATCCGATTGAATCTGAGGCTACTACCCAAATTACAAGTGACTTTCGCAGATTGGAAGAGTGCATTGACTTATATACACCGTGGTCCCGAGTAACGAGACACACTTTAACTACAATAGTCTAACGGGTTTTGAAAAAAACTAAGATTAAGTTCAGTATCGGTGCGAGTAATAATAAGTCATGTAGGGTCCGAGGGAGATAGCCGATTGAAAAAAACCGACAAGCACAAGTCGCCTCGCCCACCAAATTTCTGATTCCGTACAAATACTTTAAAAAATGACTATATTTTTTTATGATTTAATTACAAATGCATAGATTTCAGATTTTCCCTATACTTGTAGTTATAGTATTACTTGCGATTCCATGGTTTTAGGTCAACGAAATGTACACTATAAATTTTGGTTTTCTTGAAAGACTCCAATGTGGGTTTTTTTTTGCAGCATAAACGGCCATATCTTTTTTTACGTCTTACTAAACTAACTTAGAAGTTTGATTTTTTTCACAGTTTTTAATTTCAACTCGGTACCTGTGGAGGTATCGGTCGTTGCCGAGATTAAAGGGTCTTGACGGATGGACAGACAGATAGACGGACGGACGGACAGACAGACAACAAAGTGATCATATTATTATAAGGGTTCCGTTTTTTTTCTTTTGATGTACTGAACCCTAAAAAATGATACTACTTTTAATTTAGATTGCTTCGTTTAAACAAAGATAACATGTTGTAACGAAGCAAACTAAATTGAACAAATGTTTATTATTAGTTAATCTTTTATTCCATCGGGCATCTCCCCGGAAAATTACCCTATGGACTACCGAAGAACTATTTCGATTAAGATATCACGACTTAAAATTCTCCATATAAGCAAGGACTATTAAAACAAGAGGACTGTCAGTCTCCATACAAAAAGCTGTACCCGATATTTACAACGCCATCTACACCGTGGGCCCGTACAACCCGACCAACTTTAACCACGTATTCCTGGGGCCCGTTTCACGAAGCTACAAGTTACAAATTACAAGCGGAAGTCTCTTTTCAATACCTTTTGATAGAAAGAGACTTCCGCTTGTAATTTGTAACTTGTAGCTTCGTGAAACGGGCCCCTGATGGTATTACAAGTAAATAACGTTATATCAACATAGGTCGAATTTTGTCATTTTACATTAATAGTCTTATGGAACAAAACAAATCAATAAATTCAGTCCCTCGTTATAAACATGTCCTTACTGGAGGAAAAGTTATTAAAAAGAAAAAAAAAGCTAAAATGGAAACGAAAGGTCAATATTTTGGCTTTGTAATCGGTTACCATCTATTACTGCGAAGGTTAATTGCTGTTTAGTTAAAGGATTTTAGAAAATCAGTAAAAGTATCTTAGTCACATTTATTAGGGCTTGTTACACACTTGGGAATTTTCATTTAAAAAATAATGAATATCTCTGAAAGTAAGCGTTTTTCGAATATACATCACATAACTTTTTTTACTCCTAATAGTTGTTAGAATCTATAGTTAAAGTTTATCGGGTTACTCGTACCCACGGTGTAGTTACGAGGCTGGCAATTCCTTTTCACGCCGAGGTATGAGGCACATAACTTTTTTTACTTCTAATAGTTGTTAGAATCTATGGTTAAAGTTGGTCGGGTTATACGGGCCCACGATGTATGTATAAGCTTGGTATAAGAATTATATTATTTACAATTATTCAACTTTGCAAGCGTGAAACAGTATTTAAATGTTAGAATTTATTTATTATAAGCTGTTTACGAACTAATTATTATTGTACTTTGTTTCTTTGTTCAATTATAACATCGTGAAATGTTTCGTTTTTTAGCGCCATCTAGTTTTTGCCTGGATATCCCCTTGCGGTCGGGGCGCGATCCAAAGTATGGAGAGTGACAGTCCTCTTGTTATAATGGTCCTTGATATAAGTCAATATACGAGTGACATAGGACCGAGCGTCATGTGGAATCCAATAAGGCGGCTAGACGAGATTTTGCCCCAGTTTTTGTAACGGCCTCGTGTTTCGTGTCAAAATGAAATGCCTACGTGCCTTTGCCTATGTATTTTTAGAGTCTGTGTGTGACACATTTAGTCACATACATCACATGTTCGACAAGGGAATAATTTCAAATTTGGTGATTCGAGTAGCTTGAAGAATCATATAAATAAATATTTCCCTAAATAAATTGGGCGTAGACGAGACGAGTGTCCCAATTTTTTTTCCGATACCGTTGCTTTTCCATACACACTTGTATGGCGCAGAGATGGGCATTAATTGATTAATTTTTTAATTAACTAATTAATCAATTAAACAATCGTCACAAAATTAATCACGATTAATTTAATTGCGATTAAATTAATCGAGGGAGTATGTGAGAAACGATTGACAATCGTCATTTTAATCGACTAAATTCACGATTTACGATTAAATAACGATTAAAAAATTGAAACTAGCACGTTACAAAAAAAATATATATTTTGTCATGTATTGTACAAGCGGTCTTAAATACTGAATGTAATCTCGATCTAGCGAAATCTCGAAATCTCGAGCAAATTTTCGAGATTAAATCTCTTCAGCAGGAAATCTCGATTTTAGCAATCTCGATCAACATGTTTTTGAGGCCAAAATTCGTGTTATCCAGGCAGTGCTACTGCGTGCGTCCTGCTTTAACTTTTTTTTTTTTAGAATATTAGAATAATTTATTAAACAACGTATTATACAACAATGACATTTAAAGACTAAGATATACAATTAGAGAGTTGAACCTATATGCCTGAACTAGGATTCCCTGTATCTCAGGCAAAAGGGACTTTCAAACATTTGTATCTACTACTAAATATTTACATACTAAATATGCAGTTTAATACAAATCAAATCTTATTAACTAGTATCACGTTTAATCAAAGTGACATGCCAGCATCTGCGTCAGCAGAACTGTAAACTGGGCCAAAATCGATGTTGCATTCTTCAAGTTTGTTTTAATTTCATTTAGAGGTTATAGGCGTACGATTGGCATTAGCCTGGTTTTCGAAATTGTGTAAGTAGGACATCTCGGTAGTAGGTCACTTAGGCGTCTTCATAGTGTATGGAGTTTATGTACCGTTTTTCGGCTAATTTTCTAGCTGGGCATTCGGCATAGCCAGTTTCATGATTGCAGGGCTTTTTATAAACGGCGGCGCTCTTAGGCGCCTTCATAGTTTATGGAGTTAAAATACCTTTTCTCGGCCAGTTTTCTTGCTGGACATTCTGCATTACCTGTTTCGTGGTTACTTGGCTTCTTGAAGTGCAGACATGTTGCACATTTTGGTGGATCGGTCTTCTTAGAGCAGTCCTTTACTGCGTGCCCTACCTCACCACAATGCCCGCAGGTGTCAGCCTCCGATCTGCACGACTTTGCCGCATGGCCATATTGCTGGCACTTGAAGCACCTCGTGACCAAGGTGAAATCCCTTACGGGACACGAGGACCAGTTGACAAAAACTCTATCGCTGGTAATTAGAGCTTTTCGTATAAGTGCGGGGACTTCTATCACGTAGTTGCAGGTCTCGGCGTCCCTCTTGCCCGATTTATGGCTAAGCTTGGTTGTGGTCAAAAAATTTTCAAGTGACATGTCCTGTAGTTTATCGGCTAAATTTTGATTATATATGCATTTGAAGACTTCCGTTTCTTGCATGGCGGAGGGTACTCCGATGACAACTATCCTCGGATTTCGTTTTTTCTGTTCATCGACGGTAAAGCCAGAGGTCACCAACTGCGCCGACTGCTTCAGTTTCTGAACGTCGTCTTTGGAGTCAGTGCTTATTACGACGCCACCGTTCCTGATTTTTCTCAGCCCTCTCACGTGAAGTTTCATCTCTTCGGGCTTAATAATTTGTTGGACAAGGGATTTCGTCTCCTCGCTCGTCTTTAACTTATCCGTAGGGTAGATCACTACCGTGCTAATTTTTGAGGGCTGAATGTAATTATTAGGATGGCCTTTAAGCGCGTCCGCAAAAGAAACCGCTCCCGTAGCAGGTCTGGAAGACTCCTCGATGCATTGCTTGAGCTCCTGGAGACGGACCGAGAGGTCAAATTTTTCTTGCAGGGCTTGGAGAGAATAGTAGTTCTGGATGGCCTTCTGCTTGATCGACTGGTATTCGATGACCATCTGCGACGTGCAATAGCCCACTTTACGGCTTAATCCACTAATGCGCATTTTTTGCTCCGAGTTTAATTTACCCTCGGAAGCAATGGTGCATACTTCATTTAGTGCCTGTTCGATGTTCTTGATCCAGTTGTGCAGTTCTGCTGTACTCACAGGCTGCGGCGGGGCCTCGGCCTGCTGGACGGGCCCGGGGTCGCGCGGCGGCGGCCCGGGCCGCGGCGCGGGCGAGGGTTGCGGCGCGGGCGAGGGCTGCGGCGCGGGCGAGGGCGGAGGGCTACGGCGCGTGAGCCCACTCCGATTAAACGGGCTGTTCTCCGGGTTGTCCGACATTTCTCTTTGGGTTAAGCAATTACAACTAAAACATTATACGAAACTAGATCACTCGGCTTATATTGAAAAATTGCCTCCGTTTGATGTACAAATCTAGGTCGCGATTTAGTAATAAATATTTATTTTATTAACAAGCACGTCCGATCTCATTGACGACTCGTCATACTATAAACTGACGTTATGAAAAGAAACAAAAAAATCGACCGCTTCGTGCGGACCTAACGTACCCACAATTATATTTATGTGATTTTTGCTCGCTTACCCTACAATTTTGTAAGATGCTCGGCGATTGTCAAAAAATGTTAGTATAAAACACTGAATTCTTAGGAAATTTTGATAAAAATAGCAAATTTTTAATAACTTTATCAAATCTCAATCTCATCGAAATTAATCTCGATCTCAAAAGTCTGACGGTCGAAATCTCTAAATACCCAATCTCAAATCAGATTTTAGCATAGGATCTCGAATCGCTCGGTTCGAGATTGCATTCTCCAGTCTTCAGTAATATTTTGCCATAGATAAGGATGCAGCGACTACAATGGTCTCACAACGCTATAATTCTGCCACAGATAAGAAATGCGGCGAGTACTGCAAGCTGCCACTCCCCGAGTCTGAGAGCGACCCGCTCAGGCTGTTCTGCGATCAGCCGCTGCCCCCCAGCATGGTAAGTTACGTCACTTCATAACTTAATTTATGATGATTTTTTATTGTAGCATTAACGACTGCCAACGAATTTTAAATATTTTATTACAAGAAAAATTTAACAACATTCTTTCTTAATAAGATATATAATTTTTCTCTTCTAATTAGTACATTGTGTATCAAGGGCGTTAAATAAGGAATTACAAACGAGTGTTTGTTACAAGGCCGAGGCGAAGCCGAGGGCTTTAATAACACTCGTTTGTAATTCCTTTACCGCCCATGGCACACACAATGTTTTTCATCACACTTGTGAGGAAATCTAATTAAAATAACCTTACTTAACCTAAATAAAATTGTAAAACTGACAGTGACATTAGTGATATATATCCATAAACAATGCGAATGTCAAGTCACGTTCGGAAATCAGAACGGTAAAGACCTAAAACGGTTGATTTTATATTTGCAAAATACTGAAATACACTATTTAAACATTAAATTAATGTAACAGAAATATGTGTTTATATGTATTTGCAATAACAGTTCTCTTTAAATAAATATTTCAGTGATAAAAGTTAAAAAAGTAAATTGGCATTTTCTTTGAACACGACAAATAAGAGTAAAACAAAACCATCGTTTCAAATTTAAAAAGAAAACCATTACGCCCTAGGGCGTAATAGGTCATTTACGGCCCGCAAAACCTACGTGTAATGACACCAAAAAAATATTTAGAATTCGTTGGCAGTCGTTAATGCTACAATAAAAATCATGTGTGGGTGTAGCACATCGTTACTGTGGATTTCTCAATACAAGTTGGGACCACAGTGCCATGCATATGGGTTGTAAGGATGCAATGGTAGATGATGCTACATACGTCACCCAGGATGACGTCACGAAGGAGAAGACTGCGCTTGTATGTGTGCGCACCGGGAACGAACTCGCTACAAGTTTTATGAATGCGTAAGGATGCTCCAGTATGGATCGCAATCACACAAACGCGCGATCGCGTGTGAGTTGTGAAGTGCGGAGGCGCGGCAAAGCTCCTTGTCACGCAAGGGCAGAGGGCGTACATACCTCGGCGTGAAAAGGAATTGCCAGCCTCGTAACTATATGCGTATCTATATGTACTTGGCCAGCAACCAAGTAATGTACGCTTCCATAAGCTTAGTGATACGATAGTTACGCCTTTTTTCAATAAAATAAGATCGTAAGGTACATGCTGCATGCTACATGCTGCATTAGAAAGATATGCATGTAACATGCATATCTTTCTAACGCATATTCAATTCAAAATAATTTATTTCGGATTAAGTATCCATAGTATGTGTTAGTAATAAAGATCTTACTGACTATATTAGTAGTTAAGAATATAAATAAATAATCATAATCATTATCAACAAAATTTATCCAAACAATCTTGTATACATTGGGAGGTATATTACTAGTACTAATTTCACATATAAGACGTCGACATCAATTTCAAGATTGTACTGGATTTGCGTGGAATCGCATTGCCAGTCGAATAAACATCTAAAAAACTAGCTTTAGTATACGGCTGCGGTGGGCAACCTGCGGCCCGCGGGCCGCATTCAGGCCTTGAACCGCTCACTTGCGGCCCTATATTCCGGTCTGTATTGCCGTCGCTTTATTCCGAATAGTATAAAATCACAAATGGTTAACAAAATGCGGCCCGCGTCAATTGCTTAGCTACTATATGGCCCTTGGCTGCTAAGCGGTTGCCGACCGCTGGTATACGGCCTGAGTGGCGAGCGTCCAGCGTCGCGTCCGGCGTGGCGGACTATGTGCAGCGTGCACTCAGGACGCTCACATACATTTGTTTATGTTTAACATGAACGCCCCGCTGCACGCCCCGACGAGAGCGTCCACTCAGTTCGTACACTTAGGCCGGGGCTGCACTGAGGTAGACACGACTGGAGTGGAGAGGAGACGTGTAGGGTCACCAATCACATTAGTTGAAATCCACATCTCGTCTTCACTCCGCTTCAATTGATACAGCTAACACGAATGTGATTGGTCGATTCCTACACGTCTCATTTCCGCTCCGCTCGTCTCCTCTCCGCTCTGCTCGTACCCGCCTCGGTGAAGCCGCTTAGACTACGTTTTCACTAGAACTTTGCAAGGTAGTTACCAGATTGAATGACCCTATTATCGGGAGAAACAAACAATATGTCGGGATTTTGAGACTTTGGTAGGGAGATGCCCCACGCGCTCGGCTGGAGCTTTTTTTAGCCTGAAAGAGCAGAAATTTTCGCTGGGCGGACCACCTTGACTGGATCGGACTAAGTTTTAAAATGAAGTCGTTTGTTGGGAGATTTTCTTCTTTGTCGGGAGTCGGGAGGACATACAAAAAATCGGGAGAATCCCGCCAAATCCTGACCATCTGGCAACCCTAGAGGTAGCGGAGCGGTGTGTGAGTGTGCGAGCGTTTTTTTCTATGTCAACGAAATGTTAACCACACTTAATGCAAATAAATATAATTTCATTTCATTTCAAAAAGCTGTGAGCTAAGCTAGGCACATTGATTTTTTCCTTCCACACTGCTCCGCTACCGTTGGCAATGCAGTCTTAAAACGTGACTATTCTTAGTACTCCGGGTATCAAAATGCCTCACTTATCTGCTTGTGAGGCTCCGTCCGGCTATTTATTTTAAGGTCCTTGATTAGTAGGATAAATATTAGGATATAGGAAATGCAACCCGGGCAACCGACTTGATTTAAAGTCGGGTAAAACCCGGGTATTTTGACTTAGAACCTGGGTTTTCGTTAAAATTGTTAATTACTAAAAAAATATGCATGAATCGTTTTATTTTAAAGTGTTTCAAAGAAAATGAATAAAATCTAACGTCGGCTGCCTTAATTAAAACGCGAAAAAACACCACAGGCTTGCTTATCTTACCTTACTTAATACGCACGTTAATTGTAGGTAATGCAACCCGGGTACCCAAAAACCCGGGTTTCAAATTTGACCGGGTATTGCATTCCCTAGTAGGATATCCACCGTACGGTTGCACACGACACGACTTTGACCACGTCACGTTCTAAGGACGTGTCACTAACGACGCACTATCTAAGCCTTTTGCAACTGACAACTGAACAGACCGTCCGCTATCTAGGTTGAAATTCGAGTGCCGACTAATTTCAATGGCCTCACGTAGTTTTCGATAGAGAACTTCTTTCTCGCCGATATGGACACTTTATCAAAACGAATGTAATATTCATCCGAATTTAGCGAATGTTCTGCCACTGCAGTTCAGTATGTTCGTACCCACTGCGTACGTGCTTCGTTAGTCTTCTTGATTATTTTGACGAGCTACGGTCACCTATCACCTATTTACAACGTAAGTGATCCGCTTTGGGACCTCCCATGGTAGTTTCCTAAATATAGTAATATGGTCATATGGAGAAGAATATTCTTTTTATTTTTCTCCATCAAATCTTAAAAAAACTCCAAATGTTTCGAGCTTAAGCGATATTGACGCGTTCCAACAAAATTATAAAAACAAACCAGGTGCGATGCATTTCTGTTATCAAATACGGCTCGCGCGAGACTCGGCAGGAAAATAAATCACCACTTTTTTAGAAGTCGGATAGGTACGAGTCCTGAATAAATTATGAATTCATTCACTTACATGGTTTCATACGATGGCGAATATCTTGCTGTCTGCGCTCCCGACGTTGAGAAATGGCGGCTCTCTGCCACTTGACAGGGAAGCATGGAGGATTTATAATAGAAAAACATAATGGCATGATAGTTCTCTGAAGTGCTCTTGGCGAATTGGGGTTTGGAATATTTAGACTGCCCTTCGGCCTATCGTGTGTCCCAAGAATGTTCCAAGCAGTTTTGTGCCATTTTTAATAGATAATTTTTTTTCGTTGCGATGCTGTTAAAAGTAATAAAATTACCATCAATATACATAAAATATTATTTGATTGGCGCTATTGATGGTGTTGTCACTGTCAATGGTAGCGTTCACTATAGGTGGGTCGAGCCGAATACGGCATGCAATACTTGAGATTCAATATTGAGACTAAATACTGGAATCCCAGTTTCGGTATCGGTATTGGGGATTTTTGAATAAAAGGAATTGATTTCATGGAAAATCATTTTAGTTGATTCTTCTACGATCTCGCTTGTATCAAAAATTAACAAATAACTTTTGGTATTATGTATGCAAAATGATAGTAATAATCAGCCTTAAGGTTTAGCGTAAGTACAAAATTAGCAAATCGAAACACCATCAATGTTAACATTAAACGTCAATTCCGTTACAATGCATAATAAAATTAGGATGGTTAGCGCGACCGTAAGTGATAACATGTACTCGTATAAAGATGTTTAACTAAATACAAGCAATTACTGCTAATTATGTCCAATATAATGGAGAAAATGCAATTTTACTTAAATTTCGTAGATAACAAAAAGTAAAATCGGAATTCCGGTATTTCGGTATCGGTCTTTCCAATATCGGTATTATAATACCGAAAAAATTAAGTGGAAGTCCGGCTTTTCGAGATTCCGGAATTCCGGTTTTGCATGCCCTGGAGCCGACGAAGCCAAAATATATCGTATCCTGAACCAGTCGTGCGAATTTCTCGCTATGACGTCGCCTGTGCTGATTCCACCGGAAGACCAGCGCTGGTTCTAAAGTAAGAAAGAAAGAAAGTATCACACATGTAACGAAATTCTAAACACGTGTTTTTACGAGTAGGAAACTTAAAGGTACGCTAGGAAAGGATTTTTCGAAATTCTACCATTAAAGGGTTCAAAAAGGAAAAAAAAACTGAAATGTATGTACAGTCAGGGGTCGACATCTGTTTTGGACTATTTCAAATACAGAAAATATGGGATTATATTAGGTATACAATGCACAAAGTTTTGCAATTCCACACAACTGAATTTAATCCCCTTCGGCCACTTTGGAAACCAAAGGTTCGAAACCAGTTTAGAATACAAAATTATTTTTCTTTTTAGGGAACCTAGTTTCGAATAAAGAAAAATAATTCCGTTTTTTAAACTGGTTTCCAAAAGAATGTAGAGTCTTCTTTTGAAACCCATTCAATACGTATATCGCCTGGATATGATAAAAACAGGGCTTTGATCAAATCCCTAATGGCGATGGTGAACTCCCAGCAGATACAACAGGCGGTCTCATCGCTAGGAAGCGATCTCTTCCAGGCAACCTTTGGGTAGCGGAGGGATTTGGTCAAAGCCCAGTTTTCATCATAACCCTGCGACGTAAATACATATTGAATGAGTTTCAAAACAAGATTTTACATTCTGTATTGGAAACCAGTTTGGAAAACAGAATTATTTTTCTTTATTCGAAACCAGGTTTCCTAAGAAGAAAAATAATTCTGTGTTCTAAACTGGTTTCGAACCTTTGGTTTCCAAAGTGGCCGAAGGGGCACGTTATACTTCACGATAATAATCATCTGGTACTTCATTTATCTATATCATTATTTAGATAGTATCGTGAAGTATAACGCATGTGGTTAAATTCAGTTGTGTGGAATTTATTTTGTGCAGAATCGCAAATATGAAGAAACAATAAAGGCATAAACCTAATATAATCCAAAATATGAAGGAAAATATTGCATTTATTTTTAAAGATTCATTTTCAAAACACAAAAATTTGTGGTTTAGAGATTACCAAATGCATATTCATACCGGTAATACTCAGTCTCGCATTTTTTTTTAAATCATACGCAATAGTGCACGTTATAGACTAAATGTCCTCTGATAAGTTTTTCAGTAAAATTGGAAATGTTCGGATTTTGCATGGTTCAGTTCGATCGCATTACCTTCACTGACAATAGCGTGGAATGGAATGAGGTGATTACAGGAATTTGTCCAATATCCCACTAAGCCATTTTGTGAAGCCCAATTAGGTATTCGTACTATAATCATTTGGAAGGATTAGCAACTACATTGGGATAACTTCGTTGCATTATCATCAGCGTACGTATAGGTAGTTTCACGAGAGTTGAGGTGAATGATTACACACACAGCTACATGAAGTACTCATTGCAAAAAAAGTTAATGAATGAAATGAATGAGTGAGTAAATAAACACAAGGCTATAGTTTAACGAAACTTTTTGGTCTATCTTGCAATTCACTATTGAACTTGCTATCGATACGAAAAAAGAACTGTAATTTCAAAATCCCGCTGTCATTACACGACAGTGTTGTTGTGTGCGTGGCCTCAACTCTTGTAAAATTACCTATAGACATGCGCATTAGTACATTACACATCTAGGGTGGTAAAATAAAGAAAAGCTGAGATCGTAGATGTTTGCGGCCCAAGCTACAAGCGAGGTACGTAAATATGCGATCGAGGGCTTTTTTTATTACCTCCCGTGTTGTGTACATCATTTTATGTCTACACTTGGCTAGAAAGCGGCTTTTTCCGTACGTTCACTTTATGGCCAGGTGTGGAATAAAAAACGTAAATTGGTTCTGGATTTTCGTCAGTTTGTTTGCGTCGCACGTCGCGCAAAAAATACTGGTCCGACTAATTTGGCAGAGGAATGCCTACCTGCGATTTTCCCATACAAACGCTCTCGACTGTTTCCTCTCTGGTTTTTGAACATAGAGCAATGAATTTTTCAAATAAATAAAATAAATAAATAAATATTAGGGGACAATCTTACACAAATCGAACTAGCCCCATAGTAAGCTCAATAAGGCTTGTGTTATGGATACTAGACGACGATATATAAATAAATAAAATCAATATCATCAATATCTATGCCGCTATGTTATGCTTTTTTGGAATTTTTTTATTTTAAAGAAACTTACATTACAGCGCCTTGAAAATCGCAAAAACGGCTTAATTGAATTGGCTGCCAAAAAAGGCGCAGTATACAAATATAACAACAAATATCAAAAAAATCATAACATAGCAACGTAGATTATTTCTTCTTCTTGCAGTTCCCAAAATTTTATAATGATTGGTCGCGTTTTGGAGGAGGAAACAGTCGAGAGCGAAACCTCGATTTTTGAGTTTTTGCGTGGGATTTTTAGTCCGAGCTGCAGTTGTCCTTATCGCACGAATTGGAATCCCGCCCATAGCTGCGCGACAGAAACATTGCGTCAAAAATTCGACATTTGAAAAGTTGCTTAGCAGGCATTGCTCTTAAAAGGGTAAGAAGTATTTAACCCTACTACGGCAAGCAAAAAATAGTAAATTAACTAATTTAACTACCACGGACGAAGTTACCACCGTACACTAACAAAATCATAAATCACGTTCTTGTTTATTTGCTCAATCGACAAAATACATTTGCGTCTGAAATGCTAAATGTGCTGTCTAGAAGCAGTAACTCAAAGTCGAAAATACAAACTGCTAGCAGTATAGTAGACTATTTGTCTGATTATCAGAGTGCGGAATATTTGTGGCACTTTTGAAATGTTTTGATAGTGACTTTACATTTATCGACGTGTATTTAAAGTGATTCGAGTCGGTGAGTTTTCCAGACATCATTATTTCCTTCTACGGCATCAGTTTTGTTTAAAATATTTTTTATGTTATAGCTTGATACATTTTGTGATACAAAATTAAAAAAAAAGCTAATAACGGTTAGTTTCAAATGATGCCAACAGATGTTGCTGATTAATTCTAGTTTTTTAAGACTTCTCATGTCATTTCGCGCAACAAAAATGTATCAGGCTATAAAATAAAACCCATTTTAAAACATAATGGATGTCGTGGAAGCAAATGGAAGACTCGAATTACCTTAATGTCATAATGACCTCGTTTATCGACTTCTTTTATCGACGTATAGAAGTAGCTTACTTGAGAGTAGAGGAGGCTTATGATGCTACGCTTTATCGCGCTATAAATATATGATAAAGCATCCGTCATATTCTGACAAAATGTGTGTGAGAGTGACGGATGCTTTTTCGTTTATTTATCGCCTGACAAAGCGCAGCTACAGGAGAGGCTTGAGGTGCTGATCTTGGATTTTCCCCACGATGTAACTAGATTAACAGAAGCTTTTCAGCTTCAAATTTCTTTATCTGTATCAAACTAATGTCACAACCAGAACAGTATTATTATTGCAAAACTTTGTGTATTGTAAAGAAGTTACATTTAAGAATATGTTTTCTTATATAACTTTCTTAAATTCAGTAGAAAAGCAATTAGATGAAAAAAAGAAAATGTCTTTACTTTGCGACAATCAAATACAAATATTGCGGGACATTTTTATACAAATCGATCTCGTTTCAAACCAAGCATTGCTTGCATTGTGGGTATTAATAAATGTATTTCGTACTGGATAGGTATGTCAATATTAATGCTTGTTATTGTTATACTCGTTTTATCGACAAATATCGAAATTGGGTAATAGGGAAATCACTATGACGGGGTGGCCGTCTGGTTGCATAACAACTATTGTCATATTATTGATTGTCATAACAGTTTAAGCATAAAGTTGAGGCTCATATTTTTTTTGGCATATATTGTCCTATGGCATAATTGTTCCGTGTCATAATTATACGGAGTCATAATTGGTTTAACCATAATATAAATTGTCATAAATTTATTTAGTTATAATATTGATGATTATAAGTCGTTTTTGTAATAATTGTAAATTTCATACATTTATTAAACCATAATATTGATGATTATAAGTGGTTTTAGTAATAATTGTAAATTTCATACATTTATCAAGCCATAATATTGATGATTATAACAATCGTATTGCAAAAATTTTGATAATGGACTTGCGATGGTTCTTCAAAAAAGAAACGATTTATATTATTGAAGTATTTTTAATTTCTACTCATTACACAATATTAGTGACCTCACACAGAACCAAATCGCTGCCAGAAAAGTAGGTTAGGTTAGGTTAGAACTGTTATCTCACAAATAACCGAATCGCTGCCAGAAAAGTAGGTTAGGTTAGAACTGTTATCTCACACATAACCGAATCGCTACCAGAAAAGTAGGTTAGGTTAGGTTAGAACTGTTATCTCACACAAAACCTAATCGCTGCCAGAAAAGTAGGTTAGGTTAGGTTAGAACTGTGACCTCACACAAAACCTAATCGCTGCCAGAAAAGTAGTTTAGGTTAGGTTAGAACTGTTACCTCACACAGAACCAAATCGCTGCCAGAAAAGTAGGTTAGGTAAGGTTAGAACTGTTATCTTTCACATAACCGAATCGCTTCCAGAAAAGTATATCAGGTTAGAACTGTGACGCAACATAAAAGATAACTTTAAAGAAATCTTTTAAAATTAGGCTTATGCGTTTAGCAATTTATGCATTTACTTAGTATGGTTAAAGTGTTGTATGAGCAACCTATTTATGCGTTTAGCATTTTATGCATTTACTTAGTATGGTTAAAGTGTTGTATGAGCAATCCATGTATGCCCATTATAAAGTATGCTTGAATACATGTATGCATATCAACTATATGCCCATTACACAGTATGTCCATAAACATTATGATTAAAATCGTTATGCGCATAAATGTATGACTATTTACAGTTATGCGTAATGATGAGTATGACGAATCCTCGTATGCATATCAAAAATATGACCTGAAACTTTATGCAACCCGACCCCTACCCCACTATGACGATCAAAAGTGACGAATATACAGAACTCTCCCGAGTGACGAAGCAAGCTGAGACGTGACAAATGGCATCTTCGCTGTGACAGTGGCAGTACAGTGTAAATAACAACCGGCAAGCAGGCATTTGAATATATTTGCATACCGACACAAAGGCTTCTCCGCCCCCGGTTTACACGAGTTAAGTTCCTTTAGGATTGTTTATTTACATTGTTTTATATTAACAGAGGATTAATTATACTAATCAATTAGTTAGAAATGTATGCATGTAACAAATCAGTCTTTTATATCACTTACGATTACGCATTTGAAATTGACTATGACAAGTGAAATAATAACGTAGCTCAACAAAAAGTATTTTTGAACCCCTAATTATTTATTATCTTTTTGTGTACCTACTTGAGATTTCACAAATTCAGAAGTCAATCGTGGGCGCAACAGAGCTGCTCATTTTTTGTAGGTGAAACGAGACGAATGAAACGTAACTTTTCTATAAACTATAGTACAATAATGGCGATTTTAATAAAACTAGAGCTGATCTTGAAATCCGCTTACAAGTCCGTTAATTGTCATTACAAATAATAATTTGTAAAAGCTAAATCATTGATGGCCAGTGTAATTATTTATTTCATAAATTTAATCCAATCTAGCAAACGATCGTTTTCTGAAAAAAGTGTACCTACGTGTGTTGAGCAGTTTTGGGCCGAGACAAAACTGAAAGTTAGTGTCAAATCAATACATTTTCGTGATGCACCGGAAAGTAAGACGGTATTTAGTCAATATTTTAGTACCGTTCAATTTTACACTTTTTTTTAAAACGCTCAAACGACGTTGTATCGTGTAATTAGTTTTTTGCCTTAAGAATAAATAAAAAGTGCCCGTCTACATAATTATTTTTAAAGTTTAGTTTATATAATTATCGCACGTTTAATATAAATAGTTTCAATTATGTCAGTTGTCATTCAATTTACAATTCAGTTTTCGAGTTACCCTTGTTTTTAAAGAACTTGCTGCGGGCTCCTTTTGTATGAGACTGGCTGATCAAAATAGCTGCATTCCTAGAAATACTTTAGACCGTGTTTCAAAACATGTTTTAAGCAGTTAAGGGCCATGACGAAACTGAAAGTTAGTGTCAAATCAATACATTTTCGTGACACGCCGGAAAGTTAGACGGTATTTAAACAATATTTAAGCACCGTTGACGTATACATTTTATTTGAAAAATGCTCTTTATTTAATTGTGTCAGAGTTAATACCATACTCATTGTGTGTAAGGTTAATTTACCGTGCCAATGAATCCAAGGGAAGCGTAGTAAATTACATACAAATTATATAACAGAACAAAATTACCGTACCTACTTTCAGCGCTTATGCCATTTTCATGCAAGCGTGAAATTAAAGCGACGACTATAATTTACAGTATTAAGTAATTTAAGGCAAAAAGTGAATTTTAACATAAATACAAGTGTTTAAGTACTAAAGCAGTGGGCTAGCATGGGGAGTTCAGTCCATTCATTCTCATCTATGGGCTTTTTAGGGTTCCGTAGCCAAAATGGCAAAAACGGAACCCTTATAGTTTCGTCATGTCCGTCCGTCTGTCTGTCTGTCTGTTCGTATGTCACAGGCATTTTACTCAGAAACTACATGATGGATATTGATGAAATTTGGAATATAGGTGTGTTTTATGAGCCGCTACTTAGTTTGGTATATAAATAATTAAACTAAATATTTTTAGGGGGGGCACTCCATACATGTTAAAGACAGTAGAAAAAATTTTTTTCAGCAAATATCAACGTGTGGTACATAGTTCGACAGCTCTTTAAAAAACACTATAAGGTTCCTAAGTAATGTTTTTGATTAAGTGAATGTATTTGGAAATAATCGCTCCGAAAGTTGTGTAAATTGTGTCCCCCCCCCTCTATTTCTAACAATACTAAAATTATTTTCAACAAGATCGAATGTACCGTTTTTGAGTTATTGCCGATAAACTGCGCTTCTCAACATAAGGACGTAATTGCTATGAAGATACGCTCTTTTGTTGTTGTACTTTTTTTACATCGTATTTTTTACCTTAGGTATAGTTACGGCTATGGAACCCTACACTAAGCATGGTCCGACATGCTCTTGGCCAGTTTTTATTTAAAGTGCGTTCTTAACTGAGCAGGTCGTCACAGAACTGACGATTAGTGTCAAACTCCATACATTTCGTCACGGACTGACAGGTTAGACGGTATTTGAACATAGCTTAAGTTTCGCCTAACCGTAGATTTTAAAGTAAAAATGCCCCTATGAGAGATTGAGAGTAGGCTCGTGCCCAGCAGAGGGACATGTATAGGCTGATAGTGTGAACTAAAGGATGTCCAAAATCTCATTTGCAGGGCTAACATTTTAGTTACATATTGTCTCTTTTTTACTTCACTATAATACGGTAAAAACTAAGTAACCTAAGGGTAAGTAAATTGAACTGTATGTGTATATGTTGCAGCCAACTGGTTTAATTAGCCATTTGGTTAATGGCCTAGCATTTTCACTAAATTATGACTCGCCAGCAGGTCGACGAAGCCCCGCTGTGCGAGGCTTCTATTTCTGCTCTGAGGGACACAAGCTGACTAACCTAATCTAAAATAAGGAGTGTGTTTAATGAAAAGGCTAGGCAGCTAACCAAATAGCTAATTAAGCTAGTTGGCGGCGACATATACACCAAATTTCATGCAGATGGCGGGGTGTTTTATACGCGATACGATCACAAACAAAAATACAAGAAAATAGAGAATATAACTTTTAAAATCTCGCAACGAAACATATTTCAAACAAAAGAATGTTATTTTCTGTAACATAAAATCAAATTGAACCAAAATGAATAAGTGGGTAACTAAACTCGTTTAAACCCGTCTTTATGCACTAAATTTAAATTCTACTAGCCCACCAGAGATTTGAAATTATTTTTCTGCGTCGCTTAAATGCTTTGTAGTGTGGAATTTCGTACGTAACTGGTTCTGGCGTGGATTGTTTTAAACTGTTTCGTTGGAGGTCTTCTGTTGTGAAATAGTATAAAACATTCCATCCGATTCGAACGTTTTATTCTTCCATTTTGTATTCTGCTTTTGTAAGGCCAGAGTTTTCATTTACTTTTTTGGTTAGATTTTGCTGTTGGAAATATTGTCATTGTCGGTTCAATTAATAAATTGTTAGTGGGGAGTTAAACGTTGTCCTTTTGGTACGCACTTTTTAATGATTATAATAAAAAAAGGACATAAACTAAATATTTTTACTAAAAAAGAACCCGACCGCAGTGCACTATAAATGTGCATAAAATGTGCCGCAATTTTGTTTACTTCATACCCAGTGACACTCGCGTCATCAAGACGAATCTAATGATGTATCATTTATCAAAATCGGTTGTGCCGTTGAGTAGTTACGAGCGGACATAGGAACGAACATACATACATAAATACACACATATAGGTCAAACACCTCCTTTGGGCTTCGCCGCACTCGGGTAAAAACAGCAAGAGTCCAACAATGTTCAACATTTGGCGCAAGCTAGGGCTTCCAATACCGGTATTTTAGTATGGGCAATACCCGGATCTCGGTAACAGGCCCCGGGTCCCGGGTCCCGGGCTTTAGGAATTAGTATCCCGGTTCGGGAACTCTTAAAAACTTATGTCTAAAAGGCCTAACACTAAAAGTCTACAAACTAAGATTCAATACTCCCCGACTCGCTGGCTACTTCCCATCAACACAGTTAGAGTCTGGGGTCTATAGTCAAGGTAACAGTCAAAGTTACTGTCGACAGACCAGCTCCAAGTTGGACGGTTCCACGGCTGCAGACGTCGCACACGCGAAACAGGGATGACGACTGGGTTAAAACTATATAATTCTATTTAGTCCGTCAATTAGATTATGGAAAAATATGAGAAACGTATTTTTTGGTTTATCAAAATATTAAAAATCGACAAAGTTACAGATCGTCAAACTTCTGGAGTGGGGGGCTTGTGACGTCACTCTTAGGTGAAAATTGTACCAAGGAGTGACTTCACTCGAAACTTCTAAGCACTCTATCCTCGTCATTTTTTGTTTGTCAAACAAAAGAAAAAATACGTGTACAATATTTTTTAATAATGTAACTGACGGACTAAACAGCTTTTTGTAGTCGTCTAGCCCATTCGTCAGGATTCCAATACTTCGTGCATTAGCACGTACAAAAGGGGGATTCTATTACTTAAAATTACAGGGCTCCAATAAATAGATTACTCAAATTCACTTTAAATGGGTACAAATCTCGTCTTACGCGGCCCAAGTTCGCTCTAAAAAAGCTACTGCGACAGTGTCAACTGACAGCTAGCAGGTGTTGTCATATGAAAAATCTTAGGCCGTTCACACTACACAAGTACATTCACAAGTATACTAACAAAAAGCAAATTTTTGTTTTATTAGTTATGTATTTTATTAATTTTAACACTTGACTCCACTCAAACAATTTCTGATTTTTGAATAATTTGCGTTTTTTGAACGCATTATCTGGTTTATGATATGTGATAAACTATTTTATGTGTTCGTTGTGCAATAACGTCGGATAGCGCAATATTATCACATGAATATGCAAAACAGCTGCGGAAAACTAGCACGCGTATACAATAAACCTGTCATTTTAGTTTATTAGTATCATTTTAGTTTATCCTGGTAAGGGCAAATATTTGTGTGGCAAGCACGAGTATTTGTTCCTGAGTCTTGGATGTTTTCTATGTATTTAAGTAGATATTTATCTATATAAGTATGTATATCGTCGTCTAGTAGCCATTGTACAAGCATCATTGCTTAGTTTGGGACTAGGTCGATTTGTGTAAGATTGTCCCCGCAATATTTAATTATTCATCATGTACTAGTGTGTTCGAACACGGTGCGGTGGTGGTGTATGGAATGCTCAATGTTCTGAAATAAAGATATTTTTTTTTTTTTTTTTTTTTTTTTTATTAAAGTGGCGCGATGTATCTTTTGTCGGAAAAATCACTGTTTTTTTTTTTAAGCCTGACTAACTTGCAACTCTAGTGGGCGTTGCAATTATATGACCGGGTGGTCGGCCGTAGCGTTCTCTGGGGTCGAACCAGGTCGCTAGCCGGACCACCCCTTGTGAATCGGACTGGGTTGGTGCCGGGGGGGCGCCTGGGGTCGAATCAGGTAGCTTTGTCCCGGTTCAGCTCGATAGGGTCGGACTAGGTGGGTAACTGCTGTGCATGTACCTACAGTTCCCTGACAGGCTTCCTTCACGGCATCATCGGTCCATCGGGCCGGTGATCTTCTATGTCCCCATTTTCCTTCAACGTGGCCAACCACAATAAGCTTTTACAATAACGCTACAATTGGCCACGATAGCACACGAATTGCTCGAATTAGTAACGTTATAGGAACATCAAAGGGAGCAAATTTCAATTCGGTCAGGTCAGGACACTGAATTGGCATCTCGGCAAACGATAAAATGATACACATGAGTGATATTCAGAATGTGCTGTAGGGTTTAATTATGATTCGCCATTGTACCTACATTTCAACGAATGTTTAATTTCGACGGTATGTGTATTATATTTATTAAAGTCGATGATCTAATGGCTATCTTACCATCTATTTTATCAAACCTCATTGTCACCGAAGGGCGGTAATAGTACATTACACAACTAGGGTTAATCCCTCGATCGCATATTTACGTCCCTCGCTTGCAGCTCGGGCCGCAAACTTCTGCGATCTCGGCCTTTCTTTATTACCTCCCGTGTTGTGTACATCATTTTATGTCTACACTTGGCCAGAAAGGGGCTTTATCCGTACGCGCAGCGAGCGGAAAAAGCTACTTTATGGCCAGGTGTGACATAAAATAAAGAATGACCCAAGGCAAGGGCGATAAATATGCGATCTGGGGCTTTCTTTAATGCCCGTGGTAAAAACAAAATTTTACGTCTCCCCCAGGCTATGAAGTGGGATTTTCCGCTCACGTAGCGGGCGGTAATTGCCACTTTATGGCCTAGTGTGGCTTATAACAAAAAGTACTAACTATTAACTGTTTCATGTATTTTTTTCCCTATTCTTCTTTCTCTTACTAACATGTGTCCAGTCTTCGCAGAGCATATCGGTGGTGAACCGGGGGGTCACCGCCCGCAGCGCAGACATCGCGTCCGCGAGGTTCCGGCCTGAAGTGGTCACCACCAGTCGGAGGGTCAAAGAGAGCTGCATATAGGGTAACGGTAGTTAAGGTTTTGATATTGCGTTTGGGCGCAAGACGTCACGATTTCACACGAGTTTCAAAAACCGGCGCGGCGGTTTTCCACTCATTATAAGGCAGGATTTACACCTGTAAGTTTTACTTAAGTATATAAGTAAGGACAGGCAGCTATACCTGAGACTGAGATAGTCAGTCTAACGTATAGCTGCGTTCTTACTTACGTAAGTAATACTAACAGATGTAATTCCGACCTAGTAAAAGAACGGGAATCACGTAAGCAGGTATATAAGTAGGTTTACAACTGATACATAATGAGGGGCCTTAAAACGCGAGTGTTTTAAGGCCTATAATTATGTAGTTTCGTACATTATTTTATCTATGCAAATGCTTTCGGCAATGTAGGTTAGATTCCGATTTCGTCAGATTCCATGGAGGTCAGATTCCGATTTTGTCAGGTGCCATCTATAGTCTGTATTTTTAAGTATTTAAAAAAGGTAACCAAAAAAAAACACGTGACTCGTATCGTTCAGCCAGTGGTATTGTGCCACAGATACAAAACGTTACTTCAATTGGCTGAATGACCCCAGTCACGTGGGTTTTTTGTTTACCTTTTTTTAATACCTAAAAGTACAGACTATATGTCTAATTCCGATTTTGACAGATTCCTGATAGGTCAGATTGCGTTTTCGCCAGATTCCTAGCAGGTCAATTCCGCTTTGGCTAGATTTCGAGTAGGTCAGTTTCCCATTTAGTCATAATGCACGCCTTCTTTGACATCATCACCCCCGAAAATCTAAAGGTATTTAAATCTGACGACCAAATAGAAAACTTACGTACTCGAAACCTGATCTGTTAAACTGAAACTGACGACTACTAGGAATCTGACGAAAACGCAATCTGACCTACTAGAAATCTGTCAAAATCATACATAGATGGCACCTGACAAAATCTGACTTCCGTGGAATCTGATGTAAACGGAATCTGACTTACACGTTACCTGACGAAATCAATATTATACAGACCTCAATAACGTGTTCGGGAGCCGTAAGGATGACTTCTAGATTTCAAAATCATGGCCAACTAGATTGATTATAGATTAAAATAGATATAAGATTATAATACAGAATTGATGATATGAGTGGACTTGAAGTAATTTATTTTCCTTGAAGTTTCGGGCGTGAGCTCTCTTCACCACCGTAAATATTAGTATGGACGTATTGATTGTTAGTTTAGTAAAGTTGCTCAAAGGTCCATTAAATTGAAGTTGACTTTAAGCCGATTCCCGCCTTTTGCCGCCTCAGAAAACACCATTAAAGAGCACAACATGAGGTAACTGTCTTTTGTTAGAAGTGTAATTTTTATTTTTTTCAATAGCAGTCATTTTAAATATCCAGATACACTCACCCTGAATGATAACTTTTGTCGAAGTGTGCGGGCTATGAATATAAAAAACTATTTTTTTGGTAACGCAGTGGACACTAAATTGGAGGCGACACGGGCACTGGCAGCAAAAAAATACCGAAATTATTCATAACAAACATTGAGGCCTGGTTGAGAACTAAAGTAAAACTGCACTAAAATATTACAAGACATCTGCAATTTTGTAAAAGGGTCTTTAAAGTTTCATATTCATTTTAGGCACTAAAAGTAGATAAAAACGTAATTGTCATGTTAAAAGAGTGTTGAACATTATGTTTTCCAAATAGTATTTATCAACGTATGCGTTTGTGGAAATGCGACACAATATTTTCTTTCTCTAGCTCATGAGCTTTGGTCCATTACGTCTCATACACTTGAAAAAAAAAATGGATTTAGCAAGACGCACTTGTATTTTTTAAAGACAGTCAAGCAGGCAAACTTCAGCTGTTTAGGAGCGCGCGATACGTATTCAAGTTCGTTACTAATCGTCAGTTTTGTGACGACCTGTCAACTGTTGGTTAAGCGGACATTATAAATGAAAATTCCCACATAAAAGCGCGCGATGTACTTTTTGTCGGAAGAAATATACTGTGGCATAGTTCTACACTTTGGTAGGAACGGGGCTTATTCGGTATGCGGCAGCCGTATCTAGCCCAGCCTCATTTCAACTTTGAGACCTTCCGTGTCCATTTGCTGAATAAATTTAAATCACTTTGGATATCATACGAAAGTAAAACAGACAATTAGAATCCAAACCCTCGGACAATGGCTCGTTCTAGTGTTTGTCTCTTCTTTTAATTATCTTTAGTATATTTGTTTAATTATATCCGTGAAAAATCTCATATTGGCCAAATATGGCCGAGTACTGGCTAAACGGAAAACAGAATAGCCAAAAACATTTTATTTTTGTGCTGCATAATTATGATGAAATCTGCAATGGATACAAATTTTGTTCAAAGGCTTTAGATTCACACATAGTAACCATTAAGTTGGTTATTAGCACGACTTGATACATAAATAGTACATTACACAACTAGGGTGGTAATACAAAGAAAGGCCGAGATCGCAGCTGTTTGCGGCCCGAGCTGCGATATGCGATCGAGGGCTTTCTTTATTACCTCCCGTGTTGTGTACATAATTTTATGTCTACATGTATCTACACCGCACGCTACGCGTACGGAAAAAGCCGCTCTCTGGCCAGGTGTGGCATAAACGTATTTATTTTAAAAAGTGGGCGTTATGGGGGCAAATTTTAATGTTAGTTTTGTAAGGCTTCATCGTTCCATAAACCGTGTAAACCTATTGTAGTTTCTTGAATAAAACTTACAAAATATCGTGTAAAATCTGTGACGTCTTGATTGCGCACAAACGGTCTAAACGTGCAATTATTTGTAAACGTGCTAAGTTAAATTCGGGTCGGATCTGATGAGAAAACTTTACGTTTTCCCAGCTTTCTATTCAGTGTCGTCAGTTGAGATGTTTTTGCTCAGGAGGTATTGAGCTACTGAGGCTATTGACAATTGAAAAAGTACTGCAGTAGTTAGGTACAGTCGCGATCTTTGATTTGTTAAACTTAAGCTATGCACAAATACCGTCTAATCTGTCATTTGATGACGAAATATATCGAGTTTGTAGAGTAATCGTCAGTTTTGCGACCACCTGTTTTCTATCAGTTAAGAGGACATTTTAAATAAAAATGCCCGTATACGGCCAATCTTAATCCTATGTTTATGTCGTCATAGCGTATGTAATTATTAGAAGGATCAAATAATTGTATGTATCTCTGTCCGCCATCAATATGCTTTCACAACAAAATGATGTATGCACTTATTTTAAATAAATTTATTACATTATGGAAATCAATAATTGATGAAAATGATTAGTTGAATAAGATATTAAGCGTTTTGAGCGAATCAGACTTGACAACAATTTTTAAGGGTACTTATTTAATGTTAAAGCTCATTATTTTGTATTAAAATAAAAAATACAATTAAGAATAATTTTAATTATAAGTTAAGTTATGAAAACAATAAAATGCCGCGTATGTGGTGAATGAATAATTAATTAGTTTGGATTAACTGACAGAACACGATGCAATATTTATTTAAACTTGTTAATTAAGTCCGACTTTAAAGATTTATTTTATAATAAAGCACGTTAATAATTGAAATGCAGTCATTTAATGAAAACCTGAGGCATAAAGGAATAATGCTTGAATAAACACAAAAAGCAGCGTAGTTTTCTCATCATACCTGATGAAAATAATTATTTGTACAAGTGTGCAAGGTTGAGTGGTTGTGCAAGCATACGAATAAGTGTGCATGGAGCTCGGATTATAGTACGACTTGTTAAATGAAGTGTGCATTGTGCGCGCACAAATTAATGTTTCATATTTATCATGTTTATAATAATAACACATAATTTCAAACAAAAACGGTCAGGTCCAGACAAAATTTGTACTAAATATATGTGTCCCACCCAAGGTCGCATACCTATAGCAAAAACATACCTTAATAAATGGTGTGTACCTAATTTAAAGGAAATTATTGTGTCATAATAAACTGTGAATTGTTTGTCACTTAGTATTAGTAACCTAAGTGACCAGGTTGCATTTAAATTATGATTGTTCAAAGTAAATTGGGAAATATATCACAAATTAAACATCATAATTTTACTTGTACAAATTGGTTGATTTTTCATTTTATTCGTGCGATTAACACTTTCACGACCAGAAAAAAATTACAACTACACCAGACCTACAGCGCCCGCTAGGCGGGTTGGTGAGAAGAATAATGCGGCACGAAAAAAAAAGGCATCTGAGCAAATGTTGCGAGTGTAAGGCGGGCGCTTGGGCGTGAAAGGGCATTTCTCCAGAAATATGTCTGCGGTCACCTCATTCATCTGACCCTTTTTCATACTAAATGTATGGAAACAGATGAATGAGTCGCAGACGTATTTCTGGAGAAATGCCCGAAAATGTTAAACCCTACTTAGGTACTGTACACTGACTTTGTGACTTTTGGCTTAAATCCTCAACTCTTAGGTTAAGTTATTTACTTATGTTTTCTATTTTTTTGTCAATGGATCCACTAAGAATCAGCGTCGTTGGCACCCTGTGCCCCGACTCCATGCTGAGTGGCCTCCTTTTTGGACACACCTCAATATTGTACACGCTTCCATAGACCTAAGTGCAACTTATACCTTTTCAATATTGTTGTAATTGATCCAAATATATATTTTTTCCTTTCTAAAGGAGTCATCAAGTCGTCACAGACATACACTACCGTCCTAATTCAAAAGGACGCATCTCAGTTTCATTGTTTTTGAAAAACAAGCAATTTTAGTTAGGAAATGGCATGATTTTGGAGATATGCAAAATTTCCTGAATGACTTTTTGGACAATTTTACTAAGAATTCGGTTTGTAAACTTCATATGTTTCATTGAAGTATTTTCTAAGCAAAAATGTTAAAAAGAGAAATTCGTTTTTTTTGAGATGCGTCCTTTTGAATTAGGACGGCAGTACAGGTTCCTACTTGTTATTGCAAATTAATGCATAAGTGAATTTTCACAGAAATTTTGCGGAATTCAGTGTGATATATCAAATGGTGTGCAAACTATTATTCAAACGTGCTAATTGTAAGTGGGCAATCCAGACAATTTATACCCTTACCTTTTATCCAAGAATTTTCAGTTTTTAAGTATTTCGGCAGTCATGAATTTTTCGGATTCCGCGGCCGCGATATTCAAAGTTTTTTATTTCAATTACATAATGGCATTCAATTTACATAATTGAAAAAATGTGGGTTCAATATTTTGCAAATAGCTCAACTTTGAAATATAGGTTTAAATGCCTTCCCTATTCGTTTTAGGATTAGCGTTGTTGATAATAAGAATTTTAGTTAGAAAATTTGAATGAAGTGCAAAATTTTATAAAATGTAATTATAATTAAGAATACTTGAACGTATACGTTCAAGTAAAAAGTATAGTTTAATCTATAGTTTAAACAAACGTGATCCCATTGGTACATTTATCTTGAAATAACCTCTGTGTTTCCAAAAAAGCTGTGCGAGGAAAAAATCCACCAATGACGGGCCTTCTGAGCACGTTGATTGGTGGATTTTTTCCTCGCAGACCACGTCGCTACCTAGCAGAACTCTGGCAGAATTGGTTCACTCTGCGATTTCGCGACCTTGAGGTCGCCGCGGGGGGCTTAGCCAGCGACCAGAAAGAGCTCGCAGTAGCCCGCGCTTTTTTTTGTGCTTGAACCACAGACTACCTCCACTAGACGAAGCATTTTGGGTGGCGCGCGCTCACATCAGATATGGTCAAATGTATAGCATTACGACTTTACGCGACCGGCCGCTCGTTCAGTTGCGACCATGTTTCTGACTTTTGTGTGCATTAAACGCGAAATTAATATTTCTGTTCAATCTTACTACAATCTCGAAACATAAAATGATAAAAAAGATGTGAAACACGCGTTGTACTAGTAATATCTACCGATATATAATCGCCCATATGCGTGGTGAGCTCGCGGCGTATGGCATGCTCCGTCTAGTGGAGGTGGTCTGTGGCTTGAACAAATGATGCTCTTTGAGTAGTTGCAACTGTCGGTCTTCGTGGCGGTAGGCATGCCTCGGCAAAACCTCGGCACCACGGGAGTTATTCATCGGCGTGCAAGGACACTCGAACCGAAGTGGGGAGTGTACCAAGCGAACATGTGATGCAATAGTTCATCTTGTAGGTAGTGGTTCTAAGCTAACTAAGTTTTTATGTGATGTCGAGAGGAAAGCCCGTCCTTTGCAATAGAGCAGAGGTTCCCAAAATGTGCGCCGCGGCGCGGTGCCCTGGTGCGCCGTAGAAAGTAAAGAGGAGCGCCGCGAGTCGATCCTCGATGATTATCTAAAACCACAAATATTGCGGGTACAAAGCTATTTTGAGCGAACCAGGGTAGGGCGCCGTGACGAAGTACTAAACTTGTAAGTGCGCCACGGGCTAAAAAAGCGCAGCCTTAATCTCAAATTAAAAAAAAAGGTTATTTCAAGCGTGTTTTTGTGAATTGGATTATTTTGCCGAAACGAAACTCACTTTTATCTATGTCCAATTAAGTTTGTATTGTGAGATTTACAAATGAGTCCCAATTTGATTATTACACTGATTATCCGAAAGTCGGCTTTAGTGTTCACATAATATGATCAAGTTTCAAACATAGGGCGAAAGGACACTGCCTTCTAAACACAAAAAGGCGTTTCTCAGCAGAATTACAATGGTAATTAAGGCCTTTTGTATTTGAGGGGCGTGCGTGCGTAACACAAGATGTTTAATTATAGTAGTCTGAAGGTGAACAATGACATTTGGACGAATAATATAATATCTCATATTTCATTGTCAAGTTTATGTTTACTTGGGTGGATCGTTTTTCAGGTTTTTTCTGGAAATCGCAATGTAATAGAAATAAAAAGGTGCGTTATTTTATGTGTAAATGGAAAAATTATAAAAAAATCTAGGTTTATACTTTTAGCTCGCGCACGGCAGTTATATAAAAAAAACTACTTCGTATATTTACGTCCCTCGCCTGCGGCTCGGGCCGCAAACATCTGCGATCTCGGCCTTTCTTTGTATTACCACCCTAGTTGTGTAATGTACTATTTAGCGAACATGCTCAAAAAGTATAATTACTTTTTCGATAGTAAACTTTATTGATATAAATCCACTCTTCCGAAAAGTAATTTTCGGGCTACGCCCACGTCCACTTTCAAAATAATACCTTATTATATTTCCAAACACGTACGAATTTTACAATATATTTATTTTTACGCGCATATTTTTTTACTTAATTTAATAGGTTAGTTTTGAAAATCCATTTTAACTCCATTTCAAATATCAAATTGATTTAACATTTGATATCACACCTAAGTAGAAATTAAGTAAAAAATAATGTTATTTATTATTATGATCATTTTGTTTTATGACATGAAATGTATAATTTATTTATTTATGAAACTAATATTTCCGTGAAGATCGTAATTTGGGCTGTATAGCTTGGTTACCCGAATTTTATGATTCCCATTATTTTTATTTCCAATCGCTTTTTTCCCCATTTACCTTTTTCCCCATCCTATGTATTACCAATCACATATTGCCCAAACTAAATTTTTCTCTGCTTGGTCTTTTCGCTGAAAAACATTTTGGCCGGGCTGCTTTTTCCCCGATCCAAATTATTCACAACTACGTATTTTGCCAAATAAATTAGTTCTTCGAACTTTTCGAAAGTACTTAAAGCTGAAACACTCGCTTGTAATATTATTGATTTTGTGTGTGTTGTTTTTAATTTAAATTTAAGATATACGTGGACAAACATGCATACTTACACTCTTACGAAATTTGGTACACAGGTTTTAGAGCTATTGTAGAGTAACATAATATCTAACCTGTGCAATTCTGACAATATTGTAAATATACGGGTTGAATTGATAACCTCGTATCGAAAAAAAAAGTTTTTGCGAAAAACTAATTTATTTGGTAATATACGTAGTTGTGAATAATTTGGATCGGGGAAAAAGCCGCCCGGCCAAAATGTTTTTCAGCGAAAAGGCCAAGCAGAGAAGAGCGTAGTTGGGGCAATATGTGATTGGTAATACATAGGATGGGGAAAAAGGTAAATGGGGAAAAAAGCGGTTGGAATTAAAAATAATGGGAAACAAAAAATTCGGGTAACCAAGCTTTACAGCCGTAATTTGAACTCAATTAGATTATTAACGAATCAGAAATTTTTATTATAGTTGAATTATTCGAAGATACAATTTATGAAGGCCTATAATTTACATAGTTGTAACTACAAGATTAAAAAGATATAAATGTTAAATTTTCTTGTTGTAGTCTTAAGTAAAATTATAGTAAGGTCTTGTTAAAATAAGACTCGACTGACTGTATTATTAGTGATATTAAGGTGATTGTGATTGTTTAAATAAAATTATTAATATGTGACTAGTTTTATTTTTTGTCAACTCAAAAACAGCGTTTTGGCCGGCTGCATTTGGTATAGTAATTTTAGTATATCGATACCTTTAGACTCAAAGGACGTAAACGCCGTAGGTTCTAATGGAGCTTACGCCCTTTGACTCTAAAGGTATCCATATAGCGAATGTGATTCTGGTAACCTTAGTAAACTTCAGTTAATGAGGAGCAATGTACAAGTGACAAAATACAGGGTTGACAGTCGAGGATATTTTTAATTTGCCGCCTTTTTTCCTCTGTCAAATACAGTTGGCCAGTAGACATGTGTAGCTTGCGAGTGAGTGATTCAAAAGAGCTAAATCAGTTGGCCTAGCTCACTGGCTCACTAGCTTAGTGCCGATTCAGACAACTCAGTATAATAATAAATAATAAATATTAGGGGACAATCTTACACACATCGAACTAGCCCCATAGTAAGCTCAATAAGGCTTGTGTTATGGATACTAGACGACGATATATTTAATAGATACAAATACTTAAATACATAGAAAACATCCATGACTCAGGAACAAATATTCGTGCTCATCACACAAATACATGCCCTTACCGGGATTCGAACCCAGGACCTCCTGCTTCGTAGGCAGGGTCACTACCAACTAAGCTAAAGCGGTCGTCTGTCGGCGTATATCTTTCACCTCACTCGTTCACTGGCTCTCACGTAGTTCTATTGAGCCGTGAGCTGCAAGACAAGACACGATAAACACGAACTTGTCGTTCCTGTGTTGTCACCGTATACCTATTACTGTTCTCTCTTTCTTATATTCGTATTTTAGCTCGCTCGTATCCAAAATACCGCATTCCCGAAATACCAGATTTTTCAAAAAACCAAATTTTCGATTTATGAGATTCCTGTCTTACCACATTCCCGTTACACTAGACTATAAAATCGTAAGTTACTCAAGGATCTAAATCACTTTATTGGGTGTGTTATTTTGGGAATCTTGTATACGGAGAATCTGGTGTATCGGGAATTCGGTATTTTAAAAATCTGGTATTTTAGGAATGCGGTATTTTAGGAATGAGCGTTTTAGTTGTTAAGCTATAAGAACTAGTGAGCTGTTGCCACACCACGGAGCTACTGAGCCTAAAGGGTTACTGAGATAAAAGAGTGATACATATTGAGAGCTAAAGATTCATATCACTCTTTTCACTTTAGTGACACATTTTGCGCATGTCTATACTCTGTACTTTTAGGTAATTAAAAAAAGGTAAACAAAAAAAATCTCGTGACTCGGGTCGTTCAGCCAATCAAAGTAATGTTTTGTATTATACAGCGTGGGAGGGACTATACCGACAAACTTTAACTATAGATTCTAACAACTATTAGGAGTAAAAAATGTTATGTGATGTATAGTCGAAAAACGCTTACTTTCCGAGATATTCATTATTTTGTAAATGAAAAATCCCAAGTGTGTAACAAGCCCTAATAAATTTGACTAAGATACCATTACTATTTTTTTTAAATCCTTTAACTAAACAGGAATTAACCTTCGCAGTATTTGATGGTAAGCGACTACGAGGCCAAAAAATTGACCTTTCGCTTCCATTTTAGCTTTTGTTTTTCTTTTTGATAACTTTTCAGCCAGTAAGGACATGTTTATAACGAGGGGCTTAATTTACTGATTTATTTTGTTGCATAAGACTATTAATGTAAAATGACAATATTTGACCCATGTTGATATAACATTTTTTACTCATCACACCACCAGGAATTCATGGCTAAAGTATGTCGGTATAGTCCCTCCCACCCTGTATATGTGGCACAATACCACTGGCTGAACGAACCGTGTCACATGGTTTTTTTGTTTACCTTTTTTTTAAATACCTAAAAGTACAGAGTAAAGGCCAGACTCTTATACATCCCTTTGGTAATTTCTTTTTTATATAATTGCTACTGGTGTAGAAGGCATAGGCGTACCAAAGGAGTTTCGGTAAGTAAATGGTACCTACAAAAATATGAGCCTGTTCTGCCGTCCTATGACTAAAACTAGATTAACCTTTATGTAGTTGTATAATAATTAGTCTAGTTTTAGATATTGGATGGCAGTATTACTTCGCCACTCACTAAGGGGAGAGGAGGTCCACACAGCGTGATATAGTGTGACAAGGAGGAGTATAGAAAGGTGAAACCGAGGGCTTTAATAACACGAGTTTGTAATTCCTTACTTACCGCCCTAGATATACAATGTACTAAAGAATACATTGGTTTATATGTGTAATAGATGGGCACTAAAATAACTGTGTGCTCTTTTAAAAACGTTTTTGACGAATCGATATTTTGTATGTTACTAGTTCCGGAGACATGATATATTAGGTTCAAGATAGTCGGCAATTTCCTTTCAGACTCTGATGTTCTTTTCGTGCGTACAGTCAGCGACAAATATATCTATCTAAACATATTTTGTTACCTATTATTCTAATATTAGTCAGTAAGTATAGCATAATTACTAACAAATTGTATGGATTTTAATTATCTGAATTAAATGAATACCTAATAATTATTATTACTATTCCATTGTACACATATTTTCCGTCGTTAATTGTCACTGTTATGAATTACATTTTAAGTATTACCTTATACACACTAAGGAGTATTATGGTAGTGTGTTGGCCAAACGACCTGGTTCGACTCCAGGTGTACAGGCCCCCACCTAGTCCGACCGGAACAAGGCGACCTGGTTCGACCCCAGGCGCCTCCGGCCCCCACCCAGTCCGATTCACTCGTGGTGGTCCGGCTAGCGACCTGGTTCGACCCCAAGGAACGCCCGGCCGACCACCCGGTCATATAATTGCTACGCCCACTAGGGTTGCAAGTTAGTCAGGCTTAAAAAAAGTACTGTGTAAATGTTAATAATAATCCACCATCACAAAGTAGAAAAACACCAAGTCAGGAGTGACTCACTCCGCGATTTTGGCCTGCGGCTACCAATACCAAATTTAACCAAAGTTAAGGTACTTTGTTCTTCAATTTAGGCATATTAAAATGCACATATGAATGTCAAGATTTACCAACGGTTCCAGTGTGAGACCTCTGCCCCGAGAAGAACCGGCTAAGAAACTCGGCGAGGTATAATTTTCAAAACAGTTACAATGCACTTTAGGTAAAAAATAATGATTACTTATGCATGTTATCATTTCCAAATATCCCTGTCCATGGCATCTTATCTTATCTTGGTAATAGGGGTCCCTATGGAGGTTTACTATTGGAAGGCATAAAATCATTAATACTAATATGGTTACGCATAATTGCTTTTCGCCGAAAATGAGATGCGCATAAGCCTCATTACGCATAATTTTTTACGCATAACATCAAAAAGCATAAATACAGAAAGCATAACCGTCATAAAGCCTAACAACAAAAAGCATAAGCATAAATAGGCATATTAATCCATTGGCATCATATCAAAATGCATACCGCTATTATCCTATTCAAAAATATAACTCGAACACAAAATCATGCCGAAGCGTGGCATAATAGATTCGCACATTTTGCGGAAAAACATCATCCCCACTTCTATTACTTAGCAAAAACGATTACCCAAGAAATAACACACCAAATTACACAAATAGAACGAAGAGAATTAGGGACAGAACCACCACCAAAAAAGAAAAAATACCTAATTAAACAGCAACGTATATACAACATAATCAGCAAGAAAAATGAATTTACTACAAAAACAGCATTACTACAAGCTATCGCCAGTAATCTGAAACTGCAATGAACAATCACCATTACAAATATATAATGCATGTATCAAAGGAAATATATATGTCGCAGCCAACTGGTTTTATTAGCCATTTGGTCAAACGCTACGCGGGGCTTCTATTTCTGGTCTGAGGGACACAAGCTAACTAACAAACCTAACCTAAAAAGGCTAGGCAGTTAACTAAATGGCTAATTAAGCTAGTTGGCGGCGACATATACATACAATAATAATAAATGCATGTTAACAACGAAAGTGAGTTTCATTAATTTAGACAACCGAAATTATGGATAATGACAGATATACCAAATAATGATTAGCCCAAACAATAGTATGCGTAATGTATATTCGCCAATACAAATTAGTCCAACTAAAATTATGCTAATAGCGTAGTATGCCAAAAAAACAGTAGGCCAAAATATTACTATGCGAAAGTACTATTATGCCAAAACAAATTACGCTAAATCAATTATGCGAAACAGCATTAGTCTAAAAAACATTATGCGATCCAAGAGGATCCCCCTATGGATACACTTCGACCCAATGGGATCTTTTGTGTAATTACCCCTTACCGCATTTACGCCATGGCCTGTTCCACCATCTCCATAAATCGGATGATGGACCCCCATTGGTAGTGCCTGGAATTCCTCTGGCTCTGGGTAACCAGTGCCAAATTCTTTCATTCTGGTTCTGGCGAGGGCATGCCCATGGCATAGTGTTTTATTTTATAGTATGCCCGAGCAATCAGTTTTGATTTTACAAAATAAATTTAAAGTCTGTGAGCTCTGTGATTGCGTTTGGAATTTTATTATAGAATTTAACACAATTTCCAATGAGTTTCTTGTTATTGCCAGTCTGTAAAATGATTCTGTAAGTTTTTCAGTGTTTCTTGTAACTTTTGGCTTATCATCATTCGTTGGGAAACTGTGTAGATTATTTCTAACAAACATTATTGTTTCAAATACATACCTCCGGAAGGGCTTAGCCAGCGACTAGAAAGAGCACGCGTTATGCGATAGAGAGAGACGATCGGATGCGGTGCGTTCCATCCGGTGGTCGGAGCCGAACCTCAGTATTGTTAGAAACAGAGACTTTTCTACGTAGTACCACGGACCATTAAAACATGAGGACTGTAATTTTGCATACAAAAAGCTGTTCCCCGATATTTACAACGCCATCTATGTATAAGCTAGGTATAAGAATGATATTATTTACAATTATTCAACTTTGCAAGCGTGACACAGTATTTAAATGTTAGAATTTATTTATTATTAGCCGTTTACGAACTAATTGTTACTGTACTATGTTTCTTTGTTCAATTATAACATCGCTAAATGTTTAGTTTTTTAGCGCTATCTAGTTTTTGCCTGGATATCTCCTTGCGGTCGTGGCCCGATCCAAAGTATGGAGAATTTATTTATTTATTTATATATATTACAATGTCACTAACAGTTAATTATACTAGGCATGACATAATTTAATTTGATTTTGGTTACATTATTTATTTATAATAATAATAACATGCACAAAGGTACGTTAAGTCAGCTGTTGACTATGGTGCTCGAGGCCATAATGGTCTCAAAATACCGTCCGGCTGCGGCTAAAAATCTCGGTTCGGAAGTCCAGAAAAGGTCAAGCGTTTCGTCCTGGTCGAGTATGTCGTTAATATACTTTATAGTCCGATGTAGTCGGTCGGTCGGGAGGCAGAGCAGGGGGAGTTTATGAGGACGCATGTAGTGTCTAGTAACTAGAGGAACATTTAGGGAAATCTGTGCCAACATTGTATATACTTCCTCGCAGCACACGGAAAAAGAATCGAACCAGCATGAGATTGCGACGTGGTTCAAGCGCCTGGTATCCAACCATTCCTAGTACATAAGGCGTTGGATATAGGTAAGGGTAATAAAAATATATTTTTGTAAATAAATATCTAGCAAAGGTTTTTTTACCCTTTCAACTGTAGCTATGTACTTTGCTTCACATGGGTTCCAGACTATGGCGTTGCTGTCAACTTTACTCCGTACATATGAATAGTACAAGATGTTTAATGCTTGTCGGCTGTAGAACTGCTTGGTTTGGTGTATTATGAAACCCATGCGCTTGCGTGCGGCTGTACAAGTTTCGATAACCTGGTGGTGAAATGTTAACTGTGAGTCGAACCATGTGCCAAGGTCTTTAACCAGGGATTCCCGTTTCAGTTTTTCACCTGCTATGGAATATTTTTCATAAAGCGGTTGCTTGGAGCGCGTATAAGTAACTACCGAACATTTGGCAGTCCTCTGACAGAATGACAGTCCTCTTGTTTTAATGGTCCTTGGTAGTACTATTACTTATTCTAGCCAATAAATTCTACGAGTGTTCGAAGCTACGCTTCAGAATGTAATAGATTGATCAAATATTCTGCATCGTATTCAGTCTATTTCGGTGACTTTGACGAGATCAAAAGTTAAATTCTTGGCTCAAAATTAATCTAATACCAATAACGAACACAAAAGAAAAACAATCGAGGCATTGTTCTAGGAATGGCTATTAAAAGGTTTTAGTCACTAGTGCGAAAAAATAATAGATTTATTTTAGAACTTTCAATTTCATTTTAATACTTAAATCTGTTTGATTTAGATTGAATCAAAATGGAAAATGGAAATCTAAAGAAAGTTTTTTTTTATTTGATGCGTAGACTATTGTTTATTCATCACTGTTTTTACATAAGTTTGCGTTGTAATTTTTCTTTTGGTGTGCAATAAAGTATGATTGTATTGTATTGTATAGCCAGTAATATCACAGAATAAATAGTAACTACGTACAGAAGAGTCTCTTTCTAAGAAAACTGACGATCGGCTCCGACCACTGGACGGAACGCACCGCATCTGACCATCTCTTTACATCGCATAATGTGTGCTCTTTCTGGTCGCTGGCTTAGCTCCTCCTGATGAGGGTTCAAATTTGGTACCAGGTCGCGACTTAGTTTCTCGCGCGACAGAGCATCGCCTGTCACTGTCACACTATATTGAGTGGAAAGAGATCGATAGCATTTATCGCGCAACAAAGAGTCGCGAGTCACAGTTGTGCTAGAGCAGTGGTTCCGAACATGGGAGGGATCCTGGTTCACAACTGAGCAGTCGGCGTGCAGTTGTGATGCAGTTCCCATACAAATCGTAGGGAGTTGCAGTTGGGTTGCAGTCCGTCTGTATCGGCCCTAACCGCGTGGCGAAATCGCGGAGTGAACTACTCTTGATTTGATGCGTATAAGTAGTCAGTGATAGTGTCTTAGGTTCCTGCGATTATCACTCATTGTAATAAAACAATTTAAAAAGATTTAATCGATTTATTACGTGAATTTACATCCCGACTTTTATAAATATTTACAGCGTGGACGCGGGTAGATTGGTAAAAACATAATTTTTAAGCATAAAAATTCTACCGATCCGATCAGGCGATTTCATTCGTTAATATAGTTTTTAGGGTTCCGTACCAAAATGGTAAACAAGGAACCCTTATGGTGCGACTCTGTCTGTCCGTCTGTCACAGCCAGATATCTCAGAAACTACTGCTGATATCGATTTGAAATTTGGAATAGTATTAAAAACAGCTAACCCAAGCCTATTGGAAAAAAATATCTTGTTACTGTTTTACTTTTTTTTAAAGGAGTCCGTAATCGGACTTTGAAAATTGAATGTAGGGCTATTTTATCGAGTCGGGTATCAAATGGAAGGGCTTAATTAGTAAATTAAAACACCGTATTTTTTTAAACAAGAATTTTTTGATTTATGACGAAAAATGTAAAAAAAAGACTATTCTCCTCTATTATCTTCGAAGTTACTGAACAGAAAAATCTGTAATAATTACCAATTATTAATGTTATCTTAAATATTACAGGAAAAATATAAAGGTTTTCCTAACTTGCACCGTTTTTGAGAAATTTGCAAAAATCGTAATACATACTTATTTGCTCCTACTAATCTAATCGCCATACAGATTTTCTTGAAGTATCTATGTATCTACTTATGAGTTTGTACGGAACCCTCGGTGCGCGAGTCCGACTTGCACTTGACCGGTTTTATTACAATGCTGAGGCATTAGTCCCTAATATCACCAGCGCTAACAAATAACTGAATTACCTCTAGTCCGCTGGTTGCTTTAACGCTGGTTGGTAAGGTCAAAGAGTGCGTGCTGTTCGTAGTAGGAAAAAACTTGTTGATGTATGCGTGCGGCTCGTCAGTACAAGCGAGTGGCCCGCTAGAAATGTTTAGGCATCGTCCTATCGAACAGCGAATACGCGATTATCGCGCGAACACGCGATTGCGACCATACTTAGTTATCTTGTCGGCGAGGCTACCGGCTTTTCATTTTAGGGTGAAGCCAGACGTAATTTTTTTGAGTTGTGAGTCGCGTAATTTCTGCTACATTCGGTTTCATACAAAACTCCTGTTTGGTTCACACGGCGACGCAAAATGAGTCGTCAAAATGTATTGTTGAGAATTTCTGCAGCTGAAATTACGCAGCTCACGACTCACAAAATTACGCCCTGGCTTCACCCTTAAGGTCCTTGAATATCACTATGAAATTTGAAACTGCGTCCGATACGGTTTCCAAGCTATGTAGTATGAAAGGGAAAACATTTTAAACTCGTTTTTACTGTCGAAATGTTTTAAATGTTTTTTGTAACGTTCCATAAAATAACGCTAGCAAACATCGCCTGACACATTTCATGGAATAAAAAGAATCTGTTTGAGATGAATTGAATTAAATGGACGTTCAAATAACATCCTTTTATTTTTAACCCCTGACGACGCAAAAAGAGGGGTGTTATAAGTTTGGCGCCAATGTCTGTCTGTCTGTGGCATCGTAGCTCCCGAACGGATGGACCGATTTCGATGCGGTTTTTTTACCTGAAGGCAGGTTTCCTTGCAGGGTTCTAAGCTATGTTTGGTAAAAATCGATGCGGCAGTTTGAAGAGTATCAGCAATTTTCCAAAATGATGTAAGGCATTTTCGGCATAAAATGGAATGTTAGCATCAAGGGCCACTACAACAAGAGGACTCTCATTCTCCATACTTTGTATCTTACCCCGACCGCAAGGGGATATCCAGGCAAAAACTAGATGGCGCTAAAAAACTAAACATTTAACGATGTTATAATTGAACAAAGAAACATAGTATAGTAACAATTAGTTCGTAAACAGCTAATAATAAATAAATTCTAACATTTAAATACTGTGTCCCGTTTGCAAAGTTGAATAATTGTAAATAATATAATTCTTATACCAAGCTTATACATAGATGGCGTTGTAAATTCGGGCAACGGGGTTTTGTATGGAGAATGACAGTCCTCTTGTTTTAATGGTCCTTGGTTAGCACAAAACTTAAAATAAAATTAAAAAAAACCCTAAACTAAAAAAATCTCTGATAAGCAAAGCCGCGGGTAAATACTAGTGAATAGTATTTCATTACGTACACTGAAGTGTGCCAATGTTGAGCTATGTAACTAGGCATTGATTGAGTCCCAATATGGTATTAGCACGTATTAGCTCTAGTTGGCCACCCGGCAGTGAGCATTAATAATGTAGGTAGCGTCCGGGCGGTAAACTACTGGCTTTACGGCGACTGTAGTACGGTCAAAGTATAAAGATGAACAAGTAGTCCAACTTCGTTCGTTTAGGAGCGCGCGACACGTATTCACACAGACGCGCGATAGCACATACATAATTTGTTTATTATTTTATACATAAATAAACTCAGAAAGCTTAGTACAAACAGCAACACACTTAACTGCCCATTAAAGACAGAGCAGAGAGAAAATGATAACGATTGAAAGAGATATATATATTTGTATTATGTCAACTTCAAATCAAATAACGTTTGCGTATGTGTAATGTGCCTTTGAGCTTTGTCATTGTAGTTGTTTGGGCAAAGTTTTTTTTTCCATACTGTGAATAAAGGTTTTATTTCAACAAGACAGGTGAATTTGTCAAAATTATGATTTAGCTTTCAGACGAACGTTGGGATGAAATAAACTAATTATATTGCTAATGCTTTTATTGGTGCTTCATATTTTTGATATAATGCACCAATATAATGTAATTTATATTTATTATTCATTCATTATTTTCCATGAATTCAATAATATGGCATTAATGTCAATAATGACGTTGGATCAGCCATAAAAGATTTTTTTTTGTTTCAAAACTCTTTTGAATAATAGCCAATTTATACTCATAAACACACGCACACATGCATAACACGACGCCTTCAAGTGTGATTCTCTTTCTTGCAGTATTTCCCATTTTTGAAGTGTATAGTTAACTATGTTGCTGTTTGTACTATCAGCCCTAAAAATATCAGTGACTAATTTGTTAGCACCTTATAATTATATTAGATAATAAAGGTACCGTAAAACTTCTTAACTACAGTCCAGTCCACCCAATCATGGTCCAAATTTACTCGAATCCTTCTTGTTAATGTATGACAATTATAACGGATAAACTCTTTTCTTTTTCTTTTTTTTTAAACCTGACAAACTCACAGCCCGTAACCAGGCATGGTGATTGTCGGGCCGGGTGGTTGGCCGTTGCGGTCCCTGGGGTCGAACCAGGTCGCTGGCCAGACCACCCAAGGGCGTCCGACCGTGTGCCGTACACACAGTCGGCACGCACATCGGGCTGGGTAAGTGCCGGGGGGTGCCTGGAGTCGAACCAGGTCACCTGTCCCGGCCTACCACGATAGGGATAAACTCTAAGATGAACAATGTTATTAAACGAATTTAAATAAAAACATACAAACCTCTACTAAACTCTTTTATGTCATAGTAATAAAACAACGTAAACGGATTAAATCGCGTATATTACTATATTTTAAGTCCCGACGTTTCGTAACCGTTTTCAGCGTTCGTGGTCGCGGGCCTTTTATGTCACTGAGAAAATGGATATTGATAGAAATGAATGAGTTATTATGGACCATAGTTGGTTGATTGGACTATAGTGGGACAGTTTTACGGTAGCTATTTAGATGTATTTTTTAGTACGATTTGCATTTTCATTAGGTCTGACGACCTAAAGGGTCGTTGGAAATTGATATATCCTCCTAAGGCCCAACGAAAAATAACGCTCATAGTGACTATGAACCATGGTCCTACCAGTAGTACTATTGTTTTATACTAATTCAGACCCAAGCACTTAAGACACTTTTTGAATTTTATTTTACTTGTATGTATAGTGAGTACCAGTAGTTTTTAAGCGTGTTTGTAATCAATGTATTGATAGCTTCTTGGGCAGTTGATTTTATTTGAATAAGTGATACGGAGAAGACCCAGGGCTTTCTATAAGTCTTGAATTATATTCAATAAAATCAATCTTGAATTATAGTCCTAATGGGAGGACCATAGGCCTCAGGAGTATAAGGAAAACACGTGTAACTGTTCGTTATGGAAGTATTTAAAGGAGACCTATGTGCAATATATCTAAGTTAAATTATGCTACGCTTGCCGTTTCCTGGTCTCCACTTAGGAATATCCACAGCAACAGTTATCGGTTCCAGAAAATTAAAAATTAATAAGTACCACGCTTAACAAAAGTACGACCGCCATATTTCAAAGACAACAGCCTATTCACGTCTCAGATGAATAATAAAGCCATACAATTTTACTCAGGCATTAATTATGCATTAATTATCTCAAAACTCACTTCAACGTTCGAAGTACTTCGAACCGCGCGCAGCGAGAATCGTAAACTTTTCGCACATGGCCGAGCCACGTGGCAATAAAATCGTTAACCCTTCAGTCGCGTAGGAGAACAAAGCTAGCGTCGCTCTCGGCCAACAAGTTCAGACGTCCACGCGTAGAGGGCGCTGTTGTAAATTGCTCGAGGAGTTTCATTGTGTATTGATAGAGAGCTCTTTTGTAAATTCTCTCGTGGTCATTGTTTAGAGTGGTGACTATTACAACAATAGTTATTTGTTACAAAATGTTGGATCAAATATAGGTATGTATTAGAACTTAGTTATTATGTTTTGGAAAAATATAACTTTATTTTACAAATAAATACCTATATCGCTTATCGACAATAACGTTCAAATCGAAATTAAAAAGTATATTTGTTTGGGTCTTACTACTTTTATGTTGGAATTTAATGACACAGAATTATTTTGCATTTAATGCAAAATAATCGACCTAATTGAGGCCGTTGTTGTTCATAAGCGGCGATAGGTATGATGCTTGGAAATGAACCGCAAAGCATTTATATCAGTAAGGTTATGCTGCTTGGAGAAATACACATGACATTCTTTCCAGTCTACGCCACCACGATACAAAGATAAATGTCATTTGTATAGAGATTTGTTTATAGTAAGTATTGTGATTAAAATAGTGAGAACGTTGATTAAAAGAAGTATCCAAAGTCCTTTGTGTCTCACTAACAGAGATCATGCATTGGGGGCCGCATTATGTGTCCGAAGAAAAATAGAAACCTTAGTTTCTTCAGACACATGTCATAATGCATGATCTGGAGAAAAAAATAATTTTAGGCCAAATAAATGGGAGGCGAGCTCAAGGAAGAGCACCAGCAAGATGGTCTGACTCTATTAAGAAGTTGGCTGGCTGCAGCATGCAGAACACGGTCCATACGGCCTATGACCACACTCTTTGGAGATCAACAATGTGTGATCGCGATCCTCAATAATGAGGGAACGATGAAGAAGAAGATGCTGCTTGGTCGATCGATAAATAAAACGATAAAGCATCCGTCACGTTTTAACAAGTATGTACCGAAGTGTGAGAATAACGGATGTTTTATCACGTACTTATCGGTTGTCAAAGCTTACGGGTTACAGTTTTAAACGCATGTTAAAAAAAGTTTGAATAGTCGAACTTAACAAGTTTTCCCTTATCATATACAGTAAGTTATCCGTACGGCGGGAACGTGCACGACGAAGGTGCTACCAACTGCTGCCGCCAATCTAAATCATATACCCTCTCATGCTGGGGCCACATTGACGAAAACGCCGTTAATAACGTTAATTTATCGCGTTGAAGGACGATTAACGTCAGTGTAGCTACGACTTACTACATTTGACATTGACACTTACATATTATCATTGACATTGACAGCTTGATTTGACAGGGGCGATAGTTTCCTTTATTGTCCGCCCGTGTCTCTTTTGTCGTTTCGTGCTGCCACCTATAGTTCGTGCACCTTCCCTATACTCAGTAATACTGCCGTGTTATATGAAACCCGGTTATCCTCTATACAACTTCATAGAGGTTAGCCTGTTTTTAGCCATAGGACGGCAGAACAACTTAAAAACGTTTTTATTTATTCAGTAAAACGTTATTTTTTAAAGGAAACACGGTGATAAAAAGCACTTTGTTGAAGTTGAATCATTAAAAGGAGAAAGGCAACAATTTAAAGTAGAGTGTGATCTTAATTATATAATTGTCCATTTTAATGAACGGTGAGCGATGGAAACAAAAGCGGCCATTAGAGTTCATTTATAAATGTTAAAATAACCTTAATATGGAGCAACAGCCTGTAGGGGATACGACTAAGAATGCTTAGGCAGCTTTCCAAATTTAAAATGTTCTATTTGTGTATTTAAATAACATAGATACTCTTGTAATATACAAGAAATCAAAATATCTATGTATTTTGATTTCTTGTTAGATACAAGAAATCAAAATACATAGAAAAATTTAATTGCTAGCCGGAAATCCTTAGGTTTTTTTTATCTTTATTTTTAGGGAGCTCTTTTTAGGGTTAAGCCTCTACCGTACAATCTTCAAAGCAAAAATACAATTAAAAAACCTACATAAATACCTACCTAAAAAAAAAACAAAAAGGTTACCTTAGTACATTATGTTTTAAAAAAACCGTATACAAACTTGGCGACCTTTGAGTGGGGCTCCGCCAAAATGGAATTAAAGAGGCCTACATTATGGTAGGTTAAGCACCAAACTCTAGTTAACGTGGCTCTTTTTTCTCACTCCACCAACAAGTGCTGCACATCCTCGAAATCCTGAGGTACCGGGTTCGATTCCTGGTAGGGGCCAAGGGTGAGCGCAATTTAATTTTCTATAGTACCAAAGTGTAAAGACGAACAAGTAGTCCAACTTCGGTCGTTTAAGAGCGCGCGACCCGTATTCACACATACGATTTTGTTTTCCTTAATAAAGCCTATTTTTTATGTATAGTTTTCTGATTTCGTACCCTTGGTAAAATAAAGCCGTATGTGACTTTACGTTTAAAGTGCTTTTATTAGGCGAATGTTACACAAATGCTGTAAATTATACGAAACAAAAAGATTTAAACGCTTCCCCTAAACAGTCGTCATTTTGCAGATGCGGCTTTATTTTACCAAGGGTACGATTTGTGTAACATTCGCGTAATAAAAGCACTTAAAACGTAAAGTCACATACGGCTTTATTTTACCAAGGGTACGATTTTTCCCTATACTTGTTGTTACGTCCCTATATAAATCGGACTGCAATCGTGTGATGTCCCCTCACTATTTGACAGGACACTTGTCAATGCCAAAAGAATTATAACCTCAATATACTTTGACAGCTCGAAAACGCGGTATTCATGACGTCTGTCCTGTCACTTCTCTTACGGTTTTGCGACAAGGAACGCGTTGCTGCGCTCGGCTTCCTATTGTATGTCGAATTAGTGGATTTTGTGTCTGAATTTGTATGCACGAACTGTTGGTGCTAATTGTGAAGTGCATTGATTGTTTTCGCGACGCGAACGGCACATTTTTTGGCGTCTGGACCGGTGATTTGATTTGCCGCGTGGCGACCTGGACCTGGCGCCTCATCAGTGTATAGCTGAACTTGACAAGACTTTGACTCTTTGACTGACCCGACTGTGACTTTACTGGACAAAATTAAGCCTGCGGTCAGCGGTCGATTGGGGTAAGTGAAAATTATTCTTAACCGTGTCAGAGTCTCTTTCGAACTCCGCAATCGGAGTCCCATTCTACTCGAGACACCCGGGTCCCGTGTAGAACACTTGTAGTATCTATAAGACGGTATTACTTGCCAAATTTCATAGTTAAAGGTCAACGGAAAGTACCCTTTGAATTTTGGTTTCCTTGAGAGTGTCGAAATTTACGTTTTTTGCGGCATAAACGGACGTATCCTTTTTCGTGTTAACTTAGAAGTTTGGTTTTTTCACAGCTTTAAGGGGCGTAGACCTTAGTATATATGGTTTTAAATTCCATTTGATACCTTCACGCGTTCCCGAGATAATGGGTCTTGACTGACGGATAGACAGGCGGACGGACAGACGGTCGTCAACGTGATCCTATAAGGATTCCGTTTTTTCCTTTTGAGGTATATAACCCTAAAAAGCACATTAAATTCCACCCACACCAAAAAGCAACCCCATCGGCCACCTTATATTCTTATTTAGTCCCATACATGCGTCTCTTTTACTCATATTTCCTCTCAGTCGCACAAACGTTCCGTTTCCCTCATATATATAACATTAGGAAGAGTTTAAAAAGTTGTTTAGACAACTTTGCTGGCAAAGCAGTGTACTCAGGTTTGGATAATGCTTCGTATTTAGCTCGACCAGCTTCAGTAAAGTTAAATTTTGTTTCCACTTGTTTAGAACATAGTTTGAATTAAGTTGGAATGTAATTTCGCTGTACTTTTTAAGGTTCCTCTTGTGAACCTCGTGTCTACATTTGACAAGGTAGAGTCATTCAACAGGATTAAATATAAAATCAGCCAAGTGCGAGTCAGTCGGAGTCGCACACGAAGGGTGCTGTGCCACGTTTTGTGCCGAGCAAAAATACGCCAAAAAACACGTTTATTGTATGGGGACCCATTTTTATTTTTAACTATATTTTATTTTTATTATTTGTTGTTATAGTGGCAATAGAAATACACATTCTGTACATATTATCAAGCATCTACCTATTACGGTTAAGAGCGTACTCCCACCTGAAAGACCGGCACGCACTTGTGACTCTTTTGGTGTTGCAGGTGTCTATGGGCGACGGTGATTGCTTACCATCAGGCGACCCGTCTGCTCGTTTGCCCCCTTTTTAAAAAAAAAAAGCTGTAACTCACGGACAGACGAACAGCGGAGGTTTAGTAATAGGGTTCCGTTGGCACTTGGCACCTTTTGGGTACGGAACTCTAAAAAACGATATCTAACATCTGAAAGCTAATGATGCTTACCTTTGTCGATCGATAAATAAATGTTAAAACATACGTCACTCCCATACTTACATACTTTTATCAGAACGCGACAAATTTCGAAAAAAAATGCACATAAGTTCCGAGAACGGCGGTGCTCCGTAAAACGGGGTGACTTTAGGAAAAAATGGGGCTACTTTGATAGATTTAATATGGTTATAACATGGTCTTTATATTTCATTAGCTGGTTGCAATTTGATAATCAGCTGCAAAATCAACTAAAGTGTTTGTATATTGAGTTATAGCAAAGGAAAAATCGATTATATAAAAGAAATACTGCTTTTGCAAAGTCGCCCCTGTATTTTAAAGTAACCCCGGTTTACCAGTATCGAAAACATTTCTGTAGAATTTTGTTTCACAGAAAATGTTTCTCGTAGTTTCGTTTCGCGGAATAATATATTTACAGGACATTTATTTCGTAGAAACTAAGCTAGTTGATTATTATATCATGAAATTCCAATTCGAATATTCATATCATAAGATAACCAATTTTTTTATTCTTATTTTATGTGATTCACACAATACCCATCACAATGAAAATCATTTGATCGGGGAGCTGTTTGAAAACGTATAGATTATAAAAAACAAGACTTCGAAAAACTGAAACTAAAAACATTGTGTGCGTCGTCCAGGTTTTAGAAAAATATTGCTTCCTCATTAGACTTTGATCCACACAAATCTTTCCTCGCCGCAGCGAAAGGGTTAATTTCCCGCACCTCGGGTCGCGATAATGAGCGGTTTCCTGCAAAAAAACGCTCCAGATTCTGTGTCAAGGGCTCGCTGATTGGACGGCGCCATCATTTGCTGCAATGAAGCTAGGATCAAAAAACAATATTTCAATACTATATACGAGAGAAACATGATCAGGTTAAAAACCTGTTAAACCAGAATGATACAAAAGTCAAAGTAGAATTCAGGGTGTTTGCTGGGTGCTCCGGTGGACGAATGGTTAAGTCGCTGGGCCGGAAATACAGAGATACCGGGTTCGAGTCCCGGTCTGGACACAGGTGAGTGCCATTTAATTTTTCTATGTACTTTGGTTTCTTGTATCTATACAGGGTGTCCCATAACTCACACGTCACAGTGACACCGGGGCTAGGTCAGCTTAAGAGGCATCAAACCAGCCTAATATGACCTTTTACCTAATATGACCATTTCTAAAAAGCTTTAATTTTCCATTATCTCGAAAACCGTGCAATTTTTACAAAGTCCATATTAGGCTAGTTTGGTGTCTCCTGAGCTGACCTAGCCCCGGTGTCACTGTGACGTGTTAGTTATGGAACACCCTGTATAATGTAAAATTTCAATAGTTTAAGAGTCATTGGTTTATTAAACGTGTTACGGCGTGTCGAGCGCCCATCAATAAATAGCATGAAAATCAACAAATTGGTTTATAATACAATATGAGCAAAGCACAGTGATATTAGTTCAGTGTTGTAACTCACCTCTCCCATCTGTCACATACCCAATCATACTTTATTGCACACGAAAAGAAAAATTACAATGCAAACTTTTTTAAATCATTATCATTATAACCTTTAAATGCTGACAGCTGAATGCAGGCCTATCCCAATGACTTCCACAACGAACAGTCACACTCTTTGCCTCCATTGACTTCCAGCGATCTTAACACTTTCGCGCGAGCATCAATCAATTAAGCGTTGTTAAGCCTACATTTTCGACTTCTATAGACATTATTCGCGAGAAAGTGCTAACTAGGTAGACAGTCAGACCATTTTGTGGCGGCTGACCCACGCTGCGTCTTCTGGTTTGTGGTCTCCGTTCGAGAAATTTTACGTTATTTGTTTTTAAAGCTGTATAGTTTAAGATCATTGCCACTTTAACTTGCCAACTCAGGCAACTATGTCGATCATCTTACTAAGTTTTATGCCTGTAAGGTCGTTACCAACGCGACATATGAAATCCCTGAACAGTGCGGACATCAAACCGTATTGAAGTGGAGGCATGTCGCGTACTCTTAGCGTGAAGTGGCTCTCTTTCACGCCCCTTACAGAACCCCATAATAAGGGTGGCGTTAACATTGACGGAGAAAATGCAAGGGATTTTTTATTTGAATTCCTTGCTACATTACTTATTCACATTTATGAGTAGCTAGAAAAGAAGGGTTCTGTTTGAACATTCAAAAGAAATGTAACTAATACTTATGTCATGTTGTCAAAATTAGGAAAGAAATCACACCACATCACACTAATATTATAAATATGGAAGTTTTTTGATGTTTAGATGTTTGTTACTAAATAACGGTGTAGCAATTGAATGGATTGCGCTGAAATTTAGCATGCAAATAGGTAGATCAAGTCCTAGATTGAACACAGGATAGGATACTTCATATCCCGGCAAAGAGTTCCCTTGGGACAGTAACGGGAACAACGCGGGCTAAGCCGCGGGTAAATGCTAGTATAATACAAATTTCTTGTTTCGTGATCTAAGAGGATAAAGTTGCTAACTTCTTTAAAATTTACAAACAAATTTCAGTTTTTATTTGAAATAATTGAATTTATTTTAGATAGGAATTGTTAAAGGAATTAGCAGTATTACTAGTCACTTCTTTAAAGGTCGCCGTACTAACATTAAAGCATCTGAAGGTGCTCATATAGGTTAAATGTTGTTTACTTTTATCGCTAACAGTTTCTGAGAAATAGCGATTGACAGAAAAGGTCATTCTCGTTATGCGTTGTCGCCATTCTAAGAGTTACAGTCACTACAATAATGAATTATTTAGTTATAAAAGCTATAAACATAATCATCATCATCATCAACTTACACACTGTTGGGCACAGGCTTAGTCTTATAAATGAGAGTTAATGTGCTGTAGTCCCTACGTAAGACCAGATAAGACACTTCACATAGGTATCCTCATGCTTTTTTTTGCTGTAAGCTAATGACTGCTGAAGCTAATGGCAGCTAGTTACAAGAAACTCATTTGTCAGGATTGGAACCAACGCAATGCACAAGAAAGTCTGATATCATAAGATATGCTGCTGCGATCTAATAAACCACATCCAAATTAATCCACGCGTCGCATTACGATGAAACAGACAGGTATATACAGAGTTGCCAAACAACAACAAAAGGCTTTGGACAGAAATTGTATTCAATTTCAATTTGTTCTCATCAAATTTAACAAATACCTAATACCTTTTCAACAACGTATTGTCGCCCGCCAACGTGACAAACGATGCCGTGGATGATAAATCATTCAATGACAAATAATGGCACAAATGATCACGACGTGGGAAAGGCACGTTTAGAGTCCCTAGTATGCCATTTTTGATATTACAATGGGGTTGATTTGTGGGGAGATTTCAATAATTTATTTTTCTCAAACATGGCATGAAATGTTGACATTACGTGCCTAAAAATAGGCCACAAAGTACCTCGTTTCCTATGCGGCTTGACACTTGGCACGGAATGGAATTTCATACTTACATTGCCGGTCTAGGCCATACTGCAAGTTCCTGGTGAATACCAGAGACTACTGGTAATGGTAATTCTATCCACTATTATTAATTCTACCCACTATGCGAGAGGAGAGTTTATGCATAATTAAAGGACCTTAAAATAAATATCCGGACGTAGCCGGACAGGTAACTGAAGCACCTCTAGTAATCCGGTCGCTTAGCGCTGGTTGATGTGTGCGTGCTGCTCGTAGTAGGCTACTACGCTGGTTGATGTGCGTGTGTCACTCGTAAGTACAAAGCGGCCGGCGTACTAGAGGTGCTTCCGGCTACTTATTTTAAGATCCTTAGCATGCTTTATACTTATCTAATATTATCTCTACTGTGGACACTGCCGATGCTACGAACGCTGGAGCAATCACAATTAACGACTAGGTAATTGTATGTATGTATGTAAACACTTTATTGCACAAAATAAGACAAATTACAGGGTTACAAGATTAAGGTATATGTACAAAGGCGAACTTATCCCTTAATGAATAAAACAATTAATATAATTGGTTGAACTTCATTTAATAATCATTTCCTCGTTTACATTATTCCTTCCATTTCTGAAAGGTTCTATTTATATTTTATAAACTGTCTTTATTATAGGAATTTGCATTTTAAAGTGTGCCATTAACTAGCAATTAGTAATCGTCACATAACTGACAATTAGATTCAAACGTAATATTTTAAGTAAGTTTCGACTTACTGTACTCGTTTAAGTAATAATACCAGTATGTTTTATTCTAGTGTGCACTATAGACAATATTTCCTTTGCTGGCCTCGGAATAAAACCATACTTTTCGGGACTGGATCTAAAGTGTTCTGAATGAACAACAATGCCGTTAATAAGTAAATATTAATTTGCTAAATCGTTCAATAGTCTTGGATAGTAAAATGTCACCCACATAATTATGTCGAGGTTTTCACTAATACGAGTAGTAGTGATGTGTTGTGTTTTCTGTATTCTTATTGGTTGTATATACTACAAGGACATAAACGCAAATATATAAAACTAGCTACTATCACTAACCAAGACTACTTTCAGCGGACTAGCTATGTAGTAAACTTTCCCTGGTAATTTAACATGTATTCGCGAAGTAACACCTCAGTGAGGTACTTAATTCTTTAAAAACTATGTATTTTTCGCTATATTTTCCAAATCTCAACTTTCGCGGCAATGCGGTCTTTAACAAATAACACATTACACTACTAGGGTGGTAAAACAAAGAAAGGCCGACATTTGCGGCCCAAGCTGCTAGCGAGGGACGTCAGTATGCGATCTAGGCCTTATTTATTACCTCCTGTGTTGTGTACATCATTTTATGTCTGCACTTGGCTAGAAAGCGGCTTTTTCAGTACGCGTAGCGTACGGTAAAAGCCACTTTATGGCCAAGTGTGGCATAAAAATATATTACGGATTTGTTTGCAAGGTACAAAGCTACGTGGACTTGATAACATTTGGTTATACCGTTAATATAAGTGTGGGAAAATTATGCATCAAATGTAACTGGAACCAGCGTCTTCAAATATTTGAGCCGATATTAACTTTTCTTTAATGGTAAGCCATGTAGAACTGAAACAAAAATAAATGCAGAACAAAATACTGAAATACACTATTTAAACATTTAATCAATGTTACGAAATATGTGTTTACATGTATTTGCAATAACAGTTCTCTTGAAATAAACATTTCAGTGATAAAAGTTAAAAAGTAAGTTTGCGTTTCCTTTGAACATGACAAATAAGAGTAAAACAGAACCAGTGTATTTAAATAAAAAAAACCATCACTCCCTAGAGCGTAAAAGGTCATTTACGGCCCGCAGAACCTACGTGTAACAACACCATTCGAGCAAGTGTGATAAAAAAAAATGATCATTCTGTATTGTAGTTGGCGGAGCGATGGGACTCGCCGCTGCAGGCGCGATGGGTGCAGTTGCACGCACCTGTTGTTGCCCCAGCTCGTCGTTTTTACCCGACTGCGGCGAAGCCCAAAGGAGGGTAATGTGTTTGACCTGTATGTATGTATGTATGTATGTCCGTTCCTGTGTCCGCTCGTGACTACTCAACGGCACAACCGATTTTGATAAATGATACATCATTGGATTCGTCTTGATGGCGCGAGTGTCACTGGGTATGAAGTTCGTTAAAATAAACAAAATGGCGGATTTTATGCACTTTTAAAGTGCACCGCGGTCGGGTTTTTTTTACTAAAAATATTTATTAAATTTCGAGTACCTACTTGTATGTTATCTTAACACATTTCTACACACACAACACACATAACACATTTCTATGGATATTATGTCTGAAAATAAATCATTTGAATTTGTAAAATAATAAATAACCACATTTTTACTAAAAAAAACCCGATCACCCGCAGTCGGGTAAATACTATAAATTGAACAATCATATTAAATTTTTTATAATAATGTGTAACGCACTTTGATTAACCATATATTTTATTTTTTTGGTAGTAGCGTTTTATTTGACACAATCTACTATTCTCACAACTTTCTAGACTCTTGTTGATCAGTCTTCCATATAAAGCTAAGTGAAAAGCAATTTTCTATGCCAAAACACTTTATCTCTTGATAACTGTGTCAGACCGTACTAAAACATATAGACAAGTTCATAAAGACGAGCTATTGCAGCTTTATATCGTCTTAAGTTGTCATAAATAATATTTCGTATGATAACAAATGGTGTTTTGCATGATTTCGTATTTTTGGTAAGTCAAATGGGTCAGAGCTCTGTATCTTCATAGATTCATTAAATATGGCGGCTGATGTAGATTAATTGATATTCTGCTTTCTACTAAATAACAGAATCGAGATGCTACTAAAGATAAAATATTATGCTCATTACTGATATTGTCTTGATATTAATCAGTCAATTTTATAAAAGGGAAAATGGTGAGTTTCTTGCAACGCTTTTTCTCATCAGAGGTCATATTTACCGAAACGCTGGTAGGGTTAAACTTATAATAACCCTCCTTTGGGCTTCGCCGCAGTCGGGTAAAAAAAAGAAAGAAAAAAAGAAAAAGAAAAGCCGTTGTGGCCGATTCGCAAAACGAATTAATTAAGTTGAATCGACTTGAAGTATTCAGTTTTTTACAAAAAAAATATTTAAGGCAAAATATAAGACGTTTATTGATGTTACATACATGTCTCACAGAGATGTAAAACTAGAAAAGCGGCCGAAACGTTGCTGATATTGAGACTTTTAAATTAAAAAAGAGACTCATCATTAAAGAAAATGTAAACAAAAGAAAAAGACTAAAGCTAAAGAGCAATAAACAGAAGTATCAATATGAAGGTGTAAAGAAGATTTTCAATGTTACCGGGGCACCTAAGAAAGCTAATTTGAGCCTTATGCTGCGGCTCTATGAGGCAGAGACGAGCAGAAAGGAGAAAAGACGTGTAGGGATCAACCAATCAAATTAGTGTTCGGGCAATTTCAATTTTGATGTATGGGTGTGAAGCTTGGACATTGACTCAAAAGGAAGAGAACAAGCTCTTAGTGGCGGAGAGGAAAATCTGGCGGAAGATTTTGGGGCCAACGAGAGACGAGGATGGAACGTGGAGGCGTAGAAGGAATAGGAGCTGGAAGAGCTAGTGAAGGTGCCAAACATAATGGGCGAAATTAAGGCCACCCGATTGCGTTGGCTCGGCCACTTGGAACGGATGGGAGAAGAGCGAGCGGTAAAGAGAGCATATATAGCGCGGCCGTGTGGAAAACGTCCTGTTGGTCGGCCTAGATACCGCTGGAGTGATGAAGTCCAGAAAGACCTAAGTGCCCTCAAAGTACCCGACTGGCGTGAGGTGGCACAAAATAGGAAAGAGTGGCGAGTTCTTGTGTCTGAGGCCAAGATCCTTTTTGGGTCACTGAGCCAGCGTAGTAAGTAAGTAAGTAAGTATAACTTTGATCCCCAGATAAATTAACACATGAATTTGCACCATCAATTAAGAAACACGCGAGAAATTGGTAATTTACGTTACTCTCTGTCGTGGTACCCGTTCGCTGTTTCTATTGACGAAATGTGGATTTCAACTAATGTGATTGATCGATCCTACACGTCTCTCCGACGTCTCCTATCCGCTCCGCTCGTCTCCGCCTCAATGGAGCCGCAGCCTTACCCTTGCAGAGGTTAATCGGATAAAAGGAGAAGAAATTTACCTGAATGACGAGCAGCAGATAGTTTACGCTAACGTCCAGAAGGATCACAGGGAGCTTTAGGCCGATAGGTACGTCTTGGCCGGCGCTGAAGCAAGGCTGCTGGGTCATCACACTGGTGTACCATCGGAGCAGGGTCTGATAGGCTTTTGGTGAATTATCTGCGACAATAAATAGTACAGTACTGCAGAGGCTGGGAAGCAGAGGTTTAGCAACGTAGAATGGCGCCCAAGGCATGCAAACTGCGGGCCTTTGTTTCTGACACCCGGGGTGGGTTTTTTGCGGCTCCCTCTTTGTTGGCGCCCAGGGCACATGGCCTGCCTGCGCCACTGCTGGAAAGTAAGGGGTTGCCAGCCAAATACATAAATATGGCCGAGTGACAATGAGGGCAGATAGTTACGAGGCTGGCAACCCCTTTTCACGCCAAGGTATTTATAGTGCTTTTCTCGAATATACAATGAAATAAATTAAAAACACTCCAAAAAATCAAACTTTATTTTCTTGAGACACTAAAAGCAAAGAGACAAAAAATGGAATTACACAACTAAAAAATTTCAATTTGCTTTCCGAAAACTGTTTCAATGCACATTTTACCGCGAATATTTAGATGAAATATTTTAAATGTGTATTCGTAAAGTTCATTTGCAATGTTGTATGAAATTCCATTAAAGGCTTCTCGGTTAGCCGAATCCGAAATGAGGTTATTTGCGGCCTATTATAACGCACGTAATGTCAATATTTCATTGCATGTTTGAGAATAGTACATTACACAACTAGTGTGGTAATACAAAGAAAGGACAAGATCGCAGAAGTTGGCGGCCCGAGCTGAAAGCGAGGGACGTAAATATGCGATCGAGGGCTTTCTTTATTACCTCCCGTGTTGTGTACATTATTTTATGTCTACACTTGGCCAGAAAGCGGCTTTTTCCGTACGCACAGCGTGCGGAAAAAGCCACTTTATGGTCAAGTGTGGCATAAAAAATATACCGTGCCCCCAGATTATTTTTAGGTGAAATCAGCCACTGTTATGTTTTCCAAATAGTATTTATCAACGCATGCTTTTGTGGAAATGTGACACAATATTTTCTTTCTCTAGTTCATGCATGAGCTTGGGTCCATTACGTCTCATACACTAGAAAAAAAATGGATTTGGCAAGACGCACGTGTATTTATTAAAGTAGTACTAAACAAATAAAGAATTATGAAAACCAATCCAGCTCTGATCAAGGTTATAGAGGCGTTACATTCGGAAAAAGAATTCGGATTATACAAGTTATAGTAAAAGCCTTGCTGAAAGTTAGTTTTTCTTATAGCTAGTTACCAGTGGCGTGGCGTAAGCCGTCATCCTTGGGCAAGCCGGTGCAGATTTGGCGTACATTTTCCTTAAGAGCTGTAGAATAAGGTGGTCAAATGCCTGATATTAGGCAAGCCGGTAGGAATCGAGTTCTTTAGACGCCACGCCACTGCTGATTACATCTATACCTATAAATTTAAGGTGACATACAAAACAATCTTACATAACAAACTAAAAAGTTATTCGTATTGCAACAAAATGCCACTCTATAGGAGTGGCATTTTGTTACTTTTCTATTACAGTAGCCCTTAAATACTTACCCTTTGATATTTTTCGATCTAGCACCAATTTGGAAACCAGATGAAATCCGAGATCCTTACAGATGACTTCCGTCCTATATGCAGCCAGGCAAACTACCCACAAATAGTACAAAGACTTGAGCTTACGCCAAATGAGGTATCCGGCTAATAATGCAGTCTGAAAATACAAAGAAATTAAAATATTCTTAAGATATTCTTTAAAGTAAGACTAATGAAAAAAAATAACTGGCCAAGAGCATGTCGGACCATGCTCAGTATAGGGTTCCATAGCCGTAACTATAAGGTAAAAAATACGATGTAAAAAAAGTACAACAACAAAAGAGCGTATCTTCATAGCAATTACGTCCTTTTGTTGAGAAGCGCAGTTTATCGTTAATAACTCAAAAACGGTTTATCCAATCTTGTTGAAAATAATTTTCGTTGAAAGTATTAATTGAGCGTTATCTTTGTAATTTTTTTTATATTTTTCGGACACACGGTTTAGAAGATAGAGGGGGGGGGGGGGGGACACAAGTTTCACAACTTCCGGAGCGATTATTTCCGAAAGTATTCACTTAATCAAAAAATAGTAAATAAAAGCTTTATAATGTTTTTAAAAGTACTATCGAATTATGTACCTCACGTTGATATTTGCTGAAAAAAAAAATATTTAGCTTCTGTTACATGTATGGAGTGCCCCCCCTAGATTTTTTTATTTTTATTATTTAACTACCAAACTTAGTAGCGGCATCTACAAGACATCTATATTCCAAATTACATCAGTATACGTCTTGTAGTTTTTGAGTAAAATGCCTGTGACATACGGACGGACGGACGGACGGACGGACGGACGGACGGACGGACGGACGGACGGACATGACGAAACTATAAGGGTTCCTTTTTTAGCCATTTTGGCTACGGAACCCTAAAAAGGAAAAATACATTCAAAAAACGATCGATTCTTAACAAGTTACCGGGTAGATCTTACGTAATGAATACTATTCATTATATAATTAACTGGAATAAGAAATAGAACGAGTGAATACAAACCATATCAGAATATACGAGTACAACTGTAAAACCATACAATATGGTTTTAAACAAGGTTACGATCCATATGAGCAGAAACTGTAACAATACAATAAAATACTAAACTAAAGTACACGAGTAACCAAAGAAATCATCTGAGTAGTGTATTCTTACGCTGAGCTTGAATCCTTTATTAAAATATGAAGAAGCAATCAAAATATGCCGATAAACAGTGCATCCAAAACTTGGGTGTGAATTCATAGATTTAGCTAATCTAATATTAATAATATTGATGAATAGAGAAATGAAAGTCAATTCGGTGTCGTGAGCAGCAGAGCCCATACAAAACATCATCATCAATGCAGGTCTGATTTTCAACTGCGTCATGCCACAAGCATCAATAATCATTGATACCACAGTCGCTGCCGTAGCAATGTCTGCTTTGCCTTTCAAAGTTTTTACATAATCATCATCTAAACCAAATTTAGCGTCAAGTTTCTCGACAGCGATACATTTTTTCCTAGAATATCGGGCCACGGAAGATAAAATTAGCAATTCGAAAGAAGTCAAGGCAAGAAATACAATAATGTTGATATGAACATCGGAATAATAGTAGAATATTTCATAGCAAACGATGCTGAAGACAGAAATAAAAATAAAATAGCAGATGTAATTGCAGATGGTTCTAGTTGCACTGTCCAATATTAGGTAAGATCGATTGATGCACAGGAAACACTCCAAAACGATCAAATTTTTAAAACTAGCTATTGTCTTCTTGGTATCCATTTTAAACAACAATTTAAAAAAAAAGAAAAGGTCAAAAATACAATCTATTAGATTTTTAAAAGTCTGCGGCGTAGTATTTATGAAGTTAGAATCAAAACTGAAGTTCGATCGTTCAATCTTTTAACCGATCTAATTACTCCCTAACCACTATTTCGTCATTGAAATCCTCGAGAGACTATTAACTAATTGATATTAAAAGTTTGGCTGAATTTAGGGCTCCACTTCACTCTCAAATAAGTTGAAATTACACTGCAGAGAATGTGCTATACTTAAGTAGCAGTTGAGGTGTATACCTACTCTATAAACACATTTAAATCCTCACAATATTAAAACTCTTAATACCTATCAGTGGCGTGGCGTAAAAGATATCCTTGGGCAAGCCGGTGCAGATTTGGCGTACATTTTCCTTAAGAGCTGTAGAATAAGGTGCTCAAATGCCTAATATTAGGCAAGTTGGTAGGAATCGAGTTCTTTGGGCGCCACGCCACTGATACCTATTTACGAACACATTTTCAGTCGAATAACTAACTATGTATTGTGATAATGAGGAAGCGAGAGACTTGTATCGCTTTATCGAAAATTCTTATTGCGTATTAACCTATAAAGACTTTTTTGTATTTTTTGAAGAATAATTTATTTCAGTACTTCTGAAAACACTTTAACCAGCTGGTCTTGCTGATATTTCTAAAATAGTTAGATGTGAAATATCTTAAGTAATTTCATTCACAATTGGAGCTCGCATTAAAAACACAGTCTTTTGTAAAGTTTCATCCAAATCAACAAATAAGTGCAAACCGCAAAACGAGTCACGGTCCACACCAAACTTCGCTAATAGACTTTCAGCTGAAGCAACCCTAATTCAATTCAACCAACTTCTAAACAAGCATTAAAACTCATTTAGACCTTGGACCTTATTATCGAGGCGAAGTAATTGAAGTGTGCGACACGAGCTCCCTCGTGGAGATAAAAGTTCACCGAGTTGGCAACAGATGGCGTTGTGTTTTACTGATGTTTTATCATTCTGGCAGGGAGAGGATTGGGTGCGAAGAGGTTGCGTTCATTTTATTTTTACAATACCTACAATACACTTTATTACACACCAAAAAGTTACAGAGATCCTTTAATAAACAGAAAACTGTTAAAAACGAATGGTATGCTAAGAAGCGATCTTTTACAGACAGTCTCTTTGATAAGTGACGGAGAACCTTCATCTTTTATATTGCTGGTTGAGCGATCATAGTCAGCGAGTTTGTGATTGGATTATAGGCGTTCAATATATATATGGGTGCCTGCAATTTCAGTCACGGAGATCATCACCATCATGATTTGACGATCTGGTTAAAGTTTCCAGGGGTGTGTGGAGATAAGGGGCGTTCGTTGTCGAAATCTTTGGACTCCTCTAAATATATCACCTATATTCGGCAGTGCATGTCTCAATGTTGCAATAATAATAAGAAATAACTGAGTTTTTAACCCCCGACGCAAAAAGAAGAGTGGTTTAAGTTTGACGCCAATGTCAGTCTATCTGTCTGTTTGTCTGTGTGTCTATCTTTGGCATGGTAGCTCTCGAACGGATGGAACGATTTCGATGCAGTTTTTTTACGTGAAAGCAGGTTTTCTGGGGTAGTTTTTTAGCTATGTTTGATATAAATCGATCCAGCGGTTTGAAGAGTGTCAGCTCTTTTTCAAAATTATGTTAGGCATTTTGGACATAACATGGAATTGTTTTAAATTTCGTATGACTATAGAAAAGTAATCTTAAAGGAGTTACCAGCAGTATTACGATCTTAGGCAATGGTATGTTTTTGAGTTTTTCGGCGGGTATGTACACCCGATATCAGCGTAATTCGTCTCATTCGTTTTTCGTCTCATACTATATTCGTCACACATTCTTTATTAAGACTATTCTTTATACATAGAGAATGTGTGACGAATATAGAATGAGACGAAATACGAATTGAACGAAAAACGAATGGGAAGAGATACGCTGATACCGTACACCCGCTACCAGCTTATGACTACGAACTGTCGCTTCCCGCGTCTCCCCACACTGAGCCCTACGTGGGAGGTTCTTTCGCGTCTGCGAAGTTGGTGCGTTTGTTTAGTTTTATCTGCACGATACACGCCGTGCCGGGGATCTTGTATCGCGGCTTTTGGAGTAACGCCTTTTGTTTAATTTATAATAAAAATATGAGCTGTTTTTATTATATTTATGAGGATTAGTTAGGATTTTGTTTAGAGAATAAATTGTGCGTTGTTTTTTTTAATATCAATATTGGACACCGATTCTATATGAAGTACACTCTTGACACACAATAGAGGGTGGTGTTTTAGTCAGTGCATAGTTTTTAATATAAGATTATTAAGTCATCGCCTCGGTTCGGTCATCGTTATGTAAATGTATTGTATACGATTTAACACAACACGATTGGTTGATTTTGTATAAAAAGTAATAAACACATAAAAAACTTTGAGAAACATCATCATCGGTAATTATTAGGTATAACAAAATGGAGCTTAATCGCGTAAAAACATGCTCGACGTTTCGGACTACAAGTCCCGTTTTGTTATAATAATGAGTGAAAATCGTGAAAGTTTAAACCAATATCGAATAGACCAACAGAAAAAGACTCTCGAGTGGAGACCACGTACTGGGAAGCGCAGCGTGGGACGGCCACCCGTCTAAAAGGCGACTTTTTACTATGAACTTCCATAGCAAAAAGTCGCCTTTTAGACTAGGACGGCAGATTTGTGCTAGTAGCCGCGTGGTGAGATCGCGAAGTAAGCCTAAAGATATCATTCGGCTAATGATGATGATGCCGCTGAAAATATTAAAATACGAAAATATTTAGCACTCAGATGACGTCTCAGCGTAAGTACATAAGCGTGGCTCTGAATTAATGTCTAAATTGCCGGCCTTTGAGGGGTGCCGGCGTTTCTTATGGAAAATTAAGGCTTTCAGGTGGAAATTGCGCGGGCGGTAGTGCGGAATTTAATCAGGACGCTTCAGCGTGACGCTGCGACGCTCTGAACATGTATACAGGGTGGAAACTTGAGATGAGACAGAAAGGAGCGCGCGTACCTTTGCCATGAACCTTTCGACTATCTTATACATTTTCTCAAACATCTACATCTAACAATGTGGCTTAAAATGTAAATTTTGATTCTTTTCGCTGAACTGAGATACTTTTGTTTTGCAATATCTTCAAATAACTAAAATTAAGGTAGGTAATTCATCTTCAAAGTTCAATTCTTAAAGCAGTGAAATCTCACTTTTCGTATGTTTGCATGAAAAAAATAAAATTAGAATTTGGCGTGTTTATAGATCGTGAAATGTGGCGTGCTATGGAGGAGGCCTATGCCCAGCAACGGGCATCAAACTGTTAATTTAATAAAATAAATCAAACATTATTACATAAGTTAGTGATAATATTATGAGAAGTCTTTGTAAATTATGAGAGTAATCGTGCTAAGGCGGACGAGAAGTGTTCGGGCGTGCCCGAGTTGCATAAATTCCAAGGCTTGAATGACAGGGCTCTTATGTACTGCTATAAGCAGCTCTGTCGTCTGAGAATAAAGTAAATACTTTTCACAAAATCATCCACTGATAGAAGTCCACTGGACAAGTGGATATCTTAGCTCACCCTCTAAGAACACCACTATAAACAGTCCGGCCTTTTCACATAATAAAGTTAATAGTTTTGAATCTCTTAAATTTAAAACAGTACCTATAAAATATTGTACCGCTTGTAAAGCGCAGACTGAAGTTTACTTAAAATTTCCATTCATTATTTCTCGTCCTTCTGTGTTATAATACAAAGGAGTTGTTCACTAAGTGATTTCCATAGTGCTAAGGGCACGGTTTAAGACAGAAATTTAAACAGACTGCTAAATATTCCGCGAGCGTCGTGTGTAGAGCGCCTTTTTCAGCTATCTCGCAGTTTACATAGTGGGTAGTATAAAAACAGTAAGAGTATTTTTTTAAATTTTATTAGATCGATTTCATATGTGCTTACACTGCAGTGAAGATGATTTAGACCATGAAGCATGCTTACTTACTATTTTATAAGTAAGCAAACCGAATCAAAATTCACTTTCATTTTCTTCTAGGGTATTAGGCCTTAAATTAGATATATATAGAGAAATCAAGTTATAAGGACGCCAGGCCACTGATGCTTACTTAGATAGTGTCTATTTTTTTATTTACATGGAGAACCAACAGCTTAAACTATATTTTTTTTATAGGCTAAAAAGGGACTTTAACCACATCCAAATTGGTCGGAACGTGTTGCCTGTATAGAAGTGGCGTGGCGTAAAAGATATCCTTGGGCAAGCCGGTGCAGATTTGGCGCACATTTTCCTTAAGGGCTGTAGAATAAGGTGCTCAAATGCTTGATATTAGGCAAGCCGGTAGGAATCGAGTTCATTGGACGCCACGCTACTGGTATGTGCCTCGCGTGCTAAAAAGAAGTGGCAACTATTTATTTTTCACACCGTTAACTTGAATAAATCAATCAATATTTGAAAATCAAAATAATAATAGTATAATTTATTGTTCAAATAGCATCAAATGTAATGGAAAATTGATGTTTTCTATCACTAAATTACACTTTTAGCGTCAAACGTCAAGCAAAAAACGTTACACGCTTGATTCCCATACACGATAAACTATTTCCTTCTATCTCGATTTCTTTGCCGTAAACCTTAAATTATTAAAAACTAATAAGCAAAGTCATAATAATAACTAAGTGCTGGTAGTTTGAAAACCTCGCACGGTTAGAAAATATGGATACCCGGGTTATTCTTCAGAAATATGTCTGCGGTCACCCTATTCCTCCGGCCCCTTTTCATACTAAATGTATGGAGACAGAGGAATAAGTCGCAGATATATTTCAAAACCATAACCGCCTCTACAGTCCCTTTATTACCCGACTGCGGCGAAGCCCAAAGGAGGGTAATGTGTTTGACCTGTATGTATGTATGTATGTCCGTTCCTGTGTCCGCTCGTAACTACTCAACGGCACAACCGATTTTGATAAATGATACATCATTGGATTCGTCTTGATAGCGCGAGTGTCACTGGGTATGAAGTTCGTTAAAATAAACAAAATGGCGGATTTTATGCAGTTTTAAAGTGCACCGCGGTCGGGTTTTTTTTAGTAAAAATATTTAGTTATGACCATGGATGTCGCCGCATGTTCGCAACGTCGAGGTACATTTATCACGTCTCTAAGCGATTAAATCCGGTTTCGTTTAATGAGTGAAAATCGGGAAATCAATATTTGATTTGAATTAATCATGATTCAATCAATATTTAGAAAAAAAATAGACGTTTTTAATACTGTTCTTGTAAAATAGACTGTGATGCCGCGCTAAAATTCTCAGCTCGAGAACATTTGCATGACAAAGACATCGCTGTTTATATGTCCACAATCTCTGGTCTGTCTTAGCCGACTGAACAAAGATGACACAAGGCTATGCGCTTTCGTTTAAATGGGGATTACACGGGTATTTCTGGTTAAGATATGGAATGACAGATATAATTTAAAAGATCAGGCTCCGGGTAAGAAGTGAGAGTTTGTTACTTATTCAGATAGCTGTAACTTTGGCGTCTTATTAATAATAAAAACTATAAAGTGAGAGACAGACTCGTACACGAAGTGTTCTCGGATTTGTTAGGTGGACTTCCCGAACTCATTGTTTCTTCGAAGTAAATTTTCCGTTCGCATTTTTCCCCGAAAGATTTTTTTACAGTCTTATAGTTCTCTGATCCTTTATTTCACCGCTTTCCTTTTTTCTATGAGCATATTTTACTATCGTCTTTTTTCACTATATACTTACCGATATCCAGGGGCAGTCACTTTATATTTGTAAAAATAGTTTAGGTACCAATAGGTTAAGGGCCGATACAGACGGACTACAACCCAACTGCATTTTGTATAGAAAACGTGCAGTCGGAGTTCCCATACATGTTTCGGTTAGAATGCAGTCAGTCTGTAGCGGCTTTAAGGTAGGTTTAATTAATAAGGTCTCTGAGAGCTATACATATCTTATATTACGTTATAATAAGAAGTATAGATTACCGATCGGGGAACAATGCGAACGGAAAGTGTACTTGCTGACTAAAAAACGAAAAGTATATTATGGTGCATAGGGATTTTACCGATCGGGGAAAAATGCGAACGGAAAATTTACTTCGAAGAACTAATGAGTTCGGGAAGGCCACCTAACAAATCCTGTACCGTACATATTCTTTGGGTAATGATGGGTGAATCAACGTTTTGATTTTGACCCACACGACGCTGTCCGCAACTTTTAATTTTAGTTGTAAAATAACGCCATTAAAAAATGGTTTGTCTATGTTTAAATTTATGGTGTACCTATCTTAGAACAGTAAATGTCCTTCTCATAAACTTAATAAATAGAAAAATATCCTATTACAAGGCCGATTTCTTGTTAATAGAGACATTTTCGGTAACGCCAGAGGCGTCAAAAGGGTGGGTCTAAAAGTTGATTCGCCCTGACAATAGTTTTCATTTGTTTCAGTTAAAGAATTATTATACGCGGAAACGCTGCCTGCGCCAATTTTTAGGGTTCCGTAGCCAAAATGGCAAAAACGGCGGAACCCTTATAGTTTCGTCATGTCCGTCCGTCCGTCCGTATGTCACAGGCATTTTACTCAAAAACTACACGATGGATATTGATGAAATTTGGAATATAGATGTCTTGTATGAACCGCTACTTAGTTTGGTAGTTAAATAACTAAAATAAATATTTTTAGGGGGGGCACTCCATACATGTTACAAAACCTAAAAAAAATTTTTTCAGAAAATATCAACGTATGCTAATAGTTCGACAGCTCTTTCAAAAACATTTTAAGGTTCTTAAGTAATGTTTTTGATTAAGTGAATACCTTTGGAAATAATCGCTCCGAAAGTTGTGAAAATTGTGTCCCCCCCTCTATTTTCTAAACCGTCTGTCCGAAAAATATAAAAAAATTGCAAAGATAACGCTTAATTAATACTTTCAACGAAAATTATTTTCAACAAGATCGGATTAACCGTTTTTGAGTTATTGCCGATAAACTGCGCTTCTCAACAAAAGGACGTAATTGCTATGAAGATGCGCTCTTTTGTTGTTGTAATTTTTTAAATCGTATTTTTTACCTTATAGTTATTTCCCTTATAGTTACGGCTATGGATCCCTACACTGAGCATGGTCCGACATGCTCTTGGCCAGTTTTATTTAGTTTTAGTTTCATCATAGGCTTCAGTTAATTTTCTACTCTCATTGCCATTACGTGTTCATTAAAGCATCTTTCCTGCAAAATCTGGGATCATAATAAAACGAAAAAGTAGTACCAAAACAGAGTTATATAATGATATCATACAAAGCAAATAACTATCCGAATATTCTCTCTCCATTTGCATCCAATGCTTAAAGAGCTGAACGAAATTAACTGCAATATATCAAAAGTCCCGATACAATTTGTACACAATTCGAACAACACACGGCTATCAAAGTTTTACGAATTCATACCGCAACTTTTAACAAAACGTTTTAACTGTTAACGTTTGTTCGGTACAGTTTGTTAAACGAGACTTTGATGTTGCTGCCGCCGATAGTGGTGGGCTGAGCGCCGAAACCGGCGTGGTTTCGCCGAAACTTAGATATTGTTAAACGACTAGACTGAAACAGCGAGGTTCTCAATCCGGTCGTATTTTCTTTTATGTTTATAACATCAACTCTGTCATTCATGAACCGATAGGGATTTATTATTTTTTACTTGAAAGAGGTTCCTTCCAGATTGATATTTAAAAAAATGATGGGATGCTTTAGAAACTGCGGGAACTTCTCAAATATTAAAGGCCGTAGTGATTCAATGAGTGAGTCAAAAATATAATAACCGTTAGCCTTGCCCTTCTGATTGGTAAATAAACACAGTATTAAGTTAAGTAACATAAGGTATGTTACTTAGGAAGAACGGTGTCTTCCAACTCAAACAACTATCGCTTACTGGGCTACCCCATCGTTTAATAAGACTACTTTACTTTTAACACCGTAAATTATTTTAATATTTTATTTTATGTTTGAATTTTGAATAATGAATGCTTTAAATTTCCGTTAAACTATTCTCATAAAATTATTTATACTGTAGTCAAAACTGGTAATTTCTCCCATAGCGTTCCAGCTTTTCCTGGACAGGCAAACACAGTGTCCAGTTCTAACTTTACGGTTGCTCGTGTAAGAATGCTCTTGTATTATATGTACACTAACATGGCAAAACCTCATCCTTCACTATCATAATGTTTTATCATCAGCACAAGAAGTAAACGAGTAAGTATATAAGTACAATTAAAACAACTATAGGCAGTATCGTAATGGTAATCATACATACAAAGATCAGACTATAATGACTAGTTGCGGGATTAATATCATATAGTTTAAGTTATTAAGTTTTACTAGAAATTCTATACAAACGACCTGAAATGACTGTAAAGCCATGAATAAATATTGATTAAGTATGATAGGCAAAATGCCGTTCAAATCAAATAAGATTGTCCCCCTATATTTATTTATTTATGAATCTAAGATATTTAGGATGCTCCTGTGTGAAAGCAATAGATAGGGTTATAAGATACTTAATTTACTCAAAAGCAGTGCTCGTGTCTTAGCAATAAATAGACGAGGCGAGTAGGTTCAAATACCAGTTAACTAAAATATTAAGATGATACGATTTGAATGGCTGATACTATTTCGAACTATATTATGATATTCAAATAATATATAAGTAACCGGATGAAATTGCAATAAAACTCTTGAAATGGAAAATGCTTATTTTATTCTATAAAAATATGAAACTATTTAATTTTATAAATTCACCTTTAATGGTTATTAAATCACTTACCGAATAATAATAGTTAAATAATATCCTCACATATCACAACACAAGGCTTTTGGCATGCAATTTAATTAAATCTAAAGTGTACAAATATTATAAGAAATATAATCAAAGTACTTAACTCAGTTCGAGCCGGTGGTCAGAGCACAACTGTCCGCTCCTCAATGAGCAGCCTTTTTTATAGGTTGAACTGATCAGGTAATCAGGCTACCTGCTAGAGTGGTCTGATCGGGTGATTCGGCCACCTCCTAGAAGTGGCGCGATCGACTCTGTTGTCGGTTTACAAATATTTAACTATAATTATTTAAGCACATTTTAAATACTAAAGTTATAGTACCTTAAAATCAGACAATAACAATTGAATAATTACAAATCCAACACTCGCGGCCGTGGCACGCCGTCGGATGCCGAATACTCTGGGCCAATGCTTTTTGCTTGCTTGAGTCTCAAATTAGTTGTCTCTGTATTTGAAATTTGAATGGTTTTATTTTCAATAAGGTTTATCCGTTAATCTGCTCTCTGTGAATATTTTGATACCAGACTTCGGTTTTAACCGAAACCAGTAATTTAGCTGAATAACTCCTTACAATGTCTCTCGGCGAGAAAAGGTGTCAGTCCCCTCCCAGTCTATGACATTATACGGAAAGTAGGATTTGGCCGAATCCGATGTCGGCCTGAATCCTGAATCGCTTGCCAAAATTATAGTAAAGCTGACTCTTTGTAGTTTAAGGCATGAGAAAGTCCTCTTCAATCAATTTCATAATCCTAAAAGCCGGTTTTAGCCGAAACCGATGTTTCGGCTAAATTGCTCGTCGTGTTTACTGCTGAGTTGACTGTTTGCGCCATAGTTTGAACTTGTTCGCACACATGAGTTCTAATGCAACTTTAGTCCGACCATAGAAATCGTATTAAGCACCAAGATAGTTACAACTTTGCATTCAAATATACATTACATACCGAGGCCAGTAAAGTAAGTAATGTCTCAGATCACATGTAATTGTCGGCCGAGGCGAAGCTGAGGACGACAAACATGTGATCTGAGGCTTTCTTATTTACTGGCCAAGGTTTTTATACTATTTTTCTGTTCGACGGAGCCAGATAGCGGCATCTTCGTTTAGCGCAGCGGCCCGCAAGGTGACGCTTTCCGGCCGGAAGGCAGAAACGTATAGGGATATTTAAATACGGTACATTTGAGCTAGGTGTGTAATGGTATCAGTCGTTTTCTATGACGTTTGAATGTTTGACTATTAACATGTTTTAGTCGCCCGAGTTTTTCGTTTTTACAAGCTTTTATTTAGTTTTACCCGTTCCGGTGTCTGTGTGTCTGCCAGTAATTTTGATCCACTTCCCGGTGGATTTTTTTTCGTATATTTATATCTTATCTTTTTTCCTCTGAAGCAGTTAACATTTTAGGATATTTGAAAACACAATTTTGTTAAATACACTAGGTTAGGTAAGATTTTTTCTAAATAATCCTGATAAGCTTATAATTTCACAATTACGGGAGTACTGCGTGGTATTACACCTATATAAATATATTTATTGGCGCCCAAACAGATTTTGTCTGATTCTTTGCCACTTTCTTACTCTAGTCCCGTGCTTTCGTTGTTTTTGATTGGACTGCATTGAGGCTTATGGCGTATTTAGGATTAGCTATTAAATTTGAGTTCTAGTACGGTTTGCAAGAACTTCAGAAATTTACTCATGGAATAAGAAAATAATTTCAAATAATTTGCTAAGCGTTTCAGAGCGTCGAGTGAATAAATTTAATGACTATCGTTGAGACTGTTTTCTTTTTCTACTACTCCAAAAAACATTCTGGGTCTAAAAAAATATTTTCAACGGTAGGATTGTCTATTTAATTACTTACCATCTATGTGCAATAAAAAGTATAGCAAGTTTAGTGTTTCTACTGAATAAAATAGACAAAACATTGTTGGTATAGAAGAGCCCTATTGCACTGCACCCGTGTCGATTCGTTTTACACGGGCAACGGTTTTCGGCGCAACCAGGTCAAGTGCGAATTGGGCCTCGCATAAAGTGTATTTAGTTCCAAACTGGCGGTATTCCTGAAAAAGTCCACAAACAATTTGGAAACTCGGAGATAGTTCATGTAATAGCACAGAATAAGCAATAGTACGACGTGGGTACAGAAGTATCTCTCTCCAGCAAAACTGTCGACCACCGGACGGAACGCACTGCATCCGACCGTCTCTCTCTATCGCATAGCGGAACTAACTTTCTGGTCGTGCTAAGGCCTCCTGCAGGAGGCATCAAGGCTACGTGGCGGAATCGCGGAGTGAGACACTCCTGCTAATGGGGCATTCCACGAAAACGTCTACTTTGTCGGGCACGTGATGGCTATAGCAGCTACCTTAAAAAGAAATAAAAAGTCCTAAATGACATTATCAATTCAGAAACCAAGTTATAAAATATTGACATACTAAAAATGTACTTCCTAACTTTGTTAGAAGTTTGAAAAAAGTGGCGTCACGTGCCCCACATTCTGGTGGAATGCCCCTCATGTGCGTAACATGCCTAGGTCGGTACAATAACGAATTACCAACTTGAAGGTGCAAAAACATACCCTCAAGGAAATGAACTGGTTACTGTGTAAGTGATGTAGAACCAACTGAAAACAAGTTACCATGGTCTTATTTCTGACATTGCATCCAATACGTACAAGTTAACAGCGTGCAAAGTAGGTCGTTGCCACTTCTTTTTAGCACGCGAGGTACATTACTTTTTACTTCTACCTCGATGTATTTCTGTGGGGAATAGGTACTCTTTAGTTGAAATACTTGAATGTGTTTGATAGTGCGATGCTGCTCATTAGCGCCCTTTGTGCGCTACTAGCGTGGAGTTGAGGCCAAATTGCCTGCACTAGCCATACGCGTAATTAAAGATTACCGAGTTCCGTAGTGCTAAACTACAGTACATAGGTACCTACAACGTTTAACGTTAAAGCACAGATTATATAATAGTTCTTCGAACAGATACGACACTCTCCTGCAATACAATAGAAAAGAACATTCTGGAATCATAACGTCCGAAGTGCGGTCGTCGACCCCGCGCGGCGTAAAATCAGTGCTAGGGCTGTCAACCGATACACAAATAAACTATTTCACAAATAGATTGAATTAAAAAACAGTGTTTTCTTATAATTTGTTTTGGATAGTGCAAAAAACGATAAATGCTTGTTTAACTCGATATTGTTGCAGCCGTCTACACTACACTGCAACGCGCACGCCCCATTATAAACAAAATAATAATATTAAATTATAAATACGCGATCGACGTGCGGTGCGACGCGGTCCATGCGAGCGCTTTTGTTTTTTTGTTCGTGAACAGGCTCAAGGAGCTGTCAAAACTATCGGACTTACTTCGTAGCGGTAGGCTGCACGCATGCGAACGCGTGACAACCAACTGAGCTTTGTACCGCCGGCGGTAAGTGACGTCACTCAAGGTCGCGCTCGGCGAAAAACGAGTGTCGGCCCCCTGGTTAAAGCGCAAAGTGATGATTAAATTTGTATTTTATAGTCTTCAGATACATAATCTCATTTATTTTATTAGAAAACTAGCATTCATCCGCGGCTTGAATAAAAAGTATTTTCAGAAGCCAACAGTTTAGTAATACTCCAAACTTCGCACAAGGTTCTACCAAAACATGACTTACTCTGTGATGGGTATGAACAATAGTTTTCAGCCACTAGATCACTCATTTCCCGCCTGACAGACTTTTTTTTAGTAAATACTACTTTACATTGAAATCTTAGAGTAAAAGTTAAACCTAGACTGAAATAATGATTCATATAACTTCGTAAAAGGACCTACATACCAAAAATTATTGGCCCCACGTTTGGGCGCCAAGAAAATGTTTCAGCAAACACCCATTTCTCGCTTCACAGTACTAAATTTGAATAAAAATATATTATTTACGACACAGCGCGGACAAGGGGAGCCAGATAATGTACATATTACGTACACTTACGTTTGATCAAGGTCCGCTACGGATACATGAATACAACATTTCCCAACGGAGAAACTACAGCGACCAGCGTACTCGGGGCCGCGGGCTCTCATACTAAACTTGCTTGTACAAAGGGGTTGGGTAGGTAAGTAGAGGTCTAGATGTTCTGGCACCATGATGCTCTATGAGCTTTGAAAAATGATAGGAGAAAATATATAAATAAAATCGACTTTTAGCCTTTTTGGAATTTTTGGGAGCGCTGTTAGGGAATTGTAATCAAGTGAACTGAGAAAAGTATTTTTATAATGGCACAAAACCAGCTTAAGTGGATTTCAAACTGAGGATACCGATCCAAGTATAAAACTACCATTGCGGAATTAAGAACGCGATTATTTGCGTTAAAACTTGGACGTAAACCATACTATAGATGACAAACACGCGCACGTCAAATAGTTCTTTATAATGGATATGACATATCTGGAAACTCAAAGAAAGTTAGGTTATTTTGTCAGGCAACATATTAAAATTGAAAAATTTATTTTGATTGTTGGACTAACGGGCGAATTTCAGTATTATTAAATCTTGTAAAGTAGTTATATTGTAACCACTACAATGTGAAGCACTACACTGTTTGATTCAGTCCCAAGCTTTGCGCTCTATTACGCAGATTCAAACGACTAATATCTATTATTTAAAAACCACATGTCTCTTCCTCGCAGTCTTTAAATATGAACTATATCGCACAGTTTATAAGGTTGCTTTTACAAAAACACTATAGAGGTAGTTAAGAGATTGTAGAAGTAAGCTATATGGCAGTGTAAGCCGACACAGAATCATGTCTTCCGGTGAAAAAACAAAACCCTTCCATAGCCGCTGGGCCGGATTTGCATACAGTCTGAATGGTTAGAAACGGCTCGAAAATGGCCACCAATCGCCGAGTAGGGTTGTCGCAAAGTTTTGTTTGAATTTATAATTACCACTGTTGTTTCGGTTTACTCAATACACTCGACCGTAAACTACTACGGGTACTACTAATAAGGTAATTCGAGTGGCCGAGAACTTTTACGCCCCATTGGCCATCGGGTCTTCGAGGTATAGGTATATATACCTAGCCTATTGCCACTTCAACTCATTGACTCTGGTAGTGGTAGCTATGTCGGTCGCATTAGTTCTTCTACGAATCTGGGGGCATGGCAGTGCCCCCGCCAAGTCTAGCAAAACTAAGGCACGGCCGTACCATCCTTTTCTCGAAGCCATTTAGGCCATTTTCCTCCACGGGTGGAATCCTCCACGGTTAAATAATAGGCAAGTCGGTTGAAATCGAGTTCTGTTGATACTGCGCTGGTACTGACTTGGTTTAACTTTACATCTCAAAACTTTTTTGTTGTAGGAGAACTGCGTTGCGAGACTTGCATCTTTTTGCATGTAATGTTTTTGATGGGTTTCTAATTTCTGATTCGATTACGTAAAAAGTCCGAACATAGCTCTCTTCATAGCACGTTGAGCGACAAAAACCACATTCCTATTCCGTATGTTATCATGTCATGCAATGTGGCTCGGGACCCGAAATGTGGATCTATAGTTTTTTTTTATTAATGCAATGTTTCTGTAATTTCACCATACGATTAAATAAGTAAATGTACTCTTCTCCGCTTCCTTCTGTTCTTTGGCCTGGGTCTTTACTGTTCTCTCCTCTCAGTCGTGGTGTGGAAGGGCGGCGCCATCATCGAAACCAAACAACTTCGCTGCTGGCTTCTATTTGTGGCGGGTGCCTCGGATGCACAAAGAAACCCAAATCTTTTGTGCAATTACTTTTTAATAAAGAAAGTCAGTCTCCAACCTAATGTATGTTGCTCGTAATATTCTTCTTCTCTGCCGGCATCTTTTGCAGAGTGGTTTAGGAGCATTTTAGCACATAACAAACATAATTAGAGGGCATGCGTTACTAAGTTTGGATTTTCGCAAAATCTGGGACACCCTAGTGGTTATCAAATCAAATCAAATCAAATCATATTTATTTTGCAAAAGAACATACACAGGTGGTATAACAAAGTACATGTCAGTAGAATTTAGTACATGAAAGTATGTTTCGCCATGATATAGCATGCAAAATCTTATTCTAGTTTTTATTAAAAATTATAACATTAATCATACAATTTGTCAAAATATTCATTTAAATTATAAAATGGTCGACTAATCAAGTAGGATTTTAATTTTCTAGAAAATTCACTAATATTATTACATTCCCTTATATCCTCATTTAAATAGTTATAAATTTTTATTCCATTATATTCCATACTCCGTTTAAAATGCACATAATTCTTAGATTCTGGTAACATAATGTCAAAATTGCATCTACATAATCTATGTGGTCTATTGCTACTATTAATTGCAAAACTGGACTTATTTTTATAGACAAAAATGCATACTAAGTAAATGTAGAGTGATATTACAGTCAGTATTTCATGCTTTATAAAAAGTGGACGGCAATGTTCGAGTGGTTTTGCTTTTTCGACATACCTAATAGCTTTTTTTTGTAGTAGGAGAACACGGTATACATAAACACTATTACCCCAAACCTCAATGCCGTACCTTATTAAGCTCTCAAAATGAGCAAAATAAACTGTCTTGAGTACTGAAGAGTCCAATATGTTTGACAAATTTTTCAAAGCGTAACAAGCGCTGCCCAATTTTTTACTTAGTAGGCTTATATGATTTGACCAACGCAGCTGAGAATCCAGTTCTATACCCAAAAACTTGACATTAGAGGCCTTTATTATGGGTAGTGGCACGTCGTACGTCATGCTATTTGTATGTCTTAGAAAAGGGAAATATTGTGTTTTATCCATGTTAATCTTAAGACCATTACATTCAAACCAATGTGTCAGTTCCGCCCAACTCTGGCTAATTTCAGTCTTTAGTGCTACAATATTTTCATTTTCCACTATAATACTTGTATCGTCTGCGTAAAGGTATACTGTTCCATAAGATATATTATATTGTATGTCATTAATGAAAATAATAAATAGCAGAGGTCCAAGAACTGATCCTTGGGGGACGCCACAATCAATCGCTTTTTTATCAGAATTAATAGATTTAATACACCCCAACCTGTCTACTTCAGATATTTGAACAAATTGAGCTCTATCCGTGAGGTAAGACGTCAGTAGATTTAATATAGACCCCCGTATGCCATAATATTGCAACTTATCCAGTAATATTCGGTGTTTTACACAATCAAACGCCTTGCTTAGGTCACAGAATATACCAGCACATTTTAGATTTCGGTTAAGGTTGGTTATTACTCGCCGCACTAGTTCAGTAATAGCTGTTACAGCATTCCGATCTCTTCTAAAACCAAATTGTTGGGAACATAAATAATTATTTTTTTCTAAATGGTTAATAATTCTGGTTGCAATTGCCTTTTCAAAAACCTTTGATAAAACTGTTAATAGCGAAATAGGACGGTAATTATTTATGTCTGTTTTGGAATGCTTTTTATGTAAAGGAACTACCTTTGCGGTTTTAAATTGAACAGGGAAAGTCTCATCACATATGCATGCGTTGAAAATATCACACAGCGGTACACATAGGACTTCAATGTTATACTTGATTACAATAGTACTTATATCGTCTGGGCCACAGGAACTTGTATTTTTTAGAGACCTGACAATGTTGATTAATTCTATCTCATCAATAGGAGCCATAAACATAGATTTTGCATTGTTAATGTGATTATTTTGTAAAAGTTTTATGTGTTGACCACTTTGCTCCGTATTGATTTCAATACCCTGTCCCACTTTAATAAAATGGTCATTAAAAGTGTTGCTTATTCTCACAGGATCGTCAATCACTTCATTGTCAATCTGCAGTTTAATGGTACCCTTATCTAAAATTTTATTTTTTCCTGTATTCTCATTTACAATGTTCCAAATGGCTTTACTCTTAGATTTAGCTTTTTGTATTATACGTTTAACATGTATATTTTTAGCATTAAATATGAGTTTCCTAAGTATACTGTTGTAGGTTCTATAGTATTTCTTAAGATTTATATCATGTCTACGTTTACGCGTTTCTAGCAATAAGTGTCTTTTCCTCCTACATGATACTCTAATTCCACGCGTTATCCAAGTCTTGTTACATTTTCGTAATTTCACATTTTTTAAAGGAAAGTGTTTATCAATAAATGTATTCATTATACTATAGAACCAGTGTAATTTTCCTTCACATGTTTTTTCTACGAATACGTTATTCCAGCTAACTTTTTTTTAGATCATCTTTAAAATTCTTTAAAGCAACTTGAGAATAATTTCTTTTGGTCTGTACTTTCACTTGTTTTATTGGTATTATTAATTGATCAAAGAAAAATACAAGTTGAGCATCATGATCCGAAAAACTACAGGGTACCACATGTGCACTGTAGTTATCATACATGTCCGAAAAAACATTGTCTACTAGGGTTTGAGACGTTTCTGTTACCCGAGTATAGTCTTTTATTGTAGGCTTCATGTTATGCTCCCAAAATGTTTGCAAAAAATCCTGAGCCATAGTGGATTCGCTTTTTAAATCAATGTTGAAATCTCCACATATAATAGAACTATGTTTTTTATTTTTGTCTAAAAATATCTCTAATTGTGTTAAAAAGTTCTTTGAATCACTGCTGGGACTTCTATACACAGTGCTTATAAAAATCTTGTAGGATTCTATTTGTATAGACACACAACACAATGTGTTATGAATTGTTTGTCCTCTCACACTCGCTATTTTTATGTTTCTCCATCTCTCTATGTAAGTAGCATACTAGAAACATCCAGATACAGGACATTGTGTGGCAGATTTTGCAAAGTCTAGCCATATTATTGGGGATCGTCCACGCGGCCGTTTGCCTTCCACACGCCCTTGTTTCACCAGACATTCCGAATGAACTTTCCAATGGTGTTCCTCGTCATCTAATCGCTTACATCCTTCTTAACAACCTCTCCTAGAACCCTTCTCATCCTTACTCAGTACTCGCTTTGCCACGTGGCTCTCTCTTCGCATCACATGCCTATATCACGCCAGGTGGTTCTCTGTCAACTTTTCCTATTGGTGCTAGTGTCACTGCCGTGCTTATATAGAATATAGAAGTCAAAGATTTTTACCGCCGCATATTATATACAGCGGTAAAAATCTTTGACTTCTATTTGACAGCCCTGCGTAATCCTGCGTCCGGATATAAGTCAATTTAGGTGTAATACACCCGCGGCTAACGAGGGTGATTAATTCTCACCCACCCGAGTGCCGTGTCAATTTGCTGCCTTTTTTACGATTGCGACTTTTGCGACACAGATTCCGTAACTTTAGGATCGACGTTCAAAGAATAAAGAATAAAAAATAAAGAATTTTTCGCTTTCATAACTGTAACACAATATGTTCACTATAGTGAAAAATTCTTATTTGAACACTGAACTCGAACTATAATTTTTCATAAAATAAAATAAGACTCAAACATTGAATCTACAACACTAGCAAATTCACAAAATATTATATAAATACTGAAACTGCTATACGTGTGCGTATAATGTTCAGAAAGTTCCCTCACTTACTTATGGACCTTTTCGTCAAAGCTCGATTTAAAAAAAATACAACCAACTAGAGAACGTCGACAAATTTCACAAAAAAGTCGTTGTAAAATTAATAAAAAATATGCCAAATTATTGTCAGCGTCTCTGTTTCTCTGATTAACTGAAATTCCTAAATTCGATCGCAAACAAAATAGATACATACTTTTCTTAAAAGGAAAAAAATATTCTGCATAAGTAAAAGACTTTCTTAATGGTCGACTCGTTTTAATGAGCGCCACACAATATGCTCTCGTTAGCTCGTATCATGTTATATTTAACACATGATGCTAATTTTTACTACATAATAGGAAACGTGCAGGAACTACAGGTGGAAGCACTAAATTGACAAAAGAGACACCGTGCGGACGGTAAAGGAAAACTTATCAGACCGAAAAAAATCTGGTTATAAATGTCAATATCAAGTCATCGAAATATAATGTGGTATGGAACGATAACGCCGAAGAAAAATTACGTTAAAAATTGCCCCATAACGCCCACTTGTTAAAATCCAAGGACCTTAAAATAAATAGCCGGACGTAGCGTCGCGAACAGATAAGTGAAGCACTCATGATGTTCCGGCAATGTGCCGGCGCTTAGTACGCACGCACGTACACATCAACCAGCATAATGGGCCGGTCGGCTGCCATTGGGCCGTCAACGCACACATGCTCACTTCGGCGGCCATAACTCGGCTTCACTCGCGTCTTAGACCGCGCGGTATCCTTCTATTTTATTAATCTATGTTAAAATCAATATGTTTTATGTATCAGTGGGTCCGATAGCCACCTTAATGTTTACTATGTTTGAGCCTTAAGTAATTTAGGACAAATATTAATATTAAGTTTGAGAAGACGCAATTCCAAAAATGTTGCGTATCGTTTAAAACTTTACCGACGTGAGAAATTCATTTGATGCTATAGTTTTTTCTTCAAGACTAATTGTAAGTACTATTTAGCTCCACCCGCCCATTTAATACGTATTTCGTGGGGTCGATTTTGACCGTCAGTTACGCTTCCATACTATTTCGATTGGTCTGGTTTTTAACCTAAACGCCATTTACGGGAACACGCATTACATATTAGGGTGGTTGCGTTTTTTTTCCTCGAAATCGTTTGTAATAGTGGAAATATGTATAATACAAACCTGTATAAAATATTCTTTATTAACAGCTTGCATATTGATCCCCTAGCCCGATATTACGGTGGAAAATTATAGTCTAAACAAAGAGTTATTAAATTACTTAAAATATATTTGTTTAAACTAAACGTATAAAATTATGAAGTTAAATACAAGATGTTTCATACACATGTATCTCACCTTGGTGGATCTACTTTACAGAAGTGTCAATCAAGCGAGATTGGTATAATTTTTATAATAGATTTTGAAAATCTAAATTGTTTCAAATTATTAAGAAATTTCGAATTTTTTTCACCTTATCATTAAAAATATGGATTTTTACTAAAATAACGCTAGAAATCGTGACAATTTGAACCAATACCGTCAACATTACTCCCTAAAGCCCAAACGTCCTATATAAAAGACGTTTTAATGGTCGGCTCGTTTTAATGAGGCACACAATGCGCTCTCGTTAGCTCGCATTATGTCCTATATACAGCACAATGACGTCATCGCGCCGGATAATTGCATGCGAACTTCGCAAAACAACTTTTAATAAATGATTTTGACTGTATTATAAACAAAATTTCGATAGCGCTTATTTATGCCAATTTTATGTTTATTAGCTTGTTGCTTTATTTAATTACTACAACAAATTATATCTCAGTTCGTCAGTTTTCTTAACCGACTTTGCAAAAAGAAGGTTCTGTACTTGGTTGTCAATTTTTTTTAATGTTTGTTATCCGTCGCTTAGGAACGAATTTATTTATTTATTATTGAAAGGGTAGATTCAGAATGTTCTTTTATTAACAAAATTTAATGAAGTTGGTAATTATTCATTTAAAACGGAAAATACAGAACAGCAAACTACAAACAAAATAAAACTACTTACAAAACGCGTGATGCGCACCTTCGCTCCGGAGGGACGCGGGGCGGGTTATTCGACTAAATAACTTATTCAGTATGTGCCTTGTGGTTAAGTGACATATTTATTAGACACTATTTATTTACATAAATAAAGGCTTTTTTGTTTTAAGAAACCAAATTTATTCAACGCATAATAAATAGAAAAAATAAAAGACCACCACATAAGATTAAATCCGCAACGCAGGCTTCATCAGTGGGTACAACTTCAAATCGGCAACAGGCTGCGTCACACTTACCAACAAAAGTAATCCGCAACAGGCTTCGTCACTGCTTTACGTTGCGGTTTTTTTTGAAGCGGGGCTTACAAAACTAAACTTAAGAATGAAAGTAAACCTAAGAAGATAAACCTAAGTTAAAACTAAAAATTATCTAAAAAATCGGGCCTCTTTGGCATGGTACCGAATATGCTGGCAACGTTTTTCCGCTGTATGGCGATGCTTATTCACTGTGCGGGGAATCTACCAGCATTCCGGTCACACTGCAGTCGAGCAGCCTTTTTGATAGGTCGATCACGTTTCCTGTCCCGGTGCCCCCAATGTGGGGTCATGAACGTTTTTTCAGGAGCCCTTGCTTGTTTGTATGGGGACAGTGATTAACGTGTTTACAAAATATACCAAAGAAGTTGGTTATCAAACCTAGTTGCGCCATCTATGACGTTTCGCACGAAACTAGTAGCACATTAAGGTGAGTATAGAACTCTCGATATCAGTAAAGCAATTTAGTTACGACAAGGACAACTTACAGAAAAATCTATTCTCGCATTGGAAAAAGTAAATTCGACTTACATTAGAATTGAGGTCAAATGAAAGTGCTTTATTTTTCAGAGATGTTCGAAATTTGAACATTACACCGACCGTTCGTTACACCATTTATAACTCAAGTGGACCGATTTTTATGATTTTTTTGAGTTTGTCTGTGTCCCGAATAACTGAATAATTATTACAATATCATGACAACCGGAACGAAGTTCGCTGGGACTAAGGCATGCAATACCGGTTTTACTTGTATGACCCATACCCAAAAAACCGGTTTTTCGGTATTGGCCCATACAAGTATAACCGGCATTGCATGCCCTTGCTAGCTGGGAAATAATTATAGCATTTTTAGAGATAAGAAATCTTTATGCTGGTTGTAGTTTACGGTTTTTGAACGCACTATAGAGGGCTTTATAATAAATTCATTTATTTCAAGTATCATGATGACTCACAGAAATAGAATTACAAAGTTGGTTTACAATATTTATTCTTATCTCTAATGTTAGTAATGGTTATACAAAATACAAATACAAAATACAAAATAATTTATTTAACTGAAAAAATGTATACATGTTGTTAGATTGTCCGTCAGTGACCAAACTAGGCCGAGCCTGTATCTTGGCCATCTGCGAGTGCGGTTATCAAAAAACGAATCGAAATTATGGTTATGTATAATATAGGCTGCAGGAAACATGCATCCCACAGCTGAGCAGTGCCTCAAGTATGGGCCGTCGAAACTGTCCGCAATGGAGTGCAGGATAGGGTTGGGGCTGGCCCGCACCCGGCGCACCAGTACGAGTACGTCTAGCATACCTGGCCGCGACTTCGTTTCTCGCGCGACAGAGCATCGCCTGTCACTGTCACACTATAATTGAGTGCATATAGATAGGTAGCATTTGTCGCGCGACAATGAGTCGCGTGACATAGGTGTGCTAGAGGTACAGGGATGTGCATCGCTTGCGTATGGTCGCCTAAAAGCAATTCATATGCGCCTCCGCGAACATCCCTGATGCGCTACAGAAGCGATGCAGCCCCAGTAGTACCCGGAACGCGTTGTTATATTGGACTATGATAGGTATGTGCGTATTCGCATCTTTCAAAAAAATCTATGTCCCATTGAAATTTCTGTAGTTAAATAAAACCGCTACCCTAGCGTTTTCCCACCAAACTAAAACCGCAGTAACGATATCTCTCACCAAAAAAACACTAGAATAGTGTAAAAAGTACCGCCTTTCCACTCCACTGCATTAAATACCATTATTTTCTCCAACAAAGAGAGGAAATGAAATTGAATTTTATCGAGACCGCATTTAAAAATAACTAAACAAAAGTATTCCCGTGGCGGGTTATTCTGGAATTTTATTCCACAGTATTTACTTGAAGGAAGTAGGTAGAGGTTATACGACATATAAATCTAATACGGGCGAATATTTAAACGTTGGTTAGTATTATAGGACCTATATTTAGACAGCTTCTGCATAAAATTACAAAGAAAATATTTACCGTACAAAATAATTCGACCCGCAATGTAACACAAAACATTAATGATGACTCACACGTTTGTTGACAGCTATTTAAAAAAAAACTCGTATCTCGTAATGTCATGACCAGGGAGCGTACTTTTAGTGCCGATGATGACGTCAAGGTTGATTCACTTTAGGTTTTAGATTGATTTATGACAATTTCGTAGCGTTACACTTGTAGCCGATAACACGTGGCAATAGAAAGCCTAGCGCGCACGGAGCTGGTTCCCGGTGTTGGAAGTGTTAAATATAAGCCCTAGTGCTCGATACGCTAATGCCCATTAGTCGATACCCTGCTGGAGTCCGACCGAACTTTTGGTTTCGGTTTCGGCCTAGTTTCGCCTAAAAAACCGGTTTCAGCTGCCGTTCTGCCGAAGCTACGGCCGGAACCGAAACTGAACTTGAGAGGTATCGGATTATTTCAAAAAGCACTGATGATTAGTTATAATACCTATCTTATGTATTACATCAAATATCAGAGAATAAATGATTAAAGACTGACTGATTGTGATTGTCATTATTTTGTCTTCCCACGACAACATGACCTTATATGGAAGTTTCGGCTTCGGCCGTGAAAACTATGTCTCCGTCAGACACTACACTACACCCTACTGTCACTCTATAGCTAATGACTTAACATTCAAGATGGCGACTACTGCGACAGTGTCGAGCGTTCGGACATCTATCTTACTGCACGAAGAAAATAAAACGTTTTTGTTAAATTTCGTCTTTGTAAAGTCTCAGAATAAGGCTGGGGCAAATGGAAAATAAGTTCTGTCCGACTACACATCGTCTTATTTCGATACCTACTTTCTGTTCTAGATCAAACAAACGGGGAACATTGAATAAAGAATATGAATTTATCAATACAGTTCTTATTTATGGCCATATCCAATTTCATAGCTTTATGTTTACTTTATATGAAAGAAACATTTAGTCTCTTCATTGGTTTTTTAATGCGGGTAAATTACATTACATTTTTATGTTACATTATACACCGTGAAATGGTTGTGAGTGGTTGTTTTCCGTTAAAGGGCATTTCTCCAGAAATATGTCTGCGGTCACCTCATTCATCAGGCCCTTTTTCATACTAAATGTATGGAGGCAGATGAATGAGTCGCAGACATATTTCTGGAGAAATGCCCTAAAGGGCATGTTCAGTATCGTGTTTTGATTAGGAAAAAGTGGGAGAAATTTTATTTTAACGCGAAAAAAAATTATTTTCTATAGTCTGTTTTTTATTTCCGAAGACAAATATGACAGCTACAAATGTCAAACGTAAAAATTATGTGGCCAGCTTTAAAGAAACAGTGATGTCCTTTGTTTCGGTTCGTGGTGTAATTATTAATAACCGATATAATAAAAATTACTTTTTACGTTAAAACAATTATATTTTTAGGTACTTATCGAAAATTAATTACATATAATAACTACATTGTATTCAACCTTTAACCTACTATTGGATAAATAGTGCCTACGTATGTGATTCCGTTGCTTGAAATGATAATGCAGAGAAATAAAGCGGGTTTGGCGTATTTTCAGCTTTGTAAGATAAGTAATGAGTTTCGAATCAAATAAAATGTACCTTTAAATATGAGAAATATGGTGTATTTACAAACATTCTATATCTCCAAAAGGGTGGCATTCTTACCTAAAGTATTGTATCGTTTTGGAACTTCGCGGATTATGCACTCATTGTGTTACAGACACTTTAATATCAATAAACATAAGAACCTACCTAAATTTTTGTCGGTAAATACCGGTTGTATCACATCACTATTTATGAATTGTAAAAAACAGGCAACACATGAAATGTCATTTTTGTCCTCGGAAATAAAAAACAGACTATATGGAGCACGTCGTTCAAATTAGCCGACCCTCCATACAAAAGACAATTTTTTTTTACGTCAAATATTTTTTTTTCTTCTTTTCCCTAATCAGAACACGATACTTGAACATGCCCTTTAACGGAAAACAACCACTAAAATTTCACGGTGTATAAATACAAGAAATCAAAGTACATAGAAAAATTAAATGGCACTCGCCTGTGTCTAGATCGGGAATCGAAGCCGGTACCTCTGGATTTCCGGCCCAGCGACTCAACCAATTGTCCACCGGAGCACCCAGCAAGCGCCCTCAATTTTGCAAAGCCGACCGCGGTGGACTTTGAAACTGCATAAAATCCGCCATTTTGTTTATTTTAACGAACTTCATACCCAGTGACACTCGCACCATCGAGACGCATCTAATGATGTACCATTTGTCAAAATCGGATGTGCCGTTGAGTAGTTACGAGCGGACATAGGAACGGACATACATACTTACATACAGGTCAAACACATAACCATAAACACATAACACATAATAGTACAATGTAGGCAGGAGTCCACGCGAACTTAAATACACTCCTGGCACCTAACAAATATATTAACTATAAGTATTATTCCATTCCAGTTAATTAGTTATAAGCATTTTAGGGTACAGCTATGTTAGTTTAGAATTTTAGGATTAAACTTGTTCAATTATTCCTGGCATCTATCATTTGAATTTTGCCTTTCAATGCCTCTAAGTGCCAAATAATCACCTTCTCTAGATCCTCACAGCCCATCACGACTAACTACACCCTCAATGGTGTAGTACTCGACAGAGTTGACAGTATCAGAGACCTAGGAGTCGAGATCGACACCAAACTGAACTTCCGTACTCATATTATGGCCATTTGCAAGAGTGCCAGTAAAACAATGGGCTTTATAATGCGAGTTGCTGCAAAATTGAACCCAAGGATCATAGTGAGGCTGTACAACGCCTACGTGCGTTCGAAATTAGAGTATAATTCGGTGGTCTGGGATCCCTCGGAAATGAAATACAAAATTATGCTTGAAAGAATCCAGAGAAAGTTCTGTAGGTTTCTTTACAAGAGAGAATATGGGTACTACCCTCTGTTGTACCCGTCTAAATTTGTTTTAGGCATGGTAGGATGCGACACATTAGAATATAGACGCAAACGTAATCTTCTCATCCATTACAGTATGCTTTTAAAAAATGAGATAGATAGCCCTGTTGTGCTCGAGTCTATCCGTTTCTATGTGCCTCAGAACTATACGCGAATAGGTGTTCGGCGCCGGTTGCCGCTGTTCGCGCTCCCGGCCGGCATCCGCACGAGGCACGCGCGCAATGCTCCGACACCTAGAGCCCTCGCCTTGCTCAATACTCTCCTGAAAGAGGTCCAGGATACCGACGTGCTTACTGACAAATGGCCGATGCTCATTAGACATATTGATATGTTCCTTAATAATTATTTAGTGTAAGTTCTTGGCAGTCCTATTTTAGCAATTTTTCTATAATGTAACTTGTTCACAATGTTCGTTTTTAGTGACTTAAAATTTACTGTGTTATTGATATTTACTGTATGACTGGCATTGTGGGTGCTTTGGATTTTTCTGTAAACTCACAATGTACTATTTAAATAAATAAATGAAATGAAATGAAATGAAGCGTCGTATTCAATAAAAGTTTATACCCACTTTTTATAGACGAAATGTATATCCATTGATAACGATAAAATAAATATACATATAGAAATTTTATCTATGACGACATCGATTTATCGAATGGATAAAAAAATTTAAACTGATAACTCCAGTCCTGTTCCTTATGTCATTAGCATTCCGCTGTCCGGTACCTACTGATGACCTATAGCTCAAAATCAGCACCAAGTGGAAGCCTGACCTCAAAAGAAGAGCACACCAAACTCGGTCGCTCTGGTGAACTCACTTCACTCCGAACAAACAAGTTAGTATGTATATCGTCGTCTAGTACCCATAGTACAAGCATTGCTTAGTTTCGGACTAGCTCGATTTGTGTAAGATTGTCCCGCGGTATTTATTTAAGTTAGTGATTTTGAACTCCCATCCCAGATTTCCTAAGATAATCAAATCAAAAATCAAAATTATTTATTTCTGGGCTCGAGGGCGCTTTTACCTGTCTGATTATATTATTTTCTTTTGGCGCTTTGGGTAATCACTAATGACCTGCTGGTGAGAAGAAGCGCCGGAAGAAACTCACCAGTTTCTCTTTTCAAAAATATTAAGTATTACAACAATATGACATTAATACATGAGACATCTAGGGTTAGGATTCTCGTGGCAATTTGGACATAGAGTGCAATGCAGTCGCTACCTACTTTTTATGATTGAATGAATAATGATTGAATGATTAATATTTCTTGGTATTTGCTGTATAGGTACTCATTAGTTAGGTATCAATTACCTATCATTTGACACGTAATTCCTCAAATCTACTCAATAAAATGATTATACCTATAAACCTATGTAAGCATTTTTATATTTTGTTAACACTAAGTGCTATTAAAAATACTTCAGTAAGTACTACAAGAGTCATCTACTACGAAATTGAATTCATAAAAATGGGATAAATTAAGCTGTTTTGACATATGATATATTTTGATTTGACAATTTAGACATGACTTTTATCGTGTCAATATGTCATATTATAAAACTATTAGTCAAAAACTTTTTGGTCTGGAACAATATTGCGTACATATGATTAAATATTTATATCGATACCCTGAGGGGATTACAAAAACAAGATAAAACATACATATAACCCATCTAAATATCATATAATTTTATTTAGTTAAGTAAGTAGGTACCTATTTTAACACAGTGAAAATAATTTATTCATTCAATCATAAAAACTAACTAGGTAACAACGACTCCACAGCACTTTAATTCCAAAATGCCACGAGGAGTCCCAATTCTAGACATCACTAATACATTACATTAAACTTAATACTACATTTTTACAGATTTAAAGAGTCTCCGTTGTCAAAATATTATATTTTGGAGCTGTAAAGGATCTCTAAACGTCAAAATACAAAATGGAAATATTTACTGGCTGATAATGATATTGGCTGTGACAGACGGACCGACAAACAGACCGCATAAGGGTTCCTTTTTTACCATTTTAATACAGAACCCTAAAAACGTCTCTGTAACTGTGTTTTATATGTACAGCGTTAACGGAATTAGCCTCAAAGCGAGTACGCGTCGAGTGTCCGACACCATTGACGGGCCAGCCGTGAAATGTCAATGGTTTACACGTTTGGCGAACCGTCGTGTCAAGAGGTAACGATGCGAACGTTGAGCGTTGTAATCGCAGGTGTCGGTAACTTTTTTAAATGAATGGTTATTTTAACGTAATTTACGCAGGTCAGAAGACTAATTCACAACTTTGCTTAGTTTACATAAAAAAACACCACCGTACTGTATTTATTTTCGATGTAACGTTAGAAAATCTGCTCAAAATTTGATCGTAACCCAGCTTAAAACAAACATAAGTCAAAAAAGCCTCTGACTCAGGATCCGTAGGGTGTTCATGGAATTAGCCTCAAAGCGAGCAAGTGTCGAGTGTCCGACGGCATTGACTGGCAAACCGTGGAATGGTTTACACCTTTGGCGAACTGTCGCGTCAAGAGGCAACGACGCGAACATTTAGCGTAAAAACCGCATTTTTTTCAGCGTGTTTTATGTCATTACTACTACGCTTTTTACCGCAAAGGAATATCGCGAGTGACGACAGCTTATAATTTAATCATGTGTAGCCTCAATACCGTCTATCGTTTATAATAAAAGTTAATTGTGATCATAATTGCTTGCTGCTATATTTGCTGGAACAGGAATGAAAATAACCACCGCAGACGAAACGCTCTGAAATCGACGCTTATTCGCAACTTTGCCAAGTTTGCATAAAAAAATGTCACCATAACATCATAATTTTCGATCCTAAATAGCATTAGTAAAAACAAAACGCGTGCTAAAAGATCTACTGAAAATTTTATCGTGAACCAGAGTAAAACTAACACAAGTAAAAACGCCTCTGACTGTACACTCAGGATATGTTCGGCTAAATTTAGAACAGTGACAAGTGGTGTAACATTCCCGTGTGGTGACTGTACTTGTGCATAACAAGATTTTTCACCACACTAAATTTACATTAGCCTATCATTCCTAAACGACCAACTCAAGCTACATTACCAACATACATATGCAATCCTTAAACGAACACCTCCCCATTACAGCCCTACATACATATGCAACATTACCGCCCGAACAAAGGATCGTGTAACAAATCCGTTTGCGGAATCACTCGGTTTGTTAAGGTGAGTATAGACGGGAGATTATGACGTCATCTCGAGTGCTCACTCGCGCGGGGCGGCCCGATAAGACGGGGACACACGGGCGGGAAAACTGGAATCCAAACTCTAATAAACATTGGGGAACATCTCTCACAAATCGACCTATTCCCAAATTAAGCAATGCTTGTATATTTACTAGATGACGATTCTTGCATATTTATGTAAAAAATCGTCTTCGCACAAGAAGCTCTTTTTCGAAACGCTCATTGTGATCATAAAAGAACCCTTAAGACCTATTCGCAAAAAAGTGAGTTAATTTAACATAAATGCATATACATACATATATAGGAAATATCTATGCTTCAGAAGTCGGAGTGACACCGCCTACGAAGCTAGAGGTCAAAGGTTCAAATCCTGGTAAGTGCAAATATTTGAGCACAAGTATTTGTTCCTGAGTCATGGATGTTTTTCTATCTATTTAAGTATTTTAAGTATTAGTTTATCTGTGTACCTATGTTATGTATACCGTCATAGTACAAGCATTGCTTAGTTTGAGACTAGATCGATCTGTGTAAGATTGTACCGCAATTTTTTTTTTTGCCGTTGACTTGGCATCCCCTGTTTCTCTGTGCATGCGATTGATTGGAAGGTTTGTTGGAACCTACATCATCTGTATTAGCCCAGGCCGGTACAGTAACAGTAATCATCTCATATCAAACACTTTCGTTGACCCATTAAGGGAATAAAGCCATCATTGTTGGTAAGCCCATGAGCGGATTATCTCAACATTTTCGCCACCTCATGTAGGGATTTCCCTACATTTTTGGCAGCCGACGGAGGAAATTGCTAACAGTCTTGATGGCGCGAGTGTCAAAAGCAAAATGGCGGATTTAATCACTTTAATGTTTGTATTTTTAACGCAGTCGGTTTTTTTTTAATTAAAAATGTGGTTGGGTCATTATTTAAGCGTTTTACCCGCCTCACTTTCGTGGACACATTATTGTCGAAGTTCTCTCAGATTTTAGTCTCATATCGAGCTATTTGGGACATATCTGGGACTACTAACAAATACCTTAAAATTACATTAAAATTGCCGGAGTCTCGACAAAAATGTGTCCACGAAAGTGAAGCGCGTGAAACTCAAACTCAAACAATGACCCGGTTATTATTTTATTCTCCGCTCTGTTCATCTGTGTGTATCCCCTCCAAATAGATGATGACTGAAATAACTCCATGTGTTAAAGCGCGTCGTTTGTCTCGCCCTCTATGGAGTGATCCGTCTCTGTGCGATAGCGCAAACGTATAGCTATTACTGCGAGATTTATTGTGGCGTCGTTATGGGGGCTTCTGACCACAAAGATATAGAGAAAGTTTGATCTGTAGTCCGAGGTCTCTTAGAAAGGTCTTTATTTGAGCGTTTCGCGCGGGTCACTTTCGTGGACATATTTTTGTTCCTGCAGATTTTAATGAAATTCCAAAATGTTTTTTAGAAGTCACGGACATGTACAAAATAGCTCGATATAAGACTAAGATCATAAGTAACTTCGGCAAAAACGTGTCCACGGAAGTGACGCGGCGGAAATGCTCAAAACTTAGCTAGGAATATCTTTTTATACTTTGTCGGGTTCTATCGTTGTCTATTCGCTTTGGCCACTCCGTTTTTACACTTCAGACGTTGCAATACAATCAAGACACTCATCTTCGCTTTTTTCATTGACACCTTAGCTATGAAATTCGGTTTGTTAACTTATCTTTCAGAATTTGGGGTTGTAAGATAACCAGCATTCCTTCTCGCTTCGCGAGTCGTTGCCCCTACCTAGTCTGGGACTACTTCATGTGCATGAGTCTTAGTAATAGTTTAATCTGTAGCCTGAGACCTCTTTGGAATATCTTTTCACACTTTGGATGTTGCAAGACAATCAAGACACTCTTCGCTTCCTTCGTTGTCATATCTTCCTTAACTATGCCGTCATTCAGAGTCAGAATGTTTCGACCGCGGTGGTTTTTTCAGTCGAAAAGTGAAAACATATTTCTGACGTCGAGTGTACAACCTTACGGGAATATCTTACGACTTTAATATACAACACATTTCCTTAATGTCAAAATATCGTATTTTGAAACAGTTTTACCAAGCAGGTTTGATTTTTGTTTATCCATAAATACATTTAAAAATATTATGTATATCAATGTGTATTTTTTGGATGAGGCTACAGCAAATATGTTTAACGGCGATGGTTATGACTCCGAAACTATTTACTTATAATCATGAAACAGCGTAAATATCGAGCAAATTAAGCAAATAACAAATATCTTGATGATAAGCAAATGTGTGAACAAGATAATGTTATTTGTAAACTTTCTGTTTGCGGCTTTCATATCGCATGATATTGCTTGACAAACTAAAACAAACCCTTGTGTAACTTTGGTGCAAGTCGAATTAAAGGGCTCTGACTTGCAACAAAATGGACCCTTATTAAAGTTAACTTAATATTATATACAATAATACTGCCCCGAATTTCGACCGTGTATTGGGGTAGCTGTGGAAACTTTGTACAACATGTCACCTCTGTCCTTTAAACCGTGCCCAGTTATGCAATAAATATTTCTATTTCTATTGTTAGAGCCAGCTGTAGATAGACTATTTTTATTTTATCATGAGGGTGAGTTTTTATTGTGATTTTATCTGAACATTAGGTTTAATAGTTACCTAAGTTATAATTTATTTCCAATGCAGTAAACCGGCTTGAGTATCGATAGCGTCAGCCGCCGAAGTTGTCCAATTTTATAGCCGCGCGAGTACGCTCAAGAGTGCACCGGAGTGAGTGCATGTAGGGGCAATTTGTATGGTAATGCAGCCAATACCACTCGCGGGGGCACCGCCCAAGTGAGGGCAGAGAGCGATTGTCATTTTTTCCAAGATGAACTTTGAACAGTGCAATGGCTGTTTATCAAAGATAATTCCCAAATATCAAATGGGGAGCCTATGATGGTTGACTGTTATTGCGCAAGAGCTTTTGTCTGTTCCTTTTGGGACGATCTTTCTATAAGTTAAGTATCACGTAGTGAATAATAATCGGTAAAGGTATCTACCAGTGGCGTGGCGTCCATAGAACCCGATTCCCACCGGCTTGCCTATTTTTAAGGCATATGACCCGAGTATCTACTACTCCTGAAGAAAAAGTAATTCAAATCTGCTCCGGCTTTATCAAGAATATATTTGACGCCACGCCACTGGTACCTACCTAACCTAACTTTTTACCCGACTGCGGCGAAGCCCAAAGGAGGGTAATGTGTTTGACCTGTATGTATGTATGTCCGTTCCTGTGTCCGCTCGTAACTACTCAACGGCACAGCCGATTTTGATAAATGATACATCATTGGATTCGTCTTGATGGCGCGAGTGTCACTGGGTATTAAGTTCGTTAAAATAAACAAAATGGCGGATTATTTTTAGTAAAAATACCGCGGTCGGGTTTGTTTTAGTAAAAATATTTAGTTATTATCTAAGACTGTGAATGACTGTGATTGTGATTTTTAGAAAAGTCATCGTCAAGTAACTATTAATAATCAAACATCTTCTTTTTAAACGACCCCCTTCACAGAACGCCGATATTTTTAGTTAGGTTTATTTTTTCATAGGCTGTATGTAGTAATTACGAACTAATACTCTTTCCATTATAAACCATAAGTGAGTAAGTCCATCTAATCTTAAACTGAACGCCCCTCCAATATTTGTGATGTTTTCATACGGCACAAATATTTGTTGCAAACATTTGTGTGTTCGCTCTCATATCTAGGCGGTGACTGAATGATTAATGGCGAAAACCTTTGTAGTGCGTCTATTTTTTTATTTATTGTGTTAAGGACCTTTATACACTAGTACATACCGGCCCTATAAAGACAAACATATCATCAAAAACAACCAGTACTACTTATTTTGTTAAGCTACCTAGACCTACCTAATTCTATTACATAAAACTAAACAACGTCAGCCAACCTATACACCATACGTGTATAGTCTGACGTTGGGTCTGCAAGAATGTGCACAAAAGCTCCGGTATCATGGGCTTAGGTTGACTGTCGTCATCAGCGTCTCCCTCTGGGCGCGATTCCGTCTGCACTCCATCAACAAGTGTTGCACATCTTCTACAGTGCCACAGATGTCACAATTAGGCGAATCAATAATTCTCATCAGACAACGAAACTTATTGAGCGGCACATGACCAGTTCGCAGTCTGTGAGTAGTTACAACACATTTACGACTTAAATCGACGACCGCTTTAGCTAAGTTTGTAGTGACCCTGCCTGCCTACGAAGCACGAGGTCCTGGGTTCGAATCCCGGTAAGGGCATTTATTTGTGTGATGAACACGAATATTTGTTCCTGAGTCATGGATGTTTTCTATGTATTTAAGTATTTGTATCAATTAAATATATCGTCGTCTAGTATCCATAACACAAGCCTTATTGAGCTTATTATGGGGCTAGTTCGATTTGTGTAAGATTGTCCACTAATATTTATTTATTAAAAAAAAAAAAGAAATCAACGTGAGTGTGTGCGTCTATAGGTACACTTACTTTAGAAGAGAACATAAACATGTTGGAGGGGCGTCCAGTATAAGATTGGTTTTACCTTGATGATGATGATGTGTGGGGACGCCGGGTCGGTGTTACACGGGCTGTCGAACACGTGTACGTGTTCATTCAGACTGAGTGGGTGGATTGGTTTTATCTTACTATAAGTATTTATCTATTAATGCAAGCGGGTTGATAAATAAACTAGTCAAACTACCAAATTCATATCGTGCAAAAATAGTCAGGTAACATGTCATTTGCCCCCTCTGGAGTTCAGCTCGGGTCAACGCCCTGCCGTCGCTCCTGTTTATGATGATTGATGACCCTCGCTTGATTTCGACCCTACCTGATGAGAAATGACGATGTTCTTGTCCGAGAGTGCGAGATTTTGTAGGACATAGAAGTTTTTGTGGCAAAAATGTCAATTAACTAGGGACTGACTTCTTTTCGATATAAAATTTATAAATAAATTGTTTCAAATACTTATTTCAAAGTGACATTTCATAGTACGTAGATAATGTTCATCAGATAAAATAGAAAGTAACTAAAATGCTGATTACTCCCCATCGATGTTATAAAATGATAGTAAATGTAATTTAAGTAATTCATAGTCATACTTTTAGAGATTTTAAAATTCAAATTTTATTTTTTCTCAGTTTCGTTACAATTTTCCCCAAGTTTGGGCGTAACGAAACTGAGAAATTCAAAATTTGTACGGAAAAGTTGGGACATTTTGCACTATTTTTTTTATTTCATAAATGAAAAGTGCTCGTGGTTTTGAGTAAAATGGTATAAGACACACCATGATCAGACAAAAAAAGTAAAAGGTACATTTTTTCTGCAATTGACCCACAAAGTAAACTGAAATCAAGAGTGCCTTGCAACAAAGGCCTTCCGTAGGCTTATGATCCTACGCTTTGTTGCGCGATAAATAAATGATAAAGCATCCGTCACGTTCTGACAAATAGTGTGTGAGAGTGACGGATGCTTTATCATTTATTTATCGCGCGACAAAGCGCAGCATCATACGCCTAATAGTGTCTAAAAATGGGCAAAAGAACACGTGAAAAGACTTCACTCGAGATTAGGAGCTAAATTCAACGTTTAGAAAAGGGCTTGCAGTCTAGTGAGTCCAAAAACATGAGAACCCCTTCCTATTTTAACCCCAAAATATTAAACAGCAGTACGTATCACTCCCATAACATTTTATAGTATTTTATGCAACAGTTGTATAAGAAGGTTCAAAAAATGCGAATTGCGTGAGTTGCGATACGAGCCGCGAATGCGGCGAGTATCGCAAACAGAGACGCAATGAGCGTTTTTTGACTTAATGATACAACGTTGCATACAATACTTTTTCTACGACTAGGTTTTAAAATATAAAATACGTAATTAAACATAGCTCACAAACAAGGCAAATATGACATATTGACTGACAGTTGTGTCTATGGTAAACTTTTTTTTAATATGAAGTATAATGGCTAATGAGACGAAGTGACTATAATTAAAAGGGTATCATTTAATCGATCAGCAAAATATTCATATTTTGGTCAGCAGAAATATGTATTTGGTCAGCCAAAATAGCTAGTTGGTAAGCAACTTATGGTTAGCAAACATTTATAAATCAGGCTGCAATTAATGATATACTGATCTGCTCTAAATTATTTTGGTCAGCAAATTAAATATTTGAGCTGCATTAAGCGATCTACGGTTAATCAAATTTTGGTAAGCAATCAGTAGGTAAGCAAAATATTTCATTTTGTTCATCAAAAAAAAGGGGGCAATAAAACCTAACTGGGCGCAACTATTCTGCCGCCAATCGTGTGCGCATTTTGTCATTCGGTAATTGTCAGCTGTCAAGTAGCAGGTGTCACTGTGATATATACAGGGTGTCACTGTGATATATACAGGGTGTCACTGTGTTATATACAGGGTGTAACTGTGATAGATACAGGATGTCACTGTGATATATACAGGGTGTCACTGTGATATATACATAGTGTCACTGTGTTATATACAGGGTGTCACTGTAATGTATACAGGGTGTCACTGTGATGGGCTCATATAAAATAGGTATTTCGATTTTTTGTACATCTCATAATGTTTAGAAGTTATATTATTTATTCACAACGTGTATCGTTTCGTTTTTAGGGTCAGCAAAGAAAATAACCCTAACCTACCTATTTTTGAGAGCCATTTCGTTTTTAGGGTCATCAAAAAAAAAATAACCCTAACCTACCTATTATTGGGAGCCGTTTCGTTTTTAGGGTCATCAAAAAAAATAACCCTAACCTACCTATTTTTGGGAGCCGTTTCGTTTTAGGGTCATCAAAAAAAATAACCCTAACCTACCTATTTTTGGGAGCTGTTTCGTTTTTAGAGTGACACCCTGTATACATTACAGACACCCTGTATATAACACAGTGACACCCTGTATATATCACAGTGACATCCTGTATCTATCACAGTGACACTCTGTATATAACACAGTGACACCCTGTATATATCACAGTGACACCCAGTATATATACAGTGACACCCTGTATATCTCAATTAAACTGCTTACAGACATGTTTTCTCTGCTGACAGTGACATCCTGTATCTATAACAGTGACACCCTGTATATAACACAATGGCACCCTGTATATAACACAATGACATTCTGTATATATCACAGTAACATCCTGTATGTATACATTACAGTGACACCCTGTTGTATATAACACAGTGACACCCTGTATATATTACAGTGACATCCTGTATCTATCACAGTGACACCCTGTATACATTACAGTGACACCCAGTATATATCACAGTGACACCCTGTATATCTCAATTAAACTCTCTGCTGACCAATTGTAAAATCTTGCTACCCAAGTTATTATTTTGCAGCTCGACTGTTTATTAGGCAGCCAAATGATAAAAAAGCAGATTAATATTGGTTAAAATGTTAACCGTTTTTAAACTGTTTGCTGAACAAGAGTTGCCGCCCGATTTTATTTATTGCCAGCCAAATCTTTGTATGCTGCCCAAATGATTTAACTGCTTATTTTTTTTTGCGGATCAATTTTAATAACGGCTGACCAAAAATTTACTTTCCTAATTAAAATACTTTTTTATGTTGGCATCAAAGTCAAAGTCAAAATTTTATTTGCTTGAATCATGGTACAATTAGATGACAAATTAAAAAAAGTAGATCCACACAATTCACCATTACATTGACGTGCAAAAATTAATTTTCAATAAAATTTAAACAATAATATTTTATAAAATTGCACAATAAAAATAAAAATAAATCATCAATGAATTTAATTCGGAAAGTTTTGTTTTTCCTTAAAATCGTAGGAATTTAATTGTTTGTTAAGTTGATATGTAGTTGTGCATTTTTATCGTAAAGTTAGAATTGAGCGCTTAATCCTTGACCTAAGTTTAACCTAGATTTAGAAGTCTGTGGCTGCTAGCAGTATCGTAATGTGACTATAACGACACTAGTGCTGTTATGGGGAATAGAGTATAGACTTTTCTGAACTCATATTATGTATGTTCTTATATTAGTGTTTGTGACCAAGTAAAAGACAGATAAAAGTACAGGAGTAGAAAAAATTGTATACATTTCCTAATTGTTTGTTTAAAATATCTGCTGACTGTTTCGCGATTATTATTTCCCCCTATTTATTTATTTTTATTTATGTACGTATATGTAGGTCTATCTATCTATTATCGTTTGTTTATCTATTTTTCGTTTGCTCTTGCGGTTATTTTCTTTGCTCTCGCTTTTTGTTTCATTCGCACTACTTACTTTTTAGTTTATTTTTGTGTCAACTCCGCTGCCTATACGTTGTCTGGAAAATCGCTGTTTCCTGTTGTGTACCGTTTTAACCAGAATAGCTGTAGAATGATTATATCCTGTCTAATTTGGTCAGGTTTATATATTTGCCACTAATTTGCTTAATTGGCCAATCCCAAGCAATTGGCAGGCGTCAGAAATTTAGGAATTTACCTGTGTTTGCCTCTAACTTGTACCAATCCAACGTAATATAAACTTTGCCGATTGTCCTATATATTTCAGGTCGAATTATTGAAGGCGAACTGGAGAGCCTCACTCAATTAGTGATATATATTGTCAGTTGTGATCTAGATCTTGTTATGCTTTGTAAAAGTTTGGGTCGACGTCTAGACTTTGCGTACACTTAAGCCAGCAAGTTACATAACGGCTAAAGTCGCAATCCTCGTAATGATATTGACGAAGCTAGAGGTCCCGGGTTCAAATCCTGGTAAGGGCAAATATTTGTGTGATGGGCACTAGTTCCTCAGTCATGGATGTTTTTTATCTATTTAAGTTTGTATTTATCTATATTTGTATATCGTCGTCTAGTACCCATAGTACAAGCATTGCTTAGTTTGGAACTAGGTCGATTTGTGTAAGATTGTCCCACGATATTTATTTACTTATTTTATTTATTTAGATATGGAAAAGAATAGAAGTTAAGAGGTTTGCGACTTTAGCCGAGGATAAGACCACGAATCGGCAAGCGCAGCGGCGGACGTCCGAACATGACGGATGCTTTTTATCACTTTTTGTCAACTTATGTTCATAAATCATAAGGTTCTGGTCTCTAAGCATCCAACAAATACTCAAAAACCAAAGCCACAAAGCTCCTTAAAATTGAAATTTCCTTCTAAATAACGTGAAAACAATCTATAAAGCCTCCGCAAAATCCAAACAACTTGAGCTTGGAAGAAAAGTGCATTTCGTTTGAGTGTAAACCGGACTTAATCCTGCAGATTTACAACTATCGGAATTGGTTTCCCGTGTGTTAGTTCGCTTTGAGTTTGCACACATTTGGACTGACTTGCGGGGGATTGAAAGTCCGATTGAAACTTTTGCTCACTAGCATCAATATAGGATAGTCAATGAATGTAAAAATAGTATATTACACAATTAGGGTGGTAAAACAAAGAAAGATCGAGATTGCAGATGTTTGCGGCCCGAGCTGCAAGCGACCGGGGCCTTTCGGCCGATCGAGGACTTTCTTTATTACCTCTCGTGGTGTGTACATCATTTGATGTCGACACTTGGTTAGAAAACGACTTTTTCCGTACACGTAGCGTGCGGTAAAAGCCACTTTATGGCATAAAAGGATTTTACGTCACACCTGGCAAATAAATAGTTTATGCGTTAACCTGTGCTTCTAATATTATAAAATTTGAAAGTTTGTGAGGATATTTGGACGTTTCGATGTTTATTACTAAATTACCTGTCAACGATTGAACGGGTTATGATAAAATTTAGCATATCGCCAAGAGGACCTGAAAGACCTGAATTGAAGCATATAGCACTTTAAGTCCCGGCAAATATTTAGAACTATTGAAATTGGTTTTCTGTGCGTTAATTCGCTTTGAGTTTGCACACATTTGTACTGGCCTGTGGCAAAGTATAAATACAAACAAGTAGTCCAACTTAAGCCGTTTAGGAGCGCGCGACAGGTATTCACACAGACGCGTGATAGCACGTCTGTATAAGGCGCGTTCGTATAAGTTTGAAATTATGATGATGATGACCTAATCCTATCTTATTTATGTGTAAAAAAGAAGTTTAAGGAGTTTGATGTTTGTTACAAAGTAACGTGGTAGTCATTAAGCGAAATAAGATGAAAGGCAAACGAGTAGACCCCCATAAAGTTCAGAAATGTTTTGGTTCTAGTAAGTACCAGTGGCGTGACGTCCAAAGAACTCGATTCCTACCGGCTTACCTAATATCAGGCATTTGAGCACCTTATTCTACAGCTCTTAAGGAAAATTTACGCCAAATTTGCACCGGCTTGCCCAAGGATATCTTTTACGCCACGCTACTGGTAAGTACAGTAGTTAAAAAAAACATTGCATCATTCTATAAAACACAGTTTACTTCCTTAATAGTAGCCCAGAAAAGCTAGAACAAAACATTTAGGTCAAAATACTCCATCAAGGAACCCTTTCCTTATCACAATAGCTTTTTCTGTTTCAACCAGTTAAAAAAATCACTCAACCCCGCACCATAGTTTAGGAGTATACAGCCGGCCAACGGAGAAAGGACCATGGGAAAATTTGTATGGGAAGCGGACCCGAAACCAACAGAGCTTCTCAGCTCCATTTTGAAGCATGGCCCTTTAGGGTGAAGCTACATATCGATACATTTAGACTCAAAGGGCGTAAACGCCATTAGAACCCACGGCGTTTACGCCTTTTGAGTCTAAAGGTATCGATATATCAGCATCGAGCAGCATTTTCTCTATAGAGAAACGTCATTTAGTACGGCGATGCGTAAGCACGCTTACGCACGCGACATGCGAACGCGTCGCCATACTAAATGACGTTTCTCTATACAGAAAATGCTGCTCGATGCTGATAGGATGTAGTTTCACCCTTAGGGCTCTTACCCACAGTAGGCGTTATTCCGCGATTTCGCCGCGCGGCTGCTATACTCTGAATTCTAATTCAAGACCAAAAAAACTACGACATATCTGTTACTGTCAAATGTGTTAAAGTTACTTATGTCATGCTTACTGTTACGCGTACAAAAGTGACATACCCTGACATTTTTGAGTTTTATTTTAATGTCGTCAAGCAGGCCTCCATTAGGTTAATGCCAAAGTTTACAACCAAAGAGAACTTGCTTGGGCGTAACCAGGTACCCTGTTGGTTGTGTGGACCAACTGTAAGTATTTCATCTGTGCCGCACCCTCCCGTGAGTGATGCGTCTGCAGACATCAGAATGTCTCCTCTATAAATCCAGAAGGGACAGCGTTATAAATTTTTCGGTCAAGAAATTGGTCGGGAGCTGATATATGGCCGTCGTCTAGTAAATACCTACTCAACATACAGTGCCCAATTTATGGGTTCAATATGGGCAGTGGCTGGGTATATGGGAGGCTATTGTTGGTTTTGGGACGAAAATTTTATCGTTTGTTGTACATGTCAGGATCCCCGTATCTCACGATCACGATTTCCACTCATTATTAAAAGGGACTTAACCAAGTAAAAACTTACGTTGCGACACATTCGAAATATCGACGTAAATGAATTAAGTTTCGCCTGGCAACCTGTCTACGGCTCGGAGTCCGCATCTGCGCTCCACACCGGTGCCCCTGCGGCAGCGAAGTCAACCAGTTGGGACACCACGGGCTTTCATGCCAGAAAAGCGCTGGCCGCTTTTCTAGGCACGCCGCACTTAACGATATAATCCGCAGGTCTCTTGCCACCGTCAACGTGCCGGCTCTTTTCGAGCCGACTGGCATTGCCAGAGACGATGGCAAGAGACCTGATGGGATGTCCCTGATTCCGTGGAGGTTGGGTAGGGTGCTGGTTTGGGACGCTACTTGCGTCGACACATTGGCTCCCTCCCACCTCAACGGAACCAGTACCCAGCGAGGTGCAGCGGCCAAAGCGGCCGAAAAATTAAAGAACTACAAATACAGGGGTCTCAGCTCCGAATACATTTTTATGCCATTCGGCGTCGAGACCCTTGGCCCGTGGGGTCCCAGCGCACAAGCACTTTTTAAGGATCTCTCCAAAAGGTTGGTCGACTGCACCGGGGACCGAAATGCTGGCAGCTTCCTCGCACAGCGAATAAGTATCGCCATACAGCGGGGAAACGCTGCCAGCATATTCGGCACCATGCCAAGGGGGCCCAATTTAGATAATTTTTAGTTTTAATTTAGGTTTATTTAAATAGGTTTAGTTTAATGTTTACTTAAGTTTAGTTTATTAAGTAGTTATATTTTATTTGTATCTGTCCTGCTATTATATTAAAGTTTTAATTAAGTTTTACGCGATTAAGTCTCGTTTTGTTAAAATAATGTTGTTTCACATCTCAAGATTTTCAACTAGAATAACTGGCCAAGAGCATGTCGGACCATGCTCAGTGTAGGGTTCCATAGCCGTAACTATAAGGTAAAACATACGATGTAAAAAAAGTACAACAACAAAAGAGCGTATCTTCATAGCAATTACGTCCTTTTGTTGAGAAGCGCAGTTTATTGGCAATAACTCAAAAACGGTTAATCCGATCTTGTTGAAAATAATTTTCGTTGAAAGTATTAATTAAGCGTTATCTCTGTAATTTTTTTTATATTTTTCGGACACACGGTTTAGAAGATAGAGGGGGGGGGACACAATTTTCACCACTTTCGGAGCGATTATTTCCAAAGGTATTCACTTAATCAAAAACATTACTTAAGAACCTCAAAATGTTTTCAAAAGAACTGTCGAAGTATGTACCACACGTTGACATTTTGTGAAAAAATTTTTTTTTAGCTACTGTTACATGTATGGGGTCCCCCCCCTAAATTTTTTTATTTTTATTATTTAACTACCAAACTTAGTTGCGGCATCTACAAGACATCTATATTCCAAATTTCATCAGTATAGGTCTCGTAGTTTTTGAGTTAAATGCCTGTGACATACGGACGGACGGACGGACGGACGGACGGACGGACGGACATGACGAAACTATAAGGGTTCCTTTTTAGCCATTTTGGCTACGGAACCCTAATAAAATGACGTACCTATAAAGGAATATCATGTTTCTTTCATATAGAATAAAATTTTAAAACCTTTTCAGGAAAAGCACTCACAATCGTCAATGATCTTGGAACAAGCACACTACTTCCACATGAGGCTCTTCAAGTTCGTTCACATTTTTCCTAGTTCGTTAGTCAAACACACTAGGAGGCACATATTGACCAATCGGTGGTCAAACAACTTCTGCATCTCGAGACCAATCAGACGTAAGTCCAATAAATTCAATAAATCCACCGACCAATCGGAAGGTGCAAAGTTTCGCACTCCACAATTAAAACACTCGTGGATATCCTGCACGTCTGGAGGAGCTGTTATATGCCGACGTTCAAACACTTGCGTGGAGGGCACTTGAAGTGGCCGCCGTCACACCGCAACGTTAAACTGTGGTAAAGATAGAAGTTTTCCTTCTCATAATTAGGATGGAAAAATCTGGGCCCTTTTATTTACTATTCTTCTTCTTCGTCGGTATCACTCTTGACAGAGTGGTCGTGTTCGTCATTTCAGGTGTCGGTGGCACGCTTCACGATGCGTCGCCACTCTTCTCTAAGAGCTGCTTTCCGGGTACATTGGTGCAAAGGAACTCCTACTGCAGCTTTAACCTGGTCTGTCCATCTCATGGGTGATATTTTTTGTGGCCTGGTACCTTCAACCTTTCCTTGTATTTACTATTAGGGCACCGTATAACGCAGGTTGTATAACGAGGAGTGCTCCGAGGATTTGTTCGGATTGATCCCTGTCGTTACTTTCCGCCATCGTTCTAGGCGACAGTATTTCCATTCTCATCACTTAGATAGTTGACAGTCCACAATTGTGCATTTTAACAGAAACTGTCTGCCTCGCACTACTGAAAATGTGTAATAAATTGTCGCTTACGGTATTTCCGGACCGATATGGCCTTGAAGCCTTCAAGAAAAGAGCGTACTCCCACCTGAAAGGCAGGCAACGCACTTGTGACTCCTCTAGTGTTGCAGGTATCTATGGGGGTCGCGGTAATCGCTTACACTCAGATGATCAGTCAGATCACTCAGTATAAGCTAGCAGCTGCTCATTATGAAAAGTCTTTAAAAATATTTCGCCGCTGCCGGTTAAAGTTACCTACGTAGAATGATAGTTGTGTCATGATTAATTCTTGCCTCTAGTTGTGGTAGGGACGAGTGGCTTTGGTTCAGCTGGCAAACATTTACATCTTCTTGTAATCTTCATGCTTTTACGTTTTTTAGGTGCGCCTTTTAGTCCTTGTGGTGTCAAGGTCTTTAATTTAGCGACGCTCCGGTTCGGTATGTTGTTCAGTACCTTTCGTTGGGTGGGGTGTAAGATTAGAATCAACTTTTTCCACTCTTCAGCCGTTCGTATTCCATCCTAACGGCGCCCATTTCTTCGAGACGCCATGTTATTCATTTTATATGTTGTTGGTTATATTTATCCTCATGCATGGTTGATATTCATTTGTTACAACACGATGACGAGATCTAGCGTCGTCGTGCTTCAATTTTAAACTCACTTTTTTCTTTTTCTATTCGCTACGGTGTCACAGTCAGTCTCCATTAAAGGCCCCAGTTCATGGAATAAAACGCGCCCCTGATTGGATACGCTATACAAACAGCAGAGGGATTTGCAATACCCGGATCCATGTCGCTTTGAGGACAGCTTACTAATACCACTCCAATTCAAAGTGGCTGTTACACTCTTTCGGTGTCCGTGTATGTTAAGCGGTGGAAATCGCAAGCCCAAGGTAGACCACAGACATATGTCGAGTAGAAGGAAAAAGTGTATGTACCTCAGGTGCTAAAACGACCTACTTGGCCGTTAACTTCTGTTACCGTCAATATTATTATCAGACTTTAAAATCTCATATAACTGACTGTTCAAATAACACACCACACCAAATGAAATGGAAAATTGATGATTTCCATCACTAAATTACACTTTTAGTATCATACACCAAGCGAAAATCATTACACCCTTAGTTCCCATACAAATCGACGAACTGTTTCCTTCTAACTCAATACATTTCTGTGAGGTAGACTGATAACCTATATCTCTATCTGTAGAGGTCGATCTCCTACTCAATGGGCAGATCTGCTAAAAACACTCACCAAATCATTCGTGGTTGCGTGCTCTCGCAACACTTTCAACCGCCAGAAAAGGAGAGACATCGAAAGTCAAGGAAACTTTGAAAGTCCACCAACAAGAGACCGGAAGTCAAGATACAACGTCCGAACAGCCACGACCCAGAGATGGGCAAAATTTATTCGAATGACGAATAACGAATAAGAATAACCAAATTATTCGCGAATGACAAATAAAATTGGCGGATGATTATTCTTATTCCACGAATAATTTATTCGCGGATGATTTATTCGCGAATGAATAGCCACAAATAATTATTTATTCGAATACCATATTGACTTTTCTCGAAAAAAGCCTGAGCCTTTAGGAACACTTTATGTGTTAGAACCAATATAAATACAGTAAAAACAAGTCATTATTCGTGTTGTAACTTAAATAATTTTTCTTGGATTTATTCGAATAAAATAACGAATAAATCATCCGTCATTTGAAAAGTCGTGGAATGATTTATTTATCCGCGAATAAAAATACCGTGAATTATTTTTTATTCGAATGATCATTCAAATAAAACATTATTCGTCAGAGTGGCAGAGACGGGCACTAGCCCATCTCTGCCACGACCACTCTGACAGGATTGTACAAACGACGCAACTCTTAACTGACCACCCACGTTTCAATAAAGTTTACATTCGTTTACAAATGTACAGTTAACAGTGTGTTCGATTGTACGACTAAGAAGAAGATAATTGGTGAAGGTAGCGAATGAAAAAAATGAATCATCATTCAATGCGGGTGACACAGGACCGGTTATGCTGATGTTCTTTGGAGGAGGCTTATTTTTAAGAGTTAGGATTGTCACCAAGACGAGTGGGGGGATTATATGAAAGTTCTATGAAGTAGGTAATTTATGAATGAGTTTACCATAGTGCGCATCTGTGTTTACGAGGGTGCATAATAATTGGGTACACTTTATTTTATAAATCCGAATGTTCAAAGTTCCGAAAGCATATTTTTCCGAGTTTCTTATCCTTGTTGCGCTGAAAGAATTTTCATTTTTCCAGTGTTTTACCAATCTTTCGAGGGAAATTGTGTTTGGGAAAATAAAATTTCGGAATACTGATGCTTTTGGAGTTATGTTTCTTCGGTGATTATTGTATGTAGTATTATTAGAACTAGCATTTACCCCCGGCTTCGCTCGCATTATTTCTCGATAGTATCTAGGGAATGCAACTCGGTTATTTTTTGTATGGAAAAATCTTGGTTTTTTCCAACTGATTGCAATGCCTATTATTATGCCTACTATTATCCCAAGGGAACTCTTTACCGGGATATAAGTTCTATGGTGATAACTGTTTCTGAATTCTATTTATTCTATGTTTCAATCCAGGATATGGTCAACCTGTACGCCAAATTTTATCTCAATCCATTCCTTTGTGATTTATTAAGATTTAGAACCTCCAAATATCTTCACAAACGTTCACTTTTATAATATTACCTAGTAGGTAGGATAGGCTAAGATTTAGGGGTGCTAGACAGGAAACCTCCCAGAGTGTCTGGATTCTTCTCATTCCTCTTGATTCGGTTGATCCGCAGGAAAGGGAAGCGTCTTGGCCGGTGCACCCCGGGAGCAACGGCAAGTGATTTCTTAGGGGCCCCTAATTGATCACTTGCCGATGCTGCGAATGAGCCTGTCAGGGGGGGTTGGGGGGTCCCGCACCGGGTTTCCTCTGTTAGAGGACTCTCCAGGTGCGGCACGCGAGGGCGGAGCGTCGGGCACGGGCATCATCCCTCCGACGTCTCCTTTTGGGGGGCACTGCGGGCAGGCACCAGACGGGTGACCTGTGCCGCTGTGTGGTGGCGGTGGACTAGTCCTCTGCGTTCCGAGAACTCAGCCTTGCAGGCTGCCGCTACCTCATGTGCTGGGGGCGGGAGGCGGAGGACTGGCCCACCGCGGTCCGTAAGGACAGGTGGGAGAGTCTGCGGGGTAGGGGCGTTTGTCCTCCCGTGGACGGCTGCGGGGCAGGGGCGTTTGTCCTCCCGTGGCGGCGAGGGAGGGACCGGGACACCGTGTGTCTGGTGCCGGTCCCTGCTTCCCCGGGGGACGGCCATTTGGTCGGGGGGGAGCTGGTAAGGGAAGGCACACTGGCCATGCTACAGTGTGCCTTTTTCCGGAGAGGGTCCGCCCAAGGGCGGAGGTGCTGGTGATGTTGTGGTGGCTTGAGAGCGATCCCACGGCATCACCGTGAAGGCACAGGTCGGTAGCATCCCTGGGTTTTAGTGGGTAGGCCAATCCCTTCAGGAGCGGAGAGCCCCACATAACCAATACGTAACATCTGGCTGTCACCCCCGATGGCCTTAGGTTACGTAGTGGTATGCAGTTTTATGCATTGCCCGGGGTCAAAAAAAAAGGTTAGGCTAAGATATCATACCTTGGACCATATACTTTTTATTTGAAACGGTACATAAAGAACAATACTAAAGAATGTTAAGCACAATGAAATGTGACGGCCATTCTCACGAAGTATGTCTGCGGTCACCTAATTACCGCGACGCTCTTTTCATACTAAATGTATGGAGACGCGGTAATTAGACGCAGTCATACTTCGTGAGAATGGCCGATGACACATCTTATCGGCCATTCTCACGAAGTATGACTGCGCCTAATTACCGCGTCTCGATACATTTAGCATGAAAACAGCGTCGCGGTAATTAGGTGACCGCAGACATGCCGTTATACAGAATGATATGAAATCGGCTGTATTAGATATTTGTGTCAGGACGTTTGCATACGTAACCTCTGGTAAGTATAGTTTGCCTAGCCAGGTAAATCAAAGTTTGTTTTCCTTAGTTTTCCACTACGTTCGCCGTTTCATAAAGCTGGAGGCACATACAATACGGCCTTGTAAAAATTGTTAAGGGGCATATAATATGTCCAATAGGGTGGGCCGTTTTTCGGGATTTTCTGGATATCGCAGTGCAATAGCACTAAGAAGGGGCATAATTTCATGCGTAGGTAATTAGAAAAAAAAACTAGGTTTATACTTTTAGCCCTATATACTCGTATTTTAAAAAAATATAAATTAATATTTTATGTTCTCCAAACCTATTTTATTAATTAAACGAGATCTTTGTGTTGCACTGATGCTCAATTTTTATTATTATTAACCATTACCATTTTAGCCCTATAAATGCATTTTTTGAAAAATGCGCTTTTAGCTATTTCACTTGGCAAAATTTCTCTTATTATTCATGAACAGCGACAGGTCAACCAAAGATGAAAAGATATGTAAACAATATACATTAAAGCAATAATAAAAGGCGAAAGGAGCACTAAAATCTCAAAATTACGACTTTTGAGTATTCCTAAAAATGTAGAAATAACGTATGCTTTACAAAACTACTTTTATAAAATGTTTTCATTCATATATTCTGATGAGCTTCAATGGAAAAAATATTTAATACAAGTTTATTTAATAAATTCAACTTGGCTTAATGCACTTTTTAATTTCTTGGAACATGTAACTCTAGGAAACTATTAATTTCGTTTTTGTTGGTGAAAACTCTTAAAAACTTATGATTTTTTTTAACGAATGTGTATTTATCCGGTGACATAATAAATAAGTAATATAATTGTAATATGTTTTTTTTTAATTACTGAAAATTACTTCTACTTTCATTCTTTGGCTGCTGGTAGAGTGCTACTTATAAGTAAGTATGAACCTAGATTATTTTATTATTTTTCCCTACTTACGCATAAAATGACGCACCTTTTTAGTGCTATTGCATTCGGAAATCCCGAAAAACGGCCCACCCTAATGTCCAAAGGCCAGAAAGTCCTGATGTCATAAAATAGTCGCTACCACCTCAGAACGTTAACGAACCGGCTTGAAAAAAAAACTGGCTTATAAAAAGCCTCGGGTGCTCAACAAGGCGAAGCAGTACTTCACTCCCGATCACTGACTTTTACTATATACCTAAAGCCCAGGTGCGACCACATATGGAGTATAGCTCTCATCTCTGGGCTGGAGCACCCCAATACCAGCTTCTCCCTTTAGACTCGATCCAACGCCGGGCAGTTCGTGTTGTCGACGATCCCGTACTAACATACAAAGATTTCCCCTAGTATTATAAGCACAATAAGTATAGCGATTCCAGTAATTTTATTATATCTTGTATTTGATAGTGTCGCACAATCTATATTTTAAGTCGGTTATTTTTTCTACAAAAGCTATATTAATGCACTATTTTTAAGGAATCATCATATTTACTGGAAATATAAATTGGAGGAATTGGATAACTCGCTATCCCGGAATGACAGAGGTGCGGGTTCAAATCCGGCATTAGCTGTAGTCGATCGTAACGTAATTGATTTTTCAATGCATTTGCTCAATGCATCTATAATTATAAAAGCTATATTGTTCATGAAAAAGGATTTTCAACCGAAAATAGCGCCTTAAGGGTAGGCTTGTTTCAATTCTAGGACAACCTGGAGAAAGACTAAGTTTTGTATATATAGGTCGATTATTTATTTCATACTAAATCCGCGCCAGCTCTTATGAGCCCACCTAAAATTGTTACAAACGTGAGTGTGAACCCAGCTTTACAGTTTCCATCACTTCCAGAGCGTTTCAATTTATTACAACCTCAGTGGTCGGATCTCGTTACTCACCTCGCGGTTTGTTATTGGGAAGAAACCTTTTATGATATAACATTATAGAGGAAATAATGGAATTTATCAACCATAGTAGTTGTTCATAGGAATTCCTATTGTAAATGCAAAATTACACTAGATTTTCTTAGAAATAATCAAAATAGGATAAATTGCGAACAAATCAAACCCGCCAAATATAATGTATGGAACGATAACATATAACACAACTGACGTTAATAGTACATACACATCTAGGGTGGTAATACAAAGAAAGGCCGAGATCGCAGATGTTTGAGGGCTGTCTTTATTACCTCCCGTGTTGTGTACATCATTTTATGTCTACACTTGGCTAGAAAGCGGCTTTTTCCGTGCGCGCAGCGTGCGGTAAAAGCCACTTTATGGCCAGGTGTGGCATAAAATCAATAAGTCTTATGTATCAAGTGATATTGATAGAGTTTTGCCGTTCTCGAGAATTCCCGGAAACGTTCTCAGTTTTGTGTAGGAAATGTTCTCGAGATCGTTCTCTCCTCATACAAAACGGAGAACGTTTCCGAGAATGGCACATCTCAAGATATTGATAACCAACTGCATGTTTACTATGTGTGAGTCTAAAGTCATTTATGACAAATATTTGTGTTAATTTTGAGAAAAATGCATTTTCGAATAGGTTGCATATCGTTTAAAAGACAAACATCTGTGATTGGTTACAAAGCTACTGACGTGGTAAATTCATATGATGCAATGATTTCAAAAGTAAGGATAGGCCGATCCGAACAGTTGGAGTGGCTCGATTTTCGGCCGCGACATTTGTATGCCAAACTAAACGTATGGCAAACAAATGTCGCGGACGAAAATCCGCCCGGGTCTATATTCCCCGAAACAGTAAATGGAGCCTTTTACCACGCAATTAGGCATTTTTATAACGTCCGGCTGCGCTGTGCGCTGCGCGTCCCATTGCCGAGTTGGTCCTAAAACTGATTTTTAGGACCAACGCATTGGGACCGTCTGCGCGCTCGTTAGCCCTGTCCTTATTTACGTCAATGATATGACGCTATAGTTTTATCTTTTGCACTAAGTACTGGCTCCGTCCCGTTAGCACGTATTCCGTGGGGCCGATTTTGAGCGTTAATTACGCTTCCATACTTATTATATTTCGATGAGCCAACCTCCTTTTTAAAATATGTCAAAACGCTCACAAAGACACTTATCAAAAAGTACTTTTAGAAGGTTTCGTACCACCATCGAGCAAAAAGACGCCAAAAAACACATTTATTGTGTGGAAACCCGTTTTTATTTTTAACTGGTATTGAGAATTCTATGGGAACGAAGCGTTAACATCTAGGATGAATTAAGCGTAGACTTTCCAATCAGACATTTCATTGCGTAACCAGCAGAAAGTACGCACTATACTCAACATAACGAAACGAATCCTGCTGGTGTGTTGTTCCACCCGTTTTATTATGAGCGTAAAATCGCTCGTAAAGGACGCTCCATCAAGCGGATCCTTACTTCATTATCACTAGATCATTTCAAGCACGTAAAAAACCAGAAGCTGCAGCTATTATGGGGTTATGGAGGGGATCCCTTTGTTTCCCATAAACTTATTGTTCCGAATTTTGAGAGTCAGAAATTTATTTCTATATAATTTATGTCCATAAATATCATTAGTCATAATTTTTTTTACGTATAATGATTAATAATTCGAACTTGAACAATCCACAATGTTATATGTCATACATTACAAAAGTAATAAAATTGATATCCATAACCTAGAAAGGGTATGCCTTTCTAGGTTATGGATATCAATTTGTGGATATCAATGGATTGGTAATTGTTCAGAAATAGTTTAAGGCATACATTTATAAGTAATAATTGTTGTTCGTCATATCGTTTCATTGGGATCCCCTTGTTACCCATAAAGTTATAAGTCATACTGTATTGTTAGTCATAACTATGGAAAACCGAATCAGAGCACCCCACTTCTTGTCTGCCCTACCCCTAGAGTGTTTTTGCAAACCCGGAGGCGCGGAGGGAGGGCAGCCCTCGCCCGCTGGAACGAAGCGCAGCACCCGGGTGAGCCGCAGCGGCTGAGGCTGGTCGCCGAAGGCGACCAACAAACCGAAGCTGCGGAGGTGAGCGTGGGTGCATGCGCTTCGTTTCGCGAGGGCGGTGGGGCTGCACTGCCCGCAGCGCCGGAGCCGTTGCATGGCCAATTTACGGTTTCAAAATCAAATATTTGGCAATACTTTCGATATTTTAACAGCCAAAGTAATATTATTTCGATATTTCACTTGTAGATTTTGTTTGTTATTGAGATTTTGAACATTTCAATAGATTTTCAATATTTAGAATTTAAAGGTAAGTTAGTAATATTACTACTTACCCACTTTATTTGTGCTCAGGTACCCACATTATTTAGCGCCACACGTAATTAAAGAACGCGTCGTATTGAATCATAATATTAGTGTGATAGGTATTATTATCTGTGATTTGTATTTATCAGTTCGTTCTATAATTTTATGAATAAGGACAAAACGTGCTTGCAATTTTCTTTTAAATGGTATATTATTATTTTGAATAGTATTAAGTTTTATACCAGTATGACCGTGAATGGTATGACTAACTAATTGTATGTTTAACAATAATTATGACCTGCGAAAAAAAGCCTTCCAATAATTATTCCAAGTGATTTTATTACCATTAAAAATCGGAAGTGTTATACTATGGCAATAATGAATGTTATGACTTAAAATTTTCGGAGTAATAATAATTATGACTTACGAAAATAGTAATACCAAGTTATGATTCAAAATTGTATGACTTCCGATAATATGACTAATAAAAATTATGACGTTATGGGCAACGAAAATCGGAACAACAATTTTATGGGAGACAATATAGACCCGTTGTGGAGTACTCGAGGAGAGAATTGCCCAGCAGTAGAACACTCTTATAGGCTTAATAAAAAGCGAAACTAAAATACATTTCGTTAAAAATAAAACAATAATAATAAATTCTGTAAGACTACCCTAAGACTTTCCAATCAGACATTTCATTGCGTAACCAGCAGAAAGTACGCCCTATACTCAACATAACGAAACGAATCCTGCCGGTGTGTTGTTCCACCCGTTTTATTATGAGCGTAAAATCGCTCGTAAAGCGCGCTCCATCGAGCGGATCCTTACTTCATTATCACGAGTGTGCAGAGTGCGATTTCTAAGGCTTTGGTGCAAATAAAAATAGTGGCTCTGTGCTGCTGTAATGTTAACCTTGCGAGTCTGTCAACATGCCCCCACCATTTTGAAAAAAAAAAAAAATATAAAAACTGAATCCACAAGACTGTTTTATATAATAGTGAATATGCATGATATTTTTTGTTTACTTTAATAAACGCTGATTGATATAAGAAACAATAGTACATTACAAAACTAGGGTGGTAAAACAAAGAAAGGCAGAGATCGCAGACGTTTGCGGCCGGAGCTGCAAGCGAGGGACGTAAATATGCGATTGAGGGCTTTCTATAATACCTCCCGAGTCGTGTACATAATTTTATGTCTACACTTGGCCAGAAAGCGGCTTTTTCCAGCGTAGCGTGCGGTAAAAGCCACTTTATGGCCAGGTGTGGCATAAAATTTCTTATTTTAACTTCAGGTTGAAGACATGAATAATCCTTCTCTCTCCCTCCTTCGACTACCACTAATATAATATTCCAGGTACGAAACTATAAATCCGAGCGGTACCTTGCTATGAATTTTAAAATATCGACGCGCCGATGTTATGGGCTTTGGAATAGTGCTATAAAATCGAGGAATAGCACCTCGAGCGCAGGAAAGAGAAAAATGCGTCATAAACGTGAAGGGATTTTTCCGAAAAAAACGTAACTAACTAAACTGGTTGATTATAGAGAAACATTTTAATGACAGTAGATGTACCTCAAAGGTAGGGGGACCTCAAAGGTAGTCCAGAATGAGAAAAGGGCCCGACTGAAAACCAGCGGCGCGCAGTCGCAAGACTGTTGCAGCACACGCTAAGTCCGATTCTTTTGTCACACAGAAGTGGTATTAATTATTAGATACGTTATAGGTGTCGTTCCCGTTACTGTCCCAAAGAAAAAAATCGGTTGTCTGTAAAGTCGGTTTACTGACGATAGTCGAACGTGATAACGTTGACCTTGACCCTGACTTTGACTTTGACTTTGACTTTGACTTTGACTTTGACTTTGACATTGACTTTGACTTTGACTTTGACTTTGACTTTGACTTTGACTTCAACTTCGACTTCGATTTGAGTACCAGCTGCCCTTTTCTCAGCAGCAGCAGTGATTTTTTGTCACGATTGGCCGCCCCTAATATCTGGCCGCCCTAGGCCCGGGCCTACTAGGCCTTAGGGCAAATCCGCCACTGATCTCTTGTCATTCAATAGCCGTATCTTAGGGAATAAGGGCTATTTTATTAACAATTTGTAAGAAACTATCGTCTTAACGACTTTAGTGCTGGAATAATATAAAGTACCTATTTGACAGGTAACGACCCTGCAAGATAACGGCCCATGACGTCACACTTTTTCGTGCGTGCAGCCGGCTCCATCGAATTATAAGACGTTATCACGTCAAAAAATCTTGCCCATACAACAAAAATATTTTTTTTACTTATTTTGTAATGCATACCCCGCAAATATTTTTTAACTACTCAAATATACTGGTATATAAAATTTCAGCTCTCTGTGATGAATGATGATGGGCACGCGTGCCGACTTGGCTTCAAAGTTTGTATGGAGATTAGCTTTTTGGGACACCCTAATAGGCATTTATTAAAAATTACAATGTCATAAAATGTTAAATTAGATGTCAAGATTCAGGGTGTTGAGCCACTCAAATGCTGAAAAGTTATTAAGCATAAGATAATCAAAGAGGTCTTAATCACTGATTATTGTTTACTTCATTAACAGGGTGCTTTACGTAGCAAACTTACTTCCCTAATTTTCTCCAAAAAACATAAATAATTTGTTTATTATTTTATACATAAAAAACTCAAAAAGCTGAGTACTATCAGCCCTAAAAATATTGGTACCTAATTTATTAGCACCTTATACAATATGTTGCCTGTACTAGGAGCAAATAATTAAAACGTAGATTGTATTCCTCAAAACGAACAACATTTGTTCAGCGACACTTAAAAATAACTTATGTTTGAAATTTTAGTACACTTAAAAGTTTATTTGAAGCCGCAATGTATTGCGATGTTTTTTATGTATGTAGCGTGACAAGCGACGTCAATTAAACTGATGTTAACGTACATTGAAAACAAGGTATGAAAAAGTTAAAATCGAAAGATCAAATAATTTTGAAACGTTGTTAAACAAAAGTGTTTATTGTTTGATGAGTAGAATCTACGTTTTAATTATTTTGCTCCTGTTACAGGCAACACCCGGTATTTGTGACAGCATGTGGCAAAATAATTGGTTAAAATTCTTGAAATCTTTATTTCCTTGTAAGTACGTACATAGTAGTACCCTACTATGGGTCAATTGCAGAAAAAATGTACCTTTTACTTTTTTTGTCTGATCATGGTGTGTCTTATGCCATTTTACTCAGAATCACGAGCACTTTTTATTTATTAAATAATAAAATCTCAGTTTCGTTACGATTTTCCCCTATATTTAGTTTCGGCGTAACGAAACGGAGAAATTCAAAATTTGTACGGAAAAGTTGGGACATTTTGCACTACTTTTTTTTATTTCTTTCTCATTCTGAGTAAAATGGTAGGTATAAGACACCCCACGATCCGACAAAAAAAGTAAAAGTTACATTTTTTCTGCAGTTGACCCTACTACAGAACGCCAGTTTTTCATTTCTTAATTCTCCCGTACATTTGTCCGTACATTACGCCATTTATTATGCTGCAAACAAACAGGGCCGGCGTGGACATAATCCTGTTTATTCTTCAATTCGCGATGGGAACGTGAGGGGCTCGCGGCGTTTTAGGCGAGATGAGGAAAAAGTTGAGGGGGTTGGTGGGAGATTTTGCCTATGAGACTCTGTGAGGCAGTATTTTTTTGTTAACAGTGTAGAAAAGCTTTACGTATACCTTTCAGGCCCTTAAAAGGGCCCTTCAGGGAGGTTATGTGGGGCTCAGCCCCTCAGAAGGAGATAGGCATACCCACTAAAACCACACTGGTGATAGGCCTCTGCAGCGTAGCCTGCATCCGCGGTCCGTTGCTGTGTGAGTGGCCGGAACTCCTTAGGTGCTCACGACTGGACTGTGAGGCAGGTTTAGGACTTGCTTCATTTGTGTAAGATTGTCCCCCGATATTTATTTATTTAAGCTAGTTAGTTCGGTTTACTGTGTAAATAGCGATGAATTTTTTGTATTGGTTTTAAGAATGATCGGTGTAAGTACAGATAGCCAATGAAATTGGTGAGCACCTTCGTACTTTTTGCTGGGCAAAGGCCTCCTTCCTTGATTTCAAATCGTTCCGGCTCCGAGGAAATTCTGGCCAGCCGTTAAGAAATACGTCCAGATTGTCGCGCCATCTTCGCCATGTCGTCGCCACCCGTCTTGCGGCACTCGCTCCGTGGCCAGTTTCGTCCACCTCTTACATAACATGTCTCGTTCATTACTTGGAAATGAAACCTAGAATGTCGTTAGCAATTATGACGTGGTTTTGTTCCGTCGTAGCGAAATCTACTACCTATTCAGGCAAAATAAATATTATTTGTATTGAAAAGTATAAGACTATGCCCATTAGCACGTTCCGTCATCGACCGGCATTTGTCATACCGTGTCTGATACGTTCATAGTACAGTACGATTTATGATACGTTTATAATGAGCATCTACGGCCCTGAAGCCTTCAGCCGGCAAACTGTGCTCCGTATAACTTTTCAGTAATAAGCCTTCAGCTCGCTAAAACTTAAACCCCCCTACGGCATCTTTTATTTTCTGGCCCTTCAGGCCCGTCGCCTAGCTATAAGAGGTTTTTAAATTAAATAAAAGCCAGTTTTGTTATATTTATAATCGTTGTGTTTGTATTTCATCCCCTTACCTTTGGTTACCCGATCGAGCTACCCAGGAAAATCCTCCAAGTCCTAAACTAGACTGGGGAATATGCGACAGTGGCTAAACGCCACATCACTGTGTGGTAGTGGTCAGAGACCTTTAAAAGGATAATTTACAAATATCAGTATTAGAAGTAAACAACAGTCGGCCTTATTGTTATAAAGAGTGATATTTTCGTGTCAACCTTTGGGTACCGGAAGTTTTTAACTAAAATTATCAACTGATCTCTCTTAGATTACCAGTTCTAAATTGCCATTACAGTGAATGCTCTTTCCATCTTTGACGCTTCTGTCTAAAACGTTCCCCACTTTTATTCTCTGCGGAGTCTGGTCCGTTTTCATTTAGTATTCAGCCCCATTACTTTAATCCTGCGGAGGATGCGCGCAATAAGCATCACAAATTGAACTTTGTCTTACTTGAGGTGATGAAAACTTGGGCCTAACATTACTGAAAACGTAGGGAGTATATGTTAGGTATAGGTACAAATTTTAGATAGCAAAATACAGCAGAAAAAGGAATTTCATATTTATACTGTAAGGTTGGGGTACTTTGGCCAAATGTAGGGTAACTTTGCCCACCTTGTAAACCACATATCTCAAATCTGTAAGGTCTGATAATAAACATAAAAACATGAACGGTCACCTAAAACCAACAACATGGCAATGTGCCGTAATTTAGATGCAATAATAAAACCTGAATCGAGTTAAGGCGAAGAACACACTGAAATCGCCCGTCGCCGCGATTTTTTCCGTGTAGCTGCGCATAGTAGTTGCGCATAGTAGTTGCGAGTCGCCGCGATTTACGCGCCAGTGTGCACCACCCCGCGATTTTTCTATACAAATCGATGATTCTACATACAAAGTTGAAAATCGCTGAGTCGCGTGTCGCCGCGATTTTCGCTGCAGTGTGAGATCCGCCTAATACCCATGGCCAAAGTTAGCCCCCAGGGCGAAAGTACCCTGACTTTACACTTATTAGTAGCACCAACGTATCCATATTGAAGGAACTCCGAATCAAACAAGGGCTATCGTCGAGTTTTCAACTACGAATCCTAAAGTTTTTTGGACACGTCACTCGAAAAGTTCATTCGATGGAAAGTCTGGTGATACAAGGATGAGTGGAGGGGAAGCGGTCACGTGGACGATCCCCAACAACATGGCAATGTCCTGTGGCAGATTGTTCCCGGAATGCCGCTAACAGAGAGAGATGGAGAAACATTGTGAAAGCAGCGGCTACAACCGGACCAAATAATCCATAACCACGACCACTCTGTAAAGGAGTGCCGACTGAGAAGAAGAAGAGAGAAGAAGAACTTAATAGTCCTCCTAGTCAAGATATTATTGCGTAAATAGCCTCAGCCAAACAGGTTTTTAGTTACCTACAAAGAGTTAATCTCGAAGATGAATGTCAAACCAAGTCATGGTCAATTATCAAGTTTAAGTTTTTGTTTTGGTTAGATTTAGATGCCATGACAAAAGTATTTTTTTCTATTATCGGACATCAAGACGCACTTCAGCAACACGTAGCAATATTCGATTGCCGCACGGAGCGATATGCTTCTACATATGTTATGCAAACAGCTAAAGAGTGGAGTTCCCTGCCGACGTCGGAGTTTCCAAACAATTATAACCCGAATACTTTTCTGCCGTGCCATGACAAAACACTGTAACAGGTATATGAAATGCCTACATAGGGGGGGCCGTCTGGTTGCATAACAACTATTGTCATATTATTAATTGTCATAACAGTTTAAGCATAAAGTTGATGCTCATATATTTTTTTTGGCATAAATTGTCCTATGGCATAATTGTTCCGTGTCATAATTATACGGAGTCATAATTGGTTTAACCATAATGTAAATTGTCATACATTTATTTAGTCATAATATTGATGATTATAAGTCGTTTTTGCAATAATTGTAAATTTCATACATTTATTAAGCCATAACATTGATGATTATAAGTGGTTTTAATAATAATTGTAAATTACATACATTTATCAAGCCATAATATTGATGATTATAATATAATAGTATTGCATAAATTTTGATAATGGACTTGCTATGGTTCTTCAAAAAAGGAACGATTTATATTATTGAAGTATTTTTAATTTCTACTCATTACACAATATTAGTCACCTCACACAGAACCAAATCGCTGCCAGAAAAGTAGGTTAGGTTAGGTTAGAACTGTTATCTCACACATAACCGAATCGCTGCCAGAAAAGTAGGTTAGGTTAGAACTGTTATCTCACACATAACCGAATCGCTGCCAGAAAAGTAGGTTAGGTTAGAACTGTGACCTCACACAAAACCAAATCGCTGCCAGAAAAGTAGGTTAGGTTAGGTTAGAACTGTGACCTCACACAGAACCAAATCGCTGCCACAAAAGTAGGTTAGGTTAGGTTAGAACTGTGACCTCACACAGAACCAAATCGCTGCCAGAAAAGTAGGTTAGGTTAGGTTAGAACTGTTATCTCACACATAACCGCATCTCTGCCAGAAAAGTATATTAGGTTAGAACTGTGACGCAACATAAAAGAGAACTTTTAAAAAAAACTTTTAAGATTAGGTTTATGCGTTTAGCAATTTATGCATTTACTTAGTATGGTTAAAGTGTTGTATGAGCAACCTATTTATGCGTTTAGCATTTTATGCATTTACTTAGTATGGTTAAAGTGTTGTATGAGCAATCCATGTATGCCCATTATAAAGTATGCTTGAATAAATGTAGGTATGCATATCAACTATATGCCCATTACACAGTATGTCCATAAACATTATGATTAAAATCGTTATGCGCATAAATGTATGACTATTTACAGTTATGCGTAATGATGAGTATGACGAATCCTCGTATGCGTATCAAAAATATGACCTTAAACTTTATGCAACCCGACCCCTACCCGCCTACATAGTTACAGTTGCCATGGCCAGACCATGACCAGAGTGTTGTAAGTTTCGTCAATAGTCATCATTAAGGCTTGTTAACACTTTGTTAAGTTGCAAGTGCAGGTGAGAAGTGCAGGTGTAAAGTGATTAGTAATAACAACGTGTAAACGGTCACGCTGTTAAGTGACAAGTGTGAGTGCGAAGTGCGAGTTCGACGTAAAATGAACAGACGCTCTGTCTATTTTGCCTGTCAAGTAGTTGCCCCCGCACACCCGCATACTCCCCGCACTCGCAGTCACGGCGGGTTAAGTGCATAGTATAGACACGAACGGTACAAAAATGAGGTGGAATGAGTAGCAAACGTTGAATTTAATACCTCATTTACGATTTCTGAAGCAATGACCGCGACTACCCTTTTTAAAATATTTCGTAATTCCAATCGTTATTCGTCGTCCAGTTTGTTGCTTTGCACCTGCACAAAGTACAACTAAACAATGTGTAAACGAATTCTTAACACTTTTCATCCTAAAATATGTTAACTAATCACATCTTACCTGCATTTCCTACTTATCAAAGTGTAAACAAGCCTTTATCCATAATCGCGCACACAAGGGCAAGCCCATTTAAGGTCGTTCAAGTAGCTCGATTCTCCATACTTACAAAAAAAGGGTTACGATTCCATATTAACGACATAAAACTTGGTTGGATTTTTTCCATTTTAGGCCCGTGGAAATCGACGCGTTAAAATGCTAAAATCGCAAAGCATGATGTAGTTCTGATTTTTGGTATGTTGTATGGACCAGTTAGGGTAGCATGAATTTAAATTTGCAACTTCGAGAAAATTGTGCTCTCTGAGCACCACGCGAAAAACTGCACAATTTTGAAACTTTTTTGAATTTTTGTTCTAATCATGCGTAACATTTTAGCACAACTTCAGCACAAACTATACAGCAGCACTTTAACAAACTACAGCAGTTGAGCAAACATTATCGTTAACATTCTTATCTATTTTTACCCGACTACGGCGAAGCCCAAAGGAGGGTTATGTGTATGACCTGTATGTATGTCTGTTCCTGTGTCCGCTCGTAACTACTCAACGGCACATCCGATTTTGATAAATGATACATCATTAGATTCGTCTTGATGGTGCGAGTGTCACTGGGTATGAAGTTCGTTAAAATAAACAAAATGGCGGATTTTAAAGTGCACCGCGGTCGGGGTTTTTTTAGTAAAAATATTTAGTTATTTGGAAACGAAATCAATTTCGTGTTTTTTTTATATTTCGAGTAAAAACATCTTCAAACCGGAAAATAAGTTACAAAAATAATTAAATATAGTAAAGGAATGCAAATAGCGATAAAAAATATACCTTTATCAAGGCATCTACCTAAATAAAGTGTTAGTTAGTCTACTTAAGAGGGTAAGACTCGGGTTCTATAAACTCTTTACTGGTTACTAAAATATACAAGGGCTGCAAGCATTTAAGGGTAATTATCAGTTCCCTAGTAATTATCAGCTAAAGGAAAATGAGACCGCTATAACTCGACTTTTTACACATGGTCTATTGGCCCTACCTGCGCAAGGGCATATTTTATACGAGAACGCTAGATAGTTAAGCCCTTCTTGCATTAGAAAAGGTACAAGTTAAACAGGTGCTATTTACACATTAGCCTTTATTCAATTTATGAAACGGGAGGCCTTTTCAATGGGATTACAGTTTAAGTTCGTGAAATATATGGTAATGTAAATAATTGTAATAAAATTGTACCGCCAATTGGCTCTATAACGTTTTTAGCTGTACTTATTTCATATGATCTTTTGCTTTTTTAAATTGTTTTAATTTTGTTATGTACCTACCGTTTGTTTTTTGTTTTTCTGGTATGTAATAAAGTATATATATTTATATTGTGTATCAGATTAGGAAAAGTATCCATCATGCGATTTCAAAGAAAACGAGATACCTATTTAATCTTGAAATCGAAATATATAAATAGTGTTATCTTTAAAACATCAAAAGGTATTGAAATAAGTAAACTTAGCTCAGATATCTCAAATAAACGAAGAAACGTGTTAAAAATTACCGTCAAAATTCAAATCTAACATTCATGAATCTAAATACGGCACCTATTTAATATCTCTGTTTAGCCTGACTGGTAGAGAATGCCTCACGGCATTAAGTTCACCATTTGTACTTTCTTTTATAGTGCAATCAAGTGTAAATAAATAAATAAAACTAACTTTCGTTTTTAAAAAAGAACTAAGTACTTTGTCCGTAGCTAAGGATTGATTGAACAAAATGTTAATGTGGTTCCTTGTGTCACGAAAGCTTTCCATAATATTATTAATTGTATGGTAGCTTTCGTTACAAAGGAACAAGATTAAGATTTTTTTTAATTGTTATAAAAAATCCACAGCACAAGTTACAGATAATTTGGGCATATACATTTTTGCTTAACAGTTGTTAATTACGGATTTACATTATAGTTAACTAAACATTTAAAAATTCAACATTACGGATAAAAACGCATTATGACATGTAACAAATTAACAGAGATGTTACTTGAAAATTAACGACAGAAAAATTTAGAGAAAAGAAAAACAAACTATAATGAGTACATTACAAAAGTTTGGAATGACAAAGAAGTGTGTGTGTATGTGTGTCCGTGTATGTCTATGGGAGTGTGTCGGCGTGGCGTAAAAGATATGACTGGGCAAGCCGGTGCAGATTTGGCGTACATTTTCCTTAAGAGCTGTATAATAAGGTGCTCAAATGCCTAATATTAGGCAAGCCGGTAGGAATCGAGTTCTTTGGACGCCACGCTACTGGAGTGTGTGTACTCTGTGCTTCATGAATGTGGCAACTGTTTTATAATGCTCCACCTGAAGGAAGCTCTGCTCAGGTGGAAATGATCAACAGACTCAATATCGTACGTTCGTAGGAGACGACTCGTGACACAGCCACAGTAAATTAATCCCTTAACTACGGACCTCTTTTGTTGAGAATGACCCCTATATGATCTCCCAACAAAAAAACTGTAGGTAATGAAAATAATGAAAAAAAATCATTATATTTTATTTTTACTAGGTTTTTACCCGGTTACGGTGCAGCAAAAAGTAGGCATATGATTCGACAAAAAAATAATAAATTAGGTAATGCACTTCACTTAGTTAAATACAGTGACATGGTTTTTTAATATAACTGATATAATTTTGATGTACCTTCGTTTATCGTCGTTATATACTTAAAGCTACAAATTACTGATAGTCTTTACCAATATTTGTATTTTGACCAACAATTATTAATTTAAGCAACTTTTAACAATTTTTAAACACAAAATCTGAGCGCATTTTTCTCTTGCGTTCACAAGATCGCTTCGACGCCCATTAAACTCTCAAGCGATCATTAAAAAAAACTAAGAGCATGAGAAAAAACATAATTCCGCGTGGAAGGGTTAAACGCAGGGCAAATTGCTCCCGAGAGTGGCCGCAGGGTTAGCACCGACAGAAGGGAAATGGGTTAAGGAGATTCAGTTTGCCCGATACTTCATACAAACGAATACATTTTTGCTTTTTTGCCAAGAACTGGCAGGATGTGGAATGAACTCCCACCTGAGGTGTTTCCAACGCGCTATGACATGGGGTACTTCAAGAAACGAGTAAACAGGGCTCTCAAAGATCGGCAACGTATAGGTAACACTCCTGGTGTTGCAGATATCCATGGGCGTCGTTTACCGCTTTCCATCAGGCAGCTCGTCTGCTCGTTTACCACTTATAACATAAAAAAAAAACATTTTCTCATCATCATCATTCGTTTGCCGTTGTCCCATTCATTTGGGGTCGGCGCAGCATTTTTTCTTCTTCCACACCTCTTTTTTTTGCAACTGACAAACTTACAAGTCTTACTGATTGTTATATATAAAAATCGGACCAGGAACTACTCAAATATACTGGTATATAAAATTTCAGTTCCCTGTGACGATGGGAACGTGTGTCGACTTTGCCCCAAAGTTTGTATGGAGATTTGCTTTCTGGGACACCCTAGCAGTAACGTGCCTCGTACGTCACATTTTAAACGCATGCTCTGCACACCGCTGCTGAAAAGACGTTGACGCACTGTAAAGGCACTGACGTTCGTCGCATTTTTGACGCGTGCCGTCAAAACTGGTGCTCAAAATACGCATGTATAGTTGTTGCACGTTTAAGCAGCGGTGTGAAAGGTGCGCGTCCAAAACGTGACGCATGAGGCATGTCACGACGTATACGGGACGTCAACGTGTTTTGAGCAACGGTTTGGATGCAGCTTCACTTGTGCTCACCTTACGACATGCGCCGGATAACAAGCCTAACCTAAGCCGGCGGACACCGGGCAACCCTTCACACTGAACGTGGCCTAAAACAGAAGCCATTTTTATTGCTGATTGATGAGAGAAGAAACAAAATATACTTATTCATGACAGCAAAAGTTACAAAGTAGAGAAAAAAATAGAAACAAGAAAACACAAGAAAAATAAAAATCTCGCTGCCACAAAAAAGTCCCACCTCGGCATAATGCCAACTCTAGAGCCGGTGCTGGTCTTCCGGTGGAACCAGACAGGGGCGATGTCACGGCGAGTTGATTCGACCGTTCCAGAGTGTGAGATATTTTTGTTTATTAAGTACATTATTGTTTTCTCGTTTGCTCGGTTCGCCCCACTTAAAGTGAACGCATCCATTAGGGACAGGCAGCGTCACCAGTAGTACCGTGCACAAAACAAATAAATGCAGATGACTATGTCTTCTGCATTTATTTGTTCTGTGCACGGGTGTTGTGCCCGTTTTTGTTTACGGTGTGGGGGTAGCACTGCGTTTTGAGTTTCGGAGTATTCGTGACCTGAAAACGAAAGGCTTTAACTGAATGAAACGCTCGCGAGGAAAACACGCTTTATGAATTCGGCCAAAGGCACAATTTTATAGTTTACGAAAATACTAGATGGAAGAATTTTATTCTAGTGTATTTTTGGTTGCTTTGTCTGTTCGTAAGTTACAATAGGAACATATTGTTAGGAATTAAATTTAGGTATATTATTTTTCTGCCAGGCAACTATCATTTATCAACTTTACTTAAAGGTATTTACTTCTTACTTGATATACACCGTGGGCCCGAATAACCCGACCAATTTTAACCACGTATTCCTGATGGTATTACAAGTAAATAACGTTATATCAACATAGGTCGAATTTTGTCCTTTTACATTAAAAGACTTATGGAACAATACCTTCCTAATAACTTAAATTAAGATTCTTAATTCATCTTCAAAGTTCAATTCTGACAGCAGTGAAATCTCACTTTTCGTATGTTTTTATGAAGAAAAATTGTCGTGTTTTCAAAAAGTTGCGAAACGAAAGTAGCTCAGATTAAGGAGTAGAAACGACCCTTTCATCTAAAGCCCGATTGTTAGAGGCACCCTGTCATCATCATCATCAGCCTGCGGCAGTCCACTGCTGGACGTAGGCCTCTCCCAAGACGCGCCACTTTGCTTAATCATCAGCTATACTCATCCAGATGCTGCTAGCCGCCCTGCGCAGATCGTCGCTCCATCTAGATACACCCTGCACTAGGCACCCTGTATAACTTGTTAATATCTCGGGATTGTAATATAGGAAATTGCTTCTTTCATTAACAGTTTGCGCCACTTCTCACCGTAACATTTCCAGCCTGACATTAGAGGCAGCCGGTAATATCGGGATATTTTACAGTATTGCCTCGCGATTTATCCCCGTATCGCGAGTGGGAAATATTACACCTTATTCGTCCCGTTTTAATTAAACTTTTGATAGCAGCGTACGTTTGGGGGAAGGAGGTAAGTGGCTGGGTCGAAGGGAATATTTCAAACAATATAACTTTTACATAATCAAGAAATCAAAGTACATAGAAAAATTAAATGGCACTCACCTGTGTCCAGATCGGGAATCGAACCTGGTACCTCTGGATTTCCGGCCCAGTGACTCAACCACTCGTCCACCGGAGCACCCAGTAAGTGCCGTCAATTTTGTCTTCTACTCTCTACTTTGACTTCTGTATCATTCTGTTTTAATAGGATTCCCGGTCTGGACACAGGTGAGTGCCATTGAATTTTTCTATGTACTTTGATTTCTTGTATCTATATTATGTAACATAAAATGTAGTGTAATTCAGCCGCATTTAAAAACCAATGAAGAGACAAAATGTTTCTTTCATATAAAATATAACTTTTTTAAAATAAATAACCATATTGAAATTCGGGGTAATATTTTGGGATAATAGCATAGATAGGTAACTAACTAGTATTTACAGCTCAAAAAAATGCTAACGATCAGCATGTGGTATGAATCCCACAGAATCATTAGCAGTTCATTAAGCTGGAAATTCTAACTCTTCTATGTCTGTATACCGGATGGAATGAAACGGGGGACTTTCCTGGAAGTATAGTGTCATGTTTTTTGAGCCTCAGTTTCAGTAGCATTAATTAATTTTGCGTTAAGAAGGATAATAAATATTATAAGTCAAAATGGTACCGGTATAACCGGTATCTTACCTCACCGCGGTCCAAAGCGGCAGGCGTTGAAATCGGAGCAGCTCTCAATAACTGAGCTGATCAATTGTAACGGCGAATATGAACGATTAATGAACGTTTCAATATCAAAGCGATGTCGAGTGCGCGAGGTATTAGTACTGCTATACTACTGAAGTATAGGTAATGTGACTTACCGTTCTGCATACAGGGTTATTGGAAATTCGACCTATTCCTCGAAAGAGGTTACTCTGTAGCTCAATTGCAGTGATTTGAGTCCATTGAACCAGGGGTCAAAACTCATTGGTTTTCAAGTTACTTGAGTTTTTATTTTTTTTTAATACTCGCCGTTCGCCCTAAAACTGGTAATTGTGAAAAAAACTACTTTAATTGAGAATAAAACAGCATTTATCTAATAGCCAATAAACGACTGATTAAAGAAAATAAAAAAAAAATCCAAAACTTTTTAAAATTTTACGAATAAAAGGATTTGAAGTCACAAGTTTTTGTAACTATTTTGTTCAAAATTCTTAACGCTGTCATCTATCCACCGAATCTCGGGCTGTCCTAGGCTGTAAAATAGGACAAGTAACGGCACTAGGACCCTTTAGGAGACTTAATTGCTGACCTATAGTTAGTTAGACTATAGTCACGATGGCTCGGCGCCTACTAAAATCCGATAATTTTTCGTAAATAAATGAGTGTCGCGGGCGGTGATTTCTTTTTTTTTATAAGCTGACAAACTCGCAACCCTATTGGGCGTGGCGATTGTCGGACCGGTTGGTCGGCCGTGGCGTTCCTTGGGGTCGAACCACGTCGCTAGCCGGACCACCCCGAGTGGACTGGACTGGGTTGGTGCCGGGGGCGCCTGGAGTCGAACCAGGTCACCTTGTCCCGGTCTACCTCGATAGGGTCGGACTAGGTGGGGGCCTGAACGCCTGGAGTCGAACCAGGTCGTTTGGCCAGGGCCACCTTGACTTTTCACTGATTGCTCAAAGTGAGCAGCGGACCAGCGGGAAGGATGAAGCGGATCATCCTGTCCATATATGAACGTGTGTATCGAACTAAACGCGGGCGGTGAAGCGGAACGGAGCTAAGGCCACGTGATGTACCTTTATGCCACACCTGGCCAGAAAGCGGTTTTTTCCGTACGCGCAGCGTAGACATACAATGATGTACACAACACGGGAGGAAATAAAGAAAGCCCTCGATCGCTCATTTACGTCCCTCGCTTTCAGCTCGGGCCGCAAACTTCTGCGATATCAGCCTTTCTATGTATTACCACCCTAGCTATGTAATGTACTATTGTTTGTAGTGACGCTACTCGGTGTACTCTGGTCCTACGCTGGCAAGGCCCTAGGTGGGCGTGACCACTCCATGACTTTACTGCCCTATCGCTTATTCGTTCTCCGGGCTATCTCATCATGAGTCAAGCGAAAAAAAGAGATTTAAGATCAACTATCAGAAAAAAACGCTGTGTAAAATCAAATACGACAGGGTAATGTTTTGTTTCAGGCGGGTGAGCGAGGTAATGGGGCGCGGCGATACCGCCAGATGGCGCGCTTTATGTGCTAGTTTATCCAAAACGACACTAAATAAACAACCGGGAAACTGAGAAACTGGTATTCAAATATTTAAAGTTTATTTTGTTTTATAAGAAAAACTTTCGTTAAAAAATAACCGTCTTTATATTATTATTATGTACCTACCTACATTGAATCTACAACACTAACAAATTTACGAAATACTACGAAGTTATTTAATTATGTGACTTTAATGAGAAATTCCTCGATTCCTCATGAATACTGGTATCAGATCTCTATTAAAAAAATTGTGAAAAATTTAATAATATTCCTATTAAATAAAAAAATATTAGTAATTAGATCGCACCTTTGGTCAAATAACGACGCATCTGCAAAATGATAACTTTTCAGGATCTGTGTGTATCATGTAGTTCGTATGATTAGTATGACTTTTGAGCAAAAAAAAAACTTTTCACGTAGTCACATGCGTCGTTATTTGACCAAGGGTACGAGATTCGGTTCATAAGCGTTAAAGTTCTGAGATAACCAATTTTAAAATTTCTAGCAATTTTTAAAAAATTCAAGTCGCTTTTAAAAAATGTTTTTTTTTTTCGTACTAAATTTTCACACGTAATTATTTCCGTGCCGCTTCAAAACACTGGGATCATAGAAAAGGAGGCGAGAGGCGAAGTGCTCGCGAGTCTCGCCTTAATGAGCTCTGTCGTGTTGACTCGCCTGCAATTAACTCTCAAAGGTGCAGGTTTAATATAAGAATCAGCTCGGGTCATTGAACTCCAGCCGTGCTGGACTGTTTTAAGTTTCGACAATTGAAATTGATTGATTGAGTTGTTGATTTATTGTTGACATTGAAATCTGAAAAGTGACATAATTATCAATGTAGTATACTCAGTTTATTAAGGTTCCGTACCAAAATAGCAAAAAGGGAAACATTATCGTGCGACTCTGTCTGTCTGTCTGTCCATCTGTCACAGTCAGATATCTCAGAATGCTACAATCGATTTGATATTTAAAATAGTTTTAAAAGTCGCTAACCCAAGCCTACTAGCTATAAAAAAAAAATCCTTTTTTAACTTTTTTTAGGGGGCCGAAATGGGAGGTCGAAAATTTTAAGTTGTGCTATTGTATCAAGTGGGGTATCAAACGAAAGGGCTTAATTTGTAGGTTACAAAAACATTTTTATTTTTTTTCTTAATCATGTTCTTTTTGATTTAGGACGAAAACAGTTACCATTAAAAAAATACCGTTCCCCCTATTATCTTCGAAGTTAGGTACTGAACAGAAAAATCTGTATTTACTATCGAATGAAATTATTACAAATTAAAGCCACACAGTGTACCTGAAAAACCTCAAGTTGACACATGTCACCTTTGTTTACATAATTTTTACACTAGAAAAAAAACGAAGTACCTATAGATAACTCCTTTGTACTGTTCTAGATAAGTCATAACCCAGAGTGAAAAGCAGAGGGAGAGACAGACCGGTCTAGTTTCAGTAGTTCGGTGATTTTAGTCCGGTTCATATATAGTTCGAATATACAGGGTGGGAGGGACTATACCGACAAACTTTAACTATAGATTCTAACAACTATTAGGAGTAAAAAAAGTTATATGATGTATAGTCGAAAAACGCTTACATTCAGAGATATTCATTATTTTTTAAATGAAAACTCCTAAGTGTGTATCAAGCCCTAATAAATGTGACTAAGGTAGTTTTACTATTTTTTTAAATCCTTTAACTAAACAGCAATTAACCTTCGCAGTATTTAATGGTAAGCGACTACGAGGCCAAAAAATTGACCTTTCGTTTCCATTTTAGCTTTTTCTTTTCTTTTTGATAACTTTTCCTCCAGTAAGGACATCTTTATAACGAGGGGCTGAATTTACTGATTTATTTTGTTCCATAAGACTATTAATGTAAAATGACAATATTCGACTCATGTTGATATAATATTTTTTACTCGTCTCACCACCAAGAATTCATGGCTAAAGTTTGTCGGTATAGTCCCTCCCACCCTGTATATGAACCGAACTAAACTCACCGAACTACTGAAACGAGGCCGACAGACCGCCGCATGGCGGACGACATTCGACGAGATGGAGGATGGGAAGGGATTGATTGATGGCATGATTTAGGCACAAGATCGCTAAGAATGGGAGAAGGGGGAAGAGGCCTACATCCAAGAATAGATTACCAAAAGCCCATGATGATGATGTACTAGATAACTAGACTGCTCGAATGCTGATTCTCTGCCTTTTTTACCGAATTATTTTTCCAAAATGTTTCATTTTCCAACTCACGATTTCTCTGAAACCATATTTTTTCGGAGCTTTCATAAAACAAACCTAACCTAACCTACTGTATTCTATAAAGCCGTAAAGCAAATACATTGAGAAAAAATTTTGGTTGCGGAGAAAATCGAGAGTTGGGAAATGAAACAGTTGGCAAATTAAACATTTGGGGAAAATAATTCGGCGAAAACGCAGGATACTACGAATGATATAGTTATGTATGACTGAACTTGCCTCATTCTTTTCGCAGGCATCTGCTCAGCTCTTCGATCCTACGGACAGTGGGTCTCGACGCCAAATGCTCATTCAATAATTCGAGAGAAATAAAAAAATTAAAAAGAGAACATAAACTTAATTTTTACTGTAAAACTGCTGACGTGAAAAGTTCCCGGGAAAAGAAAGCCCGGACGCCCTCCTACCACTTGCAGGCGCACAGTGGTGGAGACTGCACCAACTGGCCTTAGATGGAAGGAGCTGGAGAAGGTCGCGCAGGATCGTGACAAGTGGAAATCCCTTCTGAGAGCCCTATGTTCCTGATGAGGGATGAAAGGACATCATCATCATAATCAAACGATTTTTAAGCTAATTAAACAAAAAAGCAAAGTAAAAGTACAGTCACACATAAAAGCATCCCAATTAAAATGACGCATTAAATGAAAGACTGCATTCATATTTCACCGCCATTGGCCCTCGACCGAATATAAATTTGAATAACCGTAGCACAGGATTTGTTCATAATTTGAAATTCAAATGCTGTAGCGGGAAAATGTAGAGACCGTGAAAACAGAAAAACGTACCCCATCCAAATATAATTAACATAAAAAATGGTGAAAATAAACACTTATTTTAGAATCGGCACGAATTTTATATTTTTGGCTTTTCCAGTAGGTAATTTGGATGCTTTGGGCAATAATTGCCTCGTTTTGTATGACGGGGGAGTTTTTCTGATACTTTCATGTTTTAATAGCTTATTTATGAGGATAAGATACGATATACTTCTTTATTGCCGTTATTCAACGTATAATCATGTTTATAACATTACATGCCGTCTTATTTTAAACTGACACTGCACCATATTGGAGATAAAAGCTTATCTCAAATTACACTGAAATACATTGTTAAGTGATTCTGAAGCACTCTGTATGAATAAGCCTTTACAGCAATTTAGTATTGACAATAAAGGAACTAGGTATAGTTTTTCATTGGCTTTTGTTTTGAAAAATCGCCAATTCTGTACTACTGTATTCTAAAGAAAAGTTACGTTTAGTGCTCAATGCTTCCATAAAACTTGAACTAATATAATACAACCGTGATTAAATTCTGTAAATGGGTATTTTCAAGTTTAATAAACGTAAAGGTAATGGAAGTCACAAATAATAGTACATTACACAACTAGGGCTTTCTTTATTACCTCCCGTATTGAGTACATAATTTTATGCCTACACTTGGCCAGAAAGCGGCTTTTTCCGTACGCGTAGCGTGCGGTAAAAGCCACTTTATGGCCAGGTGTGGCATAAAAGTTGTTTTCGGTGAGGTCAACATTTTTTTTGTGACTCACACTCATATTTCACAAATACAGATGTATTTGTAAAGTATGGTTTCATCATTTTTACAATGATGAGATGACAAGTTTGTCTACTTTAGCCAGCTACCAGCGCCTACCTAATGTTGCTAATGTTATATTTACCTATTTTGAATCTATAAATTAAAAGTTTATCGACTGATATTTTCACGTGCAACGCTTTTTGATAAAATAGTCTATTATTTATTATTTTTTACGTCGGTTTGCCTATTAAGAATTATCTTAATAGGAAGCATACATAGGAATCGTTAAACATTAGTTTAACGATTCCTATGTATGGTTCAAAAATGAGTGTACAAATATGGTTGGATCTACCTTTTATAATACCGATTTAGAAAATGCATGTGTCCGCGTGGGCTCAATTATTAATTTCCTGTTGCACAGGAAGAGTGTTAAATCAATACAAATGATATCATAATTTAAATTCGAAGACACTCGCTGTTAATAGGTCTCGTTTAAAGTCTAGTCTTTAGACTGTGTGTACTCAACAGGCATGTTGTTACTTTTATTATTTTGCATTTTATTTTAATACAGTATAAAACTGCTATAAAAAAGCACTAAAAGCTAGTAAAAGACACAGCAAACAATAACTTCTGGTCCACGGGGTTTTATCGATAGTGAGCGTCACTTACACTTTCGGCCATCTTGTGCGGCAGTGTTTATGCAAATGGCGACGACGAGCGATTTAGCCGGTTTATGGAGCGTTGTTGTCCTGGCGGGCAGCTGGGTGTAGGGAGTCGGGGTGTTGAGACTTGGCTCACGTTTTTATCTTTGCTAGACAATTTGGAAAAGTAGATGACTAACTATGCAACGTCAGACAATGTCTGGGAACAACTATAAGTGACTTTAGAAAAGTTACGTGTCGACGAAATGGACGTAAAAATGAAGTAATTCGAGATTTAATCAAAGCTAGAGTCTGTGTGGAAAGAGAATAGGCGTGGCGAAAAACGGTACTAACCTAACCAGTATGGCATTTTTTTTTGCAAATACGGTATAACAGCATTACAGCCCCCCCCCCCCCCATTTAAATCCTATTCTGTTTCCGCACAGACTCTATGCGAAGTTTTTTTTTTTTTCAATGAATGATAAGTGCAGAAATCGAAGACATAATACTGTTTATAATGATTCCAATCGAGATTATGATCAAGGTATTGATGATTGAAGTATAACATACTTCAATCAGTTGGCTGATGTAATTGCGTGTTAGTGAAGTACAAAAGCAAAAAGACTTGATTTAATTTTGAATTTTGGCAGTTATGATATTTGATACAACATGTTTCAATAAAAAATATCTAAAATAGAGCAACTGCTGCTATTAAGCTACAATAGTCCTGATCTCAACCTCGCATTATCCGCGGCCTCACTTGCGTTATTCCCGTTATATTCTCTAAGGAACTTCTAACCGGGATATAAAGTATCCTGTTTCAATCCAAAACTTTGTCTACCTATTTGCCAATTTTCATCTCCATCCATTCAATTGTTATCGAGTTAATTAGTAACAAACATCAAAAGCTCCAAACATCTTAACAAACTTTTGCGTTTGTAATATTACTAACGCTTTTGCGGTTTTCCCAGAAGGCTACAGTATGGAGTTCTTCAAGAGGGGAGTGAATAGGTTCTTAAAGGGTCGGCAACGCGCACGTAATGCCCCTGGTGTTACAAGCGTCCATAGGCTGCGGTGACTGCTTACCATCAGGCAGGCCAGGCCGTACGCTTGTTTGCCACCCTAGTTGTATAAAAAAAAAAAAAAAAAAAAAAAAAAAAAAAAAAACCTACCTGCGGCTTCCCACGCGTTATTCATGTCCCAAGGAAACTCTTAACAGTTTTAGTCTGCTTGTATGCCAAACTTCAGCTTAATCCATTCAGTTGTTACTGCTTTATGTAGGAACAAACATTCAAACATCTAAACCTTTAAATATCTAAGCACCGTCACAAAACATACACATTTATAATATTTTTGCCACACCTGGCCATAAAGTGGCTTTTTCCGCACGCTGCGCGCACGGAAAAAGCCGCTTTCTGGCCAAGTGTAGACATAAAATGATGTACACAACACGGGAGGTAATAAAGAAGACACTCGATCGCATATTTACGTCCCTCGCTTGCAGCTCGGGCCCCAAACATCCGCAATCTCGGGCTTTCTTTGTATTACCACCCTAGTTGTGTAATGTACTATAGTAGAACGTAGGATTAGTAGGTTTTTTGCAGTAACCAATGTCCTATAACCCGACTACGGTCACCATCTGTGCCCGTATCATTCTTCTACGCGAAATATTCTTAGTTTGTCTTAATACGCCGTCTGCAGCGCATTACCATTTCTCTGCGCGACTGTACCGTCGACTTATTGTTTTTGAACATCGTTTGCAACGCTGTGCCTCGAGATAGGGGAAATATGGTGTTTGTGGAGTCAGTTTATTAGTTGTTAGTACGTTGTTTAGTGTTTGTTTTCTTATTTCTAGAAGTCTAAGAGTATGCTTCGCTTTATAAAACAATAGACGGTCACATGTTTAGTCGAGTTCTTGAATAGCGATCACGCAGCGAAAACGCAGTGTTGGTAGGCCCTCCATAAGGTCGACTGGTGACCTGATGAAGGTTGCTGGAGTGTCATGTGTGCAGGCGGCACTGATTCTTTGGGCTATGATTTTTAGGGTTCAGTACCTCAAAAAAAACGGAACTTGAGAGAGTCGAATAAACGTATATTTCGACTCTCTCAAGGAATCCAAATTATAAATTTTATAGGGTACTTTCCGTTGACCTAGAACTATGAAATTTGGCAAGTAATACCGTCTTATACTACAAATATAGGGAAAAATCTGAACCTATACATTTTTTTAAATATTCGATCGTATAATTATTATAAATTAAGTAGGTAGATAATTTGTTTCAACGTGCAAGCTACCTGCAATTTACTAATTAAATCATAAAAATATAGTCTTTATTTAAAGTATTTGTACAGAACCCTCGGTGGGCAAGTTCGACTCGCACATGTCTGGTTTTTAGGGTTCCGTATTTCTTTTCACTCCGCTTTTCTACCTCCCACAGCTCTGGTGGAAATGCGGCATGAAACAGATCAGAAAATGAAGATGTGTGCGGCATCGCGAAAAGGGAGTGACGCTCTCATTCCAATACTTTGATGAAAGAGATCGATTTTTACAAGTTTTTTTATTAACTTGCAATGTCCCGTATCATTCTGGTTTTAATAGGTTTTTAACCTTATAAAAATGTTGTACAATTTACCCGCATTAAAAACTAATAAAGAACATCATGTTTCTTCCATATAAGATTTGTTTTTATTTTGTTAGGTACAAAAAGCCTAATGAGTATAAGTATGAGAACTTTTGCTAAATCATTATAATAGATGGGTTGGCCTTGTAAAGGTTAAGTAATTAAGAACATTATTTGAATTCCTTAGCTACAATTTTAAATTAAACAATCCTAGTATTTTATTGACATTGTTTATACCCCAAGGGCTTAACTTTAATGACTTGGTGGCCGTCGATCTAATACGTTTCATATTGGATTTTAGCAATTGATCCCTTCGTTAGTGGTTTATTATTTACTTTTTCAGTTTGATTAGGTTTTTTGAAGGTGAAAGTAAGTTTAATATGAGTGATATACAAGGTGCTCGGGAGGAATCGAAAAGATTTTAACCACGCATTCCTGAGATCATTAGGAGTAAAAAATGTTATATAACATTCTCGTAATGCAAAAACACAAGAAAAAAGTTACGAGGATTTTTTTTGATTGATTTTGTACGTGAAATATTTTTTAGCCGTTTTGACATTTATGTTTTATAACATATTTTACTCCTAATGTACTCAGGAATGCGTGGTTAAAATCTTTCGGATTCCTCACGAGACACCTTGTTTAATTAAGTGTTTTTTTTTTATAATGTAAGGATCGCTAAGTATCTACATTGTTATCCTAACTATCCTACTAATATCATAAATGTGAATGTTTGTGAAGATGTTTGGAGGTTTGGATGATTGTTACTCAGTAATGGGATAACAGCTAGATCGGTTGAGATGAAATTTGACATGCAAGTTGACCAAGACAGATTGAAACATAGGATACTTTATATTCCGGTAAAAAAAATCCTTTGGGACATTAACGGGAATACAATAAAAGTTTTTGTCATTGTTATTTTTGGGACAAGCTTTAAATCGCTAACTGTACTATTTTCAGCGCGACTCATATTACCTTTTTCAAGTTAGTTTTTCTAGCATCATTGGTGACATCATTTTTTCTGATCCTACCACACTTCACACTGCATGTTTGCTGGTCGCTTGGACTGCCCCATGACAAAGCACTGGGTAAAGATCATCACTGGTCAAAAGAAGTAATGATCTTTACCCAGTGTCGCACACCTTTTCTTAAGTGGTGTAGTTTGTAATTTTTCATTCAATTTAATTTAATTTAACATGCAAAATCTAATTTGTATATATGGGTTTTTTTTTACCTGAAATTAATCATTTTTATATTTTTATTATTATTGATTTATAGGTTCTATAAATGTGAAAGTTTGTGAAAATATTTGGATGTTTAGATGTTTGTTACTAAATAACGGGATAATATCTAGATGGATTGAGCTGAAATTAGGCATGCAAGTAGACCAACTCCTGGATTAAAACATAGGACACTTTACATCCCGGTAAATAGTTCCCTCAGAATATTAACAGGAATAACGTTGGCGGAGCCGGTAATTGTAAGTGTAAAATACAACGAAGTATAGGTAAAAGAAAAACAAACGTATAAGCTCTAAAAGTTACCGTTGCACAATAAATTCACGAAAAGACATCGGACAATATAAAAATGGTATAAAGAAGATCCCGGATCCAAAGTCAAAGGGAGAGGAAATGAGTTTCGGGCAAAAGGTTAATAAGTGTTCTGCCTCATTATGTTGCAAAGGGTTGCTTAAAAATGAGGTTTGTCACTTTTAACCCTTTTAAATTATAATGTTAAAAAATGTTATGTGATTTGGTGTTACAGAGATTAACACACCTTTGAAAACGTAATGATATAAATGGGCCAACATTCTTTTAAGTGCCTATGCAGCTTTATATTTTCACAGCGTCAAGGGACCGTAGACTTGAGTATATGGTTTTATTTTCAAGTCAATACCTCAACGCGTTCCCGAGATAAAGGTTCTTGACAGACGGACAGTCGGACAACAAAGTGATCCTATGAGGATTCCGTTTTTTTTTCCTTTTGAGGTACGGAATGCTAAAAAGTAATGAAGAAACATCATGTTTCTTTCATAAGGTGTGAAATAAGCTAAATATTTCTTTTCGTTTCACCGTAGTCAGGTTAAGAGTATCTTATGCGTTAAGGGTGGTCATAATCTAAGTCTTGCTACGATTTCATTATATTTATACACCGTGGGTACGAGTAACCCGACAAACTTTAACCACGTATGGTATTACAAGTAAATAACGTTATGTCAACATAGGTCGAATTTTGTCATTTTACATTAATAGTCTTATGGAACAAAATAAATCAGTAAATTCAGGCCCTCGTTATAAACATGTCCTTACTGGAGGAAAAGTTATCAAAAAGAAAAAAAAAGCTAAAATGGAAACGAAAAGTCAATTTTTTGGCCTCGTAGTCGCTTACCATCAAATACTGCGAAAGTTAATTGCTGTTTAGTTAAAGGATTTAAAAAAAATCGTAAAGGTATCTTAGTTACATTAATTAGGGCTTGTTACACACTTGGGAGTTTTCATTTACAAAATAATGAATATCTCGGAAAGTAAGCGTTTTTCGACTATACATCACATAACTTTTTTTACTCCTAATAGTTGTTAGAATCTATAGTTAAAGTTTGTCGGTATAGTCCCTCCCACCCTGTAGATAACCAGGATGTGCCCGCGGCTTCGCCCGTGTTGTTCCCGCTACTGTCCCGAAGGAACTCGTCAACGGGATATAAAGTATCTTATCTTTCAATCCAGGACTAGGTCTACCTGCATGCTAAATTTCGGCTCAATCCATTCAGTTGCTACCCTGTTATTTAGTAACATACATCCCAACATCTGCACACACTTTCACATTTATAATATTAGTGTGAAGTGTGATGCGATGAAAACATGAAGACATGCAGGCATAACTACTTCAGTTCGGTAAAAACATACAATGCGATAGATAAAACAATGCTTCTATTAACCCAGTGGGGTAAGATCGCATGACGTCCAACCAAAGGCGGGTAAGTGCAAATTTATCGCATAATTAAATGGGATTAAGCCACTTTTTGCGTCGGCGGGTAGATAACGACATTTATACCAATTTTTTCAGCATCGCGTGTTTGGGCCGCATTTGAAAGTCAGATTCACCACAAATCCTCTACTGGCCATTATTCAAATTTACTTGCTACTAGCTTTCGCACGCTGGTTCGTTCGCTTTTTTTGAGTGTTTTTGGGCGTCGGAGAATGCTTTGCATTTTATAGACAGAAAACTGTAGGGTAATTTTAAATTTCGCCGCCATGCTGGTCTCCAATATAAATTGACTCATGAACTAGTCGCATTCTTTTTAAAATGTGCTTTACAAAAATTTACTGACTTAATTGACTGGCCTATGATATGTTATCAGAAAGGTTTTTTTTGATTCTGTCATTACTTTAGTTCGGTGAATATTCGGCGTTTAACAGCGGTTTTTTTCGTCATTCATTACCATCTCGGCAAATATTGTTGAGATAGATTCACAACAACATGGTTGTTTTTTTGTCGTGGGGCGCGTTGAAAGTTTTTATCATTCTTAAGTGGGCGGTACATTACACAACTAGGGTGGTAATACAAAGAAAGGCCGAGATTGCAGAAGTTTGCGGCCCGAGCTGCAAGCGAGGGACGTAAATATGCGATCGAGGGCTTTCTTTATTACCTCCCGTGTTGTGTACATCATTTCATGTCTACACTTGTCCAGAAAGCTACTTTTTCCGAAGTGCGTAAAATCCACTTTATGGCCAGGTATGGCATAAAAAAGTTTATGCTCTAAAATCAAACAATTATCTTCCATTTTAACCCATATACTACAAAAACACTGGTACATGCGTCAGAGGCTGAAATAATGAGTTTAATTTGGAATGAGTTAATTTCCTTGAGAAAACAATTGAGATGTTTCTGAATAACGCTGTTTTCATGATCAATTACACGCCGTCTAATTGGCGAGCGATCTTCGGTTACTTGCTAATTGATGACGTAAGGCTGGGGTGCGAGAGCGAGCGAAGCGAGGAATTTTAGCGTTAGAATATTTTGAGATAAGGTAAGGTGGGGTAAGACGAACATAGTTTATTACCAATGATCAGACCTTTTTTTTAACGAATTAAAATGTAATTTTATGACATTTCCGAATTTTAAGATTTTACATGTCGAAATCATTTGTTATTGTTGAATAAATATTTAAATATTAGTGTAACTGTCAATGTTAGGAATTAATTTCAACATAATTAATATCGTTTTATTATTTGTAAGTTAATTTATAATAATATTTGTAAGATAATATTTTTTTTGTAATTTTTCTTGACATATGTAACTGAAAAATATTTTATGAATAATTGAGTATGAGTATTTTACCCGGGGTAAGACGGACAGCATGAAAATTCCATACAAGTGTTTGTCTTGCCCCGGTGTTCGTCTTACCCCACTTAACTTTAAAAAAAACTAAAAATCACTGAATCTTTTAAAAAAAATCCCTTAATTCCTGATTGATTCCATCATCAGAACTAGCTTTTGTAAAATAATCAGACGAATAAAGAGAAAAAATCAAATTGGTTCAATCGAAGAGTATTTTAATGTCATTATGTTTTCTATACATAATAAAACTAAACCTTAAAATAAAATTTTGTACAATTAAGACTAAATATTTGGAGATAAAAAACATTTAAAAAAATCGGTTGTCTGTAAAGTCGGTTTACTGACGATAGTCGAACGTGATAACGTTGACCCTGACTTTGACATTGACTTTGACATTGACGTTGACATTGACGTTGACATTGACGTTGACATTGACATTGACGTTGACGTTGACATTGACATTGACATTGACATTGACATTGACGTTGACATTGACATTGACATTGACGTTGATATTGACATTGACGTTGACATTGACATTGACGTTGACATTGACGTTGACGTTGACATTGACGTTGACGTTGACGTTGACATTGACATTGACATTGACGTTGACGTTGACGTTGACATTGACATTGACATTGACATTGACATTGACATTGACATTGACATTGACGTTGACGTTGACATTGACGTTGACATTGACATTGACGTTGACGTTGACATTGACATTGACATTGACGTTGACGTTGACGTTGACGTTGACGTTGACGTTGACATTGACGTTGACGTTGACGTTGACATTGACGTTGACGTTGGCGTTGACGTTGACATTGACATTGACGTTGACATTGACATTGACGTTGACGTTGACATTGACGTTGACATTGACATTGACATTGACGTTGACGTTGACGTTGACGTTGACATTGACGTTGACATTGACATTGACGTTGACGTTGACATTGACGTTGACGTTGACATTGCCGTTGACATTGACGTTGACGTTGACATTGACATTGACGTTGACATTGACATTGACATTGACATTGACGTTGACGTTGACGTTGACATTGACGTTGACGTTGACGTTGACTTTGACGTTGACATTGACATTGACGTTGACGTTGACTTTGACATTGACGTTGACATTGACGTTGACGTTGACATTGACGTTGACGTTGGCGTTGACGTTGACATTGACATTGACGTTGACATTGACATTGTCGTTGACGTTGACGTTGACATTGACGTTGACGTTGGCGTTGACGTTGACGTTGACTTTGACATTGACATTGACGTTGACATTGACGTTGACGTTGACGTTGACATTGACATTGACGTTGACGTTGACATTGACGTTGACGTTGGCGTTGACATTGACATTGACGTTGACATTGACATTGACGTTGACATTGACGTTGACATTGACATTGACATTGACGTTGACGTTGACATTGACGTTGACGTTGACATTGACGTTGACGTTGACGTTGACATTGACGTTGACGTTGACATTGACGTTGACGTTGACGTTGACGTTGACATTGACGTTGACGTTGACATTGACGTTGACGTTGACGTTGACGTTGACTTTGACGTTGACATTGACGTTGACTTTGACGTTGACATTGACGTTGACATTGACATTGACGTTGACGTTGGCGTTGACGTTGACGTTGACGTTGACGTTGACGTTGACTTTGACGTTGACTTTGACGTTGACTTTGACGTTGACTTTGACGTTGACTTTGACGTTGACGTTGACGTTGACGTTGACTTCGACGTTGACTTCGACTTCGACTTCGACTTCGACTTCGACTTGGACTTGGACTTGGAATTGGACTTGGACTTGGACTTGGACTTGGACTTGAGTACCAGCCGCCCTTTTCTCAGCAGCAGCAGTGATTTTTTGTCACGATTGGCCGCCCCTAATATCTGGCCGCCCTAGGCCCGGGCCTACTAGGCCTTAGGGCAAATCCACCACTGGTCTCTTGTCATTCAATAGAGATTTTTGACAGCCGTATCTTAGGGAATAAGGGCTATTTTATTAACAATTTGTAAGAAACTATCGTCTTAACGACTTTAGTGCTGGAATAATATAAAGTACCTATTTGACAGGTAACGACCCTGCAAGGTAACGGCCCATGACGTCACACTTTTTCGTGCGTGCAGCCGGCTCCATCGAATTATAAGACGTTATCACGTCAAAAATACAATCGACCGAATCCTTTTTGTTAAGTTATAATCTTTTAAGATCAAATTACTCACGCCATCTAATTTACGAGCGATCTTGAGTTACTGAAGCTGGGGGAGAGAGCGAGCGAAGCAAGGCGTTTTACGGCCATTCCCACGAAGTATCACTGCGTCTCATTACCGCGTCTCCATACATTTAGTATGAAAACAGCGTCGCGATAATTAGGTGACCGCAGATGGCCGTTTATCCTGAGAAACTATACATGCCTATAACCAAGGACCATTAAAACAAGAGGACTGTTATTCTCCATACTTTAGATTGTACCCCGACCGCAAGGGGATATCCAGGCAAAAACTAGATGGCGCTAAATAACTAAACATTTAACGATGTTATAATTGAACAAAGAAACATAGTACAGTGACAATTAGTTCGTATTCGTAAACAGCTACGAGTAATAATAAATAAATTCTAACATTTAAATACTGTGTCACGCTTGCAAAGTTGAATAATTGTAAATAATATAATTCTTATACCAAGCTAATACATAGATGGCGTTGTAATATCGGGGAGCACCTTTTTGTATGGAGAATGACAGTCCGTTTTAATGGTCCTTGCTAATAACTAAAAAAAAAACTACTTCAAACAATGAATCCACATTTTGAGGATAAATAAGTCGCGTTGTTCTGTTCTGACCAGGCGAAAAATCCAAAAATTTGTACAAATACAGTTCGTTACATGCGGGTAGTCGCTTTAACCGGAGCCGTATTCGGATATGCTTTCATACTACGTCTATAATGAAACCAAAGTATAGTTCACCTTTATGTCGCTAAAACTAATAAGACGTTATATATGGATTTTACTGTTTAAAACTAGATTTAGAAATAGGTATTAAGTACTTCATCAAAATTATATTTATTTCATAACCTATTAATTTATCCAAACTATAGTTCGCATTTTTGTCGTTAAATCCGGTTGGACATTATAAAAGGATTCGGGGGATGGCGACGCATTTGTAATATTAAGATTGCAAATGTCCATGGGACTCAGAAGTCACTTCCAATCACGTGACCTGTGCCGTTTGCCTTTCCCATGACATAAAAATAGTACATTGTGTATCAAGGGCGGTAAGTAAGGAATTACAAACGAGTGTTTGTTACAAGGCCGAGTCGTAACCGAGGGCTTTAATAGCACGAGTTTGTATTTCCTTTACCGCCCGTGGAACACACAATGTTTTTCATCACACTTGTGAGGAAATCTAATTTAAAATAACCTTACTTAACCTAAAAAAAACAGAACCAACGTTTTCAAATTAAAAAAATACTATTACGCTCTAGGGCGTAATAGTTCATTTATGGCCTGCAAAACCTACCTGTAAAAACACAATTTTCGAGCAAGTGTGATGAAAAATTGTTATAATCGGATTCTACTGAAACATAAATGTAACAGTGAAATGAAGCACTGTAGCATTCACAACCGAACCGAAAGCCATTATTGGGAGTCCTGCAAATTAAGTTGCTACTCATAAAGCACATAAATGTTTATTAAAGTGCTGAAACACAGTAATTTGGGATTTAAACCGCCGTCGCTCCAAATCGTAAAAACCGATTTTAACTCCAAAATGAAATAATGTTATTTTTCTGCATTCTTGTAATTTAATCCGGGTTATGATTGAGCTGTAAAATTTTAATTAACAACTGAAGGTTGTAAAACGTGTTGATTGCTTTGGAAGGAGTTGAATTTATCTAAATTTAACTTCGAGAAATCAATGGGACTTAGAGGTTATTCCGCCTTCATAAGGTAATAATAATCCAAGCAAAAACATTACATATAAAAAGATGCAAGTCTCGCAACGCAGTTCTTCGACAACAAACGGTTTTGAGATGTAATAACCAAGTCAGTACCAGGGGGTGTCCACAGAACTCGATTTCCATCGACTTGCCTATTAATTTAGGGGAGACCGGGTATGGTTGTCTCACGGGTTGGTTGTCACAGCAGCCATCAAATAATACGGAACGAAGGAATAAGTGTATCGCTCGGTGTTAAAAGATCGCAAGAGCTTCACCTCCTTCCCTACTACTACTTCACCAATCGATGCACTTATTCCTTCGTTTAGTATTATTTTATGGCTGCTGTGACGACCAACCCGTGAGACAACCATACCCGGTCTCCCCTACCCGTGGAGGATTCTTTATTAGCTATTTATATGTGACGTTCCGCAGGAAAAGGTACCTTATGGAGGGTCGGCACTTACGTCGTGTAGCATCAAATTAATATAGGAGTGCCGTTAATAACAGCGTAAGCGCCTACCCGCCATAAGGTACCTTTACCTGCGGAACGTCACATATAATGTGTTCCTCCACGGTTAGATAATAGGCAAGTCAGTGGAAATCGAATTCTGCCCTAAGTCCTAGTGACTCTTGGGTAAGTTTCGAACAAGGTCGGGTTTGTGGCGTTCCCTGGAATCGAACCAGGTCGCTTAGCACCAGACCACCTAGAAGTTGCGCTGATTGCTCAAAGTGAGCAACGGACCATCAACAGAGGTTGAAGCATGTTTGGAAGCGAAACACGTGTCGAGTTTTGTATATTTAGTGGTGATTGTTATATTTATTTGCATGTTTTTTTTTATTTTGCACGTGAATGCATGAAAAAATACGCAAGTAATTATAACGGGCTAGAATTTATTGACTAACACGTTATCATATCATAATATATCGCGGATTAGCAAAACAATCTTTTTGTTTTAATCAAGGGTGAAGCAGGTTAACCTGTCCTTATGTAGAGTGTGTACACACCGAAATCGCGCGTACACTAAAAAAAATGGGTTGCTCCTAACAAGATCGTGATATTACACAACAGCTAAATTATTATAAAAACGCCCTTAACTCCTTCGAATAAGGTTTTCGTCAACTGCTTTAAACTAGTACCGATATACCAGACAGACAATACAGCTAAGCCACTCGAAAAATGATCTTGACTCCTTGAAATAAGAACTTCTGAAGTGTTTGAGTGGTATCGAATATATGACGGGCACGTCTCTCTCCAGAGGCGCGCGTGACGTCAGCTTTAAAAGCCCGGGACGTGAGTTCGATGCTCGTTAAGGGTCGGCTAGATGCTGGAAAGTAAAGCATGCGACACTAGTTCGCCACCAGGTGGCGCCTGAGGCGCCTCGTTATCGAAATTTACCCCATTCACGCACACACACATACTGGGTCATTGACCGCTATTTTTTTAATTGGTAGCATATTGCGTTTTGCACTTCTAACAGACCTCCTCGGTGAAACCGCTTTAAGTCAAAACATCATATTCTGGAGTGAAAGAGATAAATTGTCACCTGTCCTTGTAATTTCGGTTATGACGTAATTGATGTGTCAATTGTTTCTCGTAGAAATGAATTTCAAACTAAAACGGAATATTGTTGGTCAGATTTCGGAAGCTTCAATGCAAATTGCTTTTTTATCTAGTAGGGTAGGTATAATCCGCACAAATTTAAAAACCTTTAGGTGGGTATGTCAACCTGGAAATTTAGTTCTATTCACGTTATCATTAGGGTCTAAAATCAAAATTGTTATGACAAATTTATATCACATTATTAGCGAATGTGCTTGCCTGTGCCAATATAAACCTATCCTATATAACTATATGAAATCTAATTGTAATATCGCTACTTAATCGACTTCGTATGAAAAGAGATCCCATCAAAAACATTACATGTAAAAAGATGCAAGTCTCGCAACGCAGTTCTTTTACAATAAAAAAGTTTTGAGATATAATGTTAAACCAAGTCAGTACCGGAGGGAGGAGGGGGGGTCCACAGTACTCGATTCTCACCGACTTGACTACTATTAGATCTATAAAATGTGTTCCTCCACGGTCAAATAATAGGCAAGTTCTGTAGCAGTTACTGAATCTATATTGAATGACATAAATATAAGAACATACAATATATTGCATCATTTGTAGATTACTGATTATGTAACTTTCATACAAGTTTTTGAACTTGCCTTATACATATTTATGTGGCCATTGAAGGTTGCATATTTATTAGTATTTGTATGAGTATATATCTTTTGAACTTTTTATGATTACCTGTTTTCTTTCACATTACTTGCATATATATCTTTGACCTTGACGTACCTGCACATAAATTATGGGGATGTCCGTTTATCACATGAGATTTTATCTATTCTGATTTTTAATTATAAAATACAAACCTTATTGAAATAGTAAATGTATTGCCTTCGTATTTAAAAACTGTGTACTTAAATGTCCACCTTAATTAATACTAATTTAAAATCACATCTTATCTTGCAAATAGGGAGGGATGAATCAATTTTGCGAGTTTTTCTAGTATTACTATTGTACTGTACCTTTCTTTCCTATTGCTTCTCTCCGCTCTCTCAAGAAACATGTGTTCCAAACTGCATACTGCTATCTGCGGCCACTTAATCTAAATTACGAGTTGTCTGACAATTATTATCTTAATCAAGCATTTTTATATATAAATATATTTTTACATATAAATGTCACTTATAGTTAACCGGATTAACTTCAACCACGTTATTCTGTCGGTGACACGATTTATATTTCATGCCTGCCTCAGGATCTTGGTTAGTACTTAAAATACTGTTGCCATGGTTATCTCTAAATTACCGACCAACGTTTCAAAACCTTCATTTCAGCAAAATGGCATATAAATTCAATGAAATGTTTGTCGACAAAATAGCAGGCACATGTTTGGATTTTATTGTATCATAATACATGCCAATATAACGAGTGAGTGAATGTTAGACCTTGTGTAGGTTTTCTTGTATAACGCCTCCTAAGGCCCAGAGCACTTTTGGTATGTTCGTTTTCAGTTACGCTTTTAAACAAACGACTTTTTTTAGTGATGAAACACACTTCACTCTCTATCTCAAAAAACACTAAACCGATTTTGATAAAACTTGCATAGATCCCTAAGTTGGACTTTACCTGGTTGAACTAGAAAAATTTTTTTTGCAATCCGATTTATAGACTGAGATGAAAACCGTTGCACGAGTTATATTAAGGGCGTATCGCACGGTGACCCGGGGCAGAATTGCTCAGAGATGGCGCTGTCTTGGTCACGTGACCAAATGTTCAAGACTATAATTATGATATCTGCTTATTTTACCAGCATGAGAATCAATTGGCCCAATATTTTGAGTCTCTTTCGATGATTTCTAATTCATAATAATTTATGTACGTGCTTACCAAGCGCAGGAATGTGTATGAAACTCGAGTAGTACTTTGACAGGTAAATATACACGCACACTAAAGCAAAATCATTGATAAAAGTGACATCTATTGACAGAGATTCTAATTTGTAAGTTCGCCTATTGTGCTCCGGCGCTCCGGCTATTGTGTAAACCCGTATAAGCAGAAACTCGGGTAATAGTCATGAAAATTCGAAGGTAAAATAAAGAAAAGTGTAGGTACTCGAGCAACAATATTCTCGAGTTACCATCGAACAAACGAACGCCGATTTTCCCCCTTGTCTACCCCACATTTTTTTTGATAGGTCAAAAAATAACTTTGTAATTACCACCTAGTTTCATACCCACATGGGTATTACTCAATTTTTATTACCCACTGGGTAATATAATAAATTTGTGGAACAAACGCAACCGTTTATTTCACGATAAATGTACAGCTCTTTTTTGTATGGGAATATATTGAATGGAATAAGACGTATAACTGAGTAAAATAGTTTTATTCATAATATATCTATTCTCAAATTTGGCGAAGCCGATCTCCATATTTTACAGATTCTTAGGGCCGTAAGTTTACGGACCAATAACATATTATAAGTTGTATAAACATTGAACAGGCAGACTCAGACTCACTCAATGTGTTATTGAGAGAACTCTTGATTTTCTAGATTTAGTCGTCGTCTTCATTGCTGAAGGTCGTGTCTAGTTTGAAATTTGCTGCACCAAGCTTTTCCAAGCGTCTCTGTCCTCGGCGGTCTTCATGGCTTTAGGTATTGGCAGGCCAGTGAGCTTCTTGATTAGGTCTGACCAACGGGTAGGTGATCGACCGCGTGGTCTTTTTAAGTCTACCTGCCCAACTACCATCAGCTTCTCCAAGTTGTCTGGGTTCCTGCGAGCAACATGTCCGAAGTAGTTTAGTATCCGCTGGGAGCAGATAGTGGACAGCCTTGTTGTTATTCCGAGCTCCTTGAGAATGGACACGTTGGTGCGGCGTGCGGTCCAAGGAATTCGCAACATACGCCGCCAAACATGATTTTCTAGGCTTACAAGTACCTAAACTGGCATTGAGCACATTACTTGAAGTTTGTCAAGGGACGCCAAATTTCTCGAATACAGAGATTGATGCGAGTTGACTCTGTCAGTCGTTCTGTAATAAATAAAGTACCATGTTACTATAAGTCAATAAAACTAGCATTGCAAAACACTAGTAATTCAGTCTAATATTAAATTAACTGACTACCTTTTATATGTGTGCATCTCAGGTCTAGGAACTTAGGATTTTGTTCTACGATTCGCGTCACGATTTCAGGTACCTAAATCATATTTTTTAAAGAACAAATCAATTCTGGCATCCTCTCTACGATAAATGCATCTTCCCTTCACCAATTGGAAAATTTAGAAACAAAACGAATGACAGCATTATTGGTGACAGCGTAATGTTCTGAAACCTTCTTCATTTTGTGGAATCCTAAATATGGAATGTCAAATATTAATTTTGTACTCGTATAGTAGATTTGTGTTTTCACATCACTTGTATTTATTAGGAAACAATAAGATGGGTAAAGTTATAAGGTGATGGTACAATATAAATTTTCTCGAAAAGTATTTGAACGTCCCTGACTACTAGACTCTCGTATTTTAGTTTGCGCGAATCAAAAAATTGCCCAGAGTTGCAACGTTGCGTTGCCACCGTGACATGCGACGTTGCCATCTGTCACCGTTTGTCAGACATCTATGAATGCCTAACGATCGACGACACTTTTGGCTTAGCGGGAGTGACACCGCCTACTAAGCTAGAGGTCCCGGGTTCAAATCCTGGTAATTTTTTACCCTAATAAGGATTGCTTAGATTGTTTTTGTAAAATTTACCTCCGTATTATTATTATTTCTCTTTATTTAAGTATCCTGATTTAAAAAGTAAAACAAAACAATATTTAGTAGGTACATATATATTTCAGGACATAAATTTAGTCAAAATATTTAGTAATTTGGCATAAACAGGCTAAATTACAAAATTAATTACAGCGTGTAGTATTCGATAAAAACGAAAAAAAAAGAAAAAATAAAATTATTTCGGGATTAGAACCCACAACCAAACGTATCCATAAGTGAAGGCTTTAGACCACTCGGCTACGGATGCACACTGAAAAGGTGCGTAAATTAAGATCCGTTTTGAAATATCAATAGATAAGTCACACACACGCCCATACACCATTTGCCTGTGTTTGCGTGAGTTGTGTTACCCACCTGTAGGTGATTCGCACACAGTGATAGAATATCCAAGTTTTTCATCGGTGAAATATGGTATTTAGCGTGAAAATATACCATTTTTTATGCATTTGCCCAAAATAAAACGTAAATTAATTGATATTTGTCAAATTAGTTTCTTAATATACCCTGCCGTTAGCCCGTGAAGGTGCACCAACTTTTGTATGGGAACGCAACCACCTTAAACAGCAAAATTGCTATGTGTTTCATATTTCGCCGGGTGAGAATACGTTTGTGCCATATCCATACAAATCGACTGGATATGGCACTATCTTCTATTCAATTCATCTGGATTTTGAAATAATAAATTTATAATAAAATGTGTTTATTTTCACCTCATAAAGGATATTTTTACAAGCTAAATTCGCAAATTTGTTTTTTTTCATATTCGAAATATATTTTATTGACTATTCCTGAGTTCGATAATAAATAATTATAATTCAAGATATTTTGTAATCTCCAACAATTTTAAATAAAACTAAATAACTATTACTAAATGTAACCTATAAATAGAAAATGCTCCCCAGGTCATTTTCTGTTGACGTGGTGCCCAGGAGGCTGGCAGCGTTGCCCCGTTGGATGGCGAGACTTATTCGTTGTCCGAAATAGCTGCCAGCCCTCTGATCGCCTGACGTCTCGATGAGCCGTTTAGAAATCTCTTTGTAGAGATCTCTGGCGTTAGGCCCCCACGGCCCAAGAGTTTCGACACCAAACGGCGCAAATATGTAGCCCTCGCCGAGGGCGGCGTATTTGCGCCGCTTGTTCTGTTCCGCCGTTGCCGCCGCAGCTCCAGCCTTGGAGTATGTGGCCTGCAGATGGGAAGGTGCCAGGGTGTCGACACAGGTGGCATCCCATATTAGTGTCTTACCCGACCTCCATGGAACTAACGTCATACCGTCCGGGCGCTTGCCATCGTCACGTGCGATACCGTTCGGCTCTAAGATGGCCGGCACGTTGACGGAGGCAAGGGCCCGTCGCAGGACGTCGTTCAGGGAGGCGTGGCGTGAGATGCGGCCGGCATCTTAATTAATACTAATATAATAATAATGGAACCAATCTGAAAGTATAGCCTCTGAACTAAAAATTGTTTTCTTTAATCAGTACATAAACGATGTACTTATAAGGTAACAAACATAAAAAAAATACAACCAGATAAATAAAACCTCTTCTTTTTGTGAAACTAGTTAAAAATATTAAATAATTTGTAAAACTTTTAATCTTATATGTGCTACATTTGAACGTATTTTTTACTAATATTTTGTAATGATAATTAGGTTGCTGACTGACTTTGATGACTATATTTTTCTGTAAAATTCAACACCGTTCAGCATTCATATTATTTTAAAATTGCGAATTTGAGCCTCCTGTGATTGATGAACATGCCCCATAGAATGTTTATTTTATTATCTTTTATAAAATTGGAAATTCTAGATTTGTGTGATTATTGAACGATCCCTTAGCTCATGTATCCAATATCATAGATATGTTAAAATTACCCTATTTTAATACTGTCTGGTAACAAAAAATAATCTATGTAGAAACTGATTTTGTGAAATTTCCCTCAAATGAAATTGCATACAGCCACAGAAAATAGTACTAGGAATCTCTCTCTAACAAAACTGTTGTTTGGGTCCGACCACCAGACAGAATGTACCCTAAGGGTATGTTGCCATATACACCATAATAAAACTTGTACATATATTTATTGCTTTCCATATATCACTCATTTACTCAACTATTTCTGTCTCCATATAAGCGTTTTGTAAAAAATACCCACTTCCCAACCAACCGACAGGCCAATCAACTGACTTTATGTATTTTATAATAGTATATTTATAGGTTTATAATATCACATATAACATTATACTCAATGAACATAGTTTATCTTGTGATCTATGTACTTTAGATAAAAACTCCAGAGGTCTGATACACATTATCTTCATTGTAGATTTGTAGAGATATTGGTCTTTGGAAATTGTTTTAATGATCTGGGCATCTGAAAAAAATAAAATAAATTAATTTTCTTTGTTCATAAATTTTTCATAAAGCCAAAGCTCTTTAAATTATAACTACAAAATATAATTTATTCAGGGGATAGGTTGTATAAAATACAATACGAAGTAATACAGTAGAAATTAAATAACTAAATATCGGATACTACAAAATAACTATGATAATGATAGTCAGTCTGTCAGTCGTGGTGTGGAAGGGCAGCGCCATCACCGAAACCAAACAACTTCGCTGCTGGCTTCCATTTGTGGCGGGTGCCTCGGATGCACATGCTGGTCGCTCTAATTATTGAGGTTATTATACGAGCTATCGGCCAGCCCAAAACGCAAGACAAGGATCTGTCCCAGCGAGATACAAGTGCTTCCCCGAGGTGCTTAACAAAGGTGGCTAATTGTGGTGCTAAAACTTCATCCACGGAGGTGACGAGGGCACTGTGGCAGCGGCCTATACAAGTGTCCGGACATTTGAGTCATAATCAAAGTATGATTTAGGGGTTAAAAGTTACATAATATGAAAGTTCAATAATTGGTTCACAGGAATCAAGCGATATTTTTTCAAATTTTGGACTCACTGCGATGTAAGAGACCTTTAAACTTGCTCGATTCACAACTGGGTAAAAATCGTGTGTCTGTTATAGTCATTATCTCAGATGAATGGCTCAGTATCAAGCCATTGTATTTATTTTTTCTTAAAGAAGGTATACTACAGTATTAGTTTTCATAGTTTTGAATGTAATTAATCAATTCCTAAGTCTTATACTCATCTCTTTTTAAACGCATGTATTGAAATGACTATACTTTGAGTTTTGATTAAGTTCTAGAGCTGGCTTTAAGTCGGCACCGGAATAATTATTAAGTTCGCGGATAAAACAAAATGTTTTGCAAAATATTGGCTTAGCCTAACCGAGCTCATTCGAATAAAATGATTTTTTTGACATAAAACCGATACGCCTGGAAATAATTTCAAAGCAATAAATCGCACCACGAGTAATTTGTAGATACAATTCTGAGAAAAAACTGTAAGTAACATATATATAACTTACACTATATTTTTTGGACATGTTAAAAAAAACAATGTCAATGGATTGTAATGACTGTTTTGGTGAAAATGCATCGAGCAAAGACTTCGTCGAATAGTTACATCTATCCACCTCGGAAAGCCATAGATAATTTCAGCAAATGTCTTGTGTCCTATTTAAATAATGTAATAGGAATAGGAAAGGACGCTACTCGTATGTATCATCCATTTAAAAAATGTTTCTTTTACGGTTATTAATAGGTACTAAAATCGTACGTACATACGTAGAAAATACACCCAAGAAACAGGTTACTTGTACGTTACATTATATAGGTGGTACTACATACCCGTTACAGTGCATAACATTTTAATGGGCATAATTAGTCATAATTTTATTTTACGAATTGGTCACCTGTCAGAAGATGCACAGGAAGCGAGCCACAAAATTTTTCGTTACGTTAGACTACACCATACCCGTAAATGCAGTCGAGTTGCGTGAAATACGATGATTTTGTTATCAGATCCCGTAATATCAACCAATATTGTAAGAAAAACAAAAAAATCTTTAAACGTTGATGCGAAAATATTGATTGATGAGATGGAAAATGTTGAAGTTTTTTATACCGATTAAATATTAAAAGACAAGTGCAATATCTTTTATTAATTTTACAGCATATGAAAATTGACAACGCATTGTTTATTTATTTGTTTGTTTAATGGCCGCCGTGATGTGTGAGTGCGCCAGCATAAATAAAATAGCAATCAATGTACAACTTAAAAGAAACATTGCTTCAGGCGTTACATTTGGTGTAGATAAAAATCACGATGTTTCCATATATTTTTTAACAATAATTAGTTTATTTTGTCCAACACCTCATAAACATTGCGTAATTTCGATATCATTGATTTAACGAATTTTTTATTTTTATTTTTTTTTTGTATGCAGAAAATGTGTTACCATTTCGATACCTTTGGGTTCAATTGGCGTAAAGGACATTTTGGCGAAAATGAGTTATATATACAGTTTTGTTCAGAATTTCAAGCTCTACCGTTCTGTGTAGTTAAAATTTCGATATCTTTAAAAAAAGTGCCTTTACGACCCAGTTTTTATTCATCGTGTTCGCAAAACTAGCTCAGGTTAAGGGACGTAAGTGTCAAGTTATAAAATACGAATTAAAAGGTGTATCGTAAAGTACGCCGGTAAATATGAATACTGTCGTATATGACCTATTTTTTTCTTGTTGTCCTTTAAGCCCTTCATTTCTCATGATTACTTTCCATAAGCGCATAGTCGAGGTGGGCGTTAAGGACATGTTTTCTTTTACTGGTCCTTTACGACCTGCTTTTAAATGATAATACCGTAATTTGATAAACCGAATAAGGTTGTAAAGGGCAGGTATTATTTTACTTGTCCTTTACGACCTCCTTAAAAAATGATTACACCATTATTTGATAGAATTAAGGAGGTTGTAAAGGGCATGTATTCTTTTACACGTCCTTTACGACCTGCCTTCAAATTATTATACTTGTTTACATGCCGTAATTTGATAAATCGAACAGGGCTGTAAAGGGCAAGTAGTCTTTTATTTGTCCTTTAAGACCTGCCTTAAATCTAATTATAGCACATTTTTTAAAGAAGAGCAGGGTTGTATAGGGATTAGCCTTTATTTTTGGCATTTACTGCCACAAATGTGTGTCTAAATTCTGAAATAAAAGCAATTTACGTAATCGTAAAGGTCTAAACTATCGATACCTTTAATTGGGTTCAACTGGCGTAAAGGGCAAAACGCTGGTTTTGAGGAGAAGCAAAAAACAGTTTTATTTTACAAAAAATGGCTACAGAATTTTGGTTTCTCCACCTATACTTTCGACATGTATATGAAAAATATTTGAAATGCCCGTATCTTTAACCTGTGATGGCAGTTCTAGCTGTAAACAATGTATTACGGAAGTTAGATGTCCTTTACAACTGGTAAAAATGTTATCAATGTCATTTACACCCGTGACTTTTTTGGGCATTTGGAAATGATGGGGTTGTAAATGACGGTCTCAGATGACTTTGTTCCATTTCGGGGCGTAAAGTTAACAGCTATGTAATAAAAATTGACAGTGTTCAACTTAGTTTACCTTAAAGAGACTTGAAAAATGTAGAAAAAGATGATGAATTCATTATTTTTCATACTATTATACTTATTGTTTACATTAACAGTGTTTTACTCACTACGTACTCATCCTAATGATTGACATTCTAATGTCGATAATCATTAGCCACTATGTCACTTCCATTATTATGATTTAGTGCTATTGGAAGAGAGTAAAACACTAGTACGACATTATTAAGTTGTTAAGTTTATTTTGTAATGTGATATGTGTTAGTTTGTAAGGTATTTATCTATGGGCCTTTGATGCCTGAAATAAATAAATTATTATTTGTATGTCTTTCCCGTACACGAGACAATGGTGTCCCGGCCCTTTGGGAGGCGTGCGCGGAGCCGAAGCCAATGCGTAGAGGCCTTTTTGACAATTTAATGAAAGGCAAAGTGTACACCCATCGGATGCTGTCCCTGCCCGTGTCATGGGACGCACGCAGAGACAGCCCCCGCCAGATGCAAGGACTATTGTTGATTGATGGAATCTAACTCTACTGGGCTATGGCGGTGGAAATATGGACTAAATACTGGGTTATAGATTGAGACATGACGGCGCCTGTCTGGAAAAGTGTCTCGTGGCTTTCGTGGCACTGACAGACCGTGACTTGCCCTCCGCTGATGGGCCCCTGTTAAATAAATAGCGACATTATGAGCAATGGCCTAGCTAGGGGCAACACCGGTGCCGAGGGCTGCAGGGTGTCGAGAGGTGTGCTGCGCTTTCTCCGAGGGTACTCGCGGCGTTATGCCCTTTAACACTTCCACGCCTGGAGCATATAGCTCTCGCGACTCCACTCTGGACGGCCGGTTAAGGCAAGCCAGAGGCGGAGGTCTTTACACTCTTACCCATGAACCCTCCCTAAGGACCCCCAGGAGCACTCAGGTACGTGGGGTCGCTACTCCCCAACAGCTCGCCACAAGCTGCCCTGCGTTAAAATGTCAATTCACTACCCAAATGATCCCACCACCCTCGCCAACTGTACTCTGTAGTAGCGTCACTTACTGACCGCGCATACAATTTATTTGACGAGGATCATGTGGGTAGTGAATTGACACATTTCAAGAACGTTCTACAGAGAAATGGTTATAATGGGCGGATTATACCACCTAGACGCACCGTTTTGCCTAAACACCTGGACTATAAAGTTGAACGACAACCGGCGTACCTACCATAAATGTAAAGGGAGTGACAGATAAAGTTGCCAATATTTTAAAGAAGTTCTTGGTGAAGACTGTCTTCACTCCCCACAGAAAACTGGCACAATATCTACGTACGCCAAAGGACCGTTTTCCGCTTGAATGCCCAGGTATTCACAAAATTGACTGCAGCTGTGATAGCTCTTACATAGGTCAGAATAAGCGCACTATCTCATGCCGTATAAAGGAGCACATCCGAATGTTTAAAAACAACGAACCTCGGAAATCGGCAATCGCTGAACATCTTCTGAACGCGGAAACGAATCATTGGATTGAGTTGCACAACCTCCTCATTATTTCTCCTCGTTATAGTTGATCATCCTCTCGCTCGACAGAAAAACACTATATACCCAGAATAGTTAAGAAAGCTATCAAAATCCTCAAGTATAAAAATTTCAACCGGGAAGACGGGTTTCAACTGTCGAGCATCTGGTATCCAGTGATCCGTAAGTTCTCCAAGGGAAAAAAGACATGCTCAGGAGTAAATACGCGAAGTGATACTGTAAGTGTTGTGTGTCGTGAACGTGATCGAGTTCCAAGTGAGAATGCGGACGGTAGTAGTATGAATAACGCGCGGACGAACCCGAAAGAGGGTAGATCGCTATGGTGTGTGGGTAGACTACAACTAAAAACTCGCTGCATGTCAGTTACTCCGTGATAATGGCGCTTGCAACAGTGCCGAAATATCGGGAACTCACAAAAACAAACATACATGGTAAATATCCCGTCGTTAATAGTAGTTATTATGCCTAGCTGAATTCATCATCTTTTTATACATTTTTCAAGTCTCTTTAAGGTAAACTAAGTTGAAAACTGTCAATTTTTATTACATAGCTGTTAACTTTACGCCCCAAAATTGGAACAAAGTCATCTGAGATTGTCATTTACGACCCCATCATTTCGAAATGCCCGAAAAAGTCACGGGTGTAAATGACATTGATAACATTTTTACCAGTTGTAAAGGACATCTAACTTCCATAATACATTGTTTACAGCTAGAACTACCATCACAGGTTAAAGATACGGGCATTTCAAATATTTTTCATATACATGTCGAAAATATAGGTCGAGAAACAAAAAAACTATAGCCATTTTTTGTAAAATGAAATGGTTTTTTGCTTCTCCTGAAAACCAGCGTTTTGTCCTTTACGCCAATTGAACCCAAAGGTATCGATTTATATTTTAAGCAATAAATCGCAAGGACAATGGTTTTTTAAATATCCGTTAAAAATATCAAAGCTATACGGCTTGTAGTTTTGAAATTATAGCAAAAATACTAAGCGCCAAAACGCATGTCACGCCGTTTGTATAGGCCGCTGCCACTGTGGAGGGGTGTAAAAGTGGCATGACACAACTCGCAGGCGTTGGCATATTTGTTTTGCTTTTCTGACTCGGTAGATTTCAGGAAAGAAACAACAGCGCGTGAGATGTAAGAGGGAGCGTCGGTGTCTACAACATGAATGTCGAATAACGCCTCCCTCTGTGCAATCCACACGCCACGGCATGCTAGATCTCCTCGTAGGCCAGTGTCACTTGCGGTGATAATTGGTTCTTTGACTACATTTCCCCATGCTTGTTATCATAATTCACAAAAGAGATCCCTTATTTCAATATGACGTCTCGTGATTAGACCGCCAGTTTTGCAACAGAGGGCATGATAAATATCCACACCAATTGAAACTGTATTTCATTTATGTTCATAATACATATTAGGATTAAAGATAAATAAGTACGATTTTATATTAGCTGGATTTCTATACCTGCGTTTGACGAGGACGTAGATTGCTTTCATTCGTTGCTGCAAATTACATCGCTTATCAATCTTATCATCGAATAAAACTGACCTGCTACACTGTTTATCACTATTAAACGTTCACTGGGTACCATAAATATATAAAATAATAGCTAATAAGCGAATTTTGGTGAATATTGAAACAAAAACATTACTTGAGTTTCATAAACTGACTGACAGATAGTGAGTGACATTGACAATCTAATTTCTTTGATAGTGTGCGTTCATTTTCACGTTCGGTGATACCAAATAATTGTCAAAACATTCCCTTCCGTTTAATGTTATTGAAAATAGGTTTTTGTATTTCAATGGCATTTTAATAATCAAACCAGGAAATGTTCTTTAACTTCTATTTTTCGTTAACTTGGTATTATATTTCTCCAATATTATGAAGAATAATATCAAATTATCATTAATTAGTCCCCGTAGTTTTCCCTACTTATTTTTTTACAATCTAGTTACTGGTATCATTAGTGTGTGTGTAATACCTGTCAAATTGGGAATTTTTGCGATACGTCTGCCTCCAACAGCCGCTCAGCGGCATCTGAATGATAGGAATACGCGACGTCATGGAGAATTGTATGAAAATTTTCTGCAAGTTTAGATATACCAGTAAAATTCTCCTGTATCTTTACGAGTAAAAATTTGAAATCGCCCTGAGGCCCTAGATGAATAAAGTAGCTTTTAGGAAAAAGTGTTAAACTATTACGCGTCAAAGACAAATTTTCATTTATGCTTGGTCAAAAAGCCGGCCGTGTTTTGATTTTTCCGTACTTTTCGAGTCAATTATGGTGAAATCTAGGGCAACAAAAAATCTGTATCCGCCCGGATGCCCTCGACAGTTTCTTTGTGAACACATTCATATAGTAATAAATACAAATATCAATAATTCCTTGAACAAATTCTTTGTTCAATCAGAGCTCTAAAATGACATTTTTGGGAACCCGCCCCTTAAGGCTTCGGGATGTATCACTGACTGTTAGAATGAAGACGTATGTCTAACGTACCAAGCTACCAACATATAAGAGCCTTATCACACTAGCGATTTGCGAGCGCATTTTTATACAGATTTCGACAAGTTTTGTATGAAAACACGCTCGGAACTCCCTCGCAAATCGCTAGTGTGGTCAGGTTTAGAGAGACTCGCCAGTTTCTTGCTGTACGCTGGCAGCCTAGTATGTTTAAAGCACAGACTACCTCCACTAGACGGACCATGTTGGGCGGCGGGCGCTCACATCAGATATGGTCAATTGCATTACGATATTACGCGACCGGCCGCTCGTTCAGTTCCGACGATGTTTCTGACTTGTGTGCGCACCAAACGTGAAATAAATATTTTTGTTCAATCCGACAACAATCTCGAAACATAAAATGATAAAAAAGATGTGTAACACGCGTTGTACTAGTAATATCTACCGATATTTAATCGCCCATATGCGTGGTGAACTCGTGTCGTATGGCATGCTCCGTCTAGTGGAGGTGGTCTGTGGTTTAAAGACAATACGAGGACGGGAGTATGGGCTACAGAAATGCTTAAAATAAGGGGAAGAGGGGTTGTTAGCAAGCATAAAATGTTGTTGATTTTCAGGGTTTCAGGGTTATTTTCACAAGTCTGAATTTACCACATCGGAAAGTGACATCTGATAAAAAGAAACGCCTCAAGAAACTACTCAAGGAGTTCTCAACTCTCTCTCTCTCTTGGTATATACTGGAAAACCGAGAAACTCACTTTAATTTGGCATTAAGGCGGATTTTATATTTTAAGGATTTCATTCAATATTTGGTGTGAAAAATGCGAAACCCAACATCATCGGTCGAAAACACCTAAATAGGCCAAACGGATACACGTGAACTATTTAGCCGGCGGGAAAGCGTAATGCGACATACCCCGCACGTGCGGCTGCGATTCCTCGCTCGTCATAACGTCGCGACATATGGACTGACAACACAGACGTGAACGCTCACTGAACGCTCCACAGTGTGAACTGTTTAGTAGACGTTCATGTGACATACCCCGCACGTGCGGCTGCGATTCCTCGCTCGTCACAACATTGCGACTTACGGGCTGACAACAGACGCGTCAACGCATACCGAACGCACAGTGTAAGCTATTTAACCGACGTTTATGTGACAAATCCCCACACATGCGGCTGCTCCTCGCTCGTCATAATGTCACGACATACTTAAGGGCTAACAACCACCTCGTGAACGCTCGCTCAACGCTGCGGAGCGTACATAGTAAAGGTTAATTCTTTTTTCCTATTTCGTACATACATTTTTAAAATATCATTGGTATGTACTAGCCAAGATTCGAACCGTCGTTTGAGACGCTTATCTGAACCACTCGGATAACATAGGTAATTTCTAGTAAAACTCACAATTTGAGACAATTTCGATCCTAATTATGTAGTAATAGTTTTTATGCCACACCTGGCCATAAAGTGCTGCTTTCTGGCCAAGTGTAGACATAAAATGATATACACAACACGGGAAGTAATAAAGAAAGCCCTCGATCGCATATTTACGTCCCTCGCTTGCAACTCGGGCCGCAAACTTCTGCGATCTCGGCCTTTTTTGTATTAACGCCCTAGTTGTGTAATGTACTATTCTTTTACTTTCCATTATTCCTTCACTATGAGACATGTAGAAACAAAGCACAAGCCAAGTACATAAGCAAGTCGAAGTCCACTTCAATTGAAGCCAATATTGCTGACTTTGCTTCTACTCTTATATGACTCATATTTTGAACTGAACCGTGTGAATTTCTTTTCTGTGTGTATCGAGGTCCATATACAGCGCCCGGTGCGTGACAAGCAGCCGTTTTTTATGTGTTTACCTTTATTTATGTACTCGCCTATGTACCGATATGAGCCGAGATGTATTGGAAGAAAGCTTCACCTCAATGCGTAACATTCGCAGGCACAACATAATCGATTTATATTTTTTTGTAAACTAGACCTGCCTGTCTTTCAGTGATGATCAGCAGCCTACGCTTTTTTGTGCGATAAATAAATGACAAAACATCCGTCACTTGTACTTGTCACTTGTCAGAATGTGACGGATGCTGTATCATTTATTTATCGCGTGACAAAGCGTAGCATCATACGCCTACGGTAGACCTGTAAGCGTATACACGCTACGCGCGCGATAGATAAATGTTAATCATCCGTTACGTTCTGTAGGCTTATGATGCTACGCTTTGTCGCGCTATAATTAAATGATAAAGCATCCATCACTCTTACACACTATCATCATCATTTTTATTTACTAGCATTTTCCCGCGGCTTCGCCCGCGTTGTTCCCGTTATCGTCTCGAATGAACTCTTTACCGCGGTAAAGAGTTCATTCGAGACGAGGATATAAAGTATCCTATGTTTCAATGCAGGACTTGGTCTACTTACATGCCAAATTTCAGCTTGATCCATCCAGTTGTTACCTCGTTATTAGGTAACAAACATCCAAACATTTTCACAAACTCACATTTATAATATTAGTGGGATTTATCGCGCGACAAAGCGTAGCATCATAAGCCTACGAATCGTGTGTGAGAGTGACGGACGTTTTATCACTTATTTATCGCGTGACAAGGCGTAGAATTGTAAGCCTGCAGGTTAATGTTTTCCTTCAGTTAGTACCGTCCGTAAGATTTTAAAAAAACTAGCAGTTATCTGCGGCTTTGCCTGTATTATTCCCATAGTTATCTCAAGGGGCACACCTACCGGGATATAAATTCTTTTTTCAAACCAGGACTTTGTCTGTCTACTATTATGCCAAATTTCACCTGAATCCATCCAATTGTCACAGAGTTATATAGTAATAACTAATATTATAAATGTGAAAGTTTGTGAAGATGTTATGATGTTTGTTACTAAATAACCGGGTAACGACCTGGATGGATTGCGATTAAATTTGGCATGGGAGTAGACCGGGTCCTGGATTGAAGCATACTTTATATCCTGGTAAAGATTTCCTTTGGGGCACTAACGGAAATAACGCGGACAAAGCCGCGGGAAAATGAAATAAACATCCACACAGTCATCCAAACTAAAAGCCTCCAGACTAATGACTGATGACATAAATGTGAAAGTATGTGAAGGCACATACTTTCACATCTAAAACATCAGTAGGATAAGATGAGTAGGATAGAATAGGATAGGAGAGTTAGGATACTCAAAAGTCAATATTTGAATAAAAAAATTAAGAAAATAAGATTAAAATAACACGATCGCTTCGACCGTAAAAACACATGCAAACTTCATTTTCATCAAACATTTAAAATACAATGCTGATCAGCATTTGAGACTGGCTTAAAATCCATATTCAATTTAAACATTCCCGGTCTTATTCTCAGAGATGATCATTCGGAGTCAAATAAAGGGCGGGCTCGTAAAGCACACGCGTCGCGGCGACTCAGCGGGTACGAGGCCTTTTGTATGCCACGACTCGGGTCCGATGAGAATACGATTCGACACGGGTCTGATGGAGAGTCAAATAAAAGGCCGGCTCGTAAAGCACGCGCATCGCGGCGAATCAGCGGGTACGCGGCCTTTTGTACGTCGCGACTTGGGTCCGATGGGGATACGATTCGATTCGGGTTCGATGGGGAGTAAAATAATGCGCGAGCTCGTAAAGCACACACGTCGCGGCGACTGAGCGGGTACGAGGCCTTTTGTACGACACTACTCGGGTTCGACGGGGATTCGACTGGACTTGGGTCCGATGGAGATAAGACTTGACGTGGTTCTAGCACGGTCTCGTCTTGACATTGGTTCACTATGATCTGAACAAAAAATCAAAAAGAGGTTTCCATTTTTAGTTCGTATTACTTTTTGGCAACAAGACTTTTTCCCCTAATAATTGGTCCTCGCTAAATCCGAATTTTTGCTCTTGCCTTCTAGCTTCAAGCCCTGCTGAGATACTCAAGATGGCGGCTATTGCCCACTCAGCTTGAAATTTACTGATAGTGTGATCAAAATGACTTCATCATAAATCATCAGTTCATTGAAATACTATAGCTACTAGGAAAATAGAATAAATTAACACAAGCTTTATTAATTCATATTTTTATTCACAGTTAGTTAACAAAATAAAGTACTACAAATATTAATAATGATTTAACATGATAGCAAATATTCGGATAGTGTGTTCTCGACAACCTTACTTGAAAGAAGCTATTTTTTCTTTATTTAAATAGCGTACCTAGTGTAAAAAAGCCCACACACCAAGGTTTATTATGTAGGTACCTACGGTAAAAAAGAATTGCACTATGCTGTACTAAACATAAATAATTTTATTTTTACTAGTCCTCTATTTTTTTTTTATTTGCAATAAAATATATAATGTAATGGTCACTAAGCGACCTTTTTGCATTACGAGTGATCAAATAATATTTCTAGGAAATAGGCTACGAATCAAAACTGTGACTATACTTATAAAGAATTTATTTTTTCATTATGTAAATCGCGTAGTTTAAAAGACCCACACACAGAGATTTATACGTACTTGGAGCAAGTTGCTTCTTTTATCGACGTGAAACGAAGCGCGAGTGACTGATACCGCGATTATTGCACTGGAGCTAGATAATAATTATATTTCATACGGTATGTAGCCATTGTGTAGCCAGTTACCAAACTTGTTTACCAAACGGCACCAAAGGGATTCGACCGTCTCGCTCTATCGCATAACGCGTGCTCTTTCTTGTCACTAGCTAAGCCCCTTCACGGGGGCAAGATTTGAAATCGTGGAGTAAAACTCCTACTGGAAATAAAGCATTGTATATTTGCGGTGCCGCATTTTCATTGTCAAGATATAAAATTGCATGGATAGGTAATGAGAAAATTTAATAGAAGAAAAGACTTTTGATATGACATAAGTAATAAAAGGAAGAAAGAAAGGAAATACATTTATTTATGACAGCTCAAAAAGGTAGACAGTAATTAAGTACAAAAGAAAAATAAAACACAAAGAAATCTCGCTGCCACAAAAAGGTGCTACCTCAGCATACAATACACAATACAATATTCTTTATTGTGCACCAAAACAAAAGATTACAGAAACTTAAATCTAAAACAGCATAAATGGTAAACAACAGGCATAATGCCAACTCTAGAGCCGACGCTGGTCTCCCGGTGGGACCAGACGGGATATAATGACAGCAATGTCAAAAAATGTGAGTTATAGTATAATATCCCTGCATCTTCCCCACATACTTAACTAAATAGCTCATACCCGCTCCGACCCTTCTGACGGAACCCGTGACAAAATGTTTTAGTGGTTGAAAATATGGGCAAAGAGACGATCGTTGATATCCCTACATGATCTAATACTGCCGTAATACTAACGCCAAAAGAGAGAAGAGAAAACAAAAGATCGACACGAAAGGGAGGAACCTGCTACTAAAACCACAATGCCATAAAGCAATGTACAAAAAAAAAATTTATAGTATGTGCATTGACATATATAATCGCATCCCTTCAGATATTGTAACGCTCCAGGGAAATAGGTTTAAAAGTAGACTGAATAGCTGGCTTATCGACAATTGTTTTTATACCATAAAATATTTTCTCGAGACATGTAGAATTAGGTAATTATTGATAATTATTATACTATTATTATTGATTATTTTAATATTGTGGCCTACTTAGTTATTAATTTACATTTACACATATAAACGCAATATATACATAATACTTATACATATAAATCCAATACATAATATGTATATGCATAAACGTAATACATTTAATATATATACATATACATACATATACATTTAATATATATATACATATACATTCACATACATACATAATATTATAAACTACCGCGTTTCAGACCTAATGTCTACCTATCGGTTGAGTGTCGATATATCGATAACCTTTATCGATATTTAAAGGTATCGACCTCCTGGTCCGCACCGTCGACCGTTAGATACAAACCGGCCGGCGCGTCGCTGCGCCCGCGCGGCAGTGGACAGAGGTCAAACCAGTCAAATGTTTGTCGCGGCGCCGTCCGCACGCTTGACGCTCCCACTACCTGCTTACGCGGCTTGCATTGTTTACTTTAATTACTGCTTGTTTTCTGCTTCTATTCCGTGCCTTCCTATAAACTGTACTTCTGCCTATAAACTGTATTTGTGCTTGTGCTTCCTGCTCTTCTGTGCCTTCTGTTATAACTACTTGTGTCTACTGGGACAATACAACGATAAAACTGTAAGTGGAGTGTTTTATTGATATCTACACCTGGTAGGCCACCACATAATCTACCTAAACTGGTGACCCCGAGAAGAACACAATGCCAAAAGAGCAAACATCCGAAAACGACAGGCAGTCAACGCCAGCCACTAGTGATGGGGGCACATCGATAAGACCTGTCGATGTTTATAAGGTCGGCGTACGAGTGCCACCGTTCTGGCCTGAAGAGCCAGACATATGGTTCGCTCAAGTTGAGGGTCAATTCGCCATATCCGGCATTACTAGCGATACGACTAAGTTTAACTATGTCATCGGGCATCTCGACAACCATCACTCTAGGGCAGTAAAGGATGTGATCATCAACCCTCCCGCAGCTAATAAATACGAGAAGCTAAAGAATGAGCTAATAAAGAGACTTAGTGACTCCAAAGAGAAGAGGATTAAACAGCTGATGATGCATGAAGAGCTTGGAGATAGGAAGCCATCGCAGTTCCTCCGCCATCTCCAGGACCTCGCAGGTGCTAGTGTCACGGACGACTTCATGAAGACGATGTGGATAAATCGTTTACCCCATGGAATCCAGACAGTCCTTGCAGGTCAGCCAGTAACTGCATCTCTAGAAGCTCTGGCAGATTTAGCAGACAGAGCGAACGACCTCGCTTCATCTTCACCGCGAGTTGCAGCAGTGAGCGATGCAGTTCCCAGTTCGCTCATTAGTGACCTTGCAAGAGAGGTGGCAGAGCTTCGCAGGGAGCTCCGGAGTCTTAAGGCATCGGATAGAAGTTCCAGATCGCGCACTCCAGCATCACGAGGTAGACGCAGCACCTCCAGGCAGCGTTCGCAGTCCAACTACCGAAAGTACCCCTTGTGCTGGTACCATAGCAAGTTTGGTGAGAAAGCTACCAAGTGTACGCGCCCCTGCGATTACACGGCGGAAAACCAAAGGGGCGGTCGATAATGGCGGCGGACGATTGCCCCACAGCCTCAACTGGCCGCTTATTCGTTACCGACCGGTCTTCGAAAATGCAATTTTTGGTCGACACTGGAAGCGACCTGTGTGTTTTCCCGCGGTCGGCACTGCGTGAGCGTCGTTCAAAGACTGACTATAACTTGTGTGCTGCCAATGGTTCTAGTATTGCCACGTATGGCTATGTGACTTTAGACTTAGACCTTAGCTTACGAAGGAACTTTTCATGGCGTTTTGTTGTGGCGGACGTAACAAAGCCAATCATAGGAGTTGATTTTTTAAACTTTTACAACCTAATTGTTGACTGTCGCAATAAACGGTTAATTGACAATCTCACTTCTATTGCAGCTGTTGCTACGTCAGCCAATTGCCCAAATGTTTCGTCGGTGAAGGTGGCGACTGGTGAGACACGATATCACGGGATCCTCAAGGAGTTTCCTGAGATTACTCGACCGGCAGGTAGACATCACACTACACCACACAACACGGTACACCACATACGAACGACCCCAGGCCCCCCAGTCTTTTCCCCTCCTCGTCGTTTAGCGCCAGATAAACTCAAGATCGCCCAAAAGGAGTTTCAGTCTATGCTGGCCTGTGGGACAGCTAGACCTTCGGAGAGCTCGTGGGCCTCAGCACTTCACCTGGCACCAAAGAAGAACAACGGTTGGCGTCCTTGTGGCGACTACCGTAAGCTGAACGCCCGGACAGTGCCTGACAGGTATCCGATCAAGCATATCCACGACTTTACTCACAACGTTGCTGGTTGTAGCATATTCAGCACATTGGATCTGGAGAAGGCTTATAATCAGATACCTGTCAGTCCTGAGGACATTCCGAAGACCGCGATCACAACTCCATTCGGGTTATACGAGTTCCCGTTTATGACGTTTGGTCTTCGTAATGCGGGCCAAACATTTCAGCGATTTGTAGACGAGATAACCAGAGGGCTCGACTTCGTCTATTCATACCTAGACGACTTCCTTATTTACTCTCACAGTGAAGCCGAGCACGAAGAACACCTGCGAAGAGTCTTCCAAAGGTTGAAGGACTACGGCATGATGGTTAACATAGCCAAGTGTGTCTTTGGTGAGAAAGAGGTAACTTTTTTAGGGTACCAGATCTCGCAGAAAGGTTGCAGACCTCTAGACTCAAAGGTGCAGGCTGTGAAGGAATTCCCTCCTCCTACTAACGTGCGACAGCTTAGGGGCTTTTTGGGCATGCTCAATTATTATAGGAGGTTCCTCCCTCAAGCAGCCCAAATTCAAGCTCCCCTTCACGCTCTGCTAACTGGTTCGGTAAAAGGTAATCAGGCCATCACCCTGTCTGGAGACACCTTAGCAGCATTCGAAGCCTGCAAGGAGAGCTTATCCAATGCTGCTCTGTTGGCTCACCCAGACTGCTCAGCAAAATTAGCTCTGGTGACAGATGCGTCTGACAAGGCCATCGGAGCAGTTCTCCAGCAGCTCAAAGACGACTCATGGGAACCACTGGCGTTCTTTTCCAGAAAGCTTACCCCCTCACAGGTAAAATATTCGCCCTATGATAGGGAGTTACTTGCAATTTACGAAGCCATAAAGTACTTTCGGCATATGCTCGAGGCCAGGCATTTCGTTGTCTATACTGACCACAAGCCTATCTGTTTCGCTTTTCATGAACGAAAAAGTAACTGTTCACCGAGGCAGTATAGACACCTCGACTTTATCTCCCAGTTCACAACGGACATTCGGCATATATCCGGGAAGGATAATGTTGTCGCTGACACGTTATCGCGTATTGATGAACTGGGAGCACCTGTAAGCCTCGAAGCATTGGCCGAAAGTCAGGCGTCTGATCCGGAATTGCAGGCGCTCATCACTGGAGGCTCTTCCTTGCAGCTGCGGAAATTACATGTACCCGGTAGTCTGTTGCCATTGTACTGCGACGTCAGTACTCAGACCTCCAGGCCTTATGTTACCAAACCCTTCCGCCGCCGAGTATTTGACAGCTTACACTCCCTCAGTCATCCAGGCGCCAACGCTTCGGCTAAACTAGTCGCCGAGAGGTTTGTTTGGCCGGGGGTGCAGAAGGAATGCAGGGAATGGACGCGCGGATGCTTGCAGTGCCAGCGGGCTAAGGTTAATCGGCATGTAACCGCCCCCCTTGGCACCTTTAATTTACCGCGCGCTCGATTTAAACAGGTCCACATTGATCTGGTCGGGCCCCTCCCTCTTTCGCGTGGTTATCGGTATTGCCTTACGGCCCTGGACAGGTTCACTCGATGGCCGGAAGCAGTACCCATACACGATATCACCGCCGAGACCGTTGCCAAGGCCCTGCTGTCGACCTGGATAGCTCGATTTGGCTGTCCCACAGACATTGTAACTGACCGCGGCACGCAATTTGAATCCGCGTTGTTCCAGTGTCTGTCAAAAATAGCCGGATTTGAGCATAAGAGGACGACAGCTTACCATCCTGCATGCAACGGTCTCGTTGAACGATTCCATAGGCAATTAAAAGCCGCGATCGTATGTCACGCGAGTGAGGGTTGGACAGAATCATTGCCCTGGGTCTTGTTAGGAGTAAGAACTGCTTTCAAGGAAGACTTACAGTCATCTTCTGCGGAACTGGTTTACGGAGAGCCGTTAAGGCTCCCAGGTGAGTTTTTCGAGTCGGCGCCAGGTGGTACCACGGACATGTCCGAATTTACCGCTAGGCTCAGGGGCTTTGCTGAAAAACTAAGACCAATACCAGCTGCCCGGCACTGTAAGCCTAAAGTCTTCGTTTTCAAGGAGCTTAAGACATGTGACTTCGTGTTTCTCCGAGAAGATGCATCTCGCGGATCTCTCCAAGCTGCGTACACCGGACCCTATAAAGTTATTTCGCGTGGGGACAAAGTATTTAACATCCTACTCAAAAATAAGGAAAAGTCAGTCTCCATAGATAGGCTTAAACCAGCCTTTATACTCTCGGCTGACAGTGAGAAGGAAGATCCCGATCTGGTTAACCCTACTCCTACTCCTCGTCAATATACTACCCGATCTGGCCGTCAGGTGAAGTTTCCAGACTATTATCGCCCTTGACGGTCTCTGGAGGGGAGTGGTGTGGCCTACTTAGTTATTAATTTACATTTACACATATAAACGCAATATATACATAATACTTATACATATAAATCCAATACATAATATGTATATGCATAAACGTAATACGTTTAATATATATACATATACATACATATACATTTAATATATATATACATATACATTCACATACATACATAATATTATAAACTACCGCGTTTCAGACCTAATGTCTACCTATCGGTTGAGTGTCGATATATCGATAACCTTTATCGATATTTAAAGGTATCGACCTCCTGGTCCGCACCGTCGACCGTTAGATACAAACCGGCCGGCGCGTCGCTGCGCCCGCGCGGCAGTGGACAGAGGTCAAACCAGTCAAATGTTTGTCGCGGCGCCGTCCGCACGCTTGACGCTCCCACTACCTGCTTACGCGGCTTGCATTGTTTACTTTAATTACTGCTTGTTTTCTGCTTCTATTCCGTGCCTTCCTATAAACTGTACTTCTGCCTATAAACTGTATTTGTGCTTGTGCTTCCTGCTCTTCTGTGCCTTCTGTTATAACTACTTGTGTCTACTGGGACAATACAACGATAAAACTGTAAGTGGAGTGTTTTATTGATATCTACACCTGGTAGGCCACCACATAATCTACCTAAAATATAATATATTAATATATATAATTTAGTGTATTGAATATTTGCATGCCTACATGTAGGCTGAATACATGGAACAAAAATATTGTAAGACCTATATATACACTGTATTCCTAGCAAATAAATCTTTGAATCTTTGAAAAAAGAAAAGTAAAAATATAAAAGAATAGGTAGCAAAGAGAGAAAATAAACGAGAAAGAGGACAAAGATAAAAAAAGCTATGGTTCTCAGACTGCTGACGAAAACAGGATCTCTCTTTTTTCTACATAACCATACATTTTTGTACTGCTTCTGTATGATTATAAAGTGTTCACATACATACAAAGTGTGTTACGGACTCATGGGCATTGGAGTCGTAACTTGTCAGCTTTAATAGCCATGAAAATTAGTGATTAAAATATAACTAACAGGCTATACTTACTTCTTGACAGACCAAGTGCTTTGCAACCAAACTGCTGATTCGTAAAAAAAAGTATTTTCATATTGACGCCATATTGAGCCAATAATCAGAGATTTAAGAGAATTTTTATTTTATCTAAAAAATATATGAGACTTAGCTTAAGTAAAATATGTAGGGTCACATAGTTGCACTGCAAAATATATAATACATTATAGTTCGTACCGGATAACAATAGACTCTGGAGGGACACAGAAGCAGGGATTCCAAACATTTTCTGTAAATTGTAAGACAGTTTGTCAAACCATAGAATAATCTTTCACGTCTTCTTCGCAATGGTCGAGTGACAACGCACGCTAGAGCAAAGGCCTCTTCCACTGCCCCACAAAATCACTCGTATTGAACGTTACAAATAACTATTCAGCAATTACTTAGGAATAACAAACTATAACAGAAACAGTATACAATTAAAACGACATACGAATTCGATATAATTATTTCATAGTAAAATATAATGACAGCTCTGAGCTGTCTCATATACAAATTGAGTGTTGCTTATCTCTGGCTCTTTGGATATTTTATAAGGATACTTTTTTTATTTTGAGCCAACCAAAAAGTATGGACATCATCAATATTTTATTTTAGAGCATCTACTTTAGAAATGTCATTTTATTGAATGTCAACCTAAAACGGGCACTATAAAGAACCTTTTTCTTCTTCTGTCTATTCCTATACGGAACAGACTATAGTTTACTAAACAGCCTAGCATCATAAGCCTATCAGGCTGTAAAATTATGTTTTACATAATATTTGCTTAGCTCCATGAAGTTTATGGTGATTCTAGATGACGTGGGATTACCAACACTTGCATCTCGGTCTAATATTTAGATAATAGCGTTAATATAACCGCTATAACGCTAGTAATTATCGCGGGTATGCCAACTCTAACCTTACGGAAACTAAAGCGAAGGAATCTTTGTAATTTAGTTTTTTGGGTCTGTTTTTGATGGGGTGGGTTTGCTGGTCATTTGTTTAGTAAGAAAGGGAGTTGAACAAAAAAGACTAATTTTTAACAAAGATTAGGTAGACCCAGGTCTCCAATGGACATACGCCAAACGAATCGACGGTATACCAAATTTGATTGAAAATGTATGTATGTATGTAAACACTTTATTGCACATAAAATCATACAGAAACAGTACAAAGGACAATGGTTATGTACAAAGGCGAACTTATCCCTGTAAGGGATCCTGAAAGGGGGGGGGGGGGGAATTGTTCTGTAGTTTTTGCGCGATGCAAGAAGAAACACAAATACAGACATTTTTTTCGGAGAACTATTTATTTGCGTTTTATTCTTGAAATTGTTTAGCTGCTTTTGTGAAAAAAAAATGTAGAAACATTGTGTTAAGTACTATTATTTCATTATACCGGGTAGAATGAAACGAGGGACTTTCCTGAAAATATAATGTCATATATAGAGACCGGATTTGAAGTAACGATCTCAATATTAATATGGATATGACTAGTGCAATTTGTTAAATACATGTCATGTTGGTTATATAAGGTTAATTTTTACTGTGCATTGTGCAGAAGAAATGTTAAAGAAGACAAACTTAAAAAAATAAACCGATTCAAAAATTAACAAACAATGTTTTTATTTATTATCACCATAATTTTTGCCCAATATTTACAAAAGCTTCCAAAAAGGTTTTTACTTTTTTGTTCCGAAAAGTTACATTATTTTTGTGTGTAGAAAAAATAATAAATTATACCAGTCATATCCATAATTAATATTGAAATCGCTACTTCAAATCTGGTCTCTAGTCATAATATGCAATAGTAATGCTTGTAATAACAAAGAAAACAAAAATTCCAAAATAATATTTTTAAGCATTTATGCAACCCTTCCGCATCTACGCCACGGTCTACATTTATTGTATTTGATTTGCTAGTTGGGACCTTTTTGTTTATAACGATATTCTCCGTGATTGTTAATGTGTCTCATTAATTTACCTAAGACGTTTGTGAAACATTTTGTTTACAAAAAGGTAATTAAACTTTTTTGTTGTCTCTAAATAGGGTTTAAAAACCGTGATTTTTTGCAAGAAAGGTTAACAAGCTATAACTTGAAAACAGTGACAGATATTAACAAAGCTTATTCGGAGAAAATAATGTACTAAGGTTAAACAATGCCTTATTTGCAGGAACGTCCCTCGTTCTGTTGCACGCTGTATAAATAGAAAGATACTACCTACCAACATATTACAGTAAATACAACCCTCTACACCCAACTAAATACAATAATTTAAACACTATATGTTAAACACGGCTCTAAATTACATGCAAATTGCAAATATATCAAAACATACGCGGGTGGTATGACAAATTCGAGCGATATTTCACTGACGCCGCGGTCTCGTTATTGTCCCCCTTTATGTGAGTTAACTATTCTAATTATGCTGGTACGTTTAAATATGGATGCTCTTAACTGATAATGGAGCTGGATGATGTTGGAGCATTCCATGAAAACATCAACTTTTTGTCCCTTACGAAATGCTATGACAGCTACCCTAATAAAACGTATTAGCTGCTAAGGTGGACCGACGATCTGGTGAAAATCGCGGGAAACCGCTGGATAACAGCAGCACAAAGCCGACAATCGTGGAGATCCTTGGGGAAGGCCTATGTCCAGCAGTGGACGTCTTTTGGCTGAAATGATGATGATGATGATGAGCTGCTAAGAAACACTACTCATCTTAAAGCCGAGTTATGATATTACAATGCTGATAATTAGCTTCCTGAATTTATTTCTCGGAAGTATTAAAACGGTGGTGGCCCTTACGTTTTGACGCAATATGCCATGACTAGGGCATTCAATATCAGATCATGGCATTGAGACTCAATACCGAAATTCTGGTTAGGGAATCGGTATTGGGGATTTTGAAAAAAGATTTTATGGAAGATCAATTGAATTGTCTTTTCTACGATCTCACTCGTATCAAAAAGTTTACAGTAATAAACATTTGGTATTATATTATGTATGCAAAATCACAGTAAACAAACAACAAGGTCTAGCATAAGTACCTACAAAAGTAACAAATAAATTCAGAATCAAGCACATTAGCTGTATAATACCTTAAATAAAGCGCTTATACAGTGTATAACTAAAACTTGAGTTTATAACCACTGTATAAGCTTTTATACAGCTAGCGAGCAGCTTGCCTCTGCAACCTTCATTTCATTACTATATCGTACGTAACAAAACACCAATACTCCATTACGGCCGGTTACCGAAAATTGGGGCACAAAAGAATTTAAATAACGGCCGTGTAAAGCTACACAAGTTAGGTTAAATTCGTTTGAAGATACCCAATAGCGAGTTGGTAAATTAGATTATTTTTGTACGGTTGAAACAATTTTGCTGGTGCGGTGCAAGTGAAAGAAGTAAGCGAGCGAATAATAGGCTTTTATTTATAACTAATAGCTATCCGGCTCTGCCCGCATTATTCTCCAAGGAAACTTTTTAGTATGATCCAGTGTCCTATGTTTTAATCCAGGAATTTTAACACTTTGCACGCCGATCACGAGAACCAGTCGGTACGCATTTTTGCTCTAATTCGCCGGCCATTTTAATAACTGCCATGTCTAGCTCGCCGATGACGAATGCCACTCGTGACACTTTTTTAGAGTCGCGGATGACGAGTAGTACTCGTAATCAGTTTTCATACTGTTTGTATTAAAATACTGAATACAGTTCGCGATCCGCTTAATAGCAATGTGTAGAAGAACGATTCAGCAACCCGCACACATACAATTTATTTACGTGAGGGGCGGGGGGACGGCATTACGAGCCGTCGCCCGCGGTGCGCTGCTGGCTACCTATAAAAGTGCAAATAAAAGCATGTTGGAGTTTTTTTTTTCGTAAAACGAGTTCTGTTCAGTGAAAGATTTAGAATAAAATAAACATTATAAACTCATTCATTTATTTTTATCCTTATAAAATACGAAACAACCTCTTAAATAAAATAAAAAACATTCCTGTATCCACGCTAATTATTATTTTATAAATCTTACAATAGCATCAGCGAACTATAGGTGGCGCCTTAAAAAAATGCGCGGCGTCCTTGGGCAAAAGAGCATCGCGAGTGGTTGGAGCGCGGCGCCGATTATAACTTACGACGTGCAAAGTGTTAAGTCAATCCTGTCAGTTGTTACCGCGTTATTTAGTAACAAACGTCCAAAACTCAGTAATTTTCACATTTATAATATTATTAGGATAGGATAAGATATCTTGTCAGAGACATATGATGATAGACTTTATCTCGAGATAAATTAATGATAAAACATCCGTCACTCTCACACATTCCTCTCATTCCCATGCAAGCAGGTTAAATACATCGAGATGATATTGATTTAGGCTTTCACGATTTTCACTCATTCTATCTCTTCCTAGCTATTATCCTACATGGTGGTGGGACCAGCTTTCCAAATTTGTCTCCACTTCGCTCTGTTACCATCGTCCTCGGATACTACGCACTTTATTTTCACTCATTATTATAACAACACGGGACCTAAGGACGTAAAAACATACTATTACCTCGACATTTTAGACGTGCTGTGACGCTCATGGTCGCGAAGGGACATAGAGGGGTGGGAAAGGGGGAAAGAAGTCCCATCCCATGGAACATCGAGATGATTGTATCATGATGGCAAGAAAGAGGTACAACTTATTTTTTAACATAAAATATATTCAATCTTTTTTTTTGAAGCCTTTGAAACTTGCTAGTCTTACTGACTGTTGCAAAAATCGGACCAGGTGGGGGCCGTGGTATTCCCTGGGGTCGAACCAGCTCGCTTGGCCGGACACCTTGAGAGGGTCGGATTAGGTTATTGCAATCTAAAATATATATAAAGTTTGGCCATCAGAAGGTGCCCGTTATCTGGACGATAGGCTAAATCAGTTCTCGAGTAGCTCCTACAAGGTGGTTGCCGGACCGAGTTAGACCAAAAGAGAGATAGCTGATCAATTTGGATACTTTTCGCAGAGTAGCAGACGGACGCACCGATTTGATTAGGTACGAATGGCTGACCATTCGTTGCCTATACCTAGTAGTGGGACACCTGGATAGGTAGGCCATAACAATTATAAATAGTGAATAGGTGTAGGTTATCCGACACGATGGGCAAAATAATGCAGTACCCAGTGGACTCTACGAGGTAGGTCCCGAAACTGAGACACACTGAAAACGAGATGACTTGGATACATTTATCAAGGAATGATGGAAGGATGTGCTTAACGACGAATAGCGGAGATAAGGGGAAACCTTTGCCCAGCAGTGGGACACCTAGGTAGGTAAGCTAGACGCGCATTTGGGGAGTGGGTAGTCAACGTGATGCAATCTGACTTATACCTAGTTTTTGAGATATGCGCGAATGCATACATACACTTACGAAATTTGGAACACACGTTTAGAAGCAAACTCTGCAATTCTGACAATATTGCATACATAAGGGTCAAAATTGATAATTTCCTTTTCTTGAAGTCAGTTAAAAAAGGTCAAAATCATTAAACGCAATTCGTGCGTTCTCTCGTGAATTCAAACGGCGCGTTAAACAGTCGAGTTACTTTATCGGGAATAAAGCCTAAACTAGGCAATTTTATGTGGAACCGAATCCGCTTATTGCGGAGGCATTGCTTCAGATCATTATTTATGCACAAAAGACAGTATTGGCACAGAATATACATAAGCTAAAGCAGTAAGGAAGCTACAAACAAAACGATCGAAACGCACGCATATATATATATAACGTTAACACGTTATCATATCACATATGAAATTAAGGGCGCTTGCTGTGTGCTCCGGTGGTTAAGGCGTTGGGCCGGAAATCCAGAGGTACCGGGTTCGATTCCCGGTCTGGACCACAGGTGAGGGACCACAGGATTTAAAGTTATCATTATCGCCAAAAATACAATCATTCTCATTCATCAACGGACGCCCGGACTGGCAACATCTCCAGCATCTCCTGAGGTTACCTCGTAGAGCGAAACACGTGTTGAGCTATGTATTTATGTTGGTGGTTTGTTATATTTATTTATTTTGCATGTAAATGCCTGATAAAATACGCAAGTCAGTATGACGGGCTAGCACTGATTGGCTAACACGTTATCATATCGCGGATTAGCAAAGTAATATTTTTGTTTTATTTTCCTTTTAAAGTAGATCAAAAACAGCCTCAACACTAAACAAATTCACAGACATTGCTCCAACTGGGCTAGATTAGTAGCGGAAAGGCTAAACGTTTCAAGTTGCGCAAATCCCGCGGATCGGCGGGATCCCGGGATCGCGGGATCCCCGGGGATTCCCGGCTTTGTACGGACACCAGACGTTCGCGGCGATGTTGGATAGAAACGTTAATGTATAGGGGGAATGTAGGGAATTTGGTGAATTCTATCTATTGCGGCCATGTTAACACTGAATAAAGAAAGATTACATTTATCTGTTTTTCTTTTCTTTTTTTGTTCTGTGCTTCCTAATAAAATATTCTACTTATATTATAAACTAGCATTTACCCGTGGCTTTGCCCGCATTGTTCCTGCTACTGTCCCAAGGGAACTATTTACCGGGATATAAAGTATCCAATGTTACAATCCAGGACTTGGTCTACTAACATGCCAAATTTCAGCTTGATCCATCCAGTCGTTACCCCTTTATTTAGTAAAAAACATCTATACATCTAAACATCCAAACATATTCACAAACTTTCGTATTTATAATATTAGTAGGATGCAAAAATTTGTAAAAATGTTTAAGGCATCTCAATCGAACGATTGAGAATTGATTGATTCGAACGAGGCCGGGGCAGAAGAGGAACATCATGGACCAAGAATGTCAAAGAGTGGTTGGAGGCTGAGAGCATGGAAAAAATAATTCGCGTGACTAAAAATAGATCGACATGTGGACGGTTTACTATTGGATCGCATAAATTTAAAAGGCATAATGCATCATTTCGCATAATTTATCATTTGGCATAATGCTTTTTTTTCTGATCCCGTAAAGTTTTCAGGATTATTATAACGCAAACCTAACCTAAACTAACCTATTTAACAGGATGAGGCCTTAAAGAGTCCTGAAAATTCTACAGTTTAAGAAAAAAATGCATTATGCCGAATGATGAATTATGCCAAATGATGCATTATGCCTTTTAAAATTATGCGATCCAATAGGTTCCCCATGTGGACAAATGGCCGCCGACCTCCGGGATGAAGATGGCACTTGAAGAAGAGGAATGGCATTGACTTCGGTGGCTTCATTAATTTTACTTAGAAAAATGTAAGAATCAAACATATTGAATTAAAAACGGATCACTCACGTCATGCATGTCGAGTGGATGTCTCGTCTTTTGTACAAAGTGAGTAATTCGTTTTTAATTCAATAGGCTTCAGTAATGTCGAAGTCCTGAGAGATTTGGACGATATTTTGAGATATCTGTTAGACAGGCGTCGAGGTTGGCTACCAGTACCAAATTTTACCGTTAGGGGGCTTAGCCAGCGACCAGAAAGAGCACGCGTTATGCGGTAGAGAGAGACGGTCGGTTCCGGTACGTTCCTTCCGGAGCTCGGACCCGAGCATTATTTGTTTCAGAAAGAGAAACTTCTGTACGTAAACTATTATTTATTCTGCGGTCCGGGAATGAAACATTATTATACTTTTCCTTCTCTTGTAATTTTATCTGTCTTTTACTTGGTCACGAACAATAATATAAGAACATACATAATATGAGTTCAGAAAAGTCTATACTCTATTCCCCATAACAGCAAAACGACACTGCTAGCAGCCACAGACTTCTAAATCCAGGTTAAACTTTAGGTCAAAGATTAAGCGCTCAATTCTAACTTTACGATAAAAATGCACAACTACCAACTTAACAAACAATTAAATTCCTGCGGTTTTTAAGAAAAACAAAACTTTCCGAACTAAATTCATTGATGCCAACATAAAAAAAAATATTGTCACTGCGTGTCACTAGCGGGTATACGTCAAAATAAAGTTTACCATAGACACATACTGTCAGTTATATGTCATATTTGCCTTGTTTGCTCGCTATGTTTAATTTTGTATTTTATATTTTAAAACCTAGTCGTAGAAAAAGTATTGTATGCAACGTTGTATAATTAAGTGAAAAAATGCTCATGGCGTCTATTTGCCATACTCGCAGCCGCGGCGGCTCGTATCGCAACTCGCGCCATTCGCATTTTTTGAGCCTACATATACAACTGTTGCATAAAATACTATTATGTCTAGGGTGTGTAGTACCGGGACATTTTAGTATGGCAATACAAGGAATTCCCGGTGTTGCCATACCAAAATTTCCCTGTACTGCACGCCCTATTTATGTCTATGGAGCTCCCTTGGGGTAATGAGAATATCGTGGTCGGAGCGGATGCTGAGATAAGTTGTATTTGATTTTCGTATTTAATCACTTTTTACTTGAGTGCTAGTGAATAGTTGCTCGACTGGAGAAGCAGTTGACAAATATAAACTTGTAATAAAACAACTTTAAAGGATTATTTCGCGTCTACCAAGGACCATTAAAACAAGAGGACTGTCATTCTTCATACTTTGGATTGTAACCCGACCGCTAGGGGATTTCCGGGCAAAAACTAGATGGCGCTAAAAAACTAAACATTTAACGATGTTATAATTGAACAAAGAAACATAGTATAGTAACAATTAGTTAGTAAATAGCTAATAATAAATAAATTCTAACATTTAAATACTGTGTCACGTTTGCAAAGTTGAATAATTGTAAATAATATAATTCTTTTACCAAGCTTATACATAGATGGCGTTGTAAATTCGTTGCTCTACTATTCAAAACTTTTTGAAAAATATTAATTAAAACTACCGAAAAACTTCAAAAGCGCTTTCAATAATTTTTATTTTAAACATTTTCCAAGCTGTAAATAAAACTGAGGTACACAAACTTCTTTTTTCCTAAATCTGAACTGGAAATCTGATCCCCTTGTCTCCCATAAAGTTATGCTGTATTGTTAGTCATAATTATCCAAAGTCATGACGTATTTGTTTCTCTAAAACGATAATATTTTTAGGATATTTTAAAATGTTAGCATATAGAAAACAATAGGTTAGGTTTGCATTATAACAATTCTGAAAAGTTAACGGTTTCGTAGAGAATAGGTTGTATGACTTTCGATACTTATGACTAACAATACAGTATGACTTTTAAAAATTATGGCTGACAATAAACAACCTTTTACTTCACTATCCGCGTGTTTATGTGCACATACTCCCAAACTAAGCAATACTTGAATTGTGGGCACTAGATAGCAAAATACAAACACAATATAGATAAATGAATACAAAATTAGATAAAAACATTAATGATCCCGGAAATATACTCGTGCTTATCACACCTTCCATTTATATCCATTATTAGCCTCTAAAAGGTTAAAAACTCTTATTATGTTTCAAAATACACACTCAAACTTTTCCATTTAACACCCAGTCGTTTCCTGTCAACGAAACTTATCAAAAACCGTTTCTGCAAAAGTTTAAAAGCTGAATCGCTCGATTGTTTTAACTGCGGACACGTTAGTGTGCGTGAGAGAAATCGAAAAACTTTAAATGGCTCGAGTTTCACACTCTCGAGACGTGGGCCAATTAAAAGAATCGCCCCTAGACGATCCGGGCTAACTACATGAGGATATACGGGGTGTGTGTACTGATGCGCCCGCTGCAGTTTATTTACGGTGGATTTACGACAAGTGTTAAGTCCGACGCGTTTCGGAATCTGCTCCGAAACGCGTCGGACTTAACACTTATCTCGTTAAAACTTTTCATATGACAGCACCTGCTAACTATCAATTTGACAATCTGTCTCAGAACCTTTTTTGGAGGGAACAAACAGGTTGTACTTAGCCTCATGGATATGTGTGTCTTGCCTGAGTGAAAGTTAATTTGATTTGGATAATCTATTTGTTGGAACCTTGTAATTTTGAGTGATTGAATCCCTTTTTTGTACCCGCTAATGCGCGAAGTGTTGGAATCCTGACGAATTGTTTCGCATGTGCGACGTCTGCAACCTGGGAAGCTGGCCAGCTTGGGGCTGGTCTTCTGACGATTACGTATGACTTTTGACGGACTATAGACCCCCAGACTCTGATTGTGTTGGTGCGAAGAAGCCCGCGAGTCGGTAAGTGTTACACATTGATTTCTATTGAATTTTAGTTTAGGCCTTGTAGACGTTTTGTAAGAGTTCCCGTATCAGGATACTAATACTATTCGGCCCAAGCCGAATTCTAAACACCAAGCACAATGTATTTTTTTATTCCCATAGATCCCGAGCTAATGTAGATTTAACCTAGTCTGCCTATCTCATAGGAGATTTCCATAGGATATACCTATGTTTTTATTACGCAATTTCTATAATTTAACAAGAATCAGAAATCCTGACCCGGCCTTGATTTGACTAAATAAAAACACGCCTAGATTAAGCCGTGTTAAAAAATTCTAACTGTCTACGCCAAACCGAAAATAATGTTTATTAATATATCAAAGATTCAGAACTAATCCTCAACGTTTACCAACTCAATTTCGGAACTTATGTTTCCGACTCCCAGCTCACCTCGGCGCTGCCGGCATCAGTAGCACGAGCAAACACTTAGATTATAATCTGCCTTGTTGTTCTACTAACGAGCACTTAACTGACTGAGAAATTTAAGATACACTCAAAATTTACGAAACGAGCATCCCGTTTTCAAAACTATTCAAATAGTTAAAAGAAGATATTTCGTTAACGGAGACTATCTTAACAACGAAGACTGTTGTTTTTTTGAATTAGTCAGACCGTTGACTTTAAATTTTAACTAACAAATATTCATCAGACGTCGACTACTATACATAGGTCCCCTCCATATATTATACTTCCACAACGAATAATCGCACTATAGGAATAGGCAGGGTTAGCAGGAAGAAAAGACTAGTTAACAGTTCAACGGTCTGTATTCAAGTGAGGTGAAAAATACGTTGAGGTTTGAACGAGTGATTGAATGATTGAGTGAATGACAGATTGACAGATTGTATTAACAGTGATCGAATGGAAGGTAGACTTGTGTTTTTGTTTATACCAACAGTCCCCCTCAAAAACACAATTATTTATACCTACATGTACATTACATATACACTAGTATAAGTTTATATACAATACAATTTTAGCAAAATGTATCAATAAAACATTAGATTAGGTAGTACAATCAAATTATTAACTAATGTACTTTGTTAACTTCATTTATATGTTAACTTATTGTGATGGGTTTAAATTAAATTCAATTTTTGTCGTAATTCATGGAACTTATTCATTGGAATCGCCTTCGTGAACATGTCTGCTAGTTGGTTTCCTGTAGAAATGTGTTCTAGCATTATTATATTGTTATTGATTTGTTCACGAGTGAAATGATACTTAATATCTATATGTTTTGACTTTTTGTGGTTTGTGGGATTATTAGCAATGCTAATGCAACTGTTGTTGTCTTCATAAATAAGGATAGGCTTAGTTACTTTAATGTATATGCTATTAAGTAACGATTTTATCCAAATAGCTTCTTTTACAGCTTCAAATAAACCCATATATTCGGCTTCTGTTGAAGAGACGGCTACTGTATTTTGTTTCCGTGTACACCACGAAATCGTACAATTATCGAACATTTGAAACAAATATCCTGTTGTACTTTTTCTATCAGTTTCGTCGCCTCCCCAATCAGAATCCGCAAAACCGGTAATTAGCTGTTTGTAACCACATTTTGTATAAGTCAACTTTAAATGTAAAGTTCCTTTCACATATCTCAGAAGATGTTTTAAACATTTCCATAATTCTTCATTGCCTTTGCTTTGAAATCTGCTGAGTATACTAACAGCTGCGCACAAATCTGGTCGCGTACAAAGCATTGCATACATGAGGCAGCCTATGACTTGTCTACTTGGTGCATTATAATGCACATCACTACTCAACTCGTCATAGTTTAACTTACTCGGCAAAGGTGATTTTGAAGGATTGCAATCACTCATGGAAAATTTGTTTGAAACATTTTCTAGATAAGTTGATTGGTCCATAGTTATTTTATCTTTAGTTCTTTCAATTCGAATGCCAAGAAACAATTTTATGTCATGTAAATCGCTCATTTCAAATTGCTTCATTAGACACGATTTAAAATATTGCATTGTCTGAGCACACTTTGTTATTATTAATAAGTCATCAACGTATAAAACAATATATACATTCTCATCGATAGAACTTTTATTTAATATATACAAGCATGGGTCAACTTTTGAGCTTTCAAAACCCATATCTCGAATGGCCTGATCGAAACGTTCATACCAGCACCGCGAAGACTGTTTTAAACCGTATAATGTTTTGTTTAATTTACAAACTTGATTTGATTTTGATGAAATCCCTTCTGGCACTTGCATGTAAATATCCTCCTTTAGAATACCATTTAGAAAGGCAGTCTTTACGTCCATTTGATGCACAAGTAAATCATTTTGATTTGCGAATGCTAAAATCATTCTAAATGTAGTAATCCGCGCAACTGGGGCGAACGTTTCGTCATAGTCCTGTAAATATTGCTGGCTAAAGCCTCGCGCAACTAATCGGGCCTTGTATCGTATTGGTTGACCTAATTCATTATTTTTAATAGTAAAAACCCATTTACTACTCACAATATTGACATCACTAGGTTTATCCACAAGGCACCAAGTTTGATTACTGCGTAATGAATCAATTTCACTTTTAATTGCGCTTAACCACTCATTTGTATCAGGCCGATTAAAAACATCATTAAAATGCACTGGTAACGGTAACTGTTGCTTGGAACAAAGCGATAATATCGATAAACCTGGGTCATTCATAATTTCATAATCTTTAGGGGGTAGGTTTCGAATTCTATCGCTGCGTCTCAAACAACCGGTACCGTTGTGATGTGACTCGTCCGATACGTCACATTGTACGTCACTTGTCAACTCCACCGACTTACTCGGCTTGTTGTTTATAACGGGAATTTGGTCATTGCTGCTTATTGGCTTGATCACCTCCACCGACTCGTTGTTCGGTTTGATGATTTTGGTGGGAATTTCATCACTGCTGCATATTGGCCTAGATTCAACAAAATTTGACTCGTCAAATAATATATCTCTAGCGACAAAGAATTGATTGGTTTCAGTATTATATAATTTATAACCATTTGGTGCGTAACCAATTAAAATAGCCTTAAAAGACTTTTCGTCAAATTTTGTTTTTCTAGTCTTGCTATGGACATATGCAGTGGACCCGAATACCCTCATGTGACTTATTTTCGGTTTCGTACCGTGCCACATTTCGAATGGGGTTTTGTCAATAAGCGCTTTAGTGGGTAGCCTGTTAATTAAGTAGGTAGATGTTAGAACGGCTTCACCCCAAAACTGTTTTCCCAACTTCGCACTTGCAACCATGGTTCTAGCCATTTCGGTTATCGTACGATTCATGCGTTCGGATACCGCATTTTGTTGGGGTGTGTATGGCACAGTTAAATGATAAGTTATTCCCTTGCTTACACAATAATCTTTGAACTCGGTTGACAGATACTCTCGGCCATTGTCACAATATAAATTAACTACCTTACAATCGAAAAGGTTTTCACTTTTTGTCACATAATCTTGAAAACATTTTAATACTTCAGATTTGGAATGCATCAAGTAGGTAGCCGTGTAATGTGTGTAATCATCGATAAAATTCACAAAATAATTTTTATCATCAACCGTAGTAGGAGTTATAGGGCCACAAACGTCGCTATGAATTATAAATAAGGGTCTGTTTCTCGGACGTTCAGGTTTTGACTTTGCAAACGGAAGTCGTGACTGTTTACCAAGGATGCATGGCTCACACAACTCATCAGTGGGTGGAATTATTTTATCAATTACTGAATAATCGTCAATCATATTTTTGAGGCTAATGAACTTCTGTTTATTGACATGTCCAAGTCGTTTGTGCCACAAGTTATATAAATTGGAATTTCTATTCAAACTCAAGGCCTTTTGCAAGTTAACTGTGAATTTTATTTTAAACAGATTACTGCAAATGTTACCTGACATGATGCATTTATTATTTTTATTATACACATGGACTCCTTCATTATTAAAAACAATTGACATACCTGCTTGTTGCATTCGATTAACCGATAGTAAATTGTACGGAACCTCGGGGGAGTACAAAACCTCTTCGATTGAACCTTCCACTCCCAAGTTGGTGGTCAAATCAATCCTGCCTCGTCCTAATGCTTGTATGGATGCTTCATTTTTAGCTACATTTATTTTAAGCGGCGAGGTAAGTTCAGCATACACGGAAAACACTTCCCGTGTATTTACGATATGGTCAGTCGCGCCAGAATCTAAAAGAAAAACAATTTCATTAGAATTGTGATCGGATTTTGACAACTTACATTGTGAAAACATAAAAGCGAAACTGTCCTCGTTATTGTGGTCAGGTACGGCGACGTGGGCTGTGTTGGTGTTTGCGCTGCTCCCACCGCCGATTGCTTGCGACTTCTTATAATAACGGCAATCCCGTTTGAAGTGATTTCGTCTTCCACAAAAATCACAATACATCTTAGAAATTGCGTGCGGTGAATTTCTTGTTTGTTGATTATGTTGATGTGGGTAATTGTTAGGTTTCTTCTTTTTATAATCAGGAATGTACGTAGATGTTCGATCCATTGTTCTCTTCCTTTTATGATTGGGGACATGAGAAGAGAATTTGTTATTTGCGACGTGTAGTACTTTTAACCCGGTGACCGTTTCGTTCTTGATTTTAACTTCTTGATCCAGTAGGCGGGTTTTGACAAATGCTAGGTTCAAGTGATCTTCACCTAGCGTTTCTAAGGCAGTGATGACGCCATCATAAGTAGTAGGCAGCGTAAGCAATAGGTGCGAGATTTTATCCATCTCGTCGAGTCTCGCGCCAGCGGAAATCAGTTCAGTGATTAGGGTATCGAAGTTCGTGAAATGTTGGATAAGATTGACATCCGGTTGCAATTTCAAATTTAACAGTTTCTTGCGTAATGCTAATTGTGTAGCCAAACTTCGTCTCTGGTATATTTTGTCAAGGTTATCAATAATGGCTTTTGCTGATTCAGTATCTTGAGCAAAATTTAAAAATGCGTCACCCAAATACTCAATTATGGTACCTTTAGCGATAAGATTTTTCCTGGTCCATACGGCGTCAAGGTTTTCTGGGGCAGGTTCTTCTATAACGGAAGACACTTGAAGTTCGGCCAAAAGTGATTTGATACGAAATTTCCACGTGCTGTAACGGTCGCCATTAAATGGCTGTATATTTCGTTTTGCTCGCTGATCCATTTTTGCGTCTTTATATTTGAATACTATTCTAACGGAAAACTTTTAAAAGCTTTGTGCTCTGGGCCCATAACCTATAGGAATAGGCAGGGTTAGCAGGAAGAAAAGACTAGTTAACAGTTCAACGGTCTGTATTCAAGTGAGGTGAAAAATACGTTGAGGTTTGAACGAGTGATTGAATGATTGAGTGAATGACAGATTGACAGATTGTATTAACAGTGATCGAATGGAAGGTAGACTTGTGTTTTTGTTTATACCAACACGCACTATTTCTGCTTTTATAGATTTCCGACGACCTTAATCATCTTGACCAACGAATATTTGAGATAAATATACATTTACGTAAAAATCTTAGTAACGCCACGAAATCTTCGAAAAGATCCCAGATTTCTAGAGATGCTAACCAAAATGAGATGTTAGAATATCTGAAAATACATCAAAGTATAAAATAATCGGATAATTTTCTTATTAACATAATTTAATTTCTCAATGCGCCAGTAAGATTAAATGTTAGTCAAAACTTATGGTTTTTAAGGCAAAACCTAAGAAATGCTTTGGATCTTCTACACACCACCGATTGAATATCAGATTACTGTCTAAGCAATCAAGCTCTGCAATAATCTCCTACTGTGCATCAGATAAGCACATTGCAAGATTACATTCAATATTGCGCCAGCATCTCTTCAATACGGTCCAAAGTTAATTGTCGACATGCTGTTACTATGTACGTTAAGTGGTGTGTGTAGGTATAATTATATTGTATTTGTATAAGTGCACTTATATTCTTCTTTGTCTATCTACACATAACTTCTTTTATCTGTATATATATATGGTTCACGGACCCCTAAGGGGTCCATGGGCCACAGTTTAAGAAACCCTGCACTACGTTTTTCTTAGCATGTGTAGAAAGTTGCAATAAACTCGCATATCCCGGTCACGGCGCCAAAATGCCCTAACCGGTGCCATCTCTCGGCCTTCATGGACGTAAATTCCGTGCCGACCGCTTTATTCGCTCGACGTCCAACTCAGTTCGGCTAATTAACTTTGTGACAAGTTAGTGCCTCGCTGATTCCCTTTATTTGGTGCACTCCGATATTTGGGTGTAATTTGTAACTTAAGAGATGGTTAAGTTACTTTAGTTAGTTATTGAGTGGGCCTTTTGGAGTTGAAGAAGTTTGTAATTTAGGGTAGATTTGTAATAGATTATGTAATGTGGTGAGAGGTTTGCTTTGTCTGAGTGAGTTTAGAAAGAGTTGAAACAAAGTTTACTCGTGTTTTCGGGTGTGGCGTGAATTTTGAGACTAAAGACCAAAAAGTGATTCAATTGATTAAATGGTTACAATAACAAATTCAGCTTCATTTATGAACACTTAATGCCCATGAACACTTAGGTAACTATTAGTGTATAATCGAGCGGTGCAAATTAAAGAATTAGAGAAATGAAGACTCCAGTAGTTCTGCCAGAAGAGCGCCTATAGTTGGCTCATTGTTAATGAAACAAATGCGGTGTCAATAATTTACAGATGTAAATTAATATCCTTCCTGATGAAACCGAGGAAATACACCATATTATTTGCTTACATATGAATGAAGAATGGACTCAACACGTCTAGATGACAATGCGTTACATGTCCCCAATTGTCGCTCAATTCCAATAATGACAAACACTACAATGGGTCGCATTTCACTATTCAAAGGCAATTCATCATCGACACACCAATTCCAAAACGACGTATTTGAATAAATACAGCAAGAGACATACATCATAATTTACATAGGAAATGTATACTCGTTGACAATGCGTGATGTCGATATGATCTGCCACAATTTGCGTTCATTGTTGAAATATTTGTTCTTCGATTGTGGAATTCCTTTTTCGATAGGTGTCGAAAATGTTGAAATTAAATCGGTGGTCTACCGAAACGACACGTTTGATATAATTATGTGGTGAAATTAATGTAATCTTTATTAGTATGACATTTTAAAATGTCTTGTTTTCAGAGTTGTTGTGATTTTCATAAAATTTGGAACAGAAAACATAAAATACTATATTATTATGGAATATTTCCTGATTTCCTACGCCATAAAAATTCAAACAAAACTTCTGGACGCCAATTAATGGTCCGAGTACATATTACAGTATCACTAATATGCTTTTATCATATCGGTTGTCTAGTGATAGCAGAGTATTATTACCTGATAATATGGGTCTATTAAAAAATTGGCTTTTAAAGCTCTTACATTTGCGATGTCTATAAGAAAGACTTTTAATTTATACTACAAAAAAAATCTTTTGGATTTTTTAGAGTGCAGTAAACCAGAGTTAGCTTTACTTAACAACCATAGTTTTAAATCTTAGTCTTTAGTCCTAGCGCCAGCGAGTAAGCGAGTAAAGTTGGACGAGTAACAGTTCATTACGGGCTGACCAGGCACAGTGTGATCAGTCGACCTTTCCAGATCCGCAATGTAATGCTACTTACCACTCACCCACCCAACTTTACTGGCTATCTCGCTGGCAGTGGGACCAGTTCCTTAAGGTATTCATAAATACATTCAAGCAAAGTAATTTGGAAAACTAATTTTTAAAATAAAGGAAGGCATATGTCCAACAGTGGACGACTGCGAGCTGATCATGATTGTCAGAAAAGAAAATCATGGAACCCAAATTCAAGTAAACAAAAATTTAACCGCAAAGATTCACTAGCTTGAATATATACTAAAAAGGCCTCCAGCCCAGAAATATTTGTAGCAACAGTAGCCAGATAAAACAAAAGGGCTTTATGAACTTCTGTCCCGTGGGGGCTAAGTTGTCGCGCCACCGTTGGCCCTTCGACGAGCCCTGGTGGGGAAACAAGCCCTGGGAAGTTATTTAATGAATTAATCTTGGTAACTTCGACTTGGTAAATTATTATGGCGTCGTGTGGCCATGGCTTCAAATTAAATTAATGACTGATGATAGATGGTTACAAATGATACATTTAGACAAATAGGAATGACAATTTTTACGAAGATGGAGGTCTTGAATTCAAATCCTGGCTAGGGCAAATATTTGTGTATTTATTTATGTATATATTTTACTTTTTTTTTTACTTTGAAACTGCATAAAATCCGCCATTTTGTTTATTTTACCGAACTTCAGTGACACTCGCACCATCAAGACGAATCTAATGATGTATCATTTATCAAAATCGGATGTGCCGTTGAGTAGTTACGAGCGGACACAGGAACGGACATACATACTTACATACATACAGGTCAAACCCTCCTTTGGGCTTCGCCGCAGCCAGGTAAAAAGCACACACGTGAGTGTCACCAACGAAGTTGCCAAGCTATAGTGAGCACGAGTATTGGTTTTTGAGTCTTGAATGTTATCTATCTTTTTATCAGCATTTATTTATGTATCTGTTAAAACTAAAATTAAAAGTTAGGCTAGGCTCTACCAGCCCTCCGGAGTGTTACGTCAAAGTCGTAAAATGTACAGTCTCGAAATTGCGTCCAGATAGTAAGAAGTCCATATCTTACAACGTCTAAGTCGTGCCACGTCTAAGTCTCCGACGGTCCAAATCGTGAAATGTCTAAGTCGTAAAATGTCAAGTCTTTACTAATGTCCAAGTCTCGGGCGGTCCAAATCGTGAAATGTCTAAGTCGTAAAATGCTGAGTCTTACACTGCAAGGAAGAGCATGCATCAACAAACACAATTCGCTAGGGTTGCCACCCATTGCGTACCAAAAACCCGGCATGGTTTGCCGCAATTTGAAAATTATTACGTGAGATTTTTATCATTTTGACCAACTTTCATTGTTCGGCCGTTATTCCTGCCATAGAACAAAATCACCCTAATACGTAAATGAGTCAATCCTCATTGACAAATTTTTTATTTTTTACTTCATAAAAACGATGAGGGCTTCTAACTAAAAAAGTGAATGACATTTTTCGAAAAAATCCACCAATGGGGATTGACTCTGTTGCGTATTAGGATGATTTTGTTCTATAGTAACGTCCGAACAATAGAAGTTGGTCAAAATTACAAAAAATGTAACGCAATAATTTTCAAATCGCGGCAACCCTAGGCCTTGCCGGGTTTTTGGTAGGCAACCCTATACCATCGTGCTTATAATGCAATTGCCTTCATTATTATGTAAAAACGGTTCGGAAAAAGGCTGAGGGTAAAGGTCATTGGGCGTTTTTGACCCGCTTTCCGAACTTTCGCGTACAGAGACCAAACTAATTTTAAAATAGAGAATTTAATCTCATTATTCTAAATAATTATGTATTTTTTTTATGTATCAACCGGCAGAAAAAAGTTATACAACAATATGTGTACGATTTTTTATCGTGGGCCAGGCATTAAGAAGTTATTGACGCGCCTGCTGCCTTTTTAAACGAATTAACAACTTTAGAACTGGATTTTATTTTTGTTCCTCTTTATAATTAAACAATATAACTACAGCAACGCAATATAACAGCACCTATTCAAAGTATTCCAATAGTTCTGACTTAATTCATTGCTAAAATGCTATAATTATTAGAAACGATTTTTATTTTTTTTCTCAATTCTCTTTTAGAAAATAAATAAATCGAAAACTAATAGCTTGACTAACGCCATCCGGTCGCAACTTCCTGAAGTAAGAAATCAAGATTCGCACCGCGACACTGGTTATTTTACGATTTTGACATTCTGCTACCTGGTTATTTTACGATCTTGACATTTTGCTACCTTGTTATTTTACGATCTTGACATTCTACTACCTGGTTATTTTACCAACTTGACATTTTCCTACTTGGTTATTTTACGATCTGGACACCTGGACATTTTACGACTTTGACGTAACACTCCGGAGGGTCTACCAGCAGGGTGCAGATATAGAATTTTTACGAAGGGGCGTATTAAAAATGGGACATTTTGTACAAGTGTCGATTTGCAGAAACACCATTTTGGTGCAGGGGCGTTTTGCGAACGAGACCCTATGCGCCCGAACTAGAAATAGTACTTATTAGTAGTATAATAAATATATATTTTTATATTGATTTTTATATTGTGGCGACAATGTTACACAAATCGACCTAGCCCCAAGCTAAGCCATGCTTGTATTATGGGTACTAGACGACGATATACATACTTATATAGATAAATATATACATAAATAGATAGAAAACATCCAAGAATCAGGAACAAATACTCGTGCTATCACACAAATCTTTGCCTTTACCAGGATTCGAACCCGGCACCTCTAGCTTCGTAGGCGGAGTCACTCCCACTAGGCTAAACGTCGATATACAGTGTGTAAGTCTAATACGGGCGAATCTCTTAACGGTGGTTAGTATAGGACAAAGTAAAGGTAATTAGATAACATTTTCCAATAATTTATTCAAAAAACACAGTAAAAAAAAAGCATACATACCTCACAAATCCACTACGCAGGCTTCGTCCATAAACAAAATTTGTATCCACCACAGGTTTCGTCAATATATGGAGAACAAAATATTATTCACAACATGCTTCGTCAAGAAATTACAAAAAAAAAAAAAAATATATATATATTTCCCGCAACACGCTTCGTCATAACAAATAAATAAACACATAGCAGAGCCCCACGCCTAGCGCCTTGTCTGATACGTACCCGGCTCAAACGTCCCCAGGATACCCGCCGCGTTCCCGCGTTGGATAGCCAAAGAGATACGCTGAACTAGGTACGAACCAGACCTTGGGTCACAACCACGCTCACGCAAGCAACAAATTAGATAACATTTACTTAAAGTTGCAACAATAATTTTATCCATATAAAATAATTCAGCCCGCAATGTAATGCAAACACACTCACGTTAAACGCTCGTTGACAGTTACGTTGACATTTCGGTACCGCAACCATGTTTACAGTACATTGCTGCAGAAAAATTAAAAAAAAATTAATTATGGGGTCGTAATGAACTGCAACTTAAAAAAACCTTTTAGTTCATGATTACACTAATGAATACTATGTCCGATTTAATTTATCGCCCGTATTAGACTTACACGCTGTATTTTCGTGTTCTATTTAAGCCTTTACAATGTAGCGTTAACTCTTTAATCTTGTCCAAAGTCCACCCCAAAGTACCCAGCGCAGATATTTCCACCGTCTGGACGAACACTCGCGACTTCGTTTTTAACGACGCGGGGCACGGCGCAGCGAATCGAGTTAGCCCGCTGCCCGCAAGCCGCAAGAGATGCTGCAGCCGTCGATGTATAAGGTGCGGATATGGTAGTTGTGGACATCTGTGAACCAAAAATGGACTTAGTTAAACCCTTAACTTGACAATCAGCACCACAGTTCACAAACTGTTTGGCCATCTTTTTGTATTTTTTTCCAACTTTTACTGTCGAATCCCGGCGAGGCTTGAATTGTGGACCTTCTGTATTTTTTGCGAAGTTAAAGGTTAAGCGAAAAGGATCCAATCCACAAGACAGATTTATATAGAATTGCATACAAACCTGTGTTGTGGATTGGATCCTTTCCGCTTAGCCACGTCCAAATAAGGTTCAAAAAATATTGCTTTAGGACAAGCGTTTTACCGATAACATGACATAACGCGACCAGCGGCAGTGGCAACGGCGAGAAGCCGAAACAAATACATTGCGATGAATACTTTTTTAAACTGCATGTCAAAACCCCATAGCACTTCACTTCACTTTTAGGGGTTTAAACGATTCAATGTAGAAGTTGCTACAGTCAGTAATATATGATGAAACTCGGCACGCACATTTACGTTATTTCTAAAGCGATAAGGTCATGTCAGATATTTGGCTGACATGACCTTACCGCCTTGACATTCCTGTACGACATAACGGCTATCTTCTATTTTATTTGTTTCGTGTAGCTTAACCCTAGCCTTCCCTTCCACGCTTGCTTTCTTAAAATCTACCGCATCCACCGCGTTCTACATCCCCGTCCCCGGCCACACGTTACACGCTCTTTAGCGCAAAGTTGGTAACCCTGTTAGCGAGTCCTAGAGGGCGCTGATGGACCCCAAGACAAGCTCGTTGCCTCTGTTAGCTAAGCCAGTTTATTAATATAGGGAAAGTTTCCTTCGATCCTGATGGCTCGGAGTGAATTTGCGTAATAGTTTTGAAAACTAGACTGAGGAGATGAGCAGCGTGTGCTATGAGATTTATTGAGGACTAGGTTTTGCCCGCGGCTTTGTCTGTGTGGAATTAGATCTTTGTATACCTTACTTAAGCATATATTCCCCTTACAAATTTCCTTTTTTCCTTTGATCACCGAATTACTTGGGAAATAGTTCAAAAGTAATTTGGCCTAGGCTAAACTGGTATAACCACAGCACTGGTATGGCAAGTAAGCAACTACAGTAAAAGTTATTTTTGTAACAAAATATCATTTTATCAAAAATTGTCACCGCTATAGTAAATGCTATACCATTTTAGAAGCTACTAAAATGCGCATTTTTTACGTCATGTGCTAGGTTATTTTAGTCCATTTTTTCACCACATTCGTTCGAAATCAGAGCTAAGTTTTAAAAAAACTGTGGAATCTTTTTTGTTATCTGTCTGTTGCCACAGTAGGAATTAATAAAAAAAAGGATTACGTTATATAGAATAGTACATCACACAACTAGGGTGGTAATACAAAGAAAGGCCGAGATTGCAGAAATTTGCGGCCCGAGCTGCAAGCGAGGGACGTAAATATGCGATCGAGGTCGTTCTTTATTATAGTAATTGTCCGTTCAACTGGGCTAATGCTGTTAACGAATACAATGCCATTGAGAGGTAAACCACGAATTAGGATAACGAGAATATAGTGTCAAAAAAGTATAACTGCCTTGAAAGATCATTAGATTTTAGATTCTATTTACTAGACAGTAAAGTGTAAATGCAGTTATAGATAAGTGCGATCTTAATTTGTTTTGCATTTCACATTCGCCCGACGGTCTGCAAGTGCGTATTCCGTAGAGAAAAGACTTAGAGATACTATGAGCTTTCAACGGATTATCGGTTCTATGACCGTAATGATAAGGCGGCAAATGCTTTCAAACAAAAAAATAATAATGCGTTTTGCTTTTACAGATTCAACGGGGAGCCAGGTAGACAGCCCGGGTTTACTCGTGTTACGCATTGTTATTTTTTTTTGTGGTATTGTATTCTCTCAATGGCATTGTTCGCTCAATGGCATTGTATTCGTTAACAGGATTAGCCCAGTTGAACGGACAATTACTATACCTCCCGTGTTGTGTACATCATTTTATGTCTAAATTTGGTCAGAAAGCGGGTTTTTCCGTACGCGCAGCGTGCGGAAAAAGCCACTTTATGGCCAGGTGTGGCATGAAAGTTATTTAACAACCCAGAGTAAACATTTGATTAACCAAGGTGACAAAAATATATGTACCTACACTATTAAGCTCTTGACATAAGAGTCATTAAAACATATAATTTAGGTCCCAATAGGTTAAGTTAGGTTTATTTAGCTACTTAGTTGTAAATAATGTGTTTTTTATCTTATATTTATGATTAATATATGGAATAACGAATGATGCTCATCTCGCGTCGAATGGAATAGATTGTTAAATTTATGATGTTGACTGTACATACTCGTGAAAGGATTGGCAGCAGCAACATTGGGTTTGGCAGTGATTACTATGGCGACCACATTTGATGCAAACATATGCATATGCATAATAATCAATTACAAGGTCTACGGCTTAACCCATTCATTGCCGAAGGCGCGAATTCGCGAACTTAACGTCAAAAGTCAACCGCAAAATTTTACAAAATTGGTTTAGGGCGTCATAAATAAATGCATTTTCTTTCTTCTTTCTTTCTTTCTTTCAGAACCGGGATATTTATGGCAGTACCGAGAATTCCCGATTTTCTCATTCAAAAATTTCCCGGTACTCGGTTTCCCATACAAATCGACGAACCATTTCCTTCTATCTCAATATATTCTGTGTTACAGTGTATCAAAGACGATCACAGAACTTAAGAGGAAACAGTTAAATAGGTTAAGTTTTGGGGAAGAAATCAGGGAACTACGAAACGTTGTTTTCATGAAATTTTAAAAGGTATTTTCGGTCCAAGCTGCAGTTGTCTCTATCGCGCTCTGCGCGGGAGAGGCGAGCAGTGCGGGACAGCGACATATTTTACAAATACCTAATTTTCAATTCTCTCCACCTTACTCTTTCCTCTTAAACCGAAACATGTAACAGTGTAAATTGAGTGTAGCTAAAGAGATTTTCGTAAGTCTTATGACAAAAAAAGCGCCTGAAATATCTTTTTTATCATATAAGGGCCTGGAATTTCTCACTTCTGGGCAAAGGCGTTCGACTTACTCTAGATTTAACAATAGAATCCCTCGGTACGCTGGACTGAACGGCCTTGCTTTCCGGTCCGACAATCGCTGCACCCGTGTATGGGTTGCGAGTTTGTCAGTTTCTAAAAAAAAAAGGCCTTGCTCAAAATATATCATTTTGCTCCCTTGTGACACTACTATTTATTATCACCATAGGAGTGTACCTAATGTACTAATTTGAGTATAGTAATTCGTGTTTTTATGTATTAAATACAGACTGAAATAATTCCAGTACATCTTATTCTTATTTATCTGGTAGAGTATCTATTAAAGACGATGTCACAGAACTTAAACCGGGACATGTACCAGTGTAAATTGAGTGAAGTAAGACATCTAATAAGGAGTTAGCGGCAGTTAGCGCTGCCGCTCGCGCCCTAATCTGCATTTAGCCTGTGAATGTTTAATAAGCCTGGGCACACCCTGTAATCTTGTACACTGGGGGCACTGTCAACTAGCACCATTGAACAAACAGATGTTATTTAGTGATGTTCATAGTAATATAGTTAGCTAAAGAGACTTTTATTAGTCGGCGTAGACTAGCATTTCCCATAAAATAGTTAGTAAAGTAATCTACTAATTGTCACTGTGGTTCTCCGCCAATAGTATATGCTACTAAATATATATAAAACTAACATTATGAACCTCCACTTAAAAAGAAACAGAGATAAAGTGTTAAATGTCACACTCAATGGCACTCAGGTACCTCAAGCAGAACAGGTTCAGTGTTTACGAGTAGGCTGCACTATAGATTCCGCACTCACATGAAGTCTATGTGAGGGGTCAAATTGACTCAATGTGCCACAAATCGGGGTCAGCGTACTATGCGCTTTTCAGACTCACCCCGATCTTGACACGGGACAACACGAAGAAAGCTACTACGGATATTACCAGTCCATTCTGACGCAAGGGGTAGATCTATGGGGTATGACAGCAAAGCGTGATAACACATTTAAAATGCGAAAGAACTGTTCAGAGAAGCTAATATTCCAACACTTCCTGTGGGCTTATGATGCTACGCTTCGTCACGCGATAAATAAATGATAAAGCATCCGTCACCCTCACACACTATTTATCAGAAAGTGACGGATGCTTTGTCATTTCTTTATCACGCGACAAAGTGTGCAGGAGATTTAATGTGTAAAGTCAGTTAATTTAAAGGTTCCGTACCTCAAAGAAACGGAACCCTTGTTAGATCACTTTGTTGTCCATCTGTGTGTCTGTCCGTCTGTCAAGACCCCCTATCTCGGGAACGCGTACAGGCATCGATATGAAATTTAAATCATATTCTCAAGTCTAGAGTCCCTTGAAGCTGTTAAAAAAATCAAACTTCTAAGTTAACGTAAAAAAAAGACATGACCGTTTATGCCGCAAAAAATGTACATTTCTACTCTCTCAGGAAACCCAAATTTATAGGGCACTTTGGACCTAGAACTATGAGCTTTGGCAAGTAGTACCATCGTATACTACAAATGTAGGACAAAATCTGAAAGTATACATTTCTAATGAAATCATAAGAAATATAGTCTTTATTCAAAGTATTTGTACTCGACTCGTACTTGCCCGGTATTTTTAAGTTATATTTCACAAAAATCGAAGATAGAGCGTACGTTAGGCGTAGTCAAACATTGGAAATACTGACCGTACCGCTCACCCAATATTTAAAACTTAATCTAGGCTGCAAATGTTTGTTATCTCTTAACCCATGCTCCGGAGGCGCTAAATGAAACTTAGTGCTCGCGCGAGTACTGGCATTTAGTACTAGAACGTGTGCTCGCTCGGAACTTGACACTTGTCTGTACCTAATCTCGGAATAACGGTCTAGACGCCCCGGCAACTTGGAGCGCGTTTCCATTGTCCTGTCCAGTATTTTTATCTACTGAATCAATTTAAAATAAATATTTTTACTAAAAAAACCCGACCGTGGTGCACTTTAATAGTGCATAAAATCCGCCATTTTGTTTATTTTAACGAACTTCATTTATCAAAATCGGTTGTGCCGTTGAGTAGTTACGAGCGGACACAGGAACGGACATACATACATACATACAGGTCAAACACATTACCCTCCTTTGGGCTTCGCCGCAGTCGGGTAAAAAAAACCCGCTGCGCTTCTAGGCACAGCGGGTCGAGAAAAGAGTTTAATTTGTTTATTTATTTCTTTTAGTTACAAATTAATTACACAACATTACAGATTGCTATTGCACTGTGAAACTCAGGATGTTAAATAAAATATAATGCACTAGAGGATCTGTCATCCATCATCTCGTAGAATCTCAAGCACTCCTGACACACAGCCGCCCATCGACATGCGAGCAATTTTTTTTTTGTTTTTTTTTTGGTTGGTCTGTGTCCCGTTTGGTCAATGTTGGGTTTGGGAAATCGAAAGTTGTGAGTTAGCAAGCAAGCATGCGAGCAAGTCACACTCCGGTGCAGATATCAAGAGCGCGTTGAGGTGCGAGGGCGCGAAGGACTGGCGAGTTCCGGTGCGACGCTGTGCGGGCTGGAGGCACTGCCAAAAGATGTGGTCGTAAGGGAATCTGGAATATCCGGAGTAGAAAACCTTACTAGTTGATCCACTAATTTTGGGCAGCTGGAATCACCGCGGAGGACGCGACATGCAACTACAAGCATATAGTTATACAACAAGTATATAGTTATTTGAAAGCAATGGGGAAGCATAGCGAAAATAGCAACGAACTACACCCATAATCACGACTACTCTGCTAAAAGTGCCGACTGAGAGGAAGGGATTCCCTGGGCATATATGTAGACGTCTTTTTTAATAAAAATACTGCTTCCCAACAGAAAGATGTTTATTTTACCCAAAACCCAAGTAATTTACAAAAATAAAGAAAATAGTAAGCGCACACAAAATTAAACCGTCCTATACCCAACTTGTCATTCGTCGATCTCCCCCTACCTTCATTCGTTCATCTCATTCGTCATATCTGTTTCATTCGATCAGCTGTCAATCCATCAGACTCATTCATTCCTACATATATATCTCGATAAACCGATGACCAATGGGGCATAAAGGTCCTCGAACGGAGACCACGAGCCGGAAAACATAACGGGCCCACACGATGGTATGGCGACCTGGATAAGGTCACCGGAAGTTGATGCAGGCAAAAAAACGTGCAATCGTTTGTTACGGAAGTGTTTAAGGGGGACCTATGTTAAGCAGTGGATGTCTTCTCATGATGATAATGATAATTCGTGAAAGTCATAATCAACGACCTTAAGCCTCATTACCACTTTAACTTGTTAACTCTAGCGATTACTCAAGTCACTAAACTTGCCTGAGACTGACAACGTAGGTCAAATAAAATGTAACGCAATACCGCAGTACCGGACAGTGGAAACAAGCAGTTATGTAAGAGAAAACTGGCGCAAACCGGCTGCAACCGGTTCGCTAAACGAATTTCCCTACTGAACTGAAATTTGTTATAATTGCGAGCCGCCTCTACAGCTAAATACTGTATAATTTAAATGCGAACGCTTTCACACCTTTTAATTCTAAATAAGGGCAGAATTTGAATTCTGAGAGCTTTTAAATTTAATTATGTGAAGCCAAAGATGGGACTGGACCCAAAAATTGCAAGATTATTTAGACGCATGAGACTGGTCGAAAGGGAAATGGAATTTAAAGCAATTCATTGTTTTTGGAAATAGGTCTCACGTTGAATCTTCCAGCGCTTCGAAAAACTACGTCAGATGACATGAACCGCCGCAAGAAACTTACCAGAAAAAAAGATAAGTACCTAATATTCGATCAAAATTGTATACCCTATTAGTTGTTGAATTTCAAAAATCCTTTACGTCTTTAAAGGATATTCAGACGATTTAATGCAAATGACATAAGGAATAGGTCTAATGTAGTAGAAATCAGTGTTATTTGCAGTCGTTGTCGTTGTCGTCGTAGTCGTCGTCGTTGTAGATAAAATTTCTACAAAATATTTTCTCCCTATCAATGGAGATACCTTTCGGGTATAAAAGGTGGGACATAGAGAGAGAGAACATCAGATCAGATTGTCAAACATAGGTACATTTATAGGTCTTAAAATAATAAATGCCATGGGTGTAGCGTACAAATATTTATATCCTTTGGTTAGGCTCACAAGGACTAGATTGCATATTAGGCTAAATAAACAAAACGTCCTAATTGCATCATTTGTCTCAATAAACAAAATGACTGTTTTGAACAATGACCTGGTGAGCAATATGTCTTAGTTGCACGAACGTCATTTGCCTAATCGGCACCAAAAGTACGCTCCCTGGTAATCATTACCAGTAATCACAATCAATAACAATTACAATTTCCCAATAATCCACAGATTTGGTCCTTCGAACCGGCCTCGCCTCAGCAGCGCCGCTATTAAAATTAGTCCCAACTAATACTAATTGAGCAAACCCACCCGGCAGTAATGACGTCATTTGTATGACAATCGGAGCGTTCGCTAATACTGGCTTACATGGGAAAATTATTCGGTTGGCTGGGTAGTGACGTCACAGACGGGAATGGGATGACAGAGGTGTTTTGTGAGGTATTTTCACTCCACGTATATTACAATGTACCAAGAACGGAACGGACGGAATGTACGGAAAAAGCCGCTTTCTGGCGAAGTGTAGATATAAAATAATGTACACAACACGGCAGGTAATAAAGAAAGCCCTCGATCGCATATCCTCGCTTACAGCTCGGGCCGCAAACATCTGCGATCTCGGCCTTTCTTTGTTTTACCACTCTAGTTGTGTAATGTACTATTACACACCTACTTGTAAAATATACAAAATTTCACGTCTCTCCCTGGACAGGAAAAGAAACTTTTTCTTCATGAACTAGGCAGTAAATACGACTTTAGTTCTACGCTGCGATACAGCTAAAGCTAAGGCTAGTACAAGCCATGGGTACCTGCAAACTAAGTCAATTTGTGTAAGGTATATCCACTGATTTTATTTAAAAAAGTACCGTGAAACTCACTCATACAATTTTTATTTGACATGTTTCGAATGCATATGTATGTATGTCTTGATGGTGCGAGTATCACTGGGTATTAAGTTCGTTAAAATAAATAAAATGGTGGATTTTATGCAGTTTCAAAGTGCACCGCGGCCGGGTTTTTTTTTTAGTAAAAATGTGGTTATTCATTTCATTGATTCCTTTAGCTCGTTTCTTCTCATAAACCCTTCAAATTTTGCGAAAAATAGGTCAAAACTAACACCATCTTACCGAGTTTAGTATTCGCATCGTTGTTCGTGGTTCATTGATAACTTTGGTGCTATTACTTCGACAGATAATTAACAGGCTTAATCCTATCAACGGAGGGGAAGATTAATATCTCTGACAATTAGCACAATTGGTGTGCGCATTTTGATACATACCTAATCCCATTGATGTACCGCAATTCGACGGAAGCATTATCAAATGGCAGACAAAGCCATGGAACGTAGGTGGCTTGAAATTCGCAGAATAGGTCGTATCAGAAATACCGAATTGTGCTCCTTTTTTTAAGCTGATGTACTTACAAGTTTTACTGACTGTTGCAAAATTCGGACCAAGTGGGGGCCGTGGCGTTCCCTGGGATCAAACCAGGTCGCTGGCCCGGACCACCTTGACAGGGTCGGACTAGGTGGGGGCCGGGGCGCCTGGGATTGAACCAGGTCGCTTAGCCCGGACTACCTTGAGAGGCTCGGACTAGGTGGGGGCCGAAACGCCTGGGATCGAACCAGGTCGCTTGGCGGGCGAATTGTGCTCCATAACATTGCAGACGTGGATGTTAAGCCAAGCTGAAAAGGGACGGGGCTGGACACGTCTGCTGAATGCATCATCAATGTCTGCAGGAGCAGCGGCAGACCAAAGAGGAGATGGTGGGATGACGTGGGCTCATTTAAAGTCGGGTGGCAGGAGCATGCACTAAATCAGAACGAATGGCGAAACAATGGGAGACTGCCCAGAAATAGGACGCAAATAGGTTATGAGCGAATTCTATAATGATTTGTGTCAACTTTTATCCTAATTTCCTTATAATGAAGACACGCCTTCAGATTTTTCTAGCTATAGCTACCTGTTATGTTATTAACTTGAGAAAATATTGCCATCGAAACATTTATTTCCATCATTTTTAGGGTTCCGTACGTCAAAACGAAAAACTGGAACCCTTATAGGATCACTTTGTTGTCTGTCTATCAGTCCGTCCGTCCGTCTGTCTGTCTGTCAATACCATTTATCTCGGGAACGCGTGGAGGTATCGAGTTGAAAATAAAACCATACACTCAAATCTACAGTTGCTTGAAGCTGTGAAAAAATTAAACTTCTAAGTTAACGTAAAAAAGTATATTTCGACACTCTCAAGGATACCAGAATTTATAGGGTAGGTACTTTCCGTTGACCTAGAACTATGAAATTTGACAAGTAATACCATCTTATACTACAAGTATAGGAAAAAACCTAAAAACTATACATTTTTAATTAGATCATAAAAAAATATAGTCTTTATTTAAAGTATTTATACGAAACCATCGGTAGGCGAGTCGGACTCGCACTTGTCCGTTTTGGTTTACTGAACACACTCCTCTCACACCGACATTGACAACCCTTTGCTAAACCAGCAAGGAGTGAAAACCACAAAAAAAACAGATTATATAGGTAATTATGTGTTTAATCCTTGCCGAAGAAGCCGCGAGCAATTTCTACATTAATAAGATAAAAGGTATCTTTCAGGAGTTCAGAACTTTAGGCAACTATGAACGGCGAACTTGCTGGATATTTATAAACGTTCTTGCAGCATTCACAGTGATTGGTTAAACAGTAACCATTATTTCTATCTATTTATGTGTATGTCACAAAATACTAGTGACCAAGCTAATTAGCAGAAGAACAAAGATCAGAGTGTACAAGACGGTGACAAGACCAATTCTGATTTATTTATTTATTATTATTATTACAAGAACGGCATACACCACTTACACTTGTAACTTACAGACTAACAAAAGAATATACAACTACAGATTAGACACAGTGAGAACAACAGTATACAACAATATATCGTCGACCGTAGGCTGAATTACGGTAAGGGACAGGCAAAACAATGTCCCTTACGTTAATTCAGCCTACGGTCGACGATATGCACAGATTACAATTACAATATTACACGATAAAAAGAAACACAAACAAGTATATTTCGACGAGGTATCTCCTCTCATCCGTCAACCTCGCAGTAAGTGAGGCACCTGGACATCAGCTTAGACCATGAATCGACAACCAAGTCTAGATCTATATCGAAGCGCAGGAGCCCATTAATAGCATGCTGATGTATGGATGGGAGGCTTGGACACTGACATTGAAGGAGGAGAACAAGCTCTTAGTTGCAGAAAGAAATATCCTTAGCAATGGGATCCTTTGGCGCTTAGACAAAATTGCCTTTCCATGTAATTTATCTACGAATTTACATAGTATATTAACGGCACAGCTAGCCTACTGTTATTATTTGACTGTAGATCAGAAGTCGCGAATCAAGTTAGCAGCACGAGTAAATACTGTCCGTCCGACTGCCCCGCCATTACTGCGCCCAGAACTCAGTGCAGATTTAACTGGGTTCAGGTTTAATTGAGTTCAGTAATTCTTTTAATTACGACTCGCTTGAATAAGTGAATGCAACAAATTGAATGCTGGTTATTGTGCCTGTGACAAGGTTTTATTTGAGTTTACCTTATAGAAATGCTGATTTCGTCCACTTGTGATGGCTTTATTGACATGTGAATGATATTTAAATCTGTTTACACATTATTTTAAATATTTGATTTCTGAATTAATAAAACAGAAACGTCCTACATTGATTTTAATGTATAATATTATTGTAATCCATAATTGCATTTATTTAACCTTTATGTACAAACAGTATGGAAAACGATAATAATGAAATAACGCAAGTAGAAATAAACATAACGTCAATGTCAGACTTTGTTAAATGTCGTCACGAAATCTCAAATCGATATGGATTTGATTTTCACTCGAGACATTTCAAAAATAAAATGTACAATATGGTATTTATCCAAGGGTTAATAGAAAAACATTGCACTGCAATCTCACCTGTTAGGGTAATACCGAGGTAGTTGGCCATAGGGAGGGATGGCCCATCGAAATAATTCATAGAGCCGTTGACTAGGTGTCGCTTGTGACTGTTTAGCGGCCATTCTCACGAAGTATGACTGCGTCTAATTACCGCGTCTCCTTACCTTTAGTATGAAAACAGCGTCGCGGTAATTAGGTGACCGCAGACATACTTCGTGAGAATGGCCGTTAGATAGCTTCGCCCCGCCCATAGATGCTAAGGTACAGTCAAGGAATTTAATTTCCCACCCGTTTCATTGAAATGTTGTTAAGTATTGACGATGCATTAAGGTCGAAATTTCTGTTTCAGTAATAGTATTTAAATGTCAATACATATTTATTTGTCACTGCACATTACAGATAATCTCTTTGCGAAGTCATTTGCTCATCTAATTACGAATACGTGTCAGTTGGTGTCAGTGTCAATCGAGAAAATTTTAAAATAATTCCGAATCCAGACTCCGGAAAGTCTATGGCAAACGTCGATAATCTAAATTTCGTTATCTGCGTTCCTTTCATTCGAATATTGCAAGAGCGAGAAAGATGGACTTTCTTCGAATTTCGATTCCGCGGTTGTCGTCTTTTTTTGGCAGTGCCTTGACGCTTTCCAAATTTCACCATGTCAACGTTGTTAATCTGTTACTTAGTTACTGACACAAAACAATGCGTGCTATATGTCAAAGTAACGTCGTACTCTAGCTAGCTCTTATGATGACAGTATGCTATACGATTTTGGACCTTAGGTGGGTTGGAAATTAAATTCCTTGACTGTACGACCAAATCAAATTATAAATACGGATAAGTAATCCAACTTCGGCTGTTTAGGAGCGCGCGACAGTACGATCCGTACTGGAGCATGTTACGCATTCTTTGCTTGTAGTGCGTTCGTACACGGCGCGCACACATGCAAGCGCGCGATGTACTTTTGTAGGAAGAAAAAATACTGCTATTATACTGTGACCAAACGAACACCTCGGGAGAGATTATGGTGATGATGAGGGTTCGACCCCAGGCGAGCAGGCCCCCACCTAGCCCGACACCTATCGTGGTAGGCCGGGACTGGTGACCTGGTTCGACTCCAGGCACCCCCCGGCACTTACCCAGCCCGATGAGCGTGTCGACCGTGTGTATGGCACACGGTCGGACGCCCTTGGGTGGTCTGGCCAGCGACCTGGTTCGAGCCCAGTGACCGCAACGGCCAACCACCCGGCCCGACAATCACAATGCTCGGATGTGGGTTGTGAGTTTATCAGGTTTAAAAAAAAAAAAAAAAATGATGAGGGTGTTAAAAAATATTTTTTTTTAAGTTGCAATTAAGTCGATGATGTATCATGCTTACCTAGAGAGTGCATTCTGACATAAAGAGATGCATGTTATATTTTTCCATCCATGATATAGAATAAGGGATTGCTGAAAGAGACTTCCCCTCCTTAACTATCTTAATAAAATAAATGATAATTATCATTATATAACTCATAATTAGGTATGAGATAAATTGTTTCTTATCTCCTCTAAAGTTACAGTTGCTTTATTAAAACAAGATAATCGTTAGGCACGTGTGATAGGTACTCCTGCGACGCAAGTAAATAAAAAAATAAAATTGTTTAAAAACTCGAACGCAAAACGATTCAGCTGTAGATAAAATGTTACTCCATTTTAATCCAACCATTTACCAACCCGAAAAAGCGCAATATGTAAGGATCACCGAAAATATTTGCCCACTTATTTGTCGAAACAAACGAATTCATCAAACCCCGTCAATTGTAAAAGCCCGCAGTGCGCCGAAAAATTCGAAACAGCCAAATGGACAGTTGAAATTTCGAAATAACCTAACACAATTAGAAGCATAAGCTTCACTATACTCGGTTATGCAAAGATAAATCAAACTGAGGACGTTGTAAAATGACCTTTATTCCGTTGTAACAGGGTCTCGGCTGGTTATAAAACGTTGCAGTAGTAAGCCGCCCGAGACAAATGACTACGATATTGGCTGTTAAACCAAGTGGCGTCGGTTTGGGTTTTTTTCGTCCCGCCATTTATGTTCGACCAGCGCGCTCCAATTTTGGACGGGGTTTTGTCAATTTTGATTGGAATGAAGAGTTGCTAGTTTGGTGTATTTATTTTGGCTCGTAGACCGAATTTGTAATTGGAATATCGCTTTGCATTTTAGAACGCCGTTTACTTCCCAGTTAAATTGTTGGAGTCTGCGATTCTTCTTTACACTGAGGAATGGGTTTCGCTTCCATTGTCTGTATTTCCTGACAAATTAAACTAAAGATTCTTCAAAACAAAAGTAAATACACTGATACTGAACTAGCAAGCTATAACTTTGGCCTCAAACTTGCAATACTCAGTTCAATTGTAGGTTAGTTGAAGAATAATAACTGGCCAAGAGCATGTCGGACCATGCTCAGTGTAGGGTTCCATTAGCCGTAACGATAAGGTAAAAAATACGATGTAAAAAAGTACAACAACAAAAGAGCGTATCTTCATAGCAATTACGTCCTTTTGTTGAGAAGCGCAGTTTATTGGCAATAACTCAAAAACGGTTAATTCGATCTTGTTGAAAATAATTTTCGTTGAAAGCATTAATTACGCGTTACCTTTGTGATTTTTTTCATATTTTTCGGACATACGGTTTAGAAGATAGAGGGGGGGGGACACAATTTTCACAACTTTCGGAGCGATTATTTCCAAAGGTATTCACTTAATCAAAAGCATTACTTAAAAACCTCAAAATGTTTTTGAAAGAGCTGTCGAACTATGTACCACACGTTGATATTTTCTGAAAAATTTTTTTTTTAGCTTCTGTAACATGTATGGAGTGCCCCCCCTAAAAATATTTATTTTAATTATTTAACTACCAAACTAAGTAGCGGCTCATACAAGACACCTATATTCCAAATTTCATCAATATCCATCATGTAGTTTTTGAGTAAAATGCCTGTGACATACGGACAGACGGACAGACGGACAGACGGACGGACGGACATGACGAAACTATAAGGGTTCCGTTTTTGCCAATTTGGCTACGGAACCCTAAAAAGACATCCGTTGAACTATATTTATGCTTATTTTATGTTTTCATTTCATTTTATGTACGATTACCTGTGATAGACCTTAATCGTATCTGATCGTAAGCGATTATTTTATAGGTGTACCTCGCTATAACAGTTTTTTGCTTGCCTTGATGTATTCCAAGTTTTTTTGATCAGAAATGCCGCCTGCGATTATATCATCATTGGCTTCTTGCATCTATAAAAGATGATTCAAGTAGCGTCCATCAAGTTACGGCACTGGGGCATATGACTTGTAAGTCCGTTACGGGATTAACGCAGACCACATAAAGATACTCGAAAGATGTACCGAAGATATTGGAGCAAGAGCAGCGCTGCAGTTCCAAGTCACGTTACGACAGTGTCTCGAACTGAGTCCTAAGTCGAACTAAGTACCTACTCATACTCATTTATTCATAAAATACAAAGGAAAGATGACATAGAATTCGGAAATGTCATAAAATGCCTTTCCGACGAGCCATTTTTAGTAACCACTAGGGTTTAAATGTTTAGTCTACAACCTATGTGTTCTTCTAAAGATATGCCAATCTCGGAATTGTTCTCAGTTTTGTAGGTAGCAAGAACGTTTTCGAAAACCATTCCCATACCAAACTGTGAACGTCAACTAGAATTCCGATGACACAACTCTATGTTGTTCTCACAGAAAAGGTATCTAAATAAGATCTTAGCAAGCCCTGACCACATACCTCACATGTATCCTGACTCTCAGTTAAGTCGAACGCCGATAGCACTTGAACATACTTTACGCATTAAGCTGAATGTTAAAGGAGTGAACTGTCAAACTACAAACTTGCTCCAAGTTGGTAACTTCTAGAAAATCAGAAATGCTAAATAATGAATAGAAGTTGGACAAGTTCTAAATACAACAGCTGCGAATGTTGGGATGTAGGTATTTCAAGTGTCTCATGTTGTTTTATGGAACTTTTAGACATGATAAAATGTGTAAGAGTCTGTTTATTATCCTCGTATTGAGTTATTTTGTGTTTGTTTTTTATTTTTTATAGTTCTCTATCTTGCCAAAGATCAAATCCTTAAAAATCACTTAATTATTGTATTTTGCTAATAAGATATCAGTGATAAAGTTTTAAGATTTTTCCTCCTTGTTTATCACTTTACTCCCATCCTGATTTATTTTTTAACTAAGACGAAGATCTTTGTATTCGAGCCTACTAAGGAAAGGATCCCAAAAATGTGACAGTTAAGTTTAAAATACGATAAAAGTTACAACAATATTCTTAAAACTTCTCATATAAAATAAGATCTTATGACACGGTGATAAGGTTTCTAATTAAATGCAATGTTAAATTTAATGGCTTTTCATTAAACTTTGGCACAGTGACACCTTAACGGATTAAAATTACGCTAACAAGCTAAAGAGGATCACCCTGTACTACGAAATTAATTCCAACAGGCGTGCAGTTTAAAAGATAAACGTCGTAAGTATGTAAGGAGTAAAAACGCACTTAATTCGTTGTAAGTTGTGGGTGTATAAAGTTTTAATACAGAACAAAATGGATAACTTCCATGTTACAGGCTTTGAATCTATACGCTATTATGCGAATGTGTCAAAATAAGCATTATAAGGGTCTTCAAACTTTTTGATTTAGGGACCAAATTGGCAGATAAGTAATAAAGACACGCGGATCGGACTTAAGAAAATCAGATACTGGTGTAAATCTGGATGGCATGAATTGTCGTCATGTATTTTGTCTTATTTTAGCCAGTAAGGATCCAATTTAGCTTTATTTTGAAACTCGTAACCAAATATTGTTTTTGTAAAATTCAAGAGTTTATACTCTTATCGTTGTAGCTTGTAACTAATGGAGCGTGCAGCTCTCTTCACAGGCCCTGTCGAGAGCAACCTTCTTTGAGTTCCTTATACAACGTGGCTACCTTCTCTTTTATTTATTTAGTGTAGCTTATCACCGTACCAAGGGGTGTTCCCCTTTCACGCTTGCCTTACATTTTTCTTTCAATTATGTTATTTATAAATGTCATATTGTGGAAATACCATCATTGGATTTTTTTTCTCCTTAAGTTGATTAGTACTTAGTCTATTATCCCCCGCGTATGTAATTGTTTCGCTATAAAAACCCAAACACACAACCCTATAAAAATAATGACCGCACAATGTAAGCGTAAATACCGTAGGTTGTTTATCGTGGAGGCATTAAACGCGGTGAATCAGGCGCGGTTTGGCGCGACGACAAATCGCCCTATAAATTACCCAGCCGAGCCCTGCATTACCCAGCCCAAACGACATAAAAGGAAATTCCAAATGCCCACTTACAACCTTTCATAAGCCAGACGGTTCTTAACCGCCTCGACATGACGTAAAGCTTTATGTGCTAACCGCCATGTTACACCCTTTTACAAATTAAGCTAAATGCCAGAAAAATTGAATGTTGTATAAGCGAGTTCAGTTTGAAGAGTTAGTGTGTTCTATAAATGGGTTCTGGAGTATTAAGTCGGCGCAGCCAAAAAGCTGTATGACGGAGTTCCGTCGAGGGACTTACAGCGTTTTGGCGCAAGTGGCGGTGCAAGGTTTGGGACAGATGCAAGCGTTAATGCTGATTCATTATTTGTTTTTACGGTTATTAGGACTCAAGTGTTGATTAATGGCCACCATAATCACCTAAATTGGAATATGTTAGTTTATTTTATGAATAAATTCTACAAACATATTTTTCAAGAACTAGTAAATGTAATTTTGGAGGCTATGGCAACTAGAAGCCTAAAAAGGGTTTTCAATTTGACATAACAAATGTCCACCGATCAATGGCAGGGATTATACTTCGTTCATTTCAACTAATTTCTAATATACCTTGCAGTAGGTATCTTAATGATATTGATTACATATTAAAAAAGCAGTGTTATCGGAATCCTCGAAATAACATGTGCAGTTTCTAAATTTCGTAGTCTTAAAACTACCAATGTTATGGAATAAAATAGCATTATTTTATCATTGCCGTAAGATTAGAAATACTAAGCTGGCTTCTGAAGATTGGAAAGTTTAAATAATAGCATAAAAGTAAACTAAAACCATTAAAGATGAAATTCTATTTCAACTACTAAGCAACAAACTACAAAGCTCAAAGGAATCGAGTACGTACGCGTGTTTTATCACTCGACGCTGCACCTAAGATGCTCTCTCAAAGAGAAATAGACTTTTACTTCTAACTGTCTAAAAGATCTAAGCGCCTACTTTTTAAAATACCATTTTTCCATACCGTAAGTACAGCTTTATTTTTCTGCATCAATGTCGCTACGTAGCTTAGTAAAAATACTTTTGGCGGTTATACCATTTTGACGTTTAAAGCAAAATAGTTGTATAGAGATGCCGTAAAACGTATCAAGGCGCACGTGACGGTGGAACGAAACCCTATTAGTTGAACGGACTGTAGGGACTGTCTGACCAGTTTATGTCAAGTGATGCGTCGTTACGATAAGATATATTCAGCAGTAAATCTTGGCTACATTTTTTTATAAATTTACTTATTTTAGATAAATAACTCTTACTGAAGAGTTATTATTGTGTCTTCTCTTCAGTTCTCGTAAAAGGCCCTTGGATTTTGTTTGCAAAGTAAATGATTGGATGCAGCTAACATTAGCAGCTAATATGTGCATTTGGTACGATTCTTTCTGAAGTTTTTTTTGTTGCATAATTATAACCAGATCCGCCTTTTTCATGCCAAATACAGAAGGAAAGATACCATTAAAACTATTTTGGGTTAAAAAGATGATAATAACTATTTATACCGAAGGCATTTAAAAACATCTATTGCTTAAACGGGTTAAATAAAATTTCGTTAAACTAAATTTATGGAAACTTTAAGATACATAAAATGCTAAGTCCTGAACTTATTCCGCATATTTTGCTTTTTAATGCAATCCTTCTTTGGAGCTTGAAATATTCTAGAGCATTTTTCCTGCTAATATTTCCCGTATAAACTATGCATGCGGCCTGTGAAAAATGAACGTCGGGCAGAGTTGTTTTTACACCATACGATTTTAACTTTAATAGCATTCTTCATTTTTAGATTTTCAATAAATCTTCTAAATATATTTTTTTTATTCAATGACTTGCAATTGATCACAGAAACACTGTAAGCAACGACGATGCCAAATACTTATGTCGCTCGCTAGTTCACTAAAAGCTTATTCGTTGTTACTTTGAAGAGTCGTAGTGTAAAAAAACGTATATAATACTCGTAAATATTTGTACTCAATATGTTTTTAGCAGCTTTAGTTATGACACAAAATTCTAGATAATTGTATTACATAAGATGCAACTTGAACTCAAAATTCGGGCCTCAAACTTAAGATTCACCAACAAGCAATTGAGTGCAGTATATTCAAAGTTTGCAGAACTAATTAGACCTGGAACACCCAACTTCCCTCCAATACAGTAACGCACCATTAAGTGGGCATTTCTCCAGAAATATGTCTGCGACTCATTCATCTGTCTCCATAGGTACATTTAGTATGAAAAAGGGCCAGATGAATGAGGTGACCGCAGACATATTTCTGGAGAAATGCCCAAGTGGTGTTATTGTTAAAATCGTAAAACATAGATATTTGCTCCTACTAAGCTAACCGCCATACAGTTTTTCTTGAACTTTTCACGTATCTACTTACGAGTTTGTACGGAACCCTCGTTGTGCGAGTCCGACTCGCACTTGACCGGTTTTATTTAACCTGACTTGTTATTTTTTGAATGGCGCGATACAGGGCTGTACGTATTACCAGTATTGGCCCCAACGTTGTTCAACGCTTTAGCGAAGACGATTTGAAGCAATTGGTTGAAAATTTTGATAAATTGGGCTCCAGTTTCCGTGGCATAACTAGAAATGCGCTTGTGTTGGTCCGGAGAGCCAATGAAGACGCGGGTTCGAGTTTCGTTTAAAACAATTCATGGTAACTTTCTTTCCTCAAATGCAATGAAATATTGACGTTACGTGCCTTATAATAGGCCGCTAAGTACCTCGTTTGCAGGCCTAGATTATTTTTTTGTTTTCATTTCACATTTTTTGTGACATAGCATCACCGCGTTCAGCCATTAAAGAAACTTTCAGCGATATTTGCTTTTTGGTTCAGTTTTATCTATATAAAATCGACATGAACATAACAAAATTATATGTATGTATAACATGTTTATTCAAATAGTTTTTGGAGAGAAGCAATTTATTTATTTCATTGCATCGCGCCTCGGCGTAAAAAGGTGTTGCCAGCCTCGTAACTATCCGGTCTATATTATGTACTCGGCCGGCAACCCCTTACTTCCCGGCCTCTGCAGTAATGTAATTCGCATTTAACTTCAATCTCACCTATTGATAAGTGATTATGAATTCGGCGATGTAGCATGCTTACCTTCGCTTCAATAAAGAGATTCATACTTACCTAAGCACTTGTTGATGGAGTGCAGACGGAATCGCGCCCAGAGGGAAGCGCTGATGACGGGAGCCAACCTAAACCCATATGATACCGAAGCTTTTGTGCACATTCTTGCAGACCCAACGTCAGACTTTGCACGTATGGTGTATAGGTTGGCTGACGTTGTCTAGTTTTAACAGAATCACGTAGGTCCAGCTAGGTAGTTAGTAGTTTAACAAATTAAGTAGTAGGTATTAGTTTTTTTGTGATGACGTGTTTGTCTTTATAGGGCCGATATGTACTAGGGTATTAAAGGTCATTTAATACAATAAATTAAAAAAATATATACTTAAAGAGAGAAATCTTTATCGTGTCGGATCCGTATCGTATGGTAAGAACACACCGTTGACGATACAGTAGTCCAGATGGCGCTGCGGTCGGTGATTAATGGTCAAATTACCACAGCACCTACAAGCTGATGATTTTTAGACAGTTTGGTGATGTTTTCGTTCGTAGTGACGTTAAATGAAAACATGCAGACTTGTTACGTAACTTACTTCTTTTAATTTGTGACAAAGTGATTGTTACTCTTGTGAAGGCAATTTTGCACTTAATAGTTTTTTTTTCTTTGTAATGAATTGCAATTTACTGGTATGTAGATGTATTTACGTAGAAAAAAATAATGGCGTTCACCTATAGTCTTATTGTGGTTACGTTAAGAATCTATTAAATCAGAATGATACAAGAGTCAAAATAGATGTCAAAGTTCCACTCGACAACAGGAGTGGTCGAGTGGTTTGGGACGCTGGGCCGGAAATCCAGAGGTACCGGGTTCGATTCCCGGTCTGGACCATAGGTCAGCGCTATTTAATTTTTCTATGTACTTTGATTTCTTGTATCTATGTTTGTAGGATTTTATTTTATTTTAATCTAATAACAGAATACTAGGACAAACATAGTTTATGAATTAAGCTTGAGATTCATTAGCCATTTGATGCAACCGTCGTTTAGGTTGATCAGGTCTTCAGCATAGCCACTATTGTAACGTGTTAGAGGAAAATCTTTAATATCGTCACTGAGTATGTTAATGTTATAAACACTTTTGGCATTCATAGTAATAAAACAACTTAAACGGATTAAATCGCGTATATTACTTTTGGCATTGTCTCAATTGAAAACATTAAAAAATTCTTTAGTTAATATGAATTTATCGGTAGGTATTTGCTATATTTTTTCGTGCATTACCGACAAGTCCTGTAATCTCGGCACTGTCTTTGACAGGAGCTTTGCCCGTCAGTGCTGTCATGCAGGCATTATGGTGGAGGCAATAAATCACCTTTTAAAGTTTATCAGCACTTTTATCAATAACCAGTTGTTTTAAAATCGGGCAAGAGTGACGCAGAATATTGTCCTGTGGATTCCGTGTATGGAGATAAAATATATTTTATAGGTCATTTAATTGAATTATATGCCTGAATAAGAACTTAAATAGGTACTATTTAAACGTGTTTCAAATAAGATATTTCATATTAGAATGAAATTAAAATTATTACAGACAATCTTGTATTCAAAGGTAAGCATGGTCAACCCTGAACCGCCATAAAGATAATTGCGAGTAATTCGCGTCACACTTGATTGTTGGGCAGGAAGCATAGTGAGTAGGAAGGCATTACAGGCCATCACGTTAAACCAGACCAGCAGGTAATGAGGAGTACCCATTACTTTTCTCTTATCTTTCCTTTGTCTTGTATTTATATAAACTTTATTTAAATGTGTAAATTTTATGAAATGAAGTCCGTCTCCAAATAAAACAATTTAAGTTTCAAGATTTACGTTTCATAAGTAGTTTATGTAAATTTCAATTTTAATTCGCCTTTTTTTAATGTTAGCACCTTCCAGATCAAGAATGATACCGTAACTTACTACTTACGAGCTGATCACATACTGGCCAATACAGAAAAACCGGATTTTCGGTATTTGCCCATACAAGTAAAACCGGTATTGCATGCCCTATATACTGCTAATCGAGCTTTTAAATAAAATGCCAACAAAAATTATTTAGACTATTATCAAAACAAACTTCTCTAGTACCGATGAAACTTTAAATTTTGAATATCTGCGAACCCCAAAAACTAGTAGATCGTAAAATTATCCTGTCGTTTTATTCGAAAATACGCGTATGCGAACTCTGTCGCCCGCAGAGAACGATAACGCTCTCAACTTTACTTTATTTACATTGAAAATTGCGAAAACTCCGATACACTTCTGAAAAATTACAAATTAAATTAAATATTGCTTAGTGGGTATACAAAGATTAATTGGTAATTACGAGACATTTGATGAGTAAAGGTGACGAATTATCTAAATCCTTGTCTACTTCTTAATCTAACCATAAAATTGAAACAAATTTGTTGATTTTATGATTTTTTGAACGGTTTTTTATTTTAAGCTATACTTTACGTTAAATATGTTTACATACACACAATAAAAGTGACTATACCCAGACAAAATGTGAAAAGAGGGTTATGAAGATTGTACTTATAAAATTCATGAATTACTTCCTCGGTGACAGTTTTTCGTTTTTATTACCAATAAATTTATCAACGTTCTTTGTGTTCCGTTGGGTCTGTATTTTCTATTTTATATGATTTATTATTAAATAGAAATACTAAAGAAATGGAATACATCTAATTTTACTTTATACCTTCGAGGCCTTAATTCCCTGTAATTTGCATAAAGTTTTACCCAAAACACACCAGAATCAGTGTTTACAGTATGCAGGACAGATTGCAGGTGCACCACGTTGGCTGATTTATACCGCGATTTGTCATCGCGGCACGATACGGCGCGGTTAAACGACGCTCGAGCGCCCGCGGCTCCGCGGACCGTCGGGCTATGGGAAGCGAGCATGAGTCTGGCAAAGAGCGTTTGGGGAATGCGGTTTCTGCTGGGGCCAAGAGATCTGTACTCAAGTAAACGTACCGTAAGTAATTACAAAGATATATTTTTTGAAATGAAATCTATTTCGATATATAAAGATGCCTTTTTGACGATTATGTTGAATTCGCAAGGCTTTGCATACTTGAAAACTAAATACGATGAGCAGTAGGAGCGTTAGGCAGAAGTATTTGGATTAGAGTTGCAGCGGTTGGTCATCAAAGTTCAGTTCATTTATTAATAAAATAAAATTTTACACGTCAGTAATTACAATATTAGGTAGGTACATAAAAACATTATTCAAATTTAAACATTCATTAATGCGATGTGGTGCTGTAAAACGACGCTCCAGCTCCACTTTTTAATAACTAGAATAAAAATAAACAAGAGGACGGAGATATGCAATATAAAATTAACTGCATAGATATTTCCATGGCGCTGGATTCGATATTGCATAACATCATCCAATAGTCTATCCTATTTTTATATTTTTCTTATACTGTAAAACACAACCAACCCCATATTTAATAGTACATTACCTACTTACTTAGGGCGGTAAAACAAATAATGTCTCAGATCGCGGGTATTTGACGCCCGAGCCGAATGCAAGAACGATAAATATGCAATTTGAGGCTTTCTTTATTACCGCCCGTGGTAAGTGAGCGTTTTCCAAAAAAAATACCGGGGTAGCTACTTTCTCAAAATATGGACTTTTGAGGTTTTTCTGGCTCAGAATCGTTAGTACATTCGAACCTTATACGTAAAAAAAAGTGTCCCAAAATTTGTATGGGATTTTTGTCTTTCCACTACGTCACGTTCATACAAACACTATGCAAAATTGTGACATAATGGAAAATAAAATTGGGACACTTTTTTTACGTATAAGGTTCAAAAGTACTAACGATTCTGAGCTGAATAAACCTCACAAGTCCATATTTTGAGAAAGTAGCTACCCCGGTATTTTTTTTGGAAAACGCTCAAGTACAAATGATTTTCCGCACGCGTAGCGGGTGGGTTTTGCCCTTTATGACCAGGCGTGACGTAAAACCTATGTTACATTGAAGTATCTTGTCCCAGCTAGTTATAAAGTCCTAATACAATTCATAAAACCTGTTTTAACCATACTTTTTTTTATACTACTAGGTTGGCAGAAAAGCTGACGGCCTGCCTGATGACCAACATTACCAACCGAGAAAGTAGCGACCTTCACCAAAGAAGAGTTTTGGCCGAAAGGTGTCATGTTCCGGCACTTTCGCAGGCGGCTACCTGACACCACGAACAGGGTTACCACGTCGCAGTAATATGTGACCTAGTTGTTAAGTACTGGCCATAAAGCGGCTTTTTCCGCACGCTGCGCGTACGGCAAGAGCCGCTTTCTGGCTAAGTGTAGACATAAAATGATGTACATAACACGGGAGATAATAAAGAAAGCCCTCGATCGCATATTTACGTCCCTCGCTTGCAGTTCGGGCCGCAAACATCTGCGATCTCGGGCTTTCTTTGTATTACCACCCTAGTAGTGTAATGTACTATCGTTGTAATTTTTAATATTTGTATGTTAGATTGTAAGATATGTATCTATGGGCCTTGGTTTCTTGAAATAAACGATTATTATTATGTCGGTATTCTAGATTTTTATTTCTCAGCCTGAGCTAGCAAAATGGTCATCTACGGGCCAATACAATTATTATTACATGCGTGTTGCTAATCTTTTAAGAACCTATTCACTCCCCTCTGCAAAAACTCCATACTGGAGCTTTTATTTCATAACAGAACAATAACACCAGTCCCAGGTGGAACAAAACTCACAAAGCTAGATAGCAACGAATGCGAGACTACGTGATTTGCCTCCTAGAACTGTTATTTTAAGTTATTTCAAGAATACTCACGCCATTATTTACCACATGCATTCGTTTAGTTTCTATGCGCGAAATGCAAAACGTACAGCGCAAGAATCGGATTTTATGTGCTGTTATTATTGTGTTAGAAACGCAAAGCTGACTTCAGATGGCGTCTCAGTTCGATGCACCAAATGGCACTGTTAAAGTGATGATGATGATGAGCTCATCATCACTACATGAATGCACGAGGAAGGCGGCCATCAGAGAAGAGTGGCGGCGTGTTGTGAAGCTTGCCACCAACGCCTGAAGTGATGACCACGACCACTCTGTCAAGAGTGATAACGGCAAGGAAGAAGAGAAGTGTCAAAGTATACGTGGCTACGATAAGGTTAAGAGGAAACAGGAGGGCAGTTTTTCCATACAAACGTAGTCCCCTGTTTCCTCCCTGGATAATGCCAGTAGAGCAATATTTTTTTGTCCAAAAATCTATGGCTACTATTGATATGTTCCTATGTTTTCCTTTTTACGATAAATTGATTCTCAAAGAGATATTAACCTTCAAAAACCTAAAAAAAATGCCGGATTTTGCGCTGTGTTCACACATCCAGAAAACAAATTTGACTAGTTTATAAAAAAAAAGGAAAACATAGGAACACGGCCAAAGCCTTTCTTTAAAGTTTAATGAAAAAATTAATTAAATATGTTAAGTTTTGGGGAAGAAATCAGGGGACTACGAAACGTTGTTTTCATGAAATTTTAAAAGGTATTTTCGGTCCAAACTGCAGTTGTCTCTATCGCGCTCTGCGCGGGAGAGGCGGGCAGTGCGGGACAGCGACACATTTTACAAATACCTAATTTTCAATTCTCTCCACCTTACTGTTTCCTCTTAATCGTCCTTCGTCGCGATAATAAAGGCATTTCCCGTTAATGTGACTAAAGCATGACAGAGTACAAGATTCGGATTGGCGGCACCAGTTGGCAGCACCTTCATCACAGCATAATAGGAGTAATATTCTTCTTACAAAAGGTACATCGCGCGCTTGAATGTGTGCGTGCTGTGTACGAACGCACTACAAGCAAAGTTTTAAGAATGCGTAAGAATGCTCCAGTATGGATCGCACTCATCTAGAAATGCTATCGCGCGTCTGTGTGAATACGTGTCGCGCGCTCCTAAACGGCCGAAATTGGAATACTTGGCCTTCTTTACACTTTGCCTTCATCGTGCACGTTCCGTATAACAAATATAACTTGTCACTATCTATACGCAAATAGACCACAATACAGTGAAACGACACAGTAATTTAATCATCGCAAGTGCATTCGCCGCAGCCGTTCGGAGCGATCTCTTTGTGCTAGTTCACGTCAATCACGACAAATTGGGAGCTCGCGATCCTGACTGCGATTTTTGGCTCGATTGTGTTACGGGAAAACTGTTTTACTGTACCTTTCTGTGGAACTTTAAAGTGATTGGCAATGTGCTAAATCGGCAGACGTATGACGTCACATGTAGTTTTTAATAACAAATAATACAAACGTACCTATATCTTAATATTAATGAATAAATAAAAATACACATAATTATTGTCAGTCGTAAGTCATATTTGCCTTGTTTGCGCGCTATGTTTAATTTTATATTTTAAAAGCTAGTCGTAGAAAAAGTATTGTATGCAACGTTGTATAATTAAGTCAATAAACGCTCATGGCGTCTCTATTTGCGATACTCGCCGCCGCGGCGGCTCGTATCGCAGCCCACGCCATTCGCATTTTTTGAGCCTATTTATACAACTGTTGGATAAAATATAAGACGTTCACGGACACAGCACCATTTTGAAAATTGCGTGTTATGGCACTAATAAAGCTCGTACAAAATTAGAAAATAGAAAATAAATAAAAATATTTAACGGCCACCACCACACACCACCACCACCATAGCGTCGGATCTAGATGTATGTACAGTCGAGTTCATTTACATCTACACACTTACGGGAGCAAAAATATCTGAACGGGTCGTGACCCTATTGAAAGGAGCATAAAAGCGTGTTCAGATATTTTTGTTGATTTTTTTGTATGTGTAAATGTAAATGAACTCGACTGTAATTGCCTTAAAACAAATACCTCCCATTGTGGCAGCACGGCTACAGCCGTAACGTCCACAGCCGCGTTTTTTTTTTATTGCTATAGACTGACAAACAGGCAGACGGCCCACCTGATGGAAAGCGGTCACCGCCGCCTATAGACATTTGCAACACTAGATGCATTGCCAATGCGTTGCCGGTCTCGAAGAAATTTGATGACACCCTTTTTAAAAAACCCCATATTGTAGCGCAGTGGGAAAATCTTAGCAGGAAGTTCATTCCAGATCCTTATTGTACGCGCTAGAAAGGTTCTAGAGAACCGGCGCGTTGTTAATTGTAATGATTCAAGGAAATGGGGATGAACCGCCTGCCGATGACGAGTAGTGCGATGGTAGAATGATGCGGTAGGCACCAACCCAAACAGTTCCTTGGAACATTCCCCATTATACAAACGGTAGAAGACGCAGAGAGATGCAAAGTCTCTCCGGAGGCTAAGCGTTTCTAAACCGTCAGTAAGTATGGGATCGTTGACAATGCGGACGGCGTGTCTCTGGATGGCGTCGAAGGGGCGTGTTGTACCACAACACACGTCACGCTCTTATGTGTATGACACACCACGTTGGGGGTTAGGGGAAGCTTTTGTTGTGGCACTAGGGAACTTTGCGACTTGGGCCTCCATAAAACTGCTATGAGAAATTCACGGCTATAGACGGTTAATATCCTATGGAAAGAAATTAAATGGTGTCACGATGTGACTTCTTAGTTCGAAAAGTTGCCACTAGATGGCGCTAGTCGAGCCACTAGTTTTCGATTTAATTATTTTTCCAAAACGTTTTAAATATATGTTAGGTATTTTTATTAGTAGATATATAGCTACTTCTTGGTTTTTTATAAATAAATAATTATGTCTCTTGTATCATAGACAATACCTGCCATAAGCAATGAGCTGCGAGATTATTTAGTATTCACAGTACTGGCAAGTTTTGTTCTGACCGTTTATGACGGTTATCTTCTGTTTCAAAAAGCCTATAAAACGGCTTGAAACAAAGGAACCGGCCTCTTTCTACTCAAAACAATCAGCCTTAGTGGCCGTATTGTTTCTAGCCCGTAATTCGGTAAGTTCACTATAATTACGACCTAAGTGCAAATTCTAACCTCAAAATGTTACCTTAATATAATTAATTAATTGTATTCCTTTCAGTTTTAATTGCTAGCAGCTTCCAGTTTCTATAACTGAATAGCTGGACGTACCCTAGTGTTCTAATGCATTAATTTGTCTATTGTTTTCCATAATAGAAACGTATCTAATTTAAATATCATTTTAACGTTCTTTTCCTAACCTGTTTGTAATTACTGTATGACCTAGCCTTGTGCCACAAACACTAGATTCAGACCACTCCCCTGCTCTTAATTATCTGGTCGGAACTAGGTGTTTACTGGGTGCAAGGCTACGATCTGGAGTTTCCTTACTCACGCCTCGGACGGAGTTTCCAGGGTGCTACGTTTGGGCTTGAGAGTCCCACACCTCCTCACTACTGCGCGCGGCCTGGGCTGCAATCTGTCGGGAAGCTGAGCCCGACACCTTGAAGGAGCTGCCCTTCAAGGACTGCCGCAGCCAAAGCCGGCCGTGATCGCCCTACGGAGACCAGAGCCCCTGGACGTCCCCGGCCAGCGTCGCGCCGACACCACCTCACGCCACACGCGCCCACATCACCAGCGGGCCTGATACCAGATCGTCAGCCAGGGGAGTCCCAGTGGCCTAACCAAGTTCCAATCTACGAACCCGCGACCTACTTTACCCTAACGTTCGCAAGCCTATCGGTTCTGCTAAATAAATGTATTAAACTATTTGTTGGTTTAAACCCAGACCCGGTAGGGAGCCTTGTGACAATGGTCAGCCGTTATTAAAATTGATCCGCAAAAAAAATAAGCAGTTAAATCATTTGGGCAGCATACAAAGATTTGGCTGGCAATAAATAAAAATCGGGCGACAACTCTCGTTCAGCAAACAATTTAAAAACGGTTAACATTTTAACCAATATTAATCTGCTTTTTTATCTCTCTTCTTAGTCGTATCCATCATGACTGATGATCGTGGTTGATGGTCGTCTTTCTGGCACGAATACATTCCCGCCATCGACTCCGGTCCATCGCGTTCCTTACTACATCGTAGAATTTTTGAGATGGTTGCTCGCATTTAAGCTGGTCGGTCCATAGTGCTGGCGATCGGCCACGTGATCTTTTGCCTTCTGTATTTCCAACAACGATTAACTTTTCCAAACTTTCGTCTCCCCTTCTCATTATATGGCCAAAGTAACTCAGTAGGCGCTGTTCGCAGATTGTGGACAGTCGCAAGTTAATTTTGAGTTCCGACAGTATCGATTGGTTCGTGCGCCTAGCCATCAGATCCATGGTATTCTCGGCATACGCCTCCAACACCACATCTCGAAGGCATCGATCCGTTGTTTCTCTCTGCTTTTGATTGTCCAGGTTTCAGCTCCACTAGAGCTCGCATAAGACGTATTTTGGTGTTTTTAGAGACTCCACGATTTTGCCAAATTTGTTTGATTTTTTATCATTTGGCTGCCTAATAAACAGTCGAGCTGCAAAATAATTACTTGGGCAGCAAGATTTATATACTGGGTGTCACTGTGATATATACAGGATGTCATTGTGGTATATACAGGGTGCCTTGTGTTATATACAGGGTGTCACTGTTATATATGCAGGATGTCATTGTGATATATACAGGGTGCCATTGTGATATATACAGGGTGCACTGTGATATATGCAGGATGTCATTGTGATATATACAGGGTGCCATTGTGATATATACAGGGTGCACTGTGATATTTACAGGGCGTCACTGTAATATATACAGGGTGTCATTAACGTATTTTATCAGTGATTTTTACCGTTTTGGTATTTTTGAGGCTAGTAGAAGTGTAAAATGTGATCCGAGTAATGATAAAAGCGTCGAAGAAAGGATACAAGTTATTCCCGAATATGAATCGGACATGGACTGCAGTAATAATTGCAAATGTCATACATTTATCAAGCCATAATATTGATGATTTTAATTACTTTTAGTTACGATTATTACTGAAGAGCGATAACAACTGTCCAAGATAAAAAACTGTGACAGAGCCACAGTTAGGTACGACGACGAGCGAAGCGAGGAGGAGTGTTAGGTATCTTGCGAACAAAACATACCCCACTTACTGTCCAAGATAAAAAAAACTGTGACAGACACATCTAGGTACGACGACGAGCGAAGCGAGGTGGAGTGTTAGGTATCTTGCGATCACAACATACCCCACTTACTGTCCAAGATAAAAGCAATCTGTAATAGCAATGTTGTGAGTAAAGCTAAGTAACTACTAAGAAAAAGAGGCTTAAGCGTTTTGCAGTTTATGCGTTTATACATATAGTATGGTTAAATTGTTTTATGAACAACCAATTTATGTCCATTATAAAGTATGCTTGAATTTTTTATGGGTATCTAATTGATGCACAAAATGAAATGGACAAAATGAAATATTTCATTTCATTTATTTTGCTTACCTACTGATTGCTTACCAAAATTTGATTAACCGTAGGTTGCTTAATGCAGCTCAAATACTTAATTTGCTGACCAAAATAATTTAGAGCAGTTCAGTATATCACTAATTGCAGACAGATTTATAAATGTTTGCTAACCATAAGTTGCTTAACAACTAGCTATTTTGGCTGACCAAATACATATTTCTGCGCACCAAAATATGAATATTTTGTTGATCGATTAAATAATACCCATATCCTATCATTCGCTCCTGACCTGGTGACAATGGAAGTATCTGAGAGGTACCAAAGCCTAAAGCTATGAATATTTCTCCAAAAATTCCTGATTGTGTGACAATAAAACCATCCAGGAGGTGGGTATACCTTTTAAATAAAAAAGCCTCGAGTAACCGAGAAACAAAGATTCGAACTGAGAGCCTACTCTTTTTTTAAGTCAAAAGCATAATAGCCAGTTGACAGCCTGCTAAAACTTGCCATAATAGTATTTCCCTGTGATGGGTTTTCCTAAAATTGCAGTCAGTCACCGCGAGCTGCCAATTTGTTGTGATTGACGTGAGCTAAAAGCTCACAAAAGGATTGCGCGGACCGGCCGCGGTTAAAAAGCTTTGGCACAAATTAAATTATTGGCTGCAACTCGCTGTACTATGAATTTTTCAAATTAGTGATACTTAATGTCTAATGTCTGCTTTGAAATTCTGAAGATCGTGTCCCTGAAACTTTCTCGTGATTTCAAGCACCAACTTTCTCAAGCTTGGATCTCGGCTTTCCATAGGACTGTAACAGGAAAACCAGTGATTGTCGTTGCTTGGTCACACCACAACGGCTGGACGACCGGCCGCGGGGCTTCTTCCCCCCACCTTGCCCACCGCAGTCAACTTGTCCAGATTATCCGGTTACCGGCGAGCAATGTGGCCAAAATAGCCAAGAATCGTTTTTTAAAGATTTTGTCATTTATCTTGTCCGATTATAATTCGATTTGTGAATTAGAAAAAAACAGTTCATAAGTTTGCCCCACAGTTTATTATCGATATAGGACTTCGTCGATTTGTACGGTAACTACGCGTGTAACGTTTTTCGCTTGGCGTTTGACGCCAAAAGTGCTATTTAGTGATGGAAAACATAAATTTTCCTTTTCATTTGGTGGTATTTGAACAATTAATTATACCATTATTATCAGATCATCAAATCTGCTAATAATATTGACGGAAACTGAAGTTTTTTTTTTTTTTTTTTATTTATTTATATTCACATTACATCTATCATTACAGAAACCCAATTCGATAGAGTAGCACAGTAAAATTACAAATTATAATTTTTTTTTTTTTTCACAATAACACAAAACAAACAAAGTCACTTTTGTGAATTCATTAAAAGAACAGCACAATACATCGATTCTCGTGGCTACCCGGTTGATCGTGCGCAGGGCCCTCGTCCAGGGCAAAAAAGTTAACGGCATTCAAAGTAGATCGCCGCCAATTCTTTTTAGCACGCGAGGTACACACGGTTTTTCCTTATACCTCGACATATTTCTAAGGTTTGCCCTTGCCGTGATTTGAACCGGGGCCTCTAGCGTCATAGCCGGAGTCACAAGAACGTGTCGTCATAATACAACATGCAGCCAACAATGTCATAGTTATAGTGTATCATTAATCTCCCGCGGTTGGTGACGCCGCGACGCGTGACAAGAGTCGGATGACACGAGTGACGCGGGTGACACAAAAGACACGAGTAATATACTCTTATATCACTCGTGTCTTTTATGTCACCCGCGTCACTAGTATCTCTATACTACGGCTAGCAGTAGACGTCTCTTGGCTTATGATATTGATGATTACGATAAGATAGGAAACATCCAAGACTCAGGAACAGATACAGTTTTTTGCCCTCATCAAGTTTAGAACCCAAGACCTCTAGCTTCGTTAGAGGAGTCACTAGACTAAACATGTTGTACACATCACGCCTTGTAGTGTGTTATTCTCGTAGTCATAGTGAATCATTAATCTCCCGCGGTCGGCGACGACGCCTGATAGTGGCACTGCTCGCGTGATAAGAGTCGGGTGACACGAGTGATGCGGGTGACACAAGAGACATGGGTGACAACGTGCCTATGTATTTATTTTAATAAACACTTCATGTAATTCAGTGTTTTTTTAAATATTGTTTAACTAGCTTCTGCCCACCACTTTATCCGTGGACCCGGGTTCTTTACCTTCGGTGGTGGTTCACTGCTAAATACGTCGTAATACAACAATATCCCTTATTTTATGCAATAAAGCGCTTACATCACGCCGCCTAGTGTGTCATTCTCGTAGTTATAGTGTACTATCATTAATCTGCCGCGGTTGGCAACGCCTGGTAGTGGCACTGCTCGCGTGTCAAGAGTCGGGTGACAAGAGTGACGCGGGTGACGCAAGAGACACGGGTGACAACGTGCTAACGTATTAATTTTAGTAAAAACTGCACAGTGTTGGACATCACTGCCTCGAATTTTAGTGCCACATCACGATGTGGCAGTAACATTTTTCGTATATACAATACATTTGAACTTTAACGTCGAGAGGCGTACGTTATTCACTCACTTTTTCCAAGGATGACGCCTGTAGGCGTTCTGTCCAACAGTGTGAAAAAACTAAACAAGATACGTGTTTTTGGCGTTTTTTGCTTGGCGGTGATATGGAACCCTTCGTGTACGAATCCGACTCGCATTGTGCTAAATTGGTGTTTTTTTTTTTACCTAAAACCATTAAATAGCAACAGCACACTGCATCAGAAACATTGCATAGATTCCGCTACCCTATTGTTGTCTGAAGAGATCGCTCTTTAGCGATACGAATGCTTCTATTGTTATTTTCATTACAATCCTCCCTTTCACTATCAAATCCTCTTTAAAATCACAAAAGAAACAGAACGTACCTAATAAAATTCTCGAACAGCAACGCTAATAAAATTCTTAATTCAAAATACATTCACGCCAAAATGAAACTGCCAGCGTTTGAATAGAAAAACAATAACGTCTGTTTTTGAAAATGGAATGGAAATAGAATGCAGTTGGAATAAGCCGTCGGTCGAACAGGCTGTCGCCTGTCGGCGGTTGACGCAACCGGCTTGATATCTAATGTTTAAGGTTATTCTACTCGCTCGGGTCTCCATACAAAAGAAAGAACTAAATTTGTATGATACAGTATAGTGGGCAGGGCACCTTAACACATTCAGTGCTAGGCGTCGCTTCGTGTGCTACGCCGTAGTCCGTAGCACGTTACTACGCCGTAGTCCGTAGCACGTTAACCCGCCTATATAGCGAAAATCTTGCGTAGACGTTGAACCCGGCTACGGTCGGTGGCACTCAAAGTGCACTTTCGCAATCACGTAGCGTAGCGTAGTACATCCGCAAAATGTGTCACTAGAGTGAAAAGAATGATATTAATCTTTAGCTCTCAAAGAGTTGTATCGCTCTTTTAGCTCAATAGCTCCGTGTTGTCAACAGTTCACTAGCTCTTATAAACTCAAACTCAAACTCATTTATTTCTGTCAGTAGGCCTCAAGGGCTCTTTTTATGTCTGATTCTTTTCTTTTGGCGCTTCGGTAGATGACCTTCTGGTGAAAAAGAAACTCACCAGTTTCTTTTTTAAAAACAACATTACAACAATTGTGACATTATTACATAAGATGACATTTATAAAATGCAACAAGCAAATAACTGGGCACAGATTTTTTTAACCTTTTACCGAGAGACGTATATAATCTCCGGATCCATTACATTACAAAACTTAAAACTACATTTTTAGAGATGTAAAGGGTCTCTAGGCGTCAAAACACGATAAAAAATATAGAAAATAGGCGAACATAGACTAAAATTAATGGAGATGTAAGGAGTCTTCGTTGTCAAAACATTATAGCTTTATGGATACTACCCACAATGCATCTTCAAATGCCTAGGTGCTAGAGGTACCGTATGGTTTTAAACATGAGTGAACACGCACGTCGTAATACACGTCGTCATACAAACTTACATACATACATACATACATACAAACCCTCCTTTGGGTACCTACATAGGTTTCGCACACAGGCGCTGCCGGGTGTCGGCGCAGCCCTGAGCTTACCGAATGCATTAGGCAAGGAATAATAATAATAACAAAATCGCGGAGTGAGATATGCCTGCTTTTAGTTGTTTTGTGACAGAACTTTAAAAAAAATACTACGAGTATGTTTCCCATGCTACTAAGCCATGATTGCTATGACTGAAGAAACTAAATAAAATGTGACCATAAAATTACATTAAGCTTTGTTTTTGTTGTAAAACTGAGGATTTGCGTTATGAGCTCATTCGTCTTGTGCGGGTTACATGTGGCTGCGGTCCAGTGCTGTACAGACGGGCGGTTTAATAACTACTAAATTACGCTCAGTTCAGTTTTTGTAGTAATACTGGGGATTTGCGTTATGAGCTCATTCGTCTTGTATGTGGCAGCAGTCCTGTGCAATACAGACGAGCAGGCCTCACGGGCGGTTCAACTTTAAATTTATTTTCTTTTTCAACACTGACAATAAATGCAGCTATTGCAGCACACATACTTTGTTTATAAAACCGTTACCTGGGAGCGTTTTCCCCCGTGACACAACACACATAAGCCAGTCGTTTAAAAACCGTTACCTCAGTGGAGCGTTTTTCCGCCCGTCTGCCCGTGTCTACTTAGTGTTTATGTGTATTTTAACAACGTCAATAAACGCAGCCATATAGCAAAACACGTACATCGCTTAAAACCATTATCTAATAGCGTTTTTCCCGCCCGTCAGTCCGTCCCTGCTAAGTGCTTCTGTGTATTTTAACACTGAAAACAAACTAAACAATTGCAGTACACGTACGTCGTTTAAAAACCGCTACCTAAATAGATCGTGTTGCCCGCCCGTCTGCCCGTGCCTGCTTAGTGCTTATGTGTATTTTTAATCACGCCGCGGAGTCTAGGGTTTAATTCCAGCGCAATCCCGCCATTGCATCTTTCCTAATTAAAAATGTATGTAATTTCGTCGTTGTTTAGTTTCTTAAGCGCTTGAGCCAGCAGAAATAATATTGCACGATAAAAAGCTATAAAATATTGGGTGCGAACTTTTCTTACAAGGCAAGGCTTCCATGGCAAGGTCGCCATGTAATATACAGGTTGAGATGTGGGTTCTATGGGGGTTTGAAGTAATACTCCTTCATGATGATAGTCGTTATAGAGATGGGCTGACTAGTCACCGACTAGTCGGGAACGCCGACTATTCGGCATCATTTGTAGTCGGCCGGTTAGTCGGCGACTAGTTGGCAAAAAATGCCGAATATTCGGCACTATTGCCTAGCGGAGAATATAAAACACAGAGGAAATTAAACCATATTTTTCTTCATTATTTTATATTTTTACGTACTTTACACAAACACAAAAAAGAAACTTTACTAAAAACTGATCAAAACACGAACGCGTGACAACAAAAATGGCGGGGAGACGAAGCGAGCCGAACATTTCCGATTGCACCCGAACCCGAACATGGCTAATAACTATGATCGGGAATGCCGACTAGTCGGCCGATTAATCGGCAAACTGAGAACCGATTAGCCGGCCGACTAGCTAGTTGGCCCATCTCTAGTTATATTGTGTAACGTATAACTATAGTAAGAGCAAGAGGAAGTACAAGACGAAGATGTGTCTTAAAGCTAGTTACATCTATTTATAATTGTTATGTATAATGCACCGTACGTATGCAATAAACGCCAGTTAATACCGGACCGTCTAGTTTCATTGACGCGCCTAACCTATACCCAACACTGGCGAACGAGTACCTATTATTATATCGCGTGCATTCGTAATTTCGCATTTAAAAATGCCTTTCGGTCATGTGGAGTGTTTTAATATTGCCAACGATAATTGGGACGCTTACGTACGGCGGGTACAACAGTATATTAAAGTAAATTCGATCAAAGACGATTTACAAGTGGCCACGTTGGTGACAGTTATCGGACCGGAGTGTTACGAGTTAATGTGCGACTTGTGTTCACCGGCTAATCCTGAGACGAAATCATTCGAAGAACTCGTGAGACTGGTCAAAGAACACCTCGAGCCTCAGAGGTCCGAGATTGCCGAGAGGCATGTGTTTCGGCAAAGGACACAGCGACAAGGAGAAAGCGTTCGGGATTACCTTCAAGCGTTAAAACATTTAGCCAAAACGTGTAATTTTAGCACCAATTTGGAGGTTAATCTCCGAGATCAATTTGTTTCGGGGCTGTACAATGAAGACATGAGGTCCAGAATATTTGCAGAGAAGAGTATTAACTACAAGCGCGCCGTGGAGTTGGCGCTGGCGCTGGAGGCGGCGGAGCGGCACGCGGCGATCGCGTGCGCGCCCGGAGCCGCGGGCTCGGCGCGCCAGCCCGCGCCGTCCGCGCTGCCCGACGACGGCTTGCATCGCTTCGGCCCGGGCCCGGGCGCCGGCGCCCCGCGCGCCGACGCCAGGCAGCGTGCATGCGGCCGCTGCGGAAAGGCGGGGCACGTCGATGGCAGGTGTCGTTTTAAGCATTACACGTGTGATAATTGTGGACAGAAGGGTCACTTAAAGGTAATGTGCAAAGTGAAAAGTGCGATCGGTGGTACGGGCGGGAAGAAGACTGCGCGAGGTCAGTTATATTTTAATAATCCCGACGACAGCGATGATAGTGACGACTGTTCTTTTTATAATTTAGTAGTCAATAGTGAGGGTGACGGCCCGTATTATGCGTCTTTGAAAGTCGAAAATATCACTTGTAAGTTCGAAGTTGATACTGGGAGTAAAATATCGGCCATATCGAAGCATTTTTATGACAAATACTTTTCGAATTTATCCATCCAGAGTAAACAGTTAACGCTCAGATCATATACGGGTGACGTCATTCAAACTTTAGGCTACATAACGGTTAATGTCGCTTGTGAAAATAGTACCGTACTACTTAACCTGTATGTAATTGAAAATGGGGGACCGCCATTGATGGGTCGAACGTGGATTAAAAAGTTAAATTTGTCAGTCGATTGTCACACTATTATGGAAGACAATTCAATGGCTGGGTCCTTAAGAGACGAGTTCCCGGAAGTTTTCGCTGAGGGGTTAGGCACCTTTAAATCTGAACTGCGTTTACATTTAAATGATACATCGCCGGTGTTTGTGAAAGCGCGCGCGCTGCCGATAGCGCTGCGCGAGCCCGTGGAGCGCGAGCTCGACCGGCTGCAGCGGGAGGGGGTGATCTATAAGGTAGAACGATCTGACTACGGCACTCCGATCGTGCCGGTTGTAAAATCTTCCGGTAGCATTAGATTATGCGGTGATTATAAAATCACTATAAACCCGTTGTTAAAAGATTACCATTACCCGCTGCCGCGGATCGAGGACCTGTTCGCGGCGCTGGGCGGCGGCGAGCAGTTTACTAAATTAGATTTGTCGAATGCCTTTCAACAATGTTTATTGGATAAGGATTCGCAACCGATGACGGCAATTACCACTCACATTGGTACCTTTGTATACAGAAGGGTTCCTTTCGGGATTAAATGTATTCCCGAAAATTTCCAGAAAATAATGGAGGAAACATTGAGTGGTTTGCCGTCAACGGCTGTTTTTGCAGATGATATTTGTGTAACCGGCAAGGATAGACCTACCCATTTGGCTAATTTAAGGGCGGTGCTACAAAGGCTCAAAGATAATGGTTTAAGAATTAACTATAGCAAGTGTGAGTTTTTTAAAAATAGTGTCACATATCTAGGATATCAAATTGATAAATTCGGGTTACATACGGACGAGAAAAAAATTGATGCCATTGTAGCAGCGCCCACTCCTGTTAATGTAACTCAACTGAGAAGCTTCATGGGACTCGTTAATTTTTACGCAAAATTTTGCGTAAATATGAGTGATATTTTGAAACCGCTGTATAATCTACTAAAGAAAAATGTTGAATGGGAATGGAGTAACGACTGCGATAGGGCCTTTAATAAGATTAAAAAGGTATTAAGTAGTGCTCCCGTTTTGGCACACTACGATCCGACGCGCCCTCTAATACTGTCTGTGGACAGCAGCGCCTACGGGCTGGGCGCCGTGCTCACGCAGCGCGCCGCGGACGGCAGCGAGCGGGCTGTGTGCTGCGCCTCGCGGACGCTCAATGCCGCGGAGCTTCATTACTCGCAATTAGACAAAGAAGCGTTAGCGATTGTGTTCGGGGTCACTAGGCACCATCACTACTTATACGGCAGACATTTTATATTGCGAAGCGATCATCATCCTTTAAGTTATATTTTAGGAAAACATAAAGGAATACCCGTGACCGCCGCCAGTCGTTTGCAAAGGTATGCTGTCAAATTAGCCGCGTATGATTTTGAAATACAGTTCGTTAGGTCCGCTCAAAATTGTTTCGCAGATGCACTCTCTCGCCTTCCTCTCGGATCGATGGAAGATCGAACTAGAACGAAGAGTCGAGAAGAGTTTAGTTACCTACATTTCATACGGGATAACTTTCCTCTCAGTTTTAGAGATGTGAAAACTGAAACGGTAAAAGACCCTTTATTATGTAAAATATATGGATACGTTATGTACGGTTGGCCACCTAACGGTCTAGGTGAAGTTGAAAAACAATATTTTAATCGGAAAGATTGCTTGCACATCGATCAAGGGTGTCTAGTCTGGGGATATAGAATTGTGATTCCAAAATCTTTACGCGAAAATATTTTAAAAGAAATACACGACGGACACCCAGGTATCGTGAAAATGAAGCAGATCTCACGCAATTACGTGTGGTGGGAAAACTTGGACGCGGATATCGAACGCGTAGCGCACGAGTGCCAGGCCTGCCGCGCGCAGCGGCCCGCGCCGCCCGTGGCGCCGCTGCACTCGTGGTCGTGGCCGGCGCAGGCGTGGTCCCGCCTTCATATGGATTTTCTAGGCCCCTATTGTAATGACTATTATTTAGTCGTCATCGACGCGCATTCGAAGTGGATTGAGGCAGAAAAGGTTAAAACCACTTCGGCATCGGTCATCATTGGACATTTGCGGCAGATGTTTGCACGATTCGGTTTGCCCCAAAGGGTCGTCAGTGATAACGGCCCTCCGTTTTCGTCATCAGAGTTCGCATCTTATTTATTACGTAACGGCATAAAGCATACGTTGACAGCTCCGTACCATCCGGCCAGTAACGGGGCCGCCGAGAATGCGGTACGCTCGATCAAACGTGTTCTGAAAAAAGCACAATTCGAAAACGAGGACCCAAACGCGGCACTCTGCAGATTTCTTTTCACATACAGGAACACGGAGCAATCTACGACCGGGCGCGAACCGGCAATGATGATGATGGGCCGGCGACTGCGCGGACGACTGGACCTGCTGCGGCCCGACGCCGCGGAGACGGTGCGCGCCGCGCAGCTCGCGCACGAGCAGCGCCGCCAGGGCGCGCTGCGCGTCGCGCAACCCGGGGACCAAGTTCTGTTAAGAGATTATTCCAAGCGAGGTCACAAGTGGACAGAGGGAGTCGTGACTAAAAGGTCTAGTCCCGTGTTATATGAAGTTAAAACTCACGATGGGTACACACATAAGCGTCATGTGGATCAAATATTAACGGATAAAAGAGAGAAAAGGAAATCGCGTCATTCGCTAAGTAAGGTACCCGAGGAGTCATCGGTGACTCTCGCGCCGCGTCCGGTAGGTAATGTTGAAGAGGCAGACGAGTTTTATGATAGTGTGGCGGGACCCGGGGCGGAATCACCGCCGTCGTCCCCGCGGGAACCCGCCTTGGCACCCAGCACCTCGCCAGCGGCAGCGCCGGGTCGTAGTCCTCGTGTACGTAGGGCGGCTGCTTTAAAATGCATAGAACGTTTGCAAAAGAACTAGCAGTCTTTAATCCAGGACCATTATAAAAGTAGGTAGATTGTGAAACCCAATTTGAATACCTAGTTATTAAGTCGTTATTAACGTTTAGCTAAGAAACATACTGTACCTAAGCATTACGATTGCTTAAATATATACTTATAGTTATATGTAAAATATCCTATAATGTACAAATATAAATCTTAACATGACGCTCATTGAGTTGAATATTGTTAAACGTATTCGTAGATTTATAGCGTCCTTTGTGTGTCCCAGCTGGTGAGCAGTGTAAAAAAAAACTAGTAGGCTATAATCGTTGACAAGATAACTTCGCACAAATTGTGATCTTTAAGTAATTAGTTATAGGGTACATATTTAATCGATCTAACGACAATATTACATTTCGCTCTGTTACTAATTGATGTTCTTTTGTTGAACGGGTTATTATTATCACGGTTAAGCCTTAGGTATAAAGCAACTGTATACTAGAACATATCATTTAAGTATCCATTTTATAGTGTAATAGGATTTGTTAACTAGAGGCTTTCACGACTGTGGTAAACCAGATAATAAGTTATATTAGTATGTGAGTTAACAATTGAGGGGAGAAAAGTGTTATGTATAATGCACCGTACGTATGCAATAAACGCCAGTTAATACCGGACCGTCTAGTTTCATTGACGCGCCTAACCTATACCCAACAATAATAATTAATGCTTACTTGCTATAACCCAAATCCGTGCGTCACGTGTCGTAAACAGTAACGAAGAGTTACTGTTAAGAGGAAATAGTAAAGCTGAGAGAATTGAAAATTAGGTATTTGTAAAATGTGTCGCTGTCCCGCACTGCCCGCCTTTCCCCCGCAGAGCGCGATAGAGACAACTGCAGCTTGGACCGAAAATACCTTTTAAAATTTCATGAAAACAACGTTTCGTAGTCCCCTGATTTCGTCCCCAAAACTTAACCTATTCAACAATTTTTTTCATTAAACATTAAACAAAGGCTTTGGCCGTGTTCTTATGTTTTCTTTTTTTTTAATAATCTAGTCAAATTTGTTTTCTGGATGTGTGAACACAGCCGAAAATCTGGCATTTTTTTTAGGTTTTTGAAGATTAATATCTCTTTTGAGAATCAATTTATCGTAAAAAGGAAAACATATGAACATATCAATTGTAGCCAAAGATTTTAGGACAAAAAATTATTGCTCTACTGGCATTAACCAGGGAGGAAACAGGGGACTACGTTTGTATGGAAAAACTGCCCTCCTGTTTCCTCTTAATTCATTACATTACAGAGCGGTCACACCAGCCACTAGTGACGGCCACTGAACGCGACCACAAGTGGTCACAAGTAGCGAGCGCGCGCCACTCCCGTACACAGACCACCTCCACTAGACGGAGCATGCCATACGACACGAGCTCACCACGCATATGGGCGATTAAATATCGGTAGATATTACTAGTACTGTAGAACTGCGATGGAGAAGTTAAGGAAAGTGTGGAGGAATCGTAACCTAACCAAAGCCACCAAAGTCAGGCTCGTGCGAACACTTGTTTTCCCCATTTTCCTTTACGCAGCAGAGACGTGGACAGTGCGCGAGTTCAAAAAAGGGAAGATAGACGCTCTGGAGATGTGGTGCTGGAGGAAAATGCTCGGGATATCTTGGAGACAGCGTCTGTCAGCCGTAGTACAGTCGCACATACTGCAGTATTTTGGGCATGTCTCCAGGCGGGATAACGTCTCCATAGAGCGGTTGGTTGTGCAAGGAAAAGTGGAGGGAACCAGATCGCGCGGCAGGTCACCTATGCGCTGGACTGATCAAATGAAAGCCGCTGTCGGAAACCGCATATCTGACTGTGCCAGACAGTCTGCCAACAGGGAGAGATGGCGGGAGATCGTGCGGAAAGCTGTGCCGCCTCTACCACCGATGTGGACGCATCAGTGTGACCACGACCGCTCTGCTAAGAGCTATACGACAGAGAAGAAGAAGATCCGTACCACCGTGGAGCAAAAAACGCGTTACTTGTATTAAGACGGCCTTTTATTTGTAATTTCATTTCAATGCTAGAAAAATGTATTTCTATTAACTTTTACAAGCACTGTCGTTTTAGGTTTCATTTTATAAGTTGTGCCCTACTTATTTGTGTTTATATGGCGCAGGATAAACATAATACCATCGTTGCCTGCCTCAACTTACTCCCAAAATTCCCCCTGTACCAATTTCACCCCTATTTAGCTAAGCCGTTTACTGTATCAAAATGGTAGACAAATTTTCGCAAGCAAGCTCGAATACCAGGGCAGCTATTCGTAAATTGCACAAGGGATCTTGTGCAAGCGAGGGATTTCCACTATACTTTAATGAGGTTAACACAGCGAAGCTAATCGCAGATGGCGTCACGACTCAAAGTATCTATGTCACTATTTGTAAGTAAATAAAACGGTCAACTTGAACAGTTATTGCCACTGAAGAATAAAATATTGAGTTATTGAGTTTTTTTTATTATAATGTCGAAAATAATAAAAAATATACTTAAATGGAAATTATATTGGTGAAGGCTAAAAAAGAAGATACTCCCCGCATTTTATTCAGATGTAATTAATATTTAATTTGTAAAGCTAAAACTGTTCAAACGCGAATATCGTGGGCCTAAATTCTGGCTTACTCCAATGATTTTTTTTGAAATTATGCATGAAATTTTGATATTTACTTTTAACTTTCCGGTAAAGGAAAAACATCGAGGCGAAGAAACCCAAAGGTGTATGTTGAGGTCCCCAACCCGCACTGGGCCAGCATGGGGACTACAGACCATCCATTCTCATACATTGGAGCATGTGCCCAGCAGTGGATCACATATCAAACTCAAACTCAAACTCAAACTCATTTATTTCTGTAAGTAGGCCTCAAGGGCTCTTTTACATGTCTGATTCTTTTCTTTTGGCGCTTCGGTAGATGACCTTCTGGTGAGAAGAAGCGCCTGAAGAAACTCACCAGTTTCTCTTTTAAAAACAACATTACAACAATTGTGACATTATTACATAAGATGACAATATTTAAAAAAATGCAACAAGCAAATAACTGGGCACAGTTTTTTTTACATTTTACCGAGAGACGTATATAATCTCCGGATCCATTACATTACAAAACTTAAAACTACATTTTTAGAGATGTAAAGGGTCTCTAGGCGTCAAAACACGATAAAAAATATAGAAAATAGGCAAACATAGACTAAAATTTATGGAGATGTAAGGAGTCTCCGTTGTCAAAACATTATGTTTTGGAGGTGTAAAGGAACTCCAAACGTCGAAATACAAAATGGGAAACGTATGTTTCACGTCGAGAAATAGACTATTAAGCTAACAGTCATTACAACTAGCTACAGTATACATAACAGGTATGTATTCAGTATGTCAAAATGCAAATAATTAAATAAAATTACAATAAAAATAAAAATAAGTGTAACAATGGAACGATACAGCCCGTAGCAGCGACGCCATCTGTAGGCATCATGTACCTAAACCTCTCCGGGACACTGCCCTATTTCGACGACTGCTGCGACTGATGCTTTGGCCATGGTTCTTTGTCATCCAAGTAATCTTGGACTTTATAATAAGCTCTCTTCAAAAGCGCAGATTTAATGTAATTTTTAAACGAACTATAAGGCAGTTCCCATGCATCTAGGGGTACCTTATTGTAGAATCTAACACAGTTGCCCACGAAAGATTTTCTTACTTTCTGTAGACGGATTTTTGGGACAAACAGCTTATGTTTGTTCCGCGTATTTAAACTGTGGACATCAGACTGCTTTTTGAAGGAGCTGATATTCTTGTGCGTATACATTATCACGTCTAATATGTACTGTGAAGCCACTGTGAGGATTTCTATTTCCTTAAAACGTTCTTTCAGCGAATCTCTAGATCCTAAGTTATATATGGATCGAATCGCTCTTTTTTGTAGAACAAAGATGGTATCTATGTCTGCTGCTTTACCCCAGATCAGTATGCCATAAGACATAATACTATGGAAGTAACTGAAATAAACAAGGCGAGCGGTTTCCACGTTAGTGAATTGCCTTATTCGTCTTATAGCAAAAGCGGCAGAGCTCAGCCGGTTAGCCAAAGTAGATATATGAGGCGCCCATTGCAAGTTGTGATCCAGGGTAAGCCCAAGAAAGAGTGTATTGTTAACAAGATCAAGTTTCTCACCGTTTAAAGATATAGATGTGTCAACCTCTCTTACATTTGGCAAAGAGAATTTCACGCACTTTGTCTTCTTTGCATTCAGAACCAGGTTATTTGCTGTGAACCACTGTAGCACTAATTTTAAGGTCTCATTGATGTGACTATAGTCATCTAGTTGTCTATCAACTTTGAAAATCAATGAGGTGTCATCAGCAAATAAAACTATTTTACAATTTTGTTCTATGTGGTAAGGAAGGTCATTTATATACACAAGAAAGAGAAACGGACCTAAAATCGAGCCCTGCGGTACTCCGAGCTTTACAGTCGAACCACTAGACTCAATTCGGTTAACAACCACTTTCTGAATTCTTTGGCTAAGGTAAGACATGACAAGGTTTAAGGCCTCGGTCGACAGGCCGTAATGCTTTAGTTTGTGAACCAGTGTCTCATGTTCCACACAGTCGAACGCCTTGGAAAGATCGCAAAAGATTCCTATCGCATCTTGTGACACTTCCCACGCATCATAGATGTGTTTAATAAGCACCGTCGCGGCGTCCGTCGTCGAGCGGCCTTTTGTAAAACCAAATTGCTGGTCGTGCAGTAGTTCATACTTGTTAAAATGACGAAGCAATTGGTTTAGTATGACTTTTTCAAAGACTTTACTAAGAACTGGTAATATAGAAATCGGTCTAAAATTCCCAAGATCATCCCTGCTGCCCGATTTGAACAAAGGAATGACTTTACTATATTTCATCAGATCGGGGAAAATACACTTATCTACACAAGCATTAAACACAATGTCTAGAGATGGCGCCACAATATCGATGACAGATTGCATGACTCTGACAGAAATACCCCAAAGGTCCTCGGTGTTTTTCAGCTTCAGGGATTTAAACGTTTTTATTATTTCATAGGGATCTGTATGTTGGAAGTGAAATTCCCTATCATATCTGGTACTAATAGGATCTAGAAAAGAGCTAGCCTTCGCTACAGAAGAATTCAGGTTTACCGTAGTATTCACAGCAATGTTTGTGAAGAAGTTTTGAAAGGCGCCAGCTACGTCCAAGTCTGCGGTCAGGATTTGTTCCTCGACTTTAAGTCGGTAATGGCCTTCACGGGGTTTTGTTTTGCCAGTCTCTGTGTTTATTATGTTCCAGACTGCCTTTACTTTATTTTCCGCTGACTTAACTTTATTTCCTAAGTATAAAGCCTTGGCGGCGGCACAAACTTTCTTAAACATCTTCGAATAATTTCTAACATATTCTGTGAAATTATCATCTTGTATGTAGCTCTTCATTTCGTACAATTCATACAATCTGTTCCTACTCTTATGTATACCTGATGTGGCCCAGTCACTAAACCTTGTTTTTGTGCCTCGCTTGAAAGTTTTACATTTGAATATGTCTTTGTGCACGTCATGAATCACCTCTGATAACTCTTTAAAGAGTACGTTAGGATCACTACTGATAGTCGGGAGCGCAGGAACTCGACAAAGTATGTTATCTTTAAATCGTTCCATGCGACTCTCCGTGATGGGCCTATATGTAATAATTTGCTGTTCGGTATGAACATTTACTTTGAAAAAGGCTTTCTGTCCGCGGTGATCAGAGTTAAAGCAATTAAGAATCGTTTTATTAGTAGCTTCACAATTACAAAATATGTTATCTAGACATGTCGCCGTGCTGGCCGTAACCCTAGTGGGTTCATTGTATAAAGGATACAAGCCAAACGATTTAAATAGGCTTAATATCCTAACCGTAAGGGGGTGTGCAAGGTCTAGCATGTTGACATTAAAATCCCCACATACTATTATTAATTTACTACTAACAAAGACTTGCTTCAAAGCATCTTCCATTACGGCCTCAAACTGGCTAAAGTCAGATGACGGTGGCCTGTATAAGCAAATTATAATGTGACTTTCAATTTCTACACAAGATATTTCAATAGTTCGCTCAATAGAAAGTTTTACTATGTGTTTCATTTCCTTACATTTATGTTTGTTTTTTACTATAATCAGTGAGCCCCCGCGAATGGCCTTCTTTCTACTGAACGAACTAACTACATTGAAGTTAAAAAAATTAAGTAAGGCCAGTTCATGTTCCTTGAGCCAGTGCTCCGTTGCACAGAAAATATCAATACCCTGAGAGTCCAAGAAAAGACCCACCTCTAATTCTTTGCTGGAAAAGCCCTGCAAGTTTTGGTGGACAAAACTCACTTCTCGGTGCTTCTCCGTTGTCGCCCGCGTCAGTTTAAATGTTCCGGGCGGCCCGCGGGAGAGGGCGCGCGCGCGCCGCCGGCGGCGGCGGCGGCGGCGGCCGGGGCGGCGCTGCTACTGCCTGTCGAGTCAATGTGCCCAGGTTCAACATTGCATGCGAGAAGCGCTGCTGTTGCTCGTTTACATTTTTTAGATAAATACATTCTATACTTATACAGTCTGAAAGTTTTACAAAACTTGTTAGTATCAAAGAAATGATACTTATTATTGTAACATGTCACATTGTACAGCATGGAATTCAAACGTGACACTTTGACGTTATGTTCATCGGACACAGTCTTCGAGTAGGGAAGTGCACAGAGAATAATTTTATGAATTCCACGCTCTTCAATGTCTGTCAGGACACGGAGCAGCGATATCAATTTAGAATTCTTAAGTCCTAGACTATTACCTAATATTACAATTAGAGTGGTACCTCCATCAAAACTGTCCTTCGACAACCGATCCACGAAGCGATCAATGGAAGCACCACGCAAACAATTATTTCGGACCTTCTGCCGCAGACATTGGCTCAGTAAGGACCCGAGGCCCACGCCTACGTCATCAGAATAAATGACTGTCGACGGAGCGCGGGGCAACACCACGGGCGCGGGGGGCTCGGCGAGTGCGCCGGTGCGCGGCCGCGGCGTCGTGTCCACGCGGCGCGGAGCCGCCTCGGGAGCAGCGCCGGACGGAGCCACCACGAGTGCGGGGCGGGCGAGCGCGGGGCCGCCGGGGGGGGCCGCAGCCGCGGGCCGGGCGGGCGCAGGACCGGCGGTGGCGGCTGCAGCCGCGGTGCGGGCGGGTGCAGGGCCGTCGAGGGCAGCCGCAGGGCCGGCGTTTGCGGCCGCAGCCGCGGAGCGAGCGGGCGCAGCGCGTGCGGGTGCCGCAGGCGCAGGGCATGCGGGTGCCGCCGGCGCGGGCGCAGAGCTCACGGGAGCCTTGCAGGTCCTGGGCTGGGAACTCCTGCCAGACTTAGGCCGGGGCACCACACAAGACTCGAGCCGGGGATCCTCGCAGAGTTCGCGCTGAGGCACCGGGGCAGCGAGGAGACTCCCAGTGGCACAAGTACACATATGTTTGTTCACTAGTGAGTCGAAGCGTTCCTCATTTTCCCGGCACATGTCCAGCAGCTGCGACGCAGCCTTCACATGCTCACTGATCTCCAGTTGGCTGTGTTCATATTTAGCACTTATAGTCCGGAGAGACTCTTCTAGTTTGTTAATGTCAATATGCAGCCTATTGGTGTCATTGTCATATGATTTAACACTACACTCTAGTTTAAGTCTACAAGCATTCAATTTATTCACTAAGACACTGCGTTCTTTTATCAGTTTTACATTCTGCTGCACACTGTGTTTTGACTTATTTAGTCTTTGGCAGCGCTTTATAAATTTCCTCAATTTAACATACTTTTTCAGTTTCTTTGCACTGCTAAAATGATGGAAAGTGAGAGAATCATCCTTTGTTAGGTCTATTACTGAAGACTCTGGGTTAGGCCTAGCTGCCACTGCGCTGTTGCTGCTGCTCATTAGCTCCTCATAAAGGCTTTGTGTTTGGGCAGCCTGATGAGACTCACACTCACTGCGGAGCTCGGAGACCAAATTATTTGTCTCAACAAGCTCACACTCTAGTTCAGTAATGCGTCTCAATTTTTCTTCATAGTGTGAGGCGCAGTCCCGGAAAGATTCCACAACACTTTGTAATTGTTCACACTGATCGACACTGTCCATGTAGTCTGAGTGAAGTTGGGCCAACTGGTTCTTTAAGTCTGTGTTTTTTGCCACAACTTTATTAACTTCCACTTCACTCTCTTCCCGCTCGCGGATGAGTTGATCGCATTCCTTTTTGGTGCGCTGAAGCTCTTCCAGGGTAGCTCTCAGCTGCAGCTCCTGTTGGCGCGCCGTGGCCTTGCGGGTCATCACGCTCGATGACATCTCGACAGGCCTTGCGCCGATGCGCTGAAATGCGACACAGATATGTTATTATTGTTATAACTAGATATCTGCCGACAAGGTAATTAAGAGCAAGGAAGACTAGACTAGCTGTGTGCAGTGTATCAGTGTAGGGCAATGTCTGTGGCGAATGTGCCTTGTCTCGCACTTTGTTTCCACTATTCGTCAAACAAAGAGAAACTGCACGGTGCCAGTGTATTTTGTAAGACGTTGCTCACAGTAACCGTGAGCTATGTGGAGTAGGTGTAAGAATGTTAAAATAAAATAAAAAAAATAACGGGGATTATGGTGTGTTTATAAGTATATAATTGAACAAAATGTACTCCCCCTGTTTTAAGTCCAGATTCAAACGATCGTCCGTTGACAGCTGCTCCAGGAACAATGATCAGTGCGCGAATTAACGACAAAATATTCCGTAGAAAACACTAATTACATTACATTTAGCACTGTTTTAGACAATTTACACAGCGTCAGTCGATTTAATTATCTTTTAATAATTATTTTTCATATTTTAAAACAGCTGATACAAATTCACTGTTGACGTTTCGACGACCGTTCGGATACAAGTATAAGCTGACGATGACATTAAAGGTACGAGTAAGATAGAGTTGTGCCCGCTCGTTCTTTGAAAAGGGCGCTCCGATCTCCGGCAATCGGTCAAAGGAACTAGTTCGTTCTTTTACTTCCTTTAGTTCAGGAGCAAATCTCGAGATCTGAAAGAAAGAAAGGAGCTTGCTATTTAATATTTGATTTTGACTCATTCGATCATTCGCTCCTAACCGATTTGTACCGACGTATCGACTACTGAACTAAAGGACCGAAGACCGATTAAGAGCGCTTAAGAGGAACTAGTTCTTATCGGTCCGAGGTGGGATTTCATTCTTTTTGGTTCTTCGGTCCTAACCGATACAAGCCTAGAGTAAGAAACCTATCAAGGATTCGTAGAGAGACCTTCCACAGCATCAATGTCACAGTTTAATTGGGCGTGTCCTAACCGGGGGTCACTGGTCACAAACGCAATGTCAAATGCGCGCTCTGGACAATGAAGTGAACTTCCTTCCACAAAAGGTCTTACGCGACATGCCTTTACTATGGACTTGTGATGTTTTAGACAAGGGGAGGCTGGGGCTGGACTGCGCTCGGTTTTCCGAGCGACTTAAAAACCGGTGCCGTTTTACATTCATTACACACACTCACACGACTCTTAGACTCACTGTTAGTAAACAAGTAGTTCGTACTGAAAAGTAACCTAGCGATTTGGCACGACTTTGTCTAGATTTCATTACTTTTTAGAGATAAACAAGCAGCTCCATCGAGACTTGGCTAGTTTTTTACAGAATGTTTTTGGTGGGATTTCACTTCTTTTTGTAGAAACGTGGGCATATTAATTTATTTTATTAGATTTTCTTATTTGACACAGTTTTTTTCTTTTTATTTTTGATTGGGCTCTTGTGTTTTCTAATCAGGGCCACCAGGTACTCCAGATCTTCGATTATCCTAGTTTTTATAGTTTTTCCTTTATTAAACCCTAACTCTGTACCAAATTTCAGCTCTCTGAGTTTATGGGAAGTACTAGTTCTATTCTGATGATCATGAGTGAGTGAGTGTCATAAATGCGAAAATTTTCTTTCGCTTAACTTCGGAACTAAATAACCTACAGAATTGAAATTTTGGATTTTAAGTACCTATGTGATTATAACTTACTGGATGACGAAAATTTCTGCGTTCTGGTCTTATCCAGAGGTTCTCAAATAGGGGCCTGAAAATGCGGCGAAATGGTTCCAGTAAAGGATGGTACTGCAGTGTTTGCTTCGCGCTCGACTTGGCGGGGGCACTGCCGTGCCCCCCGATTATTATACTTAAAAATATTAATTATTATTTTATTGATTGTTATAACATTAGTAATAATCTATGACTTGTAACCGAGGTTATGAATAAACAATTTCATTTCATTTCATTGCTTAGTTTGGGACTAAACTTCATCTTAGTCGTACACTCTTGTCAGAGTGGTCGTGGCTGTTCGGACGTTGTATCTTGACTTCCGGTTTCTTGTTGGTGGACTTTCAAACTTTCCTTCGCGATGTCTCTCCATTTCTGGCGGTTGAAAGTGTTGCGAGAGCACTCAACCACGGATGATTTGGTGACTATCTTTAGTAGGTCTGTCTGAGATCGTCCTCTAGATCTTTTCCCTTCTACCTGACCTGAGTTTGGGACTAGCTCGATTTGATTCCAATAATTAATTATTTATTTACTCGTTATTATTCAGAGCCGTGTGTCGCACAGTTGCAAGTGAATTTATAGCATGCAGCGAGCTCAGCGCGCCGGCACTACGTTACTGGCCAACTTTCAGCTCACCGGCCCAAGCCATCTTGTTCAGATAAACAAACAATGCTGGGAATGAACAAACGGGAACGTCAAAGTGGTAACTTTTGGTACTGAAGAAAATTATTGAGAAGATCTATCGTACCTGGTAAAATGTACGAATCGCCATTAAAAGAAACGTTTATTTATTTATTTAATCAATACAGAAAAGCACAAGTGAGCGGTTCACGGGCCGCAGGTTGCCGACCGCTGAGTTAGATTATGAAAAATATTGGTGTTCACCCATATTTCGGCCAGAAGACCCAGCTTTAAATAAAACGCGATCTAAATCACTCCTATAATCTTATAGCACAACTGTGAAGAATACTACCTGTCCTTTTCCATTCAATACAGCGCGAAAGTCCTGAACTGTCGTATCACAAGCAAACTCGGTGCCAGTTGCACTACACACGTAACTGGTTTTTGAAAAGAGAAACGGGTGACTGCGCTTCTTCTCACCAGATGATCATTGCCCGAAATGCCAATAGAATCAGACCTGTAAAAGAGCCGACAGTCGACACGTTTGGCTTAATGGGATTGACACCGCCTATGAAGCTAGAGGTTCAAATCCTGGTAAGAGCAAATATTTTTGTGATGAATACGAACATTTGTTCTTGTATCATGGACGTTTTCTATCTATATTTATGTATGTATTTATCTATATAAGTATGTATATCGTCATCTAGTACCCATAGTACAAGCATTGCTTAGTTTGAGACTAGGTTGATTTGGGTAAGATTTTTCATTGGCCCACCCTGTATATCTTTGTAAAATCTGTGTAAAAAAACCCAGAGTCGTGAAAGAAGGAAAACACACAATTTCGAATTCATGACATTTTTAGGCATAAGTAACGATTATAGACGGATTCAAACCGGCCTAAACCAACCAATACATCACGCAAAAAACCCACAAGCGATTTCATAAATCCGACCGCGAATCGTAAATATAACCGATACTAATCAATTTAGGGCTTAGGTATTCCATCGTTACTGTGTATAAGGGCGTAAGCGCCAAATGTGTGGCAGTAACATAGTACGGTTTGTGTAAGGAGGGCAGTATTAGGGCCGACATACATCAGCGCACGATAGAAGATCGCTTATCGGACCACGGGCCGCGGGGTGCCAGCATGACTCGTGCGGTCGACTCGATTGTAGGAAACTTTTAAAACCTGACTTGAATGTGTATTTCTATTACAACAAATAATAAAAATGAAATAATATCACACTAATCCTACTAATATTATAAATGCGAAAGTTTGTGCTCTGCTGCGTAAAGGAAAATGGGGAGATGTTTGGACGTTTGTTACTTAATAACAGGGTAACATCTAAATGATTTGAGCTGAAATTTGGCAAGCAAGTAGACCAAGTCCTGGATTGAAACATAGGAGTCTTTATGATCCGGCAAAGAGTTCCCTTGGGACAGTAACAGAAACAAAGCGGGCGAAGCCGCGGCATTTACCCGCGCGGCTTAAAAATAAAACTGACTTGCACTTGTTATATACCGATTTGAGAGATTGGTCTCATTTTTATCAAGTTCTCATCGTGGGATCCATGAGAAATTTACGGAATTTCTCACATGATCAATTTATGAGCAATGTTTTTTTATTTGTAATAAAAAACGTCACATAATATAGTCCATTATAACTTGTTATACAGCATGAGACCAGTGGATAATATAAAGTGATTCAATTCGGTCGGTTTTCAATACAAACCAAAAGAATGTCATTGTTGGCTTCTACGGCTTCAATTATATTTGATTTATAGCTTGATACGTTTTGTCTAGGCAAAATATTGCAGTTTTAATAATATTGCCATCAAAGTACTCAATTAAGTTAATGATGACATTAAACATTGTAGTAATTTGGAACTTTTGATAGAAAAATTAAGGAATATTTTATGAAAAGAATATTTTATAAAATAAAGTTTCTTTTAAACATAATTGGCGCTGTGGAAGCAAACAATTACCATCTTTGCTTATATGGAAACTAACCGACTCAAACATCTTAAACAAATAAAAGGTAGGTAAAAAAGCCAGTAAATCGCGTAGCACGCTAGGCCGGCCTCCTTCGTATGCGGCCGGCGAGTCGGCGCGGCAATCTTCTGCCAAATGAAACCGTATTGTGCGTAGCGCTAGCGACGTTTAGACAGCACTTTTAATAATATATTTATTTAAACTTTCACGATTTTCACTCTTTATTATAACAAAACAGGACTTAATGGCGTAAAGTCCCTTCGCGACACGCCCGAAACGTGGAAGTAATAGCATGTTTTACGCGATTAAATCCCGTTTTGTTATAACAATTGGAACTTTTAATATGGCGTAAACTGGCCTCTTAACTGAGGAAAAAACGGACTGTAGACCCTAAACGCTCCGCGCTACTACTGACCCAGAGATACTCAACGATTACTCACCGCGATGTATCAACCGCTGCTCATCCAAATGCATTACATTTATAAACTTTGTAGTAGTAGCTGAGCACAGCTTGTGGTTCTTCTTCTTTTCTTTGCATAAGTCTGAAGAATGGGTGGGTGCCTTGAGTTTTTTGACACTGAATTTTGAGCTGACGTATAACGTCATAGAGTAATTTATGGATAGCTAGAAATGTTGATTATTTATAGCGCGCGTATTTTAAACGCGCCGTCTATCGCATTTATACCCTAAAAATAAATAGAGACAACGCTTTGACAAAGCAATTCCGGGTAATTCGGAAAACTTGCGTGGTTAGGCGTTAGACCACTTTGGAATCATCAAAGTAAATAATTACGTAGATCAGCAAGAAACGGGTGAGCTTTTCCGAGGTTTTTGCGAAGTGCGGGTACTAGTAGAATGAGATCTGTACAAGAGCTCTTCAGGCCTCTTTGGGTCATAAATCGAACGTTTAAACCACCTCACCTCAGTCGACACAGTTTTGACGAAATCTCTGCAAATTTTTGTGGCGTTTTAATGTATTTGGTAGTGATCCCAGACTTAGAATAAATTCTGATATCCCATAGGGATAGGGATTTCGACAAAATGTCCACAGAAGTGAGGCGGTTTAAACGCTCGATTTATGACTCACTAACATTTTCCCGCGGCTTCGCCCGCGTTGTTCCCGTTATTGTCCAAAATAAACTCTTTACCAGGATATAAAGTATCTTATGTTTCAATCCAGGACTTGGTCTACTTACATGCAAAATTTCAGGTTGATCCATCCATTTGTTACCCTGTTATTATAGCTTGGCAACTTCGTTGGTGGCAACCGACGGAGGCTGCCTCTGTCGGTCGTCGCTCATATTGGCGGTAACTTGTGTAAGTAGTTACGGCTGCACATAACAAAAAGCACACAGGCGAGCGTCACCAACGAAGTTGCCAAGCTATAGGTACTTAACAAACATCCAAACATCTTCACAAACATTCACATTTATAATATTAGTGGGATTTGCAAAATAACTAAATTGAAATGTTTAAATTTCATTCTAAACGTATGTAGGTCTAAAACCGGGCACTCCGCGGCCCCATAATCCGTCCATTCGTCTAGATCTCACCCGATCGCTGCACCTTTATCGCTCAATTGGAATTTATTTGTTTGTTCTGAGATAATACAAATCGCTGCGATCACTTCACCTCCACATTTGTTCTACTCTAAACTACACAGCGTAGACTGAGGCTTTTAATAATGCTACTAAACGGGCAATGCTTATATAATATAATATATATTTTTCCCCAGTTTTAAGGGAAAACGTGTATAGTGCTATGCTTTGTCGCGCGATAAATAAATGATAAAGCATCCGTCACGTTTTGACATATATGTATGTGAAAGTGACTGATGCTTTATCATTTATTTATCGCGCGACAAAGTGTAGCATTATCATCATTGGCCTTTGCGTCTATTACATTCGACGATTCATGGTGCAATGTTAGAAGACATCGCTTTTGGTGGCTAAATAAACCGATGCGAGACCAGCATGTCCTACAAAAAGGCTTGACAAGAGAAGTTTGCAACATATGGCGCTGAGTCGCTTTGGTGTCGTCTTTGTCTCTTGTCAGTGAGTGCAGCGTACCAGGTCTCATCGCTTAACTTGCGACCCTTCACCACACGTCATAAGGTTACAGTATTTAGAGCTCTATGGTCTTCGAGAATCTTATCAGCCTGTTTCCGTTCACATAACACACATTTAACAGATAATATTGAGGATACGAGCCCTCAAGAATTAAATAATGTGATCAAATAATACGTGATTATTTGTGTGATAAGGATTAGGGATAACAATTAAGGGCAAATGTGTTTTAGCGGAAAGACCAAGCAGAAATTAAAGCACTTCATGAAATAGGCCTTTGTTCGGTGAATATGAATCGCTCAATTGGAATTTATTTGTTTGTTCCGAGATAATTATAATAAATATAAATAAATATATTAAGGGACATTTGCTTTACTCGTAGTACACAGCGTAGACTGAGGCTTTTAATAATGCTGCTAAACAGGCAATGCTTTTTTTCTCCAGTTATACTCTAAGGTTTTCCACATTACTATCAAACTGTTTCTGTCCACATCAGGGCTCAGAACCGGTATTTTGCAAAAACCCCGAAATAGCCCAATATTTTGAATTATTTTATGCTTTTTTATGTAGGTCTCAATCATGTATCGTATTATTAGATTGTCCGTTTAAAAAATGAAATAATAAGCCAAAGAACGAAAAGGACGGAAAAAATATCGGTATTTTTGTATGGAGAAAATACCGGTATCCGACCGACCCCTGGTCCACATAAGTGATATTTTCAGGACACGAGGTCTCGAGATTTTTTTTCGGTCATCTTTGGTTTTAAGTACCTAATCTTTCGAGGAAACGAGTCCATGCGAAATAATTATTCTGATAATACGTAGGATTATGTGAATTATACAAACTAGGGAAAAAACTAATACGAAAACTAAGCAAAAATTAAAGTACAGTCAAGGGCAAAAATAAATGTCTACACAAAGTTCCAAAATATGTATTCATAAACCTTACTGCCGTAATCAGATCTGTATACATGTTTTTGAAACTTTGTGGTATATATATATACCACAAAGTTATATAAGTTTCATCATAGATCCTTGGATATTGTTGGAAACGAAAAATAAAAACCAAAATTGTGCTGCTCTGAAAAGAGAGGACATATTTATTACTTAATTAAAAGTTGTTACAGTTTACACTTTTACATTATGATACAACACTGATAATAATCTTGCCTGAAAAAAGAAACAACATTTAAAGATATTATTTCACCAGTTCCAGATTTAATGATTCACTTTAATTATCACATGCTTATAAAAACATAAACTCTGTACAGTCAAGGAATTTAATTTCCTACCCTTTTCATTGAAATGTTGTTAAGCATTCACAATGCATTAAGGTCGAAATTTCTATTTCAGTAATAGTATTTAAATGTCAATACGTATTATTTGTCACTGCATATTAAAGATAACCTCTTTGCGAAGTCATTTGCTCATCTAATTACGAATACGTGTCAGTTGGTGTCAGTGTCAATCGAGAACATTTTAAAATAATTCCTAATCCAGACTCCGGAAAGTCTACCACAAACGTCGATAATCTAAATTTCGTTATCTGCGTTCCTTTCATTCAAATATTGCAAGAGCGAGAAAGATGGACTTTCTTCGAATTTCGATTCCGCGGTTGTCGACCTTTTTTGATAGTGCCTTGACGTTCCAAATTTCAGTTCACCATGTCAACGTTGTTAATCTGTTACCTAGTTACTGACACAAAACAATGCGTGTGATATGTCAAAGTAACGTCGTAGTCTAGCTAGCTCTTATGATGACAGTATGCTATACGATATTGGACCTTAGGTGGGTTGGAAATTAAATTCCTTGACTGTACTATGTCATCCTGTCATTGTGACCCCAGTTTAGAAATCAATAATAAGTCGAAGTAAATACGCGCCAAATTCAAATTGAATGATGTGCTACGGACTTAATTTACTTATTATATTGGTGGCCTTGATTGTACTTAACAAAATAGTCTGTTCGACGAATATTACTCACTATGAGTAGGAATTTATTTATTCCTTTTGAGATAACAAATCGCTGCAATCACTTTACCTCCACTTTTGTTCTACCCGTAAAGTACACAGCGAAGTCTGAGGCTTTTAATAATGCTACTAAACGGGCAATGCTTTTACTGCAATGCTTATTTTCACTGGCTTTAAGGAAAACGTAAGCGATATTTTGTATTCTAAGGTCTTCAAGTAAGCATTGCTGCCTGAGTACGACTATAGGTCGATTCACATGAACTGGCACGAATGGAATGAACGAAAGTAATGTCACTTGTCATTGTCGAGTGACGTTCTTAAACGGGAGGCTTCAAATATTTTGTAAACAAACACATAACACTTCTTCATTATTCAAGAATAAAATAAAATATATGTACATATAATCTGCACATTATTAAGACTAAGGGCCTTATCACACTTGTAAATGGCGGGCGAGCCGCGGGCGAGTTTCCATACAAAATCAGTCGAGCGACATTTGTATGGAACTTCGCTTCGAACTCGCCCACAGATCGCAAGTCTGATAGGGCACTAAATCTGCCGTCCGATAACGAAAACTGGACTAACCCCTATACAAGTCCATAGAGGTTAGTCTAGTTTTAGTCATAGGACGGTAGAAATTTTGCTTGTGGTGCGATACGTTCGTACACGGCGCGCACACATGCACGCGGCACGATATACCTTTTATCGTAAGAAATATTACTGCTGCTTGCTGTACTGCATCAAGGCGTTTGAACCGCTCCAAAAAATGTCTAAAAACAATGATTTCAAAAGTAAGGATAGGCCCGTCGGAACAGTTCAGAACTATTTTCCCCGTAACAAAAAATGCAGCTATAAAGACCAGCTGCGCAGCGCACACGCCGCGTGTCGCACTGCCGGCTGCTACTGATTTGGCGGTTTTTACCGCCAAAGCGTTGGAACCGTCTGCGCGTTCGCTTAGCCCTGTCCTTTGTATACGTCAATGTCTAAAAAAGTAAATCACACCACCCGTTCCGCTCACAAAGCTATAAAGCATCAAAGTATCCTTTACGATTCAATCCGTTACGAGACACGTACGTCGATCACGTAACACTAAGTACGGCGAGCTGCGACGTGTTGCGACGTGACGTGCCGCCGTGTCGACGTGCCGACGTGTCGTGGACACGTCGTGTGTCCGGGTAATGGGGTGGGTAGATGTTGAATTTATTTTTTTAAGTGAAAGCTTTATAAAGATTGAAGTCAACGGGCAGGCGGCAGGCATTTTTTTATGATTTAATCAAAAATGTATAGTTTTCAGATTTTTCCCTATACTTGTAGTATAAGACACTATTACTTGCCAAATGTCATAGTTCTAGGTCAACGGGAAGTACCCTTTGGATTTCAGTTTTCTTGAGAGTGTTGAAATTTACGTTTTTTTGTGGGGTGGATTTCACAGCGTTTCAAACGCCGTCATCACCAATCCCGATATTATGATGACATCTTTTTAAAAATTACGTAATTTTTGATCAAAACAAGAAAATAGTAGGTACTATTTTCGGATTTTATCGAAATAATGGGATACATTCTTAAAGTGAATCGTCGGATTTTTCGGGATGATGACGGCGTTTGAAACGCTGTGAAATCCACCCTGTGGCATGAACGACCGTATCTTTTTTATGTCACGCTTTCCCGAGATAAAGGGGGTTTGCAGACGAACATACAGACAGACAGACATACAGACAGACGGACGGACGGACAGACAGATGGACATCAAAGTGATCTTATAAGGGCTCCATTTTTTTCCTTTTGAGGTACGGAACCCTAAAAACGCCGGAAAAACACCTGAAATCGACCCTGAACATTTCCATATCAGCCACTACAAAATTACGGGCACTAAATTAATTCCCAACCCAATCACTCAATTGAAAAGCGAGTGAGATGTAAAATATATTTTTCATGCTATTAAAATATTATAAAAGTCGGAGAGCAATTAGTACGTTTCCGGCAGTCGGTAATTCAGCCGGAACGATGTGGCCAAACGTTCACAGTGCCAGCGGACGCGGGAGCGGAAGCGAGAGCGTTTTTTCTTTCGTTTCCTTTAGATCAGAAATACGTAGGTATGTTTACGTTACCTGTTTTATGCCTCATACTTTTATAAGTGTAAAAGTATAAAACAAAATACCAAATGTATTTAAGTCTATAAATAATAATATATTTAAAAGCAAATTATATCAATGGATGAATAATAATATTTTTTGCAGTATTAACGAATTCTTTGCCATAAAGTAGATTGCAATTGCCATATAATTGACTTGGCCAGTTTTTATCAGAATTCAAATATGTATATATATGTTCAATAACTATATGAAATGACTGATGTAATGAAAACTGGCCAAGTCAAATCTGTCCTACTTTAAAATCTCACATTTTTAAATAACAGCAATTGTTATAGGTATCCAATAAAGCAAAGAAATAGAGTTTAATACTTGTTCATTATGTTATTTTGTTCCTATAAATACATATTTGGATTTTGCATAGGACTTGGCACTCATTTAGATCTCCATTCTTTTTACGGCGAAGCCCACAGCCTAGCATAATTTTTGTATTGAACTTGGCTCTCCTTTTCTACATTTATGTTTTTGGTGGGATTATCTTATCTTAAGATGTCTGTATTGATCCAAAGACACCATACTTCTGGGGCAATTAGTTTGTTTATTAAGATTTGTGTAAGATAGTTCCCTGATATTTATTCTATTATTTATTTATTATAATTAACGTTACCGCTACGCTAGACACCCAGCCCTGCGCTTACAACAGGCATTAAAAGAGCTACATCATCCGCAATGCAGATAAATGTCATATTTCGTATTTAAATGTAATTAACGAGTTAAACCACGTTTGATCGCGTTATAGCGCGTGACCGTGGAAAATAGTGTGTTTTTGCGCTGGCTCTTAATTCTATGAAGATATCTTTCCACCGGTCACAGTGTGTTACACAGGTACAGGGAGACCGAGCGCACCGAATTGAAAATAAAAACAAAGTAGTGCGAGTCAGACTCGCCCACCGAGGGTTCCGTACAAATTTGTAGGTACTAAAAGTACCCATAATTTAATAAAAAAAAATATATTTTTCAGATTTTTCCCTATACTTGTAGTATAAGACGGTATTACTTGCCAAACATAGTTCTAGGTCAACAGAAGTACCCTATGAATTTTGGTTTCCTTGAGAGTGTCGAAATTTACGTTTTTTACGGCATAAACGGCCGTGTCCTTTTTTTCACGTTAACTTAGAAGTTTGATTTTTTTACAGCCTTGAGAGACTATAGACCTGCGTAGATATTTTTAATTTCAACTCGATACCTTTAAGCGTGTCACACACTAGGCAGATACGATAAGATATCTGTATCTGAACGTATATCTGTCAATATCGCTCCCTATACAATTCAATGAGCTAACAAACACAGCGCAGATAGCCTATATTTTATCGTGAAGTATCTGTGGGCACCGACATATATCGAAAGATGGTAAAAATAAATTGACCAAAAAACAAGTCTACTCAGTTTGAAGGATTTAGACTGAATGTATCGTCTTGTACATTATCGTATCTGCGTAGTGTGTGATAGTTTCAGATCATTAAGTTATTATACGCAGATAAAATATTATCGTATCTGCGTAGTGTGTGACACGCTTTACGCGTTCCCGAGGCAGACGGACGGACGGACGGACAGACGGCAAACAAAGTGATCTCATAAGGGTTGTTTTATCCTTCTGAGTTACGGAAACCTAAAAATAATTGGAAACACACTTTTTTCTACATCAATGCCATAAAGATACCATTCCCACAGTTAAAAATTTATAGATCAGGGGTTCCCAAAGTGTGCGCCGCGGCGTCCTGGTGCGCCGTAGGAAGTAAAGAGGAGCACCTTGAGTCGATCCTCTATCATTATCTAAAACCACAAATATCCGCGGGTACCTATAAAGCAACAATACCTATTTTGAGCGAACTAGGGTAGGGCGCCGTGACGAAGTACTAAACTTGGAAGTGCGCCACGGGCTAAAAAGGTTGGGAACCCCTGGTATAGATAGTTATCTGATTTTTCACTATATATGTAAGTAATAAGTAAGTGTGTATATAAGTAGTAGTATGTATATATGTTGTGCTGCTGGCATAAATAAATGCATTTACTTTCTTTCTTTTAAAGGGAAAAATCAGATATCTATACAATTTTAATTAAATCATAAGAAAATAACTGGCCAAGAGCATGTTGGACCATGCTCAGTGTAGGGTTCCATAGCCGTAACTATAAGGTAAAAAATACGATGTAAAAAAAGTACAACAACAAAAGAGCGTATCTTCATAGCAATTACGTCCTTTTGTTGAGAAGCGCAGTTTATCGGCAATAACTCAAAAAGGTACATTCGATCTTATTGAAAATAATTTTCGTTGAAAGTATTAATTAAGCGTTACCTTCGTGATTTTTTTCATATTTTTCGGACGCACGGTTTAGAAAATAGAGGGGGGGGGGACAATTTACACAACTTTCGGAGCGATTATTTCCAAATACATTCACTTAATCAAAAACATTACTTAGGAACCTTATAGTGTCTTTTAAAGAGCTGTCGAACTATGTACCACACGTTGATATTTGCTGAAAAAAAATTTTTAGCTAAATAGCGGCTCATAAAAGACACCTATATTCCAAATTTCATAAATATCCATCATGTAGTTTTTGAGTAAAATGCCTGTGACATACGGACAGACAGACGGACGGACATGACGAAACTATAAGGGTTCCGTTTTTGCCATTTTGGCTACGGAACCCTAATAGACTTAAGTAAGGGAATCAAAATTTATAGGGTACCAACTTGATATATGTATCTACAAATTTGAACGGAAGGGTGAGTCCGACTCCCACTTGTATTTTTTTTTATGATCTCACTCAAACAGATCTACGCTTCATGATCACACGGATCCCAGCAGAGGGCATGCTAATTGTTTTGGACTACGTGTCACTGTAGAAAATAGTGCATTTTTACAAGCACTTGTTTCAGTTAAGCCTTCATATATGGGTGAATCAACTTTTCTTTTTCAACAAAATTTCACCTTCTCCGACTAAAATTGAAAGGAAATCTTTATTCGGATATTTTTTTAATAAAATGTATGCTCATTTAAAAGACAGATAATAAAGCTAGGTACGTTATGCAAATATTTTTTATTATAATTTGTTTATTATAACTTGTTTATAAGCAGTGACCCAGCGGACATAGCTGTCCCCCAATTTTGTATGAAAATAGCTGGGTCACACTATTTATTCGTTAAAAACGAGTTTTATTTTTAGTTTTACCTAATTTCGCTCTAGATATAAGATCTTGTTCCATTTAAATCATGTCAAAACATGCAAAAGGTAAACAAAAAAGGAGAAAAGGCAATCTTTACATAAAGCAAAAACAAGTTGATTCACCAATATGAATCAATTAATTTGTAGGGACAATCTTACGCAAATCGACCTAGTCTCAAACTAAGCAATAAATAAATTAATAATAAATAAATAAATATTAGGGGACAATCTTACACAAATCGAACTAGCCCCATAGTAAGCTCAATAAGGCTTGTGTTATGGATACTAGACGACGATATATTTAATAGATACAAATACTTAAATACATAGAAAACATCCATGACTCAGGAACAAATATTCGTGCTCATCACACAAATAAATGCCCTTACCGGGATTCGAACCCAGGACCTCCTGCTTCGTAGGCAGGGTCACTACCAACTAAGCTAAAGCTGTCGTCAAATGCAATGCAATGCTTGTATTATGGGAAATAGACGTCGATATACTTACTTATAGAGATAAATATATACTGAAATAAATAGAAAACATCCAAGACGTAGGAAAAATACTCATTCTCATCACACAAATATTTGCCCTTACCAGGATTTGAACCCGGGACCTCTAGCTTCGTAGGCGGGTGTTACTCCCACTAGGCTAACGTGTCGTCAAAACTCATAGAGGTCGGTCGGTACGCTTGTTCACTGAGGGATTATATACTATATACCAAGGACCATTAAAACAAGAGGACTGTCATTCTCCATACAAAAAGCTGTTCCCCGAATTTACAACGCCATCTATGTATAAGCTTGGTAAAAGCATTATATTATTTGCAATTATTCAACTTTGCAAACGTGACACGCGGTATTTACTTAAATGCTAGATTTTTTTTATTATTAGCTGTTTACGAACTAATTGTTACTATACTATGTTTCTTTGTTCAATTATAACATCGTTAAATGTTTAGTTTTTTAGCGCCATCTAGTTTTTGCCCGGAAATCCCCTAGCGATCGAGTTACAATCCGAAGTATGGAGAATGACAGTCCTCTTGTTTTAATGGTCCTTCCTATACATATACATATGATGAAAAAATGGATTTTACACTTAAATCTTCAAATATTCCTATAGGTAAGCCTTATAAAATCCAAAAGAGCGCAATTGTAGAAAACAGTGTATTTTTTACAAGCAGGTATTTATTTATAATTATACCAATTATTTTAGTCATTTACGAGTGTTTTAATGATGTATTTCTCTTTTATTAAAATAGAAGCATAATGTGAATGCGGTCAAAAAGTGGTCATAATTATTGAAATTATGGTTGCACTTGAATCTCATTAAGTTTAATTACATCAACACGTTTCGGCCGTTTATAATCAAATCCATAGCACGATTTCAGTGATATAGTATTTGTAATTAGTACTCTTACACGAACAATGTAGTATGTAATAACTGTATTGAATTTACCTTATATGAAAGAAACATTTTGTCTCTTCATTGGTTTCTTAATGCGTGTAAATTACACCACATTTTATGTAACATAATATATAGATACAAGAAATCAAAGTACATAGAAAAATTCAATGGCACTCACCTGTGCCTCTGGATTTCCGGCCCAGCGACTCAACCACTCGGCCACCGGAGCACCCAGTAAAATGTGGTTATTATTAAAAATTAGTTCTAGCAAGTAGTGTATTTAAAACGTGCCATTAAAAACTACAAAAGTACCTGACTTATAAATATTGTTGAAATTTCAAATAGGCTTTATTTGTTTGCAAAAAATTTAGCACCTTTGCAAATATTTTACCCAACTTTTTCACACTCATATTCTACATCTCGATTTCAAAAGATCCTACTTCCATACAAACTATTCCACACATATGACTATAGTTCACAGTAACCATCACATGAGTTACTTTTAAAGGTTGTATGTACAGGCGACGTAAAACACACATAAGACTTTTTATGGTTGGTCAATGTCCAACCCAACACGCTATTTCAGAACTTTCCCGTCAATTTGGTTCCTAATATAATTTGATCCCGAGAACTAGTAATACGAGTCACAGTTCGAAATCAGGCGTCAAACTTAGGGTCTCTGCCCACCACACCGTATCATACCATGACCTTACTAATATGAAAGTATCAGACACGGTATAACAAATGCTGGTCCGTGACGGAACGGGCTAATGGGCACAGTCTCATACTTTTCAATACAAAGAATATTTATTTTACCGGATACGTTCATACTAATGTTACTAACACTATGATCCAAGTTGGTCGAAATAAATAACTATTATTATTATGTATTTCTTTCCCGTACACGAGACAATAGTGTCCCGGCCCTTTGGGAGGCGTGCGCGGAGCCGAAGCCAACGCGTAGAGGCCCTTTCGACAATTTAATGAAAGGCAACGTGTACACCCAGCGGATGCTGTACCTGCCCGTGTCACGGGACGCACGCAGAGACAGCCCCCGCCAGATGCAAGGAATCTAAATTTACTGGGTTATGGTGGTGGAATTATGGACTAGATACTGGGCTATGGATTGAGACATGACGGCGCCTGTCAGGAAAAGTGTCTCATGGCTTTCGCGGCACTGACAGACCGTGACTTGCCCTCCGCTGATGGGCCCCTATTAAATAGCGACATTATGAGCAATGGCCCAGGGGCAACATCGCTGCCGAGGGCTGCAGGGTGTCGAGAGGTGTGCTGCGCTTTCTCCGAGGGTACTCGCGGCGTTATGCCTTTTATCACTTCCACGCCTGGAGCATATACGAGGGTGGTATGATAAGTAGTGAGCATACCCATGAACATTTATTTTTTATTATTTTTTTATTTTTATTTTTCAACGTAGTCCCCTTTCAAGTTTTTGCACTTTTCCCGACGCGTCTCCAACTTCTTTAAGCCCTCCAAAAATTATTTCTTCGGAAACTCTGCAAAATCCTCATCCGTGGCCTCTATGACCTCTTCATTTGACATGAAGCGTTTGCCTCCGAGCCAAGATTTCATATTTGGGAACAGGAAGAAATCACACGGAGCCAAATCCGGGGAATAAGGAGCGTGCAGCAGTATTTTGTAACCCAAATGATACAGTTTGGCCTTGACGATGTGAGATGAATGGGCCGGAGCATTATCCTGGTGAAACAGCACTTTTTTGCGGGCTAAACGGGGCCGTTTTTTCTTTAATTCTTCATCAAATCGAGACAATAAATCAGAGTAATATTGCCCCGTGATCGTTTTTCCCTTCGCTAAATAGTCTATGTGGATTATTCCTTGGGAATCCCAAAAAACGGTCGCCATCACCTTCCCGGCCGACGGAACCGTTTTTGCTTTCTTTGGAGCACTTTCGCCGGGACAAGTCCATTGTTTCGATTGTTGTTTTGTTTCGGGAGTATAGTGGTGGATCCACGTTTCGTCCACGGTAACGTAACGCGTAAAGAAGTCCTTCGGATTACGTTTTAATAGTGCCAAACACTCTTTGGAAGTAGCCACACGATTCTGCTTGTTTTCTTCAGTTAGCAAACGCGGTACCCATCGGGCCGATAACTTCCTCATGCCCAAATGTTTATGAACGATATTTTGTACACGCTCCAGTGATAAGCCACATACCTCAGCTACCTCCCTCAACTTCAGTCTACGATCGTTCATCAACATATCACGGACTTTATTGATGGTTTCCTCCGTGGTAACTTCAATTGGACGTCCTGGACGGGCCTCATCACACACAGATGTTCTTCCATTTCTGAACTCGTTATACCACCGCTTAATTGTGGCAATCGTAGGTGAAACATCGCCATACACGCTATCTAACTCATTTTTTATTTCATCACCCGTTTTGCCCTTCAAAAACAGAAAGCGAATCACTGATCGATATTGTTCTTTTTCCATTTTACACAAAAAATGCCACTTGTACTGTTTAAAAAGCTATAATTCATGAATTAATTGACGGAATCATTTGAAACTGTCAATTTTCCCGCGTCCAAGATGGCGGCTGTAGGTAATGACATTTATAATATTCAGCCATACCGCATTGATTCAAGGCTCATTACTTATCATACCACCCTCGTAGCTTTCGCGACTCCACTCTGGACGGCCGGTTAAGGCAAGCCAGAGGCGGAGGTCCTTTCACTAAATCCTATGACCCTCCCTAAGGACCCCCTGGAGTACTCGGGTACGTGGGGTCGCTACTCCCCAACAGCTCGCCACAAGCTGCCCTGCGTTATTATTATTATTATACTATGGTCATGGTATGATACGGAGTGGGCAGATACCTTTAGTCGGTTAACTTTTAATAAAAGATAGACCGTATCGAGGCTGCACATGTTTTAATCAAAAGTTGCCGGCAATCGATTGTCTTTTACGATAAGGCTGCATTTCCACCAGAGCCGTGCGAGGTAGCTAAGCGGTGTGCGAGGAAAAAATCTACCAATCAACGTGCCTAGCCTCACTCAGCGCGGCCCGGCATTGGTAGATTTTTTATAAATAAACGGTGAAAAAACGACTAGTCGGCCCCCGCACGTCGATTTAGTTGGAGAGATAGACTGTTCTTTCTGTACTTACATTTCTAACTATTACCTATTCTGTGTTAGGGGCGAGGTTGACGGTGGAATTGTGAGTTACTCTACAGTTAGCGGCTGATTAATTCTCGTCGGAGTTACGGCAGGCTGACTTATGGCCCTCGGGCGGCTGCACCAGCCAACTTTCCAGGTTTTTCCTTTGCTAAGTGAGAATTAGTAGGCTGCGAAATGCGTTGCTTAATGAAAGCCATGGATAAGTAGTAAGTGGGAGTGGGGCAGACCGGGTATGGTTTCCAGAGGTCGGTTGTCTATAAAATAATACTAAACTAGAGAATGCAATAACCGGTCAAAATTTAAAACTGGCTAATAACCGAACTGCTACAAAAAAAAAAAAATTCCGTGACTGTATGTCAATAAAATCCATTTTAAAATATCGTTTCGCTGATTTCTAAATAAAATTAACGTAAATGAAGAAAACAAAACAATAATAGAAATATTACTCACGGTAAATCGGATCGTGACGGAATGTGCTAGTGGGCATAGTGTAATACTTTTCAATGCAAAGAATGTTTATTTTTCTGACACGTTCATAAGTAAGGTCATGGTATGATACGGTGGTGTAGTCTTGTTTGGACGCCTAGAGAAACACTTTACATCTCTATAAATGTAGTTTTAAGTTTAATGTAAAGTTAATTAATGACATCTCATGTATTAACGTCATATTGTTGTAATATTTGTTATAATTGAAAAGAGAAACTGGTGAGTTTCTTCCGGCGCTTCTTCTCACCAGAAGGTCACCCGAAGTGGCAAAAGAAGAAAAAAGAATAGAATCAGACATGTAAAAGAGCCCTTGAGGGCCTACTTGCAGAAATAAATTATTTTATGCCACACCTGACCCTAAAATGAAAAAGCCGTTTTCTGGCCAAGTGTAGACATACAATGATGTCTCGCTTGCAGCTCGGGCCGCAAACTTCTGCAATCTCGGCCTTTCTTTGTATTACCACCCTAGTTGTGTAATGTACTATTAAATTCAAATAAACATAAATTTTCATAACTAAAACGACGACTGCTTTAGCTTATATATATTAGTTGGTAGTGGCCCTGCCTGCGAAGCAGGAGGTCCTGGGTTCGAATCCCGGTAAGGGCATTTATTTGTGTGATGAGCACGAATATTTGTTCCTGAGTCATGGATGTTTTCTATGTATTTAAGTATTTGTATCTATGAAATATATCGTCGTCTAGTATCCATAACACAAGCCTTATTGAGCTTACTATGGGGCTAGTTCGATTTGTGTAAGATTGTCCCCTAATATTTATTATTATTATTAAAACGGGCTTTATACTGAATAATATAATAGGTATACGACTTGCATATTCATGTTATACGTTATCTCATAGTCATAAGATACTAGAATTAATCGATACATTAATAACGTTGAGAAGTCCATAGGACAATAAAATGTTATTCGTGCCACAAAAACTTCTATGTCTGTTGATGACAATGATGACAAACAAGAACGCTCACTTGACAGAAAGAAAGTGATAATCACCTTGTCAGTTAAATGCACAGGATGATTATGTTTGGGCAGAATTTTAATTTAATTTATTATGTTCGAAAATTTAAAACAAAAAATAATTAAAATAAAATTAATTCCTATTTAAAGTAAATTATTTTGGGTCATTCGACGGTAAGAGGTAACGTGAGTCACAATTTTCATTAAGTTTTAAATCATAATGATGCAAATCAAAGTGTTAATATTAATTCTAAAGGAGTGTTACTTATCATCCCTAGATATATTAACACTAAAATTTGCATATTTAAAGAAAAAACACGTCACGAAATCGTGACTCACGTTACTTTTACTTGGAATGGCCCTTTTGATGTAAGTTAACGTCTCGCATTTTATTTGTAAACACCTTATATATTTTTGTAGGGTTATCTGTCCTTACGGTTTAAGTCCTTGATAGACTAAATTATAGGTTGCGTAAAATGAGAAAGCGTGTTAACAGGAAGATGGTTTATTCCAGACTAAATACTTATACTAACTTATGCGGCGGTGCAACCGCCCCTATATCGCCGCGTTACATGTAATGTGTCCCTACAGTATTCCCCCCCTTTAATCTTAATTAACATACACTGAAGATTAGGTACACTGAGGGTTATCACTAATCACTAGGTTATCACTACACGTAGCCGGCCACCGGCGCACTCTGCTGTGGCGCTGGTGTTGGGTTGGGGATCTGTTTCCTCACCCATGTCCTGGCCGCTCTTCTGCATTGGTTCCACATCAGACCAATCAGGACGACGCAAAACATTATTGTTACTGCAATCAGTACCATACTGATTGTACTCAACTTCTCATGGAACTGCTGATTCGTGACTGTTTGCGTTTGCGTAATAACGCTCTTGTCTCCTTCCTTGCTCTGTCCCCACCCCATATTTACGAGGTTATACACAAAAATACAATATAGAGTCCGAGCAACAAACGGTACGTGTCTCGATCAAAATAACAATTTTAATGTAACAATATTTAGAAAATATCTTTTTTATATGCTATTTATTTAGCTTTTTACAACTAAGTAAAACTGCGTTTGCCCTAGATACTTTTTAGCACATCTTAATTCTTAACAACTTGCACTTACATAACTACTTCTAATTATGTGTCTTATTCTTATAAAAGCAAGACATATTTCTCCGTGTAACCATACACTAATTAAATCATACGATGTTATTGTTATTATTGCTAGTAATTATAATATCATATCACCTAGCTTGCAAAACGGATCGGCGCCTTTATGGCACGTCCACTGCGCGTCGTTCGCGGTATATGGTTACTAGAAGTGACATTGTTGTTTATCGGTCTATCCTGTATACACTTATTTGGTAAAGTATCTACAGGATTTTCCTCACTACCATAACTATCATCTATTATATATGCAGGTTTTAACCTATCTATAGATACATTTGTTTGCCTATTTTCTAATTGAATTACAAATGTTTTTTCTCTCCTACTTATGACGCTGTAAGGGCCATCATAAGGAGGTTGAAGGGATTTACGAACTAAATCGTTCCGTAAAAATACATATTTACATGTCTTTAAATCATTATGGACAAACAATGAACGTGACTTTCCATGACTTGGTGGTCTAGGTTTCAACTTACTTATGGAGTCTCTAAGCTTTTGCAAATATTCCGAATCAGAAACCTTAACTTTAACTTGGTCATAAAATTCACCAGGTAACCGAATAGTTTTGCCATAGGTTAACTCGGCTGCGCTCACTCCAGTGTCACTTCTAGGAGCGGCGCGCACGCCTAACATCACTGTCGGAAGTTCCTCTACCCATGACGTATTATCCTTTAATCGTGCCTTAAGGGCCGTTTTCATAACTCTATGGAAACGCTCAACTAGACCATTACTTTCAGGATGATACGGCGTCGTACGCAATTTATGTACACCTAGGTACCTCATTAATTGCTGAAATAAATCGCTTTCAAATTGACGACCACAGTCACTAGTAAGCCTTGAAGGACATCCAAAACGAACTATCCATCCTTCATATAATACTCTGGCGACTGTTTCTGCCGTAATGTCATGAACTGGATATGCTTCCGGCCAACCTGAAAATCTATCTATCATTGTTACGCAATAACGATAACCATCGCTGGTAGTAGCTAAAGGTCCCGTGAGGTCGATGTGGACATGACTAAAACGATCAGATTCCGCAAATTGTTCTAGTCCTGAAACTGTATGTCTTATAACTTTTGCTTTTTGGCACTTAATACATGATCTAGTCCATTGAACATCATCCGCGTTCATTTTCGGCCAAAAGAATTTCTCGGTAATTAAACGTTTAGTAGTTCTGATGCCAGGATGACTTAGATTATGTATTTGTTGCCATGCTCGCTTTCTAAAATCCTCAGGTAAATAAGGTCGAATATTATTCGTAGAAACCTCACAGTAAATTGTTTTCTCACAGTCCGGTAAGCTTATTCGCTTGAATTGCAAGATATCAGGTGACGCGCGCACACTCTGTTGCAAATAATCGTCACTAGCCTGTTTTTCTGCTAATTCGTCGTAATTAATTCCCGTGGGACAGTAAATAGCGTCTATCCGTGAGAGAGCATCAGCGACTACATTTTGCACACCACTGATATGTTGTATATCTGTGGTAAACTCACTGATGTACGACAGATAACGAATCCTTCTAGGACTCTCTTTGTCACTGTTTACCTTAGAATAAACGAAGGTCAAGGGCAAGTGATCCGTGTAGACCCTAAGGTCACGTCCCTCTATTAAACTCCTAAAATACCTAATAGCCATATATATACCTAACATTTCCCTATCATATGTCGAATATTTAACTTGTGTATCAGTTAACTTCCGGGAAAAATAACCTAATGGTTGCCAAACGTTGTCAACATTTTGTTGCAAAACAGCACCTACACTAACCTCAGACGCATCCGTCATCAAGGCCAGTTTCACGTTAGGTAAAGGATGAGCAAGCGTAGCGGCGCTTTTTAAGCTTTCCTTACACTTCTCAAATGACTCTATAGCCTTCTCCGTCCATTGAATAACTGTCTTATCGCGCTTCTTAGCATTATGTAAATAATTATTTAATTCCGATTGGTAATCGACAGCCCTAGGAATATGCAAACGATAAAAATTCAACATACCTAGAAATCGGCGTAGTTGCTCGACGGTTTCTGGTTTAGGGAAATTAACTATTGCTTGCACTTTGTCGTCTAAAGGTCGAATTCCACTTGTCGACACCTCGTAACCTAAAAAGTTAAGTTTAGACTTGCCAAACTCACATTTAGACACGTTAATTGTTATGCCATATTGATTAAATCTTTCAAAGACCTTTCTTAACTGCTCTTTGTGTTGTTCTTCCGTTTCGCTTGCGATAATTACATCATCTATATACGCAAACAAAAAATCAAAATTTCGTAATACTACAGTATCCATAAAACGCTGAAAACTCTGCGAACTATTGCGAAATCCAAATCCAAGTCTGGTAAATTCGAACAACCCGAAGGGCGTTATTATAGCAGTCTTTTCAATGTCCTCCGGGGCCACCGGTATAAAGTGATATGCTCTATTTAAGTCTAACCGGGTAAATATTTTCTTTTTACCCGCCAACAGATACGTAAAGTCCTGTAAACGAGGAATCGGATAGCGGTCTGGCTTAGTAATTGCATTAAGCCTTCTATAGTCACCGCAAGGTCGCAAATCTCCATTTTTCTTAGGCACCACGTGCAATGGGCTAGCCCACGCACTTTTCGAGGGCCTACATATTCCGAGCTCTACCATTAATCTGAATTCCTCTTTTACTTTCTGATATCGGTCTGGTGGCAAAGGACGAGCTTTAGCATATACCGGGGGTCCCGTAGTTTCAATATAATGAACCACGGAATGTTTCGGAGTGTCCTTGTAAGACACTGGTTTTGTCAAATCCGGGAATTCCAATAACATTTCATGCCAAGGATTATTTATATCTATCGACTTAATTGACATGTCAGTATTGTCATGGCTAACAACTGCAGTGAGAACATTTAAATTTGTAACTTGATCCCCCAATTTCCGCGCGCTTAAATCAACTAACAGTTTATAATGGCTTAGAAAATCAGCTCCAATTATTGGCTGTTTAACGTCCGCAACGATAAAAATCCATCTAAATGTTCTCCTGAGATTTAAATCTAAAACTAAACTACGAACACCATAAGTTTTTATCTCACTGCCGTTCGCGGCATATAACTTATATTTATCACTCACTAAATCGGGCGTCGCGCACTTTTTTGATGCGGGTAAAACCGATACGTGGGCACCTGTGTCTATTAGAAATTTTAAACGACTATTTTGGTCCGTAACACATAGGCGGTTATTTGATAACCCGATACACATCTCCGCCTCCGACTGTATCGTGCCTAGTTTTCCGTTTCGGGCACATCCTTCCAGTTACACGGTTTGATGCATTTTGCGGCTTTCTTTCCATACCTAAAGTGGTAAAAACATAACCATCCTGCCTTACGACCATTCTTACTGGCATCTCGCGAGCGAGATTTCGATCGTGACCTTGACTGCTGATGTTTCCTTGAGGTGCTGTCCTTGAACGGCTTCCGCGAACGCCGTAACTCAGCCACCTCCATTGAAAGCTTATCCAATTTGGCAGCCAAATCGGTATCCTTGTTGCGATGCTTTCCGCCAGCTATCTCCGCCACTTCCATTCGACGAGTCGCCTCCATGACCTTATCTGCAATACTCGCCAATTTCTCCATGTCGGTGACCTCGGATGCAGCTAAGACTGCCTGCACTGCCGATGGGAGATGACCATTCCACATTATTACCAGTGTCTGGTCAAGAATCTTACCTCTCCCAAGGTCACGCATACGCCTGAGTAGTTGGGACGGCTTTTGACTGCCTAATTCCATTTCACCCAGTAGCTTTTGAGTCTGCCTCGTATCTGACTCTTCATAAATCTGCAGCAACCGATCTCTGAGAGCCTGATATTTGTTATTCTCAGGAGGTGATAATAATAAGTCGCTCACCTGCTGTATGGCCTGCTTACTCAATTTCGTCATCACCAAATTCTGCTTCGCCGTGTCAGCTAACCTCTGGTTTTCCACCGCCGCCTCGAACTGAAGAAACCAGAGTCTTGGCATGTCGCTCCAAAACTCAGGCACCCTCGAGGACACCGTGATGCTCGCCAAAGCAGTATCATTTTCTCTGCTGGAACTAGGCCTCGGCTCCTCACTTCGCGATGCTGGCTGCGGGGCACTTTTACCTTGGGCCGCCGTTGGCCCTGAAACCGACACGGGCCCTTGCGCAAGTCCGGGCGCTGGCGCATTTTGGGTATGACTCATTTTTACACGCACTCAAAAAAAACACAAAAGTCTTCTCACAAAAGTTCAAAGTTTTCGGGTCACCAATGTAGGGTTATCTGTCCTTACGGTTTAAGTCCTTGATAGACTAAATTATAGGTTGCGTAAAATGAGAAAGCGTGTTAACAGGAAGATGGTTTATTCCAGACTAAATACTTATACTAACTTATGCGGCGGTGCAACCGCCCCTATATCGCCGCGTTACATGTAATGTGTCCCTACAATTTTTGATATAAGTGCGGAAAGTACGTCATTTCTCACAAGTCCCGAGGTGTCTTGACCTGAGCCGCCAGGCGAGTTTTATTTTGTTTTTATTACAATGAAAATTTTTATTAATATTTTTGAACACTCCTAGATTCGACAGTCTACCAGCAAGAAATTAACCGCGTTAATAGTATTCTATGCGTATAAGACAAACAAACTTTCTGTATTTAATTTCACTGAGCATTGTTTAATAAATAAATGTGGAAAAGCCCGCTTCCATCCAATTTGCTCGCAAATAATTTCCGTGTTACTTTACACTCTACGTTAATTAATGTTTTTTACGTTCATAACAGCTAAGTGTCGTTTCGTGGAGTGTTACGTTACGTGACTGAGCTAATTGTTCTTAATGAGTGTTCGCAGTTTATTGTGAAAAAATAAAATGCTGCTTTTAAATAAACTGCTTTCAAAACAGTGTTTTCACAGATTGTTTTTTATTAAGTTCTCCATTCGTTGTTATTTTCATGTTTGACTTTTTGACGGTTTCTTGCACAGTTTTCAAGCCATAAACGACATCCAATTTGTTTGGATTATAGCTCGATACATTGTATCTGCACTAAATAATGTGAAAAGTCTCAAAGAGCCAAAAAGTATATATCGATGGCAAAAAGCGGAAATGTAGTAACCACCAAAGGAAACACTTGGCGGTTACTACATTTCCGCTTTTAGCCATCGATATTTTACAAACCATTAAAATTTTAAATACGAATAATGCTTATAAATGGCTCTGGTATATCAACGGTCGAATGCAAACTCAAACTCATTTATTTCTGCAAGTAGGCCTCAAGGGCTCTTTTAAATGTCTGATTATTTTCTATTGGCGCTCCGGTAGATGACCTTCTGGTGAGAAGAAGCGCTGGAAGAAACTCACCAGTTTCTCTTTTCAAAAAAACCTTACACAACAATTGTGACATGATAACATAAAATGACATTTATAAAATGCAACAAGCAAATAACTGGGTACAATTTATTTTTTCTTTTACCGAGAGACGTATTATCAAACCGCGTTTAGAAAGGGATTGAGCTCATATGTCATTTTTGAACTAATGCATGATATGACATTGTCAGTGGTAGAGTATGCAGATAAATTAAATTGTTATTTTGGTACAATGAAGTTCTAAAGCATGGAAAAAATATCAAATTATACAGCGTGTTTTTATTGATTTCCGATAGCATTAAGAGATAGTTCTTCAGATCAACGTTACTGTGTTTTTTCCAACGCCCGTCGCGGCCACCACACGATTCAAAACTTTGGTATTATTGTTCAGTAATCCAATTATTTCCTGCAATGTATCTCTTGGAATACTTACCTCAGAGACGATTGCATTTACGCTTAAGATGGCCATCAAAGTTTTCAAAAGAACCTTCGTCTTATCGTTTTCTTTATTAAAATATGTTAGTACATTGTAGACAATTTCTCGGCATCGACCGTTTAATACTTTACCGCGATTCATATTGTACCTATACAAACGTATTTTTGAAAAGCTACGGCAATTTGATAAAGCGAAATAATGTGACTGGTGACAGATTTGTCAAATATGATAATACTATTTTTTATTAAACAAATGACAATATTTACCGAGAATAGAGTTTAAATATGCAAATCATATTTAGCTATTAATTCTATTATCTATAAGGGTCTGCACTTATGAAGATATCAAAGATTGGTTTATGATTATATTTAATCATTTATTAAGTACACTTGTGCTAACGGTACACTCGAATCCCTTTCTCAACGCGGTTTGATAATATATAATCTCCGGATCCATTACATTACAAAACTTAAAACTACATTTTTAGAGATGTAAAGGGTCTCTGTCTAGGCGTCAAAACACGATAAAAAATAAGCAAACATAGACTAAAATTAATGGAGATGTAAGGAGTCTCCGTTGTCAGGTTTCCTCACAATGTTCTTCCTACACTGAAAAGCTGGTAAATATCAAAGCATATTTCGCCAATATAAAGCCAACTACTATAATTGTAATGTAATTATTTCGACCTCATTACGCACGTAATGAGATCGGAAAGCCCATGGGTTTAATTATGGTCATATTGCCTGAATATCATCATAACGCTGTTTACGAGCAATTGTGATTAAACAATAAAAGCAGATTCTACGATACCTACAATGAAAATATAAATTTTACTTAGAAATTCAATATGAAAATAAAATAGTACTTTTTGATACAAGTGCGGAAAGTATGTCATTTTCCACGAAATTTTACATCCCTCGCTTTCAGCTTAGGCCGCAAACTTCTGCGATCTCGGTCTTTCTTTGTATTACCACCCTAAATAGTTATGTAATGTACTATTTATCATACTTCTTCCAAGGTACGCTACAGAGCCCGGTCTACTGCTTCATGCATCCAGTCGCTGTCAGTCCCCTTATGCAAGTCGTCCCGCCATCTGGCCAGACGGCGTCCCAACATAACAAATGCGTTGCCAACCCTGAGGACTAAGATGAAATACCTCTATGCTAATCTTCGCTTTTTATGCTAATTGATTTTTTTTCTTCATAATTAGTGTGAAAACAGTATATGTCACATGGCAGCAAGGATAATATCATTTTGGGCGTTCACACTTCTCGAATCTCGTTTTACTCTAAATTAAATACATCATGTGGCACAGCAAAAATATAGAGTTTATAAAAGAAACCAAACGCTTATGAAAGCTATCGAGGCAATTCGTAACTAAATAAATAACTGGCCAAGAGCATGTCGGACCATGCTCAGTGTAGGGTTCCATAGCCGTAACTATAAGGTAAAAAATCCGATGTAAAAAAAGTACAACAACAAAAGAGCGTATCTTCATAGCAATTACGTCCTTTCGTTGAGAAGCGCAGTTTATCGGCAATAACTCAAAAACGGTTAATTTGATCTTGTTGAAAATAATTTTTGTTGAAAGTATTAATTAAGCGTTACCTTCGTGATTTTTTTCATATTTTTCGGACGCACGGTTTAGAAAATAGAGGGGGGGGGGGGGGGGGGGGGGGACACAATTTACACAACTTTAGGAGCGATTATTTCCAAATACATTCACTTAATCAAAAACATTACTTAGGAACCTTATAGTGTTTTTTAAAGAGCTGTTGAACTATGTACCACACGTTGATATTTGCTGAAAAAAATTTTTTTTACTGTCTTTAACATGTATGGAGTGCCCCCCCTAAAAATAGTTATTTTAATTATTTATATACCAAATTAAGTAGCGGCTTATAAAAGACACCTATATTCCAAATTTCATCAATATCCATCATGTAGTTTCTGAGTAAAATGCCTGTGACATACGGACAGACAGACAGACAGACGGACGGACATGACGAAACTATAAGGGTTCCGTTTTTGCCATTTTGGCTACGGAACCCTAATAAAAAAGTAACAAAATAAATAAAACAAAAATTCCTTCAAAATCTCCACAAAACTAGGTTTTACTCGCCCGAATAAAATAGCATTTAGGTTAACAGAGCTCTTATGCCGTCGTAATTCTGAAGTTTAGCAAAAAACTACACTACACTTGCAAAAAGTCTTACATAATTGGAAAGATGCCTGCAGTTATGGCCTTCTGTTACCGAGATGTCACTGTGATTACTGTGTATAGTATAAGAGATCGCCTTATAACGATCATCCCTCGTCCTTTGTCTAGATTAAACATTTTTTATGCAATATGAGGTAAAAGACAGTTCAAGTTTTGCGCGTTACTACTTACTGAAATTAGTTGATTATTTTAAAAACGTCGGTACCCAAACATTAAATGTAAGATATCGCGCTCCTCGAGGATAATACCGCCTGTTTTTTTTAATTGTGTATAACTTTGTAAATTATGTGAATGTTGTGGAAAAAACTAAAAAATAGGCGTTTCTTCTCTTTAGTTTCGACCTCAGTTTCGGCCGAAACTGAAACTTCCATATAAGGACATGTTTATGAAAAAAACAGTCATTCAAATCTTTAAATAATATTAATATTTATCCAGTCTCTGATATTTGAAGTAATCATAATCATAATTTATTGCATAGTCATGTACATATAAGGTGTTACCATTTAAAGGTCAGTCCATACATTCCTTTAATACTAATGCGATGATGCACAATCACAATCACGATACGCGAAATGCAGGGAAGCTTGCTAGTATCAGCCGTAGGCTCACCAAGTCGTCCAAGCTGAGTCATGTGATGGGACCCACGGTTTATAATAAACTGCCAACATGTATAACGGAGGCCCAAAGTTTAAGCAGCTTTAAGCATCGCTTAAAAAACTGGCTTGTTGAGCGCTCGTTCTATTGCTGTGATGAATTTATAACATGGAACGAATAAATTGTAAGACTATTGCAATTTACGTTATAAATTGTATTACTATTTTTTAAGTTGTACCGACTACCTATTGTATCTTACTTCTTACTTACGAAGTAATATTATGACATTATGACTTTCTTAATGATTTTAATTGATTATTATTCTATCTAATGTCTACAATTTAATGTATACATTTTAAAATCTTCACCACTAATGTATGTCTAATGTACATTGTACCACCTACCTGACATGTAAAATAGTTTTACAAATAAATGATTATGATTATGATTATTTTCGGTAGCTTACGACCAGGATGTTTTTAAAGCAGGAGTGAAAAGGCATGATCTGAATAGGCGTGCTCCATAATATAATTTATCTCCACCTTCCATCAGTGAGTTGAGATCAAGGTCAAATGCAAACCAATGAACCGCAAAAAGTATGAGGGAAGGTTGATATTAAGCAGTATCTCAGACTATACAGTCTAGGAGCTATTGTTGACTCGCTCGCAATTATAACTGCAAACCGGTTTATTTTTAGCTGCCTTGTTTATAGTGGGAAAATGGCGGTAAAATTCAGACGGAAGCATTTTTTAACGTATGCATAGCGTGTAAAAAGTTCGTCAAGTTGTCTGTGGTGTTTTTCTCATTAACGCCTTTTTTAGAGTTCCGTACCTCAAAAAGAAAAAACGGAACCCTTATCACAGGACTTATTACAGGATCACTTTGTTGTCCGTCTGTCCATCCGTCTGTCAGTATGTCTGTCCGTCTGTCAAGACCCTTTATCTCGGGAACGCGTGAAGGTATTGGGTTGAAAACCATATTATAGTTACTCAAGTCTATGGTCCCTTGAAGCTGTAAAAAAATCAAACTTCCAAGTTACCGTCAAATAATAAAATAAATATTTTTACTAAAAAAACCCGACCGCGGTGCACTTTAAAAGTCCGCCATTTTGTTAATTTTAACGAACTTCATACCCAGTGACACTCGCGCCATCAAGACGAATCCAATGATGTATCATTTATCAAAATCGGTTGTGCCGTTGAGTAGTTACGAGCGGACACAGGAACGGACATACATACATATATACAGGTCAAACACATTACCCTCCTTTGGGCTTCGCCGCAGTCGGGTAAAAAAGATACGGCCGTTTACGCCGCAAAAAACGTCTCGCTCACTCTCAAGGAAACCAAAATTCAAAGGATACTTTCCGTTGACCTAGCTATGAAATTTGGCAAGTAATACCGTCTTATACTATAAGTTTAGGGAAAAATCTACAAACGACCGATGCATTTTTAATTAAATCATTAAAAAAAAACTTTACTAAGGGAATCAAATTTTATAGGGTACTTTAACATAAATGTACCTACAAATTCGTACGGTACCTTCGGTGGGCGAGTCCGACTCGCACTTGTCCGGTTTTTTAATGATTAGTGGGTTTGCGTTTAATCTAAGTCACATAAAATGGAATGTGGAGGGTATCAATGACTGTTTTTGAGATATTTTTTTAGTTTGTTTACACGGGTATACCTCTCAGGTGGTCGCATTTTCACCAAGTAGGTCATTCCACGTAAATGTAACGTGAGTTACGATTTTTTTTTCATTGAAGATACAAATTTTTGTGTTAATATATCTAGGGTTGATCTGGGGGCACGGCAGTGCCCCCACCAAGTCGAGCAAAACAAAAGCACGGCCGTACCATCCTTTTCTCGAAGCCATTCAGGCCATTTTCAGCCTCCCGTAATTATGTACTGGCTAAAGCTAGAACCATGATATTTCAGGGATATATAAGGCACAAAAAGACTTATATATATTCTCAATATTATTCAATTTGAACATGCAGTTTAAGAACTATTGCATGTCAAAGTTCCTTAGTTTTGTCACTGACTGACTGACTGACTCACTGAAACTGAAAAATCTGGAGCCGAACTATTTTAAACTCTAAAAGGAATGCATCACTCAAATGCAACTTTGTATTCAAAGAGAAAAAGATAAACTTATTTAGGTTACTACGGCTCTCACGCCCTTTTTAAAGTGATAGATTTATACTCAGAATAACCGTCGCAAAACTTACCTCTACTAACTTTCTGACTGCGTATTGTACCTACGTTTGTACGACCGAGAATTTAATCAGACCTGAGCCACTGCATAAAAACATACAGCTCAACACCCGTACCACAAAATAAGTATTAGTTAGTACTAATACTATACAAGTATTAGTATAGGTAGTTACTCAACGGATGGCAAACCTTAAGTGGCGATGGGCGGGGCACATTGCTCGCAAAACTGATGGCCGTTGGGGCGTTAAAGTACTGGAGTGGCGACCACGTACTGGAAGACGAAGCGTTGTCATACCTCCCACAAGGTGGACCGACGATCTGGTGAAAATCGCGGGAAACTGCTGGATGCGAGCAGCAAACTACTAACAGTGTTGGAGATCCTTGGGGAAGGCCTATATGGGCAGTGGACGTCTTTTGGCTGATCTAATGATGATGATGAATACTATACTGCAGAAGTACTAATAGTAAAAAAGCTTCTCTCTCTAACAAAACTGTTGTTCGGATCCTCCGGCCACCGACTTAGGCTGCGTTTCCGCCGGCAGCGTCTCGCATTACCGCACGATTTTTCTTAACCGACTGTTTTTGTGTCACTGTGCCTGTTCTGCTCTCTATACACGAAACGGCGTAACAAGATAGAGTTTCCCATTCAAATATTCCCTTTCATGCAGCTGGTAAACGGGCTTATGTGTCGCAAAAGCCGGCATATTCTTATGTCTTTTTAGAGTCATGTTGAACTGGAAACAAGTCATTCGGAAACCCAGTGCTACACGATGTTATTGTTGTAATGACTGGAACATTCATACTGAAGTTTAACTGTGAAAAGTGGGTTGAATTAATAAAATGAGGTACAGAGTGTTTTATTGACGTTCGATTGCTATATAAACACAGTTTCTAATTAGTTATCTGTAACTAGTAGTGGACCCATCCTCAACTTTGAAATAAGTCGAATAAAAAGTATCGTATTTATGTGACGGCGCATCGCGCCTCTTTGATGCTATTTTGGAACGAGATTAACAACCAGTCAGTCTGGCGAAGCGTCGTGTCGATGGTCTGCGCGATGAAGTTGGAAGTCAGGATATTCACTAATCCATAAGTTAGGTAATACAATATACCGTGATATTCACGTGTTTTGTTTTGGGTAGCATAATTGACATAATAATGAACTAAAACAAAAATATTGCTCTTGCTAATCCGCGATATGATAACGTGATAACGTGTAACGCGATATGATAATGCACTCTCACTGACTGATCATAATTCTAAGGTACTTCTAGCAGATCCATAAGCTCCAAATATTGAACATAGTTAGGTTTTAGCCTATTAAGTCCTAAAAAACCTAAAAACATTGCAATTTCAGTCACAACTGCACACATAAGTTTGTAATCCTATACAAATACATGCGATTACCAAGGAGGAACATTTAATACTTCTTAAATAAAGAATCCTCCCTCCACGGGTAAATAGTAGGCAAGTCGGTGAAAATCGACTTGTGTTGACACCCCCCCGGTACTGACTTGGTTTAACCAAGGACCATTAAAACAAGAGGACTGTCATTCTACATACAAAAAGCTGTTCCCGGATATTTCAACGCCATCTATGTCTAAGCTTGGTATAAGAATTATATTATGTACAATTATTCAAATTTGCAAGCGTGACATAGTATTTAAATGTTAGAATTTATTTATTATTAGCTGTTTACGAACTAATTGTTACTATACTATGTTTTTTTGTTCAATTTTAACATGGAGAACGACAGTCCTCTTGTTTTAATGGTCCTTGGTATGGACTTATATTTGTCAGGAAATACAGACACAGAACAGTTACGTCAGCTTTCTTAGAAAGTTTCCATCAAAGTGACCCGGTAACACGATAAACAACACCAAAATGTTCCTAAAACACGGTACCCGATCTCTTATCTCCGTCAACTCCAGAATCGTTTTTAATTTGCATAATTGCATTTCCCCGCCGCGTTTCGTAAAAAATATTAAAGGACACCTGCGCTGTAACTTTTGCCCTTAAAAATTATTTATATCAAACTTGTTTCATAAATCAAGATGAAGTTGTTTACGAAGTAATTTTGGCCGCGGCCCCCGAAGAGTAGTGACATTTTTGTGTACATTTTTAAGGACGTTTCAGATTGTGTGACTCAAGGTCCGTAAATAAATGGCCTCGCTAGCAAATAACCAGAGATCGGACAAATTTGCGTCAACGCTCCTAAAAAATGTGGACATGACTCAAAAATATAATCAAATAATTAATCATTTTATTATTTTCTTACCTGAGATTTAATTTTGATATTCAAAAAATACACAGGTTTGGTACAGTGTACATTTATTAAAGAAAATAATCAATATTTACGAGCGATGACGCAAATTTGTCCGATCTCTGCAAATAACTGAAGCAACTCTAGTAAGCCGGTCGCTTAACACTTGGTTGATGTGTTCGTTCTCCTTGTAGTAGGCTTGCTTACTCACTCCGCGATTCCGTTGCGCGGCTAACATTAGGTATTAAATATACCACCCGTGGGTGGTAATAAAAAGCACGCGTTATTTACGGTCGGCCTCAAAAGTTGCTGAACATATTTGTATCGTGGCGTAGTACTAAAGTGTCCAGCTACTTTTGAGGCCGACTGTATGAGAGAGACGGACGGATGCGGGTCAGCTCCGTCCAGTCGTCGGACGCGAACGGCAGTTTTGTTAAGTAGAGAGGCTTCTGTGCGTAGTAATACTTATTATGCCAGCACACCTTTTTTTTTTTTTTTTTTTAATTTACCACTACGTAACCTAAGGCTATCGGGGGTGACAACCAGATGTTACGTATTGGTTATGTGGGGCTCTCCGCTCCTGAAGGGATTGGCCTACCCACTAAAACCCAGGGATGCTACCGACACCTGTGCCTTCACGGTGATGGCATGGGAATCTACTAACGCCACGCCATCACCAGCACCTCCGCTAGGGCGGACCCTCTCCGAAAAAGGCACACTGTAGCATGGCCAGTGTGCCTTCCCTCACCAGCTCCCCCCCGACCAAATGGCCGTCCCCCGGGGAAGCAGATGCCAGCACACCTGGCCATAAAGTGGCTTTTACCGCACGCTACGCGCAAGGAAAAAGCCGCTTTCTGCCTTAGTGTAGACATAAAATTATGTAACAACACGGGAGGTAATAAAGGAAGCCCCCGATCGCGTTTTTACGTCCCTCGCTTGCAGCTCGGTTTACAAACACCTGTGTTTTGTACTATTCTGTGCTTACGCTGGTTGATTGACACGTGCGTGGTACTGTTTGTAAGTACAAAGCTAGAGTAAGGGTGCGTCCGTTAGTTATCTGTTAGCATTAGCAAGGCTATTTATTACTATATGAAAAAATGTAAACAAGAAATTAGTCGTTTAACCAGTGGTATCGTATTACAGATACAAAAAAATATTTTGATTGGCTGAGCCTAGTCACGCTGTATTTTTGTTCACCTTTTTTAAATGCCTGAATGAACAGACTAATGAGATCTTTACGTTTAACGATTTTTTTTATTTTTAACAAAATTGACGAAATGGCCGGCTCTAAATATAAATATAAACCAATTTTCACTGAATTTTACATACTACTTTTCTCAACAACCATCACCGATTTCCCATTTCACACCATTAAACACGAAACTCAAACTACCCACGAACGTTCCGCGCCGAAAACTCTCAAAAACATTACGATTATTATTTATTCAAGAGAGAATTGATTCTTGTGAAATTGTTATCCGCCAACTTGAAGATATAATATTATTCAAAAGGGCCAAAGTTACGTGGAGAGTTTAGCGAAATTTACGATTATTCGGAAAGTAATCCAGACGTAGGCCCTGGGGGTTAGCTTTCAGTCCTTAGTTATAGCTCCCTTGGGGTCTTTGTTTTAAAAATGTAAATAAAGGGTTTACGAGAGATTAAAAAAGCTGCGAGCCACTTAAAGTGTGTGAAAAGATTTAAATACGAAAATTACTTTTTTTATAGGCCTTAGTTTGAAACGCTCAAGGATTTTGGTTATTTTCTCTATAATTCAAGGCGAGTCTTGTTTTTACCCGACTGCGGCGAAGCCCAAAGGAGGGTTATGTGTTTGACCTGTATGTATGTATCTATGTCCGTTCCTGTGTCCGCTCGTAACTACTCAACGGCACATCCGATTTTGATAAATGATACATCATTAGATTCGTCTTGATGGTGCGAGTGTCACTGGGTGAAGTTCGTAGAGACAAACAAAATTGCGGATTTTATGCAGTTTCAAAGTGTACCGCGGTCGGCTTTTTTTTTAGTAAAAATGTGGTTATTTTCGTTGCCGTTGAGTTCAGTGCTGTTGTGTTTGAATAGAATTCAGTTATTATATATTTCATCAATTTTATTTTGGAGAAATATTGTTTCAAACATCACTCTAATTTTTCACAATTCAAGCTGAAGTTCCTTTTTGCACTTGTAAGAGTATTCCATTACACGCAATAAAGCCAAACTCAAACTCATTTATTTCTGCAAGTAGGCCTTAAGGGCTCTTTTACATGTCTGATATTAGCCACTCACCGTTTAAGGCATTATATGTAGGTATAATACATGCATAATATAATAGAGAAACACCGTGCGAAGCCGGGACGGGTCGCTAGTTAAGTATAAAAGCGTTCGAATTTCCGATGCCTGGTCATTAGCAATAGAGCTGACAGCAGGATATCGACTATTGGGCATTAGCGTGTTGAGTACTCGGGTGTTTACCTTACTTTAACGAGTTAGTTGATATTATCAATACTTTTGTCTTAGCCTCTATCGAGAACATTCCAAATTGTCTAAAGGCTTATAGCGGCGATATTTTCAGCTATATATACTTACTATACGATATTTTCAGCTATATACCTACACACACTTGCACATACATACACATACACGCCTATGGGTCTTCCATTTTAGACTATACACACACTTGCCACTGCACACGCCTATGGGTCTTCCATTGATAAAAATGCTCGCCGGGGCTCCTAGCGAATAGAGTAGTTTCCTGTACTAAAAATAAATTCTTCAACGCTAATTATCAAATTCAGCTTCCAAAACTTATCATATCCTACTTCCTACTAATATTATAAATGTGAGTGTTTGTGAAGATGTTTGGATGTTTAGATATTTGTAGGTTTGGATGTTTGTCCCTTAATAAAGCGGTGACAAGTGAATTAATTTTCACTTATTTTTTAACGATTTTAAAAATGACAACAACCAGTGACGAATGAAAATAAACAGTGGCGTCATTTGTTTCAAACTGCTTAGTATCATTATAAAAAATAAGCAATTTAGCTTCTTTTTATGAATGTTAGGAAACTAGCATGTTGCAAATTATAACCAATTACACCATGTTTACAGAAACAGACAAGGCCAAGTAACACTTTGTGTAGACGTCATCTTGTTTTGCCTGAAACTGAAGTACTATTTCCATCTATTTGACTCACATGTCCATCCCATCTGCGTATAAATATGTATACAGTTTTCCAACCTTAAAAAAAGGTTATTACAAAACTAACAAAATATCAGAAAAAAGCACGCGACACGCCTCCACCTCACGAGTATAACTCAAGCTCACCAAACTTATCACTTCTACTAGTAAATCATCCCAAAGCCTGGCAACCACTTTACTTCCTTTTATTCAGAGCCCTATTTACGCCCACTCTGATTTACAGGACACACTAACCGCTGATGCTATCTGTACCGCGAATGCGGCCGAGAGCACTGCTAGTGTGTAATTTGTACCGGTTTTATATTTAGTGGTAGTCCTATCTAGTGCTAGTAAATGTTTGCTGCTGTTGGTTGTTTTTACCTGTTTTGTTGAGGGAAATGGCCTTTTTAGAGAGTATTTTCGCTTTTTTAATTTTTTCTTGTATTAGGTCCGAAATTACAAACGATTCTCAGTAAGAAATACCCAAAAAGTGAATATTCTAACTACAACAAAAAACACATGTAGAAACAAGACACTGTTAAGTGACCATCAGTATACCTTAATACATTGTAATAAGGGTGACAAGTGGTCAGTTAGCAGTGCCTTCGATTGTACACAAATGTGTGAAAAACACCCGCTTCCTGTATTTATGGTTCATTTTGGGTTGATAAAAAAAGTAAGTCATAATGTTTTTTGTTTTACTCCGAATCCTTTTACATATCGGAATTGCTATAAAACAAACCTAACCTAGCCTAACCACTATTGCTACAGAATGATATTATTATTTTCAAAAATTCAGGAAACCTTACGTTTTGTTGTCAGCCGTTGTCCCTGTTTGGTTCCACCGGAAGACCAGCGCTGACTCTAAAGTTGGCATTTTGCTGAGGTGGGACCGTTTTGTGGTAGCGTACTCTGTTTATGTTCTCCTTTTTATTTTTTACTGCTTTTTTTTCTTTCGTGCAGTTAGGAATCAATATTTTCTTTCATTACTTCTAAGTATGTTTTCGTATCCGTATACATTTACTATAATACTTGGGTGTATTTTCAAAAACGTAATTTCGCTGTCATTACATATTGGCGAATACTGCGAAGATTCTGCCTTATTAGAATTGGCACTTTTGGTTACAATGTAGAATCAGTCCAGTTCTAACAAGTAACCAACGAATGCCAGTCTAGTGAGGAGGAATCTTTTAAATATTGGTGGTCAGAGAAATTACGCCAGCGAAAATACACCCACTTAAACTACGATGAATACCAGTATTTCGGCTCCCAATTCATGCCATGGTTTCATGCCGTTCGGCGCCGAGACCCTGGGCTTATGGGGTCCATGCGCCCGGCTCTTATTCAAGGAGCTTTCGAAACGACTCGTCAACACCTCAGGCAATCAAAGGGTTTTCCAGCACAGCGTATCAGTGTTATCAATGTCGTCATACAGCCAGGAAATGCTTCCTGTATCTTTGGCACCATACCAAGGCGGCCCTTTATAAATTTAATGTTCAGTTATAGCTTTACTGACTCGATTCAAGATGACAACTACTAGGCCTATATTAAGCACTAGTAGTTGTTCTACGAGTAGGTAACTAACTGTAAGCGTTTCTTCGTCTAACACTTCAGTGGCGTGCCGGCGCGGGCGGTGATACTATCGCTAAAAGCTGCTGCTCCCGATAGCGTTTGCTAAATTATATTCACTTTAAATCTATTCAAGTTTATACTAGCTTAGTACTTAAATAGTTTGTGTAAGTGTACGCGTTTTTTTTAACGTGTGACTTTTTATTTCATACAAAATTGATCAGATTTCTAATTTACAAAATTTTGAGAAATGTAGCTAGCTGTAGGGATCTACAATTTAAAGAAAAAATATTTGAGATAAAAAGTGTATACTGTTTAATACAAGTGCTTTAATATTTTTATTTAGAACAAAAATATTTTACCCCAACAATTTTAAAATACAGGAAATAACAATTATATGATGAGTATATTTTTTTCATTTTCTAATTCAAATTATTTTTGTCACAAGCTCGAAAGGTGTAAGAAGGGCCATTACTAAGGAAAACAACACGGCACAGCGATATACCGACAATGTTGCTTTGAGCCCAAGTGTGCAGAAGTGCTGTAAGAGAGCACAATATGACTTGGACAATAATTTTTAAAGAAAAAAAATTCATCAATAAAGTTTTCTTGGGAACTTTATGCGACTATATACGACACGGACAAAATCATGAGGTTGGAAAGTTCCCACAATTTTTATTCTTATATCAGAATTGACAAAAAAAATGGGTACAATCTGAATGTATATCTTGTCAAAAATATTGTTCAAATAGTTCATACAGCATACAACACAGTTCTAAGGTAACTCATAAAAAATACACTCAAATAACTCATGAGAGAACTCAGAACCTCCTCCTTTATATGAAGTCGATCATTAAAAAAATTAAGGTTCCCCTTCAGGGACCATGATTTTTTCCCATCCTGTATGTTTCACAACGGTTTTATCTACGACCTCGCATAAGCTGCGTTACAGAATAATAGCATGCGCCAATACTAGGAACTAGGTTTTCCATACTCTGAATAACTTAATGCTAAGTATGCATAAGCCGTGGCAGCTAATGGAGTCTTCGAGAACAGTCAGCTTTAATTTAATACAATGCACATTTTTGTTAATATATGGGTTGCTTATATATACAGGTTGAGTTTTTGGTTATGATCCCAAACATTTGTTACTGACGCAGTAACTGATTACGATGTCATCTGAATACGTTTTGATTGAAACATTTAGGTGTCATTGTTATTAATTTCTTTTAATGAAACGTAATGGGCACCTTACCTACTTTTCAAGTTTAAAGTTGAAATTTCTTTCTTTCTTTTAAACTTTTTAAACTTTGACTGCTCATTCATTGTTTTAGCCATAAATTTGTCCCAAAATGACATTCATTAGATTGAATATTTATGAGACAATTATAAAATAATACATGTTTACACTAAAAACTCATAAAAAAAGTACTATTGGGGGTTTAATGGCCAAATTCCGGTCAAGTTTAAAAAAAGGGTTAAAAATTATTTAAAAACAATTTGGGCCCCAGTCGTCACTTTACTGAAATAGTATTTTCTAAATAGATGTACCTACTTGGCTCTTAAGTTTGGCTAACACTCTACCAAACACCCTGTATATTTTGATTACAAGCTTTTATTTAGTTTGACCTGTCTGTGTGTTTGTAATCAAATCTTGCAAGTTCAATTTGACCCACTTCCCGATTTTTGATATGTATAATATGTAAATCAGATGTCAATGCAATATTATACGAATCAAAAGTACAGCCGGCAATAAACACTTGTCTCAAAAAAATGTTTGACTGTAACTTATTTTTAAAACTAAAGTCGCTAGCTTATCTTAGGACCGATACAGACGGACTGCAACCCAACTGCAACTCCCTACGATTTGTATGGGAACTGTATCACAACTGCGCAGTCGGGTGTATAAGCGCTTGTCTCAAAAAAAATGTTTGACTGTAACTTATTTTTAAAACTAAAGTCGCTAGCTTATCTTAGGGCCGATACAGACGGACTGCAACCCAACTGCAACTCCCTACGATTTGTATGGGAACTGCATCACAACTGCGCAGTCGGCGTGCAGTTGTGATCCAGTTCCCATACACATCGTAGGGAGTTGCAGTTGGGTTGCAGTCCGTCTGTATCGGCCCTTACTAATAGGTACGTTCTGATTTCGTAAAATGCGTGTGTGGCGTACTTGCACAAGAAACTTTATAATAAAAATAGTTTGTTTGCGTTCTTAATACACACTGTAGCAACAGTATAAGTAACGACGTAGCTTTGAAAGCAAAAGTTTAAAATATGCAAATCTTGAGGTTGCGAACTTTCCTTAGTTAAAAGGTCGTAATTGACATAGATTTCCGATAAAAATACGCCGTTTTGTAAAAGAAAGGTTAAACTATGCTCCAAGAGTTTCATATCGAGAGCGTAGTTTTCACATCGGAATTATAGCGGATTGTTAAGGCCAAGTTACTTTGTAGTTGAATCCACTTTTCTTTTATCAACTATCTATATAGTTCGAAGAACTCGCGACCATGGACATCACGGCACATCCGAAACGTCGAGATAATATCATGTTTTTACGCGATTAAATCCCGTTTTGTTATAACAATGTGGATAACATGTTTCCCCAGCAAAACAGAGTCGTTTGTTTGAATCCGGTGTTGACTACAGTTGGCCACGTTTTGTTTCGATGTGATAAAATTTAATTTCGTTTCAACGGCTTCTCCTTAACAAGTTACTTGCACAAGTTCTGGTCCTTATTAAACTTGCACCCGATCACAACAATATTTCACTCAGCACATACATGCAAATACTCGAAGCGCATGTTCTTGCAACTTAATCTTGATTAATACGGTTTGGAATCAGGAATGTCACGTCATTGTAGTTGTTACCGAGTACCTACTGCGTAATCTGCATGGTTGGATTTTATGTTTTCTTGCTGGCTGTTAGTTCTTTTCGGATTTTGAAATTAAATTTGTAAATTTCGTTCGCGTTCGAGTGACGAGCTGTCAGAGTGGTTTTTGTTCATTGACTATCAGGAGTTATTGGAATAAATATCTAAAATATTAGACCAGTTCTTTGGTGTTCTTCGATAAATTGTATGTCTGAGCGGCAAATTGTGAAGGAATTTCTGTGCTGTCCTACTGTTTTTTTGGTGCGGAGCATTGTGTGGCACCACCTGGTTTTAGTAGGTTCTGGTAGTGTGGGGGGAGAGGCAGGAGTCTCAGGTTGAGAAGTATCATGCACTATGCCAGGATAAACTCAAACTTCTCGACTTTCCAGCAGAACTAACGTCTTGTGCGGATAGGTTATGTAATGTTCACGATCATAGAATAGTTTTAGACAATATGTATAATTACATAATCAACACATTAACGGAGGCTGCCAGAGGGTCGAGCAGGGTGAGTAGGGCGAAAGGGAAGGCCATTGCGGGTTGGAATAAGCATATTGCTGGCGCTCACAGGCTCGCAAGAGACAAGTTTCTTGTCTGGATGTCAGCCAACAAACCAAAACAGGGTCCAGTATACGATGAAATGTGCGAATCCAGAAGGATTTTTAAATCTAAGCTCAAATGGTGTCAGGATAGGCAAGAACAGATTAAATGTGATATTCTTGCCTCAAACCGAGCAGCAAATAATTTTAGAGCCTTCTGGAAAAACACGAATAAGTTAAATGTACGATCTGGCGTGCCTGTGAGCGTTGGGGGAGCGTATGATAAGAAGGACATCGCTAATAATTTCAAGCGTGTATTTGCTGTAAACCCAATCTTGCAAACAGCTTCGGATTACTTGGGCTATACTGAGACTGAAAATACGGTGAGTTTTACAGCTAAACAAGTTAAAGATGTAATTAATAACATGCAGAGGGGCAAATCACCAGGGTACGACGGTCTTAGTATAGAACATATTAAATATGCCGGGGTACACTTGCCACGAGTCCTGGCTTCGTTCTATACACTCTGCCTGAGACACGCGTATCTTCCTAAACAGCTAACCAGGACCGTGGTAGTACCACTAGTCAAAAATAAGACTGGCGATCTATCAGACCTAGGGAACTACAGACCTATCTCGTTAGCAACGATACTTGCTAAAGTGCTTGATAGTCTGCTTAACGCACAACTTTGCAAACATATTAAGTTGCACGACGCCCAATTCGGCTTTAGGTCTGGCTTGTCAACGGAGAGTGCAATTTTGTGCCTTAAGCAGGCTGTCAGGTACTATAAGGACAGAAACACGCCGATTTATGCGTGCTTTTTGGACTTATCCAAAGCATTTGACCTGGTTGTTTATAACAAAATGTGGGAGAAATTAGCTAAAACCGGTTTTCCTAACGAATGCATTAACTTGTTAAAACACTGGTATAGCAACCAGGTCAATTGCGTGAGATGGGCTGGGGTAGAGTCGGAAGAATACAGACTGAAATGTGGGGTTAGACAGGGGGGGCTATCCTCGCCTATATTGTTCAATTTATATATGAACGAGCTGATCGAGGGACTCAGTAACACGCATGTCGGTTGCCATATTGGCGGAGCGTGTTTCAATAACATAAGTTACGCGGACGACATGGTGTTGCTGGCTCCCTCGGCAGACGCGTTGAGGCAATTGCTAGCAATGTGTGAGAGGTACGCTGAGCAGCATGGTCTTAGGTATAATACGCTAAAAAGTGAGTTGGTAATTTTTAAGGCCCGCAAATACAATCCCACAACGGTGCCTAGGATCATGCTGTGCGGTGAGCCGATAAAAAGAGTAGATAGAGTCAAGTATCTAGGTCACATGTTAACTGAGGACTTGACTGATGACGTGGACATGGAGAGGGAGAGGAGAGCAATGGCTGTACGAGGCAATATGCTTGCCCGCAGATTTGCACGGTGTAACAAACAAGTTAAGTTGACGCTTTTCAAAGCTTACTGTCAAACGTTTTACACGTGTAGTCTGTGGGTAAGATTTACGCTTAGAGCATATAACACCTTGCGAGTACAGTACAACAACGTTTTGAGGATGCTGTTGAGGCTGCCGAAGCATTGTAGTGCGTCCGGCATGTTTGCGGAGGCGCGTACGGACGACTTTTTCGCAATTAGGCGAAAAAGAGTAGTCTCACTACTCAGTCGAGTGCGAAAGAGTCACAATGGTCTCCTCAAGGCGTTGGCAGAGCGACTGGACTGTCCACTTTTGAAATATTGGGTGGAAGTGGCCATTGGTAGGATCAAGTAGAATAAATCTGTTCTATTTGATCCTATTAATGGCTCACTCATTTCTTATATTGTAATTTTGTATTTTTCCAGTGTATACTAACATAGAATAAGGTTTCAATGCTACTAACATTTTTATGGATCAATCCTGGTCTGAAATAAATCATTTTTATTTTATTTTTATTTTATTTTTTAGGTCCTAAAGATAAAATTTCTCGTCTATTTGTTGCCCAAACTCTGTTTCTTTTAGGACCTAACGCCTAAATTACTTGTTCATTTTTTTGTCGCGCTGTGTATGTTTTCTATTTTTCTTATGCAGCATTGTGTAAGTATCCATTCGCCTGTATTGTTTTAATTTTTTTACATTGTATTATTGTATTGTAGCTTGACGTCATTTTTACCCGACTGCGGCGAAGCCCAAATGAGGGTTATGCGTTTGACCTGTATGTATGTCAGTATGTATGTATGTATGTCCGTTCCTGTGTCCGCTCGTAACTACTCAACGGCACATCCGATTTTGATAAATGATACATCATTAGATTCGTCTTGATAGTGCGAGTGTCACTGGGTATGAATTTCGTTAAAATAAACAAAATGGCGGATTTTATGCAGTTTCAAAGTGCACCGCGGTCGGGTTTTTTTTAGTAAAAATGTGGTTATTACGTCATCGGCTCCACAAGCTCTACTTAAAGTGTTAAATAATGTCAGTATCAGCATAATGAATCAGGTTTTCATCTATAGTTAATTAACTGAGGCATTTGAAGTTCCTTAAAAATGCTAACAATGTACTAAAGTAAGTAATAGATGTTTTAATGCATCAATGGCGGGCTGTAAAAAACATATTTTTCTATCGTAAAAGGGCGCTTAAAACGCTTGATAAGATCTTAATGAAATTGCGTCGGAAGCCTTTTTTATATTTGCTTTAAAATCTCGGCGCCAACGCACAGGTTACATATGTTAAAAAGAATCACTTGAATACTTTGTAAGAAGAGAAAAATTTAAGGGCAGGATTTCCGAAATCGACCTCCGGGAGAATCAAAATTAAGTAACGAAATATTCATATTTTTGGATCGAAAAAGAAATATATTATAGTTCAAGAGTGCTTCTGTGTTTCTGTGCGGTTCAAAACACGATACTTTCAACTTCGCTCGATCATAATTCGTCACGAAAACAGGTAATTTTTTAGCAGTTTTTCCAGTTTTACTCGAGTTCTATCACATTTATATCACTAAAAAACATGTCAATCGATAGATAATGACATTTTACCGGGACCTGTGCGGTTCAGTTTTTTTTAAATTACTTATTTTTTAGTAGCTCAGTACTACATAACAAAGTAGCCCACGCGCTGTGGCTTCAGATGCCCGCCGGGCGTGTCCGAGGCCGGACCTGTGTCGCTTTCGAGCTTGTGACAGCTCTCCTCACTCAACGGACAAAATAAACGTCACGCTAGAATCACAGCGTATACACTCTAACAGTAATCCAACGCCTTTGATATCGAATGATTAGCTGAATATTAAAATGATAGGTTATTTAACTTATCACTATTATTTCTTCATCATGATTAGTAAATTTTAGTCTTGTGCAAAACATAAGCTTCTTCAACTGTATACCATTGCACACATTTGTTTTATTTTTAACCGACTTCCAAAAGAAGGACGGTTCTCTATTCGTCTGTATGTTTTTTTTTGTATGTTTGTTACGCGATTACTCGAAGACTGCTGGACCGATTTGGGAAAACTCTTTTTTTGTTTGAAAGGCTATACTTCCGAGGTGGTCCCATTGCAACCAAATCAGGATCTGATGATGGGATCTTGGAGAAACCGAGGGAACTCTTCAAATATTAGAGGCACACATATAGCGATTTCGGTATTTTTCGTAGTTTCTCGTCCATTTCTTATAAGCAATAAGTTTTTAGTATTGACCGACTTCAAAAAAGGAACAATTGTTTATGTAGGTTTTTTCCCCGATTACTTAAAAACGACTGGGCCGATTTGGAAAATTATTTTTTTGTTTGAAACGGCAAGTATACTTTTGAGGTGATTCCATTGCAACCAAATCAGGATCTGATGATGGGATCTTGGAGAAATCGAGGGAACTCTTCAAATATCATAGGCACACATGTAGGGATTTTGGTATTTTTCTTTGTTTCTCGTGCATTTCTTATTAGAAATAAGTTTCCAGTTTTAACCGACTTCAAAACAAAGAGCAATTTTTATGTAGGTTTGTTCCCCGATTACTTGAAAACGGCTAGACCGATTCTGAAAATTTTTCTTTTAACTAAATAGACTGAAGTCTATTTGGTTAAAACAATATTTTTTCCAGCGCTACTAAAAATTTAAAAATAAAGTAAATTTTTAAAACAAAAAATAAAAACCGACTTCCAAAAACTGTTAGTAAATTAGGCCTTATTCCTTAAGATACGGCTGTCAAAATCTCTATTGTACGACAAGAGACACTGCTGAGTTTTCCGTTTCATAGGGTAAGGTTAGGGTTAGTACCTTATGACGTTGTCACGTTCAACTATCGTCAGTAAACCGACTTTACAGACAATCGAATATGTCAAAGTCGAAGTCAAAGTTAAAGTCAAAGTCAAAGTTGAAGTCAAAGTCAAAGTTGAAGTCAAAGTCAGTCAGAGTCCGAGTCCGAGTCCGAGTCCGAGTCCGAGTCCGAGTCCGAGTCCGAGTCCGAGTCCGAGTCCGAGTCCGAGTCCGAGTCCGAGTCCGAGTCCGAGTCCGAGTCCGAGTCCGAGTCCGAGTCCGAGTCCGAGTCCGAGTCCGAGTCCGAGTCCGAGTCCGAGTCCGAGTCCGAGTCCGAGTCCGAGACCGAGTCCGAGTCCGAGACCGAGTCCGAGTCCGAGCCCGAGTCCGAGTCCGAGTCCGAGTCCGAGTCCGAGTCCGAGTCCGAGTCAGAGTCAGAATCAGAGTCAGAGTCAGAATCAGAGTCAGAGTCAGAGTCAAAGTCAAAGTTTGATCCCTATATGTGTGCCTATGATATTTGAAGAGTTCCCTCGATTTCTCCAAGATCCCATCATCAGATTCTGATTTGGTTGCAATAGGACCACCTCGGAGGTATAAACCCTTTAACACAAAAAAGAATAGGTTCAGCCGTCTTCAAGTAATCGGGGAAGAAACCTAGATATAAATTTACTCTTTGTTTTGAAGTCGGCTAACACTAGAAACTTGTTGCTAATAAGACATGGACGAGAAAAAATTACGAAAAATACCGAAATCGCTATATGTGTGCCTATAATATTTGAAGAGTTCCTTCGATTTCTCCAAGATTCCATCATCAGATCCTGATTTGGTTGCAATGGGACCACCTCGGAACTCTACCCTTTCAAACAAAAAAAGAATTTTCCAAATCGGTCCAGCCGTCTTCAAGTAATCGGTGAACAAACACACAAAAAAAACAGACGAATAGAGAACCGTCCTTTTTTTGGAAGTCGGTTAAAAACTAACTATGTTTAAAATTTGGAGCCTGTGAGTCTGCTAGAAGTACTTTAGAATTATGATGATCATCAGTCAGTGAATCAGTGAATCAGTCAGTCAGTCAGTGACAAAACTAAGGAACTTTGACATGCAATAGTTCTTAAACTACACGTTCAATTTGAATGATATTGAGAATATATATGTCTTATTGTGTATATATCCCTGAAATTTCAGGATTGTAGCTTTAGCCAGTACAAAATTACAGGAGGCTGAAATTAGCTTGAATGGCTTCGAGAAAAGGATGGTATGGCCGTGCCGTGCCTTTGTTTTGCTCGACTTGGCGGGGGCACTGCCGTGCCCCCAGATGAAATATGTACCTACCTTTCACATTGTACGACACGATGCCTGTTGGTCTAATTTATTTATAAGTAAATAATAAATCTACAATATCTCCCAACTGTAACCGGCAGTGATAATATTATCATGTTTAGTTTAAGTTTATTTATTAACTAAACGTTAGGTACCTATTAGAAAAACAACCGCTTTCTTTTCTAACATTACGATGATCCTTTTATTTTAAGTGTTTCGATGTCATAGATAGGTATATCTACCTGATATAAACTTAACCAGAGAGTACGTAAGGTAGTAGACCTACTGTTACAATTTCGCTGCGGCATAAGTTGACACATTTACACAGGTTGGGGTCAGGAAAAGTTCATTTCGAACGGGATCGCGCCGCTTGTTCGTCTAAGGGGGGCGGGGAGCTCGAATTGCTTGTCGTCTTCGAACATCCCCGCCTTAAAATTTATATGACTTGGGCAGGATACGAACCTGCGTCTCCTACGGCTCTCTGGGCCAACACAGATGGGCTACCAATTTGGGTCATTATTTGAGCGTTTCACCCGCCTTACTTTTGTGGACACATTATTGTTGAGATTCCGGCAGATTTTAATGTAATTTTAAGGTATTTGTTAGTAGTCCCGGATATGTATCAATTAGTTCGATATGAGACTAGAACCTGAGGGAACTTCGACAATAATGTGTCCACGAAAAGGAGGCGGGTGAAACGCTCAAATAATGACCCAATTGCGCCACCCAAACGATGCCCAAGCTATTCAAGTTTTCAACCAACTGCCTCATTTGTGACGTCATCCTGGGTGCCCGAAGCATATAATTTTTCAATGTTTCTCTTCTAATTATATAATAGAATTCGTTGGCCGCCGTTAATACTATGATAAAAAATCAAGAAATTGTAAATAAAATACCTCGATCCATAAAACTAGAGATTGGTAACAAATTATTTAAGAATAAACTAAAGTAATTGCCTACTGACAAATTATGTTACCACCAGTTGACGACATTTACTTACTAGTATTTACTTTCAAAATGTCGAAACGCAACTATATTTACTATTATTTCATATAGTTACATACTTACTTACTAAAATTGTATTATAAATAATAGCATTGAATTTGCACTGAGCTTCCTGGTCTATTGGAGTTCTTTGTAAGTTGCCGCATGAGACGCATGCCGCCGTCACGTGGCACGCACAAAGGATGCCGCCGAACGATTGTTCGTTCGAGGTCAACCTAATAAAAGTTACGTCGTGGTAAGTAGGTATTTTACAGAACCGACGGGCGGCAGCCCTGCGCCTGTGTGCACCCTACGTGTCGCGCGCTCCTAAACGGCGAAGACGAACTACTTGGTTGTCTTTATACTTTGACCTATATTATGCGCCCTAGCAGCAGGGTATCATGTACCTACTGATATTAACTGTAACACCATATAAATGATAATTATATGAACATGATAGCAATGGAATAAATGATTATGATTATTAATGGCTCCGCTGCCGTCGATATATTCTGTTTCCCAAGTTATCTCAAGCACTTTTTCCTGGCAGAAATTTTCACACTAACTTCGAGTCAGCAGCTAATTAGGTAAAGAAGTGAAATTGATTAGTAAGAGAATTAGCTCAAGCGGACGGAAATAATGTGGATTTATTTACGTTTGCTTGGTATGTTTTTACGGTAGTTTACTTATACAGAATTAAGGCACTAATTTAAGAACGCTTTTGGTAACGAAAAACTTGATCTGTGTTTAAAAACTATGATTATTACGCTTTTTTGGCAAACCCTGCCGTTATTCTTTCTTTAGGCCTCATTAAGACGGGACCACAGATTAGAGAATATAAACAGATATTTCAGTGTCGCGCGTTTCCATACAAAAAACAAGAATTCCCACGCCCGTGCCGAACCCTATTGTGTTGACGCGAGTGTAGGGATTCCCACCGCTACAGCCACAGCTTGGAAACTTCGCACAGTACAATACGTTCTCGCATAGTTTTCGCTAGCGGCGTTCGTTCGGCCGGCTTCAACAGCGTTTGTGTACTGTCACGATAATTATATTGTGAAACTGTGACGTTTTGGTCGCCGGCGACTGGATCGGCTACGCCCACTGCGCGGGAGGCCAAAATCGAATGAAGTGCACCTACTTTTGGTAACAAAAAACTTGATTTGTGTCTAAAAACAATGATTAATGAGTAAAGTTGATCGATTAATCACCGCAATGAAGTGAAAATCGCATACGAGTTCTCGCCCCGTCTGAATGGAGCTTTATGTTGTTATTTTTTTAAACTTAACAAAACGTTAATTTCCCCAGTCGGTCGCATTTCTCCTTTTAACGCCTTATCACAGAAATCTGTCGCTTATGAACTGTTTTTAATAATTATATTAGTCCTGTTTTTTGTCCAGGTGGTCTAGCATAACTGGCCGCGACTTCGTTTCTCGCGCGCAGAGCATCGCCTGTCACTGTCACACGATATTGAGTGGAAAGAGATAGGTAGCATTTATCGCGTGACAAAGAGTCGCGAGTCACAGTTGTGCAAGAGGTACAGTATGAGGATAAAATCCATTAGGAATTAAGGGAAATCCTCGAATAAATATTATCGTACCCTTGGTCAAATAACGACGTAGGTATCTGCAAAATGACAACTTTTCAGGATCTGTGTGTATCACGTAGTTCGTATGATTTGTATGACTAATAAGCAATAAAAAAACTTTGGACGTAAAGTCACATGCGTCGTTATTTGACCAAGGGTACGTTATGTGCACCACAGAAATATTATCGAATTAGACGGAAAAAGTGTATGTACCTCGCGTGCTAAAAAGAAGTGGCGGCGACCTACTTTGCACGCCGTTTGAAAATCTGATAATAATGGTATAATTAATTGTTTTCGAAACGGATAATTTATGTTTTCCATCACTAAATTACACTTTTGGCGTTAAACGCTAATCGAAAAACGTTATACGCTTGGTTACCATACAAATCGACGAACTATTCCTTCTATTTTGATATATTTTGGTGATATGTTTTAGTAACGACCGCTTTAGCTTAGTTGGTAGTGACCCTGCCTACGAAGCAGGAGGTCCTGGGTTCGAATCCCGGTAAGGGCATTTATTTGTGTGATGAGCACGAATATTTGTTCCTGAGTCCTGGATGTTTTCTATGTATTTAAGTATTTGTATCTATTAAATATATCGTCGTCTAGTATCCATAATACAAGCCTTATTGAGCTTACTATGGGGCTAGTTCGATTTGTGTAAGATTGTCCCCTAATATTTATTTATTTATTTATATGCACAATTGTATTGTAATTCCAGTATTTTTATCGTATTTCCTGAATTTGCTGGTGTCGTAGAATCAATGTTTGAAGCCGGTTAAAGGGGCAGATACGTGCTTAATCAAATCAAGTTACCTAAAGCTATATAAAATTACCAAAATCTTGGGTAATTTACATCCAACACCGCCATAACGGCTAACTTCGGTTTATTATGCGCACCTGATGTGCTTCAAACTCGGCAAAACGCGGCCAAGCCAACTTGGCTATCATTTAATTAGCCAAGTTTGTGATTGATCAAGCTTGGCCTTGCTTAAAACAATGCACTGAAGGGATGTTTCGATAGAATTTTGAAGTATATTTAATCAAACTTTGAAAGCAATCAACAATGGGATTATTTGTAATTCGTGAACTTAAATACTGATGTAGTCAGCGCTCGAAACCGGTATTTTGCAAAAACCCTGAAATAGCTAATATTTTGAATTATTTTATGCTTTTTATGTAGAGCTCAGTAATGTATTTAAGTCATGATTTCGTATTATTAGATTGTCTGGTTAAAAAACTAAATAATAAACCAAAGAACGATAAGAACGGAAAGAATACCGGTATTTTTCTATGGAGCAAATACCGGTTTCCGAGCCCTGGATGTAGTTATTGTCGAACAAACATACAAACATAGGCCTCCATTCTCAACACATAAATATTACTTATCACTTAAGGATTATTCTTCAAAGATATTGTAGAGGCCGGCTGCCTCTATAAGAATTATGACAATAGTTCAAATATCTGTCAGTCGAAGATAACGTTTGAATTTTGAATAAAATATAGGTATTATTTCTTATCACAGCACCGCTACATAAACGTAATGTAATATAATGTAACTAACATAAACCCAAAATTTACAATTTGCTCATTTTATCCTTCAACCGGAGCTAGCCGCGTTAGGTACATGGTAGAGGTGCGGAGGTGTAAACATATTGGCAAATATTCAAATCATCCCGCCGTATTAAAATTGAATTTTTAGCTACTAAACTTTCATATATTTCAATCAGTTGTTTTATATCATCATACTTTTGTGATAGTGTCGACGTAAACATTTGAAATATTCCCGGCATTTCTTGTTAACTCGAGCTGTAAGCCCTAGTTTCTCGATTAAATTGAAGCTTACCTGATGATCGATACTGCACTTGAGACTACTACACATTACAAGCAAATATAGTAGCCACAGAAATATCTCGAGATAGAAGGAAAAGTTCCTCGATTTGTATGAGAACGTTGCGTGTCAGATTTTTGACACGTTTGACAGTTTGAACGGCCCGAGTGCAACTAAGAGGTAATTTGCGCAAAGCGCAAAAGTCATGGCACGCGAAGTATAAGCATTTGTTGGGTCTGCTTTAATACATGGTTCGTGATAGTATCTTTACCTCGCGCGATTAAAATTAAAGCACACATAAATATTAGCTTGGCACTGCCGCCTGACATCATAATTTTACCCTCAACCACACACAAGGATGTAAAGGAAGCGAATCAGCACGTCGGAGATGTCAACACGCTTACGGCTGGCCGGCGTAAAAATAAGGATAGGGCGATCAGTACAGTTCGGGTGGGTCGATTTTCGGCCGCGACATTTGTATGCCAAACTAAATGTATGGCGTATAAATATCGCGGACGAAAATCCACCCGGGTCTTTATTCCCCGTAACAGTAAATGGAACCTTTTACCACGCAATTAGGCATTTTTATAACGTCTGGCTGCGCTGTGCGCTGTGCTTCCCACTGCCGCGTTGGTCCTAAAACTGATTTTTAGGACCTAGGCGTTGGAACCGTCTTCACGTGTTTTAACCCTGTCCTTTATATACGTCAGTGTACGCCGGTGACTCGCGGTGTCCGCGCCGGTGGCGAGCCGCAAGCGCAGTGATCATGAGTTGCCCACGCGCCGCTAGCCTGTACTGAGCCGAGGACGAAAAGCGTGCATTACACTGCCGTTCTATGGCCTAAACTAGACTAGCCTCTATAGAGTTGTATAAGTTAGTCTAGTTTTAGATATCGGACGGCAGCAGTATGGAGTTTCTCACAAAGAATACTGAGTGGCTCCAGCTGTTTACACATGTGCTTTTATGTATGTTCTGTCATAATAGAAGCATATTTGTGAATATCAAGCATAAACTGTTCAAGAGAGTTTTTTTGTAGTTTATGCACGAGTCATAAGGACTAAAATAATCTTTTAAATAATCCATTAATTCATAAAAGTTGTTCCTATACTGAAGCGTGTCCGACATTAATTATTGATATCATTTTGTATTCGTTCCGTTCAGTGAAAGTGAAGTTAAGTTTTATACCCTAAACTAAAACCCATACTGGAACCAGAGTTAGGCACTCATGATTAAATTCATCTATTCGATTAAAAAATTGCAAGAATAAACTAAATTTCCACCAGGAATAATAATTCGCACCCCAAAATATTTACTGAAATTAACTTAATCGCCAATCAACGTTTAATCATGATTTTTTAGTTTAACTAATTGTCTATGATTGAGTGTTTTTTCTAATGAAGAGAGGTTTGATAAAGGCGAAAGTACACTCTGTCTGTCTGTCTGTCATCATCATCGTGAAGTTAAAAGGCTCGAGTCTTTGGGAATACTTATACCTACTATAATATCAGTGAATTGAAATAATAATCTTAATCTAAATACAATCTAACCAACTAAAACTTTGGTTTGATTTTGATTTGTAGTTTATCTGATTAAATTGCTAATTTTTTTATAGTCAATCAAATTAAAAACGGACTGATTTAATCATATGAATTTTAATCAGATTAACAAGCTCGTGATTAAATTTACAATGAAATGGTTTCATTGAGATTAAATAACTCGGATTTATTCTTAATCTTAATCAAACAAATTTTCGCCCAACTCTGTGCCAACTTGGCACTCAGATTGTATTTGTCTCTTCCTTACTGCAAGTACCGTGCAGGCGACTCGAATTATCTAAAGTCAGTTTCTTATTCTGAAAACTGGTTATCGCATTTCGCACTACTCCACCGCATTTATCATGCACCCGATAACTATCTCCAACTTTCGTAATAGACCGCCGACTCTATTACGGCAGAAAACGGCGCTTTCCGGCGCTAGTGTAAAAACTTACTGTAACTCCGTCCGACCGTATGACAACTGATAACAGCCGCCCTGAGGAATGGGACTTAGCGAAGTTTTCATAAAGGGGCGGAGGTGGGAGGAGTTTGGTGTTCGCTTTCAGCGATGGCGGATTAAGGCTTTAGAACATTTGAAATGTTATCAATCGAGGCTATGATATACTATCTAGAGCAGTGGTTCTTAACCTTTTAGCGATAAGGGACCATTTGACAAAATTTGTGTCTTGCCACGGACCACCAAATGTTTGGAGTTAATATAAAGTGAGTAAGGTTTGAAGGTAATACGATGATGGGTAGTAAAATGATGGCTTCGCGGACCACTTTGGGTGCTTCCAGGGACTCCGCGGACCACCGCTTAAGAACCACTGATCTAGAGGCATGGCAGCAAGAAAAGGCACGGCCATACCATCCTTTTCTCCAAGCAATTCAGGCCATTTTTAACCTCATGTAATGCTGTGCTGGCTAAAATTAGAACCCAGAATTTTCTGAGGCATATAGGGCATAATATGACTTAGATGTATTCTCAATACCATTTAATTAGAACTTGTAGTTTAAGAACAATAGTTCAATAGTTTTGTCACTGACACACTCACGATCATCATAATTGGTACTTCCAGCAGACATACAGGCCTCAAATTTTGAATTGAATCTTAGTATTTTGTTTATAAACTAATCAAAAACTTGAATTGTCAAGCTGCAGAACTAAGTTTGTAATCCTATATAAATGTACGTGATTACACAGATTGTTGTGCAGCTCATACAATATGACGCAGCTCTGGAAATCGATGGAGGCAAAAAGCGCGCGACGGCCCGTTATGGAAGTTTTTAAGAGTGACCTATGTTTAGCAGTGGATGTAATACAGGTTGAAATGATGACTAGGGGGACAAATGTATCAAAAATATGATTATGTGGTCACACCTCATGCAAACTTCCAACCTCTCCAGCAATTCACACAAAACTTTTGTTATAACCCCGCCATGCCTACTGAATATTTCATTTAAATGAACATTTTTTCGTACCAGGACTTAAATTTGCATGTTATGAGCAAGGTGAGGTATTAACTTCGGAACGTGACTTTGTTTGGAAGGTGTACTCGAATACTCTTATTCTATAGAGAAATGAATCCATACAGGGTGAAATTGAGATCGTGAACGTATATTATTCATAGGTAGATATTTGCTTTTTTAGCGCGTACTAAGAAGAGACAATTGTTGTTAAATCTCACTCAGTTGTCGGATTTCCGTAGCGCGTTTTAATTATAAGCGTTTATATATAACTACTCAACTTAAAATTTAACTTATATTACCTACTAATTGTACGAAAATATATTTCTCAAATAAATATAGCTAACAAAAAAATACTGTACTGGTCAAAAGCGCAAGTTTATAACGATACAACAATATAGTATTATCTATATTTATACATGAGACGTGAAAAGTCATCAGCAAAACAAACATTTGCTGGATTGAGATCTTGTAACATTTTTGATTTAAGTAAATAAGTGAACCCTTAATAGATCGAAATAAAATAAGATAGTAATTTGAAACAGTTTACAAAAGACAAATTAACGTAATGTTGACAACATTATTCTCAAATAATTACTGATTTGACAACTTTATGGACAGCATCTAAGCCAAATAATTACCTTAAACAAGCAAAATTATCAAGAACATTCAGCCAACTCGAGAAGACATTTATTTTAATTAACGTACGCAGATTGATAATTATGTAAAACCTTCTTTGGTTAACGTTAAAAAAGTGATAAATTCAAAATCACAAATCATTGTGTCAAACGAGCAAATGAATTCAAGAACACCACCAAGACATTCCAATCACAATTCTCCCAAACAAAACAATTGAAACGGCGCAAAAACCAATCCCCAATAGCTAATCACGTTTAGAAACACAGATAACACAAATAACACAATTTGATTCGCGTGATTTGTCACTTTGTTTTTTAATAACACGGGAGAGGCGTTTGGCATTGAAATGAGGCGCTTGGGGTCATTAGGGGGCAAATAGGATGTGACGGGGGCCTTTGTCTTGCCCGGAGCGACCAGCAAGATTCAATTTGTCAGGAATCTGGAGGCGGTTCAAAGCATGAGGGATAAGCGTACCAGTATATTTTGTCTTATATTAATGAAAGTCTGGTATTTTGCATTGAAAGGAAGTACTTGGGGTCATTTTAGGGGGGCAAGTAGGATGTGACGGGGGCCTTTGTATTGCCCGAAGTGACCAGCAGGATTAAATTTGTCAGGAATTTGATGATATAAACGATGAGCGTAGTCTATTATATTTAGTTTTGACTTTTATTAATATGAGATAGGTGTTTGGTATTAAAATGAGGCAATTGGAGACATAAGAGGACAAATAGGAGGTGACGGGGTCCTTTGTCTTACTCGGAGCGACCAGCAATTTGTCAGGAATCTGGAGGCGGTCCAAAGCATGAAGGATTAGCGTACGAGTATGTTTTGTCTTATGTTATTATGAGCCAGGTATTTAGCATTAAAATGAGGCGCTTGGGGTCATTAGGGGGGCAAATAGAATGTGAAGGAGGCCTTTGTATTGGCCGGAGTGACCAGCACGATTCAATTTGTCAGAAATCTGAAGATAGAAGCCATGACCGTATTCTATATAATAAATACATGTTTTAAAAAGAAACCGAATAGAGATGGACATGGAGATCCCCAGATGGTGAAACTACAAACGAAATCGACTACATATTGATCAACGAACAGAAAATATTTCAAGACATTGGCACAATGAATTTAAACTACCCATCGGACCATAGGATAATTAGAGCAAGGGTAAAACTAACTATTCAAAAGAAAAGCAGAGTAACATTTTCAAGCAATCATAGTAGTACTTCTAATTCAGCTGTCAACTGCCCGCTCTCCGCTCATCCCTTGCGACATAACGTATTGGTGACAAGGTGAGGCCCCTAGGGAGCGAGGCCTTTTGTCGTCGGGTCGGGTTGCGAGTTCAATTCCGTTGCGTGTTCCTTTTATATTTAATGCGGCTATAGTGCTTCGTGCTTTCTTCCAATCTTCGTAAGATTTGGTCAAAAATTACTTGGCGTCCTTAGAATTTATAAGCATGAGCAGAATCGGTTACAAAAGCATTTACGAAGTTTCTGATCAGAAAAAATTACGAGGAGCGTTATACAGATTTTGTAGTATGAGTTAAGTGTTCCAATCTACTAGAAAATACTTCTCATTCACCTGTCAACTGCCCGCTCTCCGCTCATCTCTTGCGACATAACTTATTGGTGACAAGGTGAGGCCCCTGAGGGAGCGAGGCTTTTTGTCGTCGGGTCGGGTTGCGAGTTCAATTCCAGTGCGTGTTCCTTTCATATTTAATGCGGCTGAAATGTTCCATGTTTCATTCCAATCATCGTAAGATTTGGTCAAAGATTACTTGACGTCCTTAGAATTTATAAGCTTGAACATGAGCAGAATCGGTTACAGAAACATTTACGATGTTTCTGTTCAGAGCAAACTACGAGCAGAGTCATACAGATTTTGTAGTATGAGTTAAGTGTTCCAATCTAATAGAAATTACGTTTAATTAACCTGTCAACCGCCTGCTTTCCGCTCATCCCTTGCGACATAACGTATTGGTGACAAGGTGAGGCCCCCGAGGGAGCGAGGCTTTTTGTCGTCGGGTCGGGTTGCGAGTTCAATTCCGGTGCGTGTTCCTTTTATATTTAATGCGGCCGTAGTGTTCCGTGTTGTGACGTCAATCAGGCATTAGTGGGTGTAAATGAATAGTACATTACACAACTAGGGTGGTAATACAAAGAAAGGCCGAGATCGCAGATGTTTGCGGCCCGAGCTGCAAGCGAGGGACGTAAATATGCGATCGAGGGCTTTCTTTATTACCTCCCGTGTTGTGTTCATCATTTTATGTCTACACCTGGCCAGAAAGCGACTTTTTCCGTACGCTCAGCGTGCGAATTAGGTACAGACCTAATAACGTAATTGAACACGTGAAAAAAAAACATTGATATATTACAAGAAATTTCATATCCTAAATTTGCGCACCTCATGTAGACACTCCGTATATTATTGATTCCGAAATGCGCAAACAAATGTTAAAATTGAACCCTTTCTCGTGTAGCACAAAAAGGCTTTCAATCCATGCTCTATGGCTCAATAGGGAAATCTATTAGCCTACGGCCCTTGTTTATGGCGTCTGATTCCTTCGGCGGTCGATCGCTGTCGATTGGAATGTTGGTTTGTTTTCCCTCAAACATATCGTCGTCCCCATGCTAAACTAACATAATTATCTGTAATTTTGACAAAAATGAGTTTTTGATGTAAATCGGTACCAAATTCGATAGTTTATAATGTCACCAATATTCAGACTTCTGTCTTTTAAGCTTTCAAAGTTACATTTTCACGAATCTGAAATTATAATTATTTATCCCATGGAAAACTTGCGAAGTGTAGAAAGGGTATTTTGCCTTGGCAGCAAACGTGATTACCCCTTAAATAATTAACGAATCTGCCATTTTCGTTAACTTTCTATAGTGGCAATTATTACTAATCGATTATATGTATTGTAAGTGAATTTTCTTTTGACAATATTTGCCATATTGTCAAACAAAACTTTGGAAATAAAATTTATAAACTAAAAAGATTAAAGATACAAAAAAAATACTCGTAATGGTAATATGTACGTCAGTGAATGTATTCGCCCCTGAATGTAAACTTAACCATCAGATTATACCGTAATTAAAAACCTGATCACAAAGGTCACCCTATTTAAAAATCTATCCCCCAGCGATGGGACGTATTTGGGTTATTCTTCAGAAATATGTCTGCGACTTATTTCTCTGTCTACATACATTTAGTATGAAAAAGGGCCAGAGGAATAAGGTGACCGCAGACATCTTTCTGAAGAATAACCCATTTCTGTCATCTTAGGACTAAAACTAGACTAACCTCTCTGGAGTTGTATAGAGGTTAGCCTAGTTTTAGATGTCGGACGGCAGATTTAAGCTAATGATGATAAGGACATTGCAGACTTACCTCACCTCAAACAGAGACCTAGTATAATATTGCTTCCAAAAATTACAAACAAATGTCAAATCAAATCAAATGAAAATCAAAATATTTATTTTGTGTAAAAATATTTTAGATGGTTTTCCATTATTTTAAGGTTTCACACAGTTTACCAGCAACTGGCTTGCAAAATATTAATTACGTTATGAGAGAAAGAAGCAATTATCGTCCATAATCCATTACATAATTTTTCAAATTAACAGTAAGATGTACACTATAAAATATACAAAAAATTTGGAACAGTAATTATGTTATTTTTTTCCGCTGCCCAGTTACATATGCAAATGTTTTGTTTGCATGTTCCAAATAAACGTTTTCTTCTTTTTAATTTGTAAGATACTCGTACAAAAAAGTAAAAAATATCATTAGAAATGCACATTACCGCTCATAATGTCACAATGCAGGTTGTCGGCGCCATAAATAACTCGCCGTATCAGGCGCGAGAAATATGGCCGCGACGTGACGCCTTCATCTCTCGCGATGAGCTGTTTTTATGAGTTTAGTCTTGCCAAACATTACAGTATTAGCACCAGTCGGGTGCGACAGCGTAACCATCATCATCATCATATCAACCGAAAGATGTCCACTGCTAGACATAGCCTTCCCCAAGGATCTCCACCACTGTCGGCATTGTGCTGCTCGCATCCAGCGGTTTCCCGCGATTTTCACCAGATCGTCGGTCCACCTCGTGGGTGGTCTGCCAACGCTTCGTCTTCCAGTACGTGGTCGCCACTCCAGAACTTTAACGCCCCAACGGCCATCTGTTCTGAAAGTAATGTGCCCCGCCCATTGCCACTTAAGTGCAATCCGTTGAGCTATGTCAGTAACCTTAGTTCTTCTACGGATCTCAAAGGTCACTCAAAGGGCAATGGAAATCTCGTTATTTCTCTCCGAGAGTGTAACCATACTCTAACCGGTGTTTCACATAAATACGTAGGTGAACCATCCATCAACATTTACTGAATCCATAGGGTCAGTTTGCTCACGTCTCCTGACCCACCCTGTATAGTTCTAAGTAACGGATAGTTTTGACATCCTAGGCCTGCCCCACCGCCGGCAAGTCAGTGAGTAAAATTGGGCGAGTTGCAGTTCATTGCGGGGTGACGAGGTAGAGTGTGATCGATCAACCTTCCGAAATCCGCCATGTAATGCTACTACCCAAATTTACTCGTTCACTCGCCGGCGGTTAGACAAGCAAATAAATAAATAAATATCGGGATACAATCTTAAATAAATCGACCTAGTCCCAAACTAAGCAATGCTTGTACTATGGGTACTAGACGACGATATACATACTTATATAGATAAATACATACTTAAATAAATAGAAAACATCCATGACTCAGGAACCAAGATTCGTGCTCATTACAGAAATATTTGCCCTTAACAGGATTTGAACCCAGGTCCTCTAGTGCCTGCTTGATTGATTATTTCTGACTGCAAATACTATTACTACAATTATTTCACTTGCAAATGTAGCTATCCTGCCACAAGAAATAAGGCTTTTGTTGAAATTAAAACGCATCATTCACGTACAACGACACGTTACACGACACGTGTCACGTTAGTATTCGCCGGGCAGCATTCGCGAATACTACTCATGATTAAGGGAATGCCGAATGCTCCAGAAACCTCTTTATTGCTATAGTACCATTGAATTGTACCATCAATGGAACTAGTGACACACTTGTATCTCGCTAGTTCCATCGATGGTACTAGAGACACATGTTATTTTTAGTACCATCGTCCGATAATACTAACAGTGCTAGTAACACACTGTTCTTTTCAAGTACCATTAGGAAAAATACTGGCCACTTAATTATTTCTGATATTATCATAGTCTATGCTATTTCTGATCTCTTACCAGATAGTAGATAAAATATGTCTTAGAGTCACTAGCATTGCCTCGTTCGTGCTAGGAAATGTTGTAGGTACTAATATACTAATATGTTAGTATACCTAATACTGTCAACTAAAAAAATATATTACTTTATTTAACATTGTAAGTATTATAACAATGGCTTAAAATGATCGTAAAGGCCGTGAAGAGACGTTTTATCGATGTGGTTTCTTTGTTTAGTAGGTTTTTTGTATTTCAGGACCCATCTGTAGTGATAAAACAACATGTGTCTCTAGTACCATCGATGGAACTAGCGAGATACAAACAAGTGTGTCACTAGTTCCATTTATGGTACAATCCAATGGTACTACAGCAATAAAGGGCCCGAAACATATTGAGTGGATTTCTCGTCTTTTTGTATTTATACAAAAAGACGAGAAATCCACTCAATATGTTTCGGGCCCTTTATTGCTGTAGTACCATTGGATTGTACCATAAAATAGGATGCTTTGCTAGAATTAGCTGGCTTTTTGACTGGGACTTTCAGTCGCGGTTTTGATGGTTGGGTTTCACAGAAATAATGAGAAGACAACTTTAACTAGGATAGTGACGAGTTCCTCGTTTTGTATGAAGTTTGAAGGAACAAAAGCCTTTTTACTTAGAAATCCACCGTGAGACTCAAACATATTTAAATAAAAACGGATCACTCATGTTCAAACTTCATACAAAACGAGGAACTCGTCACTATCCTAGTTAAAGTTGTCTTCTCATTATTTCTGTGAAACCCAACCATCAAAACCGCGACTGAAAGTCCCAGTCAAAAAGCCAGCTAATTCTAGCAAAGCATCCTATCTTACAATTTGCGATTTTCTTTGAATTTGCCGATGCTGCGAGCGCAAAGGGTCTTACGCGCAAAAAGAAAATCGGGCCTCCTTTTTTCTTTCAAGCGCTTTTCAGGCTATGAAAGGGGTTGTAAATATTTTGAGCCGTGTGAATGGGATGTCAATGAGAGCATGAGTATAGGGTGCGGTTTTCCATTTGGTCGTTAGGTGCGTTTAGGATTTTTCATTGTTTTTAGCGTAGGTTAATAAAATAAAAGAGGTCAGCGTTTATGACTGGTATGTGTACGCACATCGACATTATTTCATGAAAAGTGATAATTCTACTAACATTACAAATGTGAAAGTTTGTAAAGATGTTTGGAGGTTTGGAATTTCAAACTCAAACTGATTTCTTTCTGCAAATAAGCCTCAAGGGCTCTTTTATATGTCTGATTATTTTCCTTTGGCGCTTCGGTAGATGACCTTTTGGTGAGAAGAAGCGCAGGAAGAAACTCACCAGTTTCTCTATTCAAAAAAACATTACAATAATTGTGACATTATTACATAAAATGATTTTGTTACGAAATAAAGTGGTAACAGATTAATTGAGATAAATATTGGCATAAAAGTGGAAAAGTCCTGGACTGAAACATAGGTTACTTTATATCCTGGTAGAAAGTTCCCTCGAGAGCCACGGGTAAATGCTTATCTATATATATAAAAGGCAAAGTCCTGACTGACTCATCAACGCACAGCCGAAACTACTGAAGCGAATAACTTGAAACTTTCACAGTAGAATGGTCATATGACGTAGGTGAGAGATAAGAACGGATTTTTCGAAATTCATCCCCTAAGGGGTTCAAATAGGGGTTCAAAATTTGTATGGAGAGACTACGATTTTTTAAGTAAGAGGTTTGAAACTTCGTGCTTAGATTCTTCATTAAAATAAAAGAAAAGTAATTTTACCGTTTTTTGAAATCCATCCCCTGAAGGATTAAAATGGGGGTTGAAAATTTGTATGGAGAGTCTGCGATTTTTAAAGTAAGAGGTTTGAAACTTCATGCTTAGATTCTTCAGTAAAATAAAAGAAAAGTAATTTCACCGTTTTTCAAAATTCATTCCCTAAGGGGTTAAAATGGGGGTTAAAAGTTTGTATCGGGATTCTTCGCTCTTTTTAAGTAAGAAGTTTGAAACTTCATGCTTAGATTCTTCATTAGAATGAAAGAAAAGTGGTTTCACCGTTTTTTGAAATTCATCCCCTGAGGGGTTAAAATAGGGGTTGAAAATTTGTATGGAGAGTCTGCGTTTTTTAAAGTAATAGGTTTGAAACTTCATACTTAGATTTCATTAGAATGAAAGAAAAGTAGTTGCACCGTTTTTCGAAATTCATCCCCTGAGGGGTTAAAATGGGGGTTGAAAGTTTGTATGGAAAGTCTGCGATTTTTAAAGTAAGTAGTTTGAAAGATCATGTTTAGACTCTTCATTAGAATAAAAGAAAAGTGGTTTCACCGTTTTTTGAAATTCATCCTCTAAGGCAGCGGTCGGCAACCGCTTAGCAGCCAAGGGCCATATAGTAGCTAAGGAATTGACGCGGGCCGCATTTTGTTAATAATTTGTGATTTTATACTATTCGGAATAAAGCGACGGCAATACAGACCGGAATATACGGCCACAAGTGAGCGATTCAAGGGCCGAATGCGGCCCGCGGGCCGCAGGTTGCCGACCGCTGCTCTAAGGGGTTTAAATAGGAGTTATAAGTTTGTATTCTTCATTGTTTTAAAAGAAGAGTACCTACCTATTTTCACCGTGTTTTGAAATTCATCCCCGAAAAGCTTAAATAGGGTTTGAGAGTTTGTATCGGGAATATATGATTTTTACAATAGGAGATCTAAGACATCATAGGTATACTTTTTATAATGAGCCAAGAAAAGCCATTATTACCGTTTTCCGAAATTCATCTAATTTAGGAATTAAATAGAGGTTGAAAGTTTGAAAGACAGAACAAAAACTTATAGATCTAGAAATTTTACATGTGCAGAGGTTCTTATTTGTTCAATTGAAAGAAAAGTGATTCCACAGTTTTTCAAAATTCAGTCCCTAAGGGACTAAAGTTGGAGTTGAAATGTGTATACTTGGGACATGATTTTTAAAGTAGGAGATCTGGGACTTGATATATAAACCCTTCAGTATATGTCAAGAAAAGTAACTTTGCCGGTTTTCAAAATTCATACTTAATTAAATGGAGTTAAATGGGGGTGAAAAATTTGAATTTGGACAGAGTCATTAACTACTTAACCGAGAAACTTGAAATATGCTGAGTACATTATTTATATACAACGTAAAAAGAATAAAAAAGTGTTTTCTGGAAATTCATATTTTAAAGGTATTAAAGTTTGTATAGAGAATGGTTCTTACAGTTAGAGGTATAATGTTACATAAAAATCCTATTTACTAAAAACCAAGAAAATATATCCACACATTCTTAAAAAGTCGTTCTACTGACTTATTACGTTTCTTCAATAAAACAAACATGAATTCACCATTTTTCGAAACTCATCCCCAGGGGAACAAAAGGGGTTGCTTCTTAGGGGGTAGTTACTGCTTCGCGCACGGCCAGTTTTACGTGGTTTTGGTAATGTAGAAAGCGGTACTACTATTAGCCTGCGGTAAAATAGGTATATCGATACCTTTAGACTCAAAGGGCGTAAACGCCATTAGAACCTACGGCATTTACGCCCTTTGAGTCTAAAGGTATCGATATGCACCTTTAACCACCCACATGGGTATTCGAATTTCACGCGGACGAAGTCGCGGGCAACAGCTAGTAAGATATAAATAAAAAGTTTAGAGAACTCCAAGTTTTACTAATTATTAATATTTTTTATCATTCAGTATTTGATCTTATAGGAATGCTTAAATATAAATAAAAAAAAATTGGTAACTGTACTTTTTCATACTCAAAATGACAGTTTACTATTTTTTTTTTCATACGAAACGGTGGGCTTTTTTTGGGAACAATGTGCGCCAGTCATTTAAATCAAAGGTGTATATTTGCTACTCATGCCTATATGATGTAATGACGTTTAAATTAATAAGTTTCTAGTGAAATAGTGTGTCGATGTGTCGACATCAGTGGAACCCCGGGCGCATCTCGGCGTCTGCTTTAGAGATAGCTCAAAGCCAATTAGATGCGGCGACAAGCGTTGAAAGGAGCAAGATAGTTAACATCCTGTTATGAGATGATACTCTATATCTGAGACACGTGATAATGCTCTCGACCTTATTAGAGCCTTATCACACTTGCGATTTGCTTTCGTGTTTTGTAAAAATTAATCGTTCTTCAATTGTTTTTAATTATGTAAACAGACACTGAATTTATTACATTTGTGATTCCATTTCGCGCCGTGTGAAGACCCCTTGCAGGGAAGTGTAATTTTACACCGGGAGATGCTATCTGCTGAATAATGAACCTTTTCCGGTGGCCTGGTTTATTGATTGCGTATAGTATTGCACATAATGTGGCGTGGTTGATTTTAGTTGCCGCCATGATGTTTGCAAAGACCTTCGAGCGTTTTAACTGGTAACTAAAATGTCATCACTACATAGTATAAAACAAAGTCGCTTTCTCTGTCCCATGTCCCTATGTCCCTATGTATGCTTAAATCTTTAAAACTGCGCAACGGATTTTGATGCGGTTTTTTTAATAGATAGAGTGATTGAAGAGAAAGGTTTATATGTATAATACATGCATAATATAATAGAGAAACACCGTGCAAAGCCGAAACGGGTCGCTAGTTATAATATAATGTTGATAATCCACTGAAATATCTGTGCACAAAGTCTTTATCTATGAAGCACACTTATCTTATATGGCGGGCGATAATGAGGTACAAAACCACACAACAGTATTGTTTCCTTTATGTGGATCGTACACAACGCCAACCGAAGAACTATACCTTTACAAGAAAAAAATAACTAGTGGCGAGAAGTATTAACTCAGGCCCTACCTAGATATTGCCTTTGTTTCTTTGAAAACTTAGCACCATTCCTTGCATTGCAAAGTTATTTGCTTGAACGTTAAAGACCTGAGTATATAACATTAATGTTCGATGTATTTGTAACAGCGCTACTAAGTTGTTAAATAAAAACAAATCAAAAAAATATATAAAAAATTTACTGCTGACATATGAAGACCGCAAAACCCGCTGGAAAATAAATGTCGTCACATATGCCAGCAAAGTTTTGACGCAGAGATGATATTCGACGAATAAAAAGTTTGTGTGTCGTTGCAACCCAGTTTTTATAGTTTCACCCAAGAACCTTAAAATAAATAGCCGGAGCGAGCATCGCTAACAAAGAACTGAAGCATCAATAGTCCGCCGGCTAACTTAACGCTGGTTGGTCAGGTCAATGTGTGCGCGCTGCGGGTAGTAGGAAAAAACTAGTTGATGTGTGCGTGCGGGCTCGTAAGTACAAGCAGCCGGCCGACTCAAAATGCTTCAGCTCTCTGTTGGCGCCGCTCCGTCCGGCTATTTATTATTAAGATCCTTGGTTTCACCAAATAATAGCAATGCAGGTGAAAAGTGGGATCCCCTTGTTTCCCATAAAAATATAAGTCATACTGTATTGTTAGTCATAGTTAAAGTTAAAGCGCTTATGCCCAAAATACCGCATTAAAAAAATACCAGATTATTCATAATACCATTCTCGAATTATCAGCAGGCATCGGAAATTCCTGAAGTTGGCAAAATCTCGGAAAAAGTTAAGCAAATATGGAATCGGCTTCTTAAAATTTTGATTTCAATAATGTAGTTTTCGGGATTGTAGTTTAACGTCACGATAATGTAGTACCTCGCAAATATGTTTAGGTTTTGGCTATTTTAACCCGACTTCAAAAAACGAGTACATGGAAAATAACTTCAAATAAATAGTTCATTCAAATACTCAAATAGGTAGTATGCGTTTATTACAGTTTATTAAATAATAAGGTAATTTAGAAATTTCGGGAAATTTAATTATAAAATTAAATTGAGTCGCCTGCACACTTATAAACACCGAGAGCGACGCCAAAGTTTAGGTACCTATAAAAGCCTCCGAATTTCCGATGCCTGATTATCAGATGCCTGTCTTACCACATTCTCGTTACACTAGATTATAAAATCGTAAGTTACTCAAGGATCTAAATGATTTTGGTGGATTTTGGGAATCTGGTATACGGAGAATCAGATGTATCGAGAACCTGATATTTTAAAAATCTGGTATTTTGGGAATGACCGATCGAAAGTCATAAAGTATTCGTTTCTCTAAAACGTTAATATTTTAAAGATATTTTAAAACGTTCGCATGTAGAAAACAACACGTAAGTTTAGTTTTATAAAAAACTTAATGGTTTCGTTGAAAATAGGTTGTATGACTTTCGATAATTATGACTAACCGTGTTTTCTTTTAAATAGGGCTGCCATCTCCAAAATTTGACACCTAGGACAAAAAGCGTAAATCCCCGGATTTAGGAGCTCAAACCCCGGAGACGTCAACAGCACAGCAACGCAGTTTTTTTTTCGCCGGGGGGGGAGGTGAGTAGCAAACCCGGGCTACAAATGAAACCCCGCCCGGACATTCCCCGGACGCTCTCTAAACTAGGACAAATCCGGGGAAACCCGGACGGATGGCAGCCCTACTTTTAAATATAATGGGAGAATTGTCTCCCATTATATTTAAAAGGTACGGTACGGGGGGTCTACATTGGTAGACCCGTGAAAAGTTTGTCCTTATTTCAGCGTCTCACCGGAGTGCCTCACTCTGCGATGTCGCCGCGTGGTTCCTAAGTACCAAATTTTCCCCTCCGGAGGGACTTAGCCAGTGACCAGAAAGAGCACACGTTATGCGATAGAGAGAGAGAGACGGTTGAATTCGGTGCGTTCTGTCCGGTGGTCGGCCCCGAACGTCAGTTTGGTTAGAAAGAGAAACTTCTGTACGCAGTACGTCTTTAATTACTCTGTAGTCACGGTTACTTCTGCCGTGAACGGGTAGCCTGGGCCCTTTGCACTGTAACGTAACGTAACTCGTTCATCTCACACTCCCCTTATGATGGAGGCGTGGGGAGGCCATATCAGGGCGTGAGCCCCCTGTGGCTGCTTCTGTCGCCCAGTATGTCATTACTGCGGTCATTGGTTTAATAATTGCCCTTAGTGAGAGCGGCAGTTGTGTGCTTTAATGTTCGCCTGGTTTTGGGGAACTTCCGGGTTGGTTGGCCCTCTTGGTTCTTCGGTTGTCTTCTCCTGAACTTGCTAGTTGAGTCTTCGGCTTCTGGCGTTGGCCTGTTAGTGGCTTTGATGCACTGGTGGTCTTTCTGCGGCTTGGCGGGTTTGGCACTATAACATGGGGTTTTTCAGAAAATCAAGGTATATAAACAATAGACATGGCAGTTTATCCACTACTTTCTGCGTTTTTAATCTTCTACTTTCCAAGTATAGAGTAATCTCTAGATTTCATAAGCCAAATCACCATCACTATAAATGCGCTTGCTATTTTATTAAAGCTATTATATTAAGGCACGTTTTAGATGGACGCCAAATGATTGTGATATTTCAAAACGAAGTACGTAATAATATTATGAATGAAGCCATATGTGGATATAAAGTTTTTACTGTCGCAGTAGTTTTGAGCTGCAATTTATTTAGTACTAGCGACCCGCCCCGGCTTCGCACGGTGTTTCTCTATTATATTATGCATGTATTATACACATAAACCTTCCACTTCAATCACTCTATCTATTAAAAAAAACCGCATCAAAATCCGTTGCGTAGTTTTAAAGATTTAAGCATACATAGGGACATAGGGACATAGGGACAGAGAAAGCGACTTTGTTTTATACTATGTAGTTATCGCGGTTTAAAGAAATTGGAATGTAAAATTTATAATTTTGTATGGACAAAACGTAATGTTAAGTAGGTACCTAAAGAGTAAAATTCGAAGAAAAAGAGTAGGTAGGGGGTATTCCCCACACACATCCCCATTCACAGAAATTTGTATGGGAACTTAGCGTTTGACGCGAAAAGTGTAATAGGAAAACTATTTTTTCCATTTCATTTGGTGGTATTTGTACAAATTATTACACCATTCTTATCAGATTTTCAAATTTGATAATATTGACGGCAACTCAAGTGCAAAGTAGGTCGTTGCCACTTTTTATTAGCACGCGAGGTACATACACTTTTTCCCTCTACCTATATATCTGTAAGGAAGACCTAGAAGAACATACATGCTCATCATCAGAACTCAGAACTGAATTAGGAAACACCCTTTCAATTAAAAAAGAACTGCAATCTTTTCATCAAAGACCGAGTTCTTAGTTAAGAAATATAAAAAAGAAAAATAACACAACTGACTAGAGAACCTCCTTTCGTGACGTCGGATAAAAAGAAATCACGCTTACAGTATTCAAATTTTTCTTACTAAAGAGTAAAGACCTACGTTTCTGCTGTTTCTTGCGTCATGCATCATGTTTATTAAAGGATCTCTGTAATTTGACGTGCAACGAAGAGTATTGTAGCTATTGTATTATAAATTAAGTGTTTGTAATGTAATGGAACCCTATTCAAACGTATTCTCTTTCTTTCATAATGAAGCTAATCCCTCTGACCCATGTCAATGGAATATTTTTAATAAATAACGCGCATTAAGCCAAACCAAACAAAAACGGTTTAATGTGAAATAATTGAACGCGTAAATCAGAGGGATCCAAAAGACCGCGTCAGTAATCACTGGCCCATTCGTTCGTCCCATTCGTTCATTCCGTTCGTTCCATTCGTTTGTGACAATGTGGGTAACGTTTTGAAGAATGGCCGAGACCACTCAACGGGTTGGGTGTTCTGTGCATTATCATTTTTTACGGTAAAAATGCTTGGATTTTGGATATTTGGATCGTAACCAAATAACAAAAGAGTCATAGGATTCGTATTTATTCAGTAGTTAATGATTCGTCACTAACATGGGCATTTCTCCAGAAATATGTCTGCGACTCATTCACCTGTCTCCATACATTTAGTATGAAAAAGGGCCAGATGAATGAGGTGAGCGCAGACATATTTCTGGAGAAATGCGTAGAATACGAGCATCATATGTGTCAGTCCACCGGTAAAGGTAGCTTATGGACGTTGTCGCTTGCGTCGTATCCGACTCCGTTACTATAGGATATCAAGATAGAAGGGCACAAGCGACCACGTCCACAAGGTACCTTTAGGCGCGAAACGTCACATATCATGTCGAGTTGCAAAACACTAGCCACATCAACCTGTCGCCAGTAAATATAAGCGCCGACGGCTCTACGGCGGCGGCGTGGAGACATTTTCTCGGCGGCGGCGGCGTCGCACCTGTGTGGCCTTGGCCTTATATATTTTATTTTTGAAGCCTGATTTGTAAATTTAAATTCCGCGTGCTTAATTTGGCGGCGGCGCGCCGACGCGAACTCACGGCGATGGCGGCGCACATGTTTATTTCGTCATTGACATATATAGATATGGTTTTGATGAAATTTCATTGCTGTTTGAAAGAAATAATTCATTATTTACTTAATGAAAATGTAATTTCTTTGCCTTTACCTAGAGTTTTATTTTCCAGTAAAATATGGGCAAACATTTACAATCTTGAACTAAAATAGTTTTTCAGGAACTACAAAATCCTGTACTACACACCATAATAACAACGACATGGGTTATACTGTTACGAGAATAGGGAATATGCATGATAATTATTTTTTATTTACTTTAATAAAACCTCATTCATATAAAAAACAGTAGGAAAAAAATATTTTTCGAATAACTATAAAAATAACCAAGATATAACGCAACAAAGATTTATCTCTATCTCTTTCTCGCAAAACAGAATATAGTATGGAGATTGTATGGTGGCCGTGTACTATGACGTCATAGTCCATATCGGATCTCTCTCTCTAATCGCTGTCTGATTAGTGCTTTAAAATGTTTATATCTTCCGTATTTCTCGGTCGATTTCAATTTTATTTTAACTGTATGTCATCTTTTTTACAGTATTTTCAAATTTTGTTAAGAAATCTGTTAAAAAAAAATCATGCATATTCCCTATTAGACCAAAATGACAAAAAAGTCAAATGGTGAGTATTTTTTAAAAACAAAAAAAAATGACTGCTATTATATAATGTCAAGATTATGACACAGTATAATAGCAGTAATTTTTCTTCCTACAAAATGTACATCGCGCGCTTGAATGTGTACGCGCCGTGTACCAACGCATTCAAATCCGAGAGAATACGTTATTTTTACATGCGTAAATGCTTCTAGTCGCCTGGTTGGTTGGCTGTATGGAGATACAAAGAAAAAAAAGGCCAGTGATTTACTGTAATGACAGAATTTATTCTTGAAATATTTATACTTCTAGCTGGATATTTATTTTGTCTGTTCAAAATTACATACAAATCTCAAAAATCCAAAATAAGTATTTTGAGCAATTCAAAGTTTATTTTCAAATGATGCTCTAAGCTGCGGCTGACAGTAAACGACCGATTGTATTTTTTTTTACTTTTTGGGGTTCCTCAAGTTGTTTTGCAACACGTTCGCCGGCGGTAACGGGTATCACCGTAAAGTGTGAACCACGCTATATGACGGTTCGGCTAACGCAGTATTTACTCGCGATTGCCTATAAGTCAGTACGGTGCTTGCCGATCAAAACCCATACCATTATTGGTTATGGGTTATACTGTTACGAGAATTGGACCAAAATGACAAAAAAGTCAAATGGTGAGTATTTTTTAAAAACAAAAAAAAATGACTACTTTTATATCGTGTCAAGATTATGACACGGTATAATAGTAGTAATTTTTCTTTCTACAAAAGGTACATCGCGCGCTTGAATGTGTACGCGCCGTGTACCAACGCACTATAAGCAAAGAAATTAGAATCCGCAAGAATGCTCCAGTATGGATCGCACTCACACAGACGTGCTAGGTATCGCGCTCCTAAACGGCCGAAGTTGGACTACTTGTTCGTCTTTATACTTTGATTATGATGTGGCGGAACCCTAAAAACAAACAGGCCGCAGACTCGGCCATTATTCCCTTTAAAAGCAGAATTAACACGCTTTATCGTCGGAGCGCATATTATACCCCGCTGTTTATCAATATTAACAGGCGAGACGACCTGCCGCCGCCTATCACACCGTCGTGTCCAGTGGCGTAGCGACGTAAAATGGCGCCCAGGGCACGCATCCAAACTGCGCCCTTAGCCACGGTACCCACGGCACTCATCCAAACTTTGCCCCTAAAGCGCCCCTTTGTTTCTTGGTGATACCCAGGGTGGACACCCATGTTAAATTTCGCCATGTTTGCGATGCCATTAGTTTTTTGTATAGGTAGTAAGTAAATTTCATTTTTGCGCCCTCCTCCTTGTTGGCGCCCAGGGCACGTGCCCTGCCTGCACCACCCTCGCTACGCCACTGGTCGTGTCTTTTGCAAAACAAATAGTACCTGATCGCGGGGGTCCCAAAATTAAACCACCTGACGATATCAATAAGCTACGACGTCAGGGGTCACCACAATTAGTTTCTTCTGTCTCTCTCTAATAAAATGATCATCGCGGTCCGTTACTTAGTAACTTACGGTAGTTAAGATCCGCACAAAATATGTCGGTGGTCCGAATCCGTACCCCTGCTCTACGTATTTTTATCAACGCATGAATATGCTCAAAAAACCGCACGTCATACAAAACTATTGGGCCCGATGTCACTATTTCAAGATAAATCTTAACAGCGCGCTGTTACTTAGGGTGGAACTCGATCAGTACAACGCCATCTAGCGGTGCATTCAAAATGAAACTTGTAAATAGAGGCATTTGGCAACTTAATTATAAAAGTAGTGTAGCTTTGATCAACCTCAATAATGAAGTTAAATAGTACCAATTGGTCACTGCAGATGTCGCCACAGCTCCTAATCATTGCAATTTTTGGAATTATTTTTATATAAAATAATAAACATTATCAAATAACTAAATATTTTTACTAAAAAAAAAACACGACCGCGGTGCACTTTAAAAGTGCATAAAATCCGCCATTTTGTTTATTTTAACGAACTTCCCAGCGACACTCGCGCCATCAAGACGAATCCAATGATGTATTTATCATAATCGGTTGTGCAGTTGAGTAGTTACGAGCGGACACAGGAACGGACATACATACATACAGGTCAAACACATTACCCTCCTTTGGGCTTCGCCGCAGTCGGGTAAAAATAGAAGTTATAGAATGTTTTCCTTTACTCATCATCACTAGTTATTTAGATTATGCCGGATGGTGAATATGCCAACGAAGTGAAGCAGAAAAGGGTTACGAAACGTCGGGACTTAAAATGTAGTAATATACGCGATTTAATCCGTTTAAGTTATTTTATTACTACAGGTCATTTTAGTTAATAAAATGGTTGAAATGCTTGATCCATACTTTCAAATACCCTGTATACCTTTTAGTCGAGATAAATTATGTTACGATAAGTACTGCTTTTAAACTTTGACGAGAAATTTAGCTACTTTTTTGTAAATATTGTCTTTAACCTCCAGAATACGAATAGAGAGTCATTTTGACGAATCATCCAGCAACGTCATTTTGTACTTCATGAAACGAAGCTGATTTATTCGTTACGAAAACTAATCAAGACCAAAGAATAAAGTCACTCTTGGGCTTTAGGTGCGCGTGATACGTATTCAAGGTCGAGGCGCAGACAGTGCGATCCATACAGGAGCATTCTTACGCATTCGTAAAACTTTACTTGTAGTGCTTTCGTTGACAGCGTGCACACTAAACTTAGGTACAAGCCGTGCGATGTACCTCCTGTAGGCAGAAAAAATACTGCTATTATACTGTGTCTAAACTTACGTTCATCATCATCATCATCATTTCAGCCATAGGACGTCCACTGCTGGACATAGGCCTCCCTCATAGATTTCCACTTAATTCGGTTGGAAGCAACCTGCATCCACCGTGAGCCAGCAGCTTTAACCAGATCATCTGTCCATCTTGTTGGTGGACGTCCGACGCTGCGCTTGCCGATTCGTGGTCTCCATTCGAGAACCTTTTGGCCCCATCGGCCATCTGTTCTACGTGCTATATGCCCTGCCCTTTGCCACTTCAACAAGCTTATCCGTTTAACTATGTCGGTGACCCTCGTTCTTCTACGTATCTCCTCATTTCTGATTCGATCCCGCAGAGAAACCCCGAGCATAGCCCTTTCCATAGCCCGTTGAGCGACTCTGAGCCTATTCATAAGGCCTATAGTGAAGCACCACGTCTCGGATCCATATGTAATCACTGGCAACACACACTGATTGTATACTTTCGTCTTAAGGCACTGAGGTATTTTGGACGAAAAGACGTTGCGGAGTTTCCCGAACGCTGCCCATCCGAGTTGGATTCGACGATCGACCTCCTTCTCGAAGTTGGACCTACCTAGTTGGACTGTCTGTCCTAGATATACGTACGCGTCAACAACTTCAAGAGCCGAGTTCTCAACCATAACGGGAGTAGGCACGACATGGACATTGGACATTGGACATAACTTTCGTCTTGTCCATATTCATTTTTAGGCCCACTCGTTGGGAGACTCGATTGAGGCCTTCGAGCATCGTGCTGAGTTCCTCCATCGACTTTGCCATGACCACGATATCATCGGCAAACCGAAGGTGAGTGATGTTCTCGCCGTTGACATTGATGCCTAGTCCTTTCCATTCCAGCAGTTTGAAGGCGTGAACTTACGTTCGGCTCGGTGTAAATGCGGCCGTTAGTTAATCTTGTTCCCATCAGGAAAGTAAACGTTTGCGGGCAATTGGTGTCCGATACGGGGGACTTGATCTTTTCTGTGTTAAATTAACCGACACCTTTGCGTCTTTAGCTGGACCAATTATACACAGCATTCGATTCAAATCCGAGAGAATACGTTATTTTTACATGCGTAAATGCTTCTAGTCGCCTGGTTGGTTGGCTGTATGGAGATACAAAGGAAAAAAAGGCCAGTGATTTACTGTAATGACAGAATTTATTCTTGAAATATTTATACTTCTAGCTGGATATTTATTTTGTCTGTTCAAAATTACATACAAATCTCAAAAATCCAAAATAAGTATTTTGAGCAATTCAAAGTTTATTTTCAAATGATGCTCTAAGCTGCGGCTGACAGTAAACGACCGATTGTATTTTTTTTTACTTTTTGGGGTTTCTCAAGTTGCAACACGTTCGCCGGCGGTAACGGGTATCGCCGTAAAGTGTGAACCACGCTATATGACGGTACGGCTAACGCAGTATTTACTCGCGAAAATTGCCTATAAGTCAGTACGGTGCTTGCCGGTCAAAACCCATACCATTATTACAGAGCTATTTACTGTCATGTGGGGCACAACAACGATGACACTACCGTCGAAACAGAGTGCAATCTCAAATTCGCATCTGTGTAAGTCAACACACACGCAGTACAGCGTTTTATAAGATCATATGTATTGTATTCTGCTTAAACTTAAAAAATCAATTGCTCTCAAAAAAACCGAATACTCTTCTACCAAAATTTAGCATAGTTAAGGTTATCTGAAAGATACCGATCTTTGGCGGTAAGATCGCCTATTGTTTACCATTGTTTTTATATTAGGTTAGTTTGAATTATAATGTTCTTTGGGTGTATAATAAAGTATCAGGTATTGTTTTTTAAGAAGTTCAAGAATGAACGCATATGTGCTCGCTGTTTAATAATAAATATTAGGGGATAATCTTACACAAATCAACCTAGTCCCAAACTAAGCAATGCTTTTACTATGGGTACTAGACGACGATATACATACATACAGAGAACATTTATATACAAATTTACATCAACAACGTGTGCTGCGTTTGTAAACGCAGGTGTTTACGCAGCTTAAGCCGATCCGTCAACCGGTTGTCGGCTCGCGTGAGGTGTCGCTATAATCGGCCGTTTCACACCTTTGCTGCGTAATGAGGGATGCAGTATGATGCGTTCACGACGTTCCAGTGCGTGTATCTAAACTAATATTATAAATGCGAAAGTAAATCATTACCTTTCCAAATACCTAGGTGTACTGTAAGGTTTGTACCATGATATACAAACCTTACCGCCTTGAATGACAGACTGGCAGCCTTTGGAACTATGAAATATTCAAATTTAATCGAATTCAGTCTGTCTCGCTCTAGTGGAGGAACAAATGGATCAGTCGTGTGGTAGCTATTGTAACGTACAGTTGAATAAACGAAAGTACTAAAAGTATTGCCTTGTATCAGTCCCTGGTCCTCCCACGACCCTGACAGTATTTATAATATTCGAAAAGTTTCGTCGATTTCTACGATTTCTCATTTTGTTTGTAGCCGAACTAAATTTTAAGATATAATTTCAAATTTAAATTAAAAACTAAACATTAAACTAAAACCTTAAAGTAAAAAACAATTAAAACTACCTATTGCTAAAAACCTATTTCTAAAATGGGCCCCTGTGGCGTCGTGCCGAGAATGCTGGCAGCATTTCTCATAATTAGATCTTGGTCCACCAATGAAACCAGTCCAGTTGTAAACCTTTTTAAACAAATAAATAATTTTCTATATTTTGGTCGGCCACCAATCATCAAGTAACCGGAACATAAACTACAATACCAGCGAGCTGCGAACGTGTCGTTTTTCGAAGTCAATTGAGAATAGATCAAATTGACTGATTCTTATTTTAGAAAACAATCGACAGGTTAGTTTTATCGATAAACGAACTCACTGTTTTCCTTCCTCCAAAAATTCCGAAGTCCGATCATGTCGCACATTCTTTCGTTCGTTTTTATAACCTGTTGCTCGCCGCAATTTGCAAGATCGTCGCGTAATCGTCTCGTTATCGTGCCGTTGTCGTCCAATTTCTGCGTAATGCGGACCGGTTGTCGACAGGACGCGAATTTAATTACGTTTCGCCGGGACAAAGTTGGAAGAGATATTCTTATCGATATTATAACACTCCAGTGTGCTAAGTAGTTAACAAGTTTATAGCCTCAAGGTACATATTATTAGCCGCGAAATTGGTGTTTTATCCGCGACCACGACGTATGAAATTGTGTCAAAATATCGGAAAGTAAAAGGTTAACAGTTATTATAGCGTTACACAACTAGCCCTTCAAGTGGCGGTCGACCGTTTCCCGCCAATTGTCATTTACCGTCAAGTGGCGCGGCCATTTTCCGCGAATTTCCCTCAAGTGGCAGGGGCCTCCATGGGTGGTCACCGCGAATTCGATTAATGTTAAAAAAATTACCATTATTCAAAAAAACATTATGAAAGGCTATATTATTATCTTGTATCGCTGGATTAAGCATAAAATTGCCTATCTAATTATATAATAATGAAAGCCGTACCTAACATGTGAAATTTGCTACTTGTGATCAAATCTCGGAAAGTTACATTTTTTCCTTTTTTTTCTATATAAATAATTATAAGTACGAATTAAACAATTAAATGTAGAAAATACCATTTATTTACAAAAAAATACATTTACTATCCCTCTCCATAGAATATTTTTATATTTTTAGACTACAAGGTCTTCAAAAACGAGTTTAAAATCGGTCACACGCGCGGTCGAAGAAAATTGGGTTTGCAAATTTGAATTTTTAGACAAACTTATTAGGAAGTGTTGTCGCGTCTGTTATTGTATGCTATCCTTATCTATTCACGAATCCATCTTGCAAGAAAGAGCAAGACAGGTGTAGATTAAACAGCTCATTTCATAGGTAAATAGTAAACTATACCAATCGACGGGTGGCCGCCCCGTGCCACTCAACGGTTTTTGACAATCGACGGGTACCCGTCGCCTGCCACGCAACGAAAATAAGCAATATGACAGCTGCCACTTGAAAGGTTAAGGAGGTAAAACAAAGAAAGGCCGAGATCGCAGATGTTTGCGGCCCGAGCTGCAAGCGAGGGACGTAAATATACGATCGAGGGCTTTCTTTATTACCTCCCGTGTTGTGTACATAATTTTATGTCTACACTTGGCCAGAAAGCGGCTTTTTCCGTACGCGCAGCGTGCGGAAAAAGGCACTTTATGGCCAAGTGTGGCATAATAGTACATTATACAACTAAACACAGAAAGACCGAGATCGCCGATATTTGAGGCCCGACCTGCAGGCGAGGATCGTAAATATGCGATCGAGGGCTTTTTTTAACTCCCGTGTTGTGTACATCATTTTATGTCAACACTTGGCGAGAAAGCGGCTTTTACTGTACGCGTGCGGAAAAAGCCACTTTATGGCCAGGTGTTGCATAAGATTATTAAAAAAATGCTGTTTCTTCATGAATAACGTGAGCACAGGATAAGTAAAATAATAGTACTTTTTGATATAAGTGCGGAAAGTATCTAATTTTTCACTTTGCCCGATTTTTAAGGTCGTTAAGATTTTTATTTTCAACATTAAGTTTAATGCGCATTTATGCAACTGGCAAGATTCCCTAATCCCTGGAATTTAGTACCGAGTAAAATGGCGACAGACACTAAACTTAAACCGGCATTTTAAATAACAAATTGCATTTCTTCCAGCCGTTGGGAAATTCTGCGATGAGTGAAATTTTGCATTTTATTTATGTTAATATTATTCTGTTAAACCAAGATCGAGAGATCTTATCACAGAAATATATCCAGGTAAAAGGAAGAAAATCTATGTACCTCGCGTGCTAAAAAAAGAGGCGACGACCTGATTTGCACGCCGTTAACTTCAGTTGCCGTCAATATTATTATCAGATTTGATAATAATGGTATAATTAATTATTCAAATGGAATGGAAAATGTATATTTTCCATCACTAAATTACACTTCTGACGTCAAACGCCGAGCAAAAAACCTTACACACTTGGTTCTCATACAAATTGTCTATTTCCTTCTATCTCCAGGGTGGGAGGGACTATACCGACATACTCCAGCCATGAATTCCTGGTGGTGTGACGAGTAAATAATGTTATATCAACATGGGTCGAATATTGTCATTTTACATTAATGGTCTTATGGAACAAAATAAATCAGTAAATTAAGCCCCTCGTTATAAACATGTCCTTACTGGCTGAAAAGTTATCAAAAAGAAAAAAAAAGCTAAAATGGAAACGAAAGGTCAATTTTTTGGCCTCGTAGTCACTTACCATCAAATACTGCGAAGGTTAATTCCTGTTTAGTTAAAGGATTTTAAAAAAATAGTAAAGGTATCTTAGTCACATTTATTAGGGCTTGTTACACACTTGGGATTTTTCATTTACAGATTAATGGATATCTCGGAAAGTAAGCGTTTTTCGACTATACATCACATAACATTTTTTACTTCTAATAGTTGTTAGAATCTATAGTTAAAGTTTGTCGGTATAGTCCCTCCCACGCTGTATGTTTGTGGATCTTATCTTGTCTTGCTAGTAGGGGTCCCCGTTGGGAACACTTCGCCGCAATGGAATCTTTTGTGTAATTACCCCTTACCGCATCTACGCAATGGCTTGCTCCATCACCTCCATAACTCGGGTGATGAAACCCAGCGGTAGTGCCTGGAATTCATTTGGCTCTGGATAGCCCATGCCAAATTGCTTCATTCTTTGTCTGTCGGGAACATGACATTCGCACAATGCCTCCTCGCCACACAGTCTGCAATCTGTGTTGTCAAAAAGTCCCAAATCGTTCAGGATTCCTTTGACCCCGGAGTAACCTGTAAACCCTCCAGTTATGAGCTTAAGTTGCATTCCGCTGTACTTCCGCAGTTTCTTGAGGATCTAGGAATAAAAGTTATCAACAAATACATGGCTTATGATGCTACGCTTTGTCACGCGATAAATAAATGATAAAGCATCCGTCACACTCACCCACTATTTGTCAGAACGCTTCATCATTTATTTATCGTGTGACAAAGCGTAGCATCATAAGCCTACTGGGCTCGCTAATTTATGACTGACGTCACATAACGGAGGTTTTCTTTTCAGTTGTATTTTTAGGGTTCCGTAACTCAAAAGGAAACAACTGAACCCTTGTAAGATCACTTTTTTATCCGTCTGTCTGTCTGTCTGTCTGTCCGTCCGTCTGTCTGCCCTTTATCTCAGAAACGCGTGGAGGCATCGAGTTGAAATTAAAACTATAATAACTATTATACTCAAGTCTATGGTCCCGTGAAGCTGTAAAAAAACAAACTACCAAGCTACCGTAAAAAAAAGATATGGTTGTTTATGCCGAAATAATGTACATTTCGGCTCTCACAAGGAACCAAATTTAAAGGGTTTTTTTTCCATTGACCTAGTACATATCCCACTTGACATAATAGCCCAACTTTAAATTTATGACCTCCCACTTCGTCACCCTTAAAAAAAAGTAAAAAAGGTATAAGATTTTTTGTTTACGTCCAGTAGGCTCGGGTTAGCGACTTTTAAAACCATTTCAAATCGATAGCAGCAGTTATTCCTGAGATATCTGGCTGCTACAAACGGACAGACGGACAGACAGATAGACAGGCAGAGTGGCACCATAAGGGTGCCTTTTTTACCATTTTGATACTGAGCCGTAAAAATGGAATATTAATGTAAAACATGTATTTGGAATATACGGATAGAAAAGTATTCGTTGCAGAATCACCCACAGCCGCCATCTTAATTCGTGACCGGCTCCATTTGCATTTGATTTGTCGCGCGTCTGTTTACTTCTGTCTTAAGGCTTCTATAGGGCTTAAAGCTTTAGTTTAACTATTAATGGACGTGCTGAAATGAACTTTAACTTATTTTCATTAATATCGTAGCGCAGAACATTTTAATCATTTAAACACCACTTTAGGTGGACACACGAAAAATTTATCACGATTTCAAACATCAAATAAAATAAATGAACGATTTTTTTAACAATATAAAATAAAAATTGCCGTTGAAAAACTATTTTTGGTTTCTGAAGACCGACTTACATTTTATTTTTTATTTTTTCAGCAGAAAAAAAAAGAACTAGAAAATATAGTGAAACAAGAACTCTAAATTCGAGTATAATTCAATTAATCAGGTGGATTACGTTTGATGACACGTTTAGCCCAGGTTCAAATCCTGGTAAGGGCAAATATTTGTGTCATTAGCACGAGGATATGTTCCTGAGGCATGGATGTTTTGTGGATGTTTTCTATTTATTTATGTATGTACTAAGTGGGTGTATTTTCGCTGGCGTAATTTCTCTGGCCACCAATATTTAAAAGATTCCTCCTCACTAGACTGGCATTCGTTGGTTACTTGTTAGAACTTAACTGATTCTACATTGGAACCACAAGTTCAATTCTAAAAAGGCAGAATCTTCTCAGTATTCGCCAATATGTCATGACAGCGAAATTACGTTTTTGAAAATACACCCAAGTATGTATATCATCGTTGTAGAATCCATAGTACAAGCTTTGCTTAGTTTGGGACTAGGTCAATTTGTGTAAGGGGCCATTCATTTATTACGTAAGATGATTTGGGGGGGGGGGGGTCAACCATGTCTTATTTTTTCTTACAGGGGGGTGGGAGGGAGTTCTGATCGTTCTTACGTAAGATCATAAAAATGCGCATAATAATCTTAACTTTTGAAAAAGGGCCCAAATCCGCGCGAGAGCGTAGACGCGTGCTCGGTTGCGCAAAGGTATTTTACTAAAAAATTAATAACTATTAGTATCTGCAAATAAACGTCCATACAAAAATGATTCTATGAAAAATAAAAATTAAAACAGCCCAAACGTAAAATCATTTTTCCTTTAGATTCTTACGTAATAAATATTAAATAGGGGGGGAGGGGGTCAGCCGATTCTTATTTTTTCTTACATAAGGGGGGGAGGGGGTCAAAAACTGGCAAAAATCGTCTTACGTAATAAATGAATGGCCCCTAACTTATTATTATTTATAAAAAAAATACAAAAAAAATATTTTGTAAAAAAAGTTGAAAAACAAACCCTGTAAGCGCCATATTTCGTCCCCCGTACGGGAATAGGGAAGGAAGTATAATTCCCGCGATGCTATCGCGGGCTTCCGAAAACTTTGAAAAATAATACTTATTAAAACGTCGTTTAAATTGTTCCTTTTCCTCCTTTATTTCCAAGTTTGAAAAAGCATTTCGTTAGAAATACATGGGATAAGATCGCGTATTTCCTTGTCGTATTTATTTCTTTCTATTTTTTGAAGTGGCTATTTTTACATGCGTTTTTTTGGGTCAAAATAGCTCTTGTTAGTATTTGGTCGTTATTTTATAGAATAGGCTTGCTTCCTGGGTAAAAATAAGTTTTTGTAAAATTTTTTTTTTTTCAGAAAATCTTTACACCCAAGCGAAAAACGTTACACGCGTGATTCCCATACAAATCGACGAACTACATCCTTTTATCTCGATATATATCTGAGAACCCTTGATCTATAACGGCATGCTTTAAAAATACACCCCCGACTCCATAAAAACTGTCATAACATAGAAACTTTCAATATCTCCCGATATTTATCGCCTTTCAATCCATTAGCCGGCGGCTTCCGGTTTCCGGTGGAAAAAACCGGAAGTGGAACACATGGTGGCCCTTGGCATCCGATTCGGCAATATCGGTGAAAAATCGAAAGGGATCAGGTTAAAAGGTTCAAAATATATGTCGGTGAATACAAGACATTTTCCTAGAACTTAAATCCATTCCTATACATATGAATACTTAATAGAAATCATTCATCGGGAATAAATACGGATCTACATTGTCTCCTATAATTTTTAAATGTCATACTGTTTTGTTAGTCATAATTATCGAAAGTCATACAATCTATTTTCTACGAAACCGTTAAGTTTTCAGATGGTATAAAACAAACTTATCATATTCTATTGTTATTCTATACGCTAGCGTTTTTACCCGACTGCGGCGAAGCCCAAAGGAGGATTGACCATTGACTGGCTTTTTCCACACGCTACGCGTACGGAAAAAGCCACTTTATGGCCAGGTGTGGCATAAAACTTTTTATGCCACACCTGGCCATAAAGTGACCTCGATTGCATATTTACGTCCCTCGCGTAAAGCTCGGGCCGCAAACTTCTGCGATCTCGGCCTTTCTTTATTTTACCACCCTAGTTGTGTAATGTACTATTGCTCCATAAGATGTGATGATTTTGCATTCGCTCCTTAACCGAAGGAATGTTTAGAAAATACCTGTTGTAGGTCGATTTTTCAATTGATGTGCAATAACGTATCATTGTATGGTTGTATTTCTTGTATTGTATTGTATAATTGCGCTATTTGACAAAAAATAATAGATTTTTTAATAAGGATTAGCATCCGTCTCTTTCTAGCATTACTTGGCAGAAAAGATGAACATCTTTGACATACCTGACTTGGGCGATCCTTACCAAAATTCCGAACATGAAAACTGAAAACTAAGTCAAAGAGAGTCGTAAGATATAAGATTTCACGAAGCACGTATCACTTAATTCAGAACTTATCAATCGGCACTAATTTACGCGCCACCACCTTAGAAGTAGAACTCAACACAGACGTGAATACCAACGAGCCTCATAGCTAGTTCCGCTCTTTTGCTATTGAGCCACCAGAGCACAAGGCTTACCATTGGTAAAACAGACGTAAGTAATAACGAGTCGCATAGCATCGGCTAAAGTCGCAAACCTCGTAACGACGTATGAGAAACAATAGAAGATAAGAGGTTTGCGGCTTAAGCTGACAATAGAGAGATATGCCCTTTTTCCGTTAAGCGTAGTGTGATAGAACAATTGATAAGTGCTGGAGTCAAAGTTAGGCCACCAGGACACGCGGAACGCACGTACTGATACCGCCCTTAACTTAAGCGCGATGATCGCATACGGGATCAGACGCGCATGTGTAGTGGGCTCCATGAGGATTGGCTAGTGGGGCAACTCCACGACAGAGAGTAACACAAGTTACCAATTTTTCGCGCTTTATATTGATGGTGCAAATTCAGGTGTCAATATACCTAGGGATGAAATGGTAGCTTGTGTTACCTTTTCATGGAATTACTCAGTGTGGTTATAAATAAATAAAATAAAAAATAAAATCATTTATTTCTGCAAATAGGCCCCTCAAGGACATGTCTGATTCTATTATTTTCTCTTCTTTTGGCGCTTCGGGTAATTTCGTTCGGGTGAGAAGAATCACCGGAAGAAACTCACCAGTTTCTCTTTTCAAACATATTCAATATTACAACAATATGACGTTAATACATTAGATTTCATTAATACATTAAATTTAACTTAAAACTACATTTATAGAGATGTAAAGGGTCTCTAGGCGTCAAAACAAGACACTCAAAGATCTGTCAAACTAAACTTTAGAGCAATGTGGACTTCGTAGGCCCTTAGACAGAGGTTCCCCCTGCCAAATAACTTAACCAAATTGATCAGATATTTGCGATTGTGAAATTGTCAGTGAGTTGCCTCATTCTTTATCTGTTAATATCGTATAGTCATTTTCATCACACTTGCTCGAAAATGGTGTCATTACACGTAGGTTCTGCGGGCCGTAAATGACCTATTACGCCCTAGGGCGTAATGGTTTTCTTTTTAAATTTGAAACGCTGGTTCTGGTTTACTCTAATTTGTCATTTTCAAAGGAAACGCCAACTTACTTTTTTAACTTTTATTACTGAAATATTTATTTGAAGAGAACTGTTATTGTAAATACATGTAAACACATATTTCTGTAACATTAATTAAATGTTTAAATATAGTATTTCAGTATTTTGCAAATATAAAATAAACCATTTTTAGTCTTTACCGCTATGGTTTCCGAACGTCACTTGACGTTCGCATTGTCTATGGAATATGTCACTAATGTCACTGTCAGTTTTACAATTTTATTTAGGTTAAGTAAGGTTATTTTAATCAAATTTCCTCACAAGTGTGATGAAAAACATTGTGTGTGCCACGGGCGGTAAAGGAATTACAAACTCGTGTTATTAAAGCCCTCGGCTTCGCCTCGGCCTTGTAACAAACACTCGTTTGTAATTCTTTACTTACCGCCCTTGATACACAATGTACTATTGTTTACGTAGGACGCAAGTGAAAGTGTACGTTGCGTAAATCCCCCCCGGAAAAATGGCAGACTGTTTTGTATAGGAAAAATGAGCTAGTGCAACTCCCTTCCCTGTTGGTCTAAATGCTAAGCATGCAGTAGTATTGAATTGATAGACAGACTGAGGGAAAGAGAGAGAGAGAGGGTATAGGATCAAATACTTTTCATAAGTATACAGGGCGTCCCACGACTATGCCACATGGAGGTAAAGTACTTCAAATATTGTAGATAGGATGTTTTGCTGAAAGGGAACTTTATTTTATTTTTTAAAGTAAGTCATACTGCTTCAAAGATTTTCTAAAAATTACCTGCTTCATCGGGGAATCAAACCGACTCAAGTGTGAAAACATAACACCATTTTTGTGATGACAATCTAAAGAGAGGACAAAAACAAATAATTCCTCCTAAGTATCTCAAAAAAAAGGAATTGACAACCTTTCATTTTTTTGAGCCTTTAATTTTATTGGTTCTCTCTACTTGGTTTGAAAAGACGAATACGCTGATAGTTTATTTGTTTCACCAGGATTTGTAATTAATTTATAATTAATATATGAATATTTACTTATTCTAAAAGGGCGTAACGACAGTTCTACGGTAGAATAAACCATTACTTTAGTCTTATCGCGATCGAAAAAAAATAAGCGATCTGACAGTATGCATTGACAATGTCCAATTCAAAATTATGACAGCTTATTTTTTCTGTGGCAAAATGCACTGGCATTTCATCTATTGTGCCGTAGAACTGGTAAAATGAGAACATATTTTTTATTCATTTGTATTTTTTATATTAAGCGATATACCTAAAAAAAATATAAAAATAGTGTAGTGTTCAGGAGACAAAATGCTTTCGAATCATATATACATTTTAAAGTGTTCTTAAAATGAAATGTTGTCAATAGCGTACAATATTTGATTTAAATCTTAAGAAAATTAATTCTCATACCAAACATGGACCTAATTAAAAAAAAAACTTTGAATGCAGTATAACTTACTTTTAAAAATAAAATCTCCTTTCAGCAAAATATTCTATCTCCAATATTTAAGGTAATTTCCCTCCATGTGGCATAGCCGTGGGACGCCCTGTATATGCAAATGGTGAACCAGTTCACAACGGTGCGACTATTCGAGTTCCAATGGGTCAACGGGCGCCGATATATTACCCGAAGAGGGCAACTCCAGTTCTATCGCTCTTCGATGGAATTGTGACAGTACGGGAAGTTTCGGTATTACCATCCTCAGTGATGGCGGCGGTGATAAATATCACAAGGCCGGGTGCTTGGGATTGGCGGGCAATTTATTGAGTGTAAGTTTGGACATTTTTAGTGTGAAATGAGTTTTGCTTGTTTATGCAGTGTCATGGACGTAGAGTATTTTGGAAGTTGAATGAAAAGGAGTTTAGAAAAGTGGAGATAACAGCATACAGTAGGCAATGTATTTAGTCATATTATACGTCAAGGCACTTATTTTAGTTTTTGTAATGTAATGGATCCGGAGATTATATACATCTCTCGGTAAAAATCTGTGCCCAGTTATTTGCTTATTGCATTTTATTAATGTCAACATTTCATGTAATCATATCACAATTGTTGTAATGTTTTTGAAAGGAGAAACTGGCGAGTTTCTTCCGGCGCTTCTTCTCACCAGAAGCCAATCATTGGCTAAAACGCCAAAAGAAAAGAATCAGACATGTATAAGAGCCCTTGAGGCCTACTTGCAGAAATAATTGAGTTTGAGTTTCAGAGATACTGCAGGATATATAAAAGAAAGTAAGATTGATTAAAATAACAGGTCAGTTATTACACAACTACGGTGGTAATATAAAGAAAGGCCGAGATCGCAGGCGAGGGACGTAAACATGCGATCGAAGGCTTTCTTTATTACCTCCCGTGTTATGTACATCATTTTATGTTTACACTTGGCCAGAAAGTGACTTTTTTCGAAGGCGTAGCGTGCGGAAAAAGCCACTTCATGGCCAGGTGTGTCATAAAACAATAAAAAAGGGTATTTACTGTTAAATTTCATTATAATCGCTCTGGAAAGGACAAAGACTCACCGAAGTGCTATTTGTATTTCGTACCTAATTAGATCTCCTGAGACCAGAAACCATTGCGGAGATACTAAATGTCACCACTAATTACATTTAGGCATGAATATAATTACTTCATTACATAATGCTCTGTTTATGCCTAGCATTATTTCATTTAATTTGGAGACATCTGTCGTTTAAAAAAATACTCATAAATGTTTAAATAAGTTTAAGCAAAAGTATACAATTTCACAAAAATAACTTCAAGACACAATTATTATAAGTTATTAACGTGTTATGATATTATATGATATTATTTTTATCTCAAAAAGCTTCAACCTTTTCAATCTTAATTGAAAAAAACTTTGCTTTGCTAAAATCTTTTTTTTTCGACAGAAATATCCAACTTTAACGATATCTATTATTTGAAATACCGATCCGTCTGGTTTTTCTAAGTTTTTAGCCGAATGGTTTTTTTTTTATTTATTGAAAACAGTTCCGGCTTTTTGGCAAAATGTTCCAACGAATATCGATACCTTTAGACTCAAACGACGTAAACGCCGTAGGTTCTAATGGCGCTTACGCCCTTTGAGTCTAATGGTATCGCTACAACGCAAACGACAGTTCTAATTTTATACATGACGAAGAGGCGTTGTAAAATTTAGTTTATTTCTATTCGGCGTTGTTCAATATAGATTTCAATCGGGGAATAAAATAACTTTTAAAAAATATACATTTTCATGACAAGTTTTTTGTCTTGCCAACTGTACTTTTTTATGCAGTCGCATGGTGCTTGTGACATGAGCCCAAACACGGTGGGTAAGTGGACCCTGTTATGCAATAATGTGTCAAGTTCATATAAGATTTCCTTAGCACTTAACACCATTATTGCGTAACACCGTCCAATTTAGATGATCGCATGACTGGGTGTCTCTTATTAGGCATAATTTTAAACACCTATTATAAAACACATAACCGTCTAGACATACGATGATTGAGCATACCATTTTAATGGCATATTAATAAAATCGATATAAGTTAATTAGCATGACGGTTTGATTTGGCATACCTGAAATTCGCATAATATTATTAGGTACTTATTCCAAACGCATAATTTTATGCGTTTGGTTAAATTGAGCATAAAATATAATCTCAAGTTTATACTTGTTGTTCACAAAACGTAGCTGAACTGAACTATTACCAGAAAAATAGGGCAGATATGTTTGAACTGCGACCCCAACAGAAATGAACTTCTACCGGAAATGTGGGATAGGTTAGGTTTGAACTGCAACCACAACACAAACGAGCTACCATCAGAAGTGTCGTTTAAGTTAAGATTGGACTGCAACCCCGACAGAAAAGCATAAATAAGAAAGCCTCAGATCACATGTAATTGTCGGTCAAGGCGAAGCCGAGAAAACATTCCTTACTTTACTGACCTCGGTATGTAATGTACTATTACGGTCCCGTTTTGCTATAATAATTAGTGAAAATCGTAAAAGTTTAAATCAATATTAAGAGTGTGAAACTCTGAGAGTTTCATCAAAATACTTAACATATTTTTATCACATAACTACAAAACGTTCATGACACTAAAACACCTCGCGCTTATCACACGACCTCTATACCCTGAAGCGACATCTCGTGAATGCAAACTAGGAAAAAACTGGCAATCCCCAACATCCCCTTACTCAGTTATAAACTTTCGGGGTCCATAAAACTAGGCAGTTAATCAAATACACAGTTTTGGGCAAGCCCGCGTAATCGAGTACGGCCTTTGTTATAACGTGAGAATAGCTAGTGCAGACGTGTCATTATTGTTGCGCCGGTGGTATAGGTCAAAACTTTAAACGTGATTTTCCGTGCTTTAGAAGCGGTTTCAGCAGGCTGAAAAGTGATTTCAGGCCGTTTCAGAGGTGGCTCTTTCACATACTAGAAGATCGAAAATTCACCCTAGTTGCCGTTGTTCTCAGGCGCCTGAAACATGTTTTCAGTCCGTTTCAGGGCACCCTCTATCAGATGGCGCAATAACCTGAAAACCCGTTTTCAGGCGTTTTCAGGACCCCTTATGGGCCTTTGAAGTACACTTCAGTATATGGCGAAATTTCTCGAAGGAGTGAAAGAGACAGCACTATTAGAGAGAGACAGCTATATTAAGAAGGTTCGAGAAGTGTGTGAAAGAGACAGAGCTAGAAAGGGACAGCAATAGTCGAGAATGTTCCAGTCGAGCGTCGAACAATCTAGCTAGACGAACTAGAACACTCGCGATGCGTCATGAACCGAGGGGTCGCCGACCGCCCTTGGACTTTGGACCGATCATTCGAGATAGGATTTCTCTGGAATGTTCTGGAGCAGGGGTCTCCGGATATATAAGCCGCGCGCCATCGACGCCGGGTCAGTTTTGAACTAACGGCGATACAGTGCGAGTCTCGAAGCGAACCTAAGCGAAAAGTTAATAAGTGCGTTATAGTGAAGTGATTTAGTACAGTGATTTCTTAAGTAAATAAGCCGTGTTAATTAGTAATTTTGTAATAAAGCTTGCATTTTTAATTAGTGTATTTTCTATCACGTTACCTACCCCACGGACGTAACATTATTTAAGCGTTTCACCCGCCTCACTTTCGTGGTCACATGATTGTCGAAGTTCCCTCAGATTTTTGTCTCATATCGAGCTATTTGGGACATATCCGGGACTACTAACAAATACCTTAAAATTACATTAAAATCTGTCGGAAATTCAACAATAATGTGTCCACGAATAATGACCCAGACGTGTCATGAACCGGGTAGAATCGTACCGTTCAGGAATGCCCACCTGGAAACAAACGCAAAACGATGAACAATGAACGAAATACATAACAGAGACATGTTTTATATTAGATACAGACAGAAATGAAATTGACCGATGAAAATTATGCCATGTATTTTTGAGTATTGAAATGAACTATTTGCAGTTATTTTTTACAATACATTTGAGTGTTGATATGAGCTATTTGCAATTATTTTCCATGTACGTGTTCTTTGAAGTCGGGAAAAATACCCATAAACTAAATACCAAATCCATAACCTAATTTTCGTGGCGCTTTGTACAATAGCAGAATCGCAGTATTCACATAATTAAAATCAACATTTTAACTAGCTGATTCCATACTCGCTTAACTTTTTCGGGATTTTGCCAACTTTAGGTTTAAAAGCATTTGAATTTCGGAATCCTGATCATTGCTCAAAAATAGTTGCGTTTTCTTCTACGACAGAGGTAAACGAGTAATCCATGAACCTTTAGTTTCCATCAGTCATCACTTCATCAGTTCTTTAATCATGTAATTTCTAGATCTAATATTTATACCAGGTGGAATGGACTTGTACCTACATTCCAATTTAATGGAGTCACATACTTATCACAATTTAATGGCATCGCATATTCCAATTTAATGGAGTCTCATGTTCCAATTGAATAGAGTCTCGTTATCCAATTTAATGGAATCTGTTACTTTTTTACATAAAACCAGAGCGGTATGTATTCAAATATTACAAATGTGAATACTCCAGAACAACATAAATAAAAACAACATCAACGTCACCTGCTATAAAAAAGATACCAAACAAATCTGATTGATTAGACTTTCCTCGTAATTCTAAACTGACGAATCTACATAGATATTCTATCTACCAGTGGCGTGGCGTCCATAGAACTTGATTCCTACCGGCTTGCATAGCAGGCACTTGACCAGCTCTTAAGGAAAATGTACCCCAAATCTGCACCGGCTTGCCCAAGGATATCTTTTACGCCACGCCACTGCTATCTACTGTGTCTATTTACCACTACAGTCTGTTTCGTATAGGAATAAAAAGAAGAAAAAATAGGTACTTTATAGTGCCGGTTTTAGGTTGACATTCAATAAATGACATTTCTAGAGTAGATGCTCAAAAATAAAAAATTGGTGATGTCCATACTTTTTGGTTGGCTGAAAATAAAAAAGTGCCCTTATAAAATACCTAAAGAGCCAGAGATAAGCAACACTCAATATATGAGACAGCTCAGAGCTGTCATTATTATAATGTACTATCAAATAGTTATATCCAATTTGTATTTTTTTTAAATTGTATACTGTTTCTATTATTATTTGTCATTCCTAAGTAATTGGTGAATAGTTATTTTTAACATTCAATATGAGTGATTCTGTGGGGCAGTGGAAGAGGCGTTTGCTCTAACGTCCGTTGTCACTCGACCATCGCCAAGAAGACGAAGTGAAAGTTTATTCTATGTTTTGACAAACTGTCTTACAATTTTACATCATATAAATATTATTACAACTTTACAGAAAATGTTTGGAATCCCTGCTTCTGTGTCCCTCTAGAGTCTATTGTTAACCGGTATGAACTATAAGCAAGTATTACTACTACATGTGCCGGTCAATCTCAGGGAACGCCGAATTTGTGCCTCTCTCCTGCGGTTGTGCCTGCGGAGAGAGGATTTGTGCGCAGTCGGTCAACATAGCAAAATGTCCACTCAAATGACCTGTAGGGGATTCGCATATAGTCCACTTTTCAAATGGTCCACTTCGCGAATGGTCCACTTCGCGAATGGTCCACTTCGCGAATGGTCCACTCGCAAATGGTCCTCTTCGCAAATGGTCCATTTCGCAACCAAACGCACCGCAACATTCCCTATAGAACCACGAATGGCTCCACGGTTACCTTTACCTAGTAAACCCATCGAATTTGGGCTCATTTTGCAAGAGTTCGTTATGGCGAGTACCCTTTTAGACTTACTAAAGAGGATTTAGTAGCGAGATGCCTACTTTCGGTCTTAAGGTTACAGCTCATTAGAGCCACCCGGCACCCGACCCGCACCGCGTCACCTCGAACGGTTAGTATTCTTTAAATTAATTTGTATGGACATGCGCTCACTACGAGTACATCCCTCCGTAGCATCACCGCATCGCCTCGCTCGCGACGTGTCCACGCGCGGACTACGAGTGGACCACTCGATGATAGCTCGCTGCCCGAATGCTTGCCACGCGTGAACCGCGCGATCAGTTGACCGATCGCGAAGTTGACTGATCGCTAAGTTGACCGATCGCGATGTTGACCGATCGCGAAGTTGACCGAAAATAGTGGACTTTTTGCTATGTTGACCGACTGCGCACAAATGGGAGGAACAAAATCAGATTTCTCAAAGTGGCCATACAACTTGACCAAGCGAGCAGCAGACGATCTAAAAAAAAAGGAATTCCGAATGCTCCCGAAACATGTCGAGTGGATGTCTCGTCCTTTGAACAACGTGAAAGATTCGTTTTTAATTCAATAATAATATAATTACTTTGATAGTTTTGATTTTTTTCATCATAACAGGCATTTAACTATTTTAGTCCTGTTCTACAAATATGTCAAATATCTACCTTAAACAGTAAGAATTGGATGCTAATGTATATAGCACAAAAATAGCATAATATACTAAGTATTTTCTTTGTGGAAAGGAATTGTCTGCATTTCCCTTCTGCCCGAACTATTCTGTAACTAATACCTACAAAAACATGTCTCCCCGGCGCCGTCCTAATTATGGAGCTATGTAATTAGTTCATTGTGAACGTTTTGCCTGTTTCGTGTCTTTGGAGAGTTGCTCGTTATGAGATCCTTGTCGTTTACAATTGTAATTTAGACTGCAACAGTCGAAATTTTAATGGAACTAAATACTAATTTAGTTTCTAGAAGCCACATTCTGAAATTTTTTATTTGTATTTAATGTGTATTAAAATCACGTTGCTATAAGCCGCATAAGGGGAAGTCAAAGCAACATAACGGTGATTGCTGGTAGATTAAATTGCCCGATAATGTGGCACTGGGTTGATTTGGTCAGGACTGCTTTAATGTGCGTCAAGTAGTCCCGGCCTTTTTAAATAATATTTAAAATGCTCGTTTAATGTAATTAAATTACTAACATAAGTTTTAAGAGTTTAAATGTAACTAACAATATATGGAATGCGGGTCTAAAATTAATCATTTGAATTTAAATTTAACGCGAAATTGCAAATTATTTATTTTGGATACAATTGCAATCCTTCTATCTGGATGTATTTCTGTGGTTGGCAATCTTCGTTCATTTCAGTCGACTCCTGATTATATTCGATATGAGATTGACAACGTCGTTCTGAATTGTCTCACGGGTAATTACTAGCTGTGCGTAATAAAAGTACAAATTGACGTGTCTTCAGACATTTTTAACGCAATAAACAACTTATTTTTTATTAATGCAGAACGGCCGAGCTCCGCCGAAGTAATAAATACCTACATGGGAATAATTGGTCTTTTAACTGTTATATCGATACCTTTAGACTCAAAGGGCGTAAACGCCATTAGAACCTACGGCGTTTACGCTCTTTGAGTCTAAAGGTATCGATATATGTCCTGCCAACTTTCAAGATTGGAGAGTATGTCAATGAACGAGCGTCATATGTGGCTTATTAGGGTTCCGTGTTAAAGCAAAAATAACAAAAAAAAGTTTTTAAGTATAGGTATGTGTATCAATTTAAATATGTATAATTATTGTCGTCTAGTGCTCATAATACAAGCATTGCTTAGTTTGGGACTACGTCGATTTGTGAAGATTGTCTCAACAATATTTATATTATTTAATGTGCAATAATAATGGCCAAAGTTACCCTCCAGGGCCAAAGTACCCCAACCATACACTAGAAATTATAAATCAAATATTTTATAGCTTTTCAGCTAATAAAGTAAATACAAACACTATGTATACCTACTCTTTTTATAACCAACGCAATGAATATTATATTTGTTCTTAGCTAACAAAGTGTAATATTTCGAATCGATAACTCGTTATGCATTGTTTACTTTCTAAAACTTCTTTCATTTAAATGTAGGGCTGAGCGAATACCAATGTTCGGAAGCTGTTGTAATATGAGTAAATCGATAAAAATTAAAATCGTATCTTAAAATTAATAATTATTTATCTCATTAGTCGAACTTCTGTTTCATGAATTTAGTAGGTATAGATTTCTGATCATATAATCGATTCCCTCTTGCAGCCATCATGGATCGTAATCGCTCATTTTGACAATCGATGTAGTTTAGCCTCATCTCTAAATACGCCATTGACGATGTGTCAAAAGACCAATCTTACATATCGCACACTATAATGAGTTTCACTTCACTACATAGTATAAAACAAAGTCGCTTCCCGCTGTCTGTCCCTATGTATGCTTCGATGTTTAAAACTACGCAAGGGATTTTAATGCGGTTTTTTTTAATAGATAGAGTGATTCAAGAGGAAGGTTTATATGTGTAATACATGCATTTAGTATCAGTATTGCACCGTCACTATTAATTATAATTTAAGGACGTTAGTGTCACCATCCACAAGCTATCCGCTTTGCCCTAAGGTTAACTGCTATATAATTCGGCATTAAGTTCGCCTTTTGAACGATACGTTTTTTTGTGCAATAAAGTTTAAACAAATATAAAGAAATTGCCGAATAGGTACGTACGTACCAAGAACTATTAAAACAAGAGGACTGTCATTCTCCAGAGGTACTTTGGATCGTACCCCGACCGCAAGGGGATATCCTGGCAAAAACTAGATGGCGCTAAAAAAACTAAACATTTAACGATGTTATAATTGAACAAATAAACATTGTACAATAACAATTAGTTCGTAAACATCTAATAATTAATAAATTCTAACATTTAAATACTGTGTCACGCTTGCAAATTTGAATAATTGTAAATAATATAATTCTTATACCAAGCTTATACATAGATGGCGTTGTAAATACCGGGAACAGCTTTTTGTATGGAGATTGTCAGTCCTCTTGTTTTAATGGTCCTTGGTACTTACGGAACCCTTCATGCAATTCACGTTCGCTCTTTACCATTTTTGCTTGTAAGAAACGCCATTTTGCGTAAGCAGGAACAATCTGACGTGATAACTGGGCTATGGTACAATTATCTCCTTTGAGGTTAATACTCTGGTCATTTTCAAAAGCATTCCACGCAAATATAGTTCTTAAGTGAATCTAGTAAGGTTCAAATTACTAAAAAACTTGCTGTAATATCGATTCATAACTTGACGTTAAATTTGAATTTAATAGTCGGCTATTGAAAGACCATTTGCATTCTTGCAGTTTACAAATATGGCAAATTGACAGTTAAATTATCGTTTGTGATGAATACTTTCTTAAGGCTGCGCTTCCACCATAGCTATGCGAGGAAGCGGAGCGGCGTGCGAGGAAAAAATCCACCAATCAACGTGTCTAGCCTCGCTCGGCGTGGCCTGGCATTGGTGGATTTTTTCCTCGTACACCGTCCCTCTACCTTGCACAGTTCTAGTGGAAACGCAGCCTTATGCCCAGTAAATAAGGTTTCAACGCACTAAAGATACGGTTTTTGTCGTTAAACATAACTATTACAAGCATAAAGTCTGCACAAAGAACAGTTTTGGAAAGCAGTTTAGGAATAAATATTTTGCTTGACATAGGACTTGGCCTATTCATTGATATGTTTACCAAACAAGAGATGCAATGTCTTTGGTAATTCAATAGTAAGATGGTTGTAATAGTACATTACACAACTAGCATGGTAATATAAAGAAAGGTTGAGATCGCTGAAGTTAGCGGCCCGAGCTGCAAGCGAGGGGCATAAATATGCAATCTAGGGCTTTCATTATTACCTCCCGTGTTGTGTACATCATTTTATGTCTACACTTGGCCTGAAAACGGCTTTTTCCGTACACGCAGCAGAGCGCGCAGGTGTGGCATAAACTGAACTTAAACACTGAACTTTACCGGAATTTCGGTATATACCATGCTAAAATACCGGTATAAGAAGCCTTAAACTGTAGGCTTGCCACTTCAACTTTGACGAATAACTTCAACATGACTTCCGATCACGAACTGCAACTACGAGTATGTAATCTATAATTAGTTATTTGTGTGCATTTTTTGTCATTTAACTACATCGGTTATTTCTTACCACCTACTCATTTATTTTTGTTAATTTTGCATCCACCCAACCCAACCCTATCCTAATGTAAAAACTAAAACCTTGTCGTAAAACTAATACTCTAACTACTTTAACTTAAGAACATCAAACAAAGTTGTAACTTGTTCAGTAATTTATTTGGCCAAAAGTGATCCATCTAGTGGTAGACTATTAGGTTATTGTGGAATTGCAGCAACCCGAAGTCCTTTTCGACAAGTGAGATGCAGTTTATTTGGCTCGGTTAGTTCAGAATAATAAAATTATAGTTTAAGTTTATAAAAGTGAAATGTTAGGCTAGATCTAAGTAGATATGATAATAGATTTATAGAACTATGACTCAAATAATATGTTTAAGCTAGGCCAGTCCATTACACACTCCACTACTCAAAGGTTGTCGGGAAGAGATCGCTCTTAAGTGATAAGACAGCTTATTGTTTACCATTGTCTTTATATAAGTTGAACTGTAATGTTCTTTTGGTATGCATTATAGTATTATTGTATTGTATTACGATTCAGTCAGAGGTCAAATTATATTAGGCAAGATATTGACACGGAATTCCCGAATTACACTAAGATTCAAAATGCCAGTAAGTAAGTATACGCGTTAAGGTAATTGCAGGAGCGATGGGCGCCACTTGCAGCAACTACATATTTACATTAATTTATAATATATCGAGCCTGCAGTAACTTATAAATAAAATCATCTCATTTAAGGCTCTGTTACTAACCTCTGGCGCGGCTGAGGCGCGCGACATAATGTTGTCTATGCTTCATCAATTTCACCATTTATAAAGTGCGAAAAATAACAGCTATAAGGTAAACGTCCTTCCTACACTCAAAAAAATGTGTTGCTCCTACAAAATCGTGATAGTTATAATCAAGCATCTTGATTCCATACGAGCCTAACAAGACGTTAGATGCTCCAACTAAGATGATATTGATTGTTTATCATAGTTCAACTAACCGTGTTCTTATTTGATTCAACAAACATCAATGTGTATAAGGTAACTAATTAAACACGATCGAATCATACAAAGAAGAAAATTATGATAAAAACAAGGAATATATTTAAAATTATCAAGATTCTAGATTATTGTTTTAATCACTAATGAACTTGCTGTTTTAGTTAATCAGCTTTCGTTGACATGTTTAATATCTCGTTTGTTTTATTAAATTTAACGCTAACTAAGAGAAAATCTCTTTTAGTTAGCTTAGATTTTTTATAGTGTAATGTTTGACACGCTAAGGCCCAAAAGTTGATACTCTGCTATCTCTTATATTGCTAATAGATGGCAATTACTGAAACAAGAAGATAGACGCCTTAGAATGTGGTGCTGGAGAAGGTTTACCTTGGACGGGATTTCGTACGAACGACTCTATACTCGGGCGTTCTCCGAATTTAGTTTGAATTAAAAAAAAAATATTATAGACAACTTTTGATCTTATTGACTATGTTCTTCTTCTTAGTCGGTACACTCTTGCCAGAGTGGTCGTCGTCATCATTGTGTATCACGATGAGCTTGGTAATAAATACGGCGCCACTCGTCGCGGACTGCAGCTTTCCGGGTACATTCATAAACCGAGCACTTAGTTGCGGCCTTGATCTGGTCTGTCCATCACATTGGTGATCTGCCACGTGGCCTGGTGCCTTTAACTTTTCCTTTTCCTTTGACTATGTTAGTAAGGCAATAATAATAATAAGAGCATAAAGCCGCGAGTACCCTCAGCGAAAGCGCAGCACACCTCTCGACGCCCTGCAACCCCCTGCACCGGTGTTGCCCCTAGGCCATTTTATAATGTCGCTATTTAGCAGGGGCCCATCTAGCGGAAGGCAAGTGACGGTCTGTCAATACCACGAAAGCCATGAGACACTTTTCCTGACAGGCGCCGTCATGTGTCAACCCATGTCCATTTATCCATTTGTAAATACTAACATCTGAAATCATCAGGTTCTAAAATATTCGTTATATTTATTGTTGACAATAGAAATGTTGACTAATGTTGAATTTTACAACATAATAGTCACATGGATTGGAAAATACTAAATTATCATAACACAAAAGAAATAAACAAAAAAAAATATAAAAAATATAATGTTATGATACCACAAAGTTTAAAAAAGAACGATATTTTTTTTATCGTCTTAAAGAAAAATTTAAGTTAATTTCGGAATGCTTAAATAACACTGAAAAAATAAATGTACTACAACTATGTGCTTAAACGCACTTATTCGTGCTCAAAATGGCAAAATGCTATTTTTTTCATACAGACTTAGTACAGCGACGGAACGGATGACGTCATAAGTTCCTACCGTTTTGTATAGAGCGTTTTCAATGCTCAGTGCGATCTGCTACTGTTGATTACAATTTGTGGCTGTTATACTTATACAAATGTATTAGGTGTCATATATATTTGTTCCTCGCAAATAGTAGAATCGATTTACGACAGAAAAAAAATCCAGTCAACAGGCGAATTTATTCCTCAGCAATAACCCAAGTCTTTAATTTTTCTTTTTTTAACTTCCAAGGATGCTAAGGCTACTCCAAGGCGAATCTTTTGATTTTTAGACAATACTGGTGACATTGCATCCGAGACGTTCGTCAGTGATACAATTGAAATGCTGACTGATTCAGTGACTAAAATTTAGAATTGTGTAATCAGGAGCGTGCTTCCTATCCCCTCTCTTGCATTCTAATTAGGATGACCTGCGTCACAGACATCTCTATGTCACAGCCATCTCTATGTCACAGCCATCTTTTAGTTCCTCATTAACAATGAGCTCCAGGTATTCCCCAATTGAGGTAAACGGAAAGAACAACACTGAAGCTTTGTGTTTGCCTTTAAATACCGGCTCACTTTTCTTTGAGTAGTACTTCAACCCATGACTTTCAGCATAAGTTTCACAAACAGCTATAGGGAACGTGCACGAACTATAGGTGGCAGCACTAAACGACAAAAAAGACACGGGCGGACAATAAAGGAAACTATCGCCCCTGTCAAATCAAGCTGTCAATGTCAATGATAATATGTAAGTGTCAATGTCAAATATAGTAAGTCGTAGCTACACTAACGTTAGTCGTCCTTCAACGCGATAAATTAACGTTATTAACGGCATTTTCGTCAATGTGACCCCAGCATGAGAGGGTATATGATTTAGATTGGCGGCACCAGTTGGCAGCATCTTCGTCGTGCACGTTCCCTATCAATTTACGCAAACTGCCAATAGTGAATCCTAGCAACACAATGTCGTCTGCGTTACATATATTATTAAAACAGACGCCATCGATAAGAACAAAGAGAAAGAGAAAAACGGAGCGAAAGTTTTGATTGTAAGTATTATTTTTCAAGAGTGAACGGAGTCAAATAAAAGTAAAAAGTAATTTATATTTTTCTAAACATTCATAGACAGGTCTAGGAATAATAGGAGAAAGGAATACATTGAAGTTGTTTTATTCAGAAGGTTTATAAAATAACAGTTTTGCTAAGTAAATGAAAAATATATATACCTCTACAAGTACATACTCGGTTAAGAAAAAATAAAAACCGGTCAAGCGCGAATCGGACTCGCCTACCGAGGCTTCCGTTTAAATTTGTAGGTACATGTATTAAAGTACCCTATTAATTATGATTCCCTTAGTAAAGTAAATTTTTATTATTTAATAAACGCATAAACGGCCGTATCTTTTTTCCATGTTAATCAATAATATGTTATCTTATGATAAGTGTTCCGTTTTTTTTCTTTTTGAGGTACGAAACCGGCGTAAAACTGACGTAGATTTAACATAAAGAAGTAATAAGAACACAAAGTGATTAAAAAAAACCAAACGAAAATGAAGTTCGAAAATCTTTACTTAAATGAAGGCTTGTTTTTAAACCAACAGCGCCTTAAGCAAACAGCTAAAAGGGCGTGGACGTCGTGACACCGGAATAATGAATATCGCGAATTTATAGAGGGACAAATTTATCACCGCGTGCATCGGGTCGTGGGTGGGCCGCCCTTAACATCGGCGAGTTCGCGGTGAGACGTGATCGAGTTTCATAAAAGTTCATATCGACGGTGGAAAGGAGAAACCCTTTAAGCGACATTTTCTACACTTTACAGGAGGGCGTTTTAAAGTACAATTTTTTGGAAAAAAATCGTAGGTTTTTTTTCTAGCCAATTTAGAAAGTTGACCTTTATGCACGTATAATGTTAATTTGCAAGCTGTATTAAACAATATTAACATAATTCTCAAAAAATTACGAATTTCTGGAATAAGTGTCGCTTAAGTGAAATGGTACGTATAATGTTACCGGGAGAAATATTTAAGCGACACCCTCGAATTTCTAGAATACTAAATCCATACAAGAAGAACGCCTTAAGCGACATTTTATATGAATAGTCGATGGGAAGGAACACCCCTTAAGCGACATTTCCTTTAAATATTACTGTTTTTAAAAACACTTTAAGCGCCTACGTTTATGAATATTTGTATAGTTAAGTGACACCGATTATTTTTAACTCAAAATTTGTTTCGCACAAAGTAATGTTAACTATTTTAGGACTCTTTAAGCGACATCAAAGTCATCAGATCGCCATGTAACCCAACTCAAAGGACGCAGAAAAAAAAGCTGATTTCAACGATATATAAAATAACTCAATTCCGCCCAAAATGTCGCTTAAAGGGTTTCTCCTTTCCACCGTCGATATAGTTCGCATCACAGAAATATATCGAGGTATAAACAAAAAATGCGTGTACCTCGCGTGCTAAAGAGAAGGGGCGAACCAACCGGACTGCGGTAAAAAGTATTACAATTGTACCCTGTGCAAGTGTCACTACATTCGCGCCATCAAGATGACTCTAGTCATGAATCATTTTATCAAAATCTGGTGCGTCGTTGAGTAGTTACGAGCGGGCATAGAACGGACACATACGTATAGGTTAAGCACATAACCACGGTATACGGTAGTTTTTCTTTCTACAAAAGGTACATCGGGAGCGCGCTTGTGTGCGCACCGTGTACGGACGCACCACAGGCAAGGATTTGAGCATGCGTGAGCATGCCACACAGTTTGGCGTTCACTCACACAGACGCGGGTCGGGCGTCTGTGTGTGTCAGGAAGGAAGGAAGGAGGAGGAAGGAACTTACAAGAACACTTTGTTGTCCGTCTGTCCGAAATTTGGCAAGTATCGTCTTATACTACATGCTGTATAGGGAAAAATCTGAAAATTATACATTTGTAATTAAATCACAAAACATATTCTAGTCTTTACTTAAAATATTTGTACGGAACCCTCGTTGGGCGAGTCCGACTCGCATTTGTCCGGTTTTAAATTAATCCTTTCCTCATAAGCACAGTATAATAGCAGTAATTTTTTTCCTACAAAAGGTACATCGCGCGCTTGAATGTGTGCGCGCCGTGTACGTACGCACTACAAGCAAAGAAATAAGAATGCGTCAGATTGCTCCAGTATGGATCGCAATAACAATACGTGATGAATACGTGTCGCGCGCTACTAAACGTCCGAAGTTGGACTACTTAATCGTTTTTAGGGTTCCGTACCAAAATGGTAAAAAAGGAACCCTTATGGTGCGACTCTGTCTGTCTGTCTGTCTGTCTGTCTGTCTGTCCGTCTGTCACAGCAAGATATCTCAGGATCTACTGATGCTATCGACTTGAAATTTGGTATAGTGTTAAAAACCGCTAATCCGAGTCCATAGGACAGAAAACAAATCTTATACCTGTTTTACTTTTTTTTTAAACTGGACCGAATTGGGATGTCTAAAATCAAATATTGAGCTAATATATCGAGTGGGATATCAAATGAAAGGGCTTAATATGTAGATTCCAAAACCGTTTTTATTTTTTTTTCTTAGATATATAGTTTTTGATTGACGACAAAAAACGTTGAAAAAAATACCATTCCCCCCCTATTATCTCCGAAGTTACTGAATAGAAAAATCTGTAATAATTACCGATTATGAATATTATCCTAAATATTACAGGAAAATAAAACAGTTTTCCTAACTTGCAGCGTTTTTTAGAAATTCGCAAAAATCGAAAGACAACCTTATTTGCTCCTACTAAACTAACAGCGGCATATGTCGATATATGGGGACAACAGTTTTACAAGAGCAAAGTTAAGTTTGTGCCACCATACAGTTTTTCTTGAATTATTCACGTATCTACTGACGAGTTTGTACGGAACCCTCGGTGCGCGAGTCCGACTCGCACTTGACCGGTTTTATTATACTTTGTCATATGTTTAATTTTGGAGAAGTTGTCTGGCGAGATTTCGTAGTAGAACCAAACCTATGTAAAACGGTAGATGCGGGCACGATTCCGAGACCAATATCGCGGCCCTTTGTGTTTTTACAAACGGCAGATAAACCCGCGGGGCCTTATCTACTGAAATTAATGTTAAACCCGTTCACAACGATCTTAACTTGCTTAAGGTCTTTGTAAGACTTTGCCTTAAATATGATAAGATGTAGTTCATTCTAGGACATTTAAGAAAGGACTAGTCATGGATGGTTTCTATCTGTTTAAGCGTATATTTAGCTATACACGGTGGCCCCGAGTAACCCGAAAAACATAAACTATATATTGTAACAACTATTAGGAGTAAAAAAAGTTATATTATGATGTATAGTCGAAAAACGGTTACTTTCCGAGATATTCATTACTTTTTAAATGAAAACTAAATGTGACTAAGATACTTTGATTATTTTTTTTTAATCTTTTAACTAAACAGCAATTAACCTTCGCAGTATTTGATGGTAAGCGACTACGAGTCCAAAAAATTGACCTTTTGTTTCCATTTTAGCTTTTTTACCCGACTGCGGCGAAGCCCAAAGGAGGGTAATGTGTTTGACCTGTATGTATGTATGTCCGTTCCTGTGTCCGCTCGTAACTACTCAACGGCACAACCGATTTTGATAAATGATACATCATTGGCTTCGTCTTGATGGCGCGAGTGTCACTGGGTATGAAGTTCGTTAAAATAAACAAAATGGCGGATTTATTTTAGTAAAAATACCGCGGTCGGGTTTTTTTTAGTAAAAATATTTAGTTATTTCCGTTTTTATATCTTTTCTTCAAGTAAGGACATGTTTATAAGGAGGGGCTGAACTATTGCTGATTTATTTTGTTCCATAAGCACAATCCACACGATATTTATTTATTTACGTACTAGCATTTAATCGCTGCTAGGAACTCACTCACTTTTTAACATATTTTACAAACGAAGTTGCGGGCATTCTCTTTCTCTTACACAAAAAATCCATGAAATGGCAAGAACAACAAATAACAGTTATCCTTAACTAACTGATCGCATTACAAACCATTCCAACTTAAACACTGTTTATTTATTCACAGTCAAACTAAATACATACTAATCAATATCAGCGAAACTTATTGAATACACTATCACACAAATATCACCTTTAAAACATAGTTTATAAAGGTCGAAATGGCGTGATACAAAATGTCCAAGGAGAGTCTTCGAAGTTGGGTAATCTTGTGCTAGTTTAGGAGACGGATGGCTGCAGAGGGATCATTAAGAGGGTTCTCGATTTAGATTAGGTTTAGGATTTTTTTTTCAGTTAAGTAGCCTTGGAACTAATTAGGAACGTTAGGGAAGAAACTACTAACCTGACCCGTGCATATTGTTGTTGGCTATACTTTTTACCCGACTGCGGCGAAGCCCAAAGGAGGGTTATGTGTTTGACCTGTATGTATGTATGTATGTATGTCCGTTCCTGTGTCCGCTCGTAACTACTCAACGGCACATCCGATTTTGATAAATGATACATCATTAGATTCGTCTCGATGGCGCGACTGTCACTGTGTATCAAGCAAGTTCGTTAAAATAAACAAAATGGCGGATTTTATGCAGTTTCAAAGTGCACCGCTTAAGTCTCAGTGTAACATACATTTTATAGTTGTTTTAATCCTTAAAATAAATAAAATAAAAATAAAAACTAGGACTACTCGTATGTGTACTTGTTTAGGGTTCTCCATCGGAAGGGTGTCAAATACCGGTTTTAGTATGAATAATACCGGAATTCTGGTACTCATCGTAAAAATACTAGGTTACCGGTATTTGCCCTATAAAAATACCGGTATATTGGTGTTCTCCCTATGATAATTACCGGTACTAGAAATCCAGCTAGGAGATGCCGATCACGCCGCAGCGGCAAAATTTGGTACAGAACCGTCCGTTACAAGCAAATTGTTATCCTTTCAAAATACAGGTCTCTGCATACTACACCGTATCGTACTATGACCGTACTATGAACGTATCAGACAAAATAAATATTCTTTGTATTGAAAAGTATGAGACTACACCCGCTCGCACGTTCCGTCACCGACCGGCATTTGTCATACCGTGCCTGATACGTTCACAGTACGGTCATGGTATGATACGATGTCGTGGACAGAGATTTTAAAGTTCAAATTACAATTTTACAACGTCCTTTCAAATAAAATCCCAATTTAAATAACAGTCAACCCTTTAAGAAAAAGCTCCCAACTCCGAACTTCGAGAAACTTCGAAATCAACTGATTGCAAACATCTGTACAATCAACAAACCATTAAAACAACGAACAAATGATATCGTAATAAGCGAAAAGCTTAATTTGGAAGGAAACATTTTGGTCTAAAGTAAAGGAAACAGCGGGTTTCATGTTAGACTAAGAAATAAAAAACATATTTGGTTAATAATGCACAAGTTCTCTCCCTCTTTCTCTTCCTAGCTATTATCCCACATGGTGGTAGGGTCAGCTTTCCGAACTTGTCTCCTCCACTTCGCTCTGTCTCCGACATCGTCCTTGGATGACCTGAAACTCAATCATGTCTTTAGCACTACATCTTTCCACCTTTTTTTGGGAAGAATGATAGTTAGAAACAATATAAACAATTGTAATTTTCCTTAAAATATATTAGATTAAAATATATAGTTATTATCCCAACTCTTAATGGGATAAAAATTCTATGTTTTAACCCAGGACTTGATCTACCTTCATGTCAAATTTCATCTCAATTCATTCAGTTGTCACCGCGTTATTTAGTAACAAACGTCCAAACCTCTAAACATAATTCCGACCTCCAATAACCACTTTTTTACTAGAAAAAACCCGAGTGCGTTAAAAACTACCGCGCATTAAAGTGCATAAACCCGCCTGCTTTTTTTACGATTTTTTTGTACCCAGTGACACTCGCGCCATCGAGATGAATCTAATGATGTCTTATTTATCAAAATCAGGTGTGTCGTTGAGTAGTTACAAGCGGACATAGGAACAGACATACATACATGCAAGTCAAACACACAACCCGGCTACGCCGCAGTCGGGTAAAAAAAGGGCGCGCGATAATCAATGCTATGCCGAAGAAAATCTATTAGCAAACATCCCTTGAGGTAATTTGAATCGGTTGGTTTTCCACACAAACATAAAGAGGGTCATTGTTGGCTTCTACGGCATCAATTATATTTGAAATATGTTTTATTTTATAGCTTGACATATTTTATTTGCGTGAAATGACATTAGAAATTTAAAGCAGTCAGAAAAATTGGTATATTAATTCAGTAAAAAACGTTTCAAATGATGCCAATAGATGGTGCTAGCCTTACAATGAAATTATGAAGCTGTAATATAAAGCGCATTTTAAACATAATTTATATAATGGAAGCAAAGGATGACCCTATTTAGGTTTTTATGGGAGACTGACCGCCTCGCCTCAAACCACTTTAAGGCGATTAAGGAATCTATGCGAACGAAGTTACGTAAAAATTTATAAAAACTTGTAGACCTTTTCCGCTGCCGCTTATAACTTGTTAAAAACAGCGCAGTAAGGGCGGACCCTTATCAGATACTAAAAATTATATAATTAACCAATTTACTGATTACCCCGGTCCCAATTAGCGAATTGAAATTATTGTAAAATAGCTCTAATGCGCCTTGAGGCCATCTGGCGCACTCTCTGATTAGCCCTGAGGGTGTATAAGAGGTTTTTGGGTGCCCGGGATAAGTAATGACAATAATTTAGCTGTGGTACGCGTAATGTTTTGGGATTTTGTATTTTATTGTAAGTTCGTTTTAATAAGTTACGTGGTCGTTGATATCGTGCATTCAGAAAAGCGTGGTTGACGAAATATCATTTGCACGGATAAATACTGCCGCCATAACGCAAAAGGGCACCACTAACATTTTTTTTCGACACTGAGTTATATTCATATTCGGAATCAGTGAAATTTACTGATTCCGAATATGTATAGAACTCAGTGTCGAAAAAAAAATTAGATGTGCCCTTTTGCGTTCTGGCGACAGAATAAGAGGTCGATATCAGGCGTTTTTCCAACGTTCTTTATGTAATTAGTGGCACTCGATTTTTACAGCGAAGGACTATCGAGTGATGACAACTTTTGATCAAATCATGAGCAGCCTTACATTATCATTTCATCGAAATAATAAAATTATTCTCTGAAGCCAATTTTTCGTTGAATTGTCATAAAACAAACTTTATTATAGCTTGGCAATTTCGTTGGTGACACCCACCTGTGTGCTTTTTGTTATGTGCAGCCGTAACTACTTACACAACTTACCGGCAATATGAACGGGGGCCTCCGGAGGCTGCCTCCGTCGGGCGCCGTTCGTGTTAGTGGTAGGTAACTTGTGTAAGTAGTTACGTTACGGCTGCACAGAACAAAAAGCACACAGGTGAGTGTCACCAACGAAGTACAATACCTATAGCTTGGCATATAGGTATTGTTACCATACGTTGATAACATTTTCAAAAACCGTAAAAAATTACGGTCTTTGGTAGAAAAACGTCATTGTCGACGAAATGAAAATGAATCTCTAGTCGACAAGCAGCAGGCAGCCACTATTTAGATCTAGGTGTGCGATATGATACTTTTGAAGAACCTTTGACAAGCAATGTTACTAGCAATTTCTATGATAACCTCAAGTCTAGATACTTCGTAAACTTCAAGTATGCAGACGCATAAAATGTCTGCCAAATGTATCATGTCACGGTATGAGACGCTTCTGAATTTCAAAGGTTTGAGGCACGGGAATTTCGAATATTTTAGTGTTTTAAAGCTCTTTACGAGTTTTATGTTGTAAAAATATTGTATATTTCGTTTGGATTGCCGTTGTGCTTTGGTCTGGATGCCTTTTACTTATGCAGTTCGTATATATTTGAAAGGTGAATGAAATTGCAATATTTTTAGGTTTAGCATGACTTGATTGACTGGAAACTAATTATGTTAAAAATTTGGAGCTTGTGGGTCTGTTAGAAGTAGGTACCTTAGAATTACGATGATCATAATGAATGAGTCAGTGAGCGAGTCAGGGACAAAATGAAGGAACTTTGATGTGCAGTTCTTAAACTACAAGGTCTAATTGAATGTTATTGAGAATTAATCTAAGTCATATTAAAATCAGAGTTCTAGCTGTAGCCAGGCCAAAATCATAGGAGGTCGAAAATTGCCAGAATGGCTTTGAGAAAAGGATGGTACGGCCATGCCTTTGTTTTGCTCGACTTGGCGGGGGCACTATCCTGCCCCCACATTTGCTTAAGTCATAGATGAAACAGAAACTCTATTTCAAAATATTATTTTATAAAACAGTATTAAGTTAGGAAAAATAATAGACATAGTAATTTATTTTTATGAAAATAACTATAAAACTTGTACTTTACCTTACAATTATACATTACATAACTAGGGTGGTAGTACAAAGAAAGGCCGAGATCGCAGAAGTTTGCGGCCTGAGCTGCAAGCGAGGGACGTAAATATGCGGTCGATGGCTTTCTTTATTACCTCCCGTATTGTGTACATCATTTTATGTCTACACTTGGCCAGGAAGCGGCTTTTTCCGTACGCGCAGCGTGCGGAAAAAGTCACTTTATGGTATCGTTCTTCCAGGTATCGTTGTGTCCTAAGAAAGTACAATTTATCGATAAATTAATATAGCTGGGAAGTCCCTAGGACAATTTTATTCGTGCCACAAGGACTTCTATGTCTAGTAATTGTAATATGCCGAACAATCTTAAACTTTCAGTTCCCAGGACATACTATATTTTCACTTCGCATAAAACCGTTATACATTAGCATCATTCCGATAATTATAAATGTCTTACAGCCAGATTTCATAGTATTTTAATATGAAGTCAGCCAATTTAACCCAAAAGTCTAATTAATGAGGGTCAATAATTAACCGGGAATTCTGCCGGATGACTCCGCACAAAGAGATGCCCTTTTGATTACGCTCAAATTGAGAAATTTGAATTTTTGATTTCACATTAAAGAGCGTTCATTCTGAGAGATTTGGCAATAAGATATTTTAACCAAGGACCTTAAATAGCTGAACGGAGCCTCGCTAGCAAAGAAGCATGTCTAGTCTGCTGGCTGTGTGCGTGCTGCTCACAATAGGAAAAAACTAGTTGACGTGTGCATGCGGCTCGTAAGTACAAGCAGCCAGCTTACTAGAAATGGCTTTAATTCTTTGTTGGCGAGGCTCCGTCCGGCTATTTATTTTAGGGTCCTTGATTTTAACCATCTTCAAAGAAGGAGGGGTTTTTTTTAAGTTGCATTTTATATCGTTCTCTGAAATGAAATATTATTTATTTGACAGAGCATGGTACCTACATAAAACGATGTTAAGCTTGTGTTGAAGGTTTACGAATGCGGTGTACAATATTTATTTGAATAGATCATTTTACATAAAATCTTTCTTCTTTCTTTCTGTCTTTTCTTTTAAATAAAATGAGCTTGCTTTTGACTCCGATCATGGCCGATGATGATCATTGATGGAGCCTACAGCAAAGCATAAAGACGAACCAGTAGTCCAACTTCGGCCGTTTAGGAGCGCGCGACACGTATTCACACAGACGCGCGATAGTACGTCTGCGTGAGTGCGATCCATACTGGAGCATTCCTACGCATTCTTATTTCTTTGCTTGTAGTGCGTACGTACACGGCGCGCACACATTCGCGTGCGATGTACCTTTTGTAAGAAGAAAAATTACTGCTATTGTACTGTGTCTATAATGGAGTGAGCGCACCACGTGCGCTTATGTACAGTCAGCTGCAGAGATAAGTCCTGTCATACATTCGCAGGATCTATATCGGGATCCCTAAATTTTTTTAACCTATTTTTGCATTCCCTAATACTGTTTGTCATAATGATCATTTGTCCTAACACTCACATGGCCTAATATTTGATCCCCTCACATCGGGATCCCTAAATTTTTTAAACCTATTTTTGCATTCCCTATTACTGTTTGTCATAATGATCATTTGTCCTAACACTCACATGCCCTAATATTTGATCCCCTCACATCATTTCTGCCAGCAGTTCGTTTTTGTTGGGGGACGCAGTTTCAAACCTAACCTAAACCTAACTCAACCTAACCTTTTTTTTTTTTTTTTTTTTTGACCCCGGGAAATGCGTAAAACTGCATACCACTACGTAACCTAAGGCCATCGGGGGTGACAGCCAGATGTTACGTATTGGTTATGTGGGGCTCTCCGCTCCTGAAGGGATTGGCCTACCCACTAAAACCCAGGGATGCTACCGACCTGTGCCTTCACGGTGATGCCGTGGGATCGCTATCAATCCACCACGACATCACCAGCACCTCCGCCCTAGGGCGGACCCTCTCCGAAAAAGGCACACTGTAGCATGGCCAGTGTGCCTTCCCTCACCAGCTCCCCCCCGACCAAATGGTCATCCCCCGGGGAAGCAGGGACCGGCACCAGACACACGGTGTCCCGGTCCCTCCCTCGCCGCCACGGGAGGACAAACGCCCCTGCCCCGCAGCCGTCCACGGGAGGACAAACGCCCCTACCCCGCAGACACTCCCGCCTGTCCTTACGGACCGCGGTGGGCCAGTCCTCCGCCTCCCGCACCCAGCACATGAGGTAGCGGCAGCCTGCAAGGCTGAGTTCTCGGGATGCAGAGGACTAGTCCACCGCCACCACGCAGCGGCACAGGTCAACCGTCTGGTGCCTGCCCGCAGTGCCCCCCAAAAGGAGACGTCGGAGGGATGCTGCCCGTGCCCGACGCTCCGCCCTCGCGTGCCGCACCTGGAGAGTCCTCTAACAGAGGAAACCCGGTGCGGGACCCCCCAACCCCCCCTGACAGGCTCATTCGCAGCATCGGCAAGTGATCAATTAGGGGTCCCTAAGAAATCACTTGCCGTTGCTCCCGGGGTGCACCGGCCAAGACGCTTCCCTTTCCTGCGGATCAACCGGATCAAGAGGAATGAGAAGAATCCAGACACTCTGGGAGGTTTCCTGTCTAGCACCCCAACTCAACCTAACCTACTTTTTCTGTCTGCTTTTTTCCATGCGGGGGGCTTCGCTCCCCGAGCCCCCCTCGTGGGGGGCTTCGCCCCCCCGGCCCCCCTTTTTAAGCCTTTTCGTAGCTAAGAACTCGTGCATAACTTTAGTTGCTTAGGACAAACGATGTTAGGGATCGCGAGGAATATGCAAAATAACATTAGGAATATTAATAGTTATGGCAAAAAAGCTTCGAACAACAGAGTATTATGGCAAAAATAACATTTATGGAAAAACCTTATTATGACAACTGATCGTTAGGCCAAATACCCATTAGGACAAAACAGTTAGGGCAAGTGATTTTAGGACAAACGATGTTAGGGATCTCGAGGGACACCCACATTCGCAGTATGGTAGGGGGTATACTTATCTCTGGAGCTGACTAGTGTGACATAGAACTCGATTCCCATCGGCTTGCCTAATAATAGGCAGTTCAGCATTTAATTCTAGTGCTCTTAAAGAAAATTGAAGCCAAAGTTGCTCCGGCTTGCCCGAAGATATCTTCAACGCCACACCACTGGTACCTACTACGGTATTTTATTATTATGTAAAATTTAAATGAAGTTGAAAAATGAGCCGATCCAAAACTACATTAGTAATTAAGGCTAAGCGAATTTAATGATAACTGTGATGAAAAATTAAATAATGCACTATTTTTAAGGAATCATCATATTTACTGGAAATATTTTGAATCCTCATAGCTGCCGATCCGGCATTAGCTGTAGTCGATCGTATTTGATTTTTCAATGCATTTGCTCAATGTATATATAATTTTAAAGAGTAAATAGTTGATAAACGTGTTATAAGCTTTTTTAATGTAAAAAAAAAACAAGAACAATGATATTCACTGCATTAAGAATATATGCAAGAGCACACACTCAAGATTGTTTGATTGATAAATGTTACTGTGATAAAGAAATTATGAAAATTTTAGGTAATATTTGCAAAATTGTTACGTTGCCAAATTTCTCAGAATAAACGTCCTTAACTTCTGATTCCCGTAATGACTCGAGCGCAGAATTAGTTCATTAGTGTAAAAGAATTAGGTAAATTAGGGTGATTGATTACTTATATTCGTAGAAAAACTTATGAATACTGAATATATGAGTCCCATAGAAATATCACGGTTAAATATTTCCCAATCCATGGGTGGGTACCCACTGGTACCAAAAGTATTTTGCTTTTAAAAAGATAAACTCCCAAAATCTTTCCTTTTCTGCCCAATTTAGAAACTTACTCGCATTAGTCACCTGCCACTAAGAAACGGCGTATTTTAACGTCAAATTATAGTCCAAATTCCGAGTAAAAAGTAAATAAGCAACAGGAAAAAACAAGGAAAAATCCCGATAATCCAGCCGGTCCCCAGGTGATCGTTGAACGAATGAGTGAGCGGAGAACGAATGAAGGAAAGAATGAATGGGTGGGAGCTAATGGTCCACGTCAAGACTGCTTTGTGCCGTAAAACAAAACACGGACGTTATGGGCCGAGTACATATTAATCATGGACCTTTCTTGGACTGTTTCTTTTATCTCGGGCTCGTGAAAAATGCTGTTTTCGGAATGTGGTGGATTGTAATATATATTGAACATCGAAATAATGTATGGAACGATAACACCGAACAAAAATGATGTCGAAATTTGCCCCATACCGCCCACTTTTTAAAATAAATACGTCTTATCGGCCATTCTCACGAAGTATGTCTGCGGTCACCTAATTACCGCGACGCTGTTTTCATACTAAATGTTTGGAGACGCGGTAATTAGACGCAGCCATACTTCGTGAGAATGGCCGTTATGTATCATCATCAGTGGGGCTAATAACCAACTTAATGTTTGCTTTGTTTGTGTCTAAAGTCATATTATAACAAATATTAATATTAAGTTTGAGAAGACGCAATTTCAAAAATGTTGTATATCGTCTAAAAGACAAATAACCACATTTTAGTTAAAATTTAGACAAAAAACCCGACCGCGGTGCACTTTGAAACTGCATAAAATCCGCCATTTTGTTTATTTTAACGACCTTCACACCCAGTGACACTTGCACCATCAAGACAAATCTAATGATTGTAACATGTCAGATATGTACTTACTTATATCTGAAATGTCTCTCCTATGTAAACATAATTATTTTATTATTTTAACTCATTTTGCATGTCGGGGATAGTATTTCACATCGCTAAAAAAATGTAAACACAGCGTAGGGTAATAAATTATTAGAAAACAAACATCATAACTATGCAATCGAGTAACTTAAATAACTTTTAAATTTAAACTTTATTTCTAATCGGTTAAGAGAACTATACTTATGCACATTTTGTTGCCGTGAAGCGATAGCATATTTAGATTAGCTTAGGAGTTAGTTTAAGGTAGGTAGGATACAGTACATGATGTACCATTTATCAAAATCGGATGTGCCGTTGAGTAGTTACGAGCGGACACAGGAACGGACATACATGATGTAGTGTCTACGGAATATGTGTAGTTACAGATTGGTTAAATATATATATAAATAAATGTATACGGTCGGTTGACGGGAAACGTCAGTCAGTGCCAAACTACCCGTAAGGCCAGACAGTCGTTATCAATCAACCGCTCTGTATACCTCGATACTAATTGTATTTTATTTTATAACATTCCCAGTGCTGAACACTACATTGGCGACTAGGATGAATTTGTGAGTAAATTGCGTGCACAAAATTATGGCAAACAAATCAGTGACCAATAGGTTAATAATAGTAAAGGAGACCATCGTACTCCAACAACGAACATTTTAATGATTCGTTCAAGATAAGTACCTACATAGAAGATTTATGCATTCGTATTTAGTAAGGAAACTGCTCGACAAACCTCGACGCGTAGGTATGTGCTACTTTAGATAAAATGTTTGTAGTGAAATCACAAGCAATCGTTGGAAAAAAAGAACAAAAGAGTAAATGATAGATAATGCAACTAGTTTTATAGTGTCACAACAAGTGCTAAAATACACTCGCGGTCAAAGAATTCGGGTCACCGTAATTTAAATAATAGAAATAGGTGTTTTTTTCAATATTTGACACTTGTTTCATTTACATAACATACTACTCTTTAATACCTTAGCTGTATTAGCAATATCCGCTTACCCATCATAAAAATATTATTATCCAAGAATGGTGACTTTTGCGATATTTCACTCCGTTAACGTCATTATTTTTAATAGGTTTTTATCGATCTAAACCTGAAATTGCTACTATTCTCAGTGTTATTATGGCAGATAATATCTAACATTAATTAAGGATCAAAACAGGCTTCAATAATCTCACAACCTTTTCTTGAAGTATTTTAGAAAATATGGCGGTATTTCAATGACCCGAATTCGTCGTCCGTGCGTGTGTACTCGTATTTCCTTATTTTAAACAAATGAAGGTTATGATTGATTTCGACATTTAAAGATATTTAAAGACACGGAAATAAATATTATAGATTTATTTGCTAGCAACTTTGGGGAGCAGAACCCGACTTTAGAATAATTTATTTTTATTAGATTAAATCACCCTATTCCTAGGGATACGCGACTATGTTCAATTTTGCCGTTCTATTTTCACGGTGAAGACGTAAAGTTTGTGGAAATGTTTCTTAGATGTTTAGGTGTTTGGAGGTTGTTAGTAAATATCGCTGTGTCAAATGCATGAATTCGAGCTAAAATTCGGCATGCAAGTAGACCAAGTCCTGGAGTGAAACCCAGGATACTTTATATCCCTGTAAGGAGTTCCCTTAGGATAACAACGAAATAACGCCGGCGAAGCCGCAGGCGAATGTTCATCTATTATAAATTGACACTATAGTTGTTTTCTAATGCATGAATTAATTCGAATTTTAGATTTTGAGAATAAATAAATGACAATTTCATGTTACAAAAGGTAAGGCCTATGGGTTACTGATTGGTTGCACAAATAAAAGTACAATTTTTATCCATGGATACTAAAGCTAACCACAGAAATAAATGTTATTGTTGTGTAGTCTACTGTTGTTGACGATATTCAATGGTTGATACGGTATTTCTCAAAATCTAACCACAAATCATGACGTTTATAATTGCATCAAAAACGAAAAAGTAGGTAATGTTTGAAGTAGCTACTTAAAACGTAAACAAATGATAAGTTCAAGGTCAAAGGGTTCACCTATATAGACCGAGTAACATTGTACTGTGTAACTTTCGTTAATTAAGCATGAATATTTACCTACATTTCAAAAGCCTTAGTATGACGGTCATTATCGAGTGCAGTCAACAACAGTGAGAAAAACAGAAATGATTTGCATAAACATTTTGCACAACAATGACAAATGCCTGTGAGTAAGAGCCGAGTTGAAAAAAAAACTATAAGGGTTTTGTTTTGCCATTTTGGCTACGGAACCCTAAAAAGGAGCGTGACTCCACAAATCTCTTCGACTCATTTTCACTTAATCCTGTCTGGCGACATACAGATAAATTCTGACTAAAAATTATGGTTACCTAAATAGTATCTGGGCAGGAATGTTTACAGAACAAATCAACTCAATGAGAATGTTTCGCACCGATTATATTAATAACTATTGTACCTCCTTCCATCTACGAAACTGGTTTAGTACTTTTTGATACAAGTGCGGAAAGTATGTAATTTTTCACGAGTTCCGAGGTGTATTGGCCCGAGCCGCTAGGCGAGGGTAAATACTTGGGACGAGTGGAAATGACGCTTCCGCACGTGTATCAAACGACGTTTTTTAATACATTTGCGAAAAAATGTCGGTGAAACAAAATCATGGCACCAGCTGTCACCATTCAGCCTAATCAAAAGAAATTATTTTGAAAATAAACATACAGAATTTAATTAAATTTAAACATGAAAAAGCAAGATATATATTTATTATTACTTTGTACTTTACTTTTTGCAAATAAATGTGTTATTTAGTGTTCAAAAAATTAGCTGGAAAGTAAAAAGCACTAGTGCGCAAAATACAACTTTGCGCACGATTTACAGCTACGAAAAGTACGACTTTTTGAGCAAGTGTATTAAAAGTTATAAAGAGCTAAGGTCATGCTATAACAGGAAATTATGTACCAATGGCCAGCTGGGGGTGTCGCTGTTGATACGCTAATTAATACATTGTAGGTACTCTTATGTACGCGTCGGTGGCAAATATGCATAAAACCCTCCTGATGGTTAGCGCACGTAATCTATGGATGCTTTCATTTACTGGAAGTGTCACATGCGCGTTGCCCATCCGGTATAACGGTTGTAATGACGATGTTATTATATTAATATGTAATCGGTTTAATGTACCTACGGATAAAAACCTAGGTACCGCCGACATTATTTATATAGCATAAGGGAAAGAGTATTCATTGTTGATTTCTTAAAAATATGAATATTGTTTGTTATTACGTGTAAAAGAGTGTCACACTTAACAAGTACATTTCCTATTACCTTAGAACTTTATTAACTATCTAGTTCATTTAGAACTTCAAACATGTCTAAATAAACTCGTGATGAAAATTATTAATAATACGTATATTTTCTTTGTTTATTTCTACTCACTCACGCACAGTTACATGTTGCGAGCTTACTGTAGCAGTAAAAGGGGGATATGCATAAAAAATACTAACTACCAGTTTCATAGAAATGGTTGCTGCGTATGAAGCCATAAAACTTATTACAATAGCATTATTACTTCGAAAGGTGACAAGTCGTAATACGAAGTAGTGAATTTCGACCTAAACACTTTCTAGTAAAGTTCAAAATGCTTTTTATGTTCTAAATACAAAAGCTATCTTCACACCTGCATAGGGTTGTCAAAACTGTAATAAGTGAGTAAAATATTAAAACACAACCATAAAACACTAAACCAGATTCAACGGAACTGGTACTAGTGAAAATTCCTGATTGTTGCAACCCTACCCTCCAATGTTTTTATTGCATTTGCAATTTTTGCGCTGTCATTTGATATTGTACCTTAGTACTAACTATTACGTTAGCTTTTGTATACGTAAGAAATCACTTACACTCTTTCTATAATAGATAACCCTTTACTCTTGAGTCGGCGGTCAGACAATACACCTAACCTACTCTCTCTAAAGGCTCGAGCAAAATGGTACACCAAACCTACTAAAAAAAAAAAAATGAGGAATGCATGCAAAAAGGTACATCATACCTATTCTTAACAAAAGAACATGCAACGAGGTACAACTTACCTACTCATATTTAAGGGTCATGCAAATGGTTCACCAAACCTAATCTTGAAAAAAAGAGCATGCATGCTATAAGGTACAACTTACCTAAATGCATACAAAAAGGTACATCATACCTATTCTTAACAAAAGAACATGCAACAAGGTAAAACTTACCTACTCTTATTTAAGGGTCATGCAAATGGTTCACCAAACCTAATCTTGAAAAAAGAAATCTGATTCTAGAAGAAGTCTGATTCTATTCTTTCTTTTGGCGCTTGCTTCGGGTAGTGACCTTCTGGTCAGAAGAAGCGCCGGAAGAAACACGCCACTTTTTAAAATGTTTAAATATAACAACAAGTATGACATTATTATATCCGATTTCATGAATACGTTACAATAAACTTAAAACTACATTTTTAGAGATGTAAAAGGCCTCTTGGCCTCAAAACAAGGCAATTAAAATAATAGAAATTATATTGATAGTAATATTAATGAAGATGTACAGAGTCTCTGTTGTCAAAATATTATGTTTTGGAGGTGTAAAGGACCTCCAAACGTCGAAATATAAAATGGGACTGTTTACTAAAATATCTTACAGAAATGTAAACATTCTGCGACTCACATGATATAACTTAAAAGTAAATTATTTCATTTCATTTATTTTATGCACAACATGGTATTACAAGATGTTACTTATGAAGTTCAACATGGACCCTGCTGGTAGGGTGCAGCATATACTAAGATTAACTTAATCTACTTATTTAAATATATAAAAAAAAAAAAAAAAAAAAAAAACTTGAGACAATAGCTAGTTTTTTCAGCTTTTCAACAAAAGTTCAAATCTTCGGCTGAAATCGTACTCGGTAAATTATTATACTTATATTTTTATCGACATGGAATTCATTTCGGTCCGTTAGAGTTCATTTTGAGTTTGGCGACTGCAGCTTGTACCAGTTTGTTTCTTGGTCGTAAACTATGAGTACCTTTATAGATAATATCTTTAGAGTGAGTGTATAGACTAGGGTGCTTCCGCACGAATTTACACGTCTCGAGAATATACAAGGATGTTTGTTAGTGTTAGGATTTTTAATTTAACAAAATGAGGTCTACACGATTCGCAATTACGTATGTTACTTAAAATCCTTATACATCTCTTTTGTATTAAGATTAAATCAGGCACATTTGTGCTATCACATTAAAATAAAATTAATACCGTTTTTCTTAGAGATGTATATGAGATATGAGATATTATGTATGTATATATCTCTAAGTGTCAAAACAATTGGCAAGTACATTAACAGGAAAACAACTAATTATACATTATTTTAAAATAATTTCCAGTTGTAATTAATCCCTCGGTGTTTCATCATTCATGTAGTCTTCTTGTGTGCTATAATAAGCTTTGGAAATGAGTTTACGCTTTACAAACTTCTTGAATTTGTCAATAGACAATTCAGTTGTGGTTCTTGGCAGTTTATTATAAAACCTTACACAATTACTCATGAATGATGTTTTTATTTTATGGCCGTTATAAGCCGTCAATTCAAATGGCGCACTTATAATATCGTTATAGCACTATAATCTTTTGGGTCAGAATGGAAGATTTTTAATGAATAATGGTTGTAATTGTGATTAATTTATTAGGAAACTATTTTTTCCAAGGAGTTAATTGTCGGTCCAAAATAGATTGTCCCACCGGGGCAAATTACCGGTAAAATCACCTAGATTAGGTAATGAATATGGACCACATGACCCAGATGAAGACACACAAATTGGAAAAGTAAAATTAAAGGAAAGGAAGGAAGGAAAGCACGAGAATAATATTGAGAGTAATCAGGAAGAATATTAACATTTTATAAAAACAATTCAACTGCAATTTAATTTCAGAAACTTTATTTCGCCTGAAATACATGGATGTAAATTGGAAATACAAAGTATCAGATGGTACAAAAATGTTAATACGTGAACATTTACTAAATATAAAACTTACAATACGCATGGATCAGAGCCAGATTACCACGTGTTGTAACAATATGAAGTCTACAGGATACAAGACCCCGCCGGTGAGGGCGACCTCGACCTCGACCTCGACCTCGTGACACCATCACATAAGGACCGCGATGTTCCCCAGGACCAGAATATCCTGGATTAAATTCACTCCGACCATGGTCGGGCTCAGCTAAGTTTCTTGTCGGAGTCTTCTTAGCTGGGCTAGGGGTAGCGAACCGACAACTAAAACTCCCATTAGCTCGACATAAATTATCGTAGTAAATTAGCTCGAATCGGTATTGTATTCATCAATATGTACAGTTGATAACACAATAAAACAAAATTTATTAATGTGATAATAAACCTGATTATAAATACCTGCCTGTAAAATAAACACTTGAAAAAAAGGAAGAGATGTAGTGTCTACGGAATATGTGTAGTTACAGATTGGTTAAATATATATATAAATAAATGTATACGGTCGGTTGACGGGAAACGTCAGTCAGTGCCAAACTACCCGTAAGGCCAGACAGTCGTTATCAATCAACCGCTCTGTATACCTCGATACTAATTGTATTTTATTTTATAACATTCCCAGTGCTGAACACTACACATACATACATACAGGTCAAACACATAACCCTCCTTTGGGCTTCGCCACAGTCGGGTAAAAAATGTGTTGGTTACAAACCTACTGACGTGAGAAATTCATTTGGCGCTATAGTTTTTTCATCAAGACTAGCAGTACTAGCTCCGCCGCTTTTGGGGCCGATTTTGAGCGTCCATTACGCTTCCATACCTATTGGGACCGAGCGCGACGACAGCGCCACGTGATAGGCGGCCATTATGGACAATATTGTCACCGCTGTCAAACAAGAAGTAAGTAAATATTGTGAAAAATATTAATGAAATCTTGTGTTATTTTACTATATTACACAATTTTGGACAATGGTAGTCAGTAACATTATTGCCAATAATATTAAAATTGTTGTTTTCAGTGAGAAAAGTCAGCGACAAAAATGTCAATTTTAGCCGTAGCGAGCGCTGTGATCGTTTAGGCTACCCCCTCCACCCGCTTTGCACTCTGCCAAATGATATTAAAAGATTTGGGATAGTTTGGTGTCTAAAGTGCGAAACAATGTTTTTCTCAAACATGGCATGAAATATTGACATTACGTGCCTAAAAATAGGCCGCAAATTACCTCGTTTCCGGTGCGGCTTGACATTTGGCACGTAATGGAATGTCATACTTACATTGCCGGCCTATTTCCATTCCACATTTATTTGGGCCACAGCATCACGGCATTCAGCCATTAAAAAAACAAAAAACGATGTTTGCTATATTTTTCGGTTTTATTTATTTCAAATTGACATGAACATAACAAATAACACATTATAAACAATTTTAACTACACGAATACACATTTAAAATATTTCATCTAAATATTCGCGGTAAAAATGTGAACTGAAACAGCTTTTGCATATAATATGTTACTAATGTCACTTTTGACAGAGAGTTTGTGTTATGAAAATATTAAGTAAGGTTATTATAGTAAGTTTATTTATTTCATTGCATATTTGAGAAAAGCACTATACATACCTCGGCCAGCTATATGTACTCGGCCGGCAACCCCTCACTTCCCGGCCTCTGCAGTAATGTGCTATTATTTCACCATTTTGAACAGCCGGTTTTAGACGAGCAAGATTTGCGCGTACATTTTATTTTAAAATCGGTTAATTTCGTTTTTCTGCAAAAGATTACACATAGGTACTTTCTTCTTGAGAAATTAGTTTGCACAATACAGGTACTGGAAAAGTACTAGTTACATTCTATTACCTTAATTTTTTTTATAGAATTCTCACCAAAACTATCACAAGTCTGAGTGAATCTAGTTGAATATTATTTAAAAGCAAATGGACCCGGCCGCCGCTTCAGTCACGAATGTGAAATAAATGGGTCTATATTAACTTCCATAATTTTTAAAAGTCATACTGTATTGTTAGTCATAATTATCGAAAGTTATACAACCTACTTTCTACGAAACCGTTAAGTTTTCGGAATTGTTATATTATAATTAATTGGCCATAGAATAGAAGTAGGTAAATTAAGTAACCGATCGCTCTCTAGAAATTGTGTCGTAACGTAACTAGCCCTAGCGTAGGCCTTGGTCTTTTCGGGCTGTTACTGCACACTATGTCCCTAAACGCATGTCTGGACAATTATATCATAGTTATAGTGAAATATATGCTGTAATACTTGTTGTAATACTTGTTGTAAATAAATAAAACTAACCTAACCTATTGTTTTCTATATGCTAGCGTTTCAAAATGTCCTTAAAATATTACGGATTTAGAAAGACACACACTGTATGACTTTCGATAATTATGACTAATACAGTTCGACTTATTATAACTTTATCTTCGCGACCATGCAATTTTGGGTGTATAATTGTTCCTACTTTAGGGTTTTATATAGTATTTCGTTTTTTATTTTCTTTCGCATGAAAAAATGTTTTTCTCATTGAAAATAACTATGGAAAACAAGGGAAATCAGTGCGGTAACTTTTCGCATGCGGACACGAATATATTTTTTTTCTAATTTTATTACGTTTTATTGACTAGAGCTAATAGAAAAAAATATCATTGTCGATTTTTACACCTAAATCTGAATCTAGATTAAGATCTTTTCTCATAATAAACTTAAATCTACGTGACCTAAGAATATTTATACCTACTAACACTATAACTGTAACAAGCATTGACATAAAATCATAACATCCTTATGATGAATCGTCCAATCAGTTCCTGGATTCCGATGCTGGTCCTAATTTGACATGGCTCTGACAGTGACGAATGATCAGTTTTTTATTCCATTCCTTCCTTTTCTGGCCTAACGTTTTCTTTTTTATATTGGAGAACATCTAACATAATATATAGTTCCAAACTAAGCAATGCTTGTACTATGGGCCACGGTAGTATCAACGGTAATGACTCTGTGTATAAAAATGAGAATGACCATTCTAAAAAAGTTTATACAATTTGTATGAACGCGTTGACTGTCACAAAACTCGTTGACTTTCTTATTTTGTTCCTTTTTTTATAGATAAATTAAAATAAAATTACTTACCCTAATTATCCAAATAAATAAACAAACACTTAACCATACCTAATAAATAATCAACAAAAGTAGAAGTCACAAAATAGGAATAAATTAAGAATGTGTTAATTGATGTACCTACAAACTTTTAACTGCACTTAATATAGATAAATACATTCTTAAATAAATAGATTACATTGTTGACTCAAGGTTAAATTCTTGTGCTCATCACACAAATATTTGCCCTTACCAGGGTATGCACCCGGGACCCCTAGCTTCATAGGTGGTGTCACTCCCACTAAGCCAAACGTATCAAAATAGTAGTAGTAGGATTTTATGGATATTATTTCCGAAATGTATACCAATTTTAAGATATGACTGTGCAACACAAACATTCAGTTGCAATCAAAACACATTTCGACCAACGTTACACAAACTAATCATTCCCTAATTATAATAATTACCTAACGCAATAACAGGGTTCAGAGCGATAGCAACTGACCACACTAAAACTGAATATCCACCAAAGAAGTTGTGGCGACACTGCCACCTAGCGACACTCGTTGGAAGATGACAGTTATAGCAATTTAACGACAGATGGCGCTTACATCAACTCCCATACAATCGGCACAATTCCCATACTGTTCTGCATCGCACTACAGAAGTGTTTATAAAGCTAACACAACATATACTACTTGGGTGTGTAATGATCTATCGAACAACAAATGGTATAACGTTCACAGTATAGAACAACATATCACATAATTTCAATGCGTAGAATTGATCAAGAGATATAGGGGAGACCGGGTATGGTTGTCTCGCGGGTTGGTTTTCACAGCGGCCATAAAATAATACTAAACGAAACATTAAGTACATCGATCGGTGCTAAAAGATCGCAAGAGCTGTACATCCTTCCGTACTTCACCAATCGATGCACTTATTCCTTCGTTTAGTATTATTTTATGGCCGCTGTGACAACCAACCCGCGAGACAACCATACCCGGTCTCCCCTAATGAACTTTTGATAGAATAACAATTAACATATTTACCTTTAGTAGAACCACGATTCATATAATGATCATTTATTATATTCATATTTTAACATAATGCATAAATAGTATACTCATCATTTGTTAGAACAATATTTTATTCGAAACGTGTCTGTTAGAATAAATTAGCAATGTGTACTGACGTATTCGTTGAACTTCAGCCTTTCATAAGAAAAAGCAAAAATACCTTGTGCAGAGGCCTGTAAGCAAGTCGACGAAGCCCCGCTACGCGCGGCTTCTATTTCCACTCTGAGGCACACAAGGTGACTAACGAACCTATATCAATATTGAAGTAATGGTGGTTTAGGGGTTTTTCTTTATTCCGGAGGGCTTCGCCCCCCGAGCCCCCCTCCTGGGGGGCTTCGCCCCCCCCCCCCGTCCCCCCTTTTTTGATTTGCAGCAATTCGTAACTGCTAAACGTTATTAGTTTATATATTATACCTACTCAATTCATATTATTATGTCCAAAGGCTAATCCGCCTAGTATTATTTCTAATTGTATGAGTTACCTATACATTTTGTTCAAATTGATAAAATGTACATGTTTTATTCCTTAAACTGATCATAAAAAACAACTTCAGCCTTTCATAAGAAAAAGCAAAAATACCTTGTGCAGAGGACTGTAAGCAAGTCGACGAAGCCCCGCTACGCGCGGCTTCTATTTCCACTCTGAGGAACACAAGGTTTCTAATTGTATGAGTTATACATTTTGTTTTTATATACTTTAATTATTCTAAGAAAATAGTATTATATCAATAGTCCATTCTATCAAATGTCCGTTATAATAAATTATATTCTACTAAATATCTTTCTAATAAATAAATAATATTTCAAATGTCAATTCTATGAAAAGTTGTTATATCACTTGAGTAGTATATAATTTGATCGTTGTATACGTTAAAAATATAATAAATTTTGTTCTACAGAGTGAAACGCACCCATACTACTTCCAACCAACTTCCTACGAACTTCGGTCCCCAGGCAGAAAACACCCGCCTGGAGATCTCTCTGTTGTCCTCTCTTCCACAAAGTTATTCACATTTTTGCCGTCAATCCGTCCTTAATATGATGTGATCCATGAACTAGTAATCCTACTAATATCACAGAATAAGTAAGTCTACTACGTACAGAAGTTTATCTTTCTAACAAAGCTGACGTTAAGGTCCGACTAACGGCCCATATCATCTCTCTCTATCGCATAACGCGTGCTCTTTCTGGTCGCTAAAGGAGGAACAACATTTGGTACTAGTAGCCGCGCGGCAAAATCGCGGAGTGATTTACTCCTGGCTTGGACCAGAATGATGCTTTTCTCGAGGCAGTGCTGGTTGGAGCGAATATGTCCAAAGAATAGGCTACTTGACAGGTGAAAAGTCAATCCGATTGTTTAATGATGTCTATTGAGCACTCAGAAAGTGGTAATTTTTAATTCTTTTGTGTATTTTTTCCGAAAAAAGCAAATAAAAATGCACTTTTAAAATTAGCCGCCAAAACGGTTTCTCGGACAATATGGCGTCCATGACGACACATGATAGTAAACCGACAAATCTCAACGAGGATCGCATAACGTTCTACCTTTAAAAATAGGATTGACAGATGCTGTCGATGCTGTTTACTATGGTGTGACGTCATCGGCCAATCCAAACCGTTTTCGATAAAATGGCGACAGATAAAAAATAATCAATTTTCATCGGAGTTTTATAAATAAATTATCCATTTATTTTTAGTAATATTGACGTAAATTGGTTTTAATACTTATAATTAATACATATATCCATAATTCTTCCATTATTTTTCACACTGTCAAGTAGCCTATTTGAGGAGCCTTACACGGAAAATAGTTGAGCGCAACTTAGTCACAGTATAATAGCAGGAGTTTGTCTTCCTACAAAGGGTACATCGTGCGCTTGTATGTGTGCGCGCCGTGTGCGAACGCACTGCAAGCAAAGATTTAAGAATGCGTTAGAATGCTCCAGTATGGATCGCACTGTGTGAATACGTGTCGTGCGCTCTTAAATGGCCGAAATGGGGATGTTGACCAATGTTGAATTTTACAAAATAATATAGTCACATGGATTAGTAACACTAAATTATCATAACACAAGAAAAATATAATATAAACATTATAAAGTAATGAGGCCACAAAACTTTAAAAAAAAACGATATTTTTTTATAATCTTAAAGAAAAATTAAAGTTAATTTCGGAATGTTTAAATAACATTAAAAAAATAAATGTACCACAACTAACTCTACGCACATCATTGGAGAGGGTTCGATCCCCAACATCAGTGAACTTTTTGTTTTATATTTTCTATTTTTTTCGTCATTTGCTTGTGGGGCCACCTTTAAATAAGATCGTATCCCCGGACTGAGGATTTTATATATATTCATAATTTATTTTTACCACCCAAAAAACATGGAATTGGCGGCTACTGATTATGTCACAATCCGCAAAAATAGAAACAGAATGAATTACTCGGATACGCTACCGAGCTCCCATAGTATCTCACAGAGTAGCCAAAATAGTCTACCAAATACGTCGACTGGCGAACTATCGCTCCTAAAAGAGTACAGAACACAAGTTAGTGAACTACAGAATGAGCTCGCTATCGCTAATGAAGAAATTGCTAAATTATCTCTTGAACTCTCAGAAGAAAGGCACTTGAACGAGCAATATAAGAAGAAAATTGCATTGTTTAAAACTATCACAGCGTCAGACATAATTAAGCGTAAGCAACAAACCCCAAAAATGCTGTCGAGAAAGTCTTCTACTCCGACATACAGGAAAATTAACCAATTATGTAACATAAGAACGTCAAGCACGCAACGCACCAGCATGGTTTGCCGGATGCTTGAAGAGCTGCGGACGCCTAACACTGCACTCAAAAATGATTTTGACATTTCTCCGTTGCAGAACAGTGGCACTGCAAATGACACAATAATTTTTAGTACTAACCAAAATCGTCCAATGGATGCGTCGACTCCAAAAAAACCTGCGTGCCACACATCGAGCCCTTCAAACGATGTTGCTGATTTACCTAAAGATGGCCCTCCTTCACCAAGCATAAGCAAAGACTGTAGTACTTCAGCAAAGAATAAGTTGTGTATTATTACCAACAACGATAACAATAACGTTGTAAAAGCTGCGCAAAACATTTTTTGGGAATATGAATCATCCCATTATCTTTATAAACATACTGGGCTCTCTACATTATTCCAAGAGCTAGATATGAAACTGCAGAAATTTACTATGAATGACTTATGTATAGTATTAATTGGAAGCAAGGATTTTGAACATACCCGTAATTATCATAGTTATGTGACCTTGATCAAGAAATCGCTCCAGAATGTAAACAATACAAACGTGGTAATTTGTACTCCCACGTTCAAGTTGAGTACGTATAGTTATCTGTTCAACAAACGAGTTGAGTTTTTCAACAACATGCTGTATGAAGACATTGCTTTTCACAAGTATGCTTACCTATTTGATTCGAATAATTCCCTAGAATATTCCTACAAGATGTTCTGGAAGAGTACAGGTTTAATAAATAACTTCGCTGTACAAAGGATTTTCAGCGACCTAAAAACTTCTGTATCCGAAATCGAATATGGGCTTAACGTGTCTGAACCTGTACAGCAGGAGTCTCCTCCGCCCTCTTGCGAGATAAACCCTTCAAATGATGAGATAGTGGATGAAGACTTGGAAGCCCATAATAGACTGCCGAGTAGCGAACCCAATGGAGTGAAACGAGGAACAGCCCCTCCAGGCACGACGCAGCTTGAAGCCGCTGAAAAATGTAGCTTTCTACATCTCTATAATGTCAAAGTTGGTACCACTAAAGAGCAAGTTCTATCTCACCTACAATCGATCAGTGACTCTGGACCTTATGAGGTTGAAAATCTGAAGCCGCGAGGATACTACGCGTCATTCAAACTGTGTGTTCCACTAAAACTCGTAGACAAATTTTTGGCTCCGGAAAACTGGACGGAAGATATATGTATTAAGCCTTGGCGGCATAATTTTCGTCTCTACACCAAGTAAAACGACAGGAAGAAACTGCGGTAAGCAACTGAAAGAACTAAACATCTTCTATCAAAATGTTAGAGGACTTCGCACAAAAACTACGTCGTTCCTCAATAATATCTCCGAAGCACAATTTGATTTTGTTGCTTTAACTGAAACCTTTCTAACTAGTTCTGTGGCAAATGGAGAACTGTTTCCTGCGGAGTACGTTGTGCTGCGTAAGGACCGAGTCGGCGACGCCGGTTGGGGTGGTGTTTTATTGGCAGTAAAGAATACGTACTCTGTTTGTATGATTACCGATGTGGATGGGCTATCGCAGGACAAAGAAGTTATTTTTGCAATTGTGACATGGAAAAATATAAAACTATTATTATGTGTTGTTTACCTACCACCTAGTTATAATGAATCACAGTACGCTAGCGTATTAGAGTGTATAGAAAACTTTATTTGCAAGTATCCGTTCCTAGATATTGTCATTGTAGGGGATTTTAATTTAAAGTCATGTAATTCAGGGGCCTTATCCCGGTACCAATGCTTTGTAGAATTCTGTAATATAGTGCAGCATAATAATATCCTCAATAAGCACGGAGGTATCTTAGACTTGGTACTGACGGGGCTTCAACCGACTCGTATAAACGTAGCGAAGAGTTCTGAGGCGCTGGTGCCAATGGACGCGTATCACCCTCCGCTACTTGTCACCCTGTTTTTGCCATGCTCTCAGGCTCATCTATCTCAACCTTATAATACCGTGTCCCGTTATGCCCCTAAATGGAACTTCAGAAAGGCAGATCTTCTTGCATTATATGAGGCTATCAGTGATATCGATTGGACTGAACTATTAATGCAAGACGATGTAAATGTAGCTACTGAAATGTTTTATACGTGTCTTAATGAGGTAATTAATCGCCATGTACCAAATAAGAAACCTACCAGTTTAGGCCCAAAAAAATACATTTATCCAGCTTGGTACATGCCGGAAATAATAAAGAACATTGAACTTAAATACTATAATTTGAAAAAATTCAAACGAACGGGCCTTGAATTTAATCGCGAATTATTTAAATATTATCGCAGTCATGTTAAAGAACTAATTAAAGTACAGCATGCGAAATATTTGCAAGACATCGAACAGAACATCTATCGGGATAGTAAGGCTTTCTGGAAATATGTTAAAGACCAGCGTAGCGATCGTTGGCAGTGCACAGAGTACCAATATAATTCTAAGACTGTAGCTGGTAAGGAAGCAGCCGATGCGTTTGCGGAGTATTTCAACTCTGTTTTCCATGCAGATATTCCTATACTTGATACAGAGGATGCCGAAAACAAAGCTACTGGAGATGTAGGGGTTTGGAATGTTAGCATCGACCGAGTAACGGCCGTAGACATAAAGAATGCGGTTCGCCGTTTGAAACCATTTTCTGCGCCTGGCCCTGACGCCATACCTCCTTATCTGGTCAAGGATTGTTTTTCAGCCTTAGAGATTCCTCTTCTGTTCATATATAACCAATGCTTGAGAAGCGGTGTTTACCCTAAAAAATGGAAGCTATCTAAGGTTACTCCCGTACCAAAAAAAAAACATGTCAACTGATGTGGCAATGTACAGGCCAATAGCAGTACTATCAGTTTTTGGCAAGGTTTTTGAGACTATCATAAGCCGTTCCATTATCCAACAAGTTGGTTCTCGTTTGAATGATGCCCAGCACGGTTTTCGGTCTGCGCGTTCAACAACGACTAATCAGGGGCGGTTTGTTGACTATGTGGTGGCACAAATGGATTCTGGATCCCAGGTTGATGCTGCATTTTTGGACTTCCGAAAAGCATTCGATCTCGTCGATAATGATATTCTTTTGCAAAAGCTCTCCAAACTGGCCTTTACTCGAAATCTCCTCGGATTCCTTGCCGACTATCTTCGAGATCGTAGGCAATTTGTTCAATTGGCATCACATGAATCAGAAGAATACTACACGCGCTCTGGTGTGAGTCAAGGAAGTACCCTTGGACCCCTCCTTTTTCTTCTCATGATTAATGACCTTCCACAGGTGCTATCATCGTCAAACTGCCTCATGTTTGCAGACGATTTAAAAATATTCCACTCAGTCTCTACAGTCAATGACAGTGCAGCTTTGCAACAAGATATCACAGCCGTTGCCAGGTGGAGTGAAGCTAATAAGCTGCCTTTCAATGCCTCTAAGTGCCAAATAATCACCTTCTCTAGATCCTCACAGCCCAGCACGACTAACTACACCCTCAATGGTGTAGTACTCGACAGAGTTGACAGTATCAGAGACCTAGGAGTCGAGATCGACACCAAACTGAACTTCCGTACTCATATTATGGCCATTTGCAAGAGTGCCAGTAAAACAATGGGCTTTATAATGCGAGTTGCTGCAAAATTTAAGAACCCAAGGATCATAGTGAGGCTGTACAACGCCTACGTGCGTTCGAAATTAGAGTATAGTTCGGTGGTCTGGGATCCCTCGGAAATGAAATACAAAATTATGCTTGAAAGAATCCAGAGAAAGTTCTGTAGGTTTCTTTACAAGAGAGAATATGGGTACTACCCTCTGTTGTACCCGTCTAAATTTGTTTTAGGCATGGTAGGATGCGACACATTAGAATATAGACGCAAACGTAATCTTCTCATCCATTACAGTATGCTTTTAAAAAATGAGATAGATAGCCCTGTTGTGCTCGAGTCTATCCGTTTCTATGTGCCTCAGAACTATACGCGAATAGGTGTTCGGCGCCGGTTGCCGCTGTTCGCGCTCCCGGCCGGCATCCGCACGAGGCACGCGCGCAATGCTCCGACGCCTAGAGCCCTCGCCTTGCTCAATACTCTCCTGAAAGAGGTCCAGGATACCGACGTGCTTACTGACAAATGGCCGATGCTCATTAGACATATTGATATGTTCCTTAATAATTATTTAGTGTAAGTTCTTGGCAGTCCTATTTTAGCAATTTTTCTATAATGTAACTTGTTCACAATGTTCGTTTTTAGTGACTTAAAATTTACTGTGTTATTGATATTTACTGTATGACTGGCATTGTGGGTGCTTTGGATTTTTCTGTAAACTCACAATGTACTATTGAAATAAATGAAATGAAATGAAACTATGTGCTTAAATGCAATTTTTCAAAATGGCATAATGCTATTTTTTTTAATACAGACTTAGTACAGCGAGGACAAGAGATGACGTCACAGGGTGCGTCCGTTTTGTATGGGCCGTTTTCAACGCTCGGTGCGGTCGGCTACTTTTGATCGCAATTTGTGGCTGTTATAGTTATCCAAGTGTAGTAGTTATTATAGGTATATATTAAAAATAGTAGAATCGATTTACATTAGAAACAAAATCTAGGACACAAGCCTATTGGAGTACTTGTATAGTATATTTTACCTAAGTGAGTTTTAGCTCCTTTAATAGACCCGTTCGTGATGGATACTCGGCCTAAAACTAATATTATCAACAGTTACAGCCTATTAACAGTTTATGTGTGCACTCATCAAACTGGGGTGTTAACTTGGTTAAGAGCACACACTCGTTTGTAAATAGCAAGCATATAATTGAAAAAAGTTTATTTTAGGGATCCGTACCTCAAAAGGAAAAAACGGAGCACTTATAGGATCACTTTGTTGTCCGTCTGTCCGTCTGTCAAGACCTTTTATCTCGGGAACGCGTGGAGGTATCGAGTTGAAATCAAAACCTCTGGAGTATGTTGGTTTCTGTAAAAGTGTCAATATGTATGTTTTTGCAGCATAAACGGCCTTTTTTAGGTTAATTTAGAAGCATGATTTTTTTTCACAGCTTCCAGGGAACGTAGACCTAAGTATATGGTTTTATTTTCAACTCTATACCTCCACGCGTTTCTAAGATGAAGCGTTTTGACAGACAGACGATTAATAAAGTGATCTTATAAGGGTTCTGTTTTTTCCTTCTGTGCTATGGAACCCCAAAAACAGTGCACGTATGCATTGTACTACAGAAGCCTGAGTTTTAAGTACGATGTCACTTTCCAGAGTCGAATTGAGCCACGAATCTAACACAGACTCAATTAGCTCCTTAAATGAACACAAGTACTGTTCACCCTCATAACAAGATTAATATCAATCCACCCTACAGCCATAACAAATTGTGATTGCAATTTTGATTGACACTATTAACACCATCGTTCTCATGGACTTTAATCACTATACCAACAGTTTTCGCAAAACGACATATCGTAGTACGACATGTTAGTCGCATACATCATATTGAAAATGAGCAATGTATAGTAATATGACGTATACGATGATTGAAACAGATTTAACGGGAGATCATAACTATTACATGCTTATTGAACTAGGTACCTAGAGAGTAAATAGTAGGGAATTATAGGCGCACGAGAGAAAATAGTATTTTAGGTCAACAACGCTTTAACTGTTATTTTGTTTTAAAGTCTTAATAGAAGGTAAATAAAGCCACAGGACTCGTTAGTTTGATCCCAACCAAACTAAGTAATGTTGGTATATATTTATGTACACATTTAAATATAATACTTAAGTACATAGAAATTGTCCAAGAACCTGGAACAAAAAAACTTAGTTTGGTTGGAACTAAATCGATGTGTGCAATACTGACGCAGATATTTATTTCAGTAGGTAGACACATTTTGTAATAAATGGAAGAATTATTGCCAAGTACCAAGATTAAAAATTCCTCTTGCTGTAGTTTCCACATGTTGCCATATGATATTTTTTTTAATAAAACCTTCTTTCGACCTCTGCAAACTTAGCGTAGTCCGACTATACAAATAAAAGCGATTGCCCTAAAATAAACGATAAGCTACGCAATCAATGAGCAGACAAGATATAAAGAAACTTCACATTTATACGAAAATCATAACATAACGAAATGTACAAATTTCAAAGCAGATATAGAAACCGGAAATCCCCCGCTATCTCCAACACAAGTACCAACATAACGGAGCCTGGGTTTTTCCAAATGGGATACTACTTCCGGCCACAGGAAGGGGGGTGGGGGGTTGATTTTTATTGCCCTCTTATTGCTGATTATGAGTATCTCGAACGTCCATACTGCCAGTAATTTGGGGGAAAGTAGTATATTTGATGGGCTCTGGAAATCTGCTGTATATTTTGATTGTGTAATTTATTTATGAATCTCACTGCATTCATTTAAATAAAATACTGTGTGTATTTTATTTAAATTACTCTTCGCAGCTATTCCTATTTATGAATATTTGAACTTTTTCTTGGACTATTTTGGACCAAAATTAAATCTAGAACTCGTAACATTTATATTACCATATTACTCTTTGTTACAGCGGATTTTTGACAAACTTCATATATTACCGATCAGACTTAATATAGGTACGTAATGTGTACCGGGTGTTGCCTGTAACATAAGCAAATAATTAAAACGTAGATTCTACTCATCAAACAACAAAACTTTTGTTCAACAACTTTTAAAAGTTATTTAATCTCAAGATTTTATCTTTTTCGTACAAATTAAATAGCATTTTCAATGTACGTTAACATCAGTCTAATTGACGTCGCTTGTCACACTACAACATAAAAAACATCGCAATACATTGCGGCTTCAAATAAAGTTTAAAATGTACTTATATTTTTAAATGTCGCTGAACAAAATTGTTGTTCAGTTTGAGGAGTACAATCTACGTTTTAATTATTTGCGCCTAGTACAGGCAACACATTGTATATAAGCCAGTATAACACTCGTTACTTATAGGTACACACCTCTGGTATAACCCGAACTATACCCGTACCTTATCTCGGCTCTGCCAATCAGGAAACTTCTTTAAAGGAAGAGCGCAATCAAAAGAAAATTAGCGTGGACCTTCTTACAATTTCAAATGGAAAAAGTTAGAGGTGACACAGTGGATAGATTTAAAACAATGCGACTTCAACCTACAGGTATAACTTCTTTTTGAGAAGCTTTTTACTACTTTGCCCAGTTAGTACTGTTTCTTTAACCCAAGTAGGATGATCCAAAAAGAATTCTCCATAAGGCTCCCCTCATTTAATGACTTAAAACGGGATACACGGTACACTATATAAATACGAAAAACTGTGTTTTTAAAGCTCTCGGCTTCATCTCAGGCTTATAACAAACACTCATTTGTAATTCCTTACTTACCGCTCTAGATACACAATGTACTTATTAACTACTCAAATATACTTGTATATAAAATTTCAGCTCTCTGTGATGATGGAAACCCGTACCGACTTGGCTTCAAAGTATGTGTGGAGATTTGCTTTCTGGGACACTCTAGTGTGTATCATATAATACATAACAGGCTTACAGCCTATATCGCGTTCTCTACCACGCAGGCGTGTGGCAAGCAAGTAGGTGGCGCAGATACACTACCACAGTGTCAATACCGGCTGGGCCAATGTCCAGTCGGTATATTGTCTCCCATAATTTTTAAAAGTCATACTGTGTTGATAGTCATAATTATAGGAAACTAGCTATTTCCCGCGGCTTCGCCCGCGTTGTTCCCGTTATTGTCCCAAAGAAACTCTTTACCGGAATATAAAGTATCCTTTGTTTCAATCCAGGACTTGGTCTACTTACATGCCAAATTTCTGCTTGATCCATCCAGTTGTTACCCTGTTATTTAGTGACAAACATCTTCACAAACTTTCACATTTAAGTATAATATTAGTGTGAAAATTTTCGAATGTTAAAAGTTTAAATATACAATTTAATATAACCAGAGATCGGAATAGGTAGAGTATATTTACCTAAACTTCGAAGAACATAGTCGAAAAGTACAGAGTCCCTTACAACAAAATTTTTATCCGGGACTTAAGTCTCGGAATCTTACTAAAAAAATATATTATTGGTATTCTTTAGCACATTTCTCGAACATTCTCAGTATAGCTGTCTCTTTCTAATAGTGCTGTCTCTTTCACTCCTTCGAGAAATTTCGCCATATACTGAAGTGTAGTTCAAAGGCCCATAAGGGGTCCTGAAAACGGATTTACAGGTTATTGCGCCATCTGATAGAGGGTGTCCTGGAACAGACTGAAAACATGTTTCAGGCGCCTGAAAACAACGGCAACTTGGGTGAATTTTCAATCTTCTACTATGTGAAAGAGCCACCTCTTAAACGGCCTGATATCACCTTTCAGCCTGCTGAAAACGCTTCTAAAGCACGGAAAATCACGTTTGAAGTTTTAACCTATACCATCGGCGCAACACACATACACACATTACTTTTGCACCGGTGGCTCTTTCACATAGTAGAAGATCGAAAATTCACCTAAGTTGCCGTTGTTTTCAGGCGCCTGAAACATGTTTTCAGTCCGTTTCAGAACACCCTCTATAAGATGGCGTAATAACCTGAAAACCCGTTTTCAGGCGTTTTCAGGACCCCTTATGGGCCTTTGAACTACACTTCAGTATAGTTATGAGCACATTAGAAACAGAGACAGCTATAATGAGAATGCTCGAGAAATGTGCGAAAGAATACCAATAATATATTTTTAGTAAGATTCCGGGACTTAAGTCCCGGAAAAAAATTTAGTTGTAAGGGAGTCTCCACTTTTCGACTTTGTTCTTCGAAGTTTAGGTAAATAAACTCTACCTATTCCGATCTCTCTATATAAACTTTCAACCCCTATTTAAACCCCTTAGAGGATGAATTTCGAAAAACGGTGATATCACTTTTCTTGTAATCTAATAAAAAGTCTAAACATGACGTTTCAAACCTCTTACTTCTAAAATCTTAGACTCTCCATACAAATTTTGAACCCCTATTAGAACCCCTTAGGGGATGAATTTTGAAAAATCCTTTCTTAGTGCACCTCTAGACCTTATAAGGAACCTACGTGCTGAATTTGGAATTCCTAGGACCAGCGGTTTGGGCGGTGCGTTGATATACCAACTTTCAACCCCCATTTAAACCCCTCAGAGGATGAATTTCGAAAAACGGTGAAATTATTTTTCTTGTAATCTAATAAAAATCTAAACATGAGATGTCCAACCTCTTACTTCTAAAATCGTACTCTCCATACAAATTTTGAACCCCTATTTGAACCCCTTAGGGGATGAATTTTGAAAAATCCTTTCTTCGTGCACGCCTAGACCTTATAAGCGCAAAAGAGTGGAACTCTCTTCCCGCCCATCTTTTCCCAGAAAAATATAACTTGGATCTCTTCAAGTTGAGAGTGAATAGACATCTTCTAGACAAGCATGCTACATCCTAGGCTTCATCGTCACTTAACATCAGGTGCGATCGGAGTCAAATGCTTGTCTATCACACATAAAAAAAAAAAAAAATAAACAAACTTTCAACCCCCATTTCAACCCCTTAGGGGATGAATTTTGAAAAATCCTTTCTTAGTGCACCCCTAGACCTTATAAGGAACCTACGTGCTAAATTTGGAATTCCTAGGACCAGCGGTTTGGGCGGTGCGTTGATATACAAACTTTCAACCCCCATTTAAACCTCTCAGAGGATGAATTTTGAAAAACGGTGAAATTATTTTTCTTGTAATCTAATAAAAATCTAAACATGAGATGTCAAACCTCTTACTTCTAAAATCGTACTCTCCATACAAATTTTGAACCCCTATTTGAGCCCCTTAGGGGGTAAATTTTGAAAAATCCTTAGTGCACCCCTAGACCTTATAAGGAATCCACGTGCTAAATTTGGAATTCCTAGGACCAGCGGTTTAGGCGGTACGTTGATATACAAACTTTCAACCCCCATTTAAACCCCTTAGGGGATGAATTTTGAAAAATCATTTTTTAGTAGGTACACCATTAGACTTTATAAGGAACCTACGTGCTAAATTTGGAATTCCTAGGACCAGCGGTTTGGGCGGTGCGTTGACATACAAACTTTCAACCCCCATTTAAACCCCTCAGAGGATGAATTTCGAAAAACGGTTAAATTACTTTTGTTGTAATCTAATAAAGAGTCTAAACATAAAGTTTCAAACCTCTTACTTCTAAAATCGTAGACTCTCCATACAAATTTTGAACCCCTATTTGAACCCCTTAGGGGATGAATTTTGAAAAATCCTTTCTTCGTGCACGCCTAGACTTTATAAGGAACCTACATGCTAAATTTGGAATTCTTAGGACCAGTGGTTTGGGCTGTGCGTTGATAAACAAACTTTCAACCCCCATTTCAACCCCTTAGGGGATGAATTTTGAAAAATCCTTTCTTAGTGCACCCCTAGACCTTATAAGGAACCTACGTGCTAAATTTGGAATTCCTAGGACCAGCGGTTTGGGCGGTACGTTGATATACAAACTTTCAACCCCCATTTAAACCCCTTAGGGGATGAATTTTGAAAAATCCTTTTTTAGTACACCATTAGACTTTATAAGGAACCTACGTGCTAAATTTGGAATTCCTAGGACCAGCGGTTTGGGCGGTGCGTTGACATACAAACTTTCAACCCCCATTTAAACCCCTCAGAGGATGAATTTCGAAAAACGGTTAAATTACTTTTGTTGTAATCTAATAAAGAGTCTAAACATAAAGTTTCAAACCTCTTACTTCTAAAATCGTAGACTCTCCATACAAATTTTGAACCCCTATTTGAACCCCTTAGGGGATGAATTTTGAAAAATCCTTTCTTAGTGCACGCCTAGACCTTATAAGGAACCTACGTGCTAAATTTGGAATTCCTAGGACCAGCGGTTTGGGCGGTACGTTGATATACAAACTTTCAACCCCCATTTAAACCCCTTAGGGGATGAATTTTGGAAAATCCTTTCTTATTGTACCTCTAAACCTTATAAAGAACCTATGTGCTAAATTTGGAATTCCTAAGACCAGCGGTTTGGGCTGTGCGTTGATAAACAAACTTTCAACCCCCATTTAAACCCCTTAGGGGACGAATTTTGAAAAATCCTTTCTTAATGCACCCCTAGACCTTATAACGAACCTACGTGCTAAATTTGGAATTCCTAGGACCAGCGGTTTGGGCGGTACGTTGATATACAAACTTTCAACCCCCATTTAAACCCTTTAGGGGATGATTTTTGAAAAATCCTTTCTTAGTGCACCTCTAGACCTTATAAGGATCCTACGTGCTAAATTTGGAATTCCTAGGACCAGCGGTTTGGGCTGTGCGTTGATAAACAAACTTTCAACCCCCATTTAAACCCCTTAGGGGATGAATTTCGAAAAACGGTGAAATTACTTTTCTTGTAATCTAATAAAGAGTCTAAACATGAAGTTTCAAATCTCTTACTTCTAAAATCGTAGACTCTCCATACAAACTTTGAACCCCTATTTGAACCCCTTAGGGGGTAAATTTTGAAAAAACCTTTCTTAGTGCACCCCTAGACCTTATAAGGAACCTACATGCTAAATTTGGAATTCCTAGGACCAGCGGTTTGGGCTGTGCGTTGATATGTCAGTCAGTCAGTCAGTCAGTCAGTCAATCAGTCAGTTTCTTCTTTTATATATTTAGATCATACAACCTATTTTCTACGAAACCGATAAATTTTCGGCATTGAAACCTAACCTATAGTTTACTATATTATGCTAACGTTTTAAAACATCCTAAAAATATTACTTTTAAAATATCTTAAAAATATTACTGTTTTAGAGAAACGAATACTTTATGACTTTCTATAATTATGGCTTACAATACAATATGACGTATAACTTTTTGGGAAACAAGGCGATCCCCCAGCCGGCTAACATTTCGAGAAAATAACCTAAGTCGTAAAAAAAACTCTCTTCTTTGACTCCATTCTTCGTTCCAGCTAACCGCTTTGCTTAAGGCTTTATGTAAAGTATGTATTACTGCAGATAACCAATGTACTGTGTTCACTGGAACCAATTTGTCGGCCGCCCGGGACACACTTGGATTAATTAAAACTGAGTTCAACTCCCATGATTGTGATGGTGTGGTTTTATGCACTAACTACTAACGTATCTATGTAATAACGTTGAAAGAAAATGCGAGTTCCCAAGTTCTCTAATTGCTGACATTTTTGCGTAGTTAAACTGTTATGAGATGGGTTTAACGCGACTAATCATACTAATATTATAAACTAGCTGTTACTGTCCCAACGGAAGTCCAGGACTTGGTCTACTTGCATGCCAAATTTCAGCTCAATCCATCTAGTTGTTACCCCGTTATTTAGTAACAAACATACAAAAATCTAAACATCCAAACATCTTCACACACTTTCTACTATGCATTGTGAGGACATGCATGTTTCTAGAAGTACCTATTATGTATAAACGCTGTGTAGTTGCTTCTAGAAACATAACCATAACAATCCTACTACTTAACCTAGTTATAAGATTACCTGTGATAAGCAGATATTAACATAATTATAAGTACGTACTAACCATAACTATGAGTCTGTAAAAGTTACTCGAAATAAATGAATTATTATAATAGTCTCCTACTACTCTAAGTTGTGAAGAACTAACGTTGTGATATTCTAAATGTGATTACTTGATTAGTTTTAGTTAAATTACTGTATATCCAAATTCAACTCTTTTGAAATATAAAAAGTACATTTACTCTCTTACTGACCATTTTGCGCAACCCCTAAATATGTTTCTACCACCTTGAAATTTTAGATACGAGTACTAAAGTATACAGTTTCAAAGAGAAACCCAAAGAAAGAATAAGCAATATCTGACAAAATAAACACATTTTTTTTACCGATACAAATATGAAACATCTTTAAAGTATTCAAAAATTCTTCAGTTATCACCCGTTTCACGGAGTTGTTTACCCATCAAACATCCTGTATTTAAATGTTCCTAAAAAAAAATTAGCCTTCACCATAACAATGAGCGTTAATTCGCAATGCCTTTCACGAGGCTAGTTTGAGCCGCAGTGGCGGGAGATCGAGTCAGCATAATGCTTTATTCAAGACGACCCTGTAGTGTGTTCCCGTTACAGACATGCTCGAGGCAGCGAGTTTAGGTTTTATAAAAGCTATTGGTGAAACGCCAGTTTTGACAGAGATTTTCAAAAAAATCAAAATCCAAATATTTATTTGCCAAGAAAACAGTACAATGGTGTTAAAATATAATGAATAGATCCATTTTATTCAGCCAGTATAGTACAATTAATTATCAAATATAAGCATTATAAAATGTCCTTTACCTAATACTACATGGCTCGAGACAATCTTTCAGACTGTAGAAACATCCGTTTAGCAGCCAGCAATTGAAATTTCTCTTAAAACTATTTCCCTCCAAAGTCCTAATGTCGTTGGGTACACGATTGTATATGACGATGCATATGTTGTAGATATTTTCCCTATACATAACATTTTATGGCAGCGCGGCTGTTGCAGCAGATGCCTCCAGATAAAATGTGTTAATTATTTTGATTGGATTAGAACATTTCAATCGATTATAATATATTTGACATAGTGATGACCAAGGTTGACTGATAGAGGTCTCAAACGATTATTTATGTGCGATAAGTTATCTTTTTCAATAAAGATTAAATGAATGGCTGCAAGTCTTAAAAACTTAAACACTAACTAAGGTGAAACAACGGAATGCTCTCATTTTTCTACAAGTTACACTTCAAAAAAGTTACGTGTCTTCACCAATGTCAGACCAGAGTCATATTTTGGATACACACTCATGTACTTACGGGGTCTCGGCGAAGCGGGTATAATACCCGCCGGCCGAGTCCCACGCCGTGCTCTTATTGCTCAATTTGCGGTAATTACAAAACTGGTGCGGTAATATAAAGTAAAAAGCACGCAAGCTGCGTTCCGCGCATAATAACAATAAAATAAGAGCCATTTTACGAGCAAGTGTGTTGAAAAATACTTTATTGCACACCAAATGAAAAATGACAATGGAACCTTCTAACATTATAACCTATGCGGTTTTTATCGAATAGGTACTCTAGCCGTTTTAAGCTGTGTAACATGCTCCAGAGCATTTCCTTTGACCTCTTCAGGAGCAGAATTTCCGATAAATTGCTGTCGGGAGCTCTCACAGGGCTCTTAAATTACGGATTGATTTACGAGAATGATTAATAGACGAAAAGCTTCGTTGACAATCTTTACTTCTTTGTTACTTTAACTTAGTTTTGCAAAATTCTAAAGTGCTTTCTCTTATGGTACCTAACTCTGTTAGGGCAAAAGTGACTCACTCCGCGATTTCGCCGCGGCTACTAGTACCAAATTTTGCCCCTCCGGAGGGGCTTAGCCAGCGACCAGAAAGAGCACGCGTTATGAGATAGAGAGAGATGATTGGATGCGGAGAGTTCGTCCGGTGGTCGCAGTAGAACATTAGTTAATAATAAAAAAAAAAAAATGTTTTTTTGGAAAGAGAAACTTCGGTGTAGTACTTATTCTGTGGTTAGGGTAAGCATCACGGGGTCTAATTGTCAACTCATATATAAAGTTCCATAGACGAGTCGTTTAAGTCGAAGATTGTCTGTATCGAATTTCGTCTTAATAGCAGCTCGCCCAATTACAGGGCTCCAACAAATAACTCCAAATTTAAATTAAGAGGAAACAGTAAGGTGGAGAGAATTGAAAATTAGGTATTTGTAAAATGTGTCGCTGTCCCGCACTGCCCGCCTCTCCCGCACAGAGCACGATAGAGACAACTGCAGCTTGGACCGAAAATACCTTTTAAAATTTCATGAAAACAACGTTTCGTAGTCCCCTGATTTCTTCCCCAAAACTTAACCTATTTAATTAATTTTTTCATTAAACATTAAAAAAAGGCTTTGGCCGTGTTCCTATGTTTTCCTTTTTTTTTAATAATCTAGTCAAATTTGTTTTCTGGATGTGTGAACACAGCGCAAAATCCGGCATTTTTTTTAGGTTTTTGAAGGTTAAAATCTCTTTTGAGAATCAATTTATCGTAAAAAAGAAAACATAGGAACATATCAATAGTAGCCATAGATTTTTGGACAAAAAAATTATTGCTCTACTGGCATTATCCAGGGAGGAAACAGGGGACTACGTTTGTATGGAAAAACTGCCCTCCTGTTTCCTCTTAAGCAATGGGTACAAATCTCGTCTGCACGCGACCCAAATTTGCTCTAATAGTTATGAGACGGTGTCAAACTGACAGCTAGCAGGAGTTGTCATATGAAAAGTCTTAGGTCGTTCACACAGTCACGGCTGGTGTGTTGGGCAGTCTTAACAGTGTCAAGCACACGGACGTCTACGTCTACGCCTTGTATAGTCCGTACAAACTCTTAAGGCCAAATGCTGTCAAACGAACGCATGCCAAAAACTACGTTATGCTCTGATTATAAGGTAGTTTTTGGCTTGCGTTCGTTTTACAGCATTGGGTCTTAAGAGTTTGCACGGACTATAACTTACGCTATTTTTGTTTTTTCTGGCCCGATCACTTGCCTAACAAGCGTTCAAGGCATTATTTTAAAGCGATAAATATAACAACTTCACACTTTTGCGACGCAATGTACGCCATGGTAATGTACGCCGTGGGGCGTAATTATCGCGTCGTATCGCGATGGGTATTATGCGCGCAGTTTTGCGCTTTTATGGGTTGAGTGGGCCGGGAGGCGTTGTAAAAAACTTGGCTCGTATTTTAAGTCTATAAATTTTAATAATTATGACATTCTGCGGATAAAGGTACCTTATGGATATTGTCGCTTGCGTTCTTCTATCTTGATGTCCTATAGTAACGGAGTTGAATACGACGCAAGCGTCAATATCCATAAGTTACCTTAACCTGCGAAACGTCACAATTAAAGGTGTTAAAAAACAAAACAAGACTGAACCAGGGTAAACATAATAAATATAATAAAAAAAAATACACAGTTTCTGAGGAAAAGTCATAAACTATAAACCATAGCTTTTTATGACGTGACGTAACGTAAAATAACTGGCCAAGAGCATGTCGGACCATGCTCAGTGTAGGGTTCCATAGCCGTAACTATAAGGTAAACAATACGATGTAAAAAAAGTATAACAACAAAAGATCGTATCTTCATAGCAATTACGTCGTTTTGTTGAAAAGTGCAGTTTATCGGCAATAACTCAAAAACGGTTAATCCGATCTTGTTGAAAATAATTTTCGTTGAAAGTATTAATTGAGCGTTATCTTTGTATTTTTTTTATATTTTTCAGACTCACGGTTTAGAAAATAGAGGGGGGGGGGGACACAATTTTCACAACTTTTGGAGCGATTATTTCCAAAGGTATTCACTTAATCAAAAACATTCCTTAAAAACCTTAAAATGTTTTCAAAAGAGCTGTCGAGCAATGTACCACGCGATGACATTTTCTGAAAAAAAATTTTTTTAGCTTCTGTTACATGTATGGAGTGCCCCCCCTAGATTTTTTTATTTTTATTATTTAACTACCAAACTTAGTAGCGGCATCTACAAGACATCTATATACCAAATTTCATCAGTTTACGTCTTGTAGTTTTTGAGTAAAATGCCTGTGACATACGGACGGACGGACGGACGGACATGACGAAACTATAAGGGTTCCTTTTTAGCCATTTTGGCTACGGAACCCTAAAAATGGCAGATATTAAGAAACAATCATAAAATACCTGAGTTCATTTTCCACATCCAACGGCGCAATGGGCTAGACGACTAAAAAAAACTGTTTAGTCAGTCAGTTAGATTATTAAAAAATATTGTACACGTATTTTTTCTTTTGTGTGACAAACAAAAAATGACGAGGATAGAGTGCTTGGAAGTTTCGAGTGACGTCACTCCTAGGTACAATTTTCACCTAGGAGTGACGTCACAAGCCCCCACTCCGGAAGTTAGACGATCTATAACTTTGTCGATTTTTAATATTTTGATAAACCAAAAATTACGTGTTCCATATTTTTCCATAATGTAACTGACGGACTAAATAGAATTATATAGTTTTAACCCAGTCGTCATCCTTATTACAGTTTTCAGTGCACTAAAACGATGAACAAAATGTTATACCAACTCCCGTACCATTATCGCTCAAGAAATATTCGCGTCACAAAACACCGACTGGTACAATCAGCTGCAAAGCTAAGTAACCCTCCTACCATACAGTCATGTTTGTATGGCTGAGGTATACTTGTTTCCGTAGCCGTCTGTACCGAATTAAGCGGTATTACCGTACCGACGTGAACTGGTATTACCGACTATTGATGGATGGTAATGTCGCGAAAGGTGGATTAAAATGTATGAGAGGGATTATTCCCCATATGAGGTGTTAAAACCGTTTTAATGACTGGAACATTAGTGGAAGTCTTCGTAGAAATTCGTTAAGAGTATGTACGTTATGGATGACATAATGCGAGTTATTTTCTGCCTCATCAGTCGGATTCCTCTTAGCTTACCTTATATTGGTATTAGGGATCCTTTCGGATACACTCCGACTCAATGGATTTTTTTGTGTAATTACCCCTTACCGCATCTACAGGTCGATTCACAAGAGCTGGCACGAATGTATTGAACGAGTGAAGGATAAGGTTTATATAATATGTGCATCACAAAAAAAAATAGAGGTTGATTTAATAAGCGACAATCGTGTTTTTAGACTATCCCGTCTCATAATTTCGTAACCCATTGCATCCCCATCTTCCCATCTGCATTGTGTATTTTTTGAACAACAAATAACGAAAAGTTGATTCACCCGCACAATCTAGCCTGTTACTTTGTGTCAACTTCGTCATTGTTAATGTGTTGCTAAGAACACACCTGGGGACACGGTGGTGCCCTCGCCAAAAACAATATATATTTTTAATATTTTTCTCAAAAACTCTTCAACGTTGAGCGACGCCTAAATACTGTCAGATTTCGTTCAAATTTTGCAAAAGGACGTTTGAAGTCTTATCAAATGATAGGAGCTAGAATATTTTTTTTGAATCAATTATTTTTTTGTGGAGAAAGAATTTTTTTTGGACCACCCCAAAGGATATCCCTTAGCTACAATTTTTTATAAGAACTGACTTCAAGTGCGCCTATTTCGTGAAAACCTAAATTCTCTAAAAAATATAATACTTATACAAAACATTTCGTGCTTTATTTTTGATGATTTTTAGTCATATTTTTCATGGTATCCATAGTATAGTTTGTAGGTATCTTATAAAACAAATAAATACAATCAAGATACTTACATTACTTACTGAAGTTATCTGCACGGAATCACAAACAAAATGAGATATCTGGTATTATTTTACGCAACACAGCTAATATTGGTCGACCACTTCCTAGCTATGCTTCATATATCTTAGAAATGGATACATCATAAAAATTCATTGCTTCCTTCGATTTCTTCCGTCGGTTTTCTTTTCATTGTATTCAGTATTATTTTATGCACCCCCCGATCATTGTGAAACGGTTCTAATCATTGACTTATACACGAATAAGGACCCGGCCAACGGCCGCGATTCATAGCACCAACGCACTAGGCCTAAGGTAACCCACGCACTGAAGCGGAACGGAGCGTAGAGTAGAACTATTAACCAATGCGAGTCCAGCAGAAGAGTAGCAGGTGCACTCCGGCCTTGGTGTGCTAGACGCAGGGTTGCCAGATGGAATGACCCTATTATCGGGAGAAAAAAACAATATTTCGGGATTTTGAGACTTTGGTTGGGAGATGCCCCTTTTTGATGAGCTTTTTTTAGCCTGAAAGAGTAATTTTCGCTAACCGGACCACCTTGAGTGGATAGTACTAAGTTTTTTAAAATGAAGTCGTTTTTCGGGAGCCTTTCTTTTTTATCGGGAGTCGGGAGGACATACAAAAATTCGGGAGAATCCCGCGAAATCCCGACCATCTGGCAACCCTAGCTAGACGTCAGGTCAGCGCTCTCCACAAACCCAGCCGCGAGCTCCTAAGGAGTACCGGCCACTTCAAACGTGCAGCAACAGGCCCCGCTGCAGAGGCTCCATCACTGGTGTGGTTTTAGTGGGTATGCCTACTTCTGAGGGGTGAGTTCCACATCATCTGCGAAATGTATCGTAAATCTGTATACTGCAGTGTGTTTCGATGCGAAAAAACAGATGGACGCCGCCCTGCGCCTCGCCCTTGAATAGCTATCGCGCGCTCCTAAAGTGCCGGAGAGTTGCTACTTTTCCTACATTGTACTTTGCTCGCGTCGCATCATGTCGCCTCGCACTGCCTGCTGCGTAGTCACAGTATAAGGCTGCGTTTCCACCACGGATGCGCGAGGATGCGTAGCGAGGGATGTGTTTGTCATGAACCAATAGAAACAGATCAGCGGAGTGAGGATAAGCAAATGAAGTGTTTCTATTGGTTCATGACAAACACATCCCTCGCAAGGCATCCTCACACATCCCGGGTGGAAACGAAGCCTAATAGCAGTAATTTTTCTTCCTACAAAAGCGCACTTGAATGTGTGCGCGCCATGTACGAACTCACTACAAGCAGAGTATTAAGAATGGATCGCAGTCACACAGACATGCTATTGAATACGTGTCGCGCGCTCCTAAACGGCCGAATTTTTTTTTTTTTTTTTTTTAAACCTGACAAACTCACAACCCACATCCGAGCATTGTGATTGTCGGGCCGGGTGGTTGGCCGTTGCGGTCACTGGGCTCGAACCAGGTCGCTGGCCAGACCACCCAAGGGCGTCCGACCGTAAACGGCCGAAGTTGGACTTGTTCGCCTTTATAGTTTGGCGTAATTACCCTTAGTGAGTTTTTAGGCATGCCTGTTGGCGGATCCTTATAATATAAGTCAATATTGCGAAACCGTTCCAATGGAGCAGAGCTTTTGTTGGTTTTAGAACCATTTCCAAGGAATATGATGAGGCATTGCATAGGGAAGTTTACTCTGTCTAATATTGCTGTTATATTAGATATGTTTATTCAGTAAATATAGCCAAGGAATAAGGAAGATAAGAGGAAACACTATCTCAGATACCATTTGATATTATTTAGTGTAATTTTTGTGCGTACTTTAATATTTTTGTTTGTTTTTTATTCAAGCAGGAACCCCTGTTAACGAAATATGAATGTGTTTATTGAAAAAAAAATTAAATAGAGAGCTTTGGTGATGCGTAGCCAGTTCCCATTCGAGGTACATTCGGCCTCAAAGGTAGCTGAACATATTTGTAACGTGGCGTAGTACTTACTTGTCCAGATACTTTTGAGGCCAACTGTTTAATTAATTAAAACAGTTTTTTATTGTAGCATTAACGACTGCCAACGAATTCTAAATATTTTATTAGAAGAGAAAAATTGGAAAATTATATGCAGGATTCGAACCTGCATCTCCTCGGCTATCCGGGCCAACACAGGCGCCGCAGGCGCGTTACCAAACTACACTACCGACACTCTGCCCGAATCATCTTTCAACCAGTCCCTTCATTACCCGACTGCGGCGAAGCCCAAAGGAGGATTATGTGCTTGACCTGTATGTATGTATATATGTCCGTTCCTGTGTCCGCTCGTAACTACTCAACGGCACATCCGATTTTGATAAATGATACATCATTAGATTCGTCTTGATGGTGCAAGTGTCACTGAGTATGAAGTTCGTTAAAATAAACAAAATGGCGGATTTTATGCAGTTTCAAAGTGCACCGCGGTCGGGTTTTTTTAAGTAAAAATGTGTTATTTGTGACGTCATCCTGGGTGACGTATGTAGAATCATCTACCATTGAGTCCTTACCACCCATATGCATGGCACTGTGGTCCCAACTCATATTGAGAAATCCCCAGTAACGATGTGCTTCACCCAACCATATTTTTTTATGCCACACCTGGCCAAAAAGTGACTCTTTCCGCACGCTGCGCAAATGTAGACATAAAATGATATACACAACACGGGAGGTAATAAACAAAGCCCTCGATCGCATATTTACCTCCCTCTCTTGCAGCTCGGGCCACAAACTTCTGCGATCTCGGCCTTTCTTTGTATTACCACCCTAGTTGTGTAATGTACTATTTATTATTGGGGTATTAACGACTACCAACGAATTCTAAATAATATTAATATATGATTTTTCAATTTTTCTCTTCTAATTAAATATTTAAAACAGTTTGTTAGGTGCCTCCGGATACGCATGAATAGTATACCTAATTAATACTGAGTATTTTAGCACCGGTATGAAGGGTACACATCAAATAACTAAATATTTTTACTAAAAAAACCCGACCGCGGTGCACTTTAAAAGTGCATAAAATCCGCCATTTTGTTTATTTTAACGAACTTCATACCCAGTGACAATCGCGCCATCAAGACGAATCCAATGATGTATCATTTATCAAAATCGGTTGTGCCGTTGAGTAGTTACGAGTGGACACAGGAACGGACATACATACATACATACAGGTCAAACACATTACCCTCCTTTGCGCTTCGCCGCAGTTGGGTAAAAATGTCGCAGCTGTCAAGTCACTTCTTTTAGGCACTGGTTCAACCGCCGAGTAAGCGGGTAAAGTTGGGCGTGTAACAATTCATTGCGGGCTGACCAGGCACAGTGTGATCAATCGGCCTTTCCAGATCCGCAATGTAATTCTACTCGGCCAAGTTTACTCGCTTACTTGTCGGCGGTGGGCCGTAGGGTGTTGACGTCTCTTGAGCAGCGGTGTGGACCATAAGCATTAAATAAAGTGGCGCATGAGGCACGTAGTGTCGGAGTGGCGTTTACGCTGCGTGAACGTCTTTGTCGTCGGTTTGACCGTACTTTTATCATGAAAATATCAAAATTTGAAATATATTTGATTGTTCTCAATAATTATTCCTTTAAATTAAAAAGTTACTCCTGATTCAGAAATATAACGCTAAACAAACTATCTCCGTACCTGTTTTTGTTTATTTTTTTTTGTTAAAGCACATTTTGATATGCAAATAAAATCCCATCCCAATTTGTTTTCATTAAACCTTACATTTTCTGTTTTAATAAAAAAACATCATGTTTATAAAATTATTTCAAAAAATATTTGTACCGATCACACACTCAAATATTTTTTCGTCCACTCGATATAAAAAGGAGTAAATGAGACATAATAAATCCGACAGCCGGCCGCAACCTTCATTCAATTGGACATACAAAAATTAAAGGGGTCCATTGGTCGGGTAACGGCGGCCATTCGTCCGTCGTGCTTCCTTCCCGAACGTCGTTTGCTCTATGGCCACCTGGGGACCTCTGTGGAACATATGGGCTGATACCTTGAGAGGACCCTGTGCCGTTTAAAAAAATGATATGCCAATTTTATTTTAATTTTTTTTCAAGCGCCACAGTTTTGAATTCTCATAGTGACATTATATTAGATTTGGCCATTTTTTTTAAAGTTGTACACTTAACTTTTTTTTGATCTGAGAAATTTTGCATCATTTCTACTCAGAATCACGCGTACTATCGTCTCTGATAGAAGAAAAAAAGTTTCCCAAATTTTTCATACAAATATCGCTCTTCCGTTCCGTTACCGAACAAGTGTGTATAGAAAAGTAACGGAAAAATTTAGGGACACTTTTTTTTTCATCAGAGACGATAGTACGCGTTATTCTGAATAGAAATGATGTAAAATTTCTCAGATCTAAAAAAAAGTTAAAAGTACAACTTGAAAAAAATGGGCCAACTAAACATGATTTAAGATCTACCTTTCATTTGTGTACTACATTAGTCAGCAGTTTAGTTAAATAATTTTTTAATCATTTACTTAACAAAAAAAATAAACACCTTTTTACTTTTTTCATACAAATATATTTTTTCAGAAAGAAAATTGACAGTCATGTTTTTTGCTGACACATTATGATTTTTTTACAGAAACTAGTAAATTGGACATACAGTCGTAATCTTCATTCAATTGGACATACAAAAATTACAAGGCTAACGGCCATTCGTCCGTCGTTCTTCCTTCCCGAACGTCGTTCGCTCTATGGCCACCTGGGGACCTCTGTGGAACATATGGGCCGATACCTTGAGAGGACCTACAAATCGCGTTTGAAAAAAAAATAAGTATATGATGTATAGGTACCTCAATTTATTTAGAAACATACTCGCAAGGTTGAATTCTCTTAGTGACTTTGTATTAGTTATCACCTGATTTTAGATCTATCTTTCATTCATGTACTGCAGTAGTCAGTTCAGTATAAATTACATTTTTTACCTTTGCTTGAGCAAAAAAAATAAGCACCTACATTTTTTCACAGGGCTATTTTTTTTTTTAGAAAAAAATTACTGTCATCTTTTTTTTGACAACGTATATTTTTTGTCTGGATACAGAAGCTAGTAAATTTGGACATACAGCCGTAATCTTCATTTGATTGGACATACAAACATTAGAGGGGTCCATCGGTCGGATAAGCCTTCGATTGCGATTTGCTAGCGAGCTGCAGGCGAGTTAGAAATGAAGTTCTATACAAATGTCGCTCGCGGCGTCTTTCTCTCTGTATACCAAATTTAGTAGGTCGTTATTGCGTGATGTGCCTCCAAAAATAGTTTTGTTACGAATATTATTATATGTAGATAGTTTTTTGAGGCTTCTTTTTTTCGTATTAATTATTTTCCGTGAGTTTCCGCCCGTGATATCAGTCCGTGTGTCGCCTCCAATACGCAGAGTACTTCCTCAACCCAGCCTCTTATATCAGATTAGACGGGATGAGATTAAATGACCGATTCTTAACAATGCCACGGGGATCCTATTTTTGGTGCTCCGAGTCAATTTGGGCCATAGGTAATGCTGAATAAACGATTGGTTAGTATATCAGGGACAGTTCAATTTTGAGTAACTATACAAGGTGAAATTTTTGCGGTTGTTTTCCGTTTAAGGGCATGTTCAGTATCGTGTATTGTATGGAGGGTCGGCTAATTTGAACGACCTGCTCCATAGAATTCTTTTTTTCGCGTTAAAAAAAATGTCTTCCACTTTTTTCTAATCAGAACACGATACTGAACATGCCCTTAAACGGAAAAAAGGCACAAAATTTTCACCTTGTATAGTTTTTTTCCCAGTAACTAGCATTTTCCCGCGGCTTCGCCCGCGTTGTTCCCGTTACTGTCCCAAAGTAACTCTTAACCGGGATATAAAGTATCCTATGGTTCAATCCAGGACTTGGTCTACTAACATGCCAAGTTTCAGCTTGCTGGCAGTTGTTACCCCGTTATTGTTCTTGGTCCGTGGGGCCCTGGCGCCCAAATTCTCTTCAAGGAGTAATCGAAAAGACAGGGAAACCACAAGGGACTGAAGAGCTGGCAGCTTCCTCGCTCAACGCATCAGCCTCACAATCCAGCGAAGAAATGCTGCCAGCATTTTCGGCACCACTGGCAGCTTAAATAATTTTATTTTAGTTTATTTTTCAGTGTATTTAATCTTGACCCCGTTATTAGGTAACAAACATACAAACATCTTCACAATCTTTCACATTTATAATATTAGTGGGATTCCGGGGAGGTGGACCCCACAGGATGATCTAACGACCTGATTAAGGTCACCGGAAGTCGATTGAGGCAAAAGCCATACGATCGTTGTAGGAGACCTATGTCCAGCAGTGGGCATGTGCAAGTTAAGGCGAGGTAAGACGAGAATCGGGCGCGGAAGCCTAGTTTCCAAATCATTTTTAGAGCACTTATTTGACTCGTAGGTCACTGTAAAACATATATAATAATATTCAGAACTGTATCTAGGGCTTCCTCTCACTCAGAACACGATAGCGAACACTTCGCTCGATAGAAAAGTAGCGCGAAAATACTATAAAATAAAGTATTTTTTTCATTTTGTTCATTACCAGTTACCTTTTCTGACAAAATTAATACCTGACAATCATGATTTCACAGTCATGCAGGGCATCCTCTCATGTTTGGGTTGAAAACGTATACTTTTATGTTAGAAATCGAAGATAATCTGCAATAATCTGCATTCCGCCCGACCCTAGTTGTATGTGAAATGCGAGCCAGGTCCTACCGGGCCTTAAGATGAGAATGATGATAATAACAAATATGTCCACTTTTCACACATTGAAAGATAATGATAAAAAGTAAAATTATGGCATGGATATGACATTTATGCCACACCTGGCCATAAAGTAGCTAACCACATGCTGCGCGTACGGAAAAAGCCGCTTTCTGGTCAAGTATAGACATAAAATAATGTACATAACAGGGGGGGGGGGGGGGGGGTAAAAGAAAGCCATCGATCGCATTATTACGTCCCTCGCTTGCAGCTCAACCCGCAAACATCTGTGATCTCGGCCTTTCTTTGTTTTACCACCCTAGTTGTGTAATGTACTAAATACCTCCCGCTATGCGATGAGAAAATACCACTTGGCCATGGGAGTAAAATGATGTACAACTCGCGGTCGATAAGTCGATAAACATCCACAGATCGCATATTTATGGCCCTCGCCTACGGTTCGGAAAAAGTCAAAATCAAATAATTTATTTGCAAGAAAACAGTAAAATAGGCCTTATATAAAAATACTTCCAATGTGCAGCCTGCAAGCAGGCACGACTGCAGAGGCCTGCGATCTAATGGTATTATTTATCTTACCGCCCTTGTTGTGTAATATGTCAACATTGATGTCTCTAAAATGAGAGTATCCTAACCAAGTATTTGATGAAGTTATAGAAATCTTATTGCATAAATCCTTCGCACGTGAGACAAAAAGCTGACATGTAACCAATGTAGTCCCATACATCTTGACAGTGATACGTTTCTGGATGTTTTTAAATAAAAAACCTGAGGTAGCTACTTTGTCAGAATACGGAATATAGAGGTTTTTCTGGCTCAGATTGGTTAGTACCTTCGTTTATACGTGAAAAAATGTAGGCAAAATTTTGTATGGAAAAATATTTTTCCACTACGCCACATTCATACCTACTAACATAATTATGTAGGTACATAAACGTGATATAATGGAATACTACATTTGGGACACATGTTTTCACGTATAAGGCTCGAAAGTACTAACGATTCTGAGCCCGAAAAACCTCATAACTCCATATTCTGAGAAAGTAGCTATATTGGATTTTTTTAGGGTTCCGTACCTCAAAAGTTGAAAACGGAACCCTTATAACATCAATTTGTTGTCCGTCTGTCCGTCTATCAAGACCCTTTATTTTGGGAACGCGTGGGAATCAAATAACGAAATCAAAATATATAGGGTACTTTAATATACAGGTTATTATTTTAGTCACCTGCAATATTTTAAGAGGTGATTATGTAGCTTAATTTTTGGTAAAGTCTAAGTAAATTTGAACGAAAAAGGATATTTATTGTTGTATTATATTTTTACATGGCCAAAATATTGAAGGTGACTAAAACAACACCCTGTATGTAACTACAAATGCGGAAAAATACGGAACCCTCGGTGGGCGAGTCCGACTCACACTTTTCCGGTTTTTTAGAAACGTTCACAATAAAGTCGTATAAATACGAGACCCACGCTTCTTATACCAGCCCTAGCCCGACACCTATCGTGGTAGGCCGGGACCGGTGACCTGGTTCGACTCCAGGCACCCCCCGGCACATACCCAGTCCGATGTGCGTGTCGGCCGTGTGTAAGGCACACGGTCGGACGCCCTTGGGTGGTCTGGCCAAGCGAACTGGTTCGAGCCCAGTGACCGCAACGGCCAACCACCCGGCCCGACAATCACAATGCCCGAAAGTGGGTTGTGAGTTTGTCAGGTTTAAAAAAAAAAAAAAAAAAAAAAAAAAAAAAAAAAAAAAAAAAAAAAAAAAAAAAAAAAAAAAAAAAATCTTATACCAGGGGTTCCCAATCTTTTTCAGCCCGTGGCGCACTTACAAGTTTAGTACTTCGTCACGGTGCTCTACCATAGTTCGCTCAAAATAGATATTGTTGCTTTATAGGTACCCGTGAATATTTGTGGTTTTAGATAATGATGGCGCCCTTTAGTCATAGTCATAGTTATTTATTGCAACCATAGTTTTGTACAGATCTTAAATAACTAGGTACATTGAGTCTCATATGGGCCCCGGCATAGCAATGTCACATAAAATATAAAGGAATACTTAAAAGCTACGTAGCTTATAAAAGAATATTGGGAATTAGTATCATTAATTAACTATAGTTTAAAATATATTATAAGTATTAACATCATCGGATAAAATTACACTTCGAACACGTCAACAACACAGTAAAAATTAGTGATATTTTATGTCAAGTTTTGTAATCAAAGAATTCGTGGACTGTATAATACGCTTTTTGAATAAGTAGCTTTTTCAGCTTGAATTTAAATAAATGGTCTTTTTACTCAGCTTTTATAGTGTTAGGGATTTTGTTGGAGATTTTTATAAATCTAACATACGGGCTATTCTTGTGCATCACTAAGTTAGATTTTGGTATTTTTTTTTGTGGTAATTTACTTTCTACGACGCACCAGGGTGCCGCGGCGCACAGTTTGGGAACCTCTGTCTTATACAGTATTAACCCAGTGCAGTCGTGTAATCGCGTGGAAACTACGGACAGCTATTGGACCCGTTCGTTTGGCTCGACTGACCACGGACGGTCGGAATTCAATGTTGGGGCATTTTCCAAAATAAATACCGAGGTAGCTACTTTCTCGAAATATGAACTTATGAGGTTTTTCTGACTCAAAGTCAAAGTGCTTTATTTTTCAATTTAGGCATATTACAATTTACTTATGAATGTCAAGATTTACCACCGGTTCCAGTGTAAACCTCTGCCCCGAGAAGAACCGGCTAAGAAACTCGGCGAGGTATAATTTTTTCAAAACAATTACAATATTAACTTATATCATAACTTAATGACTACTACACAGTTTTTTGCACAGTAGGTGCACTTTATGTTAAAAATTAATGATTAATGATTACTCATGCAGGACGTTATCATTTCCAAATATCCCTGTCCATGACATATGTAGTCTTTTATTTTATAGTATGCCCGAGCAATTAGTTTTTCTTTTACAACAGATTTAAATTTAGAGTCGGAATCGTTAGTACTTTATGCTTAAAAAAAAGTGTCCCAAATTTATTTTCCCATTACGTCACCATTTTGTACTTATGTTTGTAGGAACGTGACGTAGTGGAAAAAATCCATACAAATTTTGGGACACTTTTTTACTTATAAGGTTCGAAAGTACTAACGATTCTGAGCCAGAAAAACCTCAAAAGTCCATATTTTGAGAAAGTAGCTGCCCCGGGATTTATTTTGGAAAACGCCCGTTTGCTTTTAAAGTATTTTTGAAACAACAGCTTGAATTTTATGAAACGTCTATAGAGTATTGTAATATGGCTATCAAATGTTATGTTTCCGTTTTATTATAATGTTGCATGGACAGTACGGGTATGTGCGCAATACAGGGTGTCCCAGGGGCAAGTGACCAGATTGTGATGGTTGAATATTCACGCGAAGTTATCGATAAAAAAAAATATTTCAGAGGTATACAACATTTTTTTTTAATTGTTATTTCTTTTATTTTACTACTTTTGCGAGATTTTCTTGGCTTTGACTTTATTTTCTATTCTGTATTTGTTTTTGCATAGCCAATATTGTAACTAATTCGATTAAGCTACAAAAACTAACCAAAATAAATTACACATTTAGAAAATTTGGAAATAAGCTAAAAAAACGATTATTTTTTATTGTTTTGCCGAAAATTCCGAACATTGTCCCATACTTCGTAATTTTTTACAATTTACTATTAAACGACATGATATTCTCTAAAATATCTCTAAACAATGTTATTAGTTATTATTAATACTTTTCGAAATATTTCAATAGTAGTGCAACAAGTCGGCTGACTTCACTACAATAACAGAAATAACAATAAAAAAAAAAGTTATATACCTCTGAAATATTTTTTTTTATCGATAACTTCACGTGAATATTCAACCATCTCAATCTGGTCACTTGCCCCTGGGACACCCCGTATTGTATTGTTAGAAACTGTTGTAAGATTATGGAAAATATAGACCTTTTCATGAATAGAAACTTATTTGACTCAGAGTCACTAATCCAGTGATTCAAATATGTTTATTTTCATGACTTGTAAATAATTGTAAAGTACTGACATTTACCCGCGGCTTTGCTCGCGTTGTTCCCGTTAATTTCCCAAGGGAAATCTTTACCGAGATATAAAGTATCCCATGTTTTAATCTAGGATTTGGTCTATTTGCATACCAAATTTCATCTCAATCCATTAAGTTGTTTCCCCGTTATTTAGTAACAAACATCTAAACATCCAAACATCTTGTGATAGTGAGCAGCAGGATAGGGGGTTTAGTCAACGCACTTGTCCAGGACGTGGTTTACATTGAACCTTCCTCTCACTATCTTTTAATCTTATGCTACATTACTTATAAATATATGTATGATTGAGTTACGTGCTCGAGAGAGAGAAACCATTATCGGTGGATAGTACGCTATCTTACTTCAATCGGCTAATCTATGAACGTGTAGTGTATCTGCCTATCACAATCTTCACAAACCTTTGCATTTATAATACAGGGTGATTTCTGGGTCGTGGAGCAAGAAAATAAGGCATAATACAATATTCAAAGATGAACCTAATGATGTTACTTATTAATTTCTTATCACCAATATTTGTAATTATTTTTCAGATTATAAGTAGAAAAAAACATTTTTGCATAAAATTTGGTCACCCTACTCAATGTGACGTCTTGTCGCTTCCCATACTGTGTATGTCAAAAGTCATAGGGTGACCATGATTTACTTAGTTTAAGATAAATTTTACTTGAAAATAAGAAAATTTTAATTAATGCTGTTTTGATCAAATGCTATCATAAGATAATATTGACCAGTTATAGAGTCAGAAAAACTGGTCCGGGATCACGACCCAGAAATCACCCTGTATTAGTAGGATGACAGAAAAGGTAACCATTCGGAATCGTTGCTTATTTTCAGTAGAGATAATACCGGCATCCCGATATTGTTCATACAAAAAATATCCGTATTGAGAACCCCAGTTTTCAGTAACTTAAATTTCTGGGTACAAGCTAAATTTATTCTAGAATTTCTTTTCTACGCGCCATCTACACCAAAAGCAACCGGACGTATCCATAGACAAAACACGAACCGGAAGTGCTCCCGTTAGCGGCAAATGGGAGAATTCACATCCGGCGGACGAAGCCGCGGGCGGATGTTTACTTAGCCGCCGCGAGACGGCGACCCGACGTACTTCCGGTGGTGGAGTTTAGGGTAGCGGAGGTTTTGCGACTGGATGTCGCGACTTGCGATTTTCTGAAGATGAATGCCGGTGTTGCGGTTATCTGTGCCTCGTGACGAAATTTTGTAACAAGGAAACATAGAATAGGGTGGATTTTCGCCATAAAAATTTGTATGCCATTTAGTTCGGCATACATGTTGCGGACGAAAATCCACCCAATAGTGGTGTACACCGGTCTTGTAATAGTAGAAAAATAACATAAAAAACTATCAACACCTCTCAAATCGTCTACTTTAAGATACCTATTATAAATTAACAAGTCGAAGTCCAATGCGAGCCTACTTTTATAATTATTGGTCAGGGTATCGATTTACGAAATTCTTTCATGTACCTGCAATGCTTCACTTCGTGAGATACGCCTTTGGCTTAACATCGTCGCCAGCTTCCCCTTAATAATCGAAAAATAATAAATTATGTCACGCTAAGGGTGCGTTTCCATTGACTCAAGAGTTGGGCGGAGCGGAATAACGGACAATAACTTGACTAATCACAGTGCTTCAAATCTACGCCACTGAACATTTTGTGATTGGTTAACTCGCGGTTAGAGTCCGACCGAAATTTTGGTTTCGGTTTTGGCTTAGTTTCGATTTTGACTGCCTTTGAACCGAAACTAGGCCGTAACCGAAACTGAATTTGAGAGGTTTCGCGCTTCGATCGGATAGTATTTATTTAAAAAGCACAAACAATTTATTTGATATAGAAGTGATCATATGTTCCATTAATATAATTTATTATTACTTCATATATCGGAGACGGAGAGTTTTTAAAAAATTAAAATTTACTGTTATGATTTTGTTTCTTTCCACGAAAACATGACCTTAGAAGGAACATGAACTTTCTGTTTAGCCGAAACTAAATTCGGTTACAGTTTCGGTCGTAAAAAAACTAGTTTCGGTCAGACACTACTCGCGGTCCGTTCCAGGTATTTTGCAAAAACACCTAAATAGCCCAATATTTTGAATTATTTTATGCTTTTTGTGTAGGGCTCAATCATGTATTATTAAGATTTTCCGATTAAAAAATCAAATAATCAACCAAAAAACGAAAAAAACCGGTATTTTTGTATGGAGAAAATACCGGTATGGTATCCGACCCCTGGTCCGTTCTCCGTACAGTGTCAGTGAAAACGCAGGCTAAGCATTCAGTCTGTAGTCAGCCTAAGCGTGTGTAAAGTGAATACTCGTAAGGTGCCCGGTTACGCTAAGTGGAACACAAAGAAAGCTTTCAACATTAGCGATGGCCTGATGAATGTTTTCGTCGCTACATACGGAGCTGAAAGGCTTGGGTTTCTGAATAACATCAAAGCAGAAGTCATATAACTGCTGAATATCAAATTGCCAGGAATTGGTACTACTTAGTGTCTCACCTAAGGTTTTCTTTTAAGCTACAAATATACATAATATTTTACTTCATGGAGAACAAACAGTGTGACTACATAATATAAGTAGGTACATTAAACAGGTCTATATCGTCTCCCATTATTTTTAAAAGTCGTATGGTATTATTACTTATAATTATCGAAAGTCATACAAGCAATTATCTACGAAACCGTTAAGTTTTCAGACTTGTTATAAAACAAACCTAACCTAACCTATTGTTTTCTGTATGGTAACGTTTTAAAATATCCTTAAAATATTACCGTTTTAGAGAAACAAATACTTTATGAGTTTCGATAATTATGACTAACAATACAGTATGACGTATAACTTTATGGGAAACAAGGGCATCCCACATTAAACACTTAGCGCGGTAAAATAAACATAGCCCAAATCGAAAAGGTTACCTTTCAGCATGAGACTAACGACTGGAGTCCGTTGCGCTGATTTTCAGGACAACTAGTGGAGCATAAGTTCCCAAAGTGGTCCCTTCTGCCCCCCATCGTCAAGGCTGTAAAGTATTTGCATCAAGGTAGGATATGTTTTCACATGTGTGTAACACGCGTTCTCATAGATGGCGTTTAGGTCAAAAACCTATTAAACCAGAATGATACAGAAGTCAAAGTAGATGGCAAGATTAAAGGCACTTGCTGGATGCTCCGGTAGTCGAGTGGTTTGAGGCGCTGGGCTGGAAATCCAGAGGTTTCGGGTTCGATTCCTGGTCTGAACCGTAAGTGAGCGTCGTTAAATTTTTCTATGTGCTTTGATGTCTTGTTTCTATATATGTAAATAAGCACTTATTTCTTAAGAAGAAATAAATAAGTTAAGTAGCTTCATAGTCACACTTACAAGGCACCTAAAACATCTGCATTTACTTTGCAAATGAGAACGACACGACCTTCGGAAATGAAGATACCGACCGAGAAGAGAAGAGACTTTGCCAATTACTTAACAATCAAATAAGCATCAAACATACATAATCAAGTTTCACTTATATTCGAATCAAGTGTCATAAGCTAAACCTGAACATTAATATTAACTATTTTTACACGAAATGTGACCGTCTAGCTGAAAACCAATTAACAAGGGGCCGACTACGCACGCCAGTGAAAATGTGTAAAACCTTTAAATACGTGTCATGGTATGCGACCGATAAACATCAAATTAAATCGTGCGTTACCTAATAGAACCCCTACGCACGCGAACTTACAAAGCATTGTCGCAGTTACAAACCTACAGTTGACTAACTGCATACTTAGCTGGAACACTGGTCAACAAATAGTATTTTATGCAACAGTTGTATAAGTAGGGTCAAAATACGCGAATGGCGTGAGTTGCGATACGAGCCGCCGCGGCGGCGAGTATCGCAAATAGAGACGCTATGAGCGTATTCTAACTTAATACTAAATTTTAACCTAGATTTAGAAGTCTGTGGCAGCTAGCAGTATCGTTTTGTGACTTGTGCTGCTATGGGGAATAGAGTATAGACTTCTCTGAACTCATATTATGTGTGTTCTTATATTAGTGTTCGTGACCAAGTAAAAGACAAATGAAAGTACAGGAGTAGAAAAATACTTTTTGTATGTAGCAAGAACACTTTTCACTAATAAAGTTTTAATTACGAACAAAGTTATTTAAAACGCCTTTTTAAGTAACTCTTCAAGGGAATCATCGATCAAATTACTACGGAGGTGTTTTTTTTGTAAAATATTATTTTTTTGTCGTTTTCTTATTCAGAATCGTTTTTACTTTTCAACGTTATACACAAAATATTGCGTTCCAAAATTTCCATTCCAAGTCGTCACATCTTTTTTATGAATGATTTTTCTATATTTCCTATAAACGTGACGCACTGGAACCCTTTCCTTTAGTTTTGAAATAATAGCGGCACTTGTTTTAATCACACTAAAACCTGTTATATCTATTCTCAACATTTCTATTGTATTTGATTTTATTCTATTATATTCACTTTACTTTTCGCGGAATAATTTTTTCCCAATGTTTCATTTCCCAAATCACGATTTTCTCTAAAAATATTTTTGTTTCTGAACTTTCATACAACAAACCTAACGTAACCTACTGTATTCTATAAAACCACAAGAAAATACACAGTTAAACATTTTTGGTATCGGAGAAAATCGAGAGTTGGGAAATGAAACAGTGAGCAAATGAAACATTTCGGAAAAAATAATTCGGTGAAAAGGATACCGTCTAAACGTCACCTAGGTAGCACATAACCTGTATAAGGCTGAATAAGAACTTATACAGCCTTAATACTGCTTAAATAGGTGAGGTGCTTAAGTAGGTAGGTAATAGGTTTTTAAAGGGTCGGCAACACGCACATAATGCCCAAATTGACCAAAATTGACCAAACGGGACTCAGACCACCCAAAAAAAAGTCATAATGCCCCTTGTGTTGCAAGCGTCCAGAGGTTGCGGTGACTGCTTACCATCAGGCGGGCCGTAAGCTTGTTTGCCACCCTAGTTGTATATAAAGAAAATGAATGCAATAACCGCTGTAAAAATGTTATACAGCTTGTCTGTTACCTGCCGTCGGCCTACTGTATGTTTATTGGTCTGTGGTGTTGTCGTACAATATTCAGTGGAAGCGAGGAAATTTTTTAAGCCCGCCTCTTTAACCTTTTACAACGGTGAGGTTCTATTCTTCACGCAAAGGTTACGTTGGTGAAAAATAAGCATTCCTGCGGGTTTAAGACCACACCTCTGTCTTAAGGTCTCTGCCCACTATACCGTCTCGTACCACGACCGTACTATGAACGTATCAGACACGGTATGACAAATGCCGGTCGGTGACGAAACGGGCTAGTGGGCATATTCTCATTCTTATCAATACAAAGAATATTTATGTTGCCTGAAACACCGTATCAGGGCATTTCTCCAGAAATAAGTCTGCGGTCACCTCATTCATCTGGCCCTTTTTCATACTAAATATATGGACACAGATGAATGAGTCGCAGACATATTTCTGGAGAAATGCCCATCATACCATGAACGTACTATAGGTAAGTCATGGTATGATACGGTGTTTGGGCAGAGACATTTAGCGATTACCACTATCTTACCTCTGGTCGTATGTCGGTCTATGGCTTCTGATTTCAATTCTCCTCTACTTCTCTTTCTCTCATCTTAGCGTTTTTCCGGATGCATTCGCAGCCACACAGCTTCGGAGCCCGGGATCCGCTTACCGACATTTTCTTCTCCACTTCGCACGGTATTCTGCATCTCTGATTGTAAGACCACTCTACCCTCAAGCCAACCCCTCTTTCCCTACTTTCAATATGTTCATTATTAATATTTCCACAGTTGCCGCTGCTGCACAGGCCTCCTCTAAACACTTCAAACGTTAGGCCTTTAAATTTCAATAACGCAGTTTTTTTGGCCTTGACATGCTTGGCACTTTCATAGCATTCCTAACCAAGTGAGGATATCTGCCTGCGGAGGCTGCCTCCGGCGGTCAGCGTTCGTGTTGGCGGTAACTTGTGTAAGTAGTTACGGCTGCACATAACAAAAAGCACACATGTGAGTGTCACCAACGAAGTTGCCAAGCTATAGTAACAAATTTTGCCCCCGCGGAGGGGTTTTGCCAGCGGCCAGAAGCCAGCGTTATGCGATAGAGAGAGACGGTCGAATCCAGTGCATTTCGTTCGGTGGTCGCACCCGAACATCATTTTTAGGGTTCCGTACCTCAAAAGGAAAGAACGGAACCATTATAAGATCGCTTTGTTGTCCGTCTGTCAATCTGTCAATACTAAGCCTACAGTCTCTAGAAGCTGTGACAAAATCAAAGTTCTAAATTAACTTAAAAAATAGATACGGCCGTGTATGCCGCAAAAAACGTACATTTCGACACTCTCGAGACACCAAAATTCAAACCAAATTCACCGTTGACCTAGAACTATGAAATTTGGCAAGAAATACCGTCTTATACTACAAGTACAGGGAAAAATCTGAAAACTATACATTTGTAATTAAATCATAGAAAAAAATTATGGGGTACTTTAATATGTAAGTCATGTAATACTAGCAAAAATATGGATCACGTCGTCCGAAATAAATTAATTCAATTTAATTTAATATACAGCCTGTAAATCTATTACGGGCGAATATTGAAACGGTGGTCAGCATAGGACCTAAGAAGCATACTATCGTTTTAAACCACAATTAAAATATTTACCATACAAAATAATTCGGGCCGCAATGTAACGCAACACATTCAAGTTAACAAACACGCTAGTTGACAGTTACTTTAAAAAAGCTCGTATCTCGCAATGTCATAACAAGCATGTATGCGGTACATTGCTGCTCGGTAAATTTTCAAAAATTAATTACGAGGTCACTATTAAGTGGAGCAGTTAGAAAACTCGAGACACGACGAAAGATTGAAGTAACTGACAATGCGAAGTTTTTAAGTGTACTAGCCTCCTAAGGCCCAAGGTCCTACCTGTAGGACTAATTAACATTGTTATTCCGACCCAGCTCCTTCAACAGTTGGGTAGTCATAGCGTACCATGGTCCTACCATTAGGACTTTTATTGAATATAATTCAAGACTTACAGAAAGCCCATGGTCTTCCCTGTAGCACTTATTCAAATAAAATCAATTGCCTAATAAGCTATCAATACATTGATAACAAATACGCCCCAAAACTATACATACAAGTAAAATAAAATTAAAAAAGTGTTTTAAAAGCTGGGTCTGAATTAGTATGAAACAATAGTACTACTAGTAGGACCATGGTTCACAGTCACTATGAGCGTTATTTTGGGTTGGGCCTTAGGAGGCTAGAGCAAGCGATGATACCGTGGACGAACGTGGACTCCAACACAGAGACTCCAGATCAGTTGTGGGATCGGGCTAAAAACGTTATGGTGAGCTCGGTCAAAGAGTCTAGTGTAAACGTACGGAAACGGAAAAGGCAGCATTGGATGAGTGATGCAACGTTAAGTCTTGTGGAGGAAAGGCGAAACATGAAAGCATCTGGAGCTGATATAAGATCCCTCAACGAAAAGTCCGCTAGGATTCAGGAAGCTTGTAGGCGAGACCAGAACGACCAACTTCGGGACATTTGTGCAGAAGTGGAAGTCCATGCAAATAAGCACGAATCTAGGGACTTACACCAAAAAATTCGCACCATCACAAAAACCCTGAGTTGCAAGACCTGGGCCATCGAAAACTCTACTGGAGAGACGGTTACGAACATAGAGACAATAGCTGAAACGTGGAGAAAATACTGCCAGTCCCTCTTTCAAGACCCGCAATCAGAGTGTTACGCCCCTACGGAACCCGGAAACGAAGATCTTGAGCCCGATATTCTGAAAGATGAAATACGAGCCGCTATTAAACATCTGAAGAACGGCAAAGCCACAGGGGCAGATGCCATACCGATCGAGACGATCAAGGCATCGGGCGAACATGGCGTCCAAATCTTCCACACCCTGTGCAATAAGATATGGCTCACGGGGCAATGGCCGAAAGAATGGGCTCACACTGTTTTAGTCCCCTTGCACAAGAAGGGTTCCACCAAGACGTGCAGTAATTACCGACTTATTGCTCTTATCTCTCACGCAAGCAAGATTTTACTGCACGTACTGAACGAGCGTCTAAAGCCCTACCTAAGCAAAGAAATTGCTCCTGAACAGGCTGGTTTTGTTAAGGGGAGGGGAACCCGGGAGCAAATTTTGACAGTTAGACAAATTATAGAGAAAGCCAGAGAATTCAACAAGCCCGCCTACATATGCTTTGTGGACTTCTCTAAGGCGTTCGACTCTGTCAAGTGGCCCAAACTCTGGGAAACGCTGACGGCGATGGGTGTTCCAAAACACCTGGTACACCTCCTGCGAAGACTGTATGAGGATGGCACAGCCTCAGTACGCGCAGATGACGTCCAATCCAATCACTTTCACCCCAGTGCCGGAGTCCGTCAGGGATGTATTATTTCTCCACTGCTGTTCAATGTGTACACAGAGCTCATAATGAGGATCACACTTGAAGATTGGACAGATGGAATCTCGATCGGTGGCTTGAAGATCTCCAACCTGCGATATGCAGACGATACCACTTTGTTCGCCACCAGTACCCAGCACATGGAAAAACTTCTCGGCAAGATGGAACGCGTTAGCCTTGAGTTCGGACTTAAGATAAACCGGAATAAAACAAAAATGATGATTGTCGACCGCATGAATAACAATTCGCCAGAAACTACACAAATTGCTAATTGTGATGTGGTGCAATCATACATTTATCTGGGAGCCTTAATTACGAACAACGGTGGATGTATCGACGAAGTGAAGAGGCGTATGGCAATTTCTAGGTCTGCAATGGACAAGTTGAGGAAAATATGGAGGAATCGCAACATATATAGAGCCACAAAAATCCGGCTAGTTCGAGCACTTGTATTCCCCATATTCTTGTACGCTGCAGAAACGTGGACCCTGCGGGAAGTAGAGAAGAAGAAGATAGACGCCCTAGAGATGTGGTGCTGGAGGAGAATGCTCGGAGTATCGTGGACTGAATTCCGTACCAACGAGTCTATACTTCGAGAACTCGGCATCAAGCAGCGTCTATCATCTTTGGTACAGTCTCGTATCCTCACCTTTTTTGGTCACATATGCCGCCGAGGGGAGGTGGCTATTGAGCGACTTGTGGTCCAGGGAAAGGTCGAGGGTACCAGGCCACGCGGAAGATCGCCTATGAGGTGGACTGACCAGATAAAAGCGGCAGTAAATGGCTCATCATCACTACATGAATGCACGAGGAAGGCGGCCATTAGAGAAGAGTGGCGGCGTGTTGTGAAGCTTGCCACCAACGCCTGAAGTGATGACCACGACCACTCTGTCAAGAGTGATAACGACAAGGAAGAAGATTAAGTGTAATTTAAAAAATCATATTAATTAATGATAACACTACTAAACGCTATATCTGGTTTAATTGTTCGCCCGTATTAGACTTACACGCTGTATGTACCTACAAATTTTTACGGAACCCTCGGTGGGCGAATCCGACTCGCACTTGTCCGGTTTTTGTTAGACAGAGAGAGAGAGAGAGAGACTTCTGTACGTACCTATACTCTGTACTTTTAGGTAGGTACTTGAAAAAAGGTAAACAAAAAACCACGTGACTAGGGTAGTTCAGCAGTATTGTGCCACACATACAAAACATTACTTTGATTGGCTGAACGACCCGAGTCACGTGGGTTTTTTGTTTACCTTTTTACCCGACTGCGGCGAAGCCCAAAGGAGGGTTATGTGTTTGACCTGTATGTATGTATGTATGTTCGTTCCTGTGTCCGCTCGTAACTACTCAACGGCAGCCCGATTTTGATAAATGATACATCATTAGATTCGTCTTGATGGTGCGAGTGTCACTGGGTATGAAGTTCGTTAAAATAAACAAAATGGCGGATTTTATGCAGTTTCAAAGTGCACCGCGGTCGGGTTTTTTTTAGTAAAAATTTGGTTATTCAATTAACTAAAAGTACAGAGTATAGCACTATTTCTTATTCTGTGCCACTTTAATATACGCAGATAGTAAACACTGCGGTTAAAGGCAGACTTTCCCGCGACTCCTACTTTTAGTTCATTTTTCTGGAAAATTCCCGACAAAATGGCCTCTTGAAACAATTAAGTTTGTAGCGCGGGTAAAAGAATAACTGAACCATTAACATGCAGGAAGCTGCGAGTTTAAATAGTTAACTGGGCTCCTAGGTAGTATTTAGGCAGTTTTGAGCCTTAAAAAGTGAATTTTATTTCTAACGGAAAGCCAAAAACTTTAGCTTATATGGTAAGTGCTAAATTTCAATAGTTTTAACCGGTTTAAAAAAAAAAGTTTTCAGTTTGGCCGTATCTTTAGGTATGTTTCGCGATAATCAGAAATTGGGTGGATTGTTTTTTTTTTAAAGGTATACTTCGCACGTGGCCCCATTTTCATTTACTCTGAATTTAATCATGGGGTCTTGATGAAATTGAGGGAAAACTTCAAATAACATTAGCGCACCTATAGCATTTGAAGTTTTATTTTATTTTACTGTAACTCGTGCATTTATCTGTTATCAATGTTACAATCGTTCGTCATAGTTGCATTGTTTTCAGTTAGACTTTGAACTGAAACGTTTCCCGTAAAACAATTAAACAGTAACCTAGCCAAGTAAAAGAATAAGTGGAGTATTAGCATAACCGCGGAAGCCAGGGTGTTAGTTACCCGGCCGCTGTTTATTGCAGTTCCGTTTTAGAAACTGTTTCTAAATAAAAAATAGGCGAGAAAGGTCATAAGGTCTAAACAATATTCAAACCGTCATTAATGGGCTAAAATTTATAGATAAAAAAATTGGTTGATAAAATCATGTTTTTATGATCTAAAGTTTAGATTCTAAACGAATATTTTTCCAGTGTATACCCACACAAATATAAGTAACTAGAGTCTGTCTGACTAACCTAATCAGTATGGCAAATACGGAAAATATTTTTTTCTACGGTAGAAAAGCATTACAGCACCCCCAAATCTAAATCCTATTCTCTTTCCGCACAGACTCTAATAACAAACTAATTACGTTTAATCATACACAGTGACATGTATACTTTGTACCTGATTATAAAATATTCCGTATAATTATAATAAAGTAAGACATGTAAACACGTACAATAATAATTATGAATAGGTAGGTAGGTTATGTATAGGTACTATAACTTGTAACCCAATACTTTATATATGAAAGAAACATTTTTTGTCTCTTCATTGGTTTTTAATGCGGGAAATTTACACCACATTTTATGTTACGTATATAGATACAGGAAATCAAAGTAGGTACACAGAAAAACTAAATGGCACTCGCCTGTGTACAGACCGAGAATCGAACCCGGTACCTCTGGATTTCCGGCCCAGTGACTCAACCATTCGTCCACCGTACACCCAGAAAACGCCTTCAATTCTGCCATGTAAACTTCCGCTCTCTCGCTTCTTCTCGCTTCATGTGACTTCCGCATCTTTCTGTTTTTAATAGGAAACTCAGAAATCCGGACCCATTCCGCATTTTGGGCCGGAAATCCAGAGGTACCGGGTTCGATTCTCGGTCTGTACACAGGCGAGTGCCATTTAGTTTTTCTGTGTTTTTTTTAACCCAATGCTACCAATATTGTTTTTAATTTTCATTTTCATTTAAATTGTCTACGTATAAACACTCTGGATTCCCAAAATTCAATCTGCAATTGCATTTCTTGCTCATGTATTTCACTACACACAATAAAACCAAATATTTAACGTAGACATTTCATATCCATACATAAAATTCTTTCAGAGAGTGTTCCGGAATATGATAATATCCATTTTAATTAGTAGTCATTTTAGTCTGAAAACTCGCACAATTATCCTCGGAAACAAGCCCCATTCCCGTTCAAAACTAAAACTTATAATATTAAGCGAAACAAAAAAACTGCCAGTTAAACAACTAGCTAAAGGCAAAGAGGAAAAAGCGAGTCACAACGAAATAGTACTTTAAAAGTATTCAGGAGCAGAGATAATGAAAAAAGTTGGTCAAAATGATCACGAGCGGGCTGAGGTAATGCCCGGTTGTGCGTCCTTTTAGGAAGTATAATAATAATCATTACTGCTCTTGGGTGGAAATGGAATATTGTTGATGAAATAAAGAGGCCCCGGGAATTGGGCGGTGGTTGGTTTAATTTTTTTGATGTTGTAGTTATATTTGGGTAAGTAGCAGTATCGTGGCGTCCAAAGAACTCGATTCCTATTATCAGACGTTAATACTGTAGCATGTAATCCTAAGTCAATGATGTAGTATATACTATGTGGTAGTAATTGAATAAACAAATAAAAACAAATTCCTACCGGCTTGCCTAATATCAGGCATTTGAGCACCTTATTCTACAGCTCTTAAAGAAAATGTACGCCTTGTCTGCACCGGCTTGCCCAAGGATATTTTTTACGCCACGCCACTGGTAGGTAGTGTAGAAATCGAACTGTAGGATTAAAGAAAATAAGCTGCTCTAGACAACTTGGTGATACTTACTAGGGTGAGTTTGACTGCCACAGGAACAACAAAGGAGAAAGATGATTCAGGCCTTACAGAAGAGCAGTTTTAGCAGATGATAATAAAAATAAGAGAAGTAGTGCACGAATAACGACAGAGTAACTTATTTGAATAAGTAGACAGATTCCTGGTCAAGGTTGCCGAAGATGGTGGAGGCAGAAAACGTGGGACATTTCGTTGTGGAAGACTTTGGGGGAAACATGGTGGTGACTCAGGGAACAGACAAACCTTTTAGAAAGTACGTCACTGTAATAATGAAAGTGACGTAAGTGTCAAACGGATAAGCTTGTTAAAGTGGCAATGGGCAGGGCATATAGCACATAGAACAGATGGCTGTTGAGGCCGAAAGGTTCTCGAATGGAGACCACGAATCGGCAAGCGCAGCGTCGGACGTCCACCAAGATGGACAGATGATTTGGTTAAGACTGCTGGCTCACGGTGGATGCAGGTTGCTTCCAACCGAACTAATTGGGAATCTATGAGGGAGGCCTATGCCCAGCAGTGGACGTCCTATGGCTGAAATGATGATGATGATGATGAAGTGAAATCAAGTGGTAATGCTCGCGACGGCGGGGACGACCCCCTAGGTAACACTAAAAACATTCACTATTAGGATTCAAACTATACAAACCACCCTGTACACTTGTTTGCAAACAGTTAGGCTAAAAATAGACTCAGCACACTTTACTTATAATTATCGTTAGATTCGTTATATAAACTCAAACATAGTATATCCGCACCCGCGGGGGACTAGCCCCCCTCGTGCAGTTAGGATCATCCTGTTGGAGGGCCCCAACGAGGTTGCCCTACAGGCATGTCAGGTTATAAAAAAAAAAGACTTCTGCCGTTTAGGAGCGCGCGACAAGTATTTACACAGACGCACGACGCGCGTCTGTGTGAGTGAACGCAATACTGTGGCATGCTCGCGCATGCTCAAATCCTTGCCTGTGGCGCGTCCGTTCACGGTGCGCACACATGCGCGCTCCCGATGTACCTTGTGTAGAAAGAAAAACTACCATATAACGTGTCGCAAACTTCCACATTTATAATATTAGTAGGATATAGAACGGTATGGGTAAGTATTATACTTATGAAGTTATGACTGCTAGCTTCCCATTCATAGCTTCGAACATATCCCTTGACAAAACTAAACTGTATAAATTCACTGGAACCAGTATAGTAATCCCTAGCTTTGTCGTGCGAAGACTCTTTGCAGCTGTCCGGCCTTTCCGGCGGAAGCACCGGAAGTTTACTTAAAGGGTGGTATATCTGATGGGGTTTGTAAGATTAACGATAAAGGAACGATATTAGATAAGAATAGTATAAATATGGAATACATTAGACGTTTCATGTTCACGAGCATATCTTTTCCTATCTGTAGGCGTATGATGCTACGCTTTGACGCGCGATAAATTAATGATAAAGCATCCGTCACGTTCTGACAAATATTGTGTGTGAGTGATGGATACTTTAACATTTATTTATCGCGCGACAAAGCGAAGCATGATAAGCCTACTGAGCGAAAAAATTGTACTCGTAGTGTGTCGCGCTAAGGCAAAAGAAATGGAAAGCATAAACAAACGATATAATATAGAAATATGTAGTAATAAAACACGTTTAACAATTTAATATTTAAAGGTTTTTGCTCAGCGGATCTAGATACGATCACTGAAAAGTCTGATGGGCTCAAGAAATCGCTGATTAAAATGAAATCAATCGAAAATGTTATGATTAGCACTGGGGTGGCTGAAACGAGTTTACTTTTGGTTCACCGACAAACAATACTATATTTCATCGAAAATATTTTGATGTGACCCCTAACCTAACCGAATCGTGGACATGAATACCTTTTCTTAAATCGATTTCGGGAAAAAGTTGTCGAACGAAACGGCCGATAAAATGTTTGTCAACATACGCAGCTCAAAATAAGTGTGTATATCAGTGGCATGGCGTTGATGAAATCCTTGGGCAAGCCGGAGCAGCTTTGGCTGCAATTTTCTTTAAGAGCACTAGAATAGAATTAAGTGCTGAAGTGCCTAATATTGGGCAAGCCGATGGGAATCGAGTTCTATGGACGCCACGCCACTGGTGTATACACACTATTTAGATGATAAGCAAAAAGAGGAGATTTTTTTCAAGATTGATAGTCACACCCACGCTAAAAGACCTATGCTATTATTAGTAAAACTGACTAATTACAGTTGGATATTTTTGCTGCAAAAAAGAGGTTCAGAAGCAAATGATGCGTCAAGGGCTAGGAGTGACACATTTGGAACCTATTGAAGTTTTGGCCTATTGCTTGACATATTCATTTAAATCGGCCCCTTGCTGAAGCTTGTGACTCCACTGACTGATATTTTCAATGTTAGTTCCCCACTTTTCCCTGTCGGACGGTTTGCGGAAGATTTGCCTAATGGATATATCAACTATCCTATTAACAAAAAAACAATAAAACAAACTAAAAAAAAAACCTATTCAAAAAGACCCCCCCGCATTACTCCCGGTGCAAAAGTGCCCATCAGACTCGCGGCGTTCCCGCGCTGAACTGCGATGGACAGCCTCTGCGCCAGGAAGAAACCGGAGCGGGGGTCATGACCCCTCTCACGTAAGCGACGACCCAGCTCCCCAAGGAAGGCCCTTGCTTCCGCACACCAGCAGCCGGACGTCTCCACCGCAAGGGGAACAAACAAATATCCAGACAGGCCCGAGTACTTGACCCTCTTGAGCAACTATTAACTGAATAGTTGATAGGATATATTCTAATCGCACAGTGCTTCTAGACATCATCATCGTCATTAAAGTTAAGGGCTACACTCTTGTCGGCGGAGTAATCATTACTCTATTTTCTGCCAGGCTTGGTCTTCTGATACGATGCGGCGCTGACTTTCTCCTTCGCTTGATTGGAATATGTTAATCTTGGTCTACCTTTGCCTTTCCTGCTCCCAATTTTCTCCTCTAGAGTGTTCACAAAGAAAGAATCGTTTCGTATCAGATGTCCAATCATATTTCCTCTCTGTCTTTGCTTCTAGAAATATATCCCTCAAAAGGACGTCCTTGATACACAAATGTGAAAACATAGGAACAATTCCATGTTTAATCTCGTCCCTCACAACAGACCGACACTCATCTTGTCACGCGACATGTCGAAACTCGCCGCCCGGAACCTACACCTGAGTGTTGTGAGCAAATAACATTGTGACCACAATTCTGTACTCCCAAAACTAGATCATAGGGCTGTTCCACAGTCACAGTGAAATATTAGGTATATGATTCAGAATATTATATGTTTTGAAAAGTAGAACATATTTTCAATGAACTCTTTCAAATAACATTAAAATTCTTTTAATTCGGCCATCATGTTCACGAAGAGCCGATCATGTTTTAAGGTAATCCTTTGGAAACATTATTCATTCATTTTGAAGTAGTCAGGCTTGAATATTTCAAACGAAACCAAACTAATGTTACAATGTGAAAGTAACTTTGTCCGTTACATTTTTATGCCTAAACCTCTGCACCAATATAGATGAATTTTGGTACCTATAGAAATAAATGAGACTCTAGGATAGATGTAGGATAGTTTCTATCAACAATATCTTAAGGGGGAGAAAAGAAGAGTGAAAGTTAGTAATCAACCATTTTTGAAGTGAGGAATATAAAACTCTAATTCTACTCTGAAATCGAAGACAAAAGCTACTTTCTTATAAATGCCTTGATGGCAGACGAAACTTCAAATGATTGCAAAGTAAAATATGGAATACATTAGACGCTCGTTTCATGTTCTCGAGCGTATCTTTTCGTATCTGAGCGAAAGGATTGAAGTGTGTCCCGCTGTATCAAAAGATATAGCAAGTTGTATCTGCTTCTATTACGTTTGAAATCTGTGTGTGAATTGTGTCAGGCAGAAGCATTGGAAAAATGAAGAAACAATATATAAATTATGTGATTAAACGAGGTTGGTACTCTATTGTATAGTATCGTCATAATCATAAACAAGCCTCTGATTTTTTATCGCACGGTAGGGGAGACCGGGTATGGTTGTCTCACGGGTTGGTTGTCACAGCAGCCATTAAATAATACGAAACGAAGGAATAATTGCATCGCTCGTTGTTAAAAGATCGCAAGAGCTTCACCTCCTTCCCTACTTCACCAATCGATGCACTTATTCCTTCGTTTCGTATTATTTAATGGCTGCTGTGACAAACCAACCCGTGAGACAGAGACAACCATACCCGGTCTCCCCTAAGATGAAAAAAGAATATTAACATTAAAACATTTTAATATTGTCTTCGGTTTCCGCGATTATCACTCATAGTAATAAAACAACTTAAAAGGATTAAATCGCGTATATTACTACATTTTAAGTGCCGACGTTTCGTAACCATTTTCAGCGTTCGTGGTCGCGGTTAAAACTTTAGTCATATTTATACTTAGTGTAAGCATAAATTTTTTTTTTTTTTTTAGACTTATGTTCAAAAGGTATAACTAGTTTTATTAAAAATATAATAATAATAATGTACAGCAAAATAATAATAGTAAAATAATTCACATCTCTCCAATGCACAGTCAGGTGTTAGTTAGGGCTGGGAATGGCTGCTCCGTCGTCAAACCCCAACAGTTTCGCTGCGGGTTTGAATTTGTGACGTGTGCCACGTATACACATACTGGTGGCTCGAATTATAGCAGTACATTATATTCATTTAAATAACACTAAAATATTTTATTAGAAATAAAAATGTTAAAGCCTTACCATGTTTCTTATATTCATAGTCATCTATTATTGAAAAACCTTACTTTACAAAAATATAATTACACTGGACTAAGAGAATAAGTGAGTATGAGTAGTAATATGACAAAGGTTTTAATGTTAATAATAACTGACCATAAACGTTGATAAAATTGGACAAACAGAATGTGCACATCAACAGGAGTGGCTCACTCCGCGATTTCGCCGCACGGCTACTAGTACCAAATTTTGTTCCTCCGGAGGGGCTTAGCCAGCGACCAGAAAGAGCACGCGTTATGCGATAGAGAGATACGGTCGAATGTGGAGCGTCCCGTCCGGTGGTCGGACCCGAACGTCAGTTTTGTGACAAAGAGAAACTTCTGTAGGGAGACTATTACTTATTCTGTGTCATCAGCTTAGAAACACTGATGTCAAAATGGATACAAGTGTTTAATGCAAACTCCTTATTGGGTAGTTTTTGTCATATGTAACAAAGAAGCAGAAAAGCAGTCCCGACATCTTCGAAGCTTGTGGGACACTCAATATACTCATTCGTATGCCCAACATTTTAAATTGGTTTATTTACGTACGGTGGGCAGCAAAGGATGTTCGACTCGTTTTCTCACTGACATCAAATAAATTTTGAAAATGTCAGTTAATTAATATGGAATGGTCATGTTATTCGTTTTTAAACAGTTGGTAAAGCTATTGATAAATAAATACTACGATAGTATTTCGATTTGTTAGTGTTTTACCTAAAAAAGTAAAAAAAATCTTGCAGCATTTCACCTAATCGCAATTTATCGCGGTAAAACAAAATTTCTATAGATTTTTTACTTGAAGCAATTTTTCGCGTGGCTATTTACAAAAGTATAATTCATTTATTGCATTTTTTTTTCGTGTAGTATTTTAACCTAGATGCATTTTGCCGCGATCGATGTTTGTTTGGGACTATATTAATTTGACACGTTATGCGTTTGTAGGTAGCTGTATTTTCATGCCTAAAGGGCTATCAAACTAGTTAAAACATTATTTTTTTGACTAATTATAATAGACAACCACATTATGAAATTTAAGTAATATTAAAAAATGTACCAAAGAACACTGCGACTAAAGATATTGTATAATAATAAAATAGACGATTGAGACACAAGGCAATAGTGAAATACACGATCGATGTGAAATGCGATAAGGTGAAATGCTATAAAAATTTTTGCTTTTGAGATAAACTACCAACAAACGAGTATTTTTTTTGGTCTTGGAAACCGGGAAGTTTATGTGGCGAACAATGGCAGCTGAAATTAATGACGTCAAGCCTTCCTTTCACTTCTATAACCCTTATTGGCACCATTAAAGTGGCACATAACAAACGTTATTTTGATTGCAAGCCGTTGCCACTGGCTCCACTTGGAGCTAGTCCTCGTGGAGTTGGATATAGCGGGCTTTTAGGGTTGGAAGGTTGCGTGTGTCGGTCATTCTTGGGCAATTTTATTTGATAGGCTGCAATTAGGGCGGTGCGTTCTCGAGCCTTGTCCGAAACCACGCTGCTGATTTACAGCGCGTTTTGGATTTATGGTCGATGTGAGGTCAAACTATTTATTTTTAGCCTACCACAATGTCACCTGTTTTGTGGATGATTTTGTACATTTTTACATGACTGCTTCTGCATAATGATGATGAGTAGAGATCGGATTTGAAGTAGCGATCTCAATATTAATTATGTATATGACTGGTATAATTTTTTTTTTCTGCACACAAAAATAATGTAACTTATCGGAACAAAAAAATAAAAACCTTTTTTGAAACTTTTGTAAATATTGGGCAAAAATTATGGTGATAATAAATAAAAACATCGTTTGTTAATTTTTGTATAGTTTTTTTTAAGTTCTTCTTCTTTAATATTTCTTCTGCAAAATGCACAGTAAAAATTAAACCTTATATAACCAACATGACATGTTGTATTTTTAACAAATTGTCATATCCATATTAATATTGAGATCGCTACTTCAAAGCTGGTCTCTAATGATGAGCTTCACAACTATCGTACTGATAGGCTCATATATTTAAATACTGGACTATGTGTGAAATACAATGTTTTTTTTTATTAAATCCAACCATAGCTTATGACGCAAAAGATCTTATATGTGTATTATCTATTTTCTTTACCTGCCAGCTTCTAAATACACCCAAGTTATTTTCCGTTTTTCTATAGCCTCACCCCATGTAAATTGTGGTAGGTCTTCTGGATTCCATTTAAAACTTAAATTCACAGTAATTCAAAAGGCCATGGGATGCATTTTACCCTCGGAAATGAGCGTCCAAACATCCAAATACCTTTAAATCTCAATACAAGGGCAAGCCACAGGGGTCCAAACCTTGACTCGATTAATCCAACGCGGATTACAAACGCAAAGTGCGATTAAAAAGGTCTGTAATCGTGATTTCATTAACGATAGGCGAGATAAAGGTGCTATCAGAAGAAACCGCTGATAATATAATCAATTTCCTTACTTATTAAGGAGATTATGAAAACCCATGCATCACATAAACTGTATAAGAATACAACCATTTTACCTCCAGTATAGCTATACAGGGTGTCCCTAAAACCAACTTTTATACGATCAGGGCTGATAGACCAGCTCATAAGAACCTAGATTAAGCAAATTTGACCTCAGTAAAAATCTCTTAGTTTTCGAGATATTGACGTTTTTGTAAAACTCGTGCTAAGTGATACCCTGACTCGGTGTTTTGAGTGTCATTGCTAAAATATCAAGTATTTTACAAATCTGTTTTTTGCTATGTGTGGCCAAATAACTATGCTATTGAACGTATTTTCTATTTTTGCTAATTTATTCATGCTGTGGACACAGTACAATAACAAAAAAAAATTATTCGATTTTTTTCAAATTTCACCTCTGACTTCGAACTAGCGTGGTGAAAAAAAAATGTACCAACATAACCAGGCACTCAACTTAAAAAAATTGCGCATTTATTGTAGTTTCTAAAATGGTATAAAATTTACTAAACACTGTAATAATTTTTGAAATAATGATATTTTGTTACAAAATTAACTGTCTGCCGCCTTCATCTCATACGATCCGGTTGAACTAAGCTTGCACCTGGCGTGCTTGACATCACATACAAATTAGGTGCAAACTTCACGTAATCGTCAATATCTCGAAAACTAAGAAATTTTTATGAGGTCAATTTTACTCAGTCTCGTTTTTTATGAGCTGGTTTATCAGCCCTGTTCGCCATTTTGTAAAAGCCGCGAATTTTGATAGCCTGGATCAGTCTTTGAAAGTCATGACTTCAAATTTCAGTATTTTCTTAATCTGCTTTTTGTTTTAAACATTACTTAATAATTATGCTATCATACCTTATCAAAATAAATTAGATTTTACGTGATTCAAAATATGACCTCGTATTTGAATCGCGTAATACTTAAAACAAATTTACCATGCTAAAATAAAAAAAAATAATGTAGTTTAAAATAGTAAGATTTTACACACTAGACACCGTAGTTTTTAAGAGTTGTTTGATTTTAAGAATGTTTAAAACAAAAAGCAGATTAAGAAAATACTGAAATTTGAAGTCATGACTTTCAAAGACTGATCCAGGCTATCAAAATTCGCGGCTTTTACAAAATGGCGAACAGGGCTGATAAACCAGCTCATAAAAAACGAGACTGAGTAAAATTGACCTCATAAAAATTTCTTAGTTTTCGAGATATTGACGATTACGTGAAGTTTGCACCTAATTTGTATGTGATGTCAAGCACGCCAGGTGCAAGCTTAGTTCAACCGGATCGTATGAGATGAAGGCGGCAGACAGTTAATTTTGTAACAAAATATCATTATTTCAAAAATTATTACAGTGTTTAGTAAATTTTATACCATTTTAGAAACTACAATAAATGCGCAATTTTTTTAAGTTGAGTGCCTGGTTATGTTGGTACATTTTTTTTTCACCACGCTAGTTCGAAGTCAAAGGTGAAATTTGAAAAAAATCGAATAATTTTTTTTTGTTATTGTACTGTGTCCACAGCATGAATAAATTAGCAAAAATAGAAAATACGTTCAATAGCATAGTTATTTGGCCATACATAGCAAAAAACAGATTTGTAAAATACTTGATATTTTAGCAATGACACTCAAAACACCGAGTCAGGGTATCACTTAGCACGAGTTTTACAAAAACGTCAATATCTCGAAAACTAAGAGATTTTTACTGAGGTCAAATTTGCTTAATCTAGGTTCTTATGAGCTGGTCTATCAGCCCTGATCGTATAAAAGTTGGTTTTAGGGACACCCTGTATAAGGGGTTCATAAGCTCTTGTACGGAGTGTGTTTTCTCATGACATATTTCTGAGTGGGGTGGGTACGAGCCTAAAAGCGCCACCGCACTGCGCACTTAGCGTGTGTGCTACTAGGGAATTAAAAAATTGAGAAGTTATGGCACCTGAGCGGTTCAGACCTGCGCCTTTCATCATCATTGGTGCGAATCATGGAATATGCCAAAAAGTTTTTCGGAACTTACGTAGGTACTCCTAAATCGTTAATACTCGCCAGCCGTGCACCCGAAATACGCCTGATTTTCATTTCACGACTAATAAATAAATATCGGGGGACAATCTTACACAAATCGAACTAGTCCCAAATTAAACAATGCTTGTACTATGGGTACTAGATGACGATATACATACTTATATAAATAAATACATACTTAAATAGATAGAAAACATCCATGACTTAGGAACAAATACTCATGCTCATCACACAAATATTTGCCCTTACCAGGATTTGAACCCGGGGCCTCTGACTTCGTAGGCAGTGACACTCCTACTGAGCTAAACGTGTCGTTAAATAAAATTCGTCTAAATTAAGAACAATGGCAAGTGGAGTAACATTCACGTGTGATGACTGTATGAAATTATTTGATATCTAACATTACAGTTTAGCTGAAGAAAGAAACTGATAAAATCTGCATACAATTGCGAAAAAAATCTGTTGTATATGAAGTACTCAACCCATATGGGGCGAGCGCGGGGACAGCACCTCGTTTACTGTCATCTATAAGTCTTAACTGCCCATTTACTTTCATCTGTGTACGAGTAAGAAGAGTGAAGTAACATTTAGCTTCCTCTATGAACGTATGCATCTCTTACTCAGTATCTAAACTAGTGACGCAGGTTGTCGACATAGAAAGAGTTCTTCAGACGTTCAGCTGTGTCGCGATATTCTTTGGTGTATTTTTCTAAGTGGTAATTTATAGTCGCACCGAGGAGAAACGGACTCGGAGTTTATTCACGAAAGCTAAAAACGATTTCGAACTTAATTTAGAATCGCACATCGACGAAGTAACAGTCGCCTTTCGGACGTTTGCAGCTCGACTCGCAATTAGTACAAGTAAGCTTATGATGAACACGCAATTAAGGTATACAAACTCCAATAGGCAGTTGATAAACCAAAGCACACCTATTCTAAATGTTATAATCTAATAGATAATAATAGAGATAGTTCTGTTCATCTATAACAAGGTAAATTATGTTTTTTATTTCTCTGGAAGAGCACCTAGCATTCAATGATCCATTATATACTCGTAGACCAAACGTCCTACTCTTAAACTGGTACTACCCAAGAATTCCACTATAAGGCTACTTAATGAAAAAACTTCTGCCTATCCACGAGGAAAGTAAAAAAGCATATTATAAGTTATTCTGAATATCTCGCCAATATTTGTGCGACGGAACTGCTCATTAAAACTTGTCTCGGCTTGGTGTTTGACTCACTCACTCACTAACTGCTAATAACTTGCACGCCTGAGTTACGGTTCCTTCAAGAAATGTTCTTCTTTACACTATACTACTTTTCTTATTTCGTATTAGTATTAGTTGGCTTTTACTCTTTTAATCAACTTGACTCATATAGTTTATTTATTTTTCAACGTTTGCGTCACGATACATGCTTTCACTCAACAAGATTGTTATGAAACTTTGCGTTGTTATGAAATTCTGTTATACCCATTATTCTGATTATTTCATCTTGGCTGAGGGTCTGATGATAAAGGCCAATGCTACCAATAAATAATAAAATTGAATAACTTAAAATATTTTCATTTGAAAGTTTATGCTGATGGAAAAAACGTGGATGTGTAGTTTATTAGAAACTAAGCCCGATAAATGCAAATAGTTTCTTTACATACTGATATCAGAAAAAATACAAGAAAACAAGTTGTTTCTTCATCAGCAAGCTGCAAATATATAGCTACTAGTGCTAGTTAATTTGCAAATTGAGGAAACGTTGAAATTACTTCGAATACCACATAAAAATCTGTATGAAACAGATCACTCACATTGTAAATAGCCTAAATATATGTGAATTTGTAACCCCAATCGTCTTAAAATCAACAGTAACGTCAAAAAAATATCAAAATTAGTCTTAATAACTTGAATTATAAAAAAAAACCTAATTCGATGACCGTTTTAGACGCAAACAACTGAGCCCGTCAAATATGGCTGCATGAACCGAATCGATCGTAACAGAATCCGTGTCGTCGCCTCTAAAGAATCACCGGGTTAAGTTTATCAAACTCGGCGTTTGTACACAATCTTGTACTTAACTATAGTATTTGTTGGAGGATCATAGTTCGTCTTTCTAGGGCTTGGGAGCTTAATTCGGATGCACGCGATATTACAGTGTTAGTGAACTCTGGGGAATATTGTGTAATATTCTGAGTTACCTGTGAGAAATTGCTCTCGATATCAAATTGAGGGGCAATATGCTGGGCAGAGCGAGAACCGATCTTTGGTTGGGTATACGCGGCGTGGATCGCCACAACGACATGTTAAGGTCGCTCAAATCTGACAAAAACAGACAGCAGAATACTATTTTATTGTTGAAGTTGTTGGGAAGACCTCAAGCTGTCCACCTCCTATTTATCCCGTAGTGGCCTCGTATGACAACCGCATGACATCTAGTAATTCAGTTCCAAACCGACACAACAAGGCGAGAAGTACAGTTAATCGCACCAAAACCTGGCATTGGAGAGTAAGGTAGTAGATCTCATTCTTCTTTTGGCACATTAGTCTAGGTCGTTGCTTCTGGCCCAAGTACAAAGAATTTGTTAAGGCTTTTAACTGTTCTGTCTAGCGTATTTTCTCTTACGTCTTGATCTCTTTTTTCTTGGACTCTTCTCCGAAATAAGTTTATCTAGGGAATGTTATTCATGAGTTCTCAATTCTCATTACGCGCTTAAAAAATATATATGCTATGACAGCTATGGCAGCCGAGTGGTTCAGACATGCGCCTATGAAGCAGAGGTCGTGGGTTCGTAGCCCTAGCTCGCACTAATAAGTTTTTCGAAATTTGTATGTGCAAAATATGGTTTCACATTAACCATTACCTTTTTTGTGAATTAAAAACACCGTGAGGGAACCTGCATACCATAATCAAAATAAAAGGGATAAAGTCCCCAAACCACACTAGGGCAGCGTGGGGGCCATAGCCCATTCACTCTCATCCATGAAAGTAGGTCTGTGCCCAGCAGTGGGACGTATGAAGGCGTACACACCATCATCCTGGTGTGTAAAATCGCTTCACTCGCGTGCCCGGAATTGAATTAACATCTGTAATCACGCGGTCGCACGGAACGCACTTGGACAAATTACCGTAGGGTTGCTTGGCTTTACCCACGACGTAACGCAGAGGGGGTGCTGCGCTCAAAGGCTGTATTACTGTTTTTTTAAATGTCATTGAGTGGCTATAACTTTATGACAGTTCAATCGATTTTTTCAATGCAATTCTCATTTTCTTCTATTTTTTGCAAATTAAATACAATAGAATAATTTATTAAACAACTTATTATACAACAATGAGATTTAAAGACTAAGATGTACAATTAGAGAGTTGAACATATATGCCTGAACTAGGATTCCCTGTATCTCAGGCAAAAAGGGACTATCAAACATTTGTATCTAATACTAAATATTTACATACTAAATATGCAGTTTAATACAATTAAAATCTTATTAATTGGTATCACGTTGAATCAATGTGACATGCTAGCATCTGCGTCAGCAGAACTGTAAACTGGGCCAAAATCGATGTTGCATTCTTCAAGTTTGTTTTAATTTCATTTAGAGGTTACAGGCGTACGATTGGTATTTGCCTTGTTTTCGAAATTGTGTAAGTAGGACATCTCGGTAGTCTGTCACTTAGGCATCTTCATAGTCTATGGAGTTCATGTACCATTTTTCGGCTAATTTTCTAGCTGGGCATTCGGCATTGTCAGTTTCATGATTGCAGGGCTTTTTGTATTGAAGGCATGTTGCACATTTTGGTGGCTCAGTTTTTTTGGTGCAGTCCTTTATCGTATGACCGACGTCGCCGCAATGCCCGCAGGTGTCGACCTCCGTCTTGCACGTCTTCGCAAAATGAAACTAACAAGACGACTAATTTCAGGAAAAGACGAAGTGGTAAGAGCATATATATTTTTTAATTGTTATGTTTAATTTGTTGTGAGAAAATTGGGGAGTTGTGTGAGCAATTTCTACAAAATAGGTACTTGCTTTATGTTGTTCTGAAAACTCTTGGTTCTTGCATCTTTATTCTAGAGTGATTGTAATCTCAGTTCATTAAATCACCGTAAAATCAATAAGAGCCCTCACTCACTCGTCCCAGCGTTTTCCCGGTTGCGTCCTCAGCTACTGCTTCAGAGCCTGGAGTCCGCTCTCCGGCTTTTTCTCCTCCACTTCGCACGGTCTGTGGCATCCTTTGTTGTGAGACCGTTGGCACACATATCATCCCTGGCGACATCAAGCCAATATTTTCTGGGCCTGCCCCTCCGACCAGGGCCAGGCGAAGGCGGCATGGCTAGACATTTGTTCTCTACATAGTTTGCTGGTTTTCTCAAAACGTACCCGTATCAACGTAGGCGACTTTCTTCCATTTTGTCAGCTATGTCACGTGTAAAATTAATGCGGAAATTTTCTTTTGAAATGGCAGTTAACAGGTCACATGACTGATGATTAGTGTCAAACTGCATATATTTCGTTACTTTATGTTTTGCCTAACCGTATATTTTAAAATTAGTCCTAGTGTTTGACACGTTGATGCCCAATAGTTGAAACCCTGTTTTCACCTCTATTACTAATGACTGAACATTCAAGATCACTATTGGGACAGTGACAATCACTCTACCTGACTTTTTCTCGAGCTGTCATTAATTTACTACCCAAAAATCTTACTTTTCAAGACTCGCAACAACCGTCAACCCTAACGAATTTAACCCTTTCCACCAATCCGCGGTGCGAACCACACCGGCCCAAACCGGATTGCGTCAGCTTAATCTGGTTACAATCCGATCGTTACGCCCGAATCGAACGGATTTCTCGAACGATCGCCCCGCTGATTACAGGGCACGCCGAAATTTAAAAATCGATACCCTTTCGCTCTGTCCTTTTTAATCTTCAGTTCTAATGGAATATAATGAAAAAGATAGCCGATGTTTGTTGAAACGCATTTCAATTTGTTTTTATAAAATTTTCAGCGCTTTACGATTAGGGTTGTCAATATTTTTACTTTTTTTCTTCTATCAGTCGATAGTACTCGTGATGCTGAATAGAAATAACATAAAATTTCTCAAATTTAAAACGGTAAGTGTTTGGAAGCATTTTGAAACCAAAATAGTGCCCGAAACCCAGAATGAATCATGCTGTATGTAGCTTGACGTCATTTTTACGCCATTGGCACCAAAAGTACCTACGTCCTAGTTCATGTGTTATGCAGGCAGTAAATACAGGCAATATAATACATCAATCCCACTAATATAATAAACGTAAAAGTTTGTGAAGATGATTGGATGTTTAAATGTGTGGATGTTCTTAGACTACTGGATGGATTGAGTTGAAGTAGCAAGCAAGTAGACCAAGTCCTGGATTGTAATATAGTATACTTTATATCCTGATGATGAGTTTCCTTGGTATATTAACGGAAAAAACGCGGGCAAAGCAGCGGGTAAATGCTACCTAGTTTATAATAAGCTTCTACGGTAAGACAGGCACATATAAAAATACGTGTTACCTTCTTTTCAACCCGCACAAAAATTCCAATTACACTTTATGGGACTGTTAAAAATAAGACGAGCAAGGTATATGATATAAAAGTTTGTGCACGAGTGAGCAAATCAGGTGATATTTAAATAATCGACATTATAAAGTTGTTGACCTTTATGGGGTAGGTAGGATGTTAATAGTTACAGGTGTGTGTGAGTGAGAGAGACGACGTTACAGAAATACAATATTACAGAAAGTATGTCAGGTTATTGATTGTTAAGATTCATTTTGTAGCCCTTTAAACTACTTATTGCGATTGGAACACATATTAAAAAGGGTTTTACAGCCCTAATGCGATTATAACTGTTTACCATATGAATGTCAATAGTTTTCACAGCTGTTCAAGGTTCACTAACGAAAAGAAAATAGAGCATGGTTTAAATAATTTCAGATAAGAATAACTTATGAGTCAGTATTATTATCAGTAAGTCATGGACGTATATAAGAGGAGGGGTCTTAGGGGGTTTAACCCCCCCCCCCCCATAAGACTCGATGACCAGTGAAATTCTTTGTTTCTTGCTCACTGCGCTCCTGTTTTCATCTGGTTGTCTTCGATCCCCCCAAACAAATACATCGAGATAGAGTCTGTGCGGAAAGAGAATAGGCGTGGCGAAAAACGGAACTAACCTAACCAGTATGGCAACAGAACAGAAAATACGGCACATACGGCAGAAAAGCATTACAGCGCCCCCCAAAATTAATCCTATTCTCTTTCCGCACAGACTCTAGAAGGAAACAGTGTGACGTATGTGCCTCGCGTGCTAAAAAGAAAGGCCAGGGACCTTTGCTCGACATCAACGTTATGATCAGATTTAAAAAATCTCATAATAATGATATACTTAATTGTTCAAATACCACCAAATGAAATGAATAATTTATGTTTTCCATCACTAAATAACACTCTTGCCGTCAAACATCAACCGCAACATCTTACACGCTTGGCTCCCATACAAATCGACGAAATATTTCCTTCTAATGCGATATAAATAATAATAAATAAATAAATATTAGGGGACAATCTTACACAAATCGAACTAGCCCCATAGTAAGCTCAATAAGGCTTGTGTTATGGATACTAGACGACGATATATTTAATAGATACAAATACTTAAATACACAGAGAACATCCATGACTCAGGAACAAATATTCGTGCTCATCACACAAATAAATGCCCTTACCGGGATTCGAACCCAGGACCTCGTGCTTCGTAGGCAGGGTCACTACCAACTAAGCTAAAGCGGTCGTCAAATATATTTCTGTACATCCCACTTGTCCCACTTTGGTAAGCTAACTTATACCTACGTAAGCTGGGACGTAAGCTGACACGGCCGAGACGGGAGCCGATAATGTGATGTACCTAATGCAATTTTTCTAAAATAAATCATTGACCCATTGAACTAACACAATAATAACTACGTTACGTGTCAAGTCAATGCCCAATAGACAAATTTAATGTAAAATATAGCGGTCGCGTGACATTGTAACACGGCGGTGAATTAATACTAACAATTACTTGCCCGCACGCACGAAAATGTACAAATTGCTGGAGTGCGTGCGTTCGGAGGGGGCACTGTGCCGAGCGGCGCGGGTAAAGGCAACTATTTTTACAAGCTTTTATTTATTTTTATCTGTCCCGGTGTCCGTGTGACTGTAATCAAATTTTGCAAGTTAAATTTGAACCACTTCCCGGTTTCCGATTCAGCTGAATTTTTGCAAGGATATAAAATTAGATGGCAATGCAATATTATCGTGACATGAAGCTGATCTGATGATGGAGCTGGATGGTAGCCATAGGATCATCTAAATTACATAAGATAAATTCACCGTGTTTGGTCTCATTGGTTTTGACGTACAGTTTGCGATTATACAAAAAAGTACAGTGGGCAAAAAAGCTTGCCTTAATTTTTTTTTTGTTATAACACTAAAACGAAAACTTATGGAGTCTGCATTTTCCCAATACGATCTACGCAGCACAAGAAAACCACCTTCAAGTTTGCCAAAGAGGCATGAAGCGTAGTAGTAGACGAGAATTAATCGATCGCATTAAGAATGTAGTACTTACTACCTACACTCGAAGGCTCGGAAAGCTGACGTAGTTCAAACCGTCGCCAAGCTGAAATGGGACTGAGCTGGACACGTCAGTTGCATGCCGGAGGACTTGCGAGCTAAAGTGACTGCTAAGAAGATTTTACAAAATAGAGTCCAGCATTGCGATAGATCTCGACGGTTATGGCGAGACGAGTTAGCCGTTTTTCGTAAAGATTAGTGGGAGACTGCTCAACATTGGGACAAAGGGATAATAAGAGGTCTTTATCTATAACTAGCATTTTCCCGCGGCTTCGCCCGCGTTGTTCCCATTATTGTCCCAAAGGAACTCTTTACTGGGATATAATGTATCCTATGTTTCAATCAAGGACTTGATCTGGTTGCATGCCAAATTTCAACTTGGTCCATCCAGTTGTTACCCCGTTATAAGGAAACAAACATCCAAACATCCAAATATCCAAACATCCAAACATCTTCACAAACTTTCGCATTTATAATATTAGTGGGATAATTGGTGGGATATTTAAGGAGTTCCCTCTACCCCCCATGAATTCCGTCATCAAAACTTGATTTTGAAACAATAAAATAAATATTGCGGGACAATCTTACACAAATTGACCTAGTCCCAAACTAAGCAAAGCTTGTATTCTGGGTACTAGGCGACGATAAATGTACTTAAATAGATAAATAAATACTTAAATAGATAGAAAACATCCAAGACTCAGAAAGAACGAGCAGGACTCGTGCTCATCACACAAATATTTGCCCTTACCATAATTTGAACCCGGGACCTCTAGCTTCGTAGGCGGTGTCACCCTCACTAGGCTAAACGCGTCGTGACCAATTTGTACACCGCTCCAATCAAAAAAAGGTTTTTGTAAATCGGTTCATAAACGGCCGAGCTCCGAGTTAACAACATTAACTAGAGAACCTTGTTTATGTGAAGTCGGGTAAGAATTTAATCATTTAGATTTCGAGTAACCGTTACATTTATACCGACGATATCAAATATACCTGCTTTATATGGGTTTCTTGGGACGAATCTTACTTTTCGTTGTAATATTATGAATTTAGATTTATATTATATCTGGCAAAGGAAATACATACTCTCTAACCCCGAAATTAATTAATATACTGTTAAGTTTCACTCTGCTCTTGAACTTAAGGAGCTAGAATGTTATCATCACACACTACCTTTACCAATTAACTACATTTTAGGGAAAACCCTTGGTTTTTGTACCTTTGTAAATATTTCGCGACCCCTACCCTTCACTAAATAGTGAAAAATATCATACAAAAAAACTAAAAATCGAAAAAAAAAAACTGAAAAGGGTTAAGGGTAGTAATATGACTACCCTTAACCCTTTTCAGTTTTTTTTTTCGATTTTTTGTTTTTTATTTTTCCTTTTTGGCTTAGGCATTCTTCTTCTAGCTTCTAGAGGCTCTGCTACCCTCTAGGGGTCGCCACCCACATTTTGAAAAACCATGTTCTAATGTAACATCACACATTTAACCTCAGTTCTTTTTTATATCTCAGTTCGTTAAATCAACGTAAGATCAATAAGGGCATTTTATTTAAAAAATCCTGTTAACTAGCAGTTAACAGTTCGTCACAAAACTGACAATTAGTGTCAAACTGCATATTATATTTCGTCACTAACTGACAGGTTATACGGTATTTAAGCATAACTTAAGTTTCGCCTAACCGTACAGTTTAAAATAAAAATGCCCTAATTTTATTGAGAACTATTTCATATATTCGCCGCGGACGTATTTGTGTAATTTATTAAAACGCTCCCGCTCCGCTTATCACCAACATCTCCATTCATTTTTGATTAATATTAAATGTATTATAAATAGTTACCGTTTTAACACTAAATCAGTTGTAAGGCTACTTTTTTGATACAAAAAAAGGTAGTATAAAAGGGTGATTCTATTAATGTGTATGAAGGCACAATTTTAGTACTTAATCCAGCTTTTAGGCTGCGTTTCCACCAGAACTGTGCGAGGTAGCTAAGCGGTGTGCGAGGAAAAAACCCACCAATCAACGTGCCTAGCCTCGCTCAGCGCGGCCCGGCATTGGTAGATTTTTTGCTCGCACACCGCTTAGCTACCTCGCACAGCCTCCGGTGGAAACGCAGCCTTATGCTATTTTTTGTCAAGGTGCTCGTTTTATGTTATTTCTGTTACTTTTCAAAATAAGAATAAGAAAAAAAAAATTAGGGAATATGCATGATACTTTTTATTTACTTTAGTAAAAGCTCATTCATATAAAAAACAGTAGGAAAAAAATATTTTTCGAATAACTATAAAAATAACCAAGATATTATAACACAACAAAGATTTATTTCTCGCAAAACAGAATATAGTATGGAGATTGTAAGGCGGCCGTGTACTATGACGTCATAGTCCATATCGGATCTCTCTCTCTAATCGCTGTCTGATTAGTGGTTTAAAATGTTTATATCTTCCGTGTTTCTCGGTCGATTTCAATTTTATTTTGACTGTATGTCATCTTTTTTACGGTATTTCCATATTTTGTTAAGAAATCTGTTAAAAAAAATTCATGCATATTCCCTATTGTCACAACCAACACAAGGCATAACAAAACAACAAATAAAAATTAAGAAACAAAACAAAACAAAACAGATACTTACAATAGTAAAAGCTTTTGGCATCTGACACACAATAAATCTTGAAATAAGCAAAGAAGTGGAAATCAGTTTAAGACAAAATGTCTAAAGCTATAAAATGAAACAAATGTCAGCCAACTTTAATGACGTTAATTTTTAGGGTTCCGTACCAAAATGGTAAAAAAGGAACCCTTATGGTGCGACTCTGTCTGTCTGTCCGTCTGTCACAGCAAGATATCTCAGGATCCACTGATGCTATCGACTTGAAATTTAGAATAGTGTTAAAAACCGCTAACCCGAGCCTATTGGATGGAAAAAAAATCTAGTGCCTTTTTTACTTTGTTTTTTAAAGGGGTCCGTAATGAGACTCTGAAAATTGAAAGTAGGGCTATTATATCGAGTAGGGTATCAAATGAAAGGGCTTGATTTTTAGATTAAAATGCCATTTTTATTTTTTTTCTTAAATAAGCAGTTTTTGATTTATGATGAAAAACGTCAAAAAAAATACCAATCCCCCCTATTATCTTCGAAGTTACTGAACAGAAAAGTCTGTAATAATTACTAATTATTAACGTCATTCTATATATTACAGGAAAAATATAACAGTTGTCCTAACTTGCACCGTTTTTGAGAAATTTGCAAAAATCGTAATAAGTATGTATTTGCACCTACTAAACCAATCGCCATACAGTTTTTCTGGTAGGTACTATTCATGTATCTACTTATGAATTTGTACGTTACCCTCGGTGCGCGAGTTCAACTCGCACTTGACCGGTTTTTTCATTGCTCTTTTCGTGTTTATGAAGAAATAGCCGACTAGAATCACATTAAAGAGTAATTCGAGTTGATATTTTTCACACATAATATGTCGTATCGTGATAAAATAACAACGTAACATTAGCCAAAAATATCTGATTATTGGCTTGGATAAAGTCGCAGAGAGGGCGCTAGTTAGGACTGACCATCTAGTATTAGATCCTTTTTGAGTAATGCAGGCAGTTTATATTAAAAGGAGAAAATATGACGTTGACGGATGAATTGTGAGTCTTCTTTGGAAAATGTAAGCAATTGTGCCTATATCTGTGAATTTATCGTGTAACTGTAACTTCTAGTTTATTACCAACGCGACATTTAGATTGTGTAAAGAAAGACATGAAGAGCAATACACCGGTACTCAAACTGGTGCGGATACTGGATTATTGGATAATTAGTGGACCATACCACTAAGGTGACCAAAAGGTAATGGTTGTAGGCCTTCCTCGTCACATATAATTTAGAATAACGATGAGTTTTAATTCAATTCAATGGCGCTGGCCTGTTGCACGTTAATCCTGGTTGTTTGCCACTTCTCATTGTTTCGCACAAAATGTATCAAGCTATAATAGTATATTACACAACTAGGGTGGTAATACAAAGAAAGGCCGAGATCGCAGAAGTTTGCGGCCCGAGCTGCAAGCGAGGGACGTAAATATGCGATCGAGGGCTTTCTTTATTACCTCCCGTGTTGTGTACATCATTTTATGTCTACACTTGGGAAAAAGTCACTTTATGGGCAGATGTGGAAAACACATTTCAACTATGATTGAAATCGTGGAAGCGAATTATGACCCTCTTTTTGTTGAAGAACCGACCGGCTAGAATCTCCTTCACATGGACAAACATGGCTTCTGACACAGAATAAGTAATAGTACTAAGTATAGAGGTCTCCCTCTCTCCAAAAAAACTGCCATTCGGGTCCGTCCACCGGACGGAACGCACCGGATCTGACCGTCTCTTTCTATCGCATAACGCGTGCTTTTCCTGATTAACTCTAGTACTTTTTAATACTAAAATAATTTGGCAAAGTTAAATAGCAGGTCATCAGTCTCCGTCGGGAATTTCAGGACGAAACAAAACTTATTGACGCAGAGTCACTCTAAACTGATGATTGATGAGAATAATAACTTCAACGGAGTTCAGCTGTTGTTGATTATGAACTTTGGGAACACCTGAGTTTGGTCCCGGAATTGGAATTTGATTTTTAACCGAATTAGTCGCAAATTTTCAGTTGTTTTGACGTCTACAAGTGGATATATATATGTAGAAATTAGGGCCGAGGATGGCTTGTCTGGTTCGTTATCAACAGCCATCTTCATCGTTCGTTCTCAAAAATAAACACGCAGTTGAATCATACAATAGTTATTTAATAAATTTTCACAATAAAACAGAAGAAATAATCTAGGGCTTGCGGGATGTAAACGGATTACGAACGGCGTACTAGAGGTGCTTCAGTTATTTTCGCTAGCGAAGTCCGGCTATTTATTTTAAGGTCCTCGGTTTTAGGTCAAATGAATAAATATTGAGGATAAAATCCGTTCTAAACAAGAGTTCAGATTCCTTATTGAACTGTAAGGGTGCCTTATTTATCTTTCAAATTCGTTACTGTAAAAAAAACTATAAACAATAGTTTTATCGTCATTTCAAAGCAATCCCAAATCGTTCCCGATTATCGTAACTGCAGTTTTATCGAGCCCATATCAAGAGCGACATAAAAATTATTGCCTTTTGGCTGTTAAGAGGTTATGGGCTCTGTATCGGCACGATATCCGGCGAGTCCCGTAGGTTTTATGTACTCAAAGGGACTTGAAAACGTTTTATAGTTTTGAGGACCGACCCCCAAATTCGCTTGAAGAGGTGAAATAAGTTAGAGTCCCTTTATTGCTCGGTCGTAGTCGGGTGAAATGTGTAATCAGGTGCTAATTAGGGTGTTTAATTTTTCCATTCATTTCACTTTGCTCGATTTCTGAGTCTCACTCATTCAAAAGCCTGACAAGCCATTTCAAAATTCATCAAAATTGGTGTATATTCAGATATTGCACACTTCTGAACTTTGAACTCAAATGGCTCAATTTTCGATGCTCCTAAGATTACGAATGATACTGTGAAATGTAGCATTGCTTAATAAAAATAATGTAAAAATTCCATCACAGTAAAAGAACAGAAACAATTCTTACTAAGAGTTGTCGAGCATCACAGGAAATGCATTACAAGCGAACCACAAATGAGGTTCCAGGTTTTATAGCATTTACAGTCTGTTCCGTATAGGAATAGACAGAAGAAGAAAAAGGTTCTTTATAGTGCCGGTTTTAGGTTGACATTCAATAAAATGACATTTCTAAAGTAGATGCTCTAAAATAAAATATTGATGATGTCCATACTTTTTGGTTGGCTGAAAATAAAAAAAGTATCCTTATAAAATATCCAAAGAGCCAGAGATAAGCAACACTCAATTTGTATATGAGACAGCTCAGAGCTGTCATTATATTTTACTATGAAATAGTTATATCGAATTCGTATGTCGTTTTAATTGTATACTGTTTCTGTTATAGTTTGTTATTCCTAAGTAATTGCTGAATAGTTATTTGTAACGTGAACGTTACAAATACGAGTGATTCTGTGGGGCAGTGGAAGAGGCCATTGCTCTAGCGTGCGTTGTCACTCGACCATTGCGAAGAAGACGTGAAAGATTATTCTATAGTTTGACAAACTGTCTTACAATTTACAGAAAATGTTTGGAATCCTTGCTTCTGTGTCCCTCCAGAGTCTATTGTTATCCGGTACGAACTATAGTCGTTTTATACATGTATGTATTGACAACTAGAACATAAAATAGGTAGTTTCACGGTAGTTGAGGTGAATGATTGCACACACAGCTACATGAAGTACTCATTGCAAAAAAAGTGAATGAATGAAATGAATGAGTGAGTAAATACACACAAGGCTATAGTTTAAAGAAACTCTTTGGTCTATCTTGCAATTCACTGTTGAACTTGCTATCAGTACGAAAAAAGAACAGTAATTTCAAAACCTCGCTGTCATTACATGACAGTGTTGTTGTGTGCGTGGCCTCAACTCTTGTGAAACTACCTATAAATAATGTTGTTATATTCTGAGTGTGATTTTATTTAGTTAAATTACTCACTGTATATCCAAATTAAACTATTTTAAAAATATTAAATTTGCGTTTTACATTATGCTCTTTTTCTGATCAGTTTGTGCAACCTTTAAAATAGGTTTATATCACCTTGAAATTTTAGATAAACAATTTTTGAATGGGAGGTATCCAAGGAGTAAGCAAAGTCTGACAAAATAAACATTTTTTTTTACCCATACAAATATGAAACACCCTAATAATTATATTTGATCAAATTCAAAATTCAAATTCAAAAACATTTATTACCAAAAACATAATTAAAAGTACATTACAAAACAATTGAAACTTATTTTACTAACTTAACATTTAGTAGATATCCGTATATAAAAAAAAACCTTAACTATGTTTGGTAATGGGTACCAGGCTCAGCATGTGCTAGGCTGAAGCCCAGCGCTGATTTTCAGACTAGCCCCTTCTATGGGGTTGGTCGTAACACTACGTACAAACAACAAATTAATTAAAACAAAAACAAAAAAAAACATGGATAGAGAAAAAAGAGAAGAAGACAAAGGACAAGAATAGTCATAGATAGTACTTACCTAAAAGGTAGTAAGTATAATAGAGAATGTATGTTATTTTATATACAGGGTGTCCCTAAAACCAACTTTGATACGAAAAGGGCTGATAGACAAGCTGATCAGACACCAGATTAAGTAAATTTGACCTCAGTAAAAATTTCTTAGTTTTCGAGTTATTGACGTTTTTGCAAAACTCGTGCTAAGTGATACCCTGACTCGGTTATTTGAGTGTCATGACTAAAATATTAAGTATTTTTCAAATCTGTTTTTTAATATGGGTAGCCAGATAACTATGCTATTAATTAACGTAATTCCTATTTCTGTTAATTTCTTCATGGTGTGGCCACAGTAGAATAAAAAAAAAACAGATTTTTTCCAAATTTCACGTCTGATTTCGAACGAAGGTGGTGAAAAAAAAATGTACCAACATAACCTGGCACATGACGTAAAAAAATGGCGCATTTTTTGTAGTTTCTAAAATCGTAAAACATTTACTAAATATTGTAATAGTTTTTGAGATAATGATATTTTTTTACAAAAATAACCTGTACTGAAGTTACTATTCCATTGACTTGGCGCTCAACCAGTCGACCAAAAATTTACCTAAATGTTTGACTATTTCATTCCAAATAAAAAGCCCTTTGATCGTCTTCTCGTTAGTAACCTAATTCAATACAGTTTATTGATTAATGGCTATTTTTGGTGCTAACGGACCTACTTTGACCGATGATTACGTTAAGTTTGCACCTAATTTGTAAGTATTGTCTAGGACGCCAGGTGCAAACTTAGTTCAACCGGATCGTATGAGAAATTTAAGATTAAGTGTAACTACAGTACAAGTTATTTTTACCCGACTGCGGCGAAGCCCAAAGGAGGGTAATGTGTTTGACCTGTATGTATGTATGTATGCCCGTTCCTGTGTCCACTTGTAACTACTCAACGGCACAACCGATTTTGATAAATGATACATCATTGGATTCGTCTTGATGGCGCGAGTGTCACTGGGTATGAGGTTCGTTAAAATAAACAAAATGGCGGATTTTATGCACTTTTAAAGTGCACCGCGGTCGGGTTTTTTTTTGTAAAAATATTTTTGTAACAAAATATCATTATCTCAAAAACTATTACAGTATTTAGTTAATGTTATACCATTTTAGAAACTACAAAACATGCGCCGTTTTTTTACGTCATTTGCCAGGTTGTGTTGGTACATTTTTTTTTCACCACCTTCGTTCGAAATCAGACGTGAAATTTGGGAAAATCTGAAAGTTATTTTTTGATATTCTACTGTGGCCACACCATTAAAAAAATAACAAAAATAGGAATTACGTTCAATAGCATAGTTATCTGGCTACCCATATTAAAAAACAGATTTGAAAAATACTTGATATTTTAGTCATGACACTCAAATAACCGAGTCAGGGTATCACTTAGCACGAGTTTTGCAAAAACGTCAATATCTCGAAAACTAAGAAATTTTTACTGAGGTCAAATTTACTTAATCTGGTGTCTGATCAGCTTGTCTATCAGCCCTTTTCGTATCAAAGTTGGTTTTAGGGACACCCTGTATATACATATGGTTACATATTACAATATACATAGTAGGGGTGAATTTCACATGCAGAAGTTTATAATGTAATAAATATTAATTTTGTATGAGTGTGTGTGTCTTTGCAAGATTTTATTTTTGCCTTTGCATTTCTAGAAGGTGAATTCGCATCAACTTTTTAAATTTTAGAAAATGCATGGGTTCCCTAAATGGTGGCGGTAGGTCATTCCATATTTTTGCAGCGGCAAATTTAAAACCTCCTCTAAATGAGTTGTTCATGATTGTTCATTATTATACAAATCGATCTGGTCAAGGACCTTGAAATAAATAGCCGGACGCAGCCACGCTAGCAAAGAACTGAAGCGCTTGAGTCTGCCGGTTTCTTTAACGCTGGTTCAGAATCAGAATCAGAATCAGAATTATTTATTTGTTGGTCAGGTCATTGTGTGCGTGCTGCGGGCAGTAGGAAAAAACTTGGTGATGTGTGCGTGTGGCTCGATGGCAAGCAACCGGCCTACTACAAATGCTTCAGTTATCTGTTGGCGAGGCTCTATTTAAGGTCTTCGGGTGTGGTAGTTTTTTTGCGTGATGCGTGCATAAACAAGCAAACGAAAAACAATATTTTCTTTTTATTGCTTATTTTTAACACTTCCCTAATATTTTTTGCCGCCTTTAATAGTTATACAAATGTCTACGGTCTTAAATCTACAAATGCAATCAAAATTAATAAAAAGCTTTTAAAAAAGTTTAAAAAACCTTTTTGTCAGATACACGAGTAAAAATATAAGATAAGACCGATTATTTGCCACCGTGTCTTATCAACTCGATCTACTGTTGATCGGATTACAAAAACGTTCACTCGGAATAATTTTTTATCCTACTACCTAATTCGAAAAGGTTTTATCATTTTCGGAGTAAATTGCATTTAAGTCGTTTTTACCGACAAGCCATGCTTTTATTTTTTTAACGTAAATTTTCAGAAGATATGCTGATGTTCAATTGTTTCGTAGATGTGCATTTAGTATCGGGTTTTTAGAACGCTATTTTTTTGACAATCATTCTGGTACAGTTTTTGTACTTGGGTTATTTTTTTTGTACCTATTTTGTATAGAAAATTTGTATAATGTAGGTTATTAGTCGCAAGGATAAACGTTGCAATATGTGATAATATAAGTATTAAGAATCATAGTACATACTTATATTTTTTATACAAATAATTACATAATTACAAGAACTTATAACAAAAAAGTTTCTACTACATATTAAAGAAACATGATGTTTCTTTATTTGTTTTTAATGCGGGTAAATTACACTACATTTTAAGTTACATATATAGATACAAGAAATCAAAGTACATAGAAAAATTAAAATCTAAAAAACCTATTAGGTAAACTAGAATGATATGAAAGTCAAAGTAGATGGTAAAATTGAGGGCGCTTGCTCCGGTGGCCAAGTGGTTAAGGCGCTGGGCCGGAAATCCAGAGGTTCGATTCCCGGTCTGGACCACAGGTGAGTACCATTTAATTTTTCTATGTACTTTGATTTCTTGTATCTATATATGTAAAAAAGTTTCTAACAAAACTAAAGATAAATTTCCGTCCGCACAAACCAACACCTATATCCAAATTAATTACAATAGATCCAATAGCAATCTAGGGCGAGTCGCATCAATTTGGCGCTGGGATTAACGGGGGCCACAATTTGTTAGGGCGCGCCGATTTGTCCGGTCCAATTTTAAGGGTTGTGTACACGCGTGGGTAGTTTCTAAAATGGTATTTAATAATATGCTGTATATAAATACCATTTTGAAAGCATCCCACGCGTAACAAAGTTAACAAACATTTAGGGATGTTACGGACCGGTTACAAATTGCTTTTACTCTTTTTACTCGACTACATCCGTACAAAAAGTCGCGTAAAAAGTTCGTTAGTCCCCTAAAAAAATAATGTTTTATTCATCTTTTGGGATCCTCTCTAAGTATCTACGTATAGATAGATAATCAATCCTAGTATTGGCTTAGTAATATTCGTAACGTAGTTATATGTATTTTAATCAATTTGTCATAATAGCTGGTACTAACAAGATAACTGCCGTATATAATAGGCTTGCATTTACTAAACAGCTATATGCAAATAATCCGTTATTTCAGTAAACATTCATCGACGGAAGAAACGCGTTGTATAACAATGAATGTGCCTCTTTTTTAGGCCGTTTGTACGTCACGTCAGTACCTATATTTTAAGGCGTCACTCATAAATAAAAAAAAGACAATTAAATTATTATGTACAAAAATAACGATGCGCCTCGGCAGACGTCTCTATCGTCGTATCAATGGGGTATCAGCCAATTATTACAAAGAACAATGCCCCGATACGACTCTTGCGCAAGCAGTGACAAATATCTACCCGCGGTGCGAAGATGGTGTGAATATTAGATACGTTTTTTTTGTAGTGGTCGGCCGTGGCGTTCCCTGGGGTCGAACGAGGTCGCTAGCCGATGAATCGGACTGAGTGAGTGCCGGGGGCGCCTAGGGTCGAACCAGGTCACCTTGTCCCGGTCCACCTCGATAGGGTCGTACTAGGTGGGCGCCTAAACGCCTGGAGTCGAACCAGGTCGTTTGGCCAGGGCCACCTTGACTTTTCGCTGATTGCTCAGAGTGAGCAGCGGACCAGCGGGAAGGATGAAGCGGATCAACCTGTCCTTATGTGAACGTGTGTATCGAACTAAATCAGATACGGTATGACTACTCTGATCGACACTAATTATGCCACACGAACTGCGGTAGCTAATATTGTTTTCGCCAGAGTCATATCACATCGAAGCGCCAAAAGAAAAGAAAAGGAAAAAAAGAAGATAAAAGAATGTAAGAAAGACATGTAAAAGAGCCCTTGAGGGCCTACTTACAGAAATAAATTATTTTATTTTATTTTATTTTATTTTCATCACATCAGTAAACTGCAGTAATTTCGTTGTGGTTGGCTTTAGATTTTTTGTGATTTGTTTGTTTTTTTTTTATGAAATAGGGGGCAAACGAGCAGACGGGTCGCCTGATGGTAAGCAATCACCATCGCCCATAGACACCTGCAACACCAAAAGAATCACAAATGCGTTGCCGGCCTTTCAGGTGGGAGTACGCTCTTTTCTTGAAGGTTTGAAGGTGGAGTCTGTCCGGAAACACTGCAGACGACAATTTATTCTACAGTTCAGTCGTGCGAGGCAAGAAGTTGTTGTTTGGCAGCTTTTTTGCTACTTATTTGCACTACAAGTGATTAATCAACGTAAAAATATAAGTAAAGTCCATGTGGCATAACAAAGTGTGTATTATTAATCCAAACGCCAAATACATTTAAAAAATTTAGCTGGATTAGAACCAATCTCTGTCGGGCAACAACAAACTAACCTCTACACCACTTAGTCACTTTGCCGAGCAAATGCTAAAGAAGACTAGATAATCGTGAAATTTTACACAAAAGTTTCTCATATATATAAGAAACATATCAAGATTTTTTTTATGTAGGTTAGTTAATACACAGAAAAGAAAAAAAAGTTTTTCCTAAGCCAGTTCATCACAGGTATCAAATGTAGTAGGTATGTGAATAGTAGCAGGAAAGCAAAATGAGCAAACACTGAAACAGATTTTTGAGGCAAAAAAAGGGAAAAATGTTTACGCAAAATAACCTCAAATGAGACAATAATTTTACGTTTTATAAAATCGTATTTTTTGACAAATGAAAGGTAAAATTATTCCCTGATACAACACAATAACTTCGGATTTACTCTACCACTTCTAAATCTTCAACCATCTACGCATCTTCACACCCACACATACACGTGGACATAAATATTAATCATGCGCACATTGTGGTGTCACTGCGCAGTGCGCAGTGTGCGTTCCGCAGCTCGAGTGTCACTGCTCAGTACGAGTGGCAGAAAAGACATTCAAATTGCCCATAAAGTTCAACTACAGTCAAATTCCGCTTATGTTTTCCTCTTCTAATAAAATATTTAGAATTCGTTGGTTAATGCGACATTAAAATTTCGTATAACTCTCCGCGGTGCAAAGGTGCTGTGAAAATTAAATACGGTGTTTGTTGATTTTGTACCAAAGCATGTCTTACGGCCATTCTCACGAAGTATGTCTGCGGTCACCTAATTACCGCGACGCTGTTTTTATACTAAATGTACGGGGACGCGGTAATTAGACGCGGTCATACTTCGTGAGAATGGCCGCTTAAAGCCTCGGTTATAAATGAGCAAACTGACGTTCAAGCTTTGTTGAAATGCTTTATCGTGTAAAGAAGTGAAGGGAAACCGCGTGGCTACTAGGACCAAATTTTGTCCCTTCGGAGAGGCTTAGCCAGCAACCAGAAAGGGCACGAGAGAAGAAGACGAGACAAGAGAGAGACAGTCGGATCCAGTGCTTGGGCCCGACCATCAGTTTTGATAAAGAGAAACTTCTGTACAATCGAACAAAAATATCTGAACACACTTATATGCTCCTGTGTGCCTACCATGAGTTGAGTGTACGATCGGCGCTAGCGAGTTTAACGTATCGAGAGTCAGTGCACCTCTCTCGCACGCGCTAATAGTACGAAAGAGATAGACTGTCACCGAGCGCTCGATACTCGCTAGCGCCGATCGAAAAGTCAACTCATGGTAGGCACACTGGTCTTGTTCAAATATTTTTGTTCCCGTGTGTAGATGTAAATGAACTCGACTGTATTTCTTATTAAGTTCGCCTTTGTACACAACCATTGATCCTTGTACAATTTCTATATTATTTTATGTGCAATAAAGTGTAAAACAGACATACATACTTATTCTGTGCTTTCGTGTTGCTCTAAGAGTGGCACACTTATTTTACCGACCATACGATGTAACAATGCGTTACTATCACACGATGTTAACGGTGTAACAATTGAATTGAACCTATGTACTTTGTATGAGAGATTTGTATCCAATTTGTCGAGGAAATCGACGATTAAATTGGTTGATGTGTGATGAAATAATTTACGGATATGATCGATTTAGCTGACCTGGAAACATCTAACAATACTAACGATAGTTTTCTGTCAAAAAATGATTTTTGAGACAAGCTTTTATGGTCGACTGTACTTTTTTTATATAATCGCAAACTGCACGTGAAAAATATTCAAATGAGCCCAAACACGGTGAATTTATCTTATGTTATCTAGATGATCATAAGGCTACCATCCAGTTCAATTATCAAATCAGCTTCATATCATAATAATTAGAGACCGGATTTGACGTAGCGATCTCAATATTAATATGGATATGACTGGTATAATTTATTATTTTTTCTATACACAAAAATAATGTAACTTATCGGAACAAAAAAGTAAAAACCTTTTTGGAAGCTTTTGTAAATATTGGCCAAAAATTATGGTGATAGTAAATAAAAACATTGTTTGTTAATTTTTGAAATAGTTTAGTTTTTAAGTTCTTTAATATTTCTTCTGCACAATGTACAGTAAAAATTAAGACCTTTATATAACCAACATGACATGTATTTAACAAATTGCACTAGACATATCCATGTTAATATTGAGATGGCTACTTAAGGCGAGGTAAGACGAAAATCGGGCGCGGAAGCCTAGTTTCCAAATCATTTTTAGAGCACTTATTTGACTCGTAGGTCACTGTAAAACATGTATAATAATATTCAGAACTGTATCTAGGGCTTCCTCTCACTTAGAACACGATAGCGAACACTTAGCTCGATAGAAAAGTAGCGCGAAAACACTATAAAATAAAGTATTTTTTTCATTTTTTTCATTTTGTTCATTACCAGTTACCTTTTCTGACAAAATTAATACCTGACAATCATGATTTCACAGTCATGCAGGGTATCCTCTCATGTTTGGGTTGATAACGTATACTTTTATGTTAGAAATCGAAGATAATCTGCAATAATCTGCATCCCGCCCGACCCTAGTTGTATGTGAAATGCGAGCCAGGTCCTACCGCGCCTTAAAATCCGGTCTCTAATAATAATATTGCGTTGTTATCTGATTTACACATCCTTGTAAAATGTCAGCTCAGTCGGAAACCGGGAAGTAGGTCACATTTCCCTTGCCAGATTTGATTATAGACACACAGACGCCGGGACAGGTGAAACTAAATAAAAGCTTGTAAAAAGTAAAGATTTGTACTATTAGCCAAGTTTTTATTAGGGTTCCGTACCCAAAGGGTACAAACGGGACTCTTTTACTGAGACTTCGATGTCCGTCCGTCTGTCACCAGGCTATATCTCAACAACCGTGATAGCTAGACAGTTGAAATTTTCACAGATTATGTATTTCTGTTGCCGCTATAACAACAAATACTAAAAACAGAATAAAATACATGTTTAATATTGTATTCTCCTTTCGAGAATTAATAGCAATTTTACTATAGGCAATGGTACGGAACCCTTCGTGCGCGAGTCCGACTCGCACTTGGCCGGTTTTTTTTATTTTAAGCATTATAAAAGTGCGTAACCAAAAGGATAAAATTTAACTCCACGCTAATAATTTCTTAATTGGGTGAGCTATTCTTCAGAAATGCGACTCATTCATCTGTCTCCATACATCTAGTATGAATAACTAAATATTTTTACTAAAAAAAACCCGACCGCGGTGCACTTTAAAAGTGCATAAAATCCGCCATTTTGTTTATTTTAACAAACTTCATACCCAGTGACACTCGCGGCATCAAGACGAATCCAATGATGTATCATTTAACAAAATCGGTTGTGCCGTTGAGTAGTTACGAGCGGACACAGGAACGGACATACATACATACAGGTCAAACACATTACCCTCCTTTGGGCTTCGCCGCAGTCGGGTAAAAAGGGCCAGATGAATGAGGTGACCGCAGACATATTTCTGAAGAAATGCCCGGGTACGAGGTTAAATAGAACTGCCCCATTGATTTTCGTATTGTTTTTGTTCGATTTTATGTGCAATGACTTGTTTACACACATCTAATTGTAGAACAATAAAAAGCCACCTGCTATATAGATTTATCTATGATTTCAATTTCACAATAAAACACTTAAACCAGTTCTTTATCTCCATCTAAGTTATTGTCCTTCTATCAATTAAGTAATTTGAGACCTTATGAATACGGGCGGATAATACGTCGTAAGGCAGAAGATTTTGAGTAAGACTTACGTCGTTTTTAAAAGTGTGATCGCTTTTGTTTATTGATAAATGGTATTACAAAGCAGTTATCGTAATGTTGTTTTAGTTATGCTTGATAACGGGCTTAAATGTCGTGGGAATGCTGAGAGATTCATAAAATTAATGTGTAGAATAAATTATCTAAGGCTTAAGGACGATTTTTAATCCATGCACTTCGGTTACACTATAATAGCAGTAATTTTTCTTCATACAAAGGTTACTACTGTCAGGGGGTCTAGCCAGAGGTGGTTGATTGAAGGATAATACACTTGATAATTTAATATTAGTTTTATTCCGAGATATTTACATAATGTTTCTAGGGCGGCGCTCGGATGAGAACTAAATCAATATTTAATGTTAAAACATTACGTTAGGCGAAGAACACACTGCAGCGAAAATCGCGGCGACGCGCGACTCAGCGATTTTCAACTTTGTATGTAGAATCATCGATTTGTATAGAAAAATCGCGGGGTGGCGCACACTAGCGCGTAAATCGCGGCGATTTTTTCCGTGTAGCTGCGCATAGTAAAAAAAAATCGCGGCGACGGGCGATTTCAGTGTGTTCTTCGCCTTAAACTGACAGACAGGTGGATATTTAAATTATCTGTCTGTTTTCAGTACATCGCGCGCTTGAATGTGTGCACGCCGTGTACAAACGCACTACAAGCAAAAATATAAGAATGCGTAAGAATGCTCCAGTGTGGATCGTACTCACACAGATGTGCAACCGCGCGTCTGTGTGAATACGTGTCGCGCGCTCCTAAACGACCGAAGTTAGACTACTTGTTCGTCTTTATACTTTGCTTCGATCGATCTGAATACTCTATAACAGGGCATTTCTCCAGAAATATGTCTGCGACTCATTCATCCGTCTCCATACATGTATGAAAAAGGGCCAGATGAATGAGGTGACCGCAGACATATTTCTGGAGAAATGCCCAACAGTGGTTCCTACCTTTATTGCCACATCACCCACAGGCCCCCTCTAGATTTGTATCATTACCCCTCCAAAAAATAGGTAATGCAGACAAGTATGTGAAAGTACTGAAAGAAAAACGACTTAATATGATTATTACCCCTGAGAAAACTTAATTTTACACCTAAAGGGGTAAAATAAAACCCCCAGGTTCGGAACCACTGCTGTATAAGGTAAGCGTCTTCGTGCTCGACATGTTGCTACCTTTATTCCTAATTACTTAACATTCAAGATGGCGACTACAGGGACAGTGTCGAGCACCCGGACGTCTACCTTAGTGGCCATTACAAGGTGACTATGAAATCTGTGACAAAACAGTTCCTCTTGCACCTTTGAATTACTATATGCAGGTTTCCTCTCCTAATGAAAAAAAAAACGGACAAATGCGAGTTAGACTCACGTCAAGAGGGTTCCGTATGTTCAAAACAATATAACACAATTATACTTTACTGTACAGACTTCTTATAGGTTTTCCTTTAATCTATAGGTGCAAGACTATTTTCCATATTTCTTTCAAAATTCTACGTCTAAAAGTTTCGGAGATAAGAGCCCCGGAATGGTAAATTTTTGCCTATTTTCTTAAATAACTTCAAAACTATTTTTATAAAAATTATAAAAATATATTATATATTTGAGATTCTCATAATGAGCTCTTTTATTTGAAATCAATGTCACACGATATAGTTTGTTACCTTTTTTTTCTAGTTGACCCCCCAAAAGTGGCCCCCATGTTTAAAATTTATATATTTCCGTTACACGTCCGTGTTTGGGTTATTGACTTTGATATATGTACCAAATTTCAACTCAATCTGTCCAGTACTTTCTTTGGCTGTGACAGACAGACACACGAGTGATCCTATAAGGGTTCCATTTTTTCCTTTTGAGGTACGAAACCCTGAAAAAGGGGGAATCCACCACCAAACTGTACACGTTTTCTCCTAAAACGAATCATAACCTCCTGTTTTGAAGTCGCTTAATACCTTTAGCCCATCGAGAACAAATTCTCGATAATATTCTTCTCGTTCGACGGCCATTTTATATCAAAGCGTGTCTTCAATTTAGGGTATTTCTCCAGAAATATGTCTGCGGTCACCTCATTAATCTGGCCCTTTTTCATACTAAATGTATGGAGACAGATGAATGAGTTGCAGACATATTTCTGGAGAAATGCCCAATTACCGGTTTGAAGCAGAAATAACTAGATTTAGGCAGAACAAGACGGTGTTTGCGCGGACGGGGGATGAATGATTCGCGTCACGTTAGACCGAAATGGCCGACAAATTGGCCGGCATTTGTTGCTGGACGTCGAAGCAGGCTTTATCTCGTATTGGCATCTCTCTATTCGCTATCAAAAAAGTATGATAATAAAAATATGCACTGGAATCCTATCCTATCCTACTCATATTATAAATGCGAAAGTTTGTAAAGATGTTTAGATGTTTGGATGTTTAGACATTTGGATGTTTGTTACTAAATAAAGGGGTAACAACCTAATGGAGTGAGATGAAATTTGGCATGCAAATAGACCTAGTCCTGGATAGAATCATAGGATACTTCATATCTCGGTAAAGAGTTCCCTTGGAATAACGCGGGCGAAGCCACGGATAAATGCTAGTCTAAAATAAAAATACCTTAAAATCTAAGGAATAAATGACATTTTATAGATGGAATTGGGAACAGCTGTTTATTTTGACTTAATATTAAAACTGATAAAAAGTAATTAAAAACACTAAACCGTCTTTAAAAAAGAAGAAATAAAAGATTTTTTTGAGGTCGGTGCCAGCCTCGTACCGTATAGGTACTACTACCATATGACTATGTTTATTCCAAATATTAAGGCTGGCACTGACCCCAAAAAATAATTTATTTCTTTATTTTTTGAAGTCGGCTTAGTAATTTTTTTAAATAACGTTTTTATTTCTGTAGGATACGTATTCAAACCACTGAATTCGATATAAAAATAACATTTAATAAAAATAAAACATATTAAAATTTAAAACCAAACCACCGCTACGACAATATAATTTTAAAGTGAAAAAACAAAAGACACTCTATAATAGGGAACAGTTTTTCTTTTAATTTTCCAGCCAGTATCTACCTATATCCCACATTTCTTCATTTTCTTAATTTCTGTAGTAAGTTGAATTACGCTGATAAGCCAACGACACATTTTCTTAGTGGCAGTCGCTATCTTAAAAACAACAGAACCGTTTTGAATAAAACTTGCACAGTTCCAATACAGTCCAATTAAAATATATTTTTTTGCAATGTGACTTATAGTTTCTGAAATATGCGCGGACAAACCCCTCCGTCGCTGAACATCATTACGTACTGTTGTACAATAGTACATTGTGTATCTAGGGCGGTAAGTAAGGAATTACAAACGAGTGTTTGTTATAAGCCCGAGGTGAAACCGAGGGCTTTAATAACACGAGTTTGTAATTCCTTTACCGCCCGTGGCACACACAATGTTTTTCATCACACTTGTGAGAAAATCTTAATAAAATAACCTTACTTTTCGACCCAGTATGACAAGAAAATATTAAAACAGACAGTGACATTTGTCACATATGTCCACAGATAATGCGAACGTCAAGTCACGTTCGGGAACCATAGCGGTAACGGCCATTTTAGTTGATTTTATATTTGCAAAATAAAGAAATACATTATTCAAACATTTAATTAATGTTACCGAAATATGTGTTTATATGTATTTGCAATTACAGTTATCTTTAAATAAATATTTCAGTGATAAAAGTTAAGAAAGTAAGTTGGCGTTTCCTTTGAACATGACAAATAAGAGTAAAACAGAACCAGCGTTTCAAATTTAAAAAGAAAACCATTACGCCCTAGGGCGTAATAGGCCATTTACGGCCCGCAGAACCTACGTGTAATGACACCATTTTCGAGCAAGTGTGATGAAAACATATATACATATACGCAGTTTGGCACACATGTTTAGAAGCTGATATAGACTAACATATATAAATCTGTGCAATTCGGACAATGTTACATATACATCCTGGTCGAATTTATATCCTCCTTTTTTTGAAGTCGGCTAACAGTAGTTTGAAGCAGAAATAATTGAATTTAGGCAGAACAAGACGGTGTCTGTGCGGACGGGGATGAACGATTCGCGTCACGTTTTTTATGAAGTGTCAAAACGCTCAGTACCTACGTAGCTAACAAGAAAAACTGACTTCACAGCTTAACATGGTCAAATTATTGCCTTATTTTTAGTTCTTGTCATTTTAAAATCATTGCATTGACAGCACGAACTATAGTGCAGCTGGTTTTTAACAAAGTTAACCTTTTCGACGCTACGTCAAACATAAAAGTTGCAAGTCACACGCCATGTCATAATAGTGTCAAAACCGAAATTGAACTTTATGCTGGGGCATGTAGGTCTATATCGCTCTGCGCTCTGTGACGGATTAAACCGTCATTGGCGTTGAACCTGCAGTGCGGATATATCCGTCGTTAAATACTTTATGACTTTCGATAATTATGACTAACAATACAGTATGACTTTTAAAAATTATGGGAGACAATATAAACCCATTTTAATGCTACGCCGAGGTCAATAAATATGATAGAGCCGTCGACACACACATCCAAGGCAAAAAACTTAATAATAAATAATTGACAGTATTCCATTAAACAGGTGACCAATCGGTTCCCTGGTGAAACAGGAGCCGCCCAAACCAATCCCGAGATTGATTCAGATAGTCGAAATCATTTGTAAACGAGGAACGCACTTGAAATACGTAATTCGTCTTTCAATGAGCGCCGATTAAGATATTCATGTTTGTACTAACTCTGCTAATTTGTACTAATTCTGCTAGTTAGCTCATAATTTAGGAGTAAAGTAAAAGCTAGTTAACTAATTTCGAATCAGCGTGCGTGTTTAATTTCTCGTTTCTTATTCAATTTAAACATGTTCAATGCCTTGTTATCGATTCCTTTGACTTTTAGAGCACATTTCATGTGAAACTTCCATTGTCGGAAATTATTGCCATCGAATTTCTCCACGTTCATTGACCACGCCGCGTCCATTTTTGAGGTTAGTTGATCGATGTTTTCCAAAAATCAATTTTAACTTTTTCTTCGCTGTTCTTCTGTTCTTCAATTCGCATTCTTCTGGACCCATAACCATTTCGGTTCATGGGTTTCTTGAATAAAAACGATTGACATTTCTTGTAATTGTTTTAATTTTCCACCACCAAACATTACACAGCAAGAACGACGAAGTTGAGAAAGCTTGCATAGACGGTGCTGCCATCTATGACAAATAATGTGACCTACTTTAGAAATGTTAGATTTGCTTGATTATTTAAATACTTGTATCACATATTTTTTATAAGCATTGCTTAAAACATTCTGTTTAATAACCTAACCTGCCATTTAGGGATGGACAAAAGAGAAAAACTTAGGACCGCTTTCTTCTACTCCTCTCTTTAATAGTATTCTGCACGCCAAAGAGGTCGTAGCCCGCTGAGATGGTTCGACCAGATTCGCTGTTCACTGACAAAATATCCTAACTCAAATTTCTCAACTAAATCCCGCCTTTTTACTACCCAGCGCAGCATAAGAGTTAAAGCACGCATAACAGCTCGGCACCGGAACGGCACCACCTCACTCCATCGTTTTGCTGTCAGCGATGCAAGCACGTAACGGAAGCGGATCTGCACGTCCGAGCTGTCATCAGCACAATCGGTGCAAAACTTCAACAAAACTCGCCAAGCGGACATAATAGAGTGCTTACAGCCATAAAAAAATATTAATATCCTTATACTCAAGTATTGAAAATTCGGGATTTCGATAAAGAGTTAAATCTGCCACTGATCTGTCAATAATATTCTTATTTCCTTGGTTGTAAGTTCTCCTTTATGTCAGGTTTACAAGTTCTGTTAAAGTTTTGCACCAATAGTGCCGGTTGGTCATTGGGCTCGCCTCGGTATAGTCCTTCGGTTGGTGTAGTGTACGCGTGTATATCCACTTAAAGAAACAAAGCGAATGTTTGTAAACCCCAAAAACACCAAAATGACCACACTGTAAAAAGTCGTTACAACCACCTTTAAAGTTCCATTGATTATCAACTCTATCTCCATGAACCATAGTTTACAACTGCATTAATAGAATAATGGCATTCCAGCTGCCTTCGCTTTGTTCGAATCTCAGGTAGTCAGGTAAATGCCAGGGATGTGAAGTGCATAATACGTCTAAAGTCACATTTCTATTAAAGCAATTTTAACTCTTGGCAATGGCCCTAGAGTTGATAATCCACTCAAATGCCAATGCACAAAGTCTTTATCTGTGCTATGTAGCACGTTTCTCTTTTATAATGAGGTACAAAACCACACAACAGTATTTTCTTTAAGCAGATCATACACAACGCCCACCTAACGACTATAAAATCCGGTGAACCGCAAGCGGTACGCGGGCGACTCACGATCCCCGCGCTGGCGGCGAGCCGCAAGCGCAGCGGTGGCGCAATGTAAACGCGGTGACTGCGAGTTTCCCACTCGCGGCTAGCCTCTGCCGAGCCGTGACGTTGCCGTTCCGATGCCGGTAAGTGTGCATTACAGTATAGAGTTTCTTACGAGTACAAAGAATACTGAGGGGCTGAGCTAAGCCGACGCCGTTCGATACCGAACGTTATTAAGCAGGATTTTGAACTTGCGCTTTGATTTAAAGTTGCAAATCCACCGTTTAGTTGAACTTGCGTGGAAGTTTGATTTACCAACCTGTTTTCGAAATGTTACTCCATAAGCCGGTTTTATAGCAGAACCCTCAATATAACAGCCTTTATTTACAAAGTTTCCATGCAAAATGAGGCGGCGCGCATCGAATGCGCATTGCTGAAGTTGTAAAAACTGTGAGCACTGTTCATACCCTTAATACTAAGTTGGGGGTCGTAAAACACACCTGGGAAACCGCGGAGCCTCGTAAAGGTGGGGTCGGAGTGACGGCGATAGGATATTCACTGTTGCTTGTGGTATCATGCAGAGGGCAGCCCATACGGCCATTGACCGCGTTATGTGGAGGGACATTACAGTTGGTCACGATCCTCAGCGATGAGGGAATGACGAGAGAGAGTAACTTTCAGCCACCTAATGTTCATATCATAATCAATCCATGGTATTTACAAGAAAATCGGGTAGGCTCTTCCCGAGATTAGACATGGTTACGTCACGATAATGTTGCATAATTATGAAATAAATTATCGGTTTTTAAAATTATTTTTTCTACATGTCAACTGATGGACATATGCCTTCCCCATAAATAGCCACAGACTGCGGTCCTGTGCAGACCGCAACCACCAACTCCCTGGTACGCTCGTCTGTCCACTGAGTCTATGATTGTCCTGTCAAATTATAAAGCAGTCCAACATCGGCCGTTTAGGAGCGCGCGACACGTATTCACACAGACGCGCGATAGCATGTCTGTGTGAGTGCGATCCATACTGCAGCATGCGTGCGCATTCCTAAAGCTTTGCTTGTAGTGCATTCGTACACGGTGCGCACACATTCAAGCGCGTGATGTTATATTATGGTCCTGCTCCTGCGCTGCGCTTACCTATGCGCAGTCGCTAATCCAGGACTTTATTATTTGAAATGCCAAATAATAAAGTGCTTAAATGTAAGCACTGGTCAAAACGCTACAAGTGGGACCATTTCCCGAACCCCGGCCGCTGTTTTTAAACTCCTCTTTACGAGTTGAGGAACTTTAATATCCTGTCCGAAGATGGACGGGACTCTTAAAAGATTTACCTTCGTAATTATCGCTACTTAACCAAATATCAAATTAATGGGTTAACGTTGCCATATTTAAGAAAGGCAAAGTACGTAAAAGTATACATTGTAAATTCAATAAGAGCAATTTAGTTTTAGGAAATTTAAATTTTATCTTGTTTGTTTAGTGTACTTTCTTAGTTTTAATTTAGTTTTATCTTTAAGTAGTTACTGTTTTTATATTTTATCTTTCTGTTAAATAAATGAATTGTTTCTAATTAAAAAAAAAAGTGTACTTTCTTTCAATAAAGAAGTATTTACACAGCTAAAAAAAAATAATAGCAAACAATTAAACCAGATCGTCGGTCCACCTTGTGGGAGGCCTGCCAACACTTCGTCTTCCGGTACGTGGTCGCCACTCGAGAACCTTACCACCTCAACGGCCATCAGTTCTGCGAGCAATGTGCCCTGCCCATTGCCACTTAAGGTTTGCAATGCGTTGAGCTATATCGGTAACCTTAGTTCTGCTACGCGCGAAGCCGCGAAGTCGCTTTAACCGCGGGAAGCCGTTGTATAATAGCAGCACAAAGCCGACAATCGTGGAGATCCTTGGGGAAGGCCTATGTCCAGCAGTGGACGTCTTTTGGCTGAAATGATGATGATGAATTAAACCAGATACTTATAATATGGTTTAGTGTTGTCGACATTAATTAAGAGGATTTTTTAAGTAACACTTAATCGTGACCCCGTAATTAATTTTTCAAAATTAACGGTGCAGTAAGTAATGTTCCGCATGCATGCAAGTTATGATATTACGAGATAAGAGTTTCTTTTTAATAACTGTCAACAAGCATATGTGTCAACTTAAATATGAAGCGTTACATTGCGGGCCGAATTATTTTGTATGGTTAATATTTTGATTGTAATTTTAAGCAAAATTTGTATACATTTTAGGCCCTATAATAACCACCGTTTAAATATTCGCCCGTATTCAAATTACACGCTGTATTGGGGAGTACAGCGTGGAAGGGAGTGCCATAGCACATTTGTCTGTTACAAATAAGTCTGCCATCTTTGGCAGGCGAGATCTAAGTAACGTACACATTTGGCTTATCCATGCGAGCATAGATAAAAACCGTCCAAGTGCGAGTCGGATTCGCACACAAAGGGTTCCGTGCCACGTCAAGCAAACACGCCAAAAATACGTTTATTTTTTTCTATAATTTGTTGTTACAGCGGCAAGAGACATACACATTCTGTGAATATAATATACGAAGCGTGGTCTTTTCATCACCATCATCATCATTTCAGCCATAGGACGTCCACTGCTGGACATAGGCCTCCCTCATAGATTTCCAATTAGTTCGGTTGGAAGCAACCTGCATCCACCGTGAGCCAGCAGCCTTAACCAGATCATCTGTCCATCTTGTGTCATCAGCGTGGTCTATTTCCGTTATTAAAATCGAGCAAAAATCGTTAAAAACATGTTTGAATTGTATTATTTTTGTTATAATGGCAATAGACATACCTACATTAAATTTCAAGTTTCTACCAATTATGGTTTAAAAGGTAAAGCCCTGGTGACAGACAGAGGGACAGACGACAGCGGAAGCTTAGTAATAGGTAATAAGGTGCCGTTGGCACCCTTTAAGTACGAAACTCTAAAAACATATTTTGGGGTCTTACAGAAACCAGCCTGGACACGATGACAGTTGTGATGGCACAGAGACGATGACAGATGGAGCCAGCGACAAAGTATAAAGACAACCAAGTAGTACGACTTCGGCTGCTTAGGAGCGCGCAACACGTATTTACACAGACGCACGACGCGCGTCTGTGTGAGTGAACGCCATACTGTGGCAGTCTCACGCAGTCGGCAATGCTTGCCTGTGGTGCGTCCGTACACGGCGCGCACACATGCGCGCTCCCGATGTACCTTTTGTTCGAAGAAAAACTACCGTATACCGTGCCAGCGAGCTCTACACTGGAGACCTCGAACGGGTGGCAGAAGCGTTGGAAGACCGCAAGCCAGATGGTCGGACGACATCAAAAAGACGGCAGGGCCGACCTGGAGTAGAATCGCCGCATCAAGAACCAATTGGAAATCCATGCAAGAGGCATATGTCCAGCAGTGGACACATATATGCCGAGAAGAAGAAGAAGACAGAAACCAGCCTAGTCCTAATCTAAGCAATGCTTGTACAAACGAAGACACAGTTAATTGACCATCAGTAGACCTTAAAACATTGAAATAAGGGTGACAAGTGGTCAGTTAGCAGTGTCTTCGATTGTACTGTGGGTAGGTATATTAGTTGTGCGTTAGATTCCATCTAAAATATTAAATTCCGTACTTATATCAGGAATCGCAAAATAGTAGTAAATTTAGCATAATAATGATTTAGCCAGCATAATGTTATGTTAGGTTACAATCAACATGTTGTTCTGTAGGCCAAAACATTAACATTTAGCCAGCCGTTTATGATAACAACAACAATTGGGCATTTGACTGTAATGTAACCGAAATTTGTTAAAATTCTTCAAGTTATGGTCGCGAAGGGACTCATGATGGATGGACGTCACGGCACGTCCGAAAAGTCGAGGTAATAGCATGTTTTTACGCGATTAAGTCCCGATTTGTTATAATAATGAGTGAAAATCGTGAAAGCTTAAATCAATATTTAGTATACACCTTGACCAGTAAATAAAACATCCTCAGATGACGTCTAATTGTCGGCCGAAGCGAAGCCGAGTGCGACGAAAACATCATCTTCCCCTGGTCAAGAAGTGGAATTATCTCGTAGCGGGCAGTAAATACCACTTACGGTCTATAGTGACGTAAAAGTGTATTGGTCGCTGGATCCTTTATATAATTAAGCAGAACAGAGCCCGCATGCCGTTGTTTGAACAGCATTAGGCTCGTTACGGGCGCAGGTTCTATTCCCTGTTGACATAATACTGTTCACTCGATCGCTGTATGTACAATCATTGGTAGACATCATTAAATTCTAATATAATTGTACCTACCCCGTAGCCGCCTAGGCCGCAGTACAGTCGCGCATACTACAGTATTTTGGGCATGTCTCCAGGCGGAATAATAACTCCATAGAGCGGTTGGTTGCGCAGGGAAAAGTGTAGGGCCTTACCTTTGTAATAAATATTGTACTGTTTCCATATTAAATTTCAAAGGATAAGCTTTGTTACAGTTATTAAGTAGACTTAATTTTTTTTTCTTCATCCCTTTTTAGGGTTCCGTAGCCAAAATGGCTAAAAAGGAACCCTTATAGTTTCGTCATGTCCGTCCGTCCGTCCGTCCGTCCGTCCGTATGTCACAGGCATTTTACTCAAAAACTACAAGACCTATACTGATGAAATTTGGAATATAGATGTCTTGTAGATGCCGCAACTAAGTTTGGTAGTTAAATAATAAAAATAAAAAAATCTAGGGGGGGCACTCCATACATGTAACAGAAGCTAAAAAAATTTTTTTTTCACAAAATGTCAACGTGTGGTACATAGTTCGACAGCTCTTTTGAAAACATTTTAAGGTTCTTTAGTAATGTTTTTGATTAAGTGAATACCTTTGGATATAATCGCTCAAAAAGTTGTGAAAATTGTGTCCCCCCCCCCTCTATCTTCTAAACCGTGTGTCCGAAAAATATAAAAAAAAATTACAAAGATAACGCTCAATTAATACTTTCAACGAAAATTATTTTCAACAAGATCGGATTAACCGTTTTTGAGTTATTGCCGATAAACTGCGCTTCTCAACAAAAGGACGTAATTGCTATGAAGATACGCTCATTTGTTGTTGTACTTTTTTTTACATCGTATTTTTTACCTTATAGTTACGGCTATGGAACCCTACACTGAGCATGGTCCGACATGCTCTTGGCCAGTTTTTCTATAATTTCACAAGATCCCCTAAAAACTGTGTTATATAGACGATACTGCAACCATTTTGAACAGGCTTATCGGCATTCTCTTTTTCTAATCGCGTGAGTGATTTATATCCCATAAATTATTTAGTAGCATCGTACATAAAATAACGGTTAAACATTTATATCGATTGGTATTGTTTAATATTCATTGGTAAGGAACAGATTGATTGAGCATACATTTAAGCTATGTTAGGGTTAGTTTTTGGGATTGGATGCCCAATGGATGACCGCGGCTGTCCCATATCAAAACCTAGTAAGTGCTCCAGATTAAATTTTAAAAAGGGTGTAAAGACGTAAACAAAGAATTGTTTTTACGCCCTTTTTAAAATTTGATCTGGAGCACTTATTAGGTTTTGATATGGGTTCAAAAACGGTTATAGGTTCAAAAAAACACTTTTTTTTTTATGATCATCACAACAAAATATATTTTTGGAATTCACATTTTATTAATTACATTTCCAAAGAGTGTAAAAACAATTACTCAAATAAAAATCAGAGAAGTAATTATTTTATTTTTTTAGGTTTCATACAACATTAAAAATTTCAAAGCCATAGCTTTATAGTTGAGATAAAATTACAAACCTTGGTGTATTTTATCAACATAATATGTGTAGCAAAATAAGGTGGCCTATCAAAAAATAAAAAAGTGTTTTTTTTTTGGACTAACCTAATATGTAGTTATATAACATTAACACGCCTATCAACGCAAACGCAATACTGTTCGAGTAAGCTTACCTAGGTACGCACTAGATGGCGCTGCCTGTAAGTTAGATCGCGCAAGCAAAAGTATTACACTTCCCGTGGTACAAACATTATACGTAAGATTATTGTTGCGGAATTCGTCAATAGATGGCGTTGGCTGTAAGTTAGATCGCGCAAGCAAAAGTATTACACTTCCCGTAGTACAAACATTATACGTAAGATTATTGTTGCGGAATTCGACAATAGATGGCGTTGGCTGTAAGTTACATCGCGCAAGCGTTTGTTCAACTTGGAATGTATAAGGTGTTAGAGTAATTTTAGTTCGGAGCTTGATTTATTTTAGGCAAACACGGTCTACATTGATCAGCTCTCTTAGCGCTTCCTTCCTGGGACACTCGGAGTCTGAATTAATTATACGACCAGCGGTTTTGTGCGTGCTTCGAGTGCTGCTCCTGCCCATGCGGGACGGTGCTCTTACCGTACTTGTGTTGCCCCTTTTTGTGTACCTATATTCACAATAAACAATTTGTGTTCGAGCCACTTGTTTTGCTACCATCGGACGCCCCGTACAACCCCGCCTGTTACAATCTGGCGCCCAACGTGGGGCCCTTCGTCGAAGAAACCATCCTTTCTGGTGACGAAGAGTGGACGGGTGACTACGATTAAGAGCAAAAAAGAAGATACCGACACGAAGATGACGGTGAATATGACTGAAGCGCAGCTGCAGACACTGCTTGGGGCCATCAACATTGCGCGGCCTCCTGCACCGGCACCGGCTCCAACAACCACACCAACGCGCTCCGCTTCCTTCGCAACTGCAAATTTCTCGTTCAACGGCGAAAGGGTCCCCACGCGTGTAAAAACTTTTCTAACTGCGGCGAACTGTTTCAAGCAAGTGGAAAACATGTCAGATAAGGCTGCGTTGGAGAGTTTACCTCTCGTCCTAAGCGATGACGCGGCGACGTGGTGGAATGGCGTGGCAGACAGCGTTGCGTCATGGGACGATTTTAAGAATAGATTGCAAAGAGCTTTTGCACCCAGGAAACCGGCGTACTTAATTTACCAAGAAGTGATCGGGACCCATCAAAAGGACAATGAGTTGACAGAGACATTTGTGGCCGGGAAAAGGGACCTATTGTCACAACTTCCTTTACCGCGTCACACCGAAAATCAAGAGCTGGACATGGTCTACGGTACGCTGCACAGAAGGCTAAAGGAGAAAGTTCCCCGAGACGCAGTAAAGTCTTTCGACGCATTCCTGCAGGCAGCCCGTGGCGCAGAAGAACTTTTTGACACCAAACCACAACCAGCAAAGGGGCAGCGCACTCGTTGCAATTACTGCAAAAATCCTGGCCACACACAGGAAGTATGCAGGAAGAAGAAGTTTGCTGAGGAGAAACGGGCCGCTCCACCGAACCAACTAAGCAAACCGGAGGTGCAGACCCAGATGCCATCACCATCAGCTCCCAAATTTTCCTGTTACGGTTGTGGCGCGCCTGGGGTTGTCCGCACCAACTGCCCCACCTGCTCCAGTCAAATGCGCAAACTGCCTCTCAAAAAGGAAAACGTCAGTTTTTGCGCACTGAACATTCGCACTGATGCCAGGGCTAGGCCAGTAGTGTGCATGGCAATCGGCGATATTGAAGGAATAGCATATGTGGATACGTGCGCAAAAACAAGCGTGGCATCCTACCAACTATACTGCGAACTGAAGGAACACGGGTACAAGTTCCAGCAGGAGAGTGTGCAGCTGACCCTCGCAGATGGCGTCCCAAAGAAACAGCAAGTTTATACCGTCAAGGTCAAAGTTACGCTCAACAGTCGAACCATACCTACCACGTTTTTGGTACTACCGGAATCACGGGAGAACAAAACGTTACTCGGCATAGGGTTCATGCAGGACGCAGGGATGATCCTTAACCTGCCGCAGTTCACGTGGACCTACATTGACGAACCCGATCAAACCTTCGAACTGTATGACGAGCATTTCCTCCGCTTTGAAGAACTACAGGATGATGTTTCTGCAAGCAAAGAATGGCCGCAGGGAGGAGCCGGCGACCCCAAACCAGGGGCCGCGCAAACTGGGCCGCTTCCTGAAGACGTCGAGGTGAACGCGCTCCAGCCCTCCAAACCCTCGAAAGAATCCCTGAACGTCGACACCCCCAACTCTCAGAGGCGAAGCACGCATGTCGCCACGGTATACGAGGGTGGCGATACGGAGAATCGTTCCTCCAAGGTCCAGAAAGACGCAAATGGCGCACCATATCGTCTTTCGAGGATCGAAGATACCGTAACCGATAGGCGGTATAAGACCTTTGATGGCTATCTGCCTCATTCGGAGTACATGCTACGGGACGCTCAAATAAATGTCGCCCAGCAAGAGGTAGCCCTGTCTTCGTACGGCGAAGGCCTTTTCCCCGGGACGTTACCCGACTACAACGACGACGACGACGACGTACTGGATATCTACTCGGTCGATATTTCTCACCCCAGCATAATGGGTGAAGAACAGTTAGGACAGCTGGACAACGTGCTGGACCGATTTGCGGATGTGTTCACTGCCAAGATGGATGCTGCAAAGCACATAGAGCACCATATTGACACAACGGACAGTCGACCCATTGCCGTGCCACCATATCGTCTGTCAGCACCCCGGAAGGAGATTCTAACGAAAGAACTCAATAAGATGCTGCAAGAAGGGATTATAGAACCACAGCAAACTCCCTGGGCGGCTCCTGTGGTACTTGTGCCAAAGGCGAATGGTGAGACCCGGGTATGCGTAGACTACAGGAGACTCAACGCGATTACCGTCCCGGATCCATACCCAATCCCCAGAGTCGACGACTTACTGCACGATGCCAAACCAACCCCATATATGTCCACTCTCGATCTCAAGGCTGGGTACTGGCAGATCCGTGTTCGAGAAGAGGACAGGAAGAAAACTGGCTTTATTACACCCTCTGGAATATTTATCTTTAAGCGAATGCCTTTTGGTCTCCGAAACGCACCAGCGACATTTCAGCGCCTAATCGACAGGTTTCGGGTGGATCTGAATCACGTCAAGATGTTAGCATACTTGGACGACCTCATTGTGTTCTCCAGTTCATTCGAGGAACATCTACAAGATCTGACTGCAGTATTTGAGAAAATGCGCGAATACAACCTGACCGTCAACCGTCAAAAATGTCGTTTCGGTTGCTCGACCATAAAATATCTAGGGCATTACATAACTCCTGAAGGACTGCAAGTAGACCCAGGCAAGGTTTCAGCCATTTTAGATCTTCCCACTCCTCTCAATGTTAGCCATCTGCTCACCTTCCTCCAGACTTGTTCGTGGTACCGCAGATTCATAAACAATTTCTCAGCCATAGCTGAACCACTTACTCGACTGACTAAGAAGAAAGCTGCTTGGACATGGACCTCGGAACAAGACATTGCGTATAAAAGACTGAAGGAGATGCTCACCACGGCACCTGTCCTAAAGCAAGCTGATGAAAGCAAGCCTTATGTGATTAAGGCAGACGCAAGCAGTTATGCACTTGGAGCAGTTCTGGTCCAGGGGGAGGGTCCTGAAGAACATCCTGTGGAATACGCGAGCCGGTTACTTACCCCAGCGGAAAGGAATTACTCGACCACCGAACGAGAGGCGTTAGCGGTCGTGTGGGCTGTAACGAAGTACCGAGGCTACATTGAAGGATTGCCGAGCGTTGTAAAGACAGACCACCACGCTTTAAAGTGGCTATTATCCTTGAAGTCACCCACAGGCAGATTGGCTAGATGGGCTCTGACTTTACAAGCCTTCGACCTCACCATACAGTACACACCGGGTCGTACCAATGTCGTGGCAGACGCATTGTCTCGCCCTCCGTGTACCGAAGACAGTCAGCAAGACTGCGGCCTATGTGGAGTCACAATTAACATGCCTGTTCGTAGCTCAGCGGATATAAGAGCAGAACAAAGAAAAGACGCATGGATAACCAAGATTATGGACTCTTTGGAAGGGCGAGATGACAACGAAAATGCCATGTATTGGAGTGGAAAGGGTTACATCATGAATAATGGATTACTCTATCGCCACTCGCCTTACTCAGAGTCAGAGGATGCTCAACTGATAGTGCCCGAACACGAGTGGGCTAACACACTCAGGGCATATCACGATGACCCGTTGGCAGGACATTACGGCGTGGAAAAAACTCTTGAGCGAATCGCTAAGAGATACTTCTGGAAAGGAATGCGAAAATACATAGAGGGCTACGTCAAACAATGTGTACCCTGTCAGCGTTATAAGCCCAGCAATCAGAAACCAGCTGGTCTGCTGCAGACAACGGCAATGAATAAAAGGTTTGAGGTGATTTCATTTGACCTGTTTGGACCACTTCCTGCCTCGCCACAAGGGAAAACGTGGATATTCATCGTTGAAGATGTGGCCACTCGCTGGGTTGAGCTGTTTGCTCTACAAACCGCAACAGCGGAAAACTGTGCCGAGGTACTCCTCAGTGAGGTATTTCTGCGATATGGCACACCAAGACGGGTAATAAGTGATAATGGGCCCCAATTCGTGAGCGCCGTATTACAGCAGGTGGTGTATTGCTTGAGTATTAAACATTCTCTCACGCCAGTATATCACCCTGAAGCAAACCCGGTGGAGCGTCGGAATCGTGATCTAAAAACCCAATTAGCTATCTTAGTCGAGCAAGATCACAGCGACTGGCCTGATAAATTACCGAGCATTCGATTTGCAATGAACACCGCAGATTGCTCATCTACCGGCTACACTCCCGCATACCTCACATTCGGTAGAGAGTTAAGGACCCCGGCAGAGAACGAGCACGACTTTCGAGAAATAGTGCTTTCGGAGAACTTCATACCAGAGATTACTCCGAAACTGCTTCAGATATCAAATACTCTACGGAAAGCGAGAGAGGTACAAGAAATGAAGGAAGAAGCCCGTAAGGAGTACGTCGATAAGACGAGAAGGGAGAGCCCCAGCTATTCCCCAGGAGATCTCGTCATGGCTAAACTTCACCCCGTGAGTAGCGCTACTCGAGGATTCAGCGCTAAGTTTGCTCCACGTAGAGATGGTCCGTACGTAATAACGAAGCAATGTGGACCAGCCTCCTATCAGATTGCCAATCCGGAACAACGTAATAACCCGATTGGGACGTATCATTCGTCCGCTTTAGAGCCCTACAGGGGAGGTGAAGAAGGTCTACCCAGCCCTGTGCAGCCATTAAGAAGACGAGGGCGTCCCCAGAAGCAAATCGCAAAAGTGCCAGAGGTTCCCAAACGCGGAAGGGGACGACCAAGAAAGCAATAAAGCTCAAATCCAGTTTCTGGGTCGAGACGCCCCTACAGAAACTGAGGGGGAGTATAACATTAACACGCCTATCAACGCAAACGCAATACTGTTCGAGTAAGCTTACCTAGGTACGCACTAGATGGCGCTGCCTGTAAGTTAGATCGCGCAAGCAAAAGTATTACACTTCCCGTGGTACAAACATTATACGTAAGATTATTGTTGCGGAATTCGTCAATAGATGGCGTTGGCTGTAAGTTAGATCGCGCAAGCGTTTGTTCAACTTGGAATGTATAAGGTGTTAGAGTAATTTTAGTTCGGAGCTTGATTTATTTTAGGCAAACACGGTCTACATTGATCAGCTCTCTTAGCGCTTCCTTCCTGGGACACTCGGAGTCTGAATTAATTATACGACCAGCGGTTTTGTGCGTGCTTCGAGTGCTGCTCCTGCCCATGCGGGACGGTGCTCTTACCGTACTTGTGTTGCCCCTTTTTGTGTACCTATATTCACAATAAACAATTTGTGTTCGAGCCACTTGTTTTGCTACCATCGGACGCCCCGTACAACCCCGCCTGTTACAGTTATATTAAAATATACGCTGTATATTGGTCCAAGGAACTAACGAATGGCAGCTATTGATAAATATGATGATGATTTTTTCTATGTTATGTTCCAAGTAAACTTTTTCTAATGCTTGATGTGCCCTAATTTCTAAAATGAATTGACCTAATTGAGTGAATTATGTCAAAGTAATTTATAAGAAAGTTGAAGGACCTCGGTCAAGATCTTTTATTAACGTCTAGGACGTAAAGCTACGCTGATGGACAGACGTCATTACGGTTTATTATAGAGCAAGAGTTTCTTTATGACGGTTTTATATGACTTTTATTAGACCATTCCTTTTCTAATAGCATCCGAGATGTGGGCAATGAGGGGTCTGTGTGCACTACAAAGAAATGTCATTTTTGGGTTCCGTAGTCTGAAAAAATTGATAGTGAAGTAGAGTCCGACCGAAATTTCGGTTTCGGCCTAGTTTTTGCAAAAAACGGATTTCCGCTAAGTTTTGGTTTCGGCTGTGTGGCGACAACCTTTTTGTATATTGACTTGTAGATATTTACTTTATGGCTAAGTAACGACGCGCATGCGTGTTTCCTTAGAATTCTTCTTCTGTTTAATCTGGAGTGTAAAAGTCATATTGGTTTGTCTTCATATGTAAATAAATATAATTCTTATGTATAAAGTGTAAATATATGGTGTAAATAGCTGTGATGTATTATTGATGTACCGTAAGGTCGGGGTACTTTGGCCAAATGTAGGGTAACTTTGCCCACTTTGTAAATCACATATCTCAAATCTATAAGGTCTGATAATAAATATAAAAACATGAACGGTCAGCTAAAACCAACCACATGGCAATGTGCCGTAATTTAAATGCAGTAATAAAACCTGAATCGAGTTAATCCCTATGGCCAAAGTTACCCCCCAGGGCGAAAGTAACCCGACCTTACGGTACCCAGCGAACAATCTCCCATAGCTGCCATCCTGCCGAAAGTAAAAACGGAACCGAAACCGACTTCGAGAGGTTTCAAGCTGCGATCAGACAGTCGTTATTTAAAAAAGCACAAATAATTTATTTGAAATTACAAAGTAATAATTATGTTATATTAATTATTAATTCACATATCAGACTCAATGATAAATACGTTATTTAAAAATTTTACTGATTTTTTCACAAACATTTCCTTATATGGAAGTTTCGGTTTCGGTTGCGGCCGAAACTGAAATTGAAACTAGTTTTTATGGCCGAAATTTGGTTTTCTTAACCACTTGGCGCTTGGCGCTCGGCCGGAAATCCAGAGGTACCGGGTTCGATTCCCGGTCTGGACCACAGGTGAGTACCATAATTTTTTTTCTATGTACTTTGATTTCTTGGATCTATATATGTAATTTAAAATGTGGTGTAATTTACCCGCATTAAAAAAAAAACAAATAAAGAAACATCATGTTTCTTTCATATTATGTAAGCTTTTTTTTGTTTTGTTTTTATTATTTGTTGTTGTGGCAATAGAAATGCGCATTCTGTGAATATATCAAGCGTCTACCTATTGCCATTATTGAAAAAGAGCGAAAAACGCCAAAAAGACACGTTTCTTGAATATGTGCCCCGTTTAATTTTTAATATTTGTTGTTATGGCGGCAACACATTCCGTGAAAATTTCAAGTTTCTACCTATTACGGTTCAAAAGATACACCCTATGACAGACGGTTAGACAGCAGAGTGTTTAGTAATAACTCCTTCGGCACCCTTTGGCATCGTCGGGGGGCCGTCTGGTTGCATAACAACTATTGTCATATTATTAAATGTCATAACAGTTTAAGCATAAAGTTGATGCTCATATATTTTTTTTGGCATAAATTGTCCTATGGCATAATTATTCCGTGTCATAATTATACGGAGTCATAATTGGTTTAACCATAATGTAAATTGTCATACATTTATTTAGTCATAATATTAATGATTTTAAGTCGTTTTTGCAATAATTGTAAATTTCATACATTTATTAAGCCATAACATTGATGATTATAAGTGGTTTTAGTAATAATTGTAAATTAAATACATTTATCCAGCCATAATATTGATGATTATAACAATCGTATTGCATAAATTTTGATAATGGACTTGCGATGGTTCTTCAAAAAAGAAACGATTTATATTATTGAAGTATTTTTAATTTCTACTCATTACACAATATTAGTGACCTCACACAGAACCAAATCGCTGCCAGAAAAGTAGGTTAGGTTAGGTTAGAACTGTTCATCAGGATGAGGGTCTCCAAAACGGCGATTGCCCAGCCACCGCCGGGCCCGGCGGAGCGGAGAGGAAGAGCCCCATTTCCTAGGTGGAGCATAGCCTCCCTTGACAAGGACATGGCCGAAGAAGCGGCCATGATTGAGGTTTGGCAGGCCCCCGAGCCGGATCGAGCACTGGATGTCGGGGCTCTCCCCGCTCCGATTCCGCGCGTCGCTCACTTACGTTTGCGATGCAGCGATGCGGAGATCCGGGCCACCGGTAGGGAAAAAGCGAGTGTACTGGTGGACGGAGGAGGTGGCGGCGCTCCGATTCACCAGTAACGCCGCCCGGCGGGAATACACCAGGTGTAGGCGTCGGCGACACCACACGGCCGAAGAGGAGGAGCTCCTACACAACAACCTCCGGGAGGCCACAGAGGCCCTGTCCCTGGCAATAGCGAAAGCCAAAGACGAAGCGCACGATGCTTTCCTGGCTTCGCTAGACAGGGACCCCTGGGGGCGTCCGTACAAATTAGTACGAAGCAAGATGCGCAACGCCCCCGGAATGGACTGCCTAGAGCCGGAGCTCCTTCAAAGGATAGTAGAGGCCCTATTCCCGCCGGCCCCGGATTTCACACCTCCGGCCATGTCGGTCCCTCGCGAAGACCCAGAAATGCCTCTCGACATCCCACCGGTCTCGGACGGCGAGTTCCACGCTGGCGTGCTCCGCTTAAAGGCGTGTAAAAAGGCCCCCGGCCCTGACGGGATCCCAGGGCGAATTATGCCTGTGGCATTAAAGCACTTGGGGAGCCGCCTCAAGGATCTTTTTGACGATTGTCTGAAGACGGGGCGGTTCCCCAGGTGCTGGAAAGAGGGTAGATTATGCCTCCTCCGGAAGGAAAACCGCCCGGCTGACTCCCCTTCCGGCTGGAGGCCAATCGTATTGCTGGATGAATCCGGGAAGATGCTAGAGCGCATCATAGCTTCCCGGATCATCCAGCATCTGGAGGGAGAGGGCCCCAACGTATCGGACTGCCAATATGGCTTCCGAGCAGGGCGGTCCACTATGGACGCGTTAGGGGCCCTAAGGGCCTTCTGCGAGGATGCAGTAGAGCGGAGAGAGGGAGCCGTGGCGGTGTCCTTGGACATCGCTAACGCCTTCGGCTCCCTCCCATATTCGGTTCTGAAAGAGGCACTCCGCTACCACAGAGTGCCTCACTACATTGTAAGGCTAGTAGAGCACTACCTTTCTGATAGGGTAGTGCTCTACGAAGAGAAGGGAGGTGTGAGGCGCGAATGGCCCATGGCCTGCGGTGTTCCACAGGGGTCGGTGCTAGGACCCCTGCTCTGGAACATCGGGTTTGATTGGGCCATTCGGGGCATGTTGCTCCCTCGGATGACCGTCATCTGCTACGCGGATGACACGATGGTGGTCATCCGGGGGCAGCAACTGGAGGAGGCGCTGAGGAGGGCGTCAGTGGCGGCTGATCTAGTGGTTGGCCGAATACGCCTGCTAGGATTAAAGGTGGCCCTCCCGAAGACTGAGGCGATAGTCTTCGGGGGCAGGGGGTGGCGGCCCCCCGCCGGGGCCACCATACGCATCGGAGGGGACCTGGTCCAAGTGAAGCCCCACATTAAATATCTGGGGCTTACCTTGGACCGGAAATGGAACTTCGGGGAGCATTTCCGCCAACTTGCTCCCCGGATCAAGGGCCAGGCCTCGGCATTGGCACGACTTCTGCCCAATGTCGGCGGACCCGGCGCCCCGTGCCGTCGCCTGTACGCAGGAGTCGCCAGATCGATGGCAATGTACGGGGCGCCAATCTGGGCCGATAAACTTAACGCCGCCAACAAGGCCCTCTTACGAAGGCCGCAAAGAGTGGTGGCGCTAAGGATCGCGAGGGCTTATGTCACGGTTGCATGGGCGGCGGCGTGTGCCTTGGCGGGCACGCTCCCTTGGGAGCTTGAAGCCCAATTGCTCGCCGAGGCACACCGGGAGCGGGTCGAAAATAGGGCCCGGGAGATCTACCCCGCTCCCGAGGAAGTGAGGGCCGCCCGGAAGGCGGCTCAGCGCAGGATGAGGGACAGGTGGAAGAGCGACCTGGAGGACTCCCCCTATGGACTCCGCACCATAGAGGGACTCCTCCCGTCGTTCGACCGCTGGCTGGACCGGAAGAAGGGGCACCTCTCATTTAGGATGACGCAGGTAATGACCGGACATGGATGTTTTGGTCATTACCTGCACAAGATTGGTAGAGAGGCCGGTCCGGCCTGCCATGAGTGCGGCGCACCGGATGACACGGCCCAGCACACTCTGGAGGAGTGTGCACATTGGGCCGATGAGCGCCGCACCATGACGTCGGTTTTGGGAGTGGGAGACCTCTCGCTGCGCAGCATCGTCGCGGCCATGCTGGACAACGAGAGGTCCTGGGAGGCGGTGGCCTCCTTCTGCGAATCAGTCCTTTCGCAGAAGGAGGCCGCGGAGCGGGAGCGCGAGGAAAGGGCGGACGCTCTCCCGTTCCGGCGTAGGCGGAGGGGGAGAAGGCGGGCGCAATTCGGCGCTCGCCTCAACCCCTAGTGGAGTGTGGGTGAGGGGCCCACAACTAAACTCCACCCGTCTGGGGGAGGGATCGTGGCGGTTCCGATCCCTCCCTCCATTGGCGCGGGAGCCCTGGCGGCCAAAAGCCAGGGCAGCCGGGGGGCACATATGGATAGAATGAATCCGATCCCATAGTGCCCCCGAAAACGGCAGTGCGGAGAAACGCCGGTGGGTTTTTAGTGGGTATGCTCCTCCCCCTCTGACTAGCAGAGGGGAGCGAGAGGAGTGAGCCCCACATAACCCCCCCAACCAACATCGGGCCTCCCTAGGCCCCGGGGGGTATGCGTAATTGCATTTTCCCACCGCAAAAAAAAAAAAAAAAAAAAAAAAAAAAAAAAAAAAAAAAAAAGGCTAGAACTGTTATCTCACACATAACCGAATCGCTGCCAGAAAAGTACGTTAGGTTAGAACTGTTATCTCACACATAACCGAATCGCTACCAGTAAAGTAGGTTAGGTTAGGTTAGAACTGTTATCTCACACATACCCGAATCGCTGCCAGAAAAGTAGAATAGGTTAGGTTAGAACTGTTATCTCATACATAACCGAATCGCTGCCAGAAAAGTAGGTTAGGTTAGGTTAGAACTGTGACCTCACACAAAACCAAATCGCTGCCAGAAAAGTAGGTTAGGTTAGGTTAGAACTGTTATCTCACACATAACCGAATCGCTGCCAGAAAAGTACGTTAGGTTAGAACTGTTATCTCACACATAACCGAATAACTGTTATCTCACACATAACCGAATCGCTGCCAGAAAAGTAGAATAGGTTAGGTTAGAACTGTTATCTCATACATAACCGAATCGCTGCCAGAAAAGTAGGTTAGGTTAGAACTGTGACCTCACACAAAACCAAATCGCTGGGTCTCTGCCGTTTCGCCAAAATATTTTTGGTCAAATGTTTCATTTGCCAAATTTTTCGTTTCCCAAATAATAATTTTCTCCGAAACCATATTTTTTCAGAACTTTCATAAAACAAACCTAACCTAACCTACTGTATTCTATAAAACCATAACAAAATACACCGAGATTTTTTTTTGGTTTCGGAGGTTTGGCAAATGAAACATTTGGCAAATGAAACATTTGACCAAAAATATTTTGGCGAAACGGCAGGATCCCCAAATCGCTGCCAGAAAAGTAGGTTAGGTTAGGTTAGAACTGTGACCTCACACAGAACCAAATCGCTGCCAGAAAAGTAGGTTAGGTTAGGTTAGAACTGTTATCTCACACATAACCGCATCGCTGCCAGAAAAGTATATTAGGTTAGAACTGTGACGCAACATAAAAGAGAACTTTTAAAAAAACTTTTAAAATTAGGTTTATGCGTTTAGCAATTTATGCTTTTACTTAGTATGGTTAAAGTGTTGTATGAGCAACCTATTTATGCGTTTAGCATTTTATGCATTTACTTAGTATGGTTAAAGTGTTGTATGAGCAATCCATCTATGCCCATTATAAAGTATGCTTGAATAAATGTATGCATATCAACTATATGCCCATTACACAGTATGTCCATAAACATTATGATTAAAATCGTTATGCGCATAAATGTATGACTATTTACAGTTATGCGTAATGATGAGTATGACAAATCCTCGTATGCGTATCAAAAATATGACCTTAAACTTTATGCAACCCGACCCCTACCCGGCATCGTCCTATCGAACAGCGAATACGCGATTAACGCGCGAACACGCGATTGCGACCATACAAGTAAGTATGGTCGCAATCGCGTGTTCGCGCGATAATCGCGTATTCACTGTTCGATAGGACGACGCGTTTGGGTGCGGAACCCTAAAAGGAACTCGAACCTTTGTTGTATAAGACAACGACTCGGCTAACAGTATTACTCGTAGATGCGTGGGAGTTTGTTATTTATAGGGATTCCATTGTTTATGTTAAGCATTGTCAATAATTAAACGGTCGATATGGAATTTATGTTAGGTTTTATTTTAATGCTATTCAATATTTTTGATGGGTCTATATAGATTAATGGATTTGAAGTTTATCACTTTTATTAAACAACATAAAACATTTAAAAAAAAACACATTATTAACAGCTTACCGACTAATTAAATCTAACTTAATCTATTGGGACCTAAAATTATATTTACAGATGTCTCCTATGTCGCCTCCTGCGGGCAGGGTGCCCATAGGGCTGACTGCGTTGCCTCGCTGGATGGCAATGCCTATCCGCTGCATGAGGAACGAGCCAGCCTTATGGTTAGTACTGGAGGACCGGATCTAATAGTAAACCTTGCTAGGTTTACTATTGGATCGCATAAATTTAAAAGGCATAATTCGTCATTTCGCATAATTCATCATTTGGCATAATGCTTTTTTTTCTGAACTCGTAAACTTTTCAGGATTATTATAACGCGAACCTAACCTAACCTATTTAACAAGATGAGGCCTTGAAGAGTCCTGAAAATTCTACAGTTTAAGAAAAAAATGCATTATGTCGAATGATGAATTATGCCAAATTATGGATTATGCCTTTTAAATTTATGCGATCCAATAGGTTTAGGTAATGTCTAATTTGAAGTGAGCTGCGGAGGTTGTGATATTAAGTGCCTACGGCAATACTCCTCAATGTTTTAAGCAAAAGCATCCTAAAGTATCCTGTCCTATCCTATTAATCCTATTCTGCTAATATTACAAACTAGCATTTACCCGCAGCATCGCCCGTGTTGTTCCCGTTACTGTCCCAAAGAAACTCTTTACCGGGATATAAAGTAACCTATGTTTCAATTCAGAACTTCGTCTACTTGCATGCTAAATTTGAGCTCAATCCATTCAGTTGTTACCCCGTTATTTAGTAACAAACATCCAAACATCTAAACATCCAAACATACAAACATCTAAACATCCAAACATCATCACAAACTTATTAAATAACCGAGTAACGACTGAATTTATTGAGTTGAGATGAAGTTTTGCATGCAAATAGAATAAAACCTGAATTGAAACATAAGACTTTATATCGCGGTGAAGAGTTTGCTTGGGTTAATAGGGAACGCAAGCGAAGCCACGGGTATATGCTAGTATTATTATTAGATGACTTGTTAAGCCTAGTGAGAGTGCGTGGAATATTTGTGTGATGAGCATGAGTATTTGTTCCTAAGCCTAAGTCATGGATGTTTTGCCGCCAAAGTGTCACGACGTCGCAACGTGAACGATGTCGTGTCGTGGCACGTTGCGATATCGTGTCGTAAATTTTTACGTTGTTCGTTGTAGATTTCCACGACACGACGTCGCAACGTGCAACGACACGGCAACGTTTCACGTTGCGACGTCGTAACATGTATATGTGTAAGAGCCCAAATCAATTTTGAATAAACGTCATTGTATCGCAACCAAATACACTAAACCATAGACAAACTTGACATTCCTCCGTGGGAAGAACTCCGACACTGTGAGAAATACATAAATATGGGTCACGTTATCCGATATCAATGAATTTTATTTTTCACACTTATGACATTCAGTCGACGGCTTCAACATTCGAAATCAGAATGTTTTGCGAAAATAGTAGCTCGGAATAATGCACAAATACTGTTGAATGTAAAACAAAACAAACGAGCGATAGTTTCGAACTTTCCAAACAATATTCGCATATCCGATCCAGTTACGTTGGATTAACATTCATTTGTGTTGTATGTAGATATTTATGTACCTAAATGTGCAATATTTACTCTCCAATAAACACGGTCATGATTTACACACATATTACAAATATATTAATTGACATTAATTGCATAAAGCTTTTGAAATTAAATATTCAATAAGGTATAAATAAATAAATATTATGGGACAATTTTACACAAATCGAACTAGCCCCATAGTAAGCTCAATAAGGCTTGTGTTATGGATACTAGACGACGATATATTTAAAAGATACAAATACTTAAATACATAGAAAACACCCATGACTCAGGAACAAATATTCGTGCTCAACACACAAATAAATGCCCTTACCGGGATTCGAACCCAGGACCTCGTGCTTCGTAGGCAGGGTCACTACCAACTAAGCTAAAGCGGTCGTCATATCGTATATTCACAGAAATATATCGAGATAGACGGAATTAGTTCGTCGATTTGTATGGGAGCCAAACGTGTAACGTTTTTCGCTTGACGTTTGACGCCACAAGTCTAATTCAGTGATGGAAAACATAAATTTTTCATCAAATACAATAATTACACCATTATCATCAGATTTTCAAATATGATAATAATAATGACGGCAACTGAAGTTAACGGCGTGCAAAGTAGGTCGCCGCCACTTCTTTTTACCCGACTGCGGCGAAGCTCAAAGGAGGGTAATTTGTTTGACCTGTATGTATGTATGTATGTCCGTTCCTGTGTCCGCTCGTAACTACTCAACGGCACAACCGATTTTGATAAATGATACATCATTGGATTCGTCTTGATGGTGCGAGTGTCACTGGGCATGAAGTTCGTTAAAATAAACAAAATGGCGGATTTAATGCACTTTTAAAGTGCACCGCGGTCGGGTTTTTTTTAGTAAAAATATTTAGTTTAGTTTTTAGTTATTTTAACGAACTTCATACCCAGTGACACTCGCGCCATCAAGACGAATCCAATGATGTATCATTTATCAAAATCGGTTGTGCCGTTGATTAGTTACGAGCGGACACAGGAACGGACATACATATATACAGGTCAAACACATTATTACCCTCCTTTGGGCTTCGCCGCAGTCGGGTAACAAGATAATAAACATATCAACGAAAGCTGATTAATTAAAACAGCAAGTTCATTAGTGATTAAAACAACAATCTAGAATCTTGATAATATTAACAAATATATTCCTTGTTTCTATCATTATTTGCTTCTTTGTATGATTCGATCATGTTTAATTAGTTACCTACCTTATACATCAATGTTTATTGAATCAAATCAGAACATGGTTAATTGAACTATGATAAACAATCAATATCATCTTAGTTCGTGCATCTAACGTCTTGTTAGGCTCGTATGGAATCAAGATGCTTGATTATAACCTATCACAATCTTGTTAGGAGCAACCAATTTTTTTTAGAGCAGGCAGCGAATTCTTCTCAGGTTTCTCCAGTATACTAAGTATGTAATAACATAATGTTTGTATCAAATAACAGCCAATCTCTCGGGAGCCATCATAAGGTTGTAACAACATAATGTTTCTATCAAGTAACTGCCAGTCTGAAGCATCATCAGGTTCCAGCTCTGCTGATCCAGGGTTCGGAAACCGGTATTTGCTCCATACTAAAATACTGGTATTCTTTCCGTTCTTATCGTTCTTTGGTTTATTATTTCGTTTTTTAACCAGACAATCTAATAATATGAAATCATGACTTAAATACATTACTGAGCTCTACATAAAAATCATAAAAAAATTCAAAATATTGGGCTATTTCAGGGTTTTTGCAAAATACCGGTTTCGAGCCCTGTGCTGAACACTGCATTTCATCGCGAATTCGTTTCGCTGTTCACGTGTTGAACTCATTGTGTCGAAGCCGAAACTTTAGCAATCAGTGTGGGTAATTACAGTTGTTTCGGCTGCGGCTATGAGGCCTGTCAGTGCACTTATCGACTACTGAAGTGTCCTATTTTTTTAATCATATCGTATATTAAAAACGTGAAAGTTTGGGCAGAGGTTTGGATGTTTGTTACAAGAAAAAGCGGTAACATTTAGTTATTTGACTTATTTCTGTGATATGTTATAGTAAGACCGCTCAATAATACTTGTAAAAAACTACTTAAGTATAGTATAACATAAAAGCTCACCGAGATGTATTGAAATCACATTTTTAGAATTTCCCAAAAACGTGCTAAAACGCTTCATATTAAAGCTTATTGTAACGTGACGTCACTTAGCATACTTTGTTGGGTGAAATCAAACACTTTGTTCTGCAACTATGTCAACATTTGCGTTTATCTTTACGGTTTCATTACAATAGTTACCATTACCATACACTTTATGGGCCATTCAATTGTATTACCCGTTTTTAATATTTTCGTACTTTTAAAATGGACTTTCCCACCCAGTTTTACAGGCTCGTAAAAAAGTTATACGTTAGGTATCAAACTCAAAACTTTAACACGTATTTCCTTAGGTATTTTTACAGGATTTTATGTATTTTTTACAAATTTACGGTTACAGCCAAGTATCCAATTGCATGAATTGAGATAAAATTTGACATTTGCTTAATCGGGGAAGATACTTAAAAAAAAATGATTCTGACATGGCTGAAAACCTCTTACGTTAAATAATATAAATAAACAAAGTATTATAGACACAATTATATGGTAAAAAGAAGAGAATTCTAGTGCTCCAGGATGGGTATTTCACAGCCATCTTCGCATCCAAATCTTCCTATCCTTCTTCTCGTTCCCCTAATTCTAATGGAGACCGCTCTGATGACTGATATTTGTATTTTGACTTTGATCCAGTTTATTATTTGTGAGTGGGGCTTGGACCATTTTTCACATAGCTTAAGAGGGTCATTATTTGAGCGTTTCACCCGCCTCACTTTCGTGGACACATTATTGTCGATATTCCGGCAGATTTTAATGTAATTTTAAGGTATTTGTTAGTAGTCCCGGATATGTACCGAATAGCTCGATATGAGACTAAAATCTAAGGGAACTTCGACAATCATGTGTCCACGAAAGTGAGGCTGGTGAAACGCTCAAATAGTGGCCCAAGAGATTTTTTTTTTATGAAGCATTCATGTTCAGTTCCGACAACGCCATCACAAGAGACCACAAGGGGAGTAAAACCTCTTACTTTTCTTTAAGTTAGTTAAAAATTATTCAAATTTTGTACCTACCCTAAATATACCAATTAAAAACTGAAACCATTAGTTTTTAGCATTCCGTTATAGTCTAACACACGGCCTAACATTAACATATCCTCTTTTCTTCTTTTTCTTCACCTTTTGCCAAACGAAACCCGTAAAAAAAACCTATCTCAATTTTTAAAGTCGGTTAAAAAAGGAATCCTCAAAACTTGATATGTTAACTTGTAATTACAATACCTCAAAACAGCAAAGTCATTACAAACCCCTACATATGCGCATCCGTTCATAAATTATTCTCATTTGCCCTCCAATTAAATCATGTCTTTTGATTACCTTAATTAATTCTTACCACGAAGCCTTACGACTCGCATGCCAAAATATTCCCAAATGTGCCTAATTTTATGGTAAATTAATTAAAACAAGCTGGTTTCCGTTATCGTTGGGTAAATCAAGTTAAATTGCTGTGTGTACGTTTGAAGTAAATGCGGCCAGTTTATTACGTAACGTACAATAATTAAGCCTATATTCAATAATTGTAATTTTTTGTATATTTTTGTAAACTCATATGTCAAAACTTATCAAATGAGCTGAAACATGGTCGGGTTTATGTAATAAGGCGATCCTAGACCCACCGACTCCAGTAGGCTCATGATGCTACGCTCTGTCACGTAATATATAAATGATAAAGCATCCGTCACGTTCTGACAAATAGTGTGTGAGAGTGACGGATCATTTATTTATCGCGTGACAAAGCGTACCATCATAAGCCTACAGTTCTTAAGCTACAAGTTCAAATTGAATGTTATTGAAAATATATCTTAAGTTATATTATGCCCTATATATACCTGAAAGTCAGGCTTCTAGCTTTAGCCAGCACAAAATTACAGGAGGTTGAAAATGTCCTGAATGGCTTTGAGAAAAGGATGGTACGGCCGTGCCCTCAGATTCGAAGACTTGACCCACACAATACACATTGACATGGTATATTAAATAAAACCTTCAGAATTCAGTTGTTCTTATAAACTACATAGGTCAGTCGGAGCAAGCGCGTCTACGGGCCAAGCGCGCGTCTCATAGAAAATCTAGAAAAGTACAGATATTATACTACTGTGGCGACACTGCCACCTAGCGACACTCGTTGGAAGAAGAAGACAAGTTACAGCAATAGGCTTGTGTCCTAAATTTTGTAACTGATGTAAATGGATTCTACAATTTATGAGGAGCAAATATATACCTATAACTACTACAATTGGATTACTATAACAGCCACAAATTGCAATCAAAAGTAGCCGACCGCACCGAGCGTTGAAAACGGCTCATACAAAATGGCGGCACCCTGTGACGTCATCTCTTGTCCTCACTGTACTAAGTCTGTATGAAAAAAATAGCATTTTGCCATTTTGAGCACGAAAAAGTGCGTTTAAGCACATAGTTGTTATGCATTTATTTTTTCAGTGTTATTTAAGCATTCCGAAATTGACTTTAATTTTTTTGTAAGACGATAAAAAAATATCGATTTTTTTAAAAACTTTGTGGTCTCATAACTTTTTATTTTTTATATATTTTTTGTTTATTTCTTCTATGTTATGATAATTTAGTATTTTCCAATCCATGTGACTATATTATGTTGTAAAATTCAACATTAGGCAACATCCCCATTCCACGACAGATGGCGCTTACATCAACGCCCATACAAACGGCACAATTCCCATACAGTTCTGCATAAGCTGCTCTATAGAAGTGTTCATAACGTTAACACTATACATACCACTTCCAACGTTGGTTGGGTTGGTTGGTGCCTGGAGAGAGATCTCTATTGTCCTCTCTTCCAAACTACCAATGGCGGCTCAAAATAACGCAACGAGCACTGGATATGATCACCGAATAAAAATTAGTACTACGTAGTAGCCTCTCTCCCTAACACAACTGCCGTTCGCGTCGAATGACCGGCCGGAGCTGACCCGCATCCGACCGTCTCTCTCTATCGCATAACGCGTGCTCATTTTACCCGACTGCGGCGAAGCCCAAAAGGAGGGTTGTGTTTGTCTGTGCCTGTTGCCGCTCGTATACTTAACGGCACAATCGATTCTGATAAATGATACATCATTAACTAGATTCTTCTTGATAACACGAGTGTCACTGTGTATGAAGTGTCGTTAAAATAATCAAAACAGTGGATTTTATGCACTTTTAAAGTGCACCGAGGCAAAGTATAAAGACAACCAAGGTAGTAGTACGACATCGGCCTTTTAGGAGCGCGCGACACGTATTTACACAGACGCACGACGCGCGTCTGTGTGAGTGAACGCCATACTGTGGCAGTCGCGCGCAGTCGCAAATGCTTGCCTGTGGTGCGTCCGTACACGGCGCGCACACATGCGCGCTCCCGATGTACCTTTTGTTCGGAGAAAAACTACCGTATACCGTGACCGAGGTCTGGTTTATTTAAGTAAAAGTGAAGTTATTTCCTCTCTAAAGTGGCGAGATTTAATAATAATTACCGCGAAACGGAATCGCGGAGTGAGTCAGTCCTGACATTATCTACTTGTATGTTAGTTCACGGTTAAAATTATGCTAGTGACGAAGTCGAAGGTGAAGTTGTGAATTAGTCAACAGAATAACAAATAGCTAGGACATTATCTAATGAATGCGTAACTTACGAGTCACTCGAAACATTTTCTTGGCTAACGTGTTAAAACATGCAAAAGAAGGTACTCGGTTGTTCTATATTTTTCACGACATTTCTTCTTTGTCACTGTCTGTTCCTTCCTTCAGAAGCGTTGTGGTTGATGACATTTCCATTCAAACATTTTATCACTTTACAAAGAAAAAGTCACAACTATGGACGGTAGAGGAAAGGAGAATCGTCTTTGTGCACAGAAATATTGATCTATATTGTCTCCCATACTTTTTTTTCCTTTCGATAATTATGACTAACAATACAGTATCACTCATAACTTTATGGGAAACAAGGGGTCCCATCTAGTCGGCTATGGCGGTGCAACACAACGTTGAGGATTTATATTTGGATCATTTTCAAAAAATGATGTCCGTAGTTAGGGCATTATAAAACAACCTCTTAATCTTGTTCCGTCACGGTGCGAATCTTGACTTCTTAGTTCGGGAGGTTGCCACTAGATGGCGCTAGTCGAGCCACTAGTTTTCGATTTAATTATTTTTCCAAAACATTTTAAATATAATGATAGGTATTTTTATTAGTAGCTATATATTTTGTCTTTTATAAATTAATAATTGTCTTGTATCATAGACAATAACTGCCATAAGCAATGAGCGATAGTAATTTGTACCTACTGGCAATGTTTGTTGTGACCGTTTGTGACGGTTATCCTTTGTTTCAAAAAGCCTATAAAATGGCTTGAAACAAAGGACCCGGCCTCTTTCGTCTCAAAACAATCAGCCTAAGTGGCCGTATTGTCTTCTAGCCCGTAATTCGGCAAGTACGCTAAAATTATAAACCTAAGTGCCCAACTATAACCTCCAAATAGTAACTTTATATTGTGTAATATTTTTTTTTCAGTTCTCATTGTTAGCAGCTTTCAGTTACTATAACTGAATAGCTGAGCTTACTCTAGTGTTCTACTGCATCAATGGTGTCTATTTGTTTTCTATAATAGTAACGTACCTAATTTGAATATCACTATAACATTTCTTTTCTAACTTGCCTTGTAATACCAAGTACTCTTTTTTATACTGTGGTAATACTGTATGACCTAGCCTTGTGCCACAAACACTGGATTCAGACCACTCCCCTGCTTTTACCTATCTGGTCGGGTCTAGGTGTTTACTGGACGCAAGGCTACGTTCTGGAGTTCCTTACTGACGCCACGGACGAACTTTCCAGGGTGGTCCGCTTGGGCCTAAGAGGTCCCCATCGCTCCCGTCACTGCGCACGGCCTGTGGCTGCATCTTGCCGGGAAGCTGAGCCCGACACCCTGAAGGAGCTGCCCTTCAGGGACTGCAGCAGCCAAAGCAGGCCGTGATCGCCTCCTCGGAGACCAGAGCACCTGGCCAGCGACGCGACGACACTCCACGCCTCCACGCGCCCGCAGCACCAGCGGGCCTGATACCAGCTCGCCAGCCAGGGGTGTCCCAGTGGCCCCCCCACCCACGTTCCAATCTACTACTTCTACTTCTACGAACTCACGACCTCTCTTAACGTTCGCAAGCCTATCGGGTCAAATAAATGTATTAAATTATTTATTAGTTTGAATTCATACCCGGTAGGGGCCCTTGTGACAGTGTAACGAAACTTACCATACAATTTACATGGTTAACTTTCGTTACAAAAAGGAACAAGATTAAGAGGTTGTTTTATAAAGCCCTAACTACGGACATCTTTTTTTGGAAATGACCCATTTATAATTTTTGTGTAGCTAAAGTAATGTATGCAACTGTACATAATTAACCCCTAAACCACTCGTCTGATCTTATTACGAAATTAAATGCAGCCCGTGTCGTGGGATCTTATTATGAAACTCGTATTTTATGTATAAGTTGCATAAATTACTGTTAAAGAGATCAAAACTATAAATAAGGAGATAATTTGACCTTTGAGTAAAGTGCCGTCTTTTTTCCTTTTGTCCACAGAAACTTCATACTATCCGAGCGTTTTGACACTTCATAAAAAATAACAGATTTGATCTATCAGAAAGTACCCTATTTTATCCTTAGAGCAATGCGGACTTCGTAGAGAGTAGCCTTACTTAGTATCTGCCCTCTGCCAAGCAATTTGTGCCAGTGATCAAATTCGTTCTATACAACTAGTTACAATTAGATTAGTCGTCAGAACTCACCTGAAGAGATCCCCGTGAATATGCCGAATTGTTCCGCAATTCGCTGTAAAAGAGATCTAACACGTCAAACGTACAAAGGGATGGTGTTTCCTTTCACATCTAAAGTATTTAGAATCACATTATCCTTATTTATTTCCTTTAAAACATAAATAATACAAAAATCTAATTTGACATTATTTCAAGTTTGTTTACCAGTTGACAAACAAGCAACCTCGCGTTGCCATGGTGTTTTGCTAAACTTATCAATGTTGTGCGTCACGTTATTACACTATTTCAATGTAAAATGTGTCATTGTGAATGTAAATTGGTCAATGTGTTGTTCTATTTGTAACGTGTTAGTTTCATAGAAATTGTAATTTTTTCATGTAGGTACGCGTGTGTAAGTAGGTGTGCGTTACCTCGTTAAAGAAATCGTCCAAATATGGTAGAAATGTGTATACCGGACAAGTGTCTTATGACACCTGCTTTCCGTGTTGCTCTAAGATTTTATCTAATCAAAAGCAATACCGTTTACTGTAAAAGAAAAAGTTTTAAATTATCGCGGATACATATTCATAAACAAACGCTATAATTATATACCACCTGCTGTTCTGTGCACCTGTTTAAATTCAAATTTAGAACAAAACATTTCCTTACTGAACACTTCATAAAAAGAAAAAATAGCACCGACTTTCATGCAATTTTTATCTTTATGTCAAAGACTTAAGGTTCACTTTTGAATGGGGACCAGTTTGTTTGTTTATGAAAAGAGTTCGTTAGTTTAATAAAAATGCACGCGTATGGAAATGTGACGTATAAATGTCACAGATAAATATTGTTAACGAATCGGGGAATATTGAGTGATGGAATTCGATACATGTACCACCGTAGAACCCTGTTACAATAACTTGACAAGTCATTTGAGGTTAAGCGACTGTCATCTGTCATTGGGAAGTTTTCGATGAACTTATAGCTAAGTCCACACTGTGCCCTTTTCCTCTTCAACTTTCAACTTTTGGCTTCCTTGAGAGAAATTTACGTTTTTTGTGGCATAAACGGCGGTATCTTTTTTTTTACGTTAGCTTTTGATTTTTTCACAGCTTCAAGGGTCCGTAGACTTGAGTAACTATATGGTTTTAATTTCAACTCGATATCTCCACGCGTTCCCAAGATAAAGGGTCTTGACAGACGGACAGACGGACGAACCGATATCAAAGTGATCTTATAAGGGTTCAGATTTTTCCTAAGGAACAGAACCCTTAAAATCACGTTTTACGTTGAAGCCAGTGGTTGATCTACATTGACAGTAGAGTAGGTACGTTGACGAATAAGCCATCTCGAAATAAAATCACATTATGTTCATGTATCTATTGAAAGCTACAAAAATGTAAGGACAATGCTTTACGCCGTTCGGAAATGACAGAATGTCGTTACTGTGAACTAATTTATACGTAAATCGACGCCCGGACGCCATTCAAAATGTTAATTTATCACAAGGGATCTTTATGGACGTGGTACCACCGGTACTCGAACACTATTAGTATTCCAGATTACTAGTTAGAAGCGTGGCGTCCAAAGAACTCGACTCCTACCGGCGTGCCTAATTTCAGGCATTTGAGCACCTTATTCTACAGTTCTTAAGAGGAAACAGGAGGGCAGTTTTTCCATACAAACGTAGTCCCCTGTTTTCTCCCTGGATAATGCCAGTAAAGCAATAATTTTTTGTCCAAAAATCTACGGCTACTATTGATATGTTCCTATGTTTTCCTTTTTACGATAAATTGATTCTCAAAAGAGATCAATGAGAGAGAGAGAGAAGAGAGAGAGAGACCTTCAAAACCCTAAAAAAAATGCCAGATTTCCCGCTGTGTTCACACATCCAGAAAACAAATTTGACTAGATTATTAAAAAAAAGGAAAACATAGAAACACGGCCAAAGCCTTTCTTTAATGTTTAATGAAAAAATTAGTTAAATAGGTTAAGTTTTGGGGAAGAAATCAGGGGACTACGAAACGTTGTTTTCATGAAATTTTAAAAGGTATTTTCGGTCCAAGCTGCCGTTGTCTCTATCGCGCTCTGCGCGGGAGAGGCGGGCAGTGCGGGATAGCGACACATTTTACAAATACCTAATTTTCAATTCTCTCCACCTAACTGTTTCCTCTTAAGGAAAATTTACGCTAAATCTGCACCGGTTTACCCAAGGATATATTTTACGTCATGCCACTGTTACTTATAGACTACTATGTCACGGTTTTAAAACATACTGTGCAAAATTACGAGCCTTTTAAATATGTAGGTCACGAAAAAAAAGATTTAATCTCGTTACCAATGCATTATTAAGTGATGTCAATCTGTTGTTTTTTTCTGCTTGATTTTATTGGTTGTGTAACAAGAATTATAATAGTATAAAATATAGCTACTGCTATTTAAAATCCAATAAAACTGCATGAATGTATCGTTGCATTTTCGAAAGTTAATGATAAATGTGAAAAATATTATACTGACCACAGGAAAGTATTATACTTCTAAGCATACCTAATAATGTTAGTTTCATTTATAAATTACAATTCACCATTTTTTTCTTGATGAAAGAAAACTGATTTCAAACTTAATTATTTTATTTGTCTATATCCCGTTCGGCCAGCAAGTCGCAATTTTGGAGAGTTCCTATTTGTGTGAGAGTTAGCCGATCTCACTTTAAACTCGACCCTAACTCACTTTTCGTAAAACCCGTAGTACCGTCCATTTATGGCCGTCTCCCGGGGCAGTTAACTCCGATGGCTCATAAACCGAGAATAGATATACCAAACACTTAGCCCATTGTTTACCGAGTGTTATGCCTTAACCCGTGACCCACTCGATCGTATCTAGTCTATCTTCTTGAGCGACCACGCATGGATGACGTAGCTTGAGCCGGCTCCACATAAGGCCTAATGACCAGGCAGCAGGAGTAAACCGAGAATACGAAACACTTAACGCATTGTTTATCGAGCGTTTTACCTTAACCGTCACCTACTCAATCGTATCTAGTCTATCTTCTTGAGCGACCACGCAATGGATGACGCAGCGTGCAATGGGCTGGCTCCACATAAGGCCTAATTTAGAATACGAAACACTTAGCCCATTGTTTACCGAGTATTATGCCTTAACCCGTGACCCACTCGATCGTATCTAGTCTATCTTCTTGAGCGACCACGCATGGATGACGTAGCGTGGGCCGGCTCCACATAATGCCTAATGACCAGGCAGCAGGAGTAAACCGAGAATACAAAACCCTTAACGCTCTATTTATCGAGCGTTTTACCTTAACCCGTGACCTACTTCGATCGTATCTAGTCTATCTTCTTGAGTGATCACGCAATGGATGATGCCACGTGGACCGGCTCCACATAAGGCCTAATTTAGAATACGAAATACTTAGCCCATTGTTTACCGAGTGTTATGCCTTAACCCGTGACCCGCTCGATCGTACCTAGTCTATCTTCTTGAGTGATCACGCAATGGAGATGCCGCGTGGACCGGCTCCACATAAGGCTTAATTTAGAATACGAAACACTTAGCCCATTGTTTACCGAGTGTTATGCCTTGACCCGTGACCCGCTCGATCGTATTTAGTCTATCTTCTTGAGCGACCACGCATAGATGACGTAGCGCGGGCCAGCTTCACATAAGGCCTAATTCAAATTCAAAATTCAAATTCAAACATATTTATTTCGGACTTCAAATCCATATGGTTGTTAGTAAGTAGGTACATAATATAAAGGCTTATATATCTAGTGTTAGTACAATTAATTAAATAATACAAAACAAAACTATATCTATAACTTTCGCGGCCTTACAACTACAGGTGCGTGTAGTTCTAAGTACCGCGCAACTAGGGGCGATTCCCAACGCTGGGCTAGTGCATTTAGGACCAACTAATGTCCAGGCAGCAGGAGGAAACCGAGAATACGAAAAACTTAACGCATTGGGGTGAGATACCTGTGTAATACAAGTTCTCATAGATGGCGTTTAGGTTAAGTCCTATTAAAACAGAATGATACGGAAGTCAAAGTAGATGGCAAAATTGAGGCCGCTTACTGGGTGCTACGGTGGACGAGTGGTTGAGTCGCTGGGCCGGAAATCCAGAGGTACCGGGTTTGATTCCCGGTCTGTACACAGGTGAGTGCCATTTAATTTTTCTATGTACTTTGATTTCTTGTATCTATAGGTATATGTTACTTAACGCATTGTTTATCGAACGTTTTACCTTAACCCGTCACCTACTCGATCGTATCGTATCTAGTCTATCTTCTTGAGCGACCAAGCAATGGATGGCGTAGCGTGGGCCGGCTCCACATAAGGCCATTTTTTAGGGTTCCGTACCCAAAGGGTAAAAACGGGACCCTATTACTAAGTTTAAGCCTGACAGACTTGCACGTCTTGACTGTTGCAAAAAGCGGACCAGGTGTAGGTCGTAGCATTCCCTGGGATTGAACCAGGTCGCTTTGCCGGTCCACCTTCAGAGGGTCGGACCAGGTGGAGGCCGGGGGCGCCTGGAATCGAACCAGGTCGCGAAACACAAAGCCTGAGCACAGAGAATACGAAACACTTACAAGGACCCAACTGTCCGGCTCCGATGTTATTTATTTTGATATATGTTAAAGCAGTCTAAAATAACAGACACGTAATTTTTTTAGCTGCCTAATCTCAACCTATTGGGACAAACTGACCTCCAATGTACTGAAAAGTGACTAAAACCTCCAACTTCTACAGAAAAAAAATTTAAGCGAGTTAATTACTAGTTTGATATTACGTTTGAAAACATGAAAAATAATAAGCACTTGTCTCGTTATATCGATTCAAACTCATATTTTCCTAAAAAAACACCCTTCAAAGTTTGAACCCTTGATAACAAAACACGTGCTTATTATAACGAAACACGTGCTTATTATAACGATAACCTAATTTGAGAGAAACGCCTAGAAATGTATGAATTCTCTGACCAAAGAATAAGTAATACTACGTACAAAAACCTCTCTCTAACAAAACTGAAGTTTGGGTCCGATCACCAGACGGAACGCACCGGATCTGACCATCTCTCTCTGTCGCATAACGCGTGCTCTTTCTGGTCGCTAAGCCCCTCCGTGGGGGCAAAATTTGGTACAAAATCGCGGAGTGCGCCTGATACAAGTGACGTTTAATAAGATTATTTGGGCTATTCTTTAGAAATATGTCTGCGACTCATTCATCTGTCTCCATACATTTAGTATGAAAAAGGGCCAGATGAATGAGGTGACCGCAGACATATTTCTGAAGAAATGCCTCTTTAATTAATTAATCTACAGTTTAGGGTCAGAGTTGAATGCCAAAACCAGAAATGCGGACAACTCTGTCGTTCCATTCGGGCCGCAATAATGGTTTATTATTACGCTGTAATTAATAACGCAGACAGAACTTAGATAAAATTTATTACTTATGCTGTGTCCGATCCATAAATTATTGTGTCACTTAAATTGGAGGCCACGAAACCGGCGGATGCGCCCCTCCTAGTTAATTTATTAATAGATAGAGTGATGTGGTAGCTACGAGTACCCTAACAAAAGTTCTTATTAAGCAGTAAAGCAGTTGGTTTTAAAATTAATAGTTTTTCTAAGCAGAAACACAATTAATTTTAAAACCAAGTTGTGATATTATCATACTGATATTCAGCTTCCTAATTTTACATGTCGAAAGTATTAAAAAGTGCTGCGTGTCGCCTACGTAAAGTTTCTGGTATGCTCTTATAATAACCGCATAAAACTGCAGGGCAGCTTATGGCGAGCTGTTGTGTGATGACACCACGGACCCGAGATCTCCAGAATCTTGGTCTCCGATGTGCCTTCATCTTCGGAGTGGAAAGCCAAGGGAGCCCGTGGGACTCTCAGCTCTGGTTTGCCTTCATTAGCCGTCCAGAGGGGATGTTAGAGCTACATGATCCAGGTGTGGAAGTGTTAAAAGTCATAATCATAATGCCGCAAGTACCCTCGGAGATATGACTGCCAGAGTTAGCAAGTTAAAGTGGCAATGGGCTGGGCATATAGCTCTGAGGACCAGTGGCCGATGAGGCGTAAAGGTTCTCGAATGGAGACAACGAAGCGGAAGACGCAGCGTGTTTGGCTGGTCTGACGACCTGGTTAGGGTCGCCGGAAGTCGATGGAAGCAGGAGGCGAGCGACTTCGTCGTGGAAGTATTTGGTGGAGACCTATGTTCAACAGTGACGTACCAAGGTTGAAATGATCGTGATGATGAACGAAAGATCGCTGGTCTGGTTCTTTGTAAGTTGGTACAGGCTATTTACCTGTTTGCATTTTAATCCTCAAACTCAATCCGAGACTTGGCTTATTAAGTTTTATGTTGCGTTTCATGAATTGCAGGACTTACTAACTACTCACTCGCCGGGCAGCCATTACCAGTAACCCCTTCGACTTTGGTCTCATTTGGTGGATATTGACGAGCCCGTTACGTTATACATGATGGCGACGGTCTGATGATGGAGTCAAGAGGTAAAGAGTGGAACTTTTCAACCGTTACTAGTTACTCCTCCAAGTGAGGGCTCATTCGCTTGGTACTGTCGAGCATACATACAATATATTTAAAAAAACATAGTTGTTATTTTATTTAACCTAGTTAGATTCCAATTAGACACAAAAATAATTTTGTCCCCTAGAATTTGCAAATACCTGTACGTGCAGCGTTCGCAAACACTACTCATGATTAAGGGAATGCCGAATGCTCCCGAAACATGTCGATGGGATGTCTCGTATTTTGTATAACGTGAGGGATCCGTTTTTAGGGTTCCGTAGCCAAAATGGCTAAAAAGGAACCCTTATAGTTTCGTCATGTCCGTCGGTCCGTCCGTCCGTCCGACCGTCCGTCCGTCCGTATGTCACAGGCATTTTACTCAAAAACTACAAGACCTATACTGATGAAATTTGGAATATAGATGTCTTGTAGATGCCGCAACTAAGTTTGGTAGTTAAATAATAAAAATAAAAAAATCTAGGGGGGGGCACTCCATACATGTAACAGAACCTAAAAAATTTTTTTTTCACAAAATGTCAACGTATGGTACACAGTTCGACAGCTCTTTTGAAAACATTTTAAGGTTCTTAAGTAATGTTTTTGATTAAGTGAATACCTTTGGAAATAATCGCTCCGAAAGTTGTGAAAATTGTGTCCCCCCCCCTCTATCTTCTAAACCGTGAGTCCGAAAAATATAAAAAAAAATACAAAGATAACGCTCAATTAATACTTTCAACGAAAATTATTTTCAACAAGATCGGATTAACCGTTTTTGAGTTATTGCCGATAAACTGCGCTTCGCAACAAAAGGACGTAATTGCTATGAAGATACGCTCTTTTGTTGTTGTACTTTTTTACGTCGTATTTTTTACCTTATGGCTATGGAACCCTACACTGAGCATGGTCCGACATGCTCTTGGTCAGTTATTATTTCAATATACTTGCAAACTAATTTAAAACATAAGATTAAAAAAAAACACATTATTTACTACAACTTAATAGCTATGTCGCCTCTTATATTTGTTATTTATCAATAAACGTGAGTTAAACTGTGAGTTAACTTTTTTGATAGCGTTTATGACCGCTCCGCTTGGCTGCCCGCTGCTCTCGCGGCCCCAAATTCCTCCAAAACAAACGAGCACACCTCGGCCACTAATTCTGTGATTAATCGCGTCTCACGCGATGACGTTTTAATTTCTTTTACAGCTCGATTAGAGAATGATTGAATTAGTCGTTCACGCGTACCTGATTGTAAGTGAATTTTAAATATCATGTCTTGTTTAATGCCTTCCGTGCTTTAATGCGCACCTGGTCTAGCACAGGAAAATAATAATGGTCTTTACAATTTAAATATCATCATAATCAGTCAACATACGCCTCCAGGGATTCGTACCCGGATCCCGGTAATGGCTCATCATACCAAAAATACTGGTACTTCATGGCCTACTTGCAATGCGTAGCGTAGGTAACTGACCCGTCCTGGGTAGGTTGGATGGTTTCGTCTGCGACCGACCCACCTCTCTCTCTAGGGACCAATCTGAAGACCAGCGCTGGGCCTCCCCGCCCAGCATTCGCTGAGATTGGTACCCATTGCCCAAAAATATGTAAGCTCCTTTTTTCTTTTTTTACTTGTTTTTTGGTTTGTAGTTTTTAGGTTATTCATGTATTTTTTTTTTGTTGTAACATTTTTTTATGGCGATAAATATTTTCTAATTTCTAATATACTGTCAATAATCCAGCTAAATGCGATTCGACGCTGACAGAATGTGATTTCACCCTAAAACACCTATAGTCCAACTCCGGCCGTTCAGGAGCGCGCAACACGTTTTCACACAGACGCGCGATAGTACGTCTGCGTGAGTGCGATCCATACGGGAGCATTCTTACGCATTCTTATTTATTTGCTTGTAGTGCGTTCGTACACGGCGCGCACACATTCAAGCGCGCGATGTACCTTTTGTAGAAAGAAAAAATACTGCTACTGTGGTGTAAGTCTAACTAAAGTCATTTATGATAAATATTCATATGACAACTACATCAAGTTTCAGTAGACGTCATTTTCAGATAGTTTGCATATCATTTTAAACCTACTGATGTGCGACTGCGAAATTCAATTGTCGCTATAGTTTTTCCTGCAGCACTAAGTACTGGCTCCGTCCCCGTTACCACTAGGGTTGCCAGATGGTCGGGATTTGGCGGGATTCTCCATAATTTTTGTATGTCCTCCCGACTCCCGAAAATCTCCTGACAAACGACTTCATTTTAAAGCTTAGTCCGACCCAGTCAAGGTGGTCCGGCCAGCGAAAATTTCTGCTCTTTCAGGCTAAAAAAAAAGCTCGCGTCCAGCGCGCGGGGCATCTCCCGACCAAAGTCTCAAAATCCCGACATATAGTTTTTTCTCCCGATAATAGGGTCATTCAATCTGGCTACCCTACCCCGTAGTCCGTGGGGCCGATTTTGAGCGTCCGTTACGTTATGATGTCTATCATTACAAAGTTCTAAAGCTGGCATCACGCTCTTTTTTGCCAAGAACTGGCAGGATGTGGAATGAACTCCCACCTGAGGTGTTCCCAGCGCGCTATGACATGGGGTACTTCAAGAAACGACTAAACAGGGCTCTCAAAGATCGGCAACGTATAGGTAACACCCCTGGTGTTGCATGTCCATGGGCGACGTTGACTGCTTTCCATCAGGCAGCTCGTCTGCTCGTTTGCCACTTATAAAATGAAAAAAAAAAATCCTTTATTAACCACCGTATGACCTTCCATCTATTTCACGATATTCATCAACGCGAAAGCTAATCAGTAAATTTAATTAGCCGATGCCAAACAAAGCTATCGGCGCGAGCTTTAAGCTGAGCTAAGCTTAATAAGTACGAAGTTAATTAATATTAACATCCAATAATTAACGCTTCCATTACTAGTAATTTGGGATTAATGTTGTGCTTATGGTATTTAAACAGATAATTTTGTAAATGGGTGTTGTAATTCATATGGGATGTTTGTTTATTTGCACTTCATTTTTGGGAGTTTTTATAATATAAAAAAAATGATTTTAGCGGTTTTAAGTCAATTTGTGGTTCAATTGAACATAAAGTACGAGTTCCACTGGTAAGTAATAAGTTTTGACTCCAGAATCAGATTCAATCCAATCAGTTAAAACGACCACACGAAACTTTCCGAAAACTAAGCATAAAAATTCCTACATACTAATTGAAACAAGTAGCTTTTACGAGCTGCCTAATAAAACATAAAGACGTTAAACTTTAAAATAAAAACTGCAGTAAATCTTGAACGATATAAAACTGTTTTAGAGGGGGGTAGAGTGGCGACCTACACTAGCATTCATATAAGTGATATATATCGCTCAAAACAAATTACAATCACACATACATCAAGTCAAATTCTACCTTGTACTTATTATACATAGAGTCCAAATTCAATTTGGCATGTTGAATTTCGTTATGTTGGTACGGGAAAGTAAACGAAAGTTGTGTAACGATATTCTATTTTGGAATTTCAAATTTAGAATTGAAATGTAGGCAATAAAGTTTTCTTTTGATGGTTTTTGTTCGTTTTGTTATGTTTTATCTGTGACAGTGATGGGTGTAAGATGTATGACTTTGTTTGGATTTGTTTATCGCTTCATTTATTTAATTTTAATTTAATTCTACTTAATTATTTGCATTTTTGACATACTGAATAAATATTTACTATGTATACTGTAGCTAGTTGTCAATGACTGTTAGCTTAATAGTCTATTTCTCGACATGAAACATCGTTTTCTATTTTGTATTTCGACGTTTGGAGTTCCTTTACACCTCCAAAACATAACGTTTTGACACCGGAGACTCCTTACATGTCCATATTTTTTTTATAAACTGGTGAGTTTCTTTTGGCGCTTCTTCTCACCAGAAGGTAATTAATTTTCCGAAGCGTCAGTTGAATCAAACCTGTAAAAGAGCTATTTGAGCACTACTCACAAAAATAAATGATTCGATTTAATTAACTGCTTAAGCAATGGTTTAAACCATTTTGGCATTGAAGTTACTAAAAAAAATCAAGTAGGTAATGAATGTTAGAGGATGTCTTCACTCATTATTAAAAAGGAAGTCGGCAAGGAAAAGGGTCTGCGACACATTCGACACATTAAAGTAAAAAAAACTTGAAAGAGCCATTTTGCTTTAAAAATGAACTACAATACAGCGTGGAAGTCCAATACGAGCAAACAATTAAACCAGATATAGCGTTTAGTAGTGTGTGTGTTGTGTAGTGTGTGTGTGTGTGTGTGTGTGTGTGAGGTGTTGTTGTGTGTGTGTGTGTAGTGTGTAGTGGATGTCATTAATTAATATGATATTTTTAAATAACACTTTATAATGACCTCGTAATTAATTTTTGAAAATTAACCGAGCAGCAATGTACCGCATACATGCTTACAGTATTGGATTTTCACGCTGTACCTATATGGCCAAGTCAGTCAGACTTTTGAATTATGAATGAACTAGCCACTTAAAAAAAAGTTTTCTTTATTTCTAGTTAATGTTACTAATTATTACGTAAAGTATCTTCTCTTAAAATATCGGTGACTAATTTGTTAGCACCTTATACACACCTTAAAATAGAACTAGGTACATATTCCTAAAAACAAAAATGATTATAAGGTGAACGTCCCAATGGTCGAAACGCTAATAATCCCCAGTAGTTGACACCCTTCATCTCTATTGCTAATGGCTTAACGTTCAAGATGCCGACTACTGGGACAGTGACGAGCACTCGGACGTTAACCTTAATATAGACAAATTAGAAATTAGAACCCGTCTAATTTTCTCCACGAATTGAATATCCGGTTATCCAATTAGTAATATTCTGTCCCGCCAATATCCGCCAATCATGGAAAACGATTGATCGTATTACTGGACGTATCAAATTATACTGCAATTATAATTATAATCCTGCTCAGTAATAAGGGCGCTGGTTAGGAGGGGTTTGAGGAAGGCAACAGGTGACCCGCGCGCAGGCATTGAATAAGTATTAAGCCAGCAGTAGCGTGGCGTTCAAGGAACTCGATTCCTACCGGCTTCCCTAATATCAGGCATTTGAACACCTTATTCTACAGCTCTTAAGGAAAATGTACGCCAAATCTGCACCGGCTCGCCCAAGGATATCTTTTACGCCACGCCACTGTAAGCCAGGTTTATATTTGTATGACGTGACGTGTTGTGACCCATCAGATCGGAATTGGTTTCATACACGAACATCTTGATACTTTTAAGCGCAAGGGGAGGAATTTCAATTACGGATTGCGTAGCAATAAGCATGAGAACAGGCTGGTAGCAGATTCGCACAAACTCGTCAAATCAGAGCGATCCGTATATTTTGCAGGGCCCTCTGTCTACAACCGTTTGCCTGACGCAGTAAGAAATGCAGCTTCCGTTCCTAGTTTTAAAACAAAATTAAAAAAGTGGCTTCGTGAAAACTATTTTTATAGTTACCAAGAGTTTTTGGATTTACCTCTGGCATTGTAACTAAATATTAAATAATTATTTATTTATTAAATTCAATTTGAACAATGTACTAAATAGTACTACATGACATTTATACAATGTAATGTACGATGATTTGTTGGACCTGTAACCATGTGATCAATAAATAATTTCATTTCATTTCATTTCATTTCATTACATTTAATGTGGTAACGTTCACACTAGTGTGTTGTAATGCTGTCACAACAGTCGGAAGTTTTCATACAAAAAAAATTCTCTGTCTTATCATTATGATTTAATTTGAGCTACAAAAGTAGCTTAAGTGATGCAATAAGGATCATTAAGGATAGAATAAAACTTCATAAATTAAATGCTTGACATTGTATTTGGAAACATTTACAAGAAACGATCTCTTTCAACAATACTTCGGCGCCATACTCAGTATGACCGGCAATTGACGCTAGCCTAAAACGGTCACTCTGTACCTTCCACGGTAATTCACGGTAAATCCGTGGTAGTCATAGTAATTTTGCGAAAGTCACAATAATTCTGTGATAGCTACGGTAATTCTGTAGTAATTACGGCTTTTTTCGTAGTAGTCTCGGTAATTTCCGTGTCAGTCAGTCACGGTAATTATGATTACACGTACTAAATATTACATGGTCACATAATAAATGTGACATAATTTACAAACTCTGTGGCAGTAGAGGTAATCATTAAGTACACTTGGAAATTATAGTTCTGGGTATTTAGACATTGACAATGTAGCACAATTTAACAATAGCTGTGCTTTGTGTACATCGAAACGCAATCGGACACGAGACATGATTACGGCGCATAATTACCAAAGTCACCCACCCACCCACTTTCGTCTTTGTATCTTTTTTCACATATTTAGTTACGAGTAAGAGGAACACCGAATAAAGGCTAAAAGTGATGAACTATGAATTTACTCGCTTACAGATAAATAGTTCAGGTATTACGTCAAGAAATATTATCACAGAGATCAATTTCTAGGATTTTAAATATCGTCGCGTCTCATTTATTCAAGAGTTATCTATAGGTTATAAACATCTTCCTCTTCTAGCCCTAAATTTCTGAAATGTTCTTTACATCAATTGCGTTACTTTCCTTCTTGGTGACCACAGACAGGAGATAAAAAATAAATCAAAATGGAATGGACGGTAGCAAAGATTACTGTGGACCGTGAATCTATAAAATTACCGTAGCCAGTTAAAATACGGTTACCAACCATGGTAAATTGTACGCATTAAAATGTCACGTTTTTATAAATTACCGTGACCAAATCACCGTGTCATTACCGTGGAAGGTTTATGAGTGACGTAATTAATAATATACAGTACTTAGCACCTTTAGACCTAAATTAGACTAGACGTTTTAATTTCGTTACATTTTTTATACTTATTTACAAAATTTACATTCGTACAAAATGATTAGTGGAGTTAAAATGAGGGTTTAATCGAAATTAATGTAAATTTTGAGTTTCTATTAGTATTTTAATTTTCATTATTATAGTAAAAAAGATCTTAAAATTAATTTTGTACACACCACTTTACTGTTTGGTTAAGGTAAATTATTTGATACACTTTTTGGAAGTTATTAATTTAATACATTTTTATTACTTAAAATAATCATAAATAGCAATTGCTATTTATTTTCAAAATGTTGTTTACCGTAGTCAAACAAACTGCTTAAAGTCGGTTTCTATGACCTTTTAGAAACGTAACAAACATTTGAGGTATTATATACCTGTAGGCTTATGATGCAACGCTTTGTCACGCGATAAATAAGTGATAAAGCATCCGTCACTCACACACTATATGTCAGAACGTGACGGATGCTTTATCACTTATTTATCGCGTCACAAAGCGTAGCATCATAAGCCAACTGGACCTTTTTCTGTACATTTTTGGAAATCATAACTGAATTTGTGTTTTACAAATACTTTTACATACCATTATTATTTACAATTATACAATCGAAGTAGGAAGTAGAACAATTCGATAGTTTCTCGATGTTTCATGGCAAAGCGATGAATTAATAACTGAAATGCGTTTTTTACCACACTCTGTTCAACGTATTTCAACAATACCACGAAAAAACATATATTTAGTTCTCCCAAACACGTAAGATAACGAACAAAAGAATTCTCAAACTTACGAAATATCTGGAGATATGCTTATAACTATTTTGAACCGAAAATGTTCTCATTGTTTGCTCTTCTTGGAGTGTACTATAGCTTATTTTTAGTACGGAAAATACTGAGATCCCGATAAAGGCTGCCTTTTGTAAGGAATCTTTAGGTAAAAATATAGTTTTTTTACATATTATTATTATAAAAAAAACTCGTTCATAACTTGTGGCAGCCACTAGTACCTCTGCAGTGGTCCAATGTGAAGGCGCCCTTAGAGAATTACTCAGCATACATTAATATTCAAATTCACACGGGAACATTTCATAACCACGCTCTAAATGTCCATCATAGCCGTAATATAAACGTCACTTTTCACGCTCTTTTTATGGCCCGACTAAACACACAATAGACACTTTACAGAACCACTTACCTAAGCCAACCCATCAATTGTCAGTTAAAATCGTCCCATAAAATCCCGTTTAAAGTTACGTGTATATGTGAAACTCATAAGTCGGACGTGGCAACAGGGCAATCGGTATAACTGATAGATATTGAGTTAACTAGTAAATAAATGTTGTCGTTCGATTTAACGGCGCGTCGCGTGTGGCCATCAAGGCGCGGGCGGCGCCAGGAAATGAGCGGATTAAAGAATCGTAACGCAAGATTAGCTTTTTAAACGCTGCGCTACACGCTATTTTATCTTTATTGCAATGTTTGAAGGCGTTTTAAACTCTAAGCATTGTGACATAAATCAGGGGATATACTTTAAAGGGCTTGGAAACATCAAATTTATTTTTAATGCATTTCTAACGCAAAATTTTATTATAAATATGTTCTGCGTATAAATGTTGCGATGTGTGGGATCTTCTTACGCAGGCACTATGATTGATGATGATTTTTTTACGATCATCCAATCTTACCTTCATTTTCATCCCTAAGCATTTTTTCGGCACCATTTATCAATAAACATCGATTCATCTAAATTACAAAAACTTTTTTTTTTGTATTTATGTTCAGTACCTATTTTATCGCCGTTGCTATTAGAGGCTATTCATTTATTACGTAAGATGGTTTAAGGGGGGGACCCCCCGGTCAACCATGTCTTATTTTTTCTTACAGGGGGGTGGGAGGGGGTTTTGATCGATCTTACGTAAGATCATAATAATGCGCAAAATAATCTTACGTAAGATCGATCAAAACCCCCTCCCACCCCCTGTAAGAAAAAATAAGACATAGTTGACCGGGGGGACCCCCCCTTAAACCGTCTTAAGTAATAAATGAATAGCCCCTTAGATTTTGATCAATTGACAGTGATTTTTTTATACACGTTAATATTACAGTTAATAGATACACGCAAATTAATTCACTCAAATAGCCTTTAATGACCAAAGGTTTTTGTTTATCTGTCCCGCTACTTTAGAGGCCCGCCATCGTTTCTTCTAGATCGATCTACAGGGTGTTAAACTAAATTACATTTTCGGCCTTCCCAGTACCGGAGCCTTGACCGGTGTTAAATATTTGTCCAATTTATTATCTCCTACGCTTTGTTACCGATCTTTAACTACGTTAGTTTTTCTGTTAAACCAACTGTTCGAGAAATTTGTTCGTTATTCATTTGTTACTTTTACATTTGTTGTCTCTAGTAATGTGCCGTAATTTCGAGAGTTATTTCGTCTGTTATACATTTGGTATTTCTTTGGTAGAACGTTTCATTTGTTTGTAAAATCACGTGCGTAGTTTTAGGAATTCTTTTGTTGGTTTTCACCGGGGCTGGGTATTTTGTGGAATAATAAATGTACAAAATGGATCGTTTTACATGTGTGTGTTGGTAATAAAATAGTGAAGATAGCTGGGATAACATGAATTTTACACGGTCATTGACTATGTAATACGCTGCGTTGTATTTCGGTTTAATAATTTTCACATACAAATACATGCTTACGTACTTTAACAATGATTGATGATTTGATTCATTTAGGTTTTGAATCAATAAATCGAATATTCAAAATTTATTAATGTTCAAATACAGCGAATCTTGACCCACTTGTCATTATTCGTAATTTCGCCGTGATATGGCTAATATGATCACGTATAAACTACAGGCATATGCCGATATTACATGGCTAAAGTACGAACATAGACAAGATTTTTTTGACACGATCCTCTGCAGCGGTGCCTGCAATAGCGGCAAGCTGCTGCACATCGTATATGGGCGGAGCTCCAGTAGGCTTATGATGCTACGCTTTGTCACGCGATAAATAAATGATAAGGCATCCGTCACGTTCTGAAAAATAGTGTGTGAGAGTGACGGACGCTTTATCATTTATTTATCCCGTGACAAAGCGTAGCATCATAAGCCTACAGATCACTGCCGGGGGCATAGACAAGTGACTTAAGGATTGCTGCTCACCATCACAGGCTGGCTTTAACGATAAGGCTTATGTAAAATTCGATTTTCGCTAAACTGAGATACTTTTGTTTTGCAATACCTTCAAACAACTTTAATTAAGATAGTTAATTCATCTTCCAAGTTCAATTCTGAAAGCAGTGACATTTAACTTTTCGTATGTTTGTATGAAAAAAAATCGGTTTTAGCGTGTTTTTAAAAAGATGCAAAACGAAAGTAGCTCAGATTAAGGAGAAGAAACGACCCTTTCATTTGCCTAATTGTTAGAGGCACCCTGTAGGTATGATTATGTCAGAAAACCTACATATCAAAACAGTTATTTTTTTTAAGCATGATGATTCCCCCTGTTAGCTCGCTGTTTCGCATTCTCGAATCGATGATTACAAAAATCTTAGGCCACTATTCGAAGATTTATATATAAAAATTACTTATCATAAGCTAGGGGTCGGACATTTTGATGAAAATCGATAGAACTAACCAGACGGTTACATTGACAAGAAAGTCTGATCTTTGCCAAAATTATCACATAAAAAATGTGAATGTCAGTTAACAAATAATAAAGAATTTTAATTAAACTTATATACAAGTGTGTTCAAAGAGAGCTAACGACGATTCTAAAAGTATTCATTTTATCTAATAATTTCAAGGATGGCTTTATACTAGGTAATAAGTAATAACCTTAACCTCCTCTCTTGTTCGTTTCGTTCTTAACTTCTTGCACCAAAAAATCCGAACCCTAGTAGGTAGTATGGAAACGAAACGTATCACACTCTTAAACTATTAATTTGTACACAAAATTCGTAAAAGATTATACAATAGGATATCTAAAGGAACACAGTCAAATACTTATCGTATGGAGCATTTACACCGGAGGGTGGCTGCGGTCAGATGATGGATAAGGTTTCATAATATACATATATCTTATTAAAAAACTGGACATGTGAGAGTCAGATTCGCACACAAAGGATTTCGTACCACCGACGAGCAAAAGGGCGCTAAAAATCACGTTTCTTGTATAGGGACCCCCCTTTATTTTTAATTTTATATTCTATTATTATACTAATGTTTGTTGATATAAAATACATATTCGGTAAAAGTTTCTACCTATTACGGTTCAAAAGATACGGCCCTGTGACAGACAGACAAGTTCCGATGGCATCCTTTGAGTGCGGAATCCTAAAAAAAACATAAATCAAAAATCCTATGAATACAGGTTTGAATGTTCAAATGTTTGCATAAGACTTCAAAAGTAAAGCAACTAAACATTATCCAAGACCTGACTACAGTCTTACAATGTCAGAAGAAATGGCGCCTAAACATTACTCCATCCTCATTTCCTTTGAGCAAAACGGTAGGTAGTACATATTAGGTATTTAATTAATAGGCAGTGTTGGCTAAACTTCAGCATTTATTGTTACATATGGTTGATTACTTGTCAGCTATGAAGTAAGAGTAAGTTAGAAATTTAGAGTTTAAAAGATAAAAAAAAAACCGTTTGTGAAGCAAAAAACACAGTTTTTCATTCTCTAGACGTCATGATATGAACACGTTTGAAGTTACCGTTACAAATTTAAAGTTTACAAGAAAAAAAATTGTGATGTTTTTAGATAAAATACCACTTTTCCGCTTATAACGACGATTTGTTTCACTTGACCAGTCATGATGCATTATTGACAACAAGCTACCTGAAGACCCCTTTCGCGATAAGACTCCACACTTACATACAACCTGTCGATTATTTCTCGTAATGCGCGCCATCTCCTTACCCAGCGGTCGGCAACCTTTTAGCAGCCAAGGGCCACATAGTAGCTAGCGAAATTTACTTGCCACACTTTGTTAATAATTTGTGACTTTATCACACAAAAGGCACCGCATTGTCGGTTGTCAATAAGGACGATATTCTTAGATACATTATTTTTCAAATATGCAATGAAAATAATTAAAAATACACAAAAAAAATCAAACTTTATTTTCATGACACTAAAAGTAGACATGAAATAAAAATACAAAGTGAAACAATTTTAATTTCCTTTCCAAAAACTTTTCAGTATAAATTTTACCGCGAATATTCGCGGTAAAATTTATACATTATAGTACATTACACAACTAGGGTGGTAAAACAAAGAAAGGCCGAGATCGCAGATTTTTGCGGCCCAAGTTGCAGGCGAGGGACGTAAATATATGCGATCGAGGGCTTTCTTTATTACCTCCCGTGTTGTGTACATCATTTTATGTCTACACTTGGCTAGAAAGCGGCTTTTTCCGTACGCGCAGCGTGCGGAAAAAGTCACTTTATGGCCAGGTGTGGCATAAACCTTATTACGCAAAGATCCCCTTATTTACAACCAGCGATGTGTACATTTCGCCTCACATCACAACGACAAAATTATTAACAAGTATTTATCTTTAAGGGAGGCTCGCGGGTTCCCGACCGCTGTCCTAACCTAACCTACTTTATATACAGCTCTCCTGCACCCGATGCGACGTCGTGACGACCTCGGGCCGGAGCCGGTGCGCCGTCAGCGATGACGTCACCCCCGTGGCCGAAGACGGGCTGCAGGCGTTCACGCCTTTGTTCACTCGTCCTAAACTATGATACGACTGTAACAAAGGAAAATATGTTAGTTGTTATCTAGGCGGTTAGCTAGCCGAGCGCCGAGTCAGTTTAATACAATAGGCTAGATGACTAAAAAAAACTGTTTAGTCCGTCTGTTACATTATGAAAAAATATTGTACACGTATTTTTTGTTTTGTTTGACAAACAAAAACTGACGAGGATAGAGTGCTTAGAAGTTTCGAGTGACGTCACTCTTGAGTACAAATTGTACTCAAGAGTGGCGTCACAAGCCCCCACTCCAGAAGTTTGATGATCTATAACTTTGTCGATTTTTAATATTTTGATAAACCAAAAAATACGTGTCCCATATTTTTCCATAATCTAACTGACGGACTAAATAGAATTACATATTTTTAACCCAGTCATCATCCCTATTGGCCGCAACTTCACTCGTTGCATGATCTGTCACTTTCACAACACAAAAGTTACACGTTAGGTATCACACTTTTATATATTTCCTTATTTTGCTTATTTTAACAGGATCTTAAATAATATTTACAAATTCTGTTTACAGACAAGTACCCAGTTAGGCATGATCGCGAAATTGGCCCATGAGGTGAATATCGATTGGTGTGCTATAAATGTGGGATAGATAAATCGAGCCCAGATTAGGTTATACTGTCACCAAAAGGCGGTGCCTTTCACTTACAGGTCCTCTTTGAATCATCTGTCAAAATTGTTAATGCTTAATGATAATACAAACACGTATGACAAGGAAGGACATGTTCCCTGTTGCTGTCAAATGAAATGGCACAGAAGCGTTTTTTAGCCCAAATGACATAACCAACAATTTAGTGTGCACCTATATTTGAAACCGTACGATCTCGTGTCCTTAAAGTAAGCATGAATGATAGTTTTTTTTCAATTATCAAATAATGCTGTTTAACATTCTACAATAGCAAAGCCTTTTCGAAATCCCCTGACTTATAAGCTGTTATATAACAGCTATGTCCGAAGCCGCCTAGAGCTTGCCTCTGTAGTATGGAACCCATGGCACCAAGTGCATAAGGATAGAATTGAAAGGCTGCAGAAGAAGTTCGTAAAAACAGTAGAATTCCGCGTGGGTGGAAACTATGTTGATTATGTATCCTCAGCTGCAAGGTATAATATTCAACATCTTTCTCTTAGGCGTACTTGCACTGATGTATTGTTCTTATTTAAAATCATTAACAATATGGTGGATGCCCCCGTACTCCTTCAAAACATTAGTTTTCATGTGCCTCGTAGGGCCGAACGTAGTTGCCGTAGTAGGGCGTTGTTTAGTATTGCTGGTAGCAGAACTTAACATGCACGACACTCATATCTAAAACGCGCATGCAGACTGTACAATGAGAAGTGCATGGATGCTGATTTGTTTGGTAGTTCGTTGGCAGTATTTAAAAAACTTTGTTTTACGTTATTGTCATAGTGGTGATATTTGTAGTGGTTACAGTATTTAATAGCTTTTTGAAAATAGAAATTTAATGGGTATTTAAATATAATGTATAAGGTTTTTAATCCACATTATTATGGTCACAGAATTTGTAAATTTTCAACAAAAAAAAATACCATATAGGAAACTATAGGTCTACTATTTTAGTAATGGTAGCTTTTTAAGCTAAGATATTTTGTAATTGTTATTTAAGACTGTTTGTTTCTTAAATAAACTTAAAAAAAAAAAAATAGGGAATATGCATTAATTTTTTTTAACACATTTCTTAACAAAATTTGAAAATACCGTAAAAAAGATGATAAAAAGTCAAAATAAAATTAAAATCGACCGAGAAATACGGAAGATATAAACATTTTAAAGCACTAATCAGACAGCGATTAGACAGAGAGATCCGATATGGACTATGACGTCATAGTACACGGCCGCCATACAATCTCCATACTATATTCTGTTTTACTAGAAAGAGATAGAGATAAATCTTTGTTGTCTTATTATCTTGGTTATTTTTAGAGTTATCGAAAAATATTTTTTCCTGCGGTTTCTTATATGAATGAACTGTTATTAAAGTAAATAAAAAAATATCATGCATATTCCCTATTCGAATAGTATAGGTATACTAAATGTGTTTTCCGGCCGCGAGCTCCTAAGGAGTTCCGGCCACTTCCAACGTGCAGCAAAGGACCGCGGGTGCCAGCCCCGCTGCAGAGGCTCCATCACCGTTGTAGTTTTAGTGGGTATGCTTCCTCCTTCTGAGGGGTACGTCCCACATAACCTCCCCAAAGGGTCATTTTCCTGGGGGTGATGCGTAATGCATTTCCACACCGTTAAAAAGCACTAAAAGTGCACCAAAGAAATTGTTTTTGTTTTTTTATCTACAGCGTTTTAGTTTTTGAGCCTTTTAGATACTTACACTAGTTAAAGGTATTCTATAATCCTTCTTCCTAAGATCCGCGTAGTAGGCCCCGTCGGGCTCGGCGCGGATATCTTCCACTTTAGGGACCTTGGAGGCCGACGGAGGCCGCTGCAGGCTCATGTAGCCGTTGGACACTGGCCTCCGTTCTGAGGACAAAATGTTATGTGTAGTGGAGATCGATGAAGCTTCACACATATTATACAAATAGCATGCACCCGCGTTTTCGCCCGCGTTATTCTTGTTCATGTTTCAAGTAAACTCTTTACGGGGATATAAAGTATTTTATATTTCAATGCAGGATGAGGTCTACTTGTATACCAAATTTCAACTCAATCCATCTAGTTCTTACCCCATTATTTAGTAACAAACATCTAAACCGCCAAAGATCTAAAATCTGCCAAACTTTCACATTTATAAATTAGTAGGTAGTATATTTGAGTTTTGATAAGTAGAAAGTGCGATTTTTTACGACCCTCAGCCATACCTACCTACTAAAAAAGTAGGAAATAGTTAAACCAGAGTTTTAGTCTCAGAGATTTATCAAGTTAAGCACTTTTTTGGCAGACAGAAATCGGACTTCGAGCATAATTGTAGCCTCAAAAAACCTTAATAACTTAATAACTATGCTGATTTTTTCTGAACTGTGCCTAGTTTTGTTATGATTTCGAGATTAAAACTTACGGTATAAGAAATCTTGGTTACACTAAGAATCCCCGCCACTCACCATATAAACAAGGTATGATGTCAGGATCAGCGTCATCCTCCCTCGGGTCAGGGGCGTGGAGCAGCGCCCCCCGCGCCCCCCTCGTCTCCCCCCGGGGCTCCGTGCTGCTGGCACGAGACTCCACGTCTTTCACTGGAGTGGGGGTGTGCGCTGCACGCTCCATATACATTGCCTCGCTGAGAAAAAAAAAGAGGAATGGATTTTTTTTAAAGATGGTTACAGATAGAATTTATGTATATAATGAGAATAGGAATACGCATTGCACATATAGCCCGCTGTGTTACGACTCCTTTACAGCAGTGTCAATCAAGTGCCGAAATAGCGCCAGTATCTGTTGGCGTGTCGTCTATATTTATAAGTCTCCCCAAACGACTTCTATAACAACGAGTCGCTCACCTTTCGCGGCCACTGTGGCTAGTGGCTACATTGATACAAAGTACATTCACGTAGCAATATTGGTCAAACCAAAGTTGATGTAGTTTTTGTTTGGTGTTGTTAATTTAGATTTGCAAAATTGTAACGTGTAGCTTCAAAAACGGGCCACTGGTGACCTCGAATATTTCTGAAAACTCCGGCTTTCACTAGCATCATTGTAAATAAAATAAATAAATAAATATTAGGGGACAATCTTACACAAATCGAACTAGCCCCATAGTAAGCTCAATAAGGCTTTGGCTTTTTTTTTTGTAACTAATAACATCTAGTTCTCACTTCTTACCTCAGCGGGGCATGCTTATTGCTTAGCCGGCCGGTGCCGGTGTCTGTTGGCGTGTCGTCGGTACTATACGGCCAGCACGCCGCACACTGCTGAGGCCAGTAGCGCCGACAATCGCTAACACCGGGGGCACGCCTTGTCTTACCTCAGCAGGGCATGCTTAGCCGGCAGGTGCCGGTGTCTGTTGGCGTTTCGTCGGTACAACACGGCCAGCACGCCGCACACTGCTGTGGCCAGTAGCGTCGACATGGCCGCTATCGCTAACACTGGGGACACGCCCTTACATCAGCGGGGCATGCTTAGCCGGCAGGTGCCGGTGTCTGTTGGCGTGTCGTCGGTACAACACGGCCAGCACGCCGCACACTGCTGTGGCCAGTAGCGTCGACATGGCCGCTATCGCTAACACTGGGGACACGCCCTTACCTCAGCGGGGCATGCTTAGCCGGCAGGTGCCGGTGTCTGTTGGCGTGTCGTCGGTACAACACGGCCAGCACGCCGCACACTGCTGTGGCCAGTAGCGCCGACATGGCCGCTATCGACGCTAAAACTGGGGACACACCCAGCGCGTTGCTCTCGCCTGCACCAACAAAGGATATATTTACAATATAGATGAAGTGAACAATAGAATAATAACAATAATTAGGATGATTATGATAATGAATATGATGCTACGCTTTGTCGCGCGATAATAAATGATAAAGCATCCGTCACCTTCTGACAAATAGTGTGGAGGAGTGACGGATGCTTTATCGTTTATTTATCGCGCGGCAAAACGTAGCATCGTAAGCCTACCCGATACCGACGTGCTTACTGACAAACGCCCGAATAATGAGCACATTAGACATATTGATATGTTTTTATATAATTATTGAGTGCAGATGCCTGGCTGTCCTATATCACCAATTTTTTTTTGTTTTCTGTAATAATACTGTTCACAATGTTCGTGTTTAGTGACTTAAAATGTATTGTGTTATTTGATATTCACTGTATGACTGGTATCGTGGGTGCGTTGGGTTTTCCTGTAAACTCACCATGCTCTCCTAACGTATAGTGTTACTCGTAACTATGTTCGAGTCTCGAACATACTTATTACATTTTACGTTCGAGGCTGAAACATAGTTATTACACTTTAATGAGATGAAATATAAGAATAAGGATGAAATATAAGAATAAGAATAAGAGAATAAGGCGGCGATTTTTCTCAGAATATCAATATTGTATTGACAGTTCTTCTTAGAATTATCGATAACAGTTTATAAATAGCTTTCATGTTACACGCGTTAACAGAAATAGAGGAACTGGCGATATCGACGTGCTTCGCGAACTTTTATTATTGTAACAGGGCAGTGTTATGCAATAATGTGTTATGTGCTATGGAAATACTATGCACTTGACACATTATTGCATAACAGGGTTCAACTATGGACAGAAATCACCCCACGATTTCGTCACGCGGCTACTTGTACCAAATGTTGCCCCTCCAGAGAGGGTTAGCCAGCAACCGGTTAGTACCGAATCGTCTACGTAGCAAAATGTCCAGTGACGCAAATTGACCACAAAGCGAAAAGTCGACTATGTAAAATGACCATTTTGAGAAGATGCCTAAATCGTAAAATACACAATAGGCTACTTGACAGGTTTCTGAAAAGTCAATCCGATTGTTTCATGATGTCTATTGAGCACTCAGAAAGTGGTCATTTTTAATTCTTTTGTGTATTTTTTCCGAATAAAGCAAATAAAAATGCACTTTTAAAATTAGCCGCCAAAACGGATTCTCGGACAATATGGCGTCTATGACGACACATGATAGTAAACCGACAAATGTCAACGACGGTCGCATAAGGTTCTACCTTTAAAAATAGGATTGACAGATGCTGTCGATGTTGTTTACTATGGTGTGACGTCATCGGCCAATCCAAACCGTTTTCGATAAAATGGCGACAGATAAAAAATAATCAATTTTCATCCGAGTTTTAGAAATAAATTATCCATTTATTTTTAGTAATATTGACGTAAATTGGTTTTAATACTTATAATTAATACATATATCCATAATTCTTCCATTATTTTTCACACTGTCAAGTAGCCTATTAGCATATTATAGTCCATAAAGTGACACAGCTAGATAATAACACGTCTAAGTACGAAAAATGTCAATTATTTAAAACGTCCAAAACGAGAATTACCTAATGTCGACCTCAAAGCTGAGCACCTAAATATCAAAACGTCCAAAACGTATAATGTTACATATGTCACGATGTATAGAGATTAATTATAACAAAACGTTTTGCTTTTTGGTCATTATGCTACTTGAGCTAACTGCTTTCGATAAGATTTGACAATGTGCTATTTGTGGTATTAGTTTTTATGACAAGTATGTAATTTGGACATTATGCTACACAGACGAATTGCTATTTCATATTTGAAGGGATTTAAGAAAATATTTTCCAAAATATTAGCTGGAGAAAAATCGTGCCAAATGAACGCATTATGTCAAAGATTACATTAGACCAAACAACGTTATGAAACGATCGCGCCCGACGTTTGTATAAATAAAGTAACTATCAAAAGAGCACGTCTTTCTCAGAAGTTAAACGAAACAGCAATAAACCTAAACATAAACACATCGCAAACACGGCCGTCCTTAATGCGAAACGTATAATTAACAGACATTTCAAACAGGATTATGAAACCAAGATTAGTTAAGTAGTTACTAACGAGGCAGATAATGATGAATTAAGGATTTAGAGACAGATAATTATGATGCTAAGACAGGAAGAGGAACTACAAGTTGAATGGGTGCCCTTTATTTGGCATAATTTTATTTGTCCGAATGTATTGTTTAGCCCGAATTTTATTTCGCATAATTTTTCTCTAGCTTTAACTGAAAATATTTTGCAAAATCTTTTACATCAGCCATTTAGAACATATTAGGTTAGGTTAGGTTTCTTATATAGTTATTCTGAAAAGTCAATATTATCTGTAAAATAACAATTATGCGTAAATAGTATTCGGGCAAATAGAACATTCGGACAAATAAAATTATGCCAAAAATAGGTGACCCAAGTTGAATATATTATGTTAAAACTATGTAGTAACAATACCAGGGCTTTCTCCAGAAATATGTCTGCGGTCACCTCATTCATCTGGCCCTTTTTTATACTAAATATATGGAGACAGATGAATGAGTCGCAGACATATTTCTGGAGAAATGCCCACCAATGATCAAACGGAGGATGACGGTAGCACGCTGCCACATACATGACGGTAGTAGAGACTGACCGAACTTTCAGTTTCGGTTTAGGGCTAGTTTCGGCTTTTGGTAGTTTCTGTTTTGGCTGCAATTCAGTCGAAACTACGGGCAAAACCGAAAATGAACTTCAGGAGTTTCGCGCCGCGATCGGACAGTCTTTATTTCGAAAAGCAATTTTATTTGAAATAAGAAGGTTTAATATGTCATATTAATGATTACTTCAAATATCAGAGACTAAATGATTAATATGTTATTTAATAACTGGCCAAGAGCATGTCGGACCATGCTCAGTGTAGGGTTCCATAGCCGTAACTATAAGGTAAAAAAACGATGTAAAAAAAGTACAACAACAAAAGAGCGTATATTCATAGCAATTACGTCCTTTTGTTGAGAAGCGCGGTTTATCGGCAATAACTCAAAAACGGTTAATTCGATTTTGATGAAAATAATTTTCGTTGAAAGTATTAATTAAGCGTCACCTTCGTGATTTTTTTCATATTTTTCGGACGCACGGTTTAGAAAATAGAGGGGGGGGGGACACAATTTACACAACTTTCGGAGCGATTATTTCCAAACACATTCACTTAATCAAAAACATTACTTAGGAACCTTATAGTGTTTTTTAAAGAGCTGTCGAACTATGTACCACACGTTGATATTTGCTGAAAAAAATTTTTTTACTGTCTTTAACATGTATGGAGTGCCCCCTCTAAAAATATTTATTTTAATTATTTATATACCAAACTAAGTAGCGGCTCATAAAAGACACCTATATTCCAAATTTCATCAATATCCATCATGTAGTTTCTGAGTAAAATGCCTGTGACATACGGACAGACAGACAGACAGACAGACAGACAGACGGACGGACATGACGAAACTATAAGGGTTCCGTTTTTGCCATTTTGGCTACGGAACCCTAAAAATGAAGGCTGACTGATGACCTTATATGGAAGTTTTGGTTTCGGCCGAAACTGAGGTCAAAGCCAAAATTCGGTTTCGGTCGTTTCGGTTGGACATTACATGGTAGTGCTTTTGGTAGACGACTGTAGTATATAGATTTCTAAAGAAAACGTTAAACTAAACAGGCGTTGTGTTCGTAGTATATTTATTTTATTTATTTTATTTTATTTATTTGGAGAACAAACAGAGATAGACGTACATACAAAACACTATGGTATAGATTTTAAGATTAACATGCATCTAACTCCTCAACAGTTCCCACTAAGACATATCGTTTTATATATTAGGTACCCTATAGATAAGTTTTTTTAAACTAAATCTAGTAACAAACAAAAAGTTTGACCATATTATTGTTGCTACATTTTGCATAAAAAAGAAGGACTGCATGGCTGAAAGTCGGCAATAATGGACCGGGTTGCAAGACCCGAACAATTTCCTTAACTACAACAAACTTAGGTAATTAGGTATGAATGAACTATGCTTTCTATTATAAAGATACACTTTAAAGCCAACAACAAGTCTGAAATAAATGCTTATACAATAACTATAACTATAAACGCTTATACATACTTATTTAATTTGGAATTGTCATGTTCTTTTGGTGTGCAATAAAGTATTATTGTATTGAATCAATGTTTCATTTGAAATGCAAAAAATGTGGCGTTGTTTGTAGCAAACCTCATGTCTCAATGTCTATTTCAGATGAATGAACATAATAAAACAAGCCAACATTGCTAACGATATTGCAGCCAGTGTTTCCCACTTATGTTAGAAATTCTCTCAAACAAGCATCTGGGGGCACGGTAGTGCCCCCGCCAAGTCGAGCAAAACAAAGGCACGGCCGTACCATCCTTTTCTCGAAGCCATTCAGGCGATTTTCAGCCTCCCGTAATTTTGTACTGGCTAAAGCTAGAACCCTGAAATTTCAGGGATATATAGGGCTCAATAAGACTTATATATATTCTCAATATCATTCAATTTGAACGTGTAGTTTAAGAACTATTGCATGTCAAAGTTCCTTAGTTTTGTCACTGACTGACTGACTGACTGATGATCATCATAATTCTAAGTTACTTCTAGCAGACCTACAAGCTCCAAATTTATACATAGTTAGTTTTTAGCCTATCAAGTTCTTAAAAACCTAAATATGTTGTAATTTTAGTCACAACTGCACACATAAGTTTGTAATCCTATACAAATACATGCGATTACAAAGTTAGTTTTGAAGAGTTTCAAATTGAAAAGAATGGATTGGAAAGTAATAATTAAAGGAAAACTTACAAAAATAAATGAGATCCCATCAAAAACATTACATGTAAAAAGATGCAAGTCTCGCAACGCATATTCAACCGTGGAGGATCACATTTTATAGATCTAATAATAGGCAAGTCGGTGGAAATCGAGTCCTGTTGATACCCGCCCGGTACTGACTTGGTTTAACTTTACATCTCAAAACTTTTTTGTTGTAGGAGAACTGCGTTGCAAGACTTGCATCTTTTTACATGTAATGTTTTTGATGGGATTTATATCTTCATTGTATGCCTTTGTATTTTAACCGTCAGTATTTTATGCAGGTGCTAAGTAGTAAACATCATTGTCAATCATTAGGACCGTCGTTTAAAATGTTGTTAGTAAAGCTTGCTCTTTTTCTTTTAGAACCAACACTTTCGGAATTCGGAAGTTTTTTTGTGCTAATCTTTGCTGACAAATATCATTAAGAGATTTTGCAGTTATAAAATAATGATTCCATTTAAACGATTCACTTTTCACATAAAGTTTACGACGGATTACGTATAAACTATACTACTGTTTCGCGTAATAACGACAACTCTCCGAGGTAATAGCATGTTTTTACGCGATTAAGTCCCGTTTTGCTATAATAATGAGTGAAAATCGTGAAAGTTTAAATCAACGACAACTCGTGAGAGTTACTTGACATAGACAAAAAAAATAGATGGAATTCATTACCTATCTATACGGAACACTTAAGATATACAATCAGTTTTAATTTTATTTCTCCAAACTGAGTATCTGAAATAATACGTCAAAAACAGAGCGAAGTGTAGGAGAAAATTTCGCAAAACATACCCACGATGTGGTATGATACTTAACTAGGAAGAAAGAGCCAGTTTTCAGTCACCCTGTCCTAAAGTTTTCTACGGTATTCGTGATCGCTTCAATTTATTTGCATTCGTAACAAAAAGCATTAGCTCCTTCAATTATATTTGCCAGCAGTTTGTTAGTTATAAGCTAATAGCATGACCACTGCCAATTTCTAAGCACTCAATGCAAAAACATTTGCAACATTAATCCTGCAAAATTACGACCTCCTGCAACATTTACCTTCCATCGACCTGAATTTAAAGTAAACTTGAAATAATCACATAATCACAAACTTAAGCATATCCGTGTCGAAAACTTAAGTGACGGGGATTCTGTACGTAAATACACCCTTTTATGCACCAGGGCTATATTCCAATTCAAAACTACCATCCAAAAGTTGTATTTGACCCAAGCAAGTGGAAGGAAAATCACTCTTATTCCGAACACAATAGAAACTACATTTCCGTCAAACGTAAGTATCAGAAAGGCTGTCAGAAAAGCGATACTAAAGTCATATTTGACGTTGCCGCATTATAGGGAAATCACTCTTATTTCGAGTGCTAAGGAGCCCAAATTTCTATCAAAAGTTGCAGTCGGATACGGTGTTTTAGCAGATATTGGTGAAATGTTTCTCAAATTGTTGGTTCGCTCGGTCGCGAGTGGTTTATTCGACTGCAATCAGGAAACAGTGGTCGCAGTTGACTTCATTAGCCTGCGCTTTACATTCTGGATAAACGAATATAGGAAATTACGAGGAACAGTTCGAAAACAATTGTTAAGTTATTACAAGGGACATTTCGAAAATATAGAAAGATGAGTTACTAGTCGTACCGTACGTATTTACATAAAATAGTAGTTTAAAAATATAAAATTTTTTGGCATTAGCATCTGCTAACGAATTTTAAATATTTTTTTTGACGGCGCATTGCGCCTCTTTGATGCTATCTTGGAACGAGATTGACAAGCTGTCATTCTGGCAAAGCGTCGTGTCGTTGGTCTGCGGTTTACGGATGACTTTTTCGTACGTCAACGGAAACGCACCACGAATCCAAGCGACGAATGAGGGTGTTTAGAAATCATAAACCCACCAGCTGGCAGCAGGGTGGCGAAAGGTCTTTTTGACAGTAGGCGTCAAGATCCACCAATCACACCACCTGATTTTGATATCTACTGCCAAATAGACCTTTCGCCACCCTGCTGCCAGCTGGTGGATTTCTGATTTTTAAATACCCTCATTGCCTCTGTTCCTGTTTCTCCGCTGCCAACTCCTCGGTATACGTACGCGGAAGCTACGGCCAATCCTGACGACGGCGGTGATCCGCCTTCATATTTAAAGAGAAAAAATTAAACATTTATACGAGTACGCTCTTGTTTTAAATTACATGTTATTCAATTATATCTTGCCCGAGGTATATGTGGGATACTGGCTGGAAAAATTAAAAGAAAAACTGTTCCCTATTATAGAGTGTCTTTTGTTTTTTTTTCACTGGATAATTATATTGTCGTAGCGGTGGTTTGGTTGTAAATTTTTATATGTTTTATTCTTATTAAATGTTATTTTTATACCGAATTCAGTGGTTTAAATCCTTATCCCACATTTTGGGGGCTCGTCCGGGATGGAGTTTTGTAGTTTCGGGATACGGATTATTGATATGGGAGCAATCGAAAGCTGTGAAAATTATTTTATACATTTATAAAGAAGAATGAAGACGTACATTTTTGAAGTTAAAGATGAATAAATGAAAAGGTGATCAAAGGTGTATTAAAGGTGAATAAAGTTGGATAAAGGCGAATAGAGAAGGAAAGCCGTAAAGATGGCAAAAAAGGAAGATTTAGTTGTGACTCGGGAATCGGTTGAATCGGGTCGTGGTACATTATGGCAGATCGAAGAGACAATGAATAAATTCTCAGGGACGGACAAAACGTACACAGCCGCCAGTTGGGCAGAAGAATTAGAGGAGAACGCGGAAATTTTTAACTGGACTGCAACTCAAAAGTTATTGGTTGCGCGACGGTCTCTGACCGGGATCGCCGCGTTATGGTTGAAATCGGAAAAGACATTCAAAACATTCGACGAATTGAAAGCCGCGTTGTTAGAAGAATTTCCCGATACCATTAATATTAAAGAAATTCACGAGATGATGGCATCGCGTAAAAAGCAAAAGGGTGAGTCGTGTTATGAGTACATGTTACTTATGAAAGAGCTGGGCAAACGCGGTAAGTTCCCAGAATATGTGACCATTGAATATATTGTAGACGGCATCGTGGACAGTGAGAGTAGCAAGGTTGTTTTATATGGAGCGAAAACGTTTGCGACGCTTAAAGACAAGCTTATCATTTACGAAAACATGAAGTCTAAGGAAAAACTAAGTCCTCCGGTGTCCAGTGAACGAATAAGAAATTATGAGCGAAATTGCTATAAGTGTGGAGAGAAGGGCCATATTGCTAATGCATGCATTTACGGAGTAAAGTGCTTTAACTGTAACGCATATGGTCATATTTCTTCAAATTGTGAAATTGGCGGCGAAAATTCAAACATGGCGCGCAACGTAAAGGACATAGGAGCGGTCAAGCAAAATATAAAGGGTGCCATTAACAGCGAGTTCACAGCGCCACAAACCCAAAGATGGCGAAATACGCGCTCGTTATGCATGGAAGTGGTCAAATCAAGTGACAGTGCTGCGGGTGGTAGCACTGTTGATAAACGAAATGACAATATCTCTGACAGATGTCAACGGTGCGGGTGTCAAAAAGTTTTGAACAATAACAAACAGTGTCTTATTGTAAATAGTAATCTAAGTGTGATAAAATGTGTACAAAAAATGAAAACCTCAGTGGCAAAAGTGAATATCTGTGGCGTAGAGATTGACGGCTTGATAGACTCGGGTAGTGATTTGAATCTGGTGTCGACGGAGTTATTTTTTGATTTGGACATTACCACCTATGTTAAAGACAAAACTATGATAACAGGACTTGGATCGGGTACAGTGTTTTCTGTGGGTAAATTTAAAGCTGTGACGCAAATAGATGGGTCTTCCTATGAGCTGGTATTTCATATAATACCTGAAGATGCAATGCCTTGTAAAATTATACTAGGAAGCCCACTGTTTGTGTTAGCAACTGTTGTCTTTGACAAAGATTTAGTTTGTATAACTCCACGTAGTGAAGGTGAGTTTTCTTATTATATGTTACCAGCGTCTGGTGTAGTAGAGACCTATGAGATTGACCAGATGCATGGGAAAGATCAGGAGCAAGTGATTTTTTATGAGTCGGACTCTGACTCAATTTTACACACTGGTGATACTGTTAGCCCCTTGAACTTGACAGATGATGTGCTAATGTCCGGATATGTATTAGTTAGGAAGCTGCGGAAGGTGAAAAGTCAGGTTAGTGCATTAAGAAGGCATGTTATCTTACTTGACAATTCTGAGACAAGATGTCAGCTAGGTGTTGATGAAAACAATCTTAAAAGGGTTGTAAGTATGATAAAGACTGCATGCTTGTCAGAGGGTTTCAATTATTTAACTCGGTACAAAAAGGACATTGGGTGGCTTGTTAATTCAATGTGTATAGTAGTATTCAGTTTGTTAATAATTGTAAATAGATGACCAGAATGATGTTGTAGGAGCTGTATGTTTGTGTATTGCCTATCGAGGAAGTATAAATAAGTATTTTTAGGGTTTTAAGATTTTAAGCAAGTGTTGAGCGAAGATATGTTTTGTTTCCTTTATTTCTATTTCATTAAATGTAAGTCTGAAGCAATTTTACTAAGTAAGTGTTACATAACTGTCTGTTTGAGCTTAGGTTTTGTTTTGTGTGTAATTTTGGTTACTGTATTTTTGTTGTTTGTTTACTGGGTACATGATATTTTACTGTAAAAAAAGTGAAGGATTACGTTTGTTTTCTTGTTTGACTACAATGTTCAGCCAATGGTTAAACCTTTGTTTTTCTAACATAAGTATAGTAAAATTATTAGTTATTGAGTTAAGTTGTATGGGGACATACAAATACAGGATGGCCGAGTTGTGGGATACTGGCTGGAAAAATTAAAAGAAAAACTGTTCCCTATTATAGAGTGTCTTTTGTTTTTTTTTTACTGGATAATTATATTGTCGTAGCGGTGGTTTGGTTGTAAATTTTTATATGTTTTATTCTTATTAAATGTTATTTTTATACCGAATTCAGTGGTTTAAATCCTTATCCCACATATAGTTTATGAATTTTTCTCTTCTAATACAATATTTAGTTCAAAACTATCAAATTGCATATACGAAGATAATACTAGTAAAACCGATTTTAATTGGTTATCATTTCAACAAAAAAACCGGTTCGGTATTCTGTTACCGCGTAAAAAATCTATGTCAGTGAATTTATATAATTATTGGAGCATTGCAATTTGTTTAGATGTATTTTATTGTACAACGGTAGGTAAAGAAAAATGTGAGTTGGATTGTCAGAATGTTGCGTACAAATACGTGACAATGATATGATTATTTATGCTAGGTATTTGTTTTTCCAAACATGAATTTCATCATTATCATCATCATTTCAACCATAGGACGTCCACTGCTGGACATAGGCCTCCCGCATAGATTTCCAATTAGTTCGGTTGGAAGCAACCTGCATCCACCGTGAGCCAGCAGGCTCAACCAGATCATCTGTCCATCTTGGTGGACGTCCGACGCTGCGCTTCCCGATTCGTGGTCTCCATTCGAGAACCTTTCGGCCCCAACGGCCATCTGTTCTACGTGCTATATGCCCTGCCCATTGCCACTTCAACAAGCCTATCCGTTTGGCTATGTCAGTGACCCTAGTGACACATGCATGAATGACAACATGAATTTATCTGCATTCAAGGGTCATGACCAAAACAATTCAAAAAGCACTCACCAGTAAACTTGGCTTGTCCCTTCAGCGTGACTGTCTCTATGGTTGACACGTCACTTCGTCCCTTGGCGTTGACGGCGTACAAATCTATACGATAGCTGACACCAGGCGGCAGCCCTTTGATCTCGAAGTATGGAGGAGTGCGGTTGGTCGACACGTTATAGCGTACCTGTGGATGAATACAAGTTTTAGAAAAAAAGTACATTACTGCAGAGGTCGGGAAGGCTGCCGGCTGAGTACATACAGATAGCCGAGCGATTGCGAGGCCAGGTAGTTACGAGCCAGGCAACCCCTTTTCACGCCGAGGTATGTATAGTGCTTTTCTCAAATATGCTCTCCTCGCTTGCAGCTCGGGCCGCAAACTTCTGCGATCCCGGCCTTTCTTTGTATTACCACCCTAGTTGTGTTATGTACTAGTACGCTATCCGAATACGAAACTTGGTGACTGCAATTTTATGTTTATATCTAACATTTGTTTGTTTATATTTCCGGAACGAGTCAATGTTTTTAGAGCATAATTAATATTGTTATAGTATATACTATTGTAAGAATGTTAATTTTTTTGAAATATTCCTCAAGTGACGCGCATGGGCTCCTATTATAATATACACCGTGGGCCAGTACAACCCGACCAACTTTAACCACATATTCATGATGGTATTACAAGTAAATAACGTTATATCAACATAGGTCGAATTTTGTCATTTTACATTAATAGTTTTATGGAACAAAACAAATCAATAAATTCAGTCCCTCGTTATAAACATGTCGTTACTGGAGGAAAAGTTATTAAAAAGGAAAAAAAAAAGCTAAAATGGAAACGAAAGGTCAATATGTTGGCTTTGTAATCGCTTACCATCTAATACTGCGAAGGGTAATTGCTGTTTAGTTAAAGGATTTAAAAAAAATCAGTTAAAGTATCTTAGTCACATTTATTAGGGTTAGTTACACACTTGGGAGTTTTTATTTTAAAAATTATGAATATTTCGGAAAGTAATCGTTAATCGACTATACGTCACATAACTTTTTTTACTTCTAATAGTTGTTAGAATCTATGGTTAAAGTTGGTATACCCCTGGGCCCACGTTGTATAGATCGTATGGCTCGCTTTTGTAAAATGAAAATGATTCTCCCAGCTGTCGATTTTGAAGATCCTCCCTGAAATACTATCCCTATCTCAAAAGTACAGTAGAATAGCAGTAATTTTTCTTTCTACAAAAGGTACATCGCGCGCTTGTATGTGTGCGCGCGTGAACAAACGCATTACAACCAAATTTTAAGAATGCTCCAGTACGGATCGCAATATCTACGTCTCAACCTTGAATAGGTATCGCGCTCGTGAACGGCCGAAGTTTGACTACGTACTTCTCTGTCTTTGTACTTTGTGAAAAGCCCAACAATAGAGCTGAATCCCTTATAAGAGAAGTTTACTTACATAACGTGTATAAATTTTTCCATGCTCATATTTTATCACCGACCGTCTAGCGAGCGTCAAATGGCTTTGATTACATTTTAAAGAGGCAGTCAAAGCGAAGTTTTGATACATAACTCTGGAAAACTAATTTAATCTTCACGGAGCGCGTGTTCTATATTAGCTATTTTAAGATATCCACGTCGTGAGATTTTAGATTTGGAGTTAATTGTAGATATAAACTGATTTCTGTTCTAATAACAATGAAGTGTTTTTATCGATAGATATTAATATTGTTTATTGTTCTTCGTTGCTTACTTCATTGTAACAGCACGGCTGCTCCATATCAAAACCTAGTAAGTGCTCCAGATTAAATTTTGAAAAAGGCGTGAAGACGTAAACACAAAAATCTTTTTTCATCACACTTGCTCGAAAATGGTGTCATTACACGTAGGTTTTGCGGGCGGTAAATGAGCTATTACGCCCTAGGGCGTAATGGTTTTCTTTTTAAATTTGAAACGCTGGTTCTGTTTTACTCTTATTTGTCATGTTCACAGGAAACGCCAACTTACTTTTTTAACTTTTATCACTGAAATATTTATTTAAAGAGAACTGTTATTGCAAATACATGTAAACCCATATTTCTGTAACAGTTATTAAATGTTTAAATAGCGTATTTCAGTATTTTGAAAATATAAAATCAACCATTTTAAGTCTTTACCGCTATGGTTTCCGAACGTGACTTGAGATTCGCATTGTCTATGGATATGTCACTAATGTCACTGTCAGTTTTACAATTTTATTTAGGTTAAGTAAGGTTATTTTAATCAGATTTCCTCACAAGTGTGATGAAAAACACTGTGTGTGCCACGGGCGGTAAATGAATTACAAACTTGTGTTATTAAAGCCCTCGGCTTCGCCTCGGCCTTGTAACAAACACTCGTTTGTAATTCCTTACTTACCGCCCTTGATACACAATGTACTATTACGCCCGTTTTAAAATTTGATCTGGAGCACTTACTAGGTTTTGATATGGAGCAGCCGAGCAAGTTATTTTTATCGAAGAACGAAGCAATTACTTTTATTCAATAACCAAGCAATAAATATTCCATGTACAAAAATATTACTAACCTTAAAGTAAAAATTAAACTAAAACCTAAAGTAAAAAATAATCACAACTACTGCTAGAAATCTATTTCTAAAATGGGTCCCTGTGGCATTGTGCCGAGAATGCTGGAAGGATTTCCTCGCTGTATCGTGATGCTTGCTTAATTCAAAGAATAAACAAACTTTGTCTATACCTATTGATGAATTGGTAAAAAAATACCATTTTGATTCCGGATATTAAATCCATCAATCAAAAATTAACAACCTATACCTAGCACATTTTTTTACTTTTATCCCGCGAACGCGTGGAGGTATCAATTTGAAAATAAAACCATATACTTAGGTCATCAATCCCTTGAAGCTGTGAAAAAATCGAACTTCTAATTTATCGTAAAAAAAATATGGCGACTATGCCGCAAAAACTGTATAGGCCGATACAGACGGACTGCATGCCAGCTGCGATTTGTAAGGCAACTGCATCACAACTGCGCAGTCGGCGTGCAGTTGTGATGCAGTTCCCATACAAATCGTAGGTGGCATGCCGTCCGTCTGTATCAGCCCTATATTTTCACACTTTCAAAGAAAACCAAAATTTATAGGGTACTTTTTCATTGAACTAGAACTATGACATTTGGCAATTAATACCGACTTATACTACATGTATAGGGAAAAATCTAAAAACTATAGGTACATTTGTAATAAAAATATTAAAATTATAGTATTTATTTAAAGTATTTGTATGGAACTCTCGGTCAGCCAGTCCGACTCGCACTTGTCCGATGTTATACTTGAGATCATCTAAACAACTTCAAAATTTAATTACGAGCGAATCAGATGGATTGCCATTTTTTTTTGTAGGCAGACATTTAAAACTAAACGTATATAAATAATTATTATTTCAACTCGTGTCGCCCAAAAAAAGCAATATAGGCTAAACGCTCAATGTGCAATATAATAGCCATAATATATCAATTTAAAAAATCACGGATTTTTAAAACAGTTCGAGGAATTTTTAAAGCTTCACCAACTGCAACTTGAAGGTTTTATTGTTCCACTCATTTATATCGGTTTGATGATAACACAACGGAAAAGTATGCATAAACCGGATTACCGATGTGAAAACACGACGCCGATAAGCCTGTTCATGTTGTATCGCGATCAAATCAGCTGATGCTGTATTGGCGGCCATTGCAAAAATTTCCAACGCTATCGAATGTTTCTGACGCTGTTTTTGTTAGTTGTTTGGATAGTGTTTCAAATTTTTGTGCAGTTCAATAAATTTTTACTACGTACTTCTTTCTGGTTTGTTATTTAAATGGTGACCATAAACGTTATTTTTTGGTGTTGGACAGAAATTGCAATCAAATTCAAAGTTTATTTAAAAGGGAATAAACTAAAGCAATCTGCGTCAGTGTAGTCCTAAATGTCGATTAATGCATTTTTCTCCTTAGTCACTAATCGAAAGTGGTATTTATTTTATTTATTTTTTAATCTAACCGCTCATAATAAAATCAAGAAGGCCCCAGATTTCTCTAAGGGCAGGAGAGAACTGAGTATGGTTATAATGTATGTAATTAGATGGCATAAATACATTGGATCAAAGTAAATACATTAAATTGCAGTAGACGTACAATCGAACACACTGTTAACTGTCTTTTGTGGACAAACAAAAACTTATGACGAAGGCAATTATCATGTGATGTACGCGGATAACTCGATATTATACTATAGAGAACTGAGTATACATTTTCTTCAGGAGTGTATGATAAGGTAATCCCATGCTTTAAAAGAGGCAAGCACCTGACAGGAATTGGATTACAAGCACGCCACGCCACTGGAAAATTCCATTGTTTTATAGTAAGTAACGGATACCCCGAAACTTCATATGAAAAACATTTTGAAAGAATGCAGAAAGAAAAAACATTTATTCCTGATAGTACAAAAGGAAAGAAAGAGTAAAAGATAAAAAAGAGCATAAAATAATACGCTGCCACAAAACAGTCCCACCTCAGCAAAATGGCAACTTTAGAGCGCTGCGCTCTAAAGCTCTTTTGGATTAATCAGACAGGAGCGACGTCATGACAAGAATTTTGTACGACCGGTCCAGCACATGATGTACTTACAATCAAAGATGGCAGCTCCAACAGCTCCATGAGGAAGGTCTGGGGAAGGCCGCCATCGAAGTTCTCGACGCACTCCACGTACAAGGAGTCGATGCTCTGGTTCGCTACGGTGCAGTTCTGAAGGTGGAACGGACGACCTGGGAGAAAAACATGGACGTAAATTAGATCGTGACATCAGAAAACAGCTACGTCTCTGGCTTTAAAACAAGTACATTTGTGATGAATTGAATAGGAGAGAATAATCGATATGGCAATAGGGGGACCGCATACTTAGCATAGTTTCTAGAGACCGTATCAAGGGCGTGTTCAAGTTATTTCCAGCTTCGATTTTGTACTATCTATACTCGTATTCTAGACCTATGATTTCAACCATTTTTTGTAACTTGCTACGCTTATGACCTACACAGCGAATTGATTTTTACATGCTTTGTTGAAATGGGCATCGGGCAACGGTACAGCAGGTTAATATTTTTTATCCAAAATGTCGCCTGGAATTAACTCGAGAGAGCTTTTATAATGATTTCACGTTCAGCAGTAATTCAGGTTAACTACATACCCACCTACCTGCACTGGTACATTACCTACCTACCTGCAATGAAAGGGTTGGTATCATAACGACTACATCGTCAAAACTACCAAATCATCATATGGTCCAGATCTCTAAAGGACCATCTCTTTAGAAAGCCCATATCTCCGAATGACTAGGTAGCAAAACGACTACATCTTCAGAAGACCACTTCGTTAATAGTCCACATATCACAAAGACCAGGGAGCAAAACGAATAGTTCTTGAAAAGACTATTTCGTTAATAGACAAAATCTCAATAAGACGAGGTAGCAAAACGACTAGATAGCAAAATGTTGGTATAATCATGCCCATTTTATGTATTTAGATTTTCTCATTTCATTTAATTGTGGTCATTTTGGACATTGTTGAAATAAACCTCATGCCTATTACATTACATATTTTAATACATACTTACATTACATATTTTATTTATTTATTTTTAATAGTTTTATAAATTTTATAATATACTTTTACCCAACAGATTTCCTCTATAAAATATGATTCGAAAGTTCTAAATGATAAACCAACGTAAAACTTTGTGTTATGTTTAATTTTTGTTACCCATTTACGTTAAATTAAGAATATATAGGTATAATTTAATTTACCTGTAAGTTTATATAAATGAATAGATAGTCTATTTAATTTTACTATTTTTCTGCGTTTTTATATTATGAGCGCGCCATGTGGGGCGACATGGCGGTCGCGGTCGAGGACCTGCACACCGTGCAGTTCACGCTCACCAAGTGCTCGCACAGGTACATTACACCACTAGAGTGGTAAAACAAAGAAAGGCCGAGATCGCAGATGTTTGCGGCCCGAGCTGCAAGCGAGGGACGTAAATATGCGATCGAGGGCTTTCTTTAGTACCTCCCGTATTGTGTACATCATTTTATGTCTACACTTGGCCAACTAGCACTGACATAAATTCAGTAAGTCGTTTTGCTACCTCGTCTTATTGAGATGTTGTCTATTAACGAAATAGTCTTTTCACCAACTAGTCGTTTTGCTCCCTGGTCTTTGTGATATGTGGACTATTAACGATGTGGTCTTCTCAAGAAGTAGTCGTTTTGCTACCTAGTCATTCGGAGTTATGGGCGTTCTAAAGAGATGGTCCTTTGGAGATCTGGACCTTATGATGATTTGGTCGTTTTGACAATGTAGTCGTTATGATCCCAACCCCAGATATCTTGGTTGCATCATAACACTACTTAAAGAAAAGAACAGAGCTTCAGAAACTCATCGGCTGCCGTCAACTGCAACCATCTCTTAACTTTCCTATATGATACGAAGGCTACCTTCTTTTTTTGTTTCGTGTAGCGTATCCTTAGTCTTCCCATTCCAGGCTTACCTTCTACCTTTCCTTCAAAAATCATCAAGTCTTACAAGGTGACCAAACATTTTTCTTCTAATTTCTATCGTTATTAACTAACTTCTGCCTTTCATAACCCTTAAAGAAGAAATAATACAGCTTCAAAGACTTACCAGCTGCCACCAACTGGAATGAACACGGGACCTTCTGCTGGCCAACCGTGTTCTTTCCGTAGCACATCAACGTGCCGTACTCCATGTCAGTCGTGGGTGTGTAGTTTAGCGTTGATTTGTGTCCATTACTGCTATATAATCTGGAAAGAATTAAAAGTTAAGGTTGGTATTATGCAACATATCGTCATTACTTTAAAAAAAAACACGTATCTGATACTGACTCCATGTAAAAAGCAGTAAGTGTATTATGAAGTTCGTATGTAAATTTTGACGTTTTTCTCTACGACGTTTTTAGATACGAGTTTTTTTCAAAGTAGTGACGATATCCAATATGTACTAAGTTTAATTGATAATCGAAATGTGTTCCGCTAAAATCTTCAATAAATTCAGAATTTAATGCCATAAGGCAATCTCTACCAATTAACCTTCGCAACACCTTAGATTATAAATATAAATAAAAGTTATAAAATAAAAATATATTTAATTTCTTAGAATAAAGAACTTACAATTAAGTACTAAAAGAAAAAACGTACAAAAACTCCGTATTATCTAATGTTCCTACTTAATAAATAAAAAAACCTTATAATTAATCACATCACATCACACTAATAAAATATTATAAATAAATGCAAAAGTTCGTGAAAATGTTTAGATGTTTGAATGTTTGTTACTGAATAACGGGGTAACAATTGCACGGGTTGAGCTGAGGCATGCAAGTAGACCAAGTCCTGGATTGAAACACAGGACATGTTACACTTCAGTAAAGAGCTCCCTTGGCGAATAACGTTGATGTTGATTGATTGATGATTGTGGATGCGATGAATGCTAGTAAATAAGTAAAATTTTAATTAAATAAAATCAATCAGTAAATTTTGCATATTCAGCCATCACACACATACGAGTACACTTTACATTTAAATCACAAACTGGAAAATGCAAGTAAATCATAATTAAAAGTATTTAATTAATAAAAACTACAATTTTAGCAGTAGCTTTGAATTTCAAAATCGTTTTGACAAATACGGCAACAGCCCACAGACATTTTTATACGTCTATCTTCAAGGCAATGCACATTTTTCTTTGACACCAGATGAAGTTACAAATTGACATTAGCTCGCCACAGTAATAAATAGTACTGTCAAGTGATTACAATTGTCATTAATTTAGTTTAACGCCGTGAACATGGTTGAATGAAATTAATGCATTTAATCAGAAATAGATATGATTAACCATTAGTAAATAAATTTAACAACGTGTTTTCAAGGTGTTGATTCATATCAAAATCGCCCTAGTTCCCGAAATTTGACTTTTATTACTAGTTAGACGACCACTTTAGCTTAGTTGGTAGTGACCCTGCCTACGAAGCAGGAGATCCTGGGTTCGAATCCCGGTAAGGGCATTTATTTGTGTGATGAGCACGAATATTTGTTCCTGAGTCATGGATGTTTTCTATGTATTTAAGTATTTGTATCTATTAAATATATCGTCGTCTAGTATCCATAACACAAGCCTTATTGAGCTTACTATGGGACTAGTTCGATTTGTGTAAGATTGTCCCCTAATATTTATTTATTATTATTATTTATTACTTTTTAGGGTTCCATACCCAAAGGGTGCCAATGGGACCCTATTTCTAAGACTCCACTGTCTATCTGTATGTCCGTCTGTCATAGAGCTGTATCTTTTGAACCGTAATAGGCAGACGCTTGAATGTTTTACAGAATGAGTATAGTAAAGAATAATAATAACCAAATAAAATTTCAAATAAAACCAAAGTTTCTTGCCTTTTTTAATTCAACGCGCACATCGCCGATTTTCGACGTATAAGCTTGATTACAGTGCAATTATGTCTAAGCAGTAGGTTTTGGTAAGACATGATGACGAATTTCGACATTATTACTAGATGGAGTCTGGTAGCTCAGTACGTCACAGCGTGCGATTCGATTCGGCATGACATAAAATGTCGGTTCAAGTCCGACTCAGGTCAAAATATTTCATTGTGTTTAATAATTGTGTCAATAATTAGCTTAAAGTTAGGTGTTTTTAATATAAATCAGCTCATTTATTTGTTAATTCCAGATATAGAAGTGTTTGTGGCACAAATAAAACTGTCCTAGGGACTTCCCAACTATAATATTAATTTAACGATAAAATGTAATTTCTTATGAGATAACGTATAATACCTATATTATGAATAGTAAATATTCAACTTAATATACAGTAAAAGGACTATTATGCTACACAATGACATACAATTGACCTAAATTGACCTCTGTTGCAAGGCACTCTTGGTTTTAGTTTACTTTGTACCTATGGAAATCAATTTAAAAATAAAAGAACCCGGTACCTTTGGATTTCCGGCCCAGCACCAAGTGGCGCCAAGTGGTTAAAGCGCTGGGCCGGAAATCCAGAGGTACCGGATTCGATTTCCGGTCTGGACCACAGGTGAGTACCATTTAATTTTTCTATGTACTTTGATTTCTTCTATCTATATATGTAATATTAAAAGAAGTTTTTGTATAATAAACAAATTAATTATAAAAAAATAGTTATTGATTTTTATTTAAATATTAAAATCCCTAAAAAGTATGCCTATGAATTGGGTAGGGGTCGGGTTGCATAAAGTTTAAGGTCATATTTTTGATACTCATACGAGGATTCGTCATACTGATCATTACGCATAACTGTAAATAGTCATACATTTATGCGCATAACGATTTTAATCATAATGTTTATGGACATACTGTGTAATGGGCATATAGTTGATAAGCATACATTTATTCAAGCATACTTTATAATGGGCATACATGGATTGCTCATACAACACTTTAACCATACTAAGTAAATGCATAAAATGCTAAACGCATAAATAGGTTGCTCATACGACACTTTAACCATACTAAGTAAAAGCATAAATTGCTAAACGCATAAGCCTAATTTTAAAAGTTCTCTTATATGTTGCGTCACAGTTCTAACCAAATATGGCAGCGATGCGGTTCTGTGTGAGGTCACAGTTCTAACCTAACCTAACCTACTTTTCTGGCAGCGATTTGGTTCTGGGTGAGGTCACGGTTCTAACCTAACCTACTTTTCTGGCAGCGATTTGGTTTTGTGTGAGGTCACAGTTCTAACCTAACCTAACCTAACCTACTTTTCTGGCAGCGATTCGGTTATGTGTGAGATAACAGTTCTAACCTAACCTATTCTACTTTTCTGGCAGCGATTCGGTTATGTGTGAGATAACAGTTCTAACCTAACCTATTCTACTTTTCTGGCAGCGATTCGGTTATGTGTGAGATAACAGTTCTAACCTAACCTAACCTACTTTACTGGTAGCGATTCGGTTATGTGTGAGATAACAATTCTAACCTACTTTTCTGGCAGCGATTCGGTTATGTGTGAGATAACAGTTCTAACCTAACCTACTTTTCTGGCAGCGATTTGGTTCTGTGTGAGGTCACTAATATTGTGTAATGAGTAGAAATTAAAAATACTTCAATAATATAAATCGTTTCTTTTTTGAAAAACCATCGCAAGTCCATTATCAAAATTTATGCAATACGATTGTTATAATCATCAATATTATGGCTTGATAAATGTATGAAATTTACAATTATTACTAAAACCACTTATAATCATCAATGTTATGGCTTAATAAACGTATGAAATTTACAATTATTGGAAAAACGACTTATAATCATCAATATTATGACTAAATAAATGTATGACAATTTACATTATGGTTAAACCAATTATGACTCCGTATAATTATGACACGGAACAATTATGCCATAGGACAATTTATGCCAAAAAAAAAATATGAGCATCAACTTTATGCTTAAACTGTTATGACAATTAATAATATGACAATAGTTGTTATGCAACCAGACGGTCCCCCCTATGAATTACTTACTTAAAGTAAATATGTATTATCATTATATGACATTGATGGGTACCGAGAACTATTTTATTTAATTTCTATTTTTATCCGGCGAACTTAATATCTACGATGAAATGTCACTTCGAAATAAGTATTTAAAACAGTTATCGATAAATTTAATGTCAAAAGGAAGTCCCTAGTTAATTGACGATTTTGCCACAACAACTTCTATGTCTGGTTATTTCAATAAGTATTACTCACTTGGGCGCTATATCAGTTTGTTCTCCAGAATTATTGAACGTCCAATGGAATGACGTTACCGCGGGGTTGGCATCCACAGAACAGTGGAGAGACACTGTCTCATGCTTCAGGGCCCCGAAGAGTTCTCCGTCGCGTTGTTGGGCGCATACCGGAGCATCTGGTGACAAATCGTTCAATTGATTGCTGTAATTAATAATCATCCCACTTCATTTTACATCAGGTGAGGCCAAGTGGAAACATACGCTCATTAATCATTATAAAAATCCTTAATCCATCATTGTTATAATCATTTTCGTACATAACATATACGTACTTATTTTCTAAGTACCTAAGTATTTGCGGCATAGGCTTCACAATGTCCTATCTCTGGTATTCTGCACATAATTTGATATTAGACATAGACATAGAAATCATGAAGTTTACGGTAGATCATGTGTATTGTTCAACTAAGTTGCAGTGATGGTCGAATAATAGACTGATAAATAATCACCGTTAGGATCGACATACTGATACTCGTAACTAATATTACTATGAGTAAGCATGCTCACTAATCACACATAAAATTTGTGCACGCCGATTTTTTACCTATATTTTCTGGTGCACCAACAAAAAACAAGACTTATAATAAAAACTAAACCAAACAAAATCCTTTAAAGCTCCTCTAGATTTACCAAAGAGCACTTTTAAAGTCCTAAAAGCTTTAGTTCATCGACAATAATTTTTGCTGAAGGAACACAAAGTCAACGATTTCAGCTTCCATTAAGTTTTGCAACGACGTTATTACTTTGGGGAAGTTATGTAATGCCTGGTCTCGACACCAAAACTTCCCTTCGCTTGACAGAGGTTAAAAATAACAGAGGAAACTATAGTCGGACTACGCTAACTTTGCAAAGGTTGAAAAAAGGTTTTATTAATAAATATATATATGGCAACATGGAAAAACTACAGCAAGAGGTTTATTTAATCTTGATACTTCGCAATAATTCTTCCCTTTATTAGATGTGTCTACATACCTACTGAAATAAATATCTGGGTCAGTCTTGCACTCATCGATTTAGTTCCAACCAAACTAAGCGATTTGGTCCAGGGTCTTGGATAATTTCTATATATTTAAGTATTATATTTAAATATGTACACGAGTAAAGCATTGCTTAGCTTGATTGGGACTAATACGTTTTGTGCAAGACTGTTCTGAATATTTATTTATTTATTACAGTAGGTGTGTAGACACATTATAATACTTATTAAACGGAAAGATAGTTTCCAAGTATCAAGACTAATTAATCCTCTTTTTTGTGATGTTGCCATTTTTTTTTTATAAAACCTTTTTTCGACCTTCCTCTGTAAACTTAACATAGTCGCACTCTATTAAAGTTGAAAATTTAAATCTAGATTGATAGACCGCTAAGTTTGCCGAGATAATAACTAAGGGGTTATAATGAGAAAATTAATATCTGAAAAGTCCTTTACCCGTAACCTGGCAAATTACATTTGCCCGGGGCCTTTCAGCAGCATTCCTGTACAAAAGATTGGAACGCCTGGAAATATAAAGCGTCTTGCAAAGAAAATGCAAGTTTTAAGACCATATTACCGGTGGAAAATGCGGTTGAGTAAGCATATTATATTTTGTGGTAACGTGATACGCGAGTGTCTTTTACGATGTAGAAAGTGGGTGAAGTAAATGTATATGTATAAAATAATGTAGAAATATTGAATAACAACTAGGTGCGTAGGTACCTGTTGTATTATTTTATGATTTTTGTCTTTACTAGGTTTTGCTCCCGACTATTTCTGCGTAGAATTAGAGTTTTATATCCCGTATATGGGCATTAAAAAAATGCCTATGTCTTTATTGTGAAATTTTCTACAAATTTTATGTTATTTCTACTTAAAATTACGAGCTCTTTTTATTCCAAAAGAAGAAAAAAAGTGTCCCAAATTTTCCTTATATTAAAGGAACTTTTCTCTGTGTTACCGTTATACAACGTATATGGAAAAGTGGTAATACAATAGGAAAAAAAAATTGGTACTAATGTTTCTCCCATTGGGATTGTATACGAGTAAAAGCCCGTAATTCTAAATAGGAAAAACATGAAATTGGATACTAAAAAAATGGAAATTTTTTTGAGAAATGCTCACCTGACAAATGATATCCCACACAAACTTCTACTCCACTTTTAAAAGACATTCCCGGGATAAAAACTATCCTATGTCCTTTCCAGGGACTCAAACTATCTCCATTTCTATACCAATTTCATCTAAATCGGTCCAGCGATTAAGTGTGAAAAGGTGACAGACATACATGCAGACGAAGATACTTTCGCATTTATAATATTAAGGTATGGATTTCATTTGGTCAAAAGCAATAACAAGCTATTAAATTTGGTAATTATGCCCATGGGACTATTTATTGCCGTGTTTGGTAAATAAAACAGCCGATAGTTTAACTATAGCGGCAAACTCAATTTATTAGCCGGAAAGCAGAAAAAATTAAACTTCTTACTTTACATGGACGCACAATACTATTGTTAATTATTGCTACTAATGTGATAAAGCTGTTACAGCTGTCTCTAGGTAAATAAAAGGACAAAACTATTCACAAAGCATTGTAGCCTAAAAAGAGCCTAACATTGTCAGTCAACTAAATCTCTCAACACCACACGCACCAAAACCCTAAGCCAACACGAACGTTCATATATCTGACACTCTAAATGTTGTCAGGGTTTAAGCGTTTAGCACGGGATCCAATCTAGAGTCCGCAGGGAATCCCCTCCGAGTGGGATTCGTCCGAGCACCCCTAGGGATCACAAATCGGCCAACGGCCAGGATCCGTCGACTTATATTGTCAGACCGCTAGTCTAATTTAAAACTGCAATGTTGGAGGATTTTAACTTAAGTGTCTAGATAAATTATACCCATATATAGATATTTAAGAATTGAATGATAATTATGTATTTGTTTTGAAATTATAATAATATCCTGATGATTTATTGTTTAGCTTATGACGACGCAAAAGTGATTGGTAAATCCTACTTGAATAAATGATCTTATCTTTATCTTATCTTAAAGGTTGATGTTATTTTTAGTGCTGTTTATACGTCGTTTAGTTTTAGATTGGGATTTTAACGGTATTTTTTATAAAAAAAAACCGGTCAAGTGCGAGTCGGACTCGCGCACCGAGGGTTCCGTATAAACTAATAAGTAAACCAACCTTACCACTAACAGCAACCCTGCCTTAAACCCGCTTTAGCCCTATTCAACCAGGAAAAATCTTAACAGCGCGATGCAGCGTATGCTACAGCGACATCTATTGATACTAAATAGCGCGTAAATTTTACTTGTAATTTAAATTTAAACGTTACTTTTTGTTATTGGCTGATTGAAATAATTGTTTGTCAACTAAGTTAGTTCTCATGTATCATTTTTAGCCACAAGCTACCTTATTTTAGATTTGTGTCCCTAGATGGCGCTAGTGGTATTTCATTTTTATGGTATTTACTAGTGTAAAATTTCCTAACATACTCCTATTATAGAGTTTTTAATAATTATTGTTACTTTATGTTTTTTCCCGATTCCTGATGAGTGATCATTGTATTTAATAGACATTTTTTATATAATCTGAAATAAATCATCGCTTAGTTTTGCTACTCTCCGCTAGATGGCTCTCGTAGGGAGGGTAGAACTAATAGGTATGTTAAGATTTTTGTAAATTTTTAAAAAGTATTCAAGTTAGGAAGAGAAAATATAACGGTCTTCCTAATAATAATAATAATCCTAATAAGTAGATACATGAATAGTTCAAGAAAAACTGTATGGCGATTAGTTTGGAGCAAATAAGTATGTGTTATGATTTTTGCAAATTTCTCAAAAACGGTGCAAGTGAAGAAAACCGTTATATTTTTCCTGTAATATTTAGGACGACATTAATAATTGGTAATTATGACACATTTTTCTGATCAGTAACTTCGGAGATAATAGGGGGGGAATGGTATTTTTTTAAACTTTTTTTGCCATAAATCAAAAACTATTTATTTAAGAAAAAAAATAAAAATAGTATTTTAATCTACAAATTAAGCTCTTTCATTTGATACCCCACTCGATATATAAGCCCTACTTTCAATTTTCAAAATCCCATTACGGAGCCCGTTAAAAAAAAGGTAAAAAAGGTACAAGATTTTTTTTATGTCCAATAAGCTCGGGTTAGCTACTTTTAACACTATTCCAAATTTCAAACCGATAGCAGCAGTAGTTCCTGAGATATCTGGCTGTGACAGACGGACAGACAGACAGACAGACAGACAGACAGACAGAGTCGCACCATAAGGGTTCCTTTTTTACCATTTTGGTACGGAACCCTAATTATAATAAAAAATAGTATACATGAATATTTTGTAACACAAATGAAAGGGCGGCTTAAATGCTCCTCGACACGACACGATAGGTAGACCCATCAGATGATAATGTAATAATGTACAGTCACGATCTGTGTAACTTGTGACCCATTATCGAGAAGTGTCATTTGATCTGACATAATGCAATAATGCTGTTCAGTACTTGTAGACAATTGACAGTTGACACTTAAGGTATAAATTTGCTATATGACATTCGACTTTAGGTGGGTCACATATTAAAGATTGTGATTTAACTGTATTGTTTACTAAATTGACTAATTTAAGTGTTTATTACTCGTATTTTTCGGTTTCAAAATGTTTCCTTGAAGTCGCATGATGGACAACGCACAATCTTTCAAATCTTAACTAGGTAATATAAGCTAGGTAGGTTTCAGTAAAGAAACGCTTAAACTATCATAAAAGAAAAGGTTTTACAAGCTTAATAATCGAGCACTTTATTAAGGTTAGAAGGTTTTTTTGTTTCTACGTGCGTGATATGATTGATTGGGCCGCTGTTAACCTGACCGTACATATTTTAGTTTCCACTTGGATCATTAATTTTACTGCCCAATTTAGTTACAAGTATCGTTGCTGTTCCGAAATTGCTCAGAATAGTTTTTTTACACGAAAGTTTTCCAAGTATAGTATTGTGGAATACCTGGAAATTTATTCAAAGGAATTGTTACAGTGTTATTATGGGATTTAAAATTAAAATAATGACCACACATCGCATTCCAGGGGCCATTTTGCTGGTACGTCAGATAGTAAGGTTTACAAATATGTAAATCAATCATGTTCGAATTGTCAGTAAAAGGTATTTGTACTTACTTAGTACCTATTCGTAATCTGGTACGTATACTACGCAGCTCCAAGTATCTTGGTAACTTATACTGTATTTTACGTAGACTGTACGTTACAATGAGATAGAAAGTGAAGCTATACATTATTCTACTTACATCTGACTAGCAACGAAACTGGATTGCTAGTGCCCTTGGCCTCGTTGTTAGCTGCCATGCACGTGTAGTCTCCAGCTGCTGCCCTGGTGACCCACTGCAGGACCACTGTCTGGGTACTAAATATGATGCCATTAGCTTCGTTAAAGACACTCAAGTACTTCTACTTACATCTGACTAGCAACGAGACTGGATTGCTAGTGCCCTTGCCCTCGCTGTTAGCTGCCATGCAGGTGTAGTCTCCAGCTGCTGCCCTGGTGACCCTCTGCAGGACCAGGCTCTGGGCACTGAGGATGATGCCATCGGCTTCGTTGTGGAGGATCTCCGTGTTCTAAGTAAAAAAAAAAAACAATTTTACTACATTGCTATTGGAGGTGAAAAGCGCTTGTCGAAATCAATACCTACTTTTAAATACAATCTAGAAACAGGGTCTTTCTAGTTCTTCTTCGTCTAACTTTATATATTATCTATAAAATTATAGACGTAATAATCGTCACCGTAGAAACAAATCCATAGAAAACATTAGGTACATATCCATAGATAACATTATTTCGGTGAAGGTCTTTAACTACTAGATCTCTTCAAAAATTACTGAAGATTCTCAGACAGAGAAACTAAAGCGTTCACTTCAACGAGTTTCCTAAAAAGCCTATTAAGTACGACGTTGCATGTTGTGGAAAAGGTTTATATGTAGAATAATAAGCAATAATTACGCACAACTTAATACACAAATAATATTTGCTCTCAGGTAAGTACATATTTAACATTATCTAAATATTTTCTTGTACAAAACATAAGCACAAATATGAAGATAATTTCGCCAAAAAATAACACAAACAGATCTAAAAAAATACAGAATCAAATTCTCGCTCTCGTCAGCGGAGCGTCAGAAGAAACAACATTAATTTGGCAAAAAAACTTCCCTTTGAGTTTCATAGAGGGCAATTCTTTGCAGGCTTCCAGCAATTTATTGCCCCCAAAAAGCCGGGTGGAAAGTGTCATTTTTCCTTTAGAATAAATAGGGAATATTTGGGTTAATATATGAGCTAACTAAAATAGTTTTCATAAAAGGTTTGTTATAAAAACCGTCACATAGTCACTAGGTACCGTGGATGTTACTACCGTGGGCGTTATTATTCTAATTGATAAAAAAAATTAATACTATAATGAGTTCACTCATCCATGATAAAAAGAATTCATGATAATACTTTGACGGTTATGTCGAACGTTTAGAAAGATCAATTAAAGCCACGGTAGCGACATCCGCGGTAATGACTGTATGGACAAAAATTAGAATGACTCGTATAATAAAGATAAGCAGTCTACGTGTGTTCTTATATGCCTCGATTCGTAATAATATTGAGTGCCTAAACTTCACAGAATAGGCTTCTAATTCTGCATTGTCCGTAAAGGGCTGAATATCCAATCATTCAAGATTCATTAGAAGCAATCCAGCTCTAACGGAATCCAACTAAATATAGAAGCATTGTTTCAGTCGTCTCTGTTCTATCACTGGGCCAACCCAGCTAAGCCAGACGGACAGCCTTTTATCCATTATACTGAATAATTTAACATTGAAAATTGAATCTTATGAAACTTTTAATAGAGTGGTTAGTAAGTTGTAAAATTTATCGCAGTTGCGACATTTTTAATTATAAATTGTGAAATAGTGCTGCGGAGTTAAAATAGACGCTTTTACTTTTAACGAAGTAACGAAATTTATGAATCATATTCTGACAGACATCATTACTTTGTAAGTGGTTTTACAATATAAATGAGGTTTGATTGCAAGTAAAAGATATTCGAAAAGGTGATTTAAATCCTATCAAGAAAAAAAGTATAGGTGACAGATAATGACGTTGCTGTCACTTCAAGATGTTTTAAAACATCGTGTCTAGCACGCTTTCAGCACTTCAGTTTATGTAGAAATATAACATAACATTAAAGTTACTTTAATATAATTATGAAATGAAGAGTGTCGTCTTTTTATTTTGTGAATCGGCGTAGGAGTAAAATTTGTATTTTATTTTTGATTTGAGTCTAAATTTGTATTAATGATGACATTTCTGCAAGTTGTTTTATTGAAAATGATGTATATGTACTTATAAAAAAAGATTACTCTTCAGATGAAGATCTGGTAGATTTAGATTTGTAAAAAATACAGTGCTCTTAAAGCCTATTTGAATTTGAATTTCAATAATTGTTTTTTTTTAAACGGAGTTGTATTGTTCTTCTCTCTTCTTTTACTTTTTGGAATATAAACAACAAAGTTTCGAAAAAATGTCAGATGCGCCCTTTTGCCTTATGGCGGCAAATGAACTGTCATATGCATCATGATTCAACGTGACACGTATAGAGTGTTATGCATTGTACTCACATCATGGAACCACACAAGCCGATGCACCTTAGGATTAGCTCGCACCGAGCACTCGAAGTATACGTCATCGCCCTCCTTTATCTCGTCGGGGTTGAGGTTGGAGCCCATCCTGAGATCGACAATCGGGACATCTGTGGAGAATAGAGTTCAACTGAGCGTTAAGGCTTCAGATAGTTAACTGACAAACGTCTTAAGCGACGGCGATTTCCTAGCACGTTAAGTGTTTTTGACGTGATAATGTCTTATAATTCGATGGAGCCGGCTGCACGCACGAAAAAGTGTGACGTCATTTGCCGTTACCTTGCGGGGCCGTTACCTTGCAGGGCCGTTACCTGTCAAATAGGTACTTTATATTATTCCAGCACTAAAGTCGTTAAGACGATAGTTTCTTACAAATTGTTAAGAAATTAGCCCTAATTCCCTAAGATACGGCTGTCAAAATCTCTATTGAATGACAAGAGACACTGCTGAGTTTGGCGAAAATCTTTAAATTTTAATAGTGGATGCTGCTTTGGCAGTTCCGTTTTACGCCTGCTTTAATCGTAGTTTAAAAATTATTAAAACAAATCTTTGACATTATATTCGTGGAACGGCAGATATTTACACTGGCCACCTAGCCATCATTTTAGCGTGTCAATGTCATTGTAGCAGCTTATTGGGAAAAAAGTCGAAGTCAAAGCAAAGTCAAAGTCAAAGTCAAAGGCAAAGTCAAAGTCAAAGTCAAAGTCAAAGTCAAAGTCAAAGTCAAAGTCAAAGTCAAAGTCAAAGTCAGGGTCAAGGTCAACGTTATCACGTTCGACTATCGTCAGTAAACCGACTTTACAGACAACCGATTTTATCTAGCATGGTTCTATTCTACACAGTTAACTGACAAAGAGCTTAAGCCACAACGATTTACTATCATATTAAGGCCGTTTATCTAACAAGGTTTTATACCTACATTTAACCGACAAAGGGCTCTAAGGCGATATCGATTTGCTAGCACATTAAGCCCTTTCATCTAACCAGGCTCTGTACAGTTAAATGACAAAGGGCTTAAGCGACCGATTTCCTAGTACTTTCACCCCTTTTACCTAACCAGGTATTACACAGAAGAGCCTAAGCGCCACATTACCAAGTACTTTAATCCCTTTTATCTAACCAAGTTAGTATTAAGAAACCTTTGTATAACAATTATCTTGCTATGAGCGGCTTTGTGAGTTATGTCTTTATTCCTTCGAAACATGTATTGTTAAACGTTGAATATCAATTAGCGATGCTTGAGTCGTATTTCATAAAGGGCTTCTATTTTATCGAGCAGTTCACAAGTCTGTCAGGCAGGTGACAGTTGACCGACGTGACAAATTTAGCTTTTACATGTATCGGAGCTTCGTATAGAATTAAAGTCACCTCCGACATGTCAAATATGTGCCACGTAATAAATAACAAATAACCTGTTTTCATTACACGCAGATACATATAGAAATATAATTTTCTTTGTCAATTTGATAACTATCCCTAAAGTCTAATATGTTCTATTTTTTATGAAAAAAATAATATTTATACCTTAATTTATGGTATTATTATCTACAGACTTTAATATTCACGATGGTCATTTTTTCGGACGATATCGCTGTTAGTAAAAGTAAAATTACACAGCACTAATTGACTGAACAAAGTGAATTTAAATAACTCTTGCTACTGTTTACTGAATCTCCATCTACTTTAAAACTCACCTGTACATACACCTGAATGTACCCAAAAATAGGATTCACTAGCAGTAGAAAATACATTTTTTAACAGTAATAAAACATGGTAACCAGCTTTAATATTTTGTTTCTGAGAATATTTTGTTTGCCCCTGACTGTACATTAAAAAATTACAATTTAGTATATTACTACCAAAATTATTTACAATTAAATCAAAATGCAAAATATAAAACGCCTAAATACACTATAATTAATAAAAATAAATCAAACTATTCGATGAGAGTACCGTACCCAGCAGTGAGACATACTCGTATGTATAGGCTGTCGATGAACTTTTTGAACAATGTCACAGTAAATAAAAGTAAAGCAAAATGACGCGACACTAACTGATTGAACAAAGTGAATTTAACCCTTGCCACCATTTACTAAATCTCCACGTAATATTATAATCCCTAAGATGCTGGCAGCATTTCCTCGGTCTGTCGCAATATTCGCAATGCGTTACGCGAGGAAGCTGCCGCTATTTGGTCCGCATTTAGTGTAAGTACTTACAATGAACATTTAGCCGCCATTTGTCTTCGATGGCCGAGTCGGGAATGTGCTTGTTCTCCGCCCGGCACATTAGGAACTTTCCGTCGTCTTCCACCGCCGGCACCAAGCTGAGAACGCTTAGTGTCTCATTATTTTCTGAAAACTGCAACAAAAAAGAAAAAAAATGGATTTATTTGCTGGCAAAATATTTACACAGACATAATTAATAATTAATTTGGTTAATTATTGTTCAGAAAAATAATAATTTAGGCAGATGAACACTTACTAAACTTATGCTGAGCTAATAATTGTTCTTCTGACCACACTGTTTAATTTTATTTTGACGATCTTTTTGTGTATTCATTTTGATTTTAATGTCCTATATATTTTTAATAGCCTGCCATCACCTCAACTATGTTTTAGTTTAATTTTAAAAGTACCTAGTTATTTGATACTCCACTTGATGTAATATCCCATTTCGAAGCCCTTTGAAAAAAAAGTAAAAAGTGTGTAATATTTTTTTTTATATCGGGTTAGCGATTTGTAAAACTATTCCAAATTTCAAATCGATAGCAGCAGTACTTCCTAAGATATCTCGCTATGAAAGACGGACAAACAGACAGAGTTGCACCATAAGGGTTCCTTTTTTACCATTTTGGTACGGAACCCTAAAAATGAGTTCAGGCATGAAAGGCCAGGGAGTAAAATGCAAATAAAACATCTCTAAAAGCAAGGCGGTTATTCTATTCGCATTTAAACCCCTACATACTGCCCTTATAAATAACGTCGCCATCACAAACATCGCTCAAACGTAACAACTAAAACCTCCCACTTAAGTACGTTAAAGTAAATTACGGAAGCTCCCGAGGGAAAGATAAAACACAAGTATAGACATCAGGGTCTGTGACAGACAGACAAAGAAAGCGTTTTTGCCTTTTGAGCTGCGATCCTCTAAAAAGAATCAATTAATTAAAACACAAAGGGAGCTCGTGAATGGGAGAGGAAACAGCTTTATCACTTGAACTCGATTATGTTGGCCCAATTTTCCGTTTGTGGTGTGGGTCACTGTTGAGCATTAATTGGGAACATATTCTATTGTCTATATTAGGGAATCTGTTGTGTTGAAATCATATTTGTTGGAATCCTATCCTATGTTACTAGCTAAATAGTATTATAACTGTGAAAGTTTGTGAAAATGGTAGGAGGTTTGGATGTTTGTTTCGAATAACACGTTGACAATTGAATCGTTTAAAATGAAATTAGGCGTACAACTAGACAAGACCTAAGAAATCTGAAACATGATACTTTATTTATATCCCGGAATGACGACGGGTAAATGATAATTAATAAATTAAAATATAATTGACGATTATATTACAATTAAATTACTTGTAACTATTGAAGTAATTATGTTAATAAATACGATTTATAATTGTAACCGTTCATTTAATTGATTTAATTACTATGGCTTTCCTTAATTGGAGATGTTATCAATTGATTCTTCATTTCCTTAAAATCACTTGGACTCGATTATGTTGGCCCAATTTTCCATTCACGGGTACATCACAGTCATATTTTATTGGTTGTATAGAAAGTCTGTTGAATTGGAATCATATTTGTTACATGAATAATACTTATACACCAGTGTTAGGCAAATTGTTATTAATTGCTAATTAGAATTACAAAATGTTATTAACGATCAATTACATCAATTACAAGTTACTTATAGGTATTGAAAAGTAATTTTGTTAATTATAACAATTTGATATTGTAATTGTTTATTACAATTACTGCATTGATTTTGGCTTCTTTAATAATTTAAGATAATTGCGTCTTAGCGTTCTTAAATTCGATTTGCTTTTTTTTTATTTTTACGAGTAATCGACAAATATTTACAAAGGGACATATTTTCTCCGGGAAGTCCATAATGCTGTGAATATTAGAATTAGCATTTTGCTAATTCAAGTAGAATATAATAGTTTTGACGAATTTCGTGAAGATAAGAAATTAAATTATGAATATTCCTCATACTATGTGATGTGATGTACCAACTTTTCTATGAGGCGCACTTACCAAACTGAGGATTGTTTTTGATGCCAGTTCAAAAACTGCTCATCAAATGAACAAAACAAATAATGGGACTCACGTTTTTCGCCATCCTCTTGAGTTGTCTGTTGTTCTTCCACCAGGACACAGCTGCTTCAGGCCGGGAGCCCGTTGTCTTGCACTCGATCTCGTAACGCTTGTCTGCTGACACCTGCTTGTCCTTCGTCAGTATCGTCACTGTTATAGGTTTCACTGTAACAAAAAAATAATTTGTGTCATTCCTCTGTGACAATATAAAGTATTTATGGCTCGGATATATATCCTTTGCTTCGCTCTGGTTTCTATAATAGAATCCTGAGCATAGTGGGGATTCAAGGTGTTTGGACCTTAAGGTCCAAGATGAAAATAATTATGCCTTGTATAGTTGATGTAAAATATAGCCACATACACACATACACTGGTTGAGGGAAAAAACCTACAGAGGAGGGACATACAATTTTAATTTCACGCAGATAGAGTGCCAGGCAAAGGCAAATATTATATTATACCAAGAGATAGTCAAATAGTTAAGGTTACCAATCTCTCTTGGTCTATAACTAATTCACATTCATATTCAAGAGCTGAACTGCTTTTTGCTTCAATAAAGTACGGTGAAATAAACTCCATTGTTCAGTTCCAGACTCAATTGATGTTATTACTCAAGCACCGCATGACCCAGATTTCTGAGAGAAGTAGTTTGAAATCGCCTTTAGGGTTATAAAATACTTGCTTCTTTTCTTTCATCTTGGAACTATGAAACAATGATTTTATTTTTCTTTACTCGATTTACGCTATTTTCTCTATCATTCAAACTGAATCTTGATGTCTTTTCTACGTTAACGGTGAATTCAGGCTAAGTCTGATTTAATAGCATAACGTTGGACATTGGTTTTATTTACTTTTCATTTCTTTATATCAAACATGACTCTAAATTGGCGACGTTCAAGCTGAAATAGTTTTTTTTTAAACAAATACTAGCCGTCCCTCCACAACTAGTACTCAGTATAGTATAAGTACTATAATGAGTTTTTTTTAATATAGTTGATCTTTGTATCATATCATAATGTTAATAAATGTTCCTTGTCTAAAGATACTAGCACTGCAAAAACCCTATGTTTTCTAGGTCTAGAATTAAAAACGCTACTTATTATCCATAGCCACCGGGAATATGTTAGTGATTCCTATACACGACTAATTAGATATTTAATAAGAATCGTTAGATTTGTTAGTGACCCAATTAAGGGAAAATGACGGATATTTACCTACAGATAATTAACACTGTAATGAGAAAACGGAAACTGGGTCATGTAATGAATTTTTAGAGGCTTCTGCTGCCCTGGACCAAAAAGACGTATTGTTTTGAAAACAACGTGGCGTTTACGACATTTTGTCTAAAAGGGGAAAGACTGGTGAATATAAGACGATGTAGCTATGGATCCGTCACAGCTTTGTATTAAGTATCTGGATAAGCATTTGATAGCTACTTTGCTACTTTGAATCGATCTATGGAAGATTTTGGGGCCTACATCTAACAGTCACTGAAATACTGGATATAGACTAACGAGTAATCAAGAGGTATCTGGTAGCGACTCACAGTTGATGTCCAGTATGAGCACTTTGGTCATGGGCGGCGCCAGGTTGGTGTTGGCGGCCTGGCAGACCAGGCGCGCGTTGAGGTGCTGGCGGCCCACGTTGGGGAACGTCAGCGTGTTCACCGTCACCCCGTCCGCTCGCTGCTCGTACGAGTCGTCGATCACCATGTTTTCGAGGTACCAGGTTACCCACGGTCGAGGTCGGCCTGTGAACAACGGAAAATTGAATTGGTGGTCACTGTTATATTTGTCCAAGACTGAGGTTCTTATTGACTAACCCACCACCCCATTGGTTACCCACGGTCAATCTGACCTTGATGACTCCATCACCGTCATGAAAAAAGACGAGACAGAACTGGACATCCAGCTTCTGGCTCAACCTCGGGCCGATAGACCCTTTGTCAGATACCGTCCCAACCTCAAGCAATGCACTCCTCCCCCCCAAAAGGTCCTTCGCTACGAGAGGGTTCGACCAAATCGACAAATTGAAGCTGAAACTGACCAATACAACGTTATTGTCTAAGAATATATTTACATTAGACAGGGCTCAACAAATACTGAGGCAACATAGCCCAGTAAATAAATTTATTTTAATCTTTAGTGCTAGGCACACAGTTGTCTTAATGTCATTCTTAGCGGCTCAGAATAGCTCACAGCTTACTTAAACCATGAAGCAAACTAAGTAAGAGGAGCCTTTATTCCATTTAGACAAATAAAGCGTATGCAAAATTAGAGGGAACCTGCTAGTAAACTATAAGAATTTTTATGCCACACCTGGCCATAAAGTAGCTTTTTGGCCAAGTGTATACATAAAATTATGTACACAACACGGGAGGTAATAAAGAAAGCCCTCGATCGCATATTTACGTCCCTCGCTTACAGCTCGGGCCGCAAACATCTGCGATCTCGGCCTTTCTATGTATTACCACCCTAGTTGTGTGATGTACTATTTTAATAGACCACGATATTACGCCTCTGACATGGCCTGGCCAAATGGCCTTGATACAACAATGAAAAAAAAATAGAATAAGCCCCATAGAACTAAAACAAAGACTCCGTTTGTTACTGAAATAACGTCAAGGATTCCTGTAGGGTCATTTACAATTTCACTGCCAATCTCGGCTCTAATTGACCAAGCGACCTAAGTGAATGAAGGTCTCTGCTTCTTCTTAGGCAAAAATGCTTTCGTATGGCGGATGTTTTTTCTCCTCTACAAGTCACAATTCTCAACCGATTAACGTGAAACTTTGGGAGCAGGTTCCATATTTGTGTATTTTTTTGTATTATTTACTCACGAGGTCATAGGTCACAGTGCCACTAGTATGATTTGTCCTGTGAAGTAAGCTTAGCTTTGATTCGTCGACAAACTTTTCATACAACGTTTAATTTCTTTGAAAGCATTTTTCCCTAAAACTGTTGTTTGTTCTTGAGATTGAAAAAAAAGCTTAATCTTATGGTTGCAATGTGATGATATAGTTGACATTAGCAAAACTCAGGAATTTTACGGATTTAGAGAAAAAAAATACTACAAAATTGTATTAAATAAAATATTCGATTATATGTTTGTCGTAAAACTAACAGATGCCCAGCAGTTCATAATCGAAGTTTTTGCTACTGTGGTCGGTCAACAAGTTCACAGGTCAAATTAAATAACAGTCGAAATTGACGAGGAAGTCGTGAATTACTGTACTGGAACAAACAAAGGATGGGGAAAAGAACAAAACGTAATAAATGGAATTTTACCTATCGTTAAATCGATTAACATTGTAAGACTTGAGGTAAATCGAGTCGCTGGATTCTTCATCCCACTAATATTATAAATTGGAAAGTTTGTGAAGATGTTTGGATGTTTGTTACCTAATACTGGGATAATAACTGGATGGATCAAGCTGAAATTTGGCATATAAGTAGTCCTGGATTGAAACATAGGATACTTTTTATCCCTTCTTTGCTTTGGAACAATAACGGGAACAACGCGGGCGAAGCCGCGGGAAAATGCTAGTATGAACATAAAGAGGGTTGTAAGACGTTAAGAAGCCGTGTTCATGACTTATATTTTGGTAGGAATGTTTTTTTATGGCTTGATGCATTTAGTCTGAGCGAAGTATTAGAAGTACAAAAAGCCAAAAAATATATTTGGTAATTGCAGCAAAGACTAAGCTAAGTGATTGTGCCCCCATCGATTTTTGTCTTGTAATCTTTAGAGATGGTGTGGCGTGGCGTTAAAATCGGTCGACTATAAAAAAATATGGACAAAAGTAAACGTTCCGTTTTTTTTTTATAAAAAAAATGTTAAGTTTAGGGGGCTGAAAATTTGCCAATTTATTCCGATTATAAAGTCACACCATCTATAAAAATTACAAGACAAAAATCGATGGGAGCAGAATCACTTAGCTTATCCTGGCATGGCCTTTAGTTTCAAATGTTGCTAATCGATAGCGGTTGTATGTTTTATGGCACTTTTTTAGATATTTCCTGTTATAACATTAAAATTTATCAGCTACGGATTTATCAGCTAACACATTACAACTAAGTTTGGCGTTGTTAAAGTCGATTCTTAACTTTTCGTTTGTAAAGAACGCTGAGTGACACGAATTACCCTTTTTACATAATCCAAAATAATCCGTGCATTTTACATGCATGCACATTTTTTTTTCTTTTTGCTGGCAGAGCTAAGCGCTGGCATAAGCCCTATCATCACAGGCCAAATTGATATGTGCTGTCACTGAACCGGCTTTTGCTTTAATATTTGTAAATCTGATTGTTTATTTTTGAGTTTTATGCTGTTGTATCATAATTATGAATTTCGCAATAAATATATTTTATTTCATTTTATGTTACACGGGATCGGGAATTTTATCCTAGAATTACTTATACAGTGTGTATTTTTTATCGTATTCTATCTTTCTACATATTTTTTTCTGTTTTGTAGTCACCTAGCAATGCTTTGCAGATGAGTTAGCTATTTACATATTTAGACTCCTTTTGAAATGAAAATAATTTTATCGACACAACATGACACGGTTACAATGTTTAGTAACTATGTAAAACTAGACGATTTTGATTAAGAACCAAATATTTCAAGTTTACATAAAAAAGAAAGTAGGAGCATTTTGGTCGAAGGCACCCAACTCAGCATGTGCCGGGCGTCAGTCCAGCGCTGATTTTCAGTTTGGCCAGTTTGGCCCCAATTATGGCTTTTCTCAAAATATTATACATTTTTTGCTTTAATTGCACCACATATAAGTAATCGACGGGGAGCACACATAGTGTATTATGACAGCAAAAAATACCTATTTATATTTTAAGGCATTTTTGGGACACTATTCATTTCTTTGAAGATCATCTTTATTATTTGTCCATAAAATCATAATCGTGTTAACTTGTGTGGGTTTTAGTATAAAACGCAATCTAAAAACCAATCGCAAGGCCGCATAAAAATTAAAATAAACATTGAAACCATCCATTCTAAACGCATCAACGTCCGATCGCATCGCGGTTCACATGTACACAGGACAGCTAGCACTTTTATTATATTCATGCCTACTATTTTTATATATAGCTAAACACCACACCGCGACATCAACTGCGTGAATTTTCTACTTTTTTATACAAAATTTCATTACCCGCTTCAACATTTTAGGAGTTGAATTTTGAATGTTTTAGGTGCACCTCTACGTCCCTAATGAACATTTCACCCTGTTTAGGCTGTATGTTATCTGTCAATAAGTTACGTAACTGTTTTATGTACAGCTAATATTAAAGTCTAATTGCTATCTTCTGACAAATACATTTTGAACCTAGAAAAATCGTTACCATTATTATTAGACACTCTGTATAATGTATGTTTTCTCTGCATTAAAGTTTTATTTATGTTCCTAGTTTTCCATCAACTATTCTTGTAAAGCAAGCTATCGTGTCGTGACCACATCGCGATAAAAGCAGCAACATCACTTAATACAATTTAGCATCGAAATGACAACTTGTCAGTAAGATTAATGACTCAGCTGGAATTAGTGAGTGTTGGGGGCTGCTGATTGAAAATTTATCGAAAATTGGAGGTAAATTTTATCTCGTGGACGTTGTATTTAGGTATGTCTATGTAAACACATTTATTACACACAGAAATGAAAGGTGCAGTAGAAAATTGCGAAATGATAGTATATGTACAAAGGCCAGCTTATCCTTTTAGTGTTTTTTTGTAGTTAAATGTTTGAGCAATTGAGTCACTATATTTAAAAAAAACACTGTAAAACGTTTCTCCTAACATAGAAGAGGCGCAAAACTAGTTCGATACTTACTCGTACCTTCTTCGAAATGTACACCAAATCGAAACAATTATTCCAAATCAGACGCATATTAAACTAACTTTAACAATGTTGGCTAATCACCAAGAACTAATACGAATCAATCAGTCTAGCTGTCTAGATTACCTCAGCTCAGGTATCGGATTTAGCTAGAATTACTGTTAGCGAATTTACCTCTGGATTTACTTTGACAATTAGATGAAGCTAATAATGGAATTACAATAGATGTAAGTCAAACCGATCAAATTCGGCCCGCAAACCGGTCCAATTCGGCCCGCAAACCAGACCAATTCGGCCTGCAAGCCGGTCCAATCCGGCCCGCAAGACAGTCCAATTCGCCCCGCAAGCCAGTCCAATCTGGCCCGCAATAAGTAGATATAAAGTCTAAGGGGGTGGGGGGGGGGGGGGTCATATTACGTACGTACCGTAGAACCTCTAAACCTCAATGGGTCATTCTCATTTTTGTGCACACACATTACGGTGGACATCACTAATATCATGAATTATTTTTATTACATGGATGAGTGGATTCATGACAGTATTCATATTTTTTAATCAATTAGAAAGAGTAATAACTGTGTGCACAAAAATGAGAATGACCCACATACATATCATCATCATCATCTGAGGCGCTACAGCCCTGGGTGGGCCTTGGCCTGGCCGAGTATCTTCCTCCACTCCAGTCTATTCCTTAGCCTTTCTCTCCAGCCACTAACACCGATCGCTAGATCTTTCTCAACGCCATCCAACCATCAAAATTTCGGCCTGCCGTGGTTACGACGGCCGTCCGGTTTGCCATCAAGTTACTTATAATGGGGCTCCAGTTGGGGCCTATACAGGGTGTATTCGTTAAGTGTAGCTAGGCGATAATTCCGTAAATATAGCAGATATCAGAAAACTTCAAATTGATATCGAAAGTGCGTTACCCAATGAGTAAAATTACATTAATAACTTTTTTGAAATAAAATCAGAAATATCCCAAATATTAACTTCAAACCCTCCCATACATTTACAGGCAAAACAATGTCCCTTACGCTAATTCAGCCTACGGTCGACGACTTGGCCAGAAAACGGCTTTTTCCGTAAGCGTAGCGTAAATCTCTGCGATATCGGCCTTTCTTTGTTTTACCACCCTAGTTGTGTAATGTACTATTATTACAGTTTATTCGTGCAAATAATGAATCTCAAGCAGTTTTAGCTCTTACGACGCCGAAGTTCTTGGAGGCTGTAAGTCGTCGTAGGTACTAAATGTATGGGAGGGTTTGAAGTAAATATTTGGGATATTTCTGATTTTATTTCAAAAAAGTTATTAATGTAATTTTACTCATTGGGTAACGCACTTTCGATATCAATTTGAAGTTTTCTGATATCTGCTATATTTACGGAATTATCGCCTGGCTACACTTAACGATTACACCCTGTATACGTAGGTAACTTCTTAACTTACCTCCTTCGACCTCGCACGTCAGCAGTACGTTAGAACCCTCGTTGTATGGCTCCACGAGTTTCGTCCGATCTCTTCGTTTTGAGTCATATATCGTCGGACGGTTTGGTGGAACTAAAAAAGAGAAAAGTGAATAAGAAAGTAATCAAAACAGTTTCACTTAAAGTATCTTTCTTATAAGATCATACATTTTAGGGTATTACTTAAGTATTCGGGTCTTTTCTGTGGACATCACAAAGTTAAGGGCTTTAAAAGCCAAATATTCATACTGGACTTTTAAAGGCACGCAATACTACTCTACTGCTACTGAACATTTAAGAACAAACCTTTATTATTATAATGTACACAGGCCGTAAAATTATCCTCGTATTATTCACAGGAAAGACGTTTATGTTAGTTACACGTTACACACGGCAACAAAAATATCTGAACACGAGCCTGTTGTCAGGAGCATAAAAGCGTGTTCAGATATTTTTGTTCTCTTACTTATATGTGTAGATGTAAATGAAGTCGACTGTATCTGTACTCTATAACGCTTGAATGAGAGGCAATGTCACTTGAAACACTTATTATCTTAATTTACTTAAAGCTTTTTTTTCTACAAGTAGTCTTAGCTCCCAGGTGTTTTTACGCCATTTCTAGGGTGTGAATATTATCACCAATACACTAGATTGTCAATTGAGCACATTCAGCGTTTTAATTTCATCATTATCGTTTCAGTAAACATTGTTCAATTGTCCGTTGTTGCGAAAAAATCGGGGATAAAAATGACTGCGTGGCCAAAACGCTCTAAAAATCGCTTACCTACATAACCAAGGAAAGCTTCAGATCGTTTACTAAACCACCGTCAGCGGAAATTTACTTTACGAATTAGAAAACTAGAAATACTTACTTATAACAGTAAAATTGACTTTCAGATTCCTAGTCGGCGAGTTCTTGAAGTCCACCCTACATCTGTAGACTCCAGCGTCGACCGCCATGACGTTGTCGACCATGAGGACGGCCGGCGCCGCGCCCGCCCTGAAGTACGCGCGGTTCCCGAATACGGAGGGGGAGGACCAGAGCTTGGGCTGGTTGGCGGTCCGGCCTCGGATGTCGTAGCTGGGGGGAAAATCATCATCACTACATAGTATAAAACAAAGTCGCTTTCTCAGTCCCTATGTATGCTTAAATCTTTAAAACTACGCAGCGGATTTTGATGCGGTTTTTTTTAATAGATAGAGTGATTAAAGAGGAAGGTTTATATGTATAATACATGCATAATATAATAGAGAAACACCGTGCGAAGCCGGGGCTGGTCGCTAGTATTCCATAAATGACGGTAGAAAAATTGATATTGGAGACTATGGCAAAAGTATCAATTGATAATAGCGTCCAACCGAAACTAGTTTTCATGACCGAAACCGAAACCGAATTTCGGCTTTGAACTCTCATTTGGCAATTTTGAAACAAAAAAAAACAAAAACCGATTGGGAAAAAAATACTATACTATTTTCGAAACTGCTCACAATATTTCTTAAAAATGGTCTGAGAAATGCAACCTGTAGAAGTGTAGAGGAAAACAGACAGACATGCGCCGGACATACGACGTTTTTGAAAATTTGCAAAAATGTACTAAACTTCACTCAATTATTTATCGCTTTCAAATAATTTTAAATGACGAAAAACTTAAAATAAGGAGACGATTTGACTGATGACAACAAATGACGTCATAACACTTAATTCAAAGAAACCATGAGTATTTTGACATTGCTTAATAAGTAACTGCTTTGATATGCCAAGAAAGTATATTTACCTAGTTGTAGTTGTTGTTGGTTGTGTTGTTGTGTGTGTGTGGTTGTAGTTTTATAAATAATGCAGAATTCTTACAAAAATCGAACATTTTAATGAAATAGATATATTCTCTATCCTTTTACCAAAACGATATCATTTCATTTACGTAACATCTTCCAGGCACTTTAGTTCCAGGGGAAAAATGAATTCCTATTATTCAGAAAGGTATCGTTTATTATGTATGGGATAAAAATAAGCTACATTGATACGAAAGGTTGGCAGCACTTCCGGTGTTGGGCGGAAATTCAGCCATCTTGGATTGACAGGCTATATGCGAGACTCGTGTTAACAGGAGGAAATTTTCGCATTCTTCCTGTTTCCTATAATATGTTGTGGTTGTTTGATGTTAGGGGACGGTTTGGAAAATAATAATCTAATGATAGAAAAAGTAATATACGATTTTAAGCTAACATGGTCATTCACATAATAACTACTATTGATAACGGTGTATTTACCATGTATGTTTGTTTTATCGAGTTCTCGATATTTCGGCACTAATGCAAGCGCCATCATCACGGAGTAACTGACGTGCTGCGTGTTTTTAGTTGTAGTCTACCCACACACCGAAATATCGGGAACTCAATAAAACAAACATACATGGTAAATATCCCGTTATCAATAGTAGTTATAAAGAAATAGTAATCTTTGTATGAAAAACCCGAATACCTCTTTACTAAGATAAGAACCTCATCTTTTCACGAACGATACGGCACAAGATCAACACGACGCTGTCTTTTGGAAGCAAACCATCACAAGACGGTTGCCTTTACTGGCAGTTTCCGTTATCTAGCAACCAAATGCTGGAATAACATTCCTCCTCCAATCAGACGTTTGCCATCCAAACTTTTAAAATACATTTTAAGAAAATACTCCTAGAAAAACAAGTGGTAGGAATTCCTCATGGCTATTTGGTTGAAGACTTCATTGTATAGGTTTGCTTCAAAAAGACACACTACACTACACTACACTCAACGACTACGCACTACATATTATTATTAATGTCTCAGTAGGTTTATCTTTATGCACAAAATATTAACACATTATAAAATCCGTCTTATTGCTAGTAATATTTTTTTTTTGACACGCCCTGCTAACTAGATTCCGCTCACCCTTTTCACATAGTTCCTTTTTTCTCTGTTTTTTATTATATTTTTTATTTGTTTAGTCTGATGAAGTTCACTATAAATCTAATTATATGTATGTATTGACATTTTTGACCCATTATATATATATACACAATTTTTTTGGATGACCTTTGGGTCCAGCAGAATACCAGTGTTTTGCTCAGTTGTCATGAGCAATATTGATCACTGAGCTGGAACCTTTTTGTACTGTTGCCACGCACACAGAGTACAATTTACAATTTGTCATGTGCATTGTTTGTTTTATTTTTCTGTATTTAATAATATTATTATTTTTTTCTTTTCATGTTTCACCTTTCTGTTTTTTTCTGTTTCCTATGTTTTTTTGTAAGGGTTCCCTTTATTTGGCATACGTTTTATTTGTTCCAATGTATTGTTAGCCCGAATTTTATTTCGCATAATTTTTCTCTAGCTTTAACGGAAAATGTTTTGCAAAATCTTTTACATTAGCCACTTAGAACATATTAGGTTAGGTTTCTTTTATAATTATTCTGAAAAGTCAATATTATCTGTAAAATAACAATTATGCGTAAATAGTATTCGGGCAAATAGAGCATTCGGACAAATAAAATTATGCCAAAACAAGGTGAACCTGTGTTCAAAAACCGCAGATTATGATCAGCATAAAGATAAAACTGTTTGTTATAACAAATTTCTTATCTGAAAAAGAATTTTATTGCTTCATAACAACATCGAATTCGATATCGTGATATTGAAGTACAAATAGAAGTGAATTTGATAGCGATGATATCGTGTGTTGTTAAAACCCTTACCTACTCGTAGTTTAATGGGTTCACCTTGTTTTGGCATAATTTTATTTGTCCGAATGCTCTATTTGCCCGATATAGAGGTTTTCTGATATGTGTGTAAATAAAAGCCTTGACAAGACGCCTAGACGTATTCCTTAATAACTGGTCCCAAAACACAATCTTGCCCAGCAGTTGGATAGTGATCATACAGGCTGCTAAAAAACACGATATCTGCATAATAAGGGTACTTCGCAATAAATAAACAAAAATGGGTTAAATATAGATATTGCATTATTAGCGCGACGCCCCACTGAAAAGACGTCTTACTTCTAGAAAAATGGAAAAAATAAGTTCATTTAAAGGAGCTCTCCATCGTTCTTTAAGAACTTAAATACAATGACGAGTTTGTCATTCTGCTATAAAGACGCGATTTCCTACAGAAGGACATCTTTCTCTTACTAAACAAAGAAGTAATAGCTGCAAAAGGGCTCACAATCGCTCTCCTTGAACCATGGCGATTTCTTCGTTCTGCTGCAGGGCCGCGATGTACTACATAAGGGACATCTAAGTTAGAGGGGAAACCAGAGGCCCGAGTTTAAATCCTGGCAAGGGCAAATATTTGTGTGAAGAGCATAAGTATTTGTTTCTGAGTCATGGATGTTTTCTACTTTTAAGTAGTCTAGTACCCCTAGTACAAAAATTGCTTAGTTTAGAAGTAGCTTGGTTTGTGTATGATTGTCCCTTTTTATTTTTTATCTTACGAAAAAAAGAAGTGGTAACTATTAAGAGGCTTTACATTACTATCATTAAACCAGAGCACCATGACGACCTCGTCGTTCTGCTGTAGGGGCACAATGTCCCACAGAAGGGACATCTTAATGCCAGAAAAACAGTAGTAAGTGGTGGTACCTGTATAGGGGCTCTCCATCGCTTTCCTTAAACCAAAGCACCATGACGACCTCGTCGTTCTGCTGTAGGGGCGCGATGTCACACGGGAGGGACGCTTTCTTCCCCAACACGCCTTGCACGTCTGATGTTGGCACTGTGAAAAAAGAAACAATCTTTTGAATGAATCTAAGAACAATTAAACGTAACAAATTAAATTATGTCAGTCGCTGATGGATTCCTGTGTAAATTCTATTGAGCTGCTATTATTGACGTGTCATTGTATTAATAATATTATAGCACAGTTATGAGATTTGTGAGGGAACCCAGTTAGAGCTCCGTGGGGCGCGCGGAGGATTTTGTCCAAGGACCTTAAAATAAATAGCCGAACGTGGCCTCGGTAACAGATAGCTGAAGCACTTCTAGTGCGCCGGTCGCTTCGTACTTACGAGCCGCACGCACACATCAAAAAGTTTTTTCCTACTACAAGCAGCACGCACACATTGACCTGACCAACCAGCGTTAACGCAACCGGCGCACTAGAGGAGCTTCAGTTATTTGTTATAGGGTTCTTGGTCTGAACGGTGTTTTGAGATCGCTATAGTTTCATGCGCTTAATTTACGAACATTTGAGAGTTTGTCAACATTATTGTCATTAGTTCAGCAAATGTTCAAACAATAAAACATTCTAGTCCGACTCAAATAAAGTCAAATAGTTAGAAGTAATTAAACGTACGACTTTGATCGCATTAGCTATGGTTGCCAATATTAACTAACGATCCAATATTAGGGCCGACGCACAGTCATCATTATCAGCGTTTATTCCCGCTGCTGATACAATCAGGGCTCGAAACCGGTATTTTGCAAAAACCCCGAAATAGTCCAATATTTTAAACTATTTTATGCTTTTTATGTAGAGCTCAGTAATGTATTTAAGTCATGATTTCGTATTATTAGATTGTCTGGTTAAAAAACGAAATAATAAACCAAAGAACGATAAGAGCGGAAAGAATACCGGTATTTTTTTATGGAGAAAATACCGGTTTCTGAGCCCTGGATACAATATAATGGCAGTATTTTTTCCTCCCTCAAAAGGTACATCACGCGCTTGAATGTGTGCGCGCCGTGTACGAATGCGTAAGAGTGCATGGATCGTACTACTACTCACACAGACGTGCTATCGCGCGTATGTGTGAATACGTGTCGCGCGCTGCTAAACGGCGGAAGTTTTACTAAGGAAGGAGGTGGACCGGTACAAGGCGACCTGGTTCGACCCAAGGCGTCCCCCGGCACCCACCCAGTCCGATCCACTCGGGGTGGTCCGGCTAGCGACCTGGTTCGACCCCAGGGAACGCCACGGCCGACCACCCGGTCATATAATTGCTACGCCCGCTAGGGTTGCAAGTTAGTCAGGATGTAAAAAAGAAACTAAGGTAGGACTACTTGTTTGTCTTTCTACTTTGCTGCTGGACCTGTGCCTACTCTTATAGATGAGAGTGATTGTGCTGTAGACCCAATTCTGAACCTGTTTGGGACTTAATGTACACCTTTGACCTTTCTCGTTTACGGTTTCCTTACGATGCTTTTGAATGAAAGAATGAATGGAAAGTAAATTTGTCATGTATATAGAGTGTGATATCATACAGTTACATGCAAAACTTTAATTGGCAAGTAGTTTAACGTTTCGTAGTATTTTAATTATTAGATATAATTAAGGATGTTAGTTATAATTGTAAATCGATTCCATTTTTTGTAAGGATCTAATCAAACCTGACTAAATCATGACGTCATGTTCCACTAACGCTAAAATAAAAAGCATGCTTACTAAAAAAGTATTTCATAAATTCTGACCATGAAATATTTACTGAAACGCTCAATGCGGTTCAGTAAATATTTGCAGTCCGATTTATTTTTAATTGAAATGTAAAGATTCCTAAAACAAGTTTTGTTAATTTTGTAAATAAAAACATTTTTTAGATGTAGGTCTCGTGTTATAATTATGTTTTGCGCAATTCATATAACTATATTTTGCTATACCATTTAACGTAACTCATCATCCCAATTCTTCAATAGGCATTCATTTTGACAGTGATCAAAAACATATGAAATTGTTATCAATACAAACCAAATATTCATAATTCTTCCGATATTTGATGCTTATGAACTAGATATGTAGGTGTTATTAAATTTGTAAGTCGTAACTAAGTATACGCAGGCCCTTAGAAGGGGATTTTTGGAATCAACCCCAAACACGCTTTATTCATGTGTACAGAGGATCAGGGTCCCCACAATCAATATTCCCACCATCCTGACTCCAAAACGTTGCAAGTGTTAACAAAATTCGTACAATAGACGTCTTTTTCGTTGGAATAGTGTTAAACGATTGAAATGTTCTTTAAAGGTCCCTAACGAGGCTTCAAAGGGAGCAAATACTGCTTGTTCCAGCTTTTAACTAATTGCGGTGTTGAGGGTTCAACAATCTAAACTTAGAATGCCTAATACAAGTTCAAATAACTCATGTCTCCACTGATTGCTCTCATATCTAACTAAATACCTGGTTTAAATAAATGCCCACATTTTCGTGTCTAAACTGATTTTCGAAAAGCATAGCTAAAACGACCCCAGTTTCCAATCCACCAAGTTCTCTAATAAAAAACGTTTCCGAATCTTTCCGGTCCTTTGAAAGTCACACCTCTCTTTTTACGGGAGCTTTAAAAAGACATAAACCAATCCAACCTAAGCTATTTAGCCTTAATCATAACTGTGCCGTTATCCTCGTGCCTAATATAATGTAACCCGTGAACGAGTAACACCAGTTCGTAATCGGAAGTCACGATGCTGTGGTCCATTAAAATTACACAGAAATAGTAATAGTACTAAGTCCAGACGATTCTCTTTCTAACAAAACTGACGTTCGAGTTCGAACACCAGACGGAATGCACCGCATCTGATCGTCTCTCTTTATCGCATAACGTGTGCTCTTTTTTGTCGCAGGCTAAGCCCCCGCGGAGGGACTAAATTTGGTGTAGATGAATTATCGAGAGCTTGGAATTGCATTTGTGTACCGTTTCGCGTGAAAAGAAGAATAATGGACTAGACGACTAAAAGAAAACTGTTTAGTCCGTCAGTTAGATTATTAAAAAATATTGTACCTACACGTATTTTCTCTTTTGTTTTACAAACAAAAAATGACGAGGATAGAGTGCTTAGAAGTTTCGAGTGACGTCACTCCTAGGTACAATTTTCACCTAGAAGTTTGATGATCTATAAGTTTGTTTCTCGAATTAGACAATTAAGGCAAATGGACATTCAAGGGATTACATATTCCAGGGCAATGGACATTCGAGGCCCCAATCCCAGTCCGATCCACTCGGGGTGGTCCGGCTAGCGACCTGGTTCGACCCCAGGAAACGCCACGGCCGACCACCCCGTCATACAACCGCTACGCCCACTAGGGTTGCGAGTTAGTCAGGCTTTAAAAAAAAATCGAGGAATTCAACATTGGAGCCCAGAATGAAGTACTAAGGTTAACTGGTAGAGAATGCCCTACGGAATTTAGTTCGCCTTTTGTATGAGAATTTCTTTTGTGCAATAAAGTTTAAATAAATAATTACAGTTCACGGCTCCAACTATATTAAGCACGAGGATGACAGTATAGTTATGAAATATCCTACAGGTCTTTGTGGCGCTGAGGTTTCGCCGCGAGCTTAAACCAGACCTTCTCGATTTAGAAACTAACTAATGTATCTAATGAACTAAATAAGGGTTTATTGGGCCGATTTAGCACTTAAATCGAGACATGGGTTAGACTGGTTGAATAGTAAACTTTGTTAAAGTTCAATGTGTTCCAACTAACATTATTATATGTATGCCACACCTGGCCAAAAAGTGGTTTTTCCGCTATGCGTACGGAAAAAGCCGCTTTCTGGCCAAGTTTGGACATAAAATTATGAACACAACACGGGAGGTAATAAAGAAAGTCCTCGATCGCATATTAACGTCCCTCGCCTGCGGCTTTTTTCTTTGTTTTACCACCCTAGTTGTATAATGTACTATTACTGGAAATATTTTATTTATATAGAATTTAATGTAGATAGACCACAATCTTAACTACTTACGCAGTGAACGTCCGTGCCTGATAGAGGACGTGCAGGAACTATAGATGGCAGCACTAAGGCGAAGAACACACTGAAATCGCCCGTCGCCGCGATTTTTTTTTACTATGCGCAGCTACACGGAAAAAATCGCCGCGATTTTCGCGCCAGTGTGCGCCACGCCGCGATTTTTCTATACAAATCGATGATTCTACATACAAAGTTGAAAATCGCTGAGTCGCGCGTCGCCGCGATTTTCGCTGCAGTGTGTTCTTCGCCTAAATGGACAAAAGAGACACTATACGGACAGTACAGTACCTCTAGCACAACTGTGACACGCGACTCTTTCTCGCGCGAGATATGCTACCCATCTCTTTCCAATCAATATAGTGTGACAGTGACAGGTGATGCTCTGTCGCGCGAGAAACGAAGTCGCGGCTAGTTATGCTAGATGTACTGGATACTTATCAGTCAATATCAAGTATAAGTCGTGGCTACACTAACGTTAATCGTCCTTTATCACGGTAATAACGGCGTTTTAGTACAACACCTTGCGCACCTTCGTTGTGTACCTTCCCTATAGAATCTATAGGGAAGGTACCAGTGGCGTGGCGTAAAAGATATCCTTGGGCAAGCCGGTGCAGATTTGGCGTGCATTTTCCTTAAGAGCTGTAGAATATGGTGCTCAAATGCCTGATATTAGGCAAGCCGGTAGGAATCAAGTAATTTAGACGCAACGCTTCTGGAAGCTATACAACGAAGGTGCAAATCTTACTTACTGTAGTATATATAGATTGATGCAATGCATCTTCGTTCGCTCCGGGAGCGTGCGTTGCGCGTCCGCACTATGTTTTGCTCCCGGGAAATACCGGAACCGAAAGTACCGGGATTTCCCGGTATTTTCAGCTGAGTAAAGAACCGGGACGCGGAAGTAAAAGTCTTGTTACTTTCGGGACTTTCGGGAAACATATCTAAGCAGCATTTTTCATTTCATTTACATTTTCTGGTATACTATACTAAGTTTTGACTATTGTTATTCAAATAGTGAGAGAAATGGCGAAAAAAAGACGTCTAATTCAAAGCGAACAGAACCCACCCATGGCTCTTCCTGCCTCACGGCGTACGAGCCGAAGCGTTGGGAGTTGCGCGCAGAACCTGCAAACTCGGCTCTTCTACTGCGCGCATTCTTGACTCCCTACAAGTTATTTCTGTCCCGGCCATTCTCCCTAAGACCATAGGGCAGGCTGTATCTCGGCCATTGTCAGGAAGTATGACTGCGTCTAATTACCGTCTAATTACCGCGTCTCCATACATTTAGTATGAAAACAGCGTCGCGGTAATTAGGTGACCGCAGACATAATTCGTGAGACTGGCCGATCTGTAGCAGTGGACCTTCCCCTACTGGGGCTCGACGACACAACACGGTACTCGGCGCCGAATGTAACGAAACTTGCTTCAACTAATCTTCAAACTGTCAAAACGAACGAGCGCATAGTTAAGAGGAAAGAGTAAGGTCGAGAGAATTGAAAATTAGGTATTTGTAAAATGTGTCGCTATCCCGCACTGCCCGCCTCTCCTCCGCAGAGCGCGATAGAGACAACTGCAGCTTGGACCGAAAATACCTTTTAAAATTTCATGAAAACATCGTTTCGTAGTCCCCTGATTTCTTCCCCAAAACTTAACCTATTTAACTATTTTTTTCATTAAACATTAAAGAAAGGCTTTGGCCGTGTTCCTATGTTTTCCTTTTTTTTAATTATCTAGTCAAATTTGTTTTCTGGATGTGTGAACACAGCGGAAAATCTGGCATTTTTTTTAGGTTTTTGAAGGTTAATATCTCTTTTGAGAATCAATTTATCGTAAAAAGGAAAACATAGGAACATGTCAATAGTAGCCATAGATTTTTGGACAAAAAATAATTGCTCTACTGGCATTATCCAGGGAGGAAACAGGGGACTACGTTTGTATGGAAAAACTGCCCTCCTGTTTCCTCTTAAATTTTAACCAAACACGGGTGGCGGCTGTGGATCCGTGGCGATGCACCTTCGATTTACGGAACAACAGGGCAGGCAGATGCCCCGTGCTATGTGAGAACTGCCTTAGTGTTCCAACAACTCGACGTTCGATAATATGCCAATTTTGTTTGAATGTATGTATGTAAACAGTTTATTGCACAAAATAATACAAAGTTCAGAGTTAATGCACTTTTAAGGAATCAACAAATTTACTGGAAATATTTTGAATCCTCATAGCTTAATGTGAAAACACCACAATTTTATTACAATTAGTTGCATAAGAAGTCCAGACTGAAAGAATTGACAATTTTCAAGATAAATTTAAAAGGAAATAACCAAGACATTGTGCATCTCTTACGAATTAAAATAGTTCCTATTACATCTGGATAAAAAATAATTTCGATCGTTTTAAGAATATTTTCTGAATAGGATCCCCGCTTCGTTAATATCCATTGACTGTGAGGTTAAATTTGAATTACAACTTTCTCCAAATTTTAGGACTTTAGAACATTAAGATATTTTAATTATGATTGCTACTAATCTAAGGTAATACCATTTTAATTTATTGATCCAGTTACAGGCAACACCCTGTAGATACATTGAGCAAATGCATTGAAAAATCAAATATCCGGATCTCTGTCATTCCGGGGCAGCGAGTTATCCAATTTCTCCAATTAGCCTCTGTCAGCACCGCACGTAACTTTTGAATGCAATCGTATCGAGATACTAGCGCCCTCTGTAATATTTTGTTTGCCTAGCGCCTTAGCACCACTCTAAGACATGCGCGAACAAAGTTAAAGTTCAGGGTTACAAAAACACGGGGTGTCACTTACAAGTCCGTAAAGATCTTACACGTGTCTGTATTTATCCTTAATTTGAACGCTTGTTGGCTAACTCGTATCATTTCAAACGCCTTGATAACAAGAGATTGCAATACCGAAAACTTGGGAATACCTGATTTATTATACCAATATAAAGTGCCTTTTCACGTTCCAAGAATCACCATTATAAAGGCAATCACACACGACACGAATTTCTCGTAATGCCGTATAACTAGGGAAAAAGTTTTCTTGCAGAACACGAATATTGGCTGTTAGCACGCTAACTGGGCAAATATTGTGATTTGTAGGAATTTTATATGAACAGTATTGTGTTACAAGATGTAAATAATGTAACAACTTTTATAAAAAAAACCGGATAATCGCGAGTCGGACTCGCCCACCGAGGGTTCCGTACAAAATTGTAGGTACATAATATATTATATTAAACTACCCTATACATTTTTATTTCCTTAGTAGAGTTTATTTTTTTTATGATTTAATAAAAAATGTATAGTTTTCAGATTTTCCCCTATAGTTGTAGTATAAACGTGGTTTTCCACCGGCAGGGCGAGACGAGACGAGACGAGGATTGAATTGAAATTTGTATCAAGTTGCGCGATGCGCGAGGAGAGGATTGAATACTTCATACAAATTTCAATTGAATCCTCGTCTCGTCTCACCTTGCCGGTGGAAAACCACCTTAAGACGCTATTACTTGCTAAATTTCATAGTTCTAGGTCAACGGAAAGTACCCTTTGAATTTTGGTTTCCTTGAGAGTGTCGAAATTTATGTTTTTTGCGGCATAAACGGCCGTATCATTTTTCACGTTAACTTAGAAGTTTGATTTTTTCACAGCTTCAAGGGACCGTGAGTATATGAGTTTAATTGCAACTCATACCTCCACGCGTTCCCGAGATAAAGGGTCTTGACAGACGGACAGTCAAACGGACGGACGGACGGACCGACAAACGGATAAGAAAGTAATCCTATAAGGGGTTGAGCGATCAGCGAAAAGTCCGGGGCATTTCTTCAGAAATATGTCTGCGACTCATTCATCTGTCTCCATACATTTAGTATGAAAAAGGGCCAGATAAATGAGGTCACCGCAGACATATTTCTGGAGAAATGCCCCACGGTGGTCGTGGCTTGCGAACCTGCGTGCAGGTTTGTAAACCCCCACTTGGTCAGGATTCCTATAAAAAAACCGGTCAAGTGCGAGTCGGACTCGCGCACCGAGGGTTCCGTACATAATCGTCAGTAGATACGTGAATAATTCAAGAAAACTTGTATAGTGGGACAAACTTAACTTTGCTCCTGTAAAACTGTTGTCCCCATACATCGACATATGCCGCGGTTAGTTTAGTAGGAGCAAATAAGGTTGTCTTACAATTTTTGCGAATTTCTAAAAAACGCTGCAAGTTAGGAAAACCGTTTTATTTTTCTTGTAATATTTAGGATAATATAAATAATTGGTAATTATGACAGATTTTTCTGTTCAGTAACTTCGGAGATAATAGGGGGGGAATGGTATTTTTTTAAACGTTTTTGGTTTTAAATCAAAAACTACACGTCTAATAAAAAAAATAAAAACGGTTTCGAAATCTTCATATTAAGCCCTTTCATTTGAAATCCCACTCGATATATTAGCTCAACTTTTGATTTTCGACATCCCATTTCGGTCCCCTTTAAAAAAAAAGTAAAGAAGGTATAGAATTTTTTTTATGTTCTATAGGCTCGAATTAGCGGTTTTTAACACTATTCCAAATTTCAAGTCGATAGCATCAGTAGATCCTGAGATATCTTGCTGTGACAGACGGACAGGCAGACAGACAGACAGACAGACAGACAGACAGAGTCGCACCATGAGGGTTCCTTTTTTACCATTTTGGTACGGAACCCTAAAAAGGGCTCATGGGTCCTGTCAGTTTCTAAAAAAAAACTTGCTTCGAATTCAGTTAATAAGTATTAAGAAAGTCAGTTTACATACTTAAACGTTGTAACTTAACTAACTACAGTCAAAACAAATATTATTACAACACTCTTAATGACCCCAGATGTCAACCAGTCAAACATCTGTTTTTGTATTCCATCGTACGTTGTTTGACCAATCATTATTGATATAGGTCAGGGGTCGTCAACCCGCAGCCCGAGAAGGTTTCATCCGTGGCCCACCAGCCAGTTTGTTATCATCATTGCTTAATAGAAAAAATGTGTCAGTAAAATCGAAACTAAATAGTCAATGGTTTATAAATTGAGCAATATTGTTGGTACCTAATTAATTGATTTTCTGTTTATTTTTTTGTATAAGGATAGAATACGGACCAATTTTTACCTAGTTACAAAAAACTCATTAGATAGATAATTATGATCATTTACTTCATGATAAAATAACAGTATAAAGGAGGACCGGACAAAATGGTCCCAAGAACCAATAGCGATGTGACATATATCATTAAAAAGGCGTTTCAATATACTACAATAGTTACCATGGGAGCTTATTTCAAATCACTGTGTGAAAAAAGTTATGGCAATATAAAAAAACTTATTTTCATAGACGATTTTAAGCAATAAATATGAATTATTTCGTATTCCATGACGTTACAGGCCACCTGTCAGGCCTCCCCGGCCCCTCAGGCTCCCCCAGCCCCTCCAGCCCTCCAGGCTGTCGCTAGCAGGCACCGAAGGCACCCTCTGCACCGTTGACGGGACTTGAGCTGGAGGCCAGCAAGGCGAAAGCCCGAAAGGCCCGAAGCAAACGCGCCACTAAGGCAACCTCCGCCCACCCCGCCCCTCTGGCCGTGGATTCATTTAAGAAGCCGCTGTCCCCGTAAAGGCGGCCGCGTCCGTCTCACCACCACCCCGGCCTCTACTGAGGCCCGCTCTCGCTCCCGTTCGGGTCCCCGTAAGTCTCGCCCACGCTCTGCGTGCAGCGACGCTGACGAGGACAGGAACAGGAGTCGGTCCCCGGTACGCGTAAAAACGCCGGTGCCCACATTGGCGCCCGTTATTCCCCAAATCGTAATCTCGGACTCATCGGACGCCATGGATACCGATCCATGGACCGTAGTCGGCCCATCTAGGCAAGGGAAGCGTACACGTCCGAAGACGCCTCCGGGAGTTCCGGGGCCTTCATCGCGTGCCTCCCCTGCGATCTCTACATCGCCCGAAGCGCCGGCGGCCAAAAAGCCGGCTCCGCGAAGCCCCGACAACCCCGTCTCTCCCACCCTTCCGGCGTTCGATGCCCCTGGGGCACAAGTTGACGGGGCTCCCTCTTCTCAGACCCCCGGGCCGGGGGTCAGCAATCGTCGTCATTTACCGATCGATTTAAAAACCGCAAGGACCACCTATTTTTGCAACCAAAACAGGAGTGGCCCACCGTCGAAAAAATCTGCGACAGCGCGGCATTCCTTATCTCGAAGCGTCAGATAATAGCTTAAGCATTAAGATCGTAGTCCGGGGTACGAATAATTACCGCGCCCTCGACGGCTCCTCGACGACCTGGATCTGCGCTATAAGCGGAACCAGTTCGACGATGAGAAGTCTCTGCGCCTTATGATCCGGGGAATTCCGAAGGAGTTCGCCGAATCAGAGGTCAAGGGGGACCTGGTTAGACAGTGGATAGCAGTTCGCGAAGTTCACCGCTGCTATCGCAAAAACGGTGGCAAAAAGTTCGATATTGTCCTCGTCAAAATCGACCCGAATCACCCGTCAGCCCGTACGATTTGGAAGTTGAAGGAGATCTGCTTGCTGACGGGTTTCCGGGTCGAAAACACAACTGCCAGTATTACGGTCATAGCCAAACGGGCTGTTTCCTGCGCCCTCGTTGCGTAATATACACGGGCGACCACTTGACCCGCGATTGCAAAAAGCCGAAAGATGTGCCGCCATCTTGCGTGGTTTGCGGTCTTACTGGCCACACTGCCAACTGGCAGGATTGCCTTAAGGCCCCAAAGCAGATTGCTAAGACTAAGGAGGCACAGCCTGGAGCTCTTGACAATCGCAACAAAGGCCGAGTGGCCCCCAAGCGCAATTTCCCGGCCATTGCATCAGCCCCGTAAAAGTGGAAATACCCGCCGCCGCGGGCGCTTCCCCTGCTCCCGCGTCTTCCACGCAACTGCGTCCTCAACGCCCAGTCTCCAGGCTGCTGCCTGCATCTTACGCCGCTATCGCCTCCGCGGTCCGAGCCGCCCCCCTCCCGCTTCTCGCTGCCCCGGTAGACAGGCAAAGTTTTGAGAGGCAAGTGCGTTCGTTCGTATAGTGAACGCCTTGCTGCTCTTAACGGAGCTCTTGCTACCGCGTGCAACATTCCTTGTACAGCGTGGGCGAGACTTACGGGGACCCGAACGGGAGCGAGAGCGGGCCTCAGTAGAGGCCGGGGTGGCGGAGACGGACGCGGCCGCCTTTACGGGGACTGGCGGCTTCTTAAATGAATCCGCGGCCGGAGGGGCGGGGTGGGCGGGGGTTGCTTCGGGCCTTTCGGGCTTTCGTCTTGCTGGCCTCCAGCTCAAGTCCCGTCAACGGTGCGGGGGGTGCCTTCGGTGCCTGCTAGTGGCCGCCTGGGGGGCCGGGGAGGCCTGACAGGTGGACTGTAACGTCATGGAATACGAAATAATTCATTTTTATTGCTTAAAATCGTCTATGAAAATAAGTTTTTTTATATTGCTATAACTTTTTTCACACAGTGATTTGAAATGAGCTCCCATAGTAAATATTGTAGTATATTGAAACACCTTTCTAATGATATATGTCACGTCGCTATTGGTTCTTGGACCAGCCTCCATATATTTTTGCCGGTCCTCCTTTGCAGTAGATACCTACAAAGTTACAAGCATTCACGTCATGAATCATGATCGATGATTCATTGCCTAAGGATGCGGCCCGCTATGTTAAAAAAAAACATAATTCTTTGATTATTAAAATAACTTGTATGCCCTAAAAGGGCACCACATAGAGATACCTGTTCCTTAGAATATAACACCATGCAATTTTATATGTAAAAATACCTATGTTGGACAAATAAATATTTAAGTAATAAAACAACTTAAACGGATTAAATCGCGTATATTACTACATTTTAAGTCCCGACGTTTAATAAATATTTTGATTTTTGTTTATTTGGAAAAGGTTGAAGACCCCTGTATAGGTGTTTCTGGGCCTGAACAAGTTGTTATATTATCGCTGACCTACATCGCGCGATTCTTTTGTACATTATTGTTCATGTTTTGGTGGAAATCAATACACGCCACACGGAAATTTGAAGTACCTATCTTACGTTTTACGCATTTACCGGGAAATGTTTGTGCTTTGTATGATGTTCTTTATGTTCAACTGTCACTTACCCGCAGCTTCGCCCGCGTAGTTCTCGTTATTGTCCCAAAGGAACTGTTTACCGGGATATACTGGCCTAGTATAGGGAACGAGCACGACAACGGTGCTGCCAACTTGTGCCGCCAAACTAAATCACGTACCCTCTCATGCTGGGCCACATTGACGAAAACGCCGTTAATTGATCGCGATGAAGGGCGATTAAGGCCCGGTAGGACCTGGCTCGCATTTCACATACAACTAGGGTCGGGCGGAATGCAGATTATTGCAGATTATCTTCGATTTCTAACATAAAAGTATACGTTATCAACCCAAACATGAGAGGATGCCCTGCATGACTGTGAAATCATGATTGTCAGGTATTAATTTTGCCAGAAAAGGTAACTGGTAATGAACAAAATGAAAAAAATACTTTATCTTATAGTGTTTTCGCGCTACTTTTCTATCGAGCGAAGTGTTCGCTATCGTGTTCTAAGTGAGAGGAAGCCCTAGATACAGTTCTGAATATTATCATATATGTTTTACAGTGACCTACGAGTCAAATAAGTGCTCTAAAAATGATTTGGAAACTAGGCTTCCGCGCCCGATTCTCGTCTTACCTCGCCTTAACGTCAGTGTAGCTGCGACTTACTATATTTGACATTGACACTTACATATTGTCATTGACATTGACAGCTTGATTTGACAGGGGCGATAGTTTCCTTTATTGTCCGCCCGTGTCTCTTTTGTCGTTTAGTGCTGCCACCTGTTCGTGCACGTTCCCTATATGGAAGAAACATGACGTTCCTTTATTATTATTTAATCCGGGTAAATTACACCACATTTTTATGTTACATATACAGCGTGTAAGTCTAATACGGGCGAACAATTAAACCAGATATAGCGTTTAGTAGTGTTATCATTAATTAATATGATTTTTTAAATTACACTTAATAGTGACCTCGTAATTAATTTTTGAAAATTTACCGAGCAGCAATGTACCGCCTACATGCTTGTTTAGACATTGCGAGATACGAGCTTTTTTAAAGTAACTGTCAACTAGCGTGTTTGTCAACTTGAATGTGTTGCGTTACATTGCGGCCCGAATTATTTTGTATAGTAAATATTTTCATTGTGGTTTTAAGCAATAGTTATCTAAATATGCTTCTTAGGTCCTACGCCCGTATTAGATTAGATTTACAGGCTGTATAGATACAAGAAATCAAAGTACACAGAAAAACTAAATGGTTATTGTTGGCGGTTGGTGGTTTAGGTTAAATCATATTAAACCAGAATGATACAGATCAAAGCAGATGGCAAATTGAGGGCACTTGCTGGGTGCTCCGGTGGACGAGTGGTTGAGTCGCTGGGCCGGAAATCCAGAGGTACCGGGTTCGATTCCCGGTCTGGACACAGGTGAGTGCCATTTAGTTTTTCTATGTACATTGATTTCTTGTATCTATATATGTTTTACGCATTTACCGGGAAAGGTAGGTTTTGTTTGATGTTCTTTTTATTCAACTAGTATTTACCAGCGGCTTCCGGCTCCCAAGGGACCCGATATTGTTGTGTTTACCAGGATATACTGGCCTGATATACTTTGTCTACTGGCCTGCCAAATTTCAGCTCAATCCATCCAGTTGTTCCCACGTTATTAAGTAACAAACATCCAAACATCTAAACATCCTTATCTAATTTGCTTATCTAACCAGGTCAAAACATTAAAATCATGTAGAATCTTTCCATGAAAGAAAGAAAGTTTGTCGCTTACGTAACGCGTTTGGTAGCTACCCTAATAAACATACACCGGATCAGCGGGGGCAAAAATGTACCAGCGCTAGTGATTAATTAAAAAAAAGTATGTCGTTTTCTTCTTCATTCAAATTCTTGAAATTACACAACGGTTGTACGTCATTTTTATCGATATCAACTAATAAAATTAGTTTAATGTGTCCTCGCACTATTAAACGTCAGTACAGATTTGCCCCCGCGAAACCGGTGTTTGCAGTGATAAAGCGTATTACCTATAGCTACTAAGAAACTCTATCAATCTTTAAGCCAAGTAATGATTATTAATAGGGTTGGGACTCCTCGTGGCATTTTGGAAACAAAGGGCAGTGGAGTCGTTTTTACCTAGTTAGTTTTTATGATTGAATGAATAAATTATTTTCAATGTTCTAAAGTAGGTACCTACTTACTTACCTAAATAAAATTATATGATATTTAGATGGATTATATGTATGTTTTATCTTGTTTTTGTAATCCCCTCAGAGTATCGATATAAATATTTAATCGTACGCAATATTTGTTCCTACCCAAAAAGTTTTTGACTAATAGTTTTATAATATGGCATATTGACACGATACAAGTCATGTCCAAATTGTCAAATTTAGACAACTGCTTAATTTATCGCATTTGTATGAATGAATTCAATTTCGTAGTAGATGACTGTTGGTAAGTACTTACTGAAGTATTTTTAATAGCACTTAGTGTTAACAAAATATAAAAATGTCAAGAAATATTAATCATTCAATCATTATTCATTCAATCAAAAAAAAGTAGGTAGCGACTGCATTGCACTCTGTGTCCAAATTGCCACGAGAATCCTAACCCTAATTATTAAATACCGATATTCAGCTTCCTAAGTTCACTTCTCAAATTTAAAAAGTAGTGTCGCGCTCGTTTTAAGATGTCAAAGAGCCCTTGATGCCTTGCAGGAATAAATGATTTCATTTGATTTGAGAAACACTCCTAATATTTATTTAATTACAAACTTTATGAACCAATATCTGGTTTGGTTTGAGCAGAAACTGGCGAAAATAAACGAGGAAAGGCAGAAATCACATACTATGACGGGGGAAATGAGCATTGCTCAAAATTGCCACGGCCGATATTTTTGTGCCACGTTCGTTACGAAAGGCGGGTGATTTATCGCGCGCGCCACGGAAGGCCATAGAACAGCTGCCGACCCGCCATGCTGAATATTAAGGGCATAAACTAGAGTAGTTTTGGAACTAAACATCGCATCGCTAGCAACTTCATCAGCGAAAGTGAATAAGTCCATTTTATCCAACTCAAGTAAAACCAGAAATACTAACAAAATTACAGGTCGATTCACGAAAGCTGGCGCGAGATTTGACAGAATTTCTATGAAATTAGCTGTCACTCAGTACAAATCTCGCGCTAGCTTTGATGAATCGACCTGTAGGTACTGATTTTCGTTATTTTCTATGATCGAGCGACGTTATTAAGTATCGTGCTTTGAACCATAGAATAAGACAAAACTATGATGTTTAAAAATATCGATATCCATAAAAGTCGATAAATAAAATCGTCTGTCTCTAGTACCTGTCGTACCTGCCGTTTGCCCCTAAATTCCGAGGTCTGATCATCATAATTGTTGTAAAGCTGTACTCGTTATATCCATTATTATCTAAAATATGTTTCTAATAGAATGTTAGTTTACGAAAAATACCTATCTTGATTGTGCTGCTTCTCACGACATTTTGGTAATGGTTCCAACATTATTGTGCACGTTTCCAATACAGCCAAGTCTCTAAAGTAGGTTACCTCTGATCAGAGTTCCTTTGAAGTAAGAAGTGTTTATTTTTAAACGATTTGTTTCTTATCTGATGGGTTCTCGACTTTTAAAAGTGACAGATTCCAAACACATGGCGTCTTTGAAAAATTAATGTATGTTTATCAAAGTCTTTCACAATTTACAGATACCTATTAGTAGAAGTTATGTTGGATATACATTATTTACGATTGTAAACATTTATTAAATATTATGTGAGTTTTAACTTCAGTTGCAATACTATGTCACAGGAATCCAAATGATTATGTAAGACCTCAAAAATATTATAAATATAAATTAATGTATAAATAGTGGTAGTAGATTATGTCTGTACTCTAATGAGATAATTAATAAACTATGCTGCTGCACTGCATTACACTTTATTAATAGCTTATTAGCAGAGACTTCTTTATTTTGTAAGCAATAAAATTTAAATAAAACAATAACAATAAAAACTAAAACTATAAATTAAATACAAATTAAAGATATTAATTTGTTCCAAATCGCTGTCAGTGGACAGTGAGCCCAGAACCGCATTGCCACGCTGGATGGCAATACTGATTCGCTGAGTGAAATACTGGCCAGCCCTCTGATCACCAGTGGCCTCCACTAGACGCGCCGACAGATCCTTGAAAAGCCGGCGCGCACTTGGTGCCCAGGGTCCTAGGGTCTCGACCCCAAACGCCTCAAATATGTAGCTGCTACCGAGGCGTATAAATTTACTTAAAATCACAGTACCATAAAAATATAAAAAAAAACTATTTTAAACTAAAAATTGTAAATACTTTTGGCAATTTTTAAGGCTTGGCTGATTTTTACCGTTCTCTACATCTGTAAATTTAAACAATTCGGTAGTCCCAAAACATGTTATTTAAGATAATAATGTCTTTTTTTATGGAACGGAAATGCCACTGTATCTTAGGTTCGAACGTACATAGTCGAACAATGTTATTATTGCGACTGAGATTCTTGGTGTCTCGAATGTTTTAGGTGTGCATTTATTTGGTGAACGGCAAATTAAATTGGTAGAAGAAACTGGTTTTTAACCCGGAGATGCTCATGTTTTTTACGATAATGTCGCAATGATTACTTGGAGTCAATCCGTATGCTTATTGCTGAGTTCTCGGAAACGTTGAGTAGGTATGAAAAATAGTACATTACACAACTAGAGTGGTAAGACAAAGAAAGGCAGAGATCGCAGATGTTTGCGGACCGAGCTGCAAGCGATGCGATCGAGGGCTTTCTTTATTACCTCCCGTGTTGTGTACATAATTTTATGTCTACTCTTGGCCGGGAAGCGGCTTTTTCCGTACGCGTAGCCAGGCCAGGTTTGGCATAAATTAATTTAAGGGTAGTTCTCTGCGACTAAACAGTCGCACCAATCACATCATTACCATCGCCACATTATGGATGAGCTCCCTATAAACTATGGAGTCGTTTTCGGTTGTCTTGTAGAAGTCGCGTGCCTCTGCTATTTTTATCATAATGATCCTGATTGCTTTTATAAAACGGCCAATAATAGTAGCGATGGTAATGAAGCAAGCAAAACGGTATAAAATCGCAGAGAACTACCCTTAAATGCTATTCTTAGTACCGCACAGGATGCAAAATAATAATGTTTGTTTTATTACAGTATGTGTTTTTTTTACAAATGCTGCAGTTAAACCTTAGGTTGACCTACTGAAAATTAAAGACAAAGTTTTAAATTAACCAGACAAAAAAATGTAAACTCTTCCCACAGAGTTTATATTTGTAGAAATCAGAAAAAAAGTATACTTATTACAACAGTTGTTTGGTTTTTGGCAAAAATGGACGTACCTAATAAAATTATTAAAATAAGAAAAGTGAATATAATTAGTACTAAGTCTTTAAATCGCCTGTAAATCATAAAATAAAAACAACAATTTACAACAGTTATGAAGAAAAAAGCATATCATTAAACCGTATTAATTTAATAAAGATAATTTCCACTAAAAACTCGCCAGAGTCCATTTAAGTTCAAACCACTGCGAAGTTAATTGGCGGTTGTATTAAATTTAACCGTATTATTTTGAGTGTTTTCGTTACCAAGTAAATCCATGTTTTGTTGCCGTTTTACGATTTCGCGCAACACTTTAGAAGCGTGTCTCCAATTAAAGTTACCTCCAACGTACCTAAGTACCTCCATTAATGCTTACTTATCAAAAAGTATGATTGGAATCAAAACCAAACACATTTAATGTGAAAACACTCCTTTTTTGGGCAGTTGTGAAAAAACAGTTTTTAGTTAGTTTAATCTTTCGATGGAACTGTTTTTAAAGCATTTAAATTTACTAAGTCCACATAAATTCTTTGCAAATTACACTTATTTAAATTTTAAGATATCAGGATACTCAACATGAGGCTATTCGCAACTTCACGGCCAATCCTGTCGTCCTGAATATAATTTGGCCCGTGAATCAGTAACAGTTCGTTATTGGAGGTCGTGCTGACTATGATCTTCAAAGTCGAAGTGATGAATGGACTTACTAGTCCGCGGATCTCATTATATTTGGGACGAGATTCACGTCATAAGTTAGGAATAAGCCTATATATATATACTGTATAATAAAATCCCACCAAAAACATTCTGTAAAAAACTAGCCAAGTCTCGATGGAGCTGCTTGTTTATCTCTAAAAAGTAATGAAATCTAGACAAAGTCGTGCCAACTCTAAGGTTTCTTACTGCGATTTCTTTATTATTATAGTTAATGTTGTGTGACTTGGCCATTGAACATTCTTTATACGTTAGTGGGTTCAAGTCAATTTTGTTTACACGTAATATTTTTGACATGAAAAATGTCGATATAGTAATATTATAACTTGGCTTTAAGATGGGTTCTGTTTCTTAGCAGCTAATAAGTTTTATTAGGGTAGCTACCATAACGTTTCGTAAGGGACAAAAAGTAGATGTTTTCACGGAATGCTCCCAAACTAGTTTTTTTTCCAATTTGCTACGTCCATAGCCGGATATTGCGCCGTCAGTGTAATGAACCTTAGAATCATCGGTGACGAGATGATGTGGTCAGTTGGTGACGGAATAGGTTGTGATGATTCACGGCGGTGATCGTCATCGGTTATTTGACCTTGAGGTTATTGGGACTTTTTGTATGTATATTACTAGAAAAATAATACTGCAGTTTTTTTAACGATTAAAGCATTCCAATTTTACTAAAACAAAATTTAAAAAATATATTGAAACTAAAAGTGTAATCAAGCAAAACAAACCTAAAACTAATTAAAAATAAAAAGAATACCCCGTCCAGCTAGTCTGCCTTCGGCATAGTCCCCAATCCCCATTACGCTAGCGGCGTTACCTCTCTCTATCATCTATGTATGTCTATGTAAAAAAACAATGTAGGTATGTACTATCAGAAGTGGCTGACTCCGCGATGTCGCCGCGCCGGCTATAAGTACCAAATTTTGTACCTCGGAGGAGCTTAGCCAGCGAGCACGCGTTATGCGATAGAGAGAGACGGTCGGGTCCGGTGCGTTCCGTCTGGTGGTCGGACGTGAACGTCAGTTTTGTTAGAAAGAGAAGCTTCTGTACGTAGTACTATTATTTTTTCTGTATTAGGGCCTTAGGTTAGTAAAATGTCTATTCGAAAAATTAAGTGTTTCAGTTATTTTGATTACAATTAAGAGTTCCCAGAAATAAAAGGGCTAATTAATTTTCAGAAAACCGCTCATAATAATAAAGTTACCTACCTAATTAGTAACACAGACATTTTTTGCCGTCGTTACTTTTTATTTTAATTTTTTTTTGTGATAGCGCTTTAAATATTTTTCTTTATTTCTTAACACTATATTCTGGATGATGATGATGACGGCGGTAACGGGTATCACCACAAAGTGTGAACCACGCTATATGACGGTACGGCTAACGCAGTATTTACTCGCGATTGCCTATAAGTCAGTACGGTGCTTGCCGATCAAACCCGTATCATTATTACGGAGCAAATTTTTACTGTCATGTGGGGCACAACAACGATGACGCTACCGTCGAAACAGAGTGTAATCTCAAACTCGCAACTCTGACTCACTCAGATGCAACGCATCTGTGTAAGTCGACACACGCAGTACGGCACTTGCCGCTGTCGTTCTATAAGATCATAGGTATTGTATGGCGATACTGTGATTCTAATACATTCCTTAAATTGGGTACTGCTGGCAAACGTGTTAATAATGGCGACTAAAATCTATTGAATAACTCCACACACTGCTACCAAATTTATAAAAAAAATCACGCCCATCCCTCACTCGTCCAATTTAAGGGTCCTATTCTCTCGCTCGTTTCAATCCGTCTGTTATATTTCATATCGTATGCGACGATTTGTCACCTGTTCGTGGAATAGGCTCCGTGATCAATAAGGCTGCTTCGTAAATTGGTACGTGAATGGTACAATATGTTCCGTTCTAAAATATATATTGACTGGAAATATTTAAATTCTGAATTTAATGTGGAAACTCCACAATCTAAACATCGACAGTGAAAATTTCAAATGTGGTAAGAGACTAACGGCTACTTTTCAAGAGAGCAAAGAAAACAACATTCTTTTTTTTTATCGCAATTTGGTTTATTCTTAACCGATTACGCTGATTCTTAAATTTATACTTTTCGAAAAACTTCATCTACACCTAATTAATGTAAATCTATAAACTCATTAGTTTAGGAGATGGTGTCCCTTACGCAGAAGACGGTTTCTATTGTTGCGTTCTGAAAAAAACTATTTTTTTTGTAAAAATCCCTTACGCCCTAGTACTAAAAATTATCAGTTTGTCGTAACTACCAAAAGGATATTTGTACATTGACACTTATTTACCTCCGCGAACGAAGTTGTGGGCGAGTTTACTAGTCTTTAAAGATAAAAGATAGAGATAAAAGATAAAGGAATATTTGAAAGACGAAGATAATTTATTTGTACAACATGAGTACATTATGTTGTTAAAATGTCTTTATTAGGATTATTATTGATCAAATACTCGAATCAATTGCTACGCTCCGGATTCTGTTTATTTCGGTTTTATGTACACCCTCACCGAAAATACCTAGGTACAGCATTTCGCTACCTTAAGACACAATCTACTAAGTATTTACCAATTTGTCATTAATTTTTAATGACAAGCAAAACATCACAAATCATGCATCGGGAATTACTCCAGACACATCTTCATTCATAATCAAATCTAGTGAGAAAATATCATTGTATACCAGTATAATTATTCAGGACTTTGCTGCCGATATCGTCTTTAATATAATTAAACCTGTGTATCGAGGAGAGGTATCGAGTTAAAATTAAAACTATACTCAGGTCTATGGTCCCTTGAAGCTGTCCTAACTATTCCACATGGTTGTGACCCATCTGTCAAACTATATGAGAATGACCCATTTTATACGAGATTGACGACAAAATTATGAATTACCCTACTGGTTCAAAGATACACCTACATGCAGTGCGTAATTTTTATATCACAGTACAGTTAAACTACTCGATTCGTAGGCGAACGCGGAACTTTGTGAAAGGTTATAAAAGATCGGGTTTAGCTTACATTGTACAGTAAAAAACGGTAACGCAACAATAGGGTTGCCAGATGGTCGGGATTTGGCGGGATTCTCCCGATTTTTTGTATATCCTCCCGACTCCCGACAAAGAAGAAAATCTCCCGACAAACGACTTCATTTTAAAACTTAGCCCGATCCACTCAACGTGGTCCGGCCAGCGAAAATTTCTGCTCTTACAGGCTAAATAACTAAATATTTTTACTAAAAAAAAACCCGACCGCGGTGCACTTTAAAAATGCATAAAATCCGCCATTTTGTTTATTTTAACGAACTTCGTTTTTACGGCGTTTTATTTTCGTCATTATTGTCTCAGTTAATATTGTTAAAAAAACGATGCCTAGAGTTAACTTTGTATGAAACCGAAAAACAGTCCCGAGGTTAAGTCTAGTTTTATCAAAATTGTCACGATTTGTCCTTTCGTTATAGTAAATAATCGTCGGACAACAATGATTGTCAAACCGCACGGTCAAAACGCTCGGAGAATCGCCCTATTATATATCACCTCTTCAGTCGTACATATAAGCTGTATAAAAGCTTAAGATGCCTTTATACCACTCAAACTGGAATTTAATACTCTTATACAGCTTGTGTGCTACTTGTACCTCGATATCAAAACCCCGCAATGCTTTTCTGTAATTATTTTAAAATCTCTCCGCCGCTTCAATTAATTTACAAACTTCAGACGACAAAAGTTTACAGTCAGCCATTTTGATTGAGTTACGGATTTCAGCAAGGGCCCGAGTTAGTCAAGTTTGATTGTGAACCGATGAACAAACGGGGATGCGATGGTTTACTCGGGCTTAGTTTGACGTTTCTTGTTACAAGTTGATTTGGCCTTTAAAAAGGATTGTATTTCGTTCGTTTGGGCGCTGTCTCAGCAGACGTCATCTCCAATTTTAACAATAGGCTAGACGACAAAAAAATTAAAAAGATAAACAACTATTAAACCAATAAAATTTTCATTTTTATTTTCAAGACCATGGTCTCGTGGCGAAAAAACAATAGAACATTACATAACTAGGCTAACTGCAGCCGGAGCTGCAAGCGAGGGACGTAAATATGCGGTCGAGGGCTTTCTTTATTACCTCCCGTGTTGTGTACATCATTTTATGTCTACACTTGGCCAGAAAGCGGCTTTTTCCGTACGCGCAGTGTGCGGAAAAAGCCACTTTATGGCCAGGTGTGGCATAAACCAATAAAGTTTTCATTTTTATTGTCAAGACCATGGTCTCGTAGGGAGAACAAAAATAATCATTGACATAAAAGATGAAATTAAAATTAGAACTTCTACTTTTTGAAAGAACTGCTGATATTTCCAAATCTAAAAACATTTCTTAAGTATACCGGTAGATATACCGGTATTTCTAAAGTATACCTTTTAAACGAAGCCTCTGAGTTATCGAGTTACACGAAATCAATAAAGAAACCCTTCACAACTTCTTACCGCAAAAATTTTGGAGATTTGCTGAACAATTTTGTAGAGAACATCTCATCATGGGGATTATAATTATAACCATACGAACTTAAAAATGCATTATATAGTAAGAATTATCATGTCCGAATCTTTGTTCGTTCTCTTTAGGAACATTAGGACACCTTAGATAATTCTTACTATACTGTGAGTATATCGAGCTGTGAGCAACCCAACATTTTCCTTCCCCAATATATTTTGTTCCATTCGCCTTTTTCCCCACTTTTTTATTTTCCTATGCGCTTATGTTACCATTAGGTAATTTCTTCGGACGCATTCAATTCTATTCGATTTCAAAGCGAGGGACGTAAATATGCGATCGAGGGCTTTCTTTATTACCTCCCGTGTTGTGTACATTATTTTATGTCTACAATTGGCCAGAAAGCGGCTTTTTCCGTACTGGCAGCATGCGGAAAAAGTCACTTTATGGCCAGGTGTGGCATAATGTACTATTATTAGTCACGAACACGAATGCATAAAACTAATAACCAATCAAAAAGCGAAAGTGCCCTTAAACCGGTTCAATTCGGTGTTACCCAGCAATTTCCTGCAAGCAACAATGTTTCGCATATAATATACTATTATACGGTATTATACAATATTCTGAACACCACAATAACCCTCTCAAGTGCTAATAACAAAGGCTTTGCCCGTGACAAGCACCACCGTTCTTATTAAATTACGACACCACTTTAACTTGCTCTACTACGTATGAAAGATAGACGTCAGGCATGTTCAGGGAGGGAAGTTGGTGTTGGTTTCATTATAATATAATAGTACAGTCGATTTCATTTACTCGTATATTTACACATACCTATAAGATAACAAACATATCTGAATACGGTTTAATGCAACTGACAATAGGGTCGCGTTCAGATATTCTGTTCCCGTAAGTGTGTAGATGTAAATGAACTCGACTGCACGTTACACAACTAGGATTTGAGATCGCAGATGTTTGCGGCCCGACCTGCAAGCGAGGGACGTAAATATGCGATCTAGGGCTTTCTTTTTACCTCCCGTGTTGTGTACATCATTTTATCTTTACACTGGGCCAGAAAGCGGCTTTTTCCGTACGCGTAGCGTGCGGTAAAAGCCACTTTATAGCCAGGTGTGGCATAATAATTCATACCGTATCAAGGGAAGTAAGAAGGGGATAACTAACGATACTTATTAGAAGCCCGACACCGAAGGTGGAGGGCTTTTAATGACTCTAGTTTGTAACCTGCTTACTGCCCGTGATACACAATGTTTTTCATCACATTTCCAAGGAAAACAACATAATACATAAAAATCAAATAAACAAAACGCACCCGCTAAACTAAGACTAAATATGAATTTTATACAAACTAAAGATAATTTTATTCTAAATTGCTGCCAGTGGGGAACGTATACTTTACAATAGTATACTTTTGAGCCCTCCGGAGTGTTATGTCAAAGTCGTAAAATGTCCAGTCTCGAAATTGCGTCCAGATCGTAAGAAGTCCATATCTTACAGCGTCTAAGTCGTGCCACGTCTAAGTCTCCGACGGTCGAAATCGTGAAATGTCTAAGTCGTAAAATGTCAAGTCTTTACTTATGTTTAAGTCTCGGGCGGTCCAAATCGTGAAATGTCCAAGTTGTAAATATAGATGTCGCCGCAAAGTAGCTTAATTAGCCATTTGGTTTACTGCCTAGCCTTTTCATTAAACGGCGCGATTTAGTTAAGTGCCTGGATGAACATCGGGCCGTCTGGCCTACAAGGGATCAAGTCATAGTATATCAATTCTAGTAACTTGGATATTGTTTCATGCCTAAATGTTGTAGGTATAGTAGAAGAGACGGCCTAACAACGACCTTCCCTCACTCTTTTTCCTAACGAAACATATACTGCATGAAAGAGCATGCATCAACAAACACAATTCGCTAGAGTTGCCACCCCATTGCCTACCAAAAACCCGGCAAGGGTTGCCGCTATTTGAAAATGATTACGTGAGATTTTTATCATTTTGACCAACTTTTATTGTTCGGACGTTATTCCTGCCATAGAACAAAATCACTCTAATACTTAAATGAGTCAATCCTCATTGCCAATTTTTTTATATTTTTTTTACTTCCAAAAAATGGTGAGGGTTTCTAACTAAAAAAGTGAATGACATTTTTCGAAAAAATCTACCAATGAGTATTGACTCTGTTACGTATTAGGATGATTTTGTTCTATAGTAACGTCCGAACAATAGAAGTTGGTCAAAATTACAAAAAAATGTAACTTCTACTATGCCTACAACATTTAGGCATGAAATTATATCCAAGGTTCGCCTTTGTACATAACCATTGATTTTTGTACTGCTTATTTTATGTGCAATAAAGTGTTTACATACATAAATACTTGGAGTATGATGATTTTACGATCTTGACATTCTACTACCTGGTTACTTTACGATCTTGACATTTTACTACCTGGTTATTTTACGATCTTGACATTCTATTACCTGGTTATTTTACCAACTTGACATTTTCCTACTTGGTTATTTTACGACCTGGACACCTGGACATTTTACGACTTTGACGTAACACTCCGGAGGGCTTTTGAGCAAACATTTGATTAAAATTGTAAACACGACGTTAGATATATTTGTTTGTATTTTTGCTCAGAAGTATAACAACTTGACTGTAAATACACATGACAAGTTAAATAAAATCTTACATAATATACAAGAAATCAAAGTACATAGAAAAATTAAATGGCAGTCACCTGTGTACTGACCGGGAAAAAACAAAAAAAAAGCCAATGAAGAGACAAAAATGTTTCTTTCATATAAAGTATACATAAAATCTTGTTAAAATAATGAATAAACATAACACATTATTATTTATGTACGTACAGTCGCCATCAGATATATCTGAGCTGTCAGTGTACTCATAAATATCTGAACACGGCTCTAATGCTATGAAAATAGAGCCGTGTTCAGATATTTATGAGTACACTGACAGCTCAGATGTATCTGATGGCGACTGTACAGACGCCAGTTCTAGAAACTTCAAACGAAGAACGCTCTCAGCCAACCGGAGACGCTAAGGAGATTACAGAAAAAGGTTGTTAATCCTAATGACATTAATCTCGGCATTAACTTAAAAATAGCAGCGAAAAACTTCCTAGCCAGGCGAATTAAGGATTGGCCTGACTGGGTCGGATTTGGCCTCGGTTTGGTAACTTTAGAAAAGATTTGTTCTATCCGGAGGTTTATTGGTATACCTTTTATTTAGCAAAATGGTCATTATGGGAAATCGGCAGTGGTGTTTCTCCAATGGACAGAGACACGAAACGAAATGGGTGAATCAACATTTTTTTGCTTTATGCAAAGATTGCCCTTTCTCCTTATTTGTTCACCTTTTGCATGTTGTAACATGATTTAAATGGAACAAGATCTTACATCTAGAGATAGATTAGATAAAAATAAAACTCGTTTTTAACAAATAAATAGTGTGACCCAGCGGACGAACCCTTATTTTCATACAAAAGTGGGGGACAGCTATGTCCGCTGAGTCACTGTGTCTGTCAGCTGTCAGCTGTTTTCCAGGTGCATTGGTGTAAGGTAAGGGAACACCTACTGCGGCTTTAACCTGGTCTATGCATATGCCTTCCTCATTTTTCTTCATGCCTCACGATTTTACGACCTCTTTAGCTTAAATCTTTGTCTTCCGTATCATTTAATACCGTCCACAAAGATGAAACGCGATCTTGACGCGAGTTGACCAATGTCAACTCGTAAGACTTCGAGGGTAACTTCATGCTATGTGTCTGCCATTATTGTGGACAACTATTTTGCTCCGAGACCGTTAACTTTTCAGAACTTTTCAAAAAGTTATCTTGTAGAAACCTTATACAGGTTAAGTTTGGTTTGTTTTATATAAATTAGAAAAACAGTGTTTGTACGAAAATAAACTTTGATGAAATTCAATATTTGACAGGAGTGGCTCACTCTGCGATTTCGTCACGCGGCTACTAGGACCAAATTTTGCCTCCGTGGAGGGCTTAGCCAGCGACCAGAAAGAGCACGCGTTATGCGATAGAAAGAGACTGGATCCGGTGCGTTCCGTCCGATGGTCAGACCCGAACATCAGTTTTGTTAGATAGGCTTTTGTACATAGTACTATTACTTATTCTGTGTTTTCGATGAAACGTTTGTCGACGATTAAACCAAACAAGGCCATTATTTGACTTTTCCCTAGATCAGTGGTTCCGAACCTGGGGGTTATTACCCCTCCAGGGGTAAAACGAAGTTTTACTTTGAGCAGTTTCTTATAAGCTTATAATAATACCTGCCTATTTTTTTGTAGGGGTAATAATACAAATCTCGATGAGAATGTGGGTGACATATGATAATAAAGGTTAGGAACCACTGCCCTAGATAGTATGTGTAGAGTAATATATGCCTGAATTTTTAATTAACAATCCAGTGTCCCTTTTTAATTTTTGTCTGTACACAAATTTGTGTCTTCGTTAGCGGCCGCTGCAGAAACAAACATTTCATAAGGCATTTTTCCTAACAATTTGCTGAAATCCCGAAAGCCCCGGCTTCGCTTATAATCCCGTCCTTAGCAGAGCTACCTGCAAGTCGCAGGAAATAGAAAACGTTGTAATAAAATCAAGAAGGATTTGAGGAGGATTTAAGTAAGAAATTTCAACAAAAAAGGCATCTTGGCTACTTGTAAAAGCTTTGAGGAGGGTAAACATAATTAGGCAACTGATTCGGCTAAGTTTTGCCAGTGAGTTCAAATACTTGCGTAGTAAGCGTTTTTTTAGGGTTCCGTAGCCAAAATGGCAAAAACGGAACCCTTATAGTTTCGTCATGTCCGTCCGTCCGTCCGTCCATCCGTCCGTATGTCACAGGCATTTTACTCAAAAACTACATGACGTATATTGATGAAATTTGAAATGTAGGTGTGTTGTATGAGCCGCTACTTAGTTCGGTAGTTAAATAATAAAAATAAATATTTCTAGGGGGGGTATTCCATACATGTAACAGAAAGCGAATTTTTTTTTTTCATCAAACATCAACATGTGTTACATAGTTCGACAGGTCTTTTAAAAACACTTTAAGGTTTTTAAGTAATATTTTTGATTAAGTTAATACTTTCAGAAATAATCGCTCCGAAAGTTGTAAAAATTGTGTCCCCCCCCCCCTTCTATCTTTTAAACCGTAAGTCCAAAAAATATGGAAAAAATCAAGAAGGTAACGCTTAATTAATACTTTCTACGAAAATTGTTTTCAACAAGATCGAATGTACCGTTTTTGAGTTATTGCCGATAAACTGCGCTTCTCAACAAAAGGACGTAATTGCTATGAAGTTACGATCTTTTGTTATTGTACTTTTTTTACATCGTATTTTTTACCTTTTAGTTACGGCTATGGAACCCTACACTGAGCATGGCCCGACATGCTCTTGGCCAGTTATTTATATTTTACGTTTTATTTTAATTTGATTATCATCATCTTCAGTCTCACTTCTGGCTCTCTTTGATGAGAGTCAATGGACTGTAGTTCCCATGGCAACCCAGTGCGTGTTCAGGACTTCACATACCTTTTATACATTCATTTTTAGTTTGATAGCCAAGAATAAAATCTTTAAAAATTTTACTCTTGATACATTATGTTTTAGTTTGTTAATCTATTCTTTACGATAGTGAAAGAATAGTTCGATGTGATTTTTATGCCAAAATTACAGCATCCATTAAAATAGAGCTGTGTTTACCAGTGGCGTGGCGTCCAAATAACTCGATTCCTACCGGCTTGCCTAATATCAGGCTTTTGACCGTATTCTAGAGCTCTTAAGGAAAATGTACGCCAAATCTGCACCGGCTTGCCCTAGGATATCTTTTACGCCACGCCACTGGTGTTTACTTACTAGTTCCGTTCAGTGAGTACTTCTCAGACTTTACACCTACTGCACGCGTGGTAGATTAAAAATATACCGTGGCTATGCATGGCTAATGGCTAGCAGATACATTTCACACGTTTCTGTCTATAATTGGTAAAAAAGCTATTACGAGATTCTAAAAAAGTATGTATGAGCAAATAACAAGTAACATTTGCCAAAGTATTAGTGAGAGTGATCCCACGATTCTCTCATCTTGATGATAGATTATCATCATCGTCACTCACAAATCACCCTTGCTTTCGAAAGCATTTCACAAAAACGCTATAATAAATTTGTACATCCACGCTTAACTTCATTCTTGAATTTGCAAATTAGACTTTAATTGCATGAGATAAGGCTCAATTTAGCTTGAATGGAAGTACAATAGGTTGTTGTCGCATTGTCAGGTCAGTCTTACGATGTGGGTGATGATTGATCGATGTGGTCAAGACCGCAATTGATATTAGACGTTACACAAACTCGTCCTATAATTACTTGTCTAATCAACCTTTTCACTTAGTGTTAAGGTTTAAATTCCTATACCTCATCATTGTACAAAATATATTGCAAAGATACGTAACTAAATCGATTTTTGTATGAAATTACGTCATTTTCGATCACCAATTCTTGTATGTTAATCAACAAAGTATATATCAAGTGTTTGTCTCCAAAATGGCAATAGATGAAGGTAATCTTCTAAATTACCGACAGTTCCGTTGTGTTTTTTGATAAATTGGACACGCTCGCTACCTGAGCTTATTTAGTAGATTTTAAACGTTTGTCACCTTCATTAATCTTAAGGATGCCAGTTTTATCTGACAGAGTGATATATTTTCTTGGAGCTGCTACTACTTGAACTATCTCTTACGATATTTAAGACACAGTTAAAATATTCCTCAAAGTCAATATTCTGAATTGATTTTTATTCTATCTTTATTCGTATACCTTTTTTCTTGTGGTTTCTCTGAAATGTTTGCTTAACAGGTTTGGTTTAGCAACCACTTAATTTGATCTTTGCCTCTTTTTGACGAAAAAAATAGATGCTTGAAATAAATGGTTTTGATGAAGCACTTTTTTACAAGTCTGAGCCTAATAGCGTTCCAAAGTGCTTACTGTTGAGAATAGAAGCAACATCGAAAAAATTCAGTCGCCACTCACTTATTCACAAAATAATACACAAATTACAAAAAATGATAAACCGAAGCAAATTAAATCAAAATCTCAGTTTATGTTGTATGAGAATTGAACCTGGCCCTGACCTGACCACCGACACCTTTTCTTGATTGCTCTCTTGCTTGCAACGACTTTCACACCAGTTTATTTCAAAGGTTTTCTTACTCTGCTTCTATTATAACATGCGCAGGTATTCCCTTACGGTGTTAAGTAAGGGGGTATCCTATGGTACTTTACTCTGACAACGGTTATAACCTACGCAAAACACTCTGGAAAGTGGCCAACACGGAATTTACACGCCATGTGCTATAATGCGACGCAGCAGGTGCTCTGAGCGACCCGGGTCGGGTCACCGGGTACCCGTATGATATAATATTAGTGTGTGTGATACTTTCTGACCGAGCGAGCGAAAGGAGTGAGGTTATAAGTCGACTAGAGAGACAGATCGGCGTTATATATTATGTATGTTAGTTTTTTAGATAACTCCAGTATCGTTTATCTGAACTTCCAAAAATTTACGAATTTGAAAATATATACTGTTGGCACGCTTTTCTAACAAATTTCGAAAGACGGAAAGGAAAAGGTCTCTATTCGGGGCGAAGTAATAATATAAGGATAAGTTCAAAGAAGTACATATCCTTTTTGGTGCCATCCCACACCGAAAGTTGGTTCAAACTAATAATTATTATCTTGGTAACGGCCACAAGAGTCCGTAAGACCAATGTAGATCAACCAAGGAACGAATTGGCTCACATCATCTGTATTTTTGAAAGGTTACATTTTGTTCGATCGTTTTTCGTAGAAGTATTATAAGGAGATCTCTGTTTAACAATAAAATTTACGGTTCTGGATTGTAAACGATGGCAATGATCATTAAAGCTTCTTCTAGATAAACATTGGCCTTTATTAAAATTTCGCGAGCATACCTTTGAATATGAATATTACTTTCGATAACGTGGTCAATCAATTATTATCAGTTTTCGCTTAAAAATTGGAAAGTTCTTACAGGTCACAGGGTTTAATAAGCACTATCTAGATGGTTTCCTCCACTAAAAGTGCAACTTCATCGTCATTCATAATTTTGTCACTAAGTATGAAAACAATTTGTTGAAATGAAAGGAAATGATTTATTTGCATAACATTATGTTCAATTGAACATAATCACTAGGATTATCTTCTAGATTTTCAAACCTTGTTTCATCAACCAACAACGCACTACCGTTATTCAATCTTTGAAGTTCCCTGCATCAGATCCCATACCCGTCTCTATATCATCCCTAAAATCCCTAAAATCAATATCCAACATAATACAATTATAATAAGCATTCATACTTAACTAGGATATAACTATAAATTCCATCTACCATCTGCCACAGGGTCCAATAATAAACGAAGGTACTTATGTGCCTTCACGGTTATTCCGACCCAGTCCCATCAAAACCTTCCGAACATCAATCTTATAATCATCCCCTTAAAGTCTATATTCTCTTGAGTGATCTCGAAGAGATATTGCTCGCTACTCGTATGAAAGACATAAGTTTTTACGATTGAATAAATTTGGTCAGATGTTAAATGAACGGATTTGGCTGTTAAATTTTACTTACAAAAGATATTGGTGCTTCGTCTTCGGGTTTAATCGTTTTGGACTGGAATACTGCTGAATTTGATAGTAAAGGGTTTGGAACGATAAAAAAGATTCTACTGTATTTATTGACGTGCTTACTGACCTTAAATTTGACAGTACAATATGTTTGCTGTTATGTACCTAAAGATGTGCCATTCCCGGGAATATTCCCCGTTTGTATGGGGAATATTCCCACCGCGGGAATATTCCCCATACAAGTGGGGAATATTCCCGGGAACGGCACATCTCTATATGTACCCATGCGTTTAAAATCTATTTACAGTTGGACACACATGCAAATCCTCATCATCATTGTCAGTCAAAAGTCGTCTGCTGCTGAACCGTTCAGCTTTAGACGACTTTAACTCGCAATAGTGTCTGACCGAAACTAGTTTTCACGTTAGAAACCAAATTTCGGCTTTGATCTCAGTTTCGGCCGAAACCAGAACCAAAACCGAAACTTCCATATAAGGTCATGTTTTCGTAAGAAAAAAACTGGCCAAGAGCATGTCGGACCATGCTCAGTGTAGGGTTCCATAGCCGTAACTATAAGGTAAAAAATACGATGTAAAAAAAGTACAACAACAAAAGAGCGTATCTTCATAGCAATTACCTACGTCCTTTTGTTGAGAAGCGCAGTTTATCGGCAATAACTCAAAAACGGTACATTCAATCTTGTTGAAAATAATTTAATTAAGCGTTACCTTCGTGATTTTTTTCATATTTTTTGGACGCACGGTTTAGAAAATGGAGGGGGGGGGGCACACAATTTACACAACTTTCGGAGCGATTATTTCCAAATACATTCACTTAATCAAAAACATTACTTAGGAACCTTATAGTGTTTTTTAAAGAGCTGTCGAACTATGTACCACACGTTGATATTTGCTGAAAAATTATTTTTTTACGGTCTTTAACATGTATAGAGTGCCCCCCCTAAAAATATTTATTTTAATTATTTATATACCAAACTAAGTAGCGGCTCATAAAACACACCTATATTCCAAATTTCATCAATATCCATCATGTAATTTCTGAGTAAAATGCCTGTGACATACGGACAGACAGACAGACAGACGGACGGACATGACGAAACTATAAGGGTTCCGTTTTTGCCATTTTGGCTACGGAACCCTAAAAATGACAGTCATAATCAGTCAGTCTTCATTTTTAAATAACATATTAATCATTTAGTCTCCGATATTCAGAGTAATCATTAAATATAGGTAACATATTATTACTTCTTATTTCAAATAAATTAGGTATCTGTGCTTTTTGAAATAAAGACTGTCCGATCGCTGCACTCAACTCCTCAAATTCAGTTCCGGTTTTGGCCGTAGTTTTGACCGGATGGCAGCCAAAACTGAAGCTAAGCCAAAACCTTGCCGAAGCTTGGCCGAAACTAGACCGAAATTTCGGTCGGTCTCTAGCTCGCAACCATCGGGCTCCAGCAATCAGTAGGTAAGTCCACTTGGGTAAGGAGCTAACTTGCGATGATTCATACGGACTGAGAGTATTAATATTAACTTAAATGGTTTGCGTAAATATTAAAGACCGTTATATTTTGGCAAGAAATATACTCCACTAGCGGACGCTCGCAATTTCGTGTGCGTTGAAAAGTTATGAGCCTGTTGTGAAAATTTAAGACTCGCAATTTCAAAATTTAAACTGAGTTTCTATCAGACTAGCTATTTCTAATTACGATATTTCCCTTCTAAACAGAAACTTTGCAGAACAGTTCAAATAAAATGTCGAAAAAAAAGGTCGATGTCAATGTCATGTCATATCGTACCGGGACCTAAAATGCACTAAAGACAGCACAAAATGGCATCTCTTCCACCGACAAGAGCAAAGCTCTTAAATTGTGATGATGATGATTTCTGAACAGATATGAGAAGGAGATTCGCATATGTATAATCATGCGTGGAACTAACTCGCGACATGCAGATGCTTATGCATATGTCCCCATACGCTCTCAAGAAATTATTAGGTAAGTTAACATATAAAAAAGGCATTTTTTTATAACTGTGCATAGTGAAAACGGTTTAAAGTCTTTAAAATTTTTCATGCTATTAATTATATTTCCTATTACACTACGTGGAATGACCAGATAAAAGCGGCAGTAAATGGCTCATCATATCACTACATGAATGCACGAGGAAGGCGGCCATCAGAGAAGAGTGGCGGCGTGTTGTGAAGCTTGCCACCAACGCCTGAAGTGATGACCACGACCACGCTGTCAAGAGTGATACCGACAAGGAAGAACTACACTACAGATTAAATAGTATGATGACCACTTTGAAGTGCTTTCAAGGTAGGCAAGGCCAGCAGTGCTCGGAAAACAGCAACTGTCCCCATACATACAACTTTGCCGATATCTGGGTCTGAAATTTTGGTGTTAAAAATTGGCATTTAAAGCTATGCATGTGTGTAGAGTCTGTGCGGAAAGAGAAGAGGCGTGGCGAAAAACGGAACTAACCTAAACAGTATGGCCACAGAATAGAAAATACGGCACATACGGTAAAAAAGCATTACAGCGCCCCCCAATCTAAATCCTATTCTCTTTCCGCACATACTCTAACACTGAGGTAAGTAAAATATTTTTTGGAGCATAAAGATTATGATGGTAGGCGTTATCGGCAATTAAATAACAAAGCTACCGTTACCTGTGACAGAATCATCATTTCTGTATGGCGAGATTTTTTTACCTCGTGTAGTTTGATTTGTACAATAGCAACACCAAATTATTCAGTTACTAATGGCCGTCAAGATATAACAAATGATCCTCATTACGGCATAGCATTCGCTGATCGATCACTCGCGGCCTCGGCGGACGAATTAATATTGTTTTTGCTATGAATAATATTACGAGGTTGAAAAACTACACAACTCAGATGTTAAAGATAGCCGTATACCAATAATTGCTTAAGAATATTGTAAACAGCCATTTCTCACTATGTTTTTAAAAGTAAGAAAAAACATAGTAATGATAATTGTTCAGAACGATTGCCAGCCTGTACGAGGCAGCATTCAAGAGGCTATAAAATAAAACAGACAAGTGCGAGTCGAATTCGCACAGGAAGGGTTCCGTTCCACTGTAGAGAAAACAATTTTGTTTTTAATGAAATAAATATTTGTGGAAATCTCAAGTCTCTACCTCTCACGGTTCAAAAGACTACCCCGTAGCAGACGGGCAATGGAGGTTTAGTAATAGGGCCCAGTTAGCACCTTTTAGGTATGGAACCTTAAAAGTAGGCAATCGAGTAGTCCATTATAACAGTTCATAGTAATTTAGCAGAATTATAACAGTAAATGGTCAAGCAGAAGTGCCCGGGTCCTGCAATACGCCCAGCGATCAATTACATGCTCGTTAGTTAATCGATAGTGATGGGTCGGGCATCGATATTATCGATTGTTCAAATTTAAAACACAAGTGCCAGCAGCTTCACATAAGTGACATTGCTATTAGTTTTGTAAGGCGCTATTTCTGATATGTCACTCATCAAATTTGTACTTAGTCATTACACGTCTACACTTTTGAAAGATCGTATTTCAATTACTCCTGATTAACTCCATAACATGGTCCTTCGAACCGGATAGCAATTAACAAATACAAAACCAGTCATTTTATAAAACGGAGATTATTTGCGGAAAAAATTGAGGAATTTCACCAAGTTCAAGAGGTTACGCGGTAGAGAACAAAGAGGTGAAAGGACATCGCGCTTGAATTGGATTGCTGGACGAGAAGACAGTGTTTAAGCCTTCATTTATTCTTCATTTATTCCCATCACTCAGTCAGGTAGTAATTATAGGTTTAAGAGTAATTAAGGTTAGTACTGTTTTATATTTAACCAACTTTGACTAACAGGTTAACTTATGTTGCATCAGATTTCTAGTTCACTCTTATTTATTTTCGCGTTAGTTAATTTAATACCTATGGTTCGGTATTATAAGCGTAAAGCTTTTTTAATTAACTAGTTTATTTCGCGAATTGTGAAGCTAGGTAATCGTTAGGTATTCATTAGTCATACATAAGTGTTAAGAGAAACCATAGCTTAAAGTGTTCGTTAGTCATTTACTCTTACTACGATTATGTACAGTAAATAATTATTCGAAAGTGTACTTAAAATTAAAATAATTCATTGTAAATTTAACCTTAAGCAATTGCTAATTTAAATAATTAAGTTCACTGTAATTATCATTGTAAAACATTGTTAATACATTTAAGTTGATCTTGTATTGTGTAAAATTTCAGTTGACCACACACGCCTCTCAAAATGACCGAAGACAAGGATCTAATCAAAAAACGAGGCAGCTACAAAGGACGTTTAACTACGTTCTCAACTTACGTGAACTCTTTAAATGTTTCTTCGCTCACCAGTGTTGATGGTAATGAGTTGCAGTTACGAATGCAAAGAATGGAAGCATTATTTAGCAATTACGATGAGGTACAGTTAAGGTTAGAATGTTTATCTGAGAGTATGGCTGCACAGCTGGCCGAGCGAACTGAGTTCGAATCCCAGTATTATGCGGTCATGTCTAAGGCACAAGATATTTTAAATTTCATAAATAAAAAGCAGGATGACCAGGGAAGCGAACGCAGCTCTCGTGCTAGCAACCATAAATTGGTTAAACTCCCAGTTATATCGTTACCCAAATTCTCGGGATTTTACGGATCTTGGCTTGAATTCCACGACACATTCCTAAGTCTCATTCACTCCAATGATGAAATTGACGAAATCAATAAATTTCACTACTTACGAGCGTCATTGGAGGGGTCAGCGGCACTGGTAATTCAATCAATTGAATTTTCGGCGAAAAACTACACTGTAGCATGGGATCTCTTGTGTGATCGGTACGATAACAAACGCATATTATTACAAAATCACGTCGCGGCAATCTTTAACATCGAGCCTATCACAAGAGAATCTTCATCTGCACTAAAACGCGTTGTAGATCATTTGAATAAAAATTTGCGTGCCTTAAGTTCACTCGGCGAACCCGTTAATCACTGGGATACGCTGCTTATTTACATAGTGTCTAATAAACTAGATTCGAAGACTTATCGCGAATGGGAATTACATAAAGGTCGTTTAGAGAAAAACGCGCCTATAGATCTTAAGGTGTTTTTAAATTTCATGCAAAATCGTTCTGATTTTATTGAAACGTTGGAATTGTCCACAAATAACACTCCCGGACGGGTTAACACATCTAATAAACAAACTCATAAGTTAAAGGCGATGGTCTCGGTGCAGAATGCGAATCACAATAACGTCGCCACTCCAAAGTGTCCTAAGTGCAGCGGTGAACACCAACTGGCTAGTTGTTTACAATTTCTCTCGCTTAGTAACACTGCGCGGCTAGACTTATTACCTACTTTAAAGGTGTGTTATAATTGCTTTCGCACTGGACATTACGCGAATCATTGCAAGCGGCCTGGGTGTAAGTTATGTAGACGCAAACACCATACACTCGTTCACGTAAATGATGTCATTAATAAGTCGAATGTCGACAACACGTCCGGCCGCTGTGACGTAAAAAATGCAACTAGTACTATAACTAATCAATCGATTCATCCCGATAATCATTCGGCGCCCGCACCCGTGGCGTCTAGCTCGGGGACCAGCTCGAATAATTTCCCACCTGTTACTATGTCAACTTTAGCTGCACGGTTGGGAAAAGAGGAGATTCGAGGACAAGATGTTTTGTTATCGACTGTTTTAGTTAAAGTTTACGATAGTAATAATTGTGAACACGTCGCGCGCGGAATTTTAGATTCGGCTAGTACATCCTGCCTAATGACAGAGAGTTTGTGTCATAAATTAAACTTACCTATAAATAATGTACATAAATCGATACAAGGTATAAACAATTCGATATCACACGTAGGTAAAATGTGTCGAGTACCTATTAAGTCATTGAATGACACTTTTTCTACAAAAATTAACTGTTATGTTTTGCCATCCATTACGGATGACGTTCCATGTCGTCAAATAAATTTGACGAACTTAAATATTCCGTCAGACATTTGTTTGGCCGATCCGAACTTTTATCAACCTGCAGCTGTAGATTTAATATTAGGAGCTGATTTATTTTGGGATGTGTTGGGATCACAGGTGATTAAACTAGGTAGTGGGCAGCCGGTACTCTGTGAAACTCGTTTCGGATACGTTGTTTCAGGTCCCGTAAACAGCGGCCATGTACCTGCGCCTACCATTAAATGTTGTTTCGGGTCTGTATACTCGCACGCCGGTAATACTCGTGGTTTTAATGACGACATTCAAAGCCAACTTACGCGCTTTTGGCAGCTTGAGGAAGTGAGCCATAAGTCGTCTCATTATTCACCGGAGGAACGGATGTGCGAGGAACATTTTATTGAAAATACTACGCGGTTGGCCGACGGCCGTTTTTGTGTAAGACTTCCCTTAAAGCAAAGTGAAAGCGTACTAGGCGATTCATTTCAACGCGCAAAACAATGCATGCTGTCATTAGAGCGTAGAATTAAAATGAAACCTTCGTTCAAACACTTATATACTGACTTTATGTCAGAGTACCAAGCGTTAGGTCATATGTCAGAGGGCAGACCGGTCTCTGAAGAGAGGAAAGGTTATTTCATTCCTCATCATGGGGTCCTGCGGGAAAGTAGTTCCACGACTCGTTTGCGTGTGGTATACAATGCCAGCAGCCCTTCTTCGTCAGGAGTGAGTCTGAACAATATCCTCATGGTTGGCGCCACTGTTCAGGATGATCTACTGTCTATCCTCCTTCGTTTTCGACAGCATAAATTCATAATCGCCTCGGACGTCGAAAAAATGTATAGGCAGATTATAGTACATCCTGACGATCGCCATCTGCAACAAATCGTTTGGCGCGCCTCTGAATCGGACCTACTGTTGGTACATGAATTGAACACGGTGTCGTACGGTACTTCTAGTGCTCCTTTTCTTGCCACTCGATGCCTTCAGCAAATCGGTCTCGATTGCGGTGATGAAAGGATGAAAGAAATCATCACGCACGATTTTTATGTTGATGATTTGCTGACAGGTGGGGATACAATTCCTGAGGTGACAGAAATTCGCCATAAAGTTACCAATGCGCTTGCTTCCGCTGGTATGAATTTGCGGAAGTGGAAGTCAAATGAGCCTCGCCTTCTAAGCGACTCTGCCCAATCCATAGTCGACTTGAACATAGGTTCTAATGAGCCCAGCAAAACCTTAGGTTTAAGCTGGCATTCAGAGTCTGATCAATTGTGTTTTCCGCTTGGAAGTTTAAACTCCAAAGGAAACACAAAACGCGACATGTTATCAGTGATCGCGCAGATCTTTGACCCCTTAGGACTTCTGTCTCCGTGTGTAATCACCATGAAAATGCTCTTGCAGAAGTTGTGGTTACACAAGCTGTCATGGGATGATGAGCTATCACCGGAGATTTCGAAGCTATGGACGGAAATATTAGCAAGTTTGCCAGCGCTGAATACTATTCGCGTTCCTCGGCATGTTATATGTCATTCATTTTCAGTGATTGATCTGCACATTTTCTCAGACGCGTCTGAACGAGCGTATGGTGCATGCGTATACGTTCGTAGTGTAGATAATCAGAACCACACTTTGGTCCGATTGCTATTTGCAAAAAGTCGTGTTGCTCCAATTAAACCTACAACCATACCTAGGCTTGAGTTGTGTGGCGCACTCGTGGGTGCTCATCTTTATCAGAAAGTGATGGCGTCACTTCGAGCTCAAGTTAGGAGCACGACATTTTGGACCGATTCCACAATTGTTCTAGGTTGGCTAAAGATGTTGCCAAGTAGGCTGCAACCTTTTGTACGGAATCGTGTATCCGACATTTTAGAAATCACAGGTAGTTCCTCGTGGCGGCATGTTCCGACGGAACAAAACCCTGCCGATTTAATATCTCGCGGAGTTCATGCTAGTGCTATGAATACATTAGAATTATGGTGGTCGGGTCCTACTTTTTTACAGCAAGACGAGTCTCAGTGGCCGTTGACTCCGAGCCCTAAACCATGTAATTCGTTGCCTGAAACCCGCGTAGATGTCTCACTGCACGTTGACATTAAAGATGTCACAATAATAGATTTCGAGCGGTTTTCTAATTTCTCACGACTTAAACGTTCAGTTGGGTACGTTTTGCGTTTCATTAATAAGTGTCGTAAACAGATAACGCCGGCGTATCTCAGTGATGACGAGTTAGAAAAATCGTTAAAATTAATTATTCAAATCAGTCAACGCGAATCATTTCCTGAATACAATTTGTTATTAAACAAACAAGATTTGCCAAAAAGATTAAAGATTTCCCCCGGGGGCATGTTCAAATTTAAAACACAAGTGCCAGCAGCTTCACATAAGTGACATTGCTATTAGTTTTGTAAGGCGCTATTTCTGATATGTCACTCATCAAATTTGTACTTAGTCATTACACGTCTACACTTTTGAAAGATCGTATTTCAATTACTCCTGATTAACTCCATAACATCGATAAATGGATTATATCTTATTGACCATAATGGCAAACTGGTTTCGTATGAATATAGTATTAATATTTGCGCCGAAATGTCTTTTGGAGTAAATTGGTAAAAAATCTACTTTAACGGTAAGTAGTTTTATTTTTCAAAAGACGTAACTTACAATCGGCTGCTGTATCAAATGAGTTGGCTCATTAACAAACAGAAGTCAAGGAAAAGAACATACATACATTACAATTAACAGATATCGTTTGATCAACCTATGATGTGTCTTAATTACATAACTATCTGACAGGAAAACTAAGCGCGCACCTACCCAAAGGATATTTAGCAAACATTTCGTCACAACTTTGAAAAAATCTCGTATTTAAAAATATCGTCGGGAAAACGTCAAAAGTTACATACGAACTTCATATACACTTACTGCTTTTACCTGGTGTCAGTATCAGAAACGTGTTTTTTTTTCAAAGTAATGACGATTTGTTAACGAACACCGGAAAATTAAAGAGACTGAAAACAACGTGTTCATCTTGAAGAAAAATGCTAACCCACAAGAACACTTACAACTCGTAACAAACTAATCTTTTCCTACTAGTATAAATAAGAAAGTTTGTAAAGATGTTTCGATGCTTGTCACTTAATAGCGTGGTAGCGATTGAACGAATTGAGATAAAATTTAGCATAGAAGTAAAAGTAGACCAAGTACTGGATTGAAGCATAGCTACCTCCTGTCCCAATAAGTAGTTTGTAACTGCACATCACTAACAGGAGAAATTATTGAAGAGATACGGTACACCAATGCGATTAGTATCGCTCTGAGGAGGAACCACGACATAATGCGTAATAAGCCAATTAGTCTAGTTTCTGCGATTTGATATTCCATGGAACTACGTACCTTATCAATTAGTAACTTAGTAATAAGTTAGGTTGCGTCAAACATTACTCTAAATTCCTAAAATTCAAGCGTTTTTGATCTTGTTTTTCAATACACGCAATACAATCTACCTAATAATAGTACGTACAGAAGTTTATCTTTCTAACAAGACTGATATTCGGTTCCGACCACCGGACGGAGCGTACCGCATCCGACCGTCTCTCTCTATTGCATAACGCGTGCTATTTCTGGTTGCTGGCTAAGCCCCTCCAGAGGAGCAAAATCTGGTACTAGAAACCGCGCCGCGAAATCGCCGAGTGAGCCACTCCTAGCCGCGTCTTCAATTGTTACGCGACAGAGCATCGCATGTTACTTTCACATTAGGTAAGGCCTGTACTGAAAAGTTTTTTTACATAGTATATTTATGATATCAATTAAACTCAAATGAATAGCAAGGATATTTTATTTTAGCTATATGATATATAATGTCTATTTACAATAAATAACAATGAACAAGCGGATATTTTTCTTCAAGCCAGCCATTAAATTTTGCTCAAGTGGTTTCAGTGACTTTGTTGGCGTGTTTTTTCCATTTCTTTTTTTTGCTTGCCAGATAAAAAAAAATCCCCAAAAATTTTGATCGCTTATATTCGCCTTATTTTTGGTTTTGGGTTTGTCCCCTGGCAAAATCGAAAATTCTTTTTTCACATACACGTCTCATCGTCCATGAGAAAGCATGTTCCGTCTAAACTGCATAGAATCTCGTACAATTTTCGCGACCTCGTAACGGAACTATTATATTGTTTTACTGATTGTTTTGGGGCTTTAACTTTTTTATAGGTCTTCAAATATTGACGGACTTTTGCTTTCTGGACCATAGATGTACTAGTGTTAATTTTTTTTGCCACGTCCCGCACCGATATACTAAAATTATTCTTGTAAGCAGACACTATTTTCTTCTCAATTATTTATTTGAAGGACCGGTCGGACGTCCACTTCGAGCTTTATCTGGAATTTCATATTCTTTTAAGTAACGATTAACAATATTTCGCACCATCGCACGACTTACATTTACCATCTTTCCAACCGCCGCAAAAATTAAATTAAGATTTTCAAGGTACGTTCGCAAAACAGTTTCTCTCCGAATTATTTTATCGCCCTGCATTTTAAATAAAAACAGTACCTAACCTGAATTAATTTTATATTCTATAATTATGAATTAATTTTGTTAATGGACATATCAAGATATCAGAAACTAAGGTGTATTATTAAAAAAGGAGTCGTTTACCACCCAGTATTTTACTGGTATGCAGACTCTCTAAAAAAACTTTTCGGTACGGGCCTTATATTGAATGGAAAGAGACAGTCTTTGGCCAAGTTATGCTAGCAGTACAGTTGTTCTCAACTGCTATGAATGACGCCACGACCGATATTGGGGCACAGATTTAAATTAATTAACATTTTTCCTCATTCATATCCAACGTTATTGTCAACGGAAACAATATCTCAGCGCCGTCGTGATATCGGTTGTTCATTACAAATCCGTGTCATCGGGGACATAATGAACTCTCAAAAGTGTAAGGTTAATTAAACTTCGACGATGGCGGAACAATTAATGGCAGCGGGGAAATTTATATAAAGCGATTCTTCACAAGCTACGGGCGTGGAGGAGACAGGAGCGATGAGCGATTTGAAATGAGCTTTTACCTTAAATATGCCCAAGAGTGGCTAACTCCGCAATTTTGCCTCGCGGCAACTAGTACCAAACGAACTCCGGACGGGTTTAGCCAGTGTCTAGAAAGAGCAAGCGCTATGCGATAGAGAGACGGTCGGATCCTCTGCGGTTCGTCTGGTGATCGCACCGAACGTCAGTTTTGTTAGAAAGAGAAACTTCAGTACGTAGTACTATTACTTATCCTGTAAATAGAATTGTCCAGCAATTGAATTGTAGCAGTGTCCTGTAGCAGAATGTTCAATGCCGCTAACAGAGAGAGATGGAGAAACATTGTGAAAGCAGCGACTACAACCGGACCAAACAATCCATGACCACGACCACTCTGTAAAAGAGTGACTGAGAAGAAGAAATAGAATTAGTTTAACTCTGGTCATGCCTGACCTGATAGTAAGCATTAATTAAGCCAGCGCGCCCAGTACTTATGGACTCTGGTTCTAAAAGTGTCCGGGTTATCACATCATCAGCCTATATACGTCCCACTGCTGAGCACAGTCATACTCTCATAAATAAAAGCGAGTTTGGGTTATAATGTGGTGGAAACTCTGATGGAGGTATGAAGTTCCATGCTTGTGCTAGTACTTATTTCGATTCTGTTTCTTACAGGTGATTGGGGAAAATCTTTGCAAAACAGACACACATTGCCTGTTTTAAAAAACAAAATTTTGAATCGTTTCTCCATTAACGCCTTTGTCACAAGCTAAATTTATCCCGTAAAAAATATTGGGTTGAAGAGAGTAGGGCCAGCTTGAATTCAGTAGGCAAGCTGAAGGCTTCAGTATTTTGACTAACGAATCGCTCTTCACTTGGGCTACTTTCTTAAAATATTGGACGCCAAAACCTTCTGTCAGTATTTCGATAAAGGCTGGAGAATAATGGCCTGATGAGTTAAAGGGCGATAGCGAGCTAGATCACTTTAGGAGCGTATACAAAAATATTTTTTCATCACACTTGCTCGAAAATGGTGCATTACACGTAGGTTTTGCGGGCCGTAAATGAGCTATTACGCCCTAGGGCGTAATGGTTTTCTTTTTAAATTTGAAACGCTGGTTCTGTTTTACTCTTATTTGTCATGTTCAAAGGAAACGCCAACTTACTTTTTTAACTTTTAACACTGAAATATTTATTTAAAGAGAACTGGTATTGCAAATACATGTAAACACATATTTCTGTAACATTAATTAAATGTTTCAATAGTGTATTTCAGTATTTTGCAATTCTAAAATCAACCGTTTTAGGTCTGTACCGCTATGGTTTCCGAACGTTGCGCATTGTCTATGGATATGTCACTAATGTCACTGTCAGTTTTACAATTTTATTTAGGTTAAGTAAGGTTAATTTTAATTAGATTTCCTCACAAGTGTGATGAAAAACATTGTGTGTGCCACGGGCGGTAAAAGAATTACAAACTCGTGTTATTAAAGCCCTCGGCTTCGCCTCGGCCTTGTAACAAACACTCGTTTGTAATTCCTTACCTACCGCCCTTGATACACAATGTACTATTCCAAAATAAAGAAAGATTAATAAAGATAAGAATTGTGAGGTTGTTGACTTTAAGGAGTAATCACACATTTAAAATGATTACAATCACTACATTTTTTAAACTGCATGCATGGTTGCATTGCTAGAAAATGTACGAAAGACAACTTTCTATGTACCCACCGCAAGTGTGGCGTGAACGGATTTTGATATTGATAGTCGAACATAGCCATACCATGTTCTTTTTTCTGAAGAAAAGAAATTATAATAACGCATTACATAAGAGTGAGTTGTTTCAATTCTTGTCTATTTCACTCCACCAATAACCGATGTGAACTTACTAGTTCATAGGTTCCCAAAGTGGTCCCTAGCGCCCTCCAGTGGGCCTTGAGGATTCCCAGGGTGGTAGTGGCCTTGGAAGAAATTGGGGGGCGTTGATGCTACCTAGGGGGGCGCCATAGCTTTTGCTTTTTTAGCATAAAATCACAATATTGACTACACTAAATTAAATAGATTTCCCACAAAGTTAGACTTTTTTCCGTAGACACTATTCATGAGGGTGGTACTATCCCAATGCACGCATCGTGTTACGCCAGCAGGAGCATTCCATGAAAACATCAACTTTTTGCCCCTTACGAAACGCTATGGCAGCTACCCTAATAAAACGTATTAGCTGCTAAGAAACACTACCAATCTTAAAGCCAAGTTATGATATTACAATGCTCATAATTAGCTTCCTGAATTTATTTCTCAGAAGTATTAAAACGGCGGCGTCTCTTACGAAATATTTTCACGGAATGCTCCAGCAGTGGCCTCTCCAAGATGCGTCAGCCCGATTGCAACCAGGTCGATTTTTTTTCACAACAACGTGGTTGTTTTTTTTGTCGTGGGGGGCGCTGAAAGTTTTTTATCATGCCTAAGTGGGCGCAAGTCAAAAAAGTTTGGGAACCTATGTACTAGTTTAAAGTATGGTAATACACACGTCATAAAATTCATAAACATAATACGTTATTTAACACAAATCACGAGTCTCAAAGTGAATGCAACTTAACTTAAATTTGATTGCAAAATCACGACCAATTCATTCCAATAAAAATGTCAAATCTATTCTTAGCTGGTTCCATTTTACAATTGAGTTTGTTCCTTGGTTCCATTGTCGTAGTACAAATATAACAGGCCACCCGTGGGGATACAGCCGATTGGAACAGAAAGGTCACTCGCTTGGAAAACCGCTGTGGAGTTTGTAATTGAATCATATGTTATTACGTTTAGAAGTTACTGTGCTGGATTTATGTTAGAGTGGTTTTCTTAAATAAGTCGTTTAACTTTTGATGGCCATGTTTGCGTCAGTCTCAAAAGTGGAGCAGTGTTTAAAAAATATGTTATGGATCTTAAATAAATCTAGGAAGAATGAGGTTTTTTTCCTATCCTAAAATGCCGTTCCGATTTTTAAACCAACAATTTAATAGCTCTACTTATCACTACCGTAATATTCTGAACTGTGTACTTTTCCGCATCGTTTGTTTGAAATATCTGCTGACTGTTTTGCGATAAAATTTTCCACCTTTTTATTGATTTGTATTTATGCATGTATATTTAGGTTTATATATCTATTTATTTATGTATGTTTATGTTTGCCCTTGCAGGTATTAATTTTGATACCTAATTAGCTCTCGCTTTGTTACCTTTCGCAGGATCTAATTTTCTGATTTATTTTTGTGTCAAATCCGCTACCCAAAGGTTGTCTGGAAGAGATCGCTCTTTACCGATAAAACCGGCTGTTGTCTACCTTTTTGGAATTGTTCTAGTGTAATTAATATTTGTATTGTATTGTATTATCTTGACCTATTCATTCAACTACCCTTTATTAAGAGCAATACTCATATTTGCATTTCTCAGTTCACACTCAAAGAAAGTATAGCGATTGTCTTCCTACTTCCTATCATAAAATTTACAGCTTTAAGTTTATACTTTCGCCCTAGTTTTTGTTCTTTATCGGAGCTATTTTACTGTAACCGAAACGTATAAGAAGGTACAGCATTATTTCCAAAGTCCACACTGACGTAAGCTACCGTAATATTTACGACACCAGCCAGACAGTTCAATTGTTAATAGATTCCGAGTCTGAAATATTAGGCCGCGTTATGTTTGACGACGGAATTAAAGAAAGCGGCGGCCCGCGATTTATGGCCTTAACTACTGAGACAGCGGTTTTTTATTGACATTTCCGGTCCATTTTTTAATTACGATGATTTTTGGCTATGGGTCTATATTAATTTAGAGGTATGCTTTTTGGTCTGTGAACAACACCAGAATAGAGTGTATAGATATATCGATACCTTTAGACTCAAAGGACGTAAACGCCGTAGGTTCTAATGGAGCTTACGCCCTTTGAGTCTAAAGGTATCGATATAACCGAGGGCACGGAATTGTATATGTAGTTGTATTGTGTGTTTACAGGCATTCTATATTTTAAATTTTCTATGTCTAAATATTATTTATATTAAGAGAAATACTTAAATTATTCCCATTTTCATTCGAAGTACAACCACTACAAATGCAATTCCAAGCTCTCGATAATTCATCTATAAGAAATAGAAATACATGAAATACATTCATTATTTATGTAGAGATCCGAGTACCTAGCAAATGAAAGAGAAATACGTTGTCTTTTTGCTAAAGAGTAACTTCTACCAAGCGATCTTTTATTAGGAATTGGATTTTTTCTCATTTTTATAATAATAGTGACTTACATAACACAGAACGCCCCAAATAAGGGTTTCGTTATCTGGGTCGGTAAACAACACGCAAAGACACCACCTAACGATACACGTGAGCATGCTAGCTGGAATCTAATTCTCTACCTCTAATTTTGTTGCTATGATATTGACAAGAACTTTTTTCTAAAAAAAACAAATCTTGGCAGCCAATGTTAATAGTGGCTTGAAATAACCTCCATCAAGTTAAATCTTATGAATGTAATTATATTTACATTTTTGGAACGCAAATTGAAACCTGCCCTAGGCAACTTCAGTGTGGACCGTGCCCACTTTTGGGCTTAAAAGTTTTGCGGTATTTTATAGCAGTGCATTCTTGCGTGCGTTTCCACATCTGACAAAAGAGCAACTAAATCGTCGAGCATGTTACTTTGTGTTTCAAAAGCAGCTGTATACCCTCCCTTTTTGATGTCGTTTCAAAAGCGGCTTCCCTCAATTTATGTTCCGCTGCTGAGGTAACGATTTTTTATCGTCATTTCCGGTTTGGTTCATTAAGGATAAATGCGACTTAATTAGTTAAATTTATTGGACGGGCCGATATTTTAATAATGCTGCCAATAAAATATCGTTTGATCTTGTAACGCGAAGATCAAACGCCATTTGGAGTGATCTATGATAGCAGAAGAGACTGCCTAAGCACGACCTTACCTTATTATTTTTCTTGATGAAACTACTTTTGATGTGATGAAACGTCAAAAAGATACAATGCGTTAGTGTAGAGTATCTTCATTTTAGCAAGAGTGACGGACGGACATTTTCTCAGGAAAAATAAATCTTTTTTTTTGAGGAAACCTCAAGAGGTTTCCTCAACCAAACCTATATGAAAAGGCAGGTTAGAAAGGCATTTTATAGCAAACACGATTGCAAAGCGTTGCTTATGCAAACATTTGAAACCTTATTAACGGTATCCCGATAAAAAAAAATTGGTAATCATACTTGTTCATTTTATCTGTCTTTTAAAATCGATCGATCTTTTCAAACACAACTAACTTAACTTTCGAAAGAGTTAAATGATTTTCAGTTAAATATTTTTTATCTCCTATTGTACCAACGTAAAATATCTCCTATTGTACCAACCGATTTCGCCGCATGGCCTTCCCCCGCGAAGTCCCCGCGAGCGGACCTTAGCCGGTGACCAGAAAGAGCACGCGTTCGCACGCTTTATTCGATAGAGAGACGGTCGAATCCGGTGTGTTCCGTCCGGTAGTCGGACCCAAACAACAGTTTTGTTAGAGAGAGGCTTATGTACGTAGTACTATTATTTATTCTGTGGTTTTATAAGGAAATAGGATGAGGGAAGGTCGATGTTGGGCCGTATCTTAAACTACGAGAAGTTTTAACGATGTTTGTTTACCGACTAGACCGAGTTACAAAAAGAGTAAATCAAATGTTTGCTCTTCTTTGAGGACAAAAAATATTCTTTTACAAAATATCAGCTAGATATAAATGGATTCGTTGTTCAAAGAGAAAAACTGTGATTATTAGTATGTCAGTGATAAAAAAATACTTATTATCGAATCGCATATATGTATGTTGTACACAACTAGGGTGGTAAAACAAAGAAAGGCCGAGATCGCAGATGTTTGTGGCCCGAGCTGCGAGCGAAGGACGTAAATATGCGATCGAGGGCTTTTTTTATTACCTCCCGTGTTGTGTAGGTACATCATTTTTTCTTCTCCTGTACTTTTATCTGTCTTTTACTTGGTCACGAACACTAATATAAGAACATACATAATATGAGTTCAGACAAGTCTATACTCTATTCCCCATAACAGCACTAGTGTCGTTATAGATAGGTTCAAATACTCTTACAATTTATAAAAGCAATATATAATAATCAATATTACCCTAACCTGCTCAGCTAATATAATATACGTGCACACTATTAAATTCATGCAAACCATATTGAATTAAAAAACTGATCAGTCAGTCACGTTGTAAATAGCCAAAAAAAAATTAAGCCAAATTTCGGCATGTTTCGAATGCATCCGGCAGTTTTAGTCATGAGAATTCAAATGAAGATTAATGACGATGGTACAAAACATTTTTTTGTAACAAGTGACACTCGAAATATATTCTCACCCAGTTTAAAACGAAATTTTATCAGCTCCATTCACAAAGGACCGTCATTTCTGACTTTTCTTTTAAAAACCCCACGGAAAATTATCATTGCCTCGGAACAAAAAATAATTTCCAGCGCGTTGAACTAAATTGAAATACAGAAGCATTGTTCTGAATAAAAAGAAACATCGTATCAGCGTGTCCGACACAAGAACAAAAGCCTATTAGAAGGGCAGGAAGTTCTCTCCAGGAGGCATTTGCCTCTGACAGCGGAGATGGGAGGATCAAGGCAGAGTAGATAGCGAGAGCGGTCATCTATACGTATAAAGTATTCCGGGGCTATGGTACTGACAGACAACGTATTGCTTAAATGACTAAAGATAGCGGGATGAAATTTAAAACATTATGTTCTTTAGGGGACGTAGAGAAGTATACTAGGAGGGGGATTTTTCGGAATGGAAACTGTAGTGTATGTCAAGTCAGTAATAAACGGACCGCGCACCGTAACTGTTGTTTCCATTGCTAACTCCCATCACCTAGTCAACAAATGAGAAAATATTCCCTGGGTGACGGATGGCTAAATGGGACGATTTTTCACCGCATTTAGCAATAGGGTATTTAATAATTATCTAAATAAATAAATTAACGCTAACCATCAAATTATGCTTCTAAAATTACATTCATTTTCGTTCCTTTAACAATTACGAAGTACGAAAACTGGAAATAAGGCACCATGTTAAGAAGTGTTGTCACAAGCCAAAATTCCATACTAAACTAAGCGTTTTGACATCTGTCATCAAATTAGGAAGAACTTTCAAAGCATGCGTAACAACTTACCATCAAAGTCGAATGTGTCTGCGCATTAGCTAACTGTTAACATTTAAACTAGAAATACGACTAGGCTTTAGCTTAGGTTTAGGCTTTTTTGAGTCAGACGTTCACACGTAGAGCGCGGGACAGACTAGTCAACAAATGAGAAAATATTCCCTGGGTGACGGATGGCTAAATGGGACGGTTTTCACCGCATTTAGCAATAGGGTATTTAATAATAATCTAAATAAATAAATTAACGCTCAATTATCATATCATTACTACGCGTTTTGACATCTGTCATCAAATTAGGGACGAACTTTCAAAGCATGCGTAACAACTGCGCGTGCTGCGCATTAGCTAACTGTAAACATTTAAACTAAAACTACGACTAGGCTTTTTTGAAGAACAACCGAAATCCGCGTGTCGTCGACATCGCGAGATCTCTTAACTTGCACCACACAAACCTATCCGCGCGAAACAATATTGAACGCATAACTTCTCTTTACCTACAACGCAGGTGGGCGAGTGTCCAGGCTTCTTGAATTCGGTAGACAGAGGAAGATTTATGTACCTTCCCGTGGAGCAAGAGGGACGGACCATCGGAGATATATTGGGCGCCTTATTGGACTTCCGGTATTTAACTTATGTGATCACGTTTTACGGTTTACGGCGTTTTTGCGACGGTTGGTTACCCTTTTTTTCAATTACCTGAAAATTGTGAAATGTTTTGGAACTTTTTAAAAACTCACTCATGTTTCGATGAAATGTACAAGACGATTGGTATACACTTCCATTGATTTGGTTCACACCTAATTAGATCTGGAATTGGGGAACGGCTCCATACATATGTAAATTACATTACTACCAATAAAACAATCTAAAAAATATGTTAGCCAACTAATTTATGACTATGGTGGTTGTTTATTAAAACACCCGTCTTCTCTTCTAAGTAAGGACAAAAATATGGATACTTTCTTCAATATTACGCAATAACCAAGAACTACATAACCTACGCCATCTGATCTCATATACAACCATTATTTAGTCACAGATAAAATTAGAAGAATTCTAGTCAACAACAATCAAAAACCTTAGAAGGCTTGAAAAATCCTTTTCAAGACAAAAAATTCTGTCAACTACCTCCCAGATCTCCATTAGCTACTATCAGAACCCTCGAAAAGGACTGACAAAATATCCCCGAGCCTAGACTTGCCTCAATACACCGTATCTTATTTGAAAATCAAAAAGCGACTTGAGACGGAGCTTACAAAAAGGAGTTGAGAGATACGTAAACAGGCTCCTACTACTGAAACCTTTCGAGTTCGTTGTAATTCCGACTCGATTTGCACAAAACAAGTGGTAAAATGCAGCGTTAAGAAATCAAATAAATCGTTGTGCGTTTCAATCTCTTTGAACTTTAAACCTTGTAAACTGGGATTATCTTTCTCACAGTCTGCACGTTTTTTGAAGATGCCATATGATTAACACTCACTGTCCCCATACAAAACTATCGGACAATGTCACAAGTCCCAACTGTGCAATCAGTATGGAAGTGATCCCATAGTGGAAGCACGGACTCCTGAAAAAACCTCCATGACCCCACATTGGGGTCACCGGGACAGGCAACGAGTTAAATAAATATTTCCTACTCATTCTAGTCGACTAAAAAATTACTGAAGTTCACATAGTTATCTGAACCTACAAGAAAATAGTTAAAATGCAACTTGGGATGTGACAGCAGTTGAAATGCTGCTTGAACTACCCTTGCTGCCTAGCTGTCCTAAGATGAATGAAAATAATGAAACAAATAAACGAATACGGTACTAGTGTTGTTCTCAGTTATTAGGTAATTACTTAATACCTATTCAAGATAGTAACTAGGTATTTGTGCAATGTCGAACATTCTGACGTCTAAGTTATACGAAATAAAGCTAAATAACTCATTAATACCATCAATGACGACATGTTTAGCTGAGTGGGAGTGACACCGCCTACAAAGTCAGAGGCTCCGGATTTCAATCCTGGTAGGGCAAATATTTGTGTGATGAGCACGAGTATTTTTTCCTGAGTTATGGATATTTTTTGTCTCTTTAAGTATGTATTTATCTATATAAGTATGTATATCGTCGTCTAGTACCCATAGTACAAGCATTGCTTAGTTTGGGACTAGGTCCATTTGTGTAAGATTGTCCCCACAATATTTATTTATGTATATCGTTATCGTCGTCTAGTATCCGTAGTACAAGCATTGTTTAGTTTGAGAGTAGCTCGATTTGTGTAAAATTTATGTAAGATTGTCTCCCAATATTTATTTATCATTATTATCTCGAACGAAAGTCACTCGGTCCCACACCCGTGGTACTCGCCACAATTTTTCCCCAGCCCAGGTGTACTTCGGCTGCGCAAACACATGTCTGGGACATGTTTGGCCCAGCATTGTGCGTTCCACTAAATAACCGGCGATTGCACGGAAAGGACTCGAGGACTGAAGAGACTTTGAATGCTGTGCAAAGACTTGGCGAATAGGGAGGTTTTGTGGAGGATTTTTAGACACTGAAAACTAAGAGTCTTTTGGAGTCTCAATAAGACCCAGTTAAATTATTGTAAGTAGCTTTGAAAATTTCACTTGAAAGCTTTGGATGTTTAAATTACGAATGTCTTTTGACAGGACACCGCTGTAATGGTTGTAATCGACATATTATGTAAATGACAGTCAAGTGCATTTCTTTCTAAAGTTTTTTTTTATCTTTGTTCACATTTAAAAAAGTATTATTTTATATTATCTAATGTCCTTAACTTTTGTGTGCGTTTTGATTATTGGGTCCATACTATCTTTTTATTTCATTATTGAAAATATCACCATAAATACCGGATTTGAAACTGGGATTGTTTCACATCCTCGCCTAACAGCTCATCTGTCAAAAAATATGTAAATATGTATGTCATCTGCTGTTTTAAATTGCTTACTAATCTTATTATTTTACATATGTGTATCGTCATCTAATATTATCGTAAATAAACGTTTCTTCACAGATCAAAGGGCATTTTTATGTCTTGTTATTGTTCTAGCAAGAATACGTGTTGCAATGTTTTGTAAAGATTGTGCAGTGTTTGTTATAGTTAAAAAATCGTAAACACTGCGTTTATGAAAGGAGACTATGACGAAAACAATACGGTTTAGGCAGAATTTATGTGAATTTTGATAGAATGCCATCTAGCGTTATCGTTAAGTCCATACAACTTATATACTTAACGGTGGATGACGCTACAGACGCCTCCCGGGATGAGATAACAAATGAAGAGACTGGTTGAGAAATTGGATGACTTGGGTATCGCTTCGGTGGCTCAATTGGTAGTGCGCCTGTGTTGCCCCGGAGAGCCGTTCGAGACGAAGGTTCAAATCCCGCTCGAAGCATATAGTTTTTAAATTTTTCTCTTCTAATGAAACATTTAGAAGACATATATAGATACAAGACATCAGTCTTTTTTTTATTTTTATTTAGTTTTAGGTTTTGATTACATTTTTACTTTCTATATTTTTTACATTTCCTATTTGTGTAACTCTTATATTTAAAAATAAATAATTATCAGTTTATAGACATCAAAGTATAATAGAAAAATTAAATGGCACTCACCTGTGTCCAGACCGGGAATCGAACCCGGTACCTCTAGATTGCCGGCCCAGCGACTCAACCACTCGTCCACCGAAGCACCCAGTAAGCGCCCCCAATTTTGCCATCTACTTTGACTTCCGCATCATTCTGTTTTATTAGGATTAAACCTAAAATGTGGTGTAATTTACCCGCATTAAAATACCAATGAAGAGACAAAATGTTTCTTCATATAAAGTACATTTAGAAGACTTTAATGCTAGAAAAATTCATAAAACTTCAATGTAGTTATGACCTTTCACTTCTCACGTGTATGGATACTGTTAATAGATCTTACGATGAAAACACGTTAGGATTATAATTTGTCAATCACGTTAGTATGCAAATTTATTAATCATATTAATTTCTGATTGATTTCACCTTCACTCAAGATAACGTAGGCGTAGTACGTATTCGATCAAAACAAAACCATACAGTTGTTCAAACACAATCTAAAAAAACTGCTAAATTCAGATCCCGATCTTCATCATTCATAAACAGAGACAGAGTAAACAATAGTACTACGTATAAAAGTTTCTCTTTCTCAAAACTCACGTTCAGGCCCGACAACCGGACGGAACGCACCGGATGTAACCGTCTCTCTCTATCGCATAATGCGTGCTCTATCTGGCCGCTGGCTAAGCAAAATTTTGTATCAGTCGCCGCGCAGCGAAATTGCGGAGTGAGCTAATCCCGTCATAGGTCAGTAAAAACTAAAATACTGTTAATCCAAATACTATTTACTTTTTAATAAAAAATCAGCTTGTGAATTATTATACTTTATGTTAGTGACCCGGAATATTTGCTCTCAAATTGTTTTTTTTTTTTTTTTTTTTTTTTTTTTTTTTTTTTTTTTTTTTTTTTTTTTAATTTATTTTCAGAATGGTGTACATAACTAAATGTTTACAATTAACTCGCCAAACTGCTAAAACAGTTTGTTGGCGAGATCGCGCTCATATTTCACAATTCTTAGCTACATTCACCCAGTTTATTATTTCTAACAAGTATATGTATAAATTAAGCTGGTATCAAGTTGTCCAAATATATCATGAAGCAAGAATATTCTTGAAAAACATGTCCTAGGGCATTTTTTCCAAAAATATCCTTTTTAAGGTGTTCTTCACTACATTCTTACTACATTTGTTTTCGCCTCTTAACCACTCAATTCAATTTCAATTGTTTCTGCTGAAGGTACCGATCGCCGTTTGTTCATAAAAACGAAGTGTGCAGTTTTATACCGTCTGTGTCTGTGAGGTACCTTTTGCTTGAAGACATCACATTTATACTTATGGCAGAAGTGACTTACTCTGTGATTTTGCCACGGGCTACTAGTACCAAATTTTTCCCCTCCAGAAGGGCTTAGCCAGCGACCAGAAAAAGTACGCGTTTCGCGATAGAGACAGACGGTCGGATCCGATGCATTTCTGTCCTGTGGTTAGACCCGATCGTCAATATTGTTAGAAAGAGAAACTTCTGCACATAGTACTATTCTGTGCTCATGGTATTGTTATGGGTTTGAACCATAATAACCAATCGGTACCAATAAGACGGAATGGATCCCAAATCACCGGTGTACCCGCCAATTGCCGCGCCCCGCTATCACGTTAGTCACGGGACTGAGCTCGAGTTTCAAACAAGCTGCCGACTTCGGCCCTTGTTATCTAGTCTCTAGACTAGACGTTGAGCACCGCTAGAATATAAAGTGTTGCCCGCTATACGAGTACAGATTTATCTCTCTCTCTCTCTTATCGGCTTCTACGATAGCTAGAGAACTGAAATTTTAGAGCCCCAAGGTACTATTTGGGTACTATTAGATATAAAGCGTTTCCGAAAACAAGCCTTTCCAGAGATACAAGCGGTGTACGACAGCTTGACGGCCCGGTAGCGTACACCGTGAACAGGCTTTATATTTCAAAAAGATTAAAGGTACTATTTTTTCAACTAGGTGTTTCGTCGGTACTATTTGGATACTATTTATTGGCGGCATCAGATTCTGGGTATCTTTACGGTGTACGCCATCTTGATGGTCATGTACATACGAAAAATCTCGAGATCGGAAGCCCTAATCCTTACCATGTGTGTAAATGGACTCTGACTTTCTTACCATTTTTCACTTTGTTACCATTTGTAAGGTCATAGTTACCTGAAATAAAAAAAAGTTTATTATTATAAGTATAAACTGTGTCGCTCTCAGGTAAACAAAACATCTACATATTAATCTAGATATTAATGGTCTTGGCAATAGTCTTCTGTTCTGTTACGAAGATAAAAATTTAAATTTTTCTTATTGACAGTCGACAAAGTGGTATCTTTTATCTCAAAATCTCGTATGACAATACGTTAGGAAACACTGATAATTAATTTACCTATCTCTAATATGACCAAGCGGTCGACAAAAGACAAATCCAATATAAAGATCTAAACCTCTACGAAGAGGAAACTAAAATAAAGCGGGGACATTTATAGCAAGTTAATGGATTTTTAAGTAAATAGAGATCGTTTCGCGATATTAATATTTAAATTCACCATTCTACGGTTAATGGTGAGACGCGAGATGAAATTTTTAAACGACGCTGAATCTGCGGCGAGTGAACTTGCCGAGAAATCTCGGGAGAATTAAAACGATAGGGACACAAAGATTGAGAAAACGAGAAGCTGCACAGTCCGTTTCTTCCGAATACTACAAGTATCCACCATTAAAGTGCCTTTTTTCTTGAAAAGTGGTGTTTTCTCGTAGATATGAAAGAAACGGTAAAAAAACCTTTCCATAACAAAAACAAACCTTTTGGCCAAAACCTTCAAGACTTTTTTCGGTGAAGATTATTTTCGATGTAGAACTGCGAATAAGAGTCTGAGAATATAATGCAATTGTTTTATTTAACATTTACATTAAGCTTCTGTCTGTTTTCTGCATTCTTTGGAGTGTGCAATGTGTATAGGAATTACGCGATTGAATCCCAGCACCTCCACCAAAATGCAAGCGTTTGGATAGAACTTTTCTAATTCGTTGTGTATTTAAATTGTCACGTCTATTCGTAAGAATTATTCAGGAAGCTGTCTGCACATATAAGAACGCTGAATAATAAAGCCGTTAAGGTATAATAAACCTGTAAACTTGAGTTTATTTAAACTCAAAAAAAACCTTTTAAATACGCAAAGTTTGATGCTATAGGCAAGTCCACCACGCCATCGCTTGGACGCGAAACTTCTACCTATGGTACCTTCTAGATCTTAATATTTTTTATCTCGCCTCAGATACTACAAACGTAATTTAATTTTATCTCTTACTATATATCCCTAACACCCGTATATCCCGAGATAAGACGCCAGTTAAGTCTAGAATGCAGCTTGCAATCAAGATGCGCGCTTTGTGTTACCCGATCACCCTGCTCTTTTACAAAACGTCATAACCAACTCGCTTATCCTATTATTATACAATCCTTTTGTAACTGAAGACTGGACTCCGCAATTTGGAATCAATTCGTATCAAGAATGCAGTTGTAGATGGACTTGATACTTTAATTCTATTTGGTGCTAACGAGAGAGTACTATTTAAATTGATGATTGATGTAAGTAAAAGAAGTCTTTCTCGGTCGTCAGAGAGGCGATGAAACTAGATCGGTGGATCCATATCATGAAAACGAGGTGAACACCATTCACATCCGCCGAAGACCACGATCCTCAGTTATACTCGTAAGGGAGCGACTGCAGAGAGGAAAAGTTAAACAAAAATGTCTTAATTAATCTACATAACGTTGTACGTTGTTTGAAGCCAATTTGTGTGATGAACATACATGAATATTTTGTTCCTGAGTCATGGTTTCTATCTTTTTATGTATGTATTTATCTATATAAGTATATATATCGTTGTCTGGTACCTATAGCATTGCTTAGTTTGGGATTAGGTTGATTTGTGTAAAATTGTCCTCTAATATTTATTTATTTTAATGTCCAAATGATTTGTGAATTATGTCGGTTCATCTGTGACTTCTAGTCTAGATTATATAAAACAGGCAATACGATCGGTCTTGTTAGCGATTTTGAGAAGACCTATGCCGTGTCTTTAAGATGTCTTTAAGCGACATACCTCACCACAGACAAAAGGCATCCTATTTCTTGAGCAGCCATTCAACAGTAGGAAACCCATTCGTAAGTAAGTTTGCATAGAAAAAGCTTAGTTACCCGTTTAAGTCGCCGCATAAAGGAATATTATAACTCCGCTAACTAGCAATTTACATGCCTCGACATCCTTTGGAGTCCGTGAACGCGTTCGCCTCGATAGTGCGGTAACTAGCTAATTTGGCCGAGAATCTTTTAAACTATTTTCGGCGCTCGGCGCTCGGCGATCAGTTTTATTCGAAATCCCAATATCTGTTCCTGTCTCGTCATTGTAGTTTGTAGATGACACAATTACTGCTTAGAAACGTTTTTTTCTAAAAGCACTGTGTAAAAGAGTAGGGTCGAGTGGTCTTGAGAAAAAAAATTGTTAAGTATCGGATCATTAAAAAAACTGACTTCAGTTTCACATTTGTGTAAGTTTTTTTGACGGTGTACCTAAATTATTTCAAGTGTTAAAATTTTGTTAGTTTACTCTAGACATAAATATTTGTTAATCGATTAGAGTTGCGACACTGAGGCAAACGTCCCAGTGCTCGACACGCTAAAGCCCAATAGTCGAACCCCTGTTGTCACCTCTTTCTATTGCTATTGACTTAACATTTAAGATGGCGACTACTGGGACAGAAGTTTACCTGATATCCTCCTATTAATAATATTAGTAATACAAAAGTTTGTGAAAATGTTTGGAGGCTTAGATATCATGAGGTACCAATATAATGAATTGAGATAAAATTTGGCTTAGAATTAGACTAAGCCCTGGATAAAAACATGGGATACTCTATATTCTATTATGGTTTGCTTGAGATATTAATGTGAAAAACGCGGTTAAAGCCACGTATGTGCAAGCTACAAAAAAAATGCAGTATTAGCACACAATAATATAGTAGTACTAAGTACAGAAGTCTCTGTCTCTCGGGACGGAACGCACTGGATCCAACCGTCTCTCTCTATCGCATAACGCGTGCCAACACGTGTTCTTTCTAGTCGCTGGCTAAGACTCCTCGCTAGAGCCTCAATGCCGCGCGGCAAAATAGCGGAGTCAACCACGCCTGGTACTCCTTTCGTCCATTTGGCCCATCCCTAGTCGCAAACACTCGCACTTAGCGATGCTATCGAGTACCTCACGTCCACCTCTGACACCAATTTAGCCAACCACTCCCGCGAAGGAAAGATCCTGTATGCGATAGCTGTGAATATCGTAAATACGTTGTACTTATTTCGTATCTGATTTCTGTATCTCAGGACGCTTTGATTTGTGCATTCTTCATTTTATTGTATAAGGGATTTCTTTACTAGAGTCGTAATTTACTTTTTTGTTTATTTCTATCTTTAGTGTTCACTTCTACTTATTTTTACCCGACTGCGACGAAGCCCAAAAGGAGGGTTATGTGTTTGAGCTGTATGTATGTATGCCCATTCTTATGTCCGCTCGTAACTACTTAACGGCACAACCGATTTTGATAAATGATAAATCATTAGATTTGTCTTGATGGCACGAGTGTCACTGGGTATTTCAAATTTGTAAAAAATAAAACAAAATGGCGGATTTATGCACTTTTCAAGAGTTCATTTAAACTAGAATTGTATATTACGGATAAAGTAATCAGATGCCCAGATAAACTTGATTTTTAGGGTTGCGAACCTCAAAAGGAAAAACCGGAACCCTTATAAGATCGCTTTGTTGTCCGTCTGTCCGTCCGTCCACCCGTCTGTCAAGACCTATCTCGCGTAAAGGTATCGAAATGAATTTTAAACCATATGCTCAGGTCTACGGTTCCTTGAAGCTGTGAAATAATCAAATTTCTGAGTTAACGTAAAAGAAAGAATGGCCGTTTATGCCGCAAAAAACGTATATTTCGACACTCTCAAAGAAACCCAAATTTACAGGGTAGGTACTTTCCGTTGACCTAGAACTATGAAATTTAGGAGCATTCCATGAAAATACTTCGTAAGGGACGCCACCGTTTTAATACTTCCGAGAAATAAATTCAGGAAGCTAATTATCAGCATTCTCATAATATCATAAGTTATGGTTCATAACTCGGCTTTAAGATTGGTAGTGTTTCTTAGCAGCTAATACGTTTTATTAGGGTAGCTGCCTGCGTTTCGTAAGGGACAAAAAGTTGATGATTTCACGAAATGCTCCTTTAGCAAGTAATACAACACGGACAATGAATGCAGGTCACTTTCTATATAATTTGTTCACAGAAATCGACCCGAATTCACTGTCCGTGAGTGCACAAGTATAGGGAATATCTGAAAACTATATATTTGTAATCAAATCATAAAAAGTCCTTATTTCAAGTATTTGTTCAGAACCCTCGATGGGCGAGTCTGACTCACACTTGTCCCGTTTTTTTAAAGCTCCAGCATTATTCTTTATGCAATTACTTTCTCAATCGACGTAGTTGTCAAAACACATTCCAGTTAAATTAGGTGTATAATTTATTACGATCGGCGATCGGCTTAAGACTAAGCCTATTACGGGCTTATCCGGCAGTGTGCTAGGCGCACGTTTGAGGCACAGTCTAAGTAGGTATCCAGTATTTGGGTATGCTATGGGCAGACATCGGAAATTCGGATGCTTATATACCTAAACTTTGCCTATGGAGCTGAGGTTCAGCTGCGGCCACCTACCTCCATGCAGTCCGACTATTGTTACAGCCTAAAAGGTTAGCAGTGTACAAGCATAAAAAAAAAACCTAAGCTTTGGCTTCGATGTCGGCGTTGATTAGTGTGGAGGCGCACCAAATTTAATTTTATTATTAAATTTCCTGGAATTTCTAAATTAAATTATTATTAAACTAATTAAGGCATATTACCTGTTTGAGGATTTAAATGAACTACTTATTTGAAGTTATTTTCCATGTACTCGTTTTTTGAAGTCGGGTTAAAATAGCCAAAACCTAAACATATTTGCGCGGTACTACATTATCGTGACGTTTTGTGCAATCGCGGAATCCCGGAATCTACATTATTAAAATCAAAATTTTAAGAAGCCGATTCCATGTTTGCTTAACTTTTTCTGAGATTTTGCCAACTTTAGGTATAAAAGCATCTAAACTTCCGATGCCGGGCTATGGTAGCCGAGTGGTTCGGACGTGTACCTTTATGCAGAGAGGACGTCGTGGACGTGGTCGTCCGAATTTTTGTTAGTAATAATAGTCATTTATTTCGAAACCTGTGGCTTCAAATCACTATATTAATACATTAAATTTAAATTAAACATTACAATAAATTAACATTATATTAAATTACAAATTAATAAAATTATATGTCACTGTTAGTAAATGTCTTACATCTAAACTGTTAGTAAATATTATTGCCTATCAGTGGATATCTTTTACGCCACGTAAAATATATCCTTGGGCAAGCCGGTGCAGATTTGGCGTAGATTATTTTTAAGAGCTGTAGAATAATGTGCTCAAAGTGTGTGACACGTGAATATTTAGTCATTTTTATCGAGTCAAAACAGTGTTTATAAAGTTTATTTTGTGGCAGCTAGGCAAACGTTTGGAGATTAAAGCCTACGCTAAGTTTGTTCATGTTGTTGACCTTGAAGAAGGTATTTATGTAACCTTTCGGTGTGGTAAGACAACCATTACGAACTTTTACTTAAATCAGATACTTCCTGCTTTATTAAACGACTGCGGCGAAGCCTAAAAGTAAGTATGTAAGTAAGTATGTATGTATATCCGTTCCTATGTCCGCTCGTAACTACTCAACGATACACCCGATGTTGATAATGATGCATCTTTAGATTTGACTTGATGGTGCGAGTGTCACTGGGTACACAAAATTCATAAAAAAAAAAACAAAAAAGCGTTTAAGTCATGTCGCTGAGATGTACCTAAGTGAAATTTGTGTCAAATGTTTCATTAGTTAGACAAGCGTTCGACCTGCCCATAGTAAAAGAAAACCAGGTATGTCCTACCCGAGACTGACAATTATGACCTCAATTGACCTGAGACATGCTGACGTCACAAGCTATTTCTTGAAAATAAACTATCGAAATAAAATTAGTTCCTTCACTTATTTGCTCCTAAAGATATCTGCCCTCTACATCATATCATACCATGACTGTAACGTTCAAGATGGCGACTACTGGTACAATGTCGAGCACTAGGATGCCAATTTTAAAAGGTTTTATTATTTACTCGTCATTTCGCCTAAAAGCATCACATTTCTCTCATATAAAAATAATAGTCCAGCAGCTTAATTTCGAAGTGCGAAAAGCTTTCAAAAAACAATGGGCACATTAATTAAAAGGCCAAAGCTCGGGCGTGATAAGTGATGCTTTTAGAGCTTTATCGGCGGCAAATAAAAGCTCGAGGTTAGGAAAAATAGGTTTGTAAACAAAGGTTAGAGCATGCACAATTATAAAGGGTTTATATCTGTAGCTATCAGTAGCGTGGCGTCCAAAGAACTCGATTCCTACCGGCTTGCCTTATATCAGGTATTTGAGCACCTTATTGTACAGCTCTTAAGTAAAATGTACGCCCAATCTGCACCGGCTTGCCCAAGGATATCGTTTACGCCACGCCACTGGTCTATTCAGAATAATGTTACGGGTGCAAATATTTTGATACTCACATCTGCGGATATGATGTTGGTAAAAATATTTCTAAAAGAGATAATTCAATATGAAGTCAGTACCTCTGCTTGCTGCTCCGTAATGTTTATCCTCTATTCGACTGTTAAAAGGTAAAGGTAAAGGGAGGTAGGTTCAATCGGGGTAAGGAACAGGCAAATCATTCATTTACGCCAATTGAACCAACGGTCAACGATATGGGTATCAGTAACCAACTTCAAAAAAGAAGGAGGTTCTATTTCCACGACTGTTGCCTTACGGGTGAAAACACTGGGCCCACTGGGCCTCGTTCGTGCAGCGACTTTCACAGATCCGCATCGATACCTACGTATGGGCGATTCCATTATAGCGGGTGCAACATTTTGACTCATTCAAGGCCTCCTTCTAATAAAACGAAAAACATTTTTTATAAAAATATTATTTTAAAGATTACTTTTTAACCTCTTTTCAATAGATCTGTGTATAAGAATTTAAAATAAATGTTTAAATAGCCACAAGAGAGGGTTAAAGTGCTATTGCGGGGCAACCAAATCGGCCCACCTCTCCGGATCATAGTATAAAAACAGAAAATTCTATTAATTGTCAAATATTTAAAATGTTTTGCCTATTTATGTTGAAAGATAATAAACAATCAACTATAGAAACATAAAAAAGTATTAAAAACAAAAACTATCAATGAATTATTCACTGTTAAAACGATCGTGGGTGCAACAACGTATGATTCGCAGTTGGTCCTAAACCTCAGAATGCTAAGGTTTTCAAGCGCGTTAATATCCTTAATATGAAGTTAAGTCGATAACAATTAATTTAAGACCTCACCCTACACGATGGTATAAAAAAAGGAACAAATATTGCGACTTGCAAATTGATGTCAAGGTTCGTCTCTAGCGGAATCGCCCGTATGCGGATTTTCAAAGTTTTCAAACTCATGCGGAATTTCCACAGTTAGTTGTACGTATTTAAGTGTTACAAAAAAATCTAAGTAAATAAATTTGAATACTTTTAATAGACTTCAAAAAACGGAAGCGGTTTTGTAGTCAGTTGTACTTTTTTAATGTGTACAGAGATCCGTTGTTTATAAAGTAACCGATAAAAACTTTTTTTTTATTGAAAAGTCTTCTAGATTGATCCCATTTATTTCAAAATCTAGTTCTGATGATGAGATCAGCGATGAATTGAAGGAACACATCTAAATGCAACAAAATAAATGCCCCTCTTATCCGATACAAATTAATTTTAAAATTAAAACGAACAAATTAAAATATAATCCGATCCTCAATTTGTCGACACCTGTCGTATTAAAATGTAACCTGGTTAGCGTGACAGACGGACAGACGTTGAGTCGTTACACTAATTCATTAATAATAATTTGTCGAATCATTAAACGAATTCGGAAACAATTTAAGAGTTACACTCTTTTTAACCGACTTCATAAAGAGAGGTTGTTTCATTTATATAAGTACCCGGACCTTATGGTATACAGGGTGATTTCTGGGTCGTGATCCCTGTGATGTTATGATAGCATTTGATCAAAACAGCATTAATTAAAATGTTCTTATTTTCAAGTAAAATTAATCTTCAACTAAGTAAATCATGGTCATCCTTTGGCTTTTGGCATACACAGTATGGGAAGCGACAAGACGTTACATTGAGTAAGGTGACCACAATTTATGCAAAAAATGTTTTTTTCTACTCATAATCTGAAAAATAATTACAAATATTGGTGATAAGAGATTAGTAATTAATATCATTAGGATCATCTTTGAATATTGTATTATGCCTAATTTTCTTGCTCCACGACCCAGAAATCACCCTGTATAAAGGTCAATTCATAAGAGCTGGCGCAGATTTGATATGAAAGAAACAAAATCCGCACTAGCGCTTATGAATCGACCTACACTTTTATTAATACGGGCTCTAGCTCTACCAATAAGATCAAGAAACGTGGCAAACGAAAATAACTTAGCAATCTTTCAATGTCAAACAACAATATTAATTTAAAAAAACTATCTAATATCAAATTCCACGATCAACTTTATAGCATAACCCAATTTCTTTGTAGTACCAATGACAATGATTAATAAACAATTTGAAGCTATAAATTTGAAATAACGAAGACAAATGCACGGATGTGCATGTGATTAAAAAAATAATGGGTAAAATATCGCCGTTGAGGTTTAATTTCAATTTGTTGACGCATTTTTTGGAGTAAGTGATTTATTGTTGTACTTGGCTTTGTCTTTTGTAAGCTCTGATCTGGGGGCACGGCAGTGCCCCCGTCAAGTCGAGCAAAACAGAGGCTCGGCCGTACCATTCTTTTCTCTAAGTCATTCAGGCCATTTTCAACCTCCTATAATTGTGTGGACGAGGCTAGAACCCTAAATATTCAGGAATGTATAGAGCATAATATGACTTACATAAAATTCTCAATAACATTCAATTTGAACTTGTAGTTTAAGAACTATTGCACGTCAAAGTTCCTTACTTTTGTCACTGACTCACTCACTGATCATCATAATTCTAAGGTACTTCTATCAAGCCCATAAGCTCCAAATTTTAAACATAATTAGCTGGTAGCCTATCAAGTCAAATAAAACCTGAAAATATTTCAATTTTAGTCACAACTGCACAAGTGAGTTTCCTATAAAAATACATGCGATTACAAAGTTACTTTTATAGTTCACATGGGAAATAGAATGTATTGGAATGTTATAAATAAAGGAAGAACACTTACAATAAGAAATGAAATCCCATCAAAAACATTACAAAGTTTTGAGAGGTAATGTTTAACCAAGTCGGTTATTTTACTCAGTACTTAGTACCAATTTAGTCGGTTCCACCAATTCGCCTGTTACTTATTTAACTGTAGAGGATTCATTTTTGAGAACTATGTGTTCTTCCACGTTAAACATTTAGCATTTCAACGTAAAGGTGATCCACAAACGATTTTTTTAAAGAACAGTTATGTAGGTTCGTACAATAAGAAAACGGAACCAAGCCAATTTGACATATCGCCTCGTCAGCCAAAAACTAATGATGGGTCGCCTTGCGCAAGCGCGTAGGCTGTTCTCTACAGCCACCCTCTACACCTAAAAGGTACTAAGAGCGATTACCAGTTGTACATTTTACTACGTTTTTGTTTTGAACAGTCGATCCGGTGTCTTGCACCGAATTTACGATCTTGTTTGGTTTCGAATCGAAGATAAGTTATGATATTTGTTGTACCCATCCGTTGTTCAAGAAGTTATTGGCAGTATCTGACATACGTATGGTTTGGTTAGCAGTGTGGGTGGCAATCTACGAATGGGTGTAAATTCTAACATTCGTAGTCCATGGCCTATGTTACATACAGATAAAACGGTATAAGGTTTTTCAACAATATTTTAATAATCAACTAATAAGAAATAGGAGGTTCATAGTTTTTCGAAGTATTTCTTTAGTACATAGATAAAGAAAAAGCTCCCTGATTACTCAAAAACTACATATATGTCGCAGTGTCGGAGTTCGCCCCACGAAGGAATGTCAAGTTTGTTTATGCTTGAGTGTCTTTGGTTGCGGTACAATGACGTTTATTCAAGATTGACTTAGTTTTGTCACGTTCTGTACCTATTTTCTTGCATGTCGGAAAATGGTGAATTGTGCTGAACAAGGAATTGGAGTCAGTGATAGTTGACCTGAGCCTTTGTGGCGAAGGAACACGTCCCGCAACCAACCTCACTGCATTCCTTCTTTATTATTACCCGACTGCGGCGAAGCCCAAAGGAGGGTTATGTGTTTGACCTGTATGTATGTATGTCCGTTCCTGTGTCCGCTCGTAACTACTCAACGGCACATCCGATTTTGATAAATGATACATCATTAGATTCGTCTTGATGGTGCGAGTGTCACTGGGTATGAAGTTCGTTAAAATAAACAAAATGGCGGATTTTATGCAGTTTCAAAGTGCACCGCGGTCGGGTTTTTTTTAGTAAAAATGTGGTTATTTTAGTTAGTGATACTATCGAGCTTCAACCGATGGAAATCTACACTCGACTGCGGTTTATTGGCAATTTGATGGACATCCTGACAACTCCTACCCCTTGACGCCAACATATATTTTATTAATTGCGGGTAGTGGAATACAAGAGCAAATAACTGGCCAAGAGCATGTCGGACCATGCTCAGTGTAGGGTTCCATAGCCGTAACTATAAGGTAAAAAATACGATGTAAAAAAGTACAACAACAAAAGAGCGTATCTTCATAGCAATTACGTCCTTTTGTTGAGAAGCGCAGTTTATCGGCAATAACTCAAAAACACAGGCGAGTAACAGTTCATTGCGGATTGACCTGGCACAGTGTGACATTTCCAGATCCGCAATGTAATGCTATTCGCCAAACTTTACTCGCTTACTCGCCAGCAATGGGATCAGTGCCTTAACACGTTCCCTGTGTAACTGGAAACCAAAAATCGACTCCTCACGTGCATTTTGATTTTTGTGTAAATACATTTTATATAGTCTCTATATATGTTTTTATGCATAAAAACATTATTCCTGGGGTCCGTTTTTCCTATTTCCCTATTTTCCCGAGTGCCTCACATGTGATGCACTCACGTATGAGCTTCCAAACTGGTGCCCACGATATGATGCATGCACGTACTAGCTCTTTGCTCAGTGCATCACATAGCATTCATGCACGTTACAAGGCATTTTGACAGTTATCTTGGTCTTATATCTGTGGTCTACGTTAGTCTATACCTATACCCGAAGACTCGATTGTTTTTCAAGACCCTAGAATGTCATCGCCTGAACCAGGTTTGCCGCCTCTGTTCGAAAATGAGGAACCTGTGCTGCCAGTGCCAAATTTTATATCAAGAGATTCATCATATCCATCACAGATTCAACAGTCAGCAGTGTTGCCAGCACAAAGAGTTTCATGATCTCAGCCGCCTGCCAAGGGATACCACCACCACCAATGCTTTGTTTTTTCATATAAAAATTGTTTTTTTATTTGTGTTTAATTGTGACAGCCATAATCAGGCAACATTACTAAAAAGTCACCCGGACGCATGTGCTTACTGTTATAAATTTCGGAGCCCGTACGTGCATGCCAATAAAAAACGTCTAGCTCATACGTGGACATTTTGGTAATGCTTGAAGTTCACAAGGGGTCGTGAATCATCCGTGATGCATGCACGTATCATTAATACCATAAAATGCCCTATATATGATGCATGCACAGGGAACGTGTTAAGGACGATTGACGTTAGTGTAGCCATGACCATACTTGACAATGACATTTTATAACCAGTTTATTTTAGGTCTGATAAGTTCCGAGACGAGTGGCTGAAAAAAGGGGAGGCTTTTGCCCAGCAGTGGGACACACAAAGAGGCTAGAAAAAAAAGTTTCCTTGTCCGCATAGTGTCTCTTTTGTCGATTTAGTGCTGTCACCTTAGTTCCTGCAGGTTCCATATATCAATAAACGTTTCGATGGTCTTAATAGCAACCATTTTTGATGCACTGTAAATATTAATAGACTAAAAACCTCAGTCATACGAAACTCCCCCATGCCTTTTTCATAAGTGTCACCTATAACGGTACTATCAAGTGCATAAACCATCCAAAGCTAGCGGCGCAAAAAAATCGTCCAAATTGCCCTATCAATTAAAAACACAAAGGATTCAAAGACTAGAGTTAAAAAGAGCGTTTATTTTTTTTAAAAAACGGCCCAAAAATATCGTTTGCTTTTTCGCCGATCCCTGGAACAGGCGGTGGTCGGGTCGGTGTTTTTGTTGAGTTCAATTGAGATTCCGGGAATAGATTGAAGTTTCCATTTAGCCAGAGGAACAGATTAGTACATTGTGTATCAAGGGCGGTAAGTAAAGAATTACAAACGAGTGTTTGTTACAAGGCCGAGGCGAAGCCGAGGGCTTTAATAACACGAGTTTGTAATTCCTTTACCGCCCGTGGCACACACAATGTTTTTCATCACACTTGTGAGGAAATCTGTTTAAAATAACCTTACTTAACCTAAATAAAATTGTAAAACTGACAGTGACATTAGTGACATATTCCATAGACAACGCGAACGTCAAGTTATGTTCGGAAACCATAGCGGTAAAGACTAAAAATGGTTTATTTTATATTTGCAAAATACTGAAATACTATATTTAAACATTTAATTAATGTTACAGAAATATGTGTTTACATGTATTTGCAATAACAGTTCTCTTTAAATAAATATTTCAGTAATAAAAGTTAAAAAAGTAAGTTGGCGTTTCCTTTGAAAATGACAAATAAGAGTAAAAAAGAACCAGCGTTTCAAATTTAAAAAGAAAACCATTACGCCCTAGGGCGTAATAGGTCATTTACGGCCCGCAAAACCTACGTGTAATGACACCATTTTCGAGCAAGTGTGATGAAATAGTACATTGTGTATCAAGGGCGGTAAGTAAGGAATTACAAACGAGTGTTTGTTACAAGCCCTTGGCTTCGCCTCGGGCTTTAACAACACGAGTTTGTAATTCCTTTACCGCCCGTGGCACACACAATGTTTTTCATCACACTTGTGAGGAAATCTGATTAAAATAACCTTACTTAACCTAAATAAAATTGTAAAACTGACAGTGACATTATCCATAGACAATGCGACTTCACGTCACGTTCGGAAACCATAGCGGTAAAGACTTAAAATGGTTGATTTTATGTTTGCAAAATACTGAAATGCACAATTTAAACATTTAATTAATGTTACAGAAATATGTGTTTACATGTATTTGCAATAACAGTTCTCTTTAAATAAATATTTCAGTAATAAAAGTTAAAAAAGTATGGTGGCGTTTCCTTTGAACATGACAAATAAGAGTAAAACAGAACCAGCGTTTCAAATTTAAAAAGAAAACCATTACGCCCTAGGGCGTAATAGGTCATTTACGGCCCGGAAAACCTACGTGTAATGACACCATTTTCGAGCAAGTGTGATGAAAAAAATATTTGAGCTTAGGCACAGTTGGATCGGCTTCGCTGTGAACCAACGAGCCAATTTTCGAATGCTGAAAGTCGTAATCGCCCACGTTTTTAATGCTTAAACCAAGGACCATTAAAACAAGAGGACTGTCATTCTCCATACTTTGGATCGTACCCCAACCGCAAGGGGATATCCAGGCGAAAACTAGATGGCGCTAAAAAACTAAACATTTAACGATGTTATAATTGAATAAAGAAACATAGTACCTACAGTAACAATTAGTTCGTAAACAGCTAATAATAAATAAATTCTATCATTTAAATACTGTGCCACGCTTGCAAAGTTGAATAATTGTAAATAATATCATTTTTATACCAAGCTTATATATAGATGGCGTTGTAAATATCGGGGAACAGCTTTTTGTATGGAGAATGACAGTCCTCTTGTTTTAATGGTCCTTGCTTAAGAGGAAACAGTAAGGTGGAGAGAATTGAAAATTAGGTAGCAGAGCGCGATAGAGACAACTGCAGCTTGGACCGAAAATACCTTTTAAAAATGAAAACAACGTTTCGAAGTCCCCTGATTTCTTCCCCAAAACTTAACCTATTTAATTATTTTTTTCATTAAACATTAAAGAAAGACTTTGGCCGTGTTCCTATGTTTTCCTTTTTTTTAATAATCTAGTCAAATTTGTTTTCTGGATGTGTAAACACAGCGGAAAATCTGGCATTTTTTTTAGGTTTTTGAAGGTTAATATCTCTTTTGAGAATCAATTTATCGTAAAAAGGAAAACATAGGAACATATCAATAGTAGCCATAGAGATTTTTGGACAAAAAAATATTGCTCTACTGGCATTATTCAGGGAGGAAACAGGGGACTACGTTTGTATGGAAAAACTGCCCTCCTGTTTCCTCTTAAATGAACTAAATCGTTAAACCCTAACAAACTTAAATAACTTCTCTCTCTCGCTGTAAAAATGCCCATCACTTGCCCTCAAACATTGCCCTACTTAAAATCTGAACGAACTAACTTTAAAAAGAACGAACTAAGCACTCGCTAAGTACCCACAACAGCGAGCGCCGCCGTCAAAAGTCGTAAAAAGCGAACAAAATGGCCAATCGGAAACTTTTCAAAACACCGAATCTCTGTACACGAATTCAAAAGGCTGTATCGGGCCGCAGCCCAGAAATAACAGCTTGTTTAATGACATAAACAAGATGTTTCTTTATTTGTTTTAATATGGGTAAATTACATCATATGTCTAAGTAGGTAATAAATAGATACAAGAAATCAAAGTTCATAGGAAAAATTAATTACGCTCACCTTTGCCCCTACCACCATGCCCCTAGTTATTATTTTGAAGAATTCTTTTATGTACAAACACAGCCATTCTACGATTTTATTGTGTCCTATCTCCGCCAAATAAATAAATGGGCATTTTATTTAAAAGTATCGTCTTAATTAGCAGTTAACACGTCGTCACAATACTGACGATTAGAGTCGAACTTCATATATTTCGTCACCAACTAACTTGTTATAGTCTGACCCCTAGCTTAAGGGCAAAGAGTCATAAAAATGAGCTAATTGGTTATCTATTATAGAAAGAGCGTAAGTGATTTCTTAGTAAGGTCGGGGTACTTTCGCCCTGGGGGGTAACTTTGGCTATAGGGATTAATTGGGTCCAGGTTTGATTATTGCATTTAAATTACGGCACTTTGCCATGTGGTTGGTTTTAGCTGGCCGTTCCTGTTTATTATCAGACCCTATAGATTTGAGATATGTGATTTACAAGGAGGGCAAAGGTACCCTACATTTGGCCAAAGTACCCCGACCTTACGGTATACAAAAAGCTAACGTAATAGTAATAAGGTACAATATCAAATGACAGCGCAAAAATTGCAAATGCAATAAAAAACATTGGAGGGTAGGATTGCAACTACTTATCGGGAATTACTACGAGAATTATTCCAACTAGTATTCCGTTGCATCTGGTTTAGTGGTTACGTGTATACGCCTTTTACTTGTTTTGGTAAAAAAAATGTTTCGTCCGTGGCTAGATAAACAGGAACCCGACTGTACTCGTGTTCGGACTCGTTTAAATAGCGAGAGTAAGCAAATTGTTAAAATTGTGTACAATGGACTTTTTAGATAAATAGGATAGCATTAAAAAAACTGCTGAACTTAGTCAGGTTTGAAACAAATTTATTCATTCATTATAACTATGTAGGTAATAGATAAGTGACGAGTTTCTCCCTCTCTGGTTGTATGGTATGGGGTCGTTGAAAACTTCTCAAAACGGCCACCAGGTGTCCGCCAAGTTGGGAATTAGAACCCGAGCAAACAGTTTTATTGGTACTTTCCGCGAATTTTCCTTTGAGGGACACTCGCAAGGAAATCGTAAAGTTTAGAAAAATGATTCCGAATTTGAAAAAAATCGTTATTGATTTAAAATTTTTATTTTATAAGTCGTTAAATTGCCTGTCACTTAACTTAGCCATGTCGTAAAAATATTATGATCCAAGCGCGAGGTACAAAGTCATATAGAGTACGATTACGATAAGTTTGCAGAACGGAACATGGCAACAACTCCATTTAAAAGTCACATTTTCATAGATATTTGACTTTTGAACGGGGGTGTTGCCATGTTCGCTCTGCAATGTCATCGTAGTCGCACTCAAATAAGAGTTTTTTTCCTCACCGAACTCTTATCGTCGAGTGATATCCAAAATTCACGTTCAAAAAATTAAAGTAACAATCAACTTTATTAGACTAACAGCACGGTTTATATTCCAATAATTTCAATGTTGTTAGTGAGTTTTCGTTGTCACCCGACGTTATGTTGCACCTAATATGGTAGTTTCCTGTAGTAAAAAAAACATTTTCAACGCTAATTAACAAATTCAGTTTCCCAAACGTATCTCAAATAAATCCAGATTCATTTATTTTCTTGCCCTTAACGATTTTAAGGGTTATTCTTCAGAAATATGTCTAATGCTAACTAGAAATACCTAAGCCTAAATATGCCTAAAAACTAATTAAACTATATACAAAAGAAAGAACATTATAAAAAGAACACCCCTTTTAGCAACTCCGTCTGCGGCATGGTCCCCATTACGCTCTGGCGGCATTACCTCTCTGGACTGCGAGTGCAATTGGTGCAATTCTTTGTATTTAAGTATTAAGTATATTAAAAAATATACATGTATAAAGTATGGCTTAGTTTGGTTTGGACTAAATCTATTGCGCAAAATTGTCCTAAATATTTGCCAAGTATCAAGACTAATCAGTCCTCTTTCTTGTAATGTTGCCATATGCATTTTTTTTAATAAAACCTTTTTTTGATCTCTGCAAACTTAGCGCAGTCGCACTCCAGGAAACAAGTTTATTGGAAACGAAGTCAACTGCAATCTTTATCCATTTCGATATAAATTGAATATCGAACGGCAACCAGAACGGATCGAGTCGCTCCAGTGGCCAGGGACAAAAATAAGAGGCGGTTTACCAGCGGATTCGAAAAAAGAAACGCAATATTGTCAAAGTCAAAGTCAAAAAGTGTTTTATTTTGTTAAACATAGGTAAGACTGGTAAATACAGTGGTGAATTACAAATTATGTAGTAGCACTATGTTTTGCCGGTTGGCGTACAAAATCATGACTGCATAGGGGATAAGAAGTACATAAATCATTATACAACTTATAGAATAATTTATATCATAATGTCAAATTTTGCAAACAGGATAATAAACATTAAATTAAATAAATACAAAATCTCAATCTAATATTACAATTATTGCAGTTGCCTGTAGAAAAAACCGGTCAAGTGCTAATCGGACTCGCGCACCGAGGGTTCCGTACAAGCTCGTAAATAAATACGTGAATATTTCAAGAAAAACTGTATATGGCGGGACCAACTTAACTTTGCTGTTGAAAAACTCTTGTGCTCATACATCGAAACAGGTCGCGGTTAGTTTAGTAGCAGCAACGAAAAAACGTTATATTTGACAACTGTTATATTTTTCCAGTAATATTTAGGATGATATTAATATTTGGTAATGATTACAGATTTTTCTGTTCAGTAACTTCGAAGATAATGGGAGGGAATGGTTTTTTAACGTTTTTCGTTCTAAACCAAAAAGTGCATGATTAAGAAAGAAAAATACAAAATGCTTTTTGAATTTACAAATTAAACCCTTTCATTTGATCTCCCACTTGATACAATAGCACAAGCACAACTTTAAAATTCCAACCTTCCATTTCGGCCCCCTTTAAAAAAAAGGCAACGTAAAAGTAAGTAGTCCCCATACATCGATCAATGACGACATGGGGACATCTGTTTATCAATAGCAAAGTTAAATTTGTCTCACCATATGAATAACTCAAGGAAAACTTTCTTGAACTATTCACGTAAGTATCTACTTACGAATATGTACGGAACCCTCGGTGCGCGAGTCCGACTTGCACTTCACCGGCTTTTTTCATACAGAAGTATTTTAGTTCGTAAGTAAAGCTGCCATCCGTCTATAAGGTTCTTAAGATTCTACCACAAACAAAAAATTACAAACCAAAGTTTACACAATGCGTTTGTTTGTTCAGTTTGTTTAGGCCTCAGTAGGAAGCGACAGACAGACAGTCACCAGCTGCTGGTACGTTCCTCTTGCGACCTTCTGTGAAACTATAAAATCGTAACAAAAGTCAGTTGCGGTTCCGTAGAAACGTCAGGTAAAAGCGTTTGTGTAAATCGAAAAGAAAATTTCCTGTAAATTACAATCCTTGATTGCATTTATTGCTTTCTCTAAGTCCGGGAAAATCGAGAAAAACAGAGCTTCAGAGAATTCCTGCGTATTTTTAAAAGTAATTAGTCTGTCTATATTATACCTAACTATTAAAAATAATAAAACAATACTTTAGTTATAATTAATTGTAAAATTATGAAAAACTGAACTGGAGATGAAAAAGCCTGTTAAAAGTCTTACGGATGGACAGACGACTGTTGTTTTATGTATATACATAAGATAAGATAGATTTCCTCTCATTAAATTGTTACTGCGTTATTTAGTAACTAAACATGCAAACTTCAAAAACATTTATTTCAACTGTCATGAGAGTTTCAAATAAAATGTATCACGCTATAAAACAAAACACACTTCAAACAAAATTCGCCTGTTGACTCGATTTTTTTTCTGTCGTAAATCGATTCTACTATTTGTGAGGAACAAATATCTATTATGATACCTAATACATTTGTATAAGTATAACAGCCACAAATTGTAACCAAAAGTAGCAGATCGCACTGAGCATTGAAAACGCTCTATATACAAAACGGGTCCTCCCTATGACGTCATCGCTTCTATCGCTGTACTAAGTTGTATGAAAAAAATTGCATTTTGCCATTTCAGCACGGAAAAGTGCGTTTAAACACATAGTTGTCATACATTAATTTTTTCAGTGTTATTTAAACATTCCGAAATTGACTTAAATTTTTCTTTAAAACAATAAAAAAAAATATCTTTTTTTTTTTAATTTTGTGGCCTCATAACTTTATATTTTTTATACATGTTTTGTTTAATTCTTTTGTGTTATGATAATTTAGTGTTTTCCAATCCATGTCACTATATTATGTTGTAAAATTCAACATTAGTCAACATCCGAATTGATGCTGTGGAAGCAGCAATCACGCTCTTTATGTTTGTATGAAAAACCGATCAAGTCGAATCGCCTTAAATATAAACAAAAACCACTTAAAATGTCTAAAAGACCCATGTGGACCGTAACAACGATCCACATGTGATACAATAAACAGATCATTGTCTAATCGCGCATCTGTTTATCCATTTTTTGTATCTTTTTTTCGATCCTTCGGCGCCAGTATCAAGCTGAGCTGAGCCTTTGCCTCACAAAAAGACGTAACCGACACACGATTTGTACTAACAAACGTCACTTTGATGTGCAGTGTCAGAAAGGTCAGTCAATGTAGCCGCATATTTTAGTACTTTGTCCCTTTAAAGTCCTATAATGAACTTTCATATGAAATTAAGAAACCAGTAAATGCAACAAGGTTCTAGAAGGGCCATTTGCCGACTATGCTTAAGTTTTTTTAGTAGATAAGCAGAGCTTTGTTTTAATGAGATGCTCTTAGAATTGGTTTATTTCGGGCTCTTTTGAAGTTTTTGAGCGGTTAACGTTGTTTATTAGGAGATTTGGGTTCTTTACGGATTTCTTCCTAATTAGGGGAGTATTCTAATTCTACTAATAGACTATTGTTTTCAAACACAGAATGACGTAAACGTAACTCACGTGATACTGAGGTTTCGAAATTCTGAAGAAAATAAGCTTTAGAAAAGCAGCAGCTGGAAAATATTAGGAGAAATATTCCATTAAGGTCAGTTATATTAGAATAGATTCTATTCTAATATAACTGACCTTAATTCAATAGAAAAATAGAATAGCTTTATTTGCATAGAATAAGTATGTACAGCGAGAGTCCTTAGCTGTAGCAGACACTTTGTGGCTTATTCTGCTACATGTATTAGTGTAATACTAGCATGCAAAATATAATTGTTTTTTTGTTTATACTTATTTATACTGTATTCTGAGTCGGAAAATATTTTATGTGATAGTAATTTTTCTCATTAAGAGACTAGTTAGTGCTCTTTTGAATTTGTTATGCGGGATAACGGCTAATTAATTACAAGTTCATGACTTAAAACCGACGTATTCGTCATGCAACCAAGGTACGCCTGTCGCGGGTATGGGTCTTCTCCATTTTCATGTATGGCGCAGAATGTTAATAAAACATAAAGTTGAACGGAAAATATCAAGCGAGTGGATAAATATTTTTTCTTTCTTTCATTGAACCAAGTACATTTAGTCACAGGACTTGTGTTACTCCACAACAAGTAAAAAAAACAATACCCGTATCGGTTTAATACGCCCACAAACAAAACCCGTAACCCAAAACAAGCCTAATTACAAAATATCCGATATCATCCCAATTTACATAAATAGGAAAACCCATCGCGTTCAATTAAAAAAAATCCTTTTTCAAAGCGGGGAAGTCGGACTAACACGGCAAACAAAGGGGAAACGATAAATTACAATTTTGTGGGGCTCGGCCAGCGATATATCTACATAGCTATCTATGTAACTTGCATGGACAGCGAGTATTTTAGCGAGGTAATAAAATTGTTGTAGAAAAAAAACGCATTTAAAAACAAATTGTTCGAAAGAATAGTACATTACACAACTAGGGTAGTAATACAAAGAAAGGCCGAGATCGCACAAGTTTGCGGCCCGAGCTGCAAGCGAGGGACATAAATATACGATCGAGGGCTTTCTTTATTACCTACCTCCCGTGTTGTGTTCATAATTTTATGTCTACACTTGACCAGAAAGCGGCTTTTTCCGTACGCGCAGCGTGCGGAAAAAGCCAATTTATGGCCAGGTGTGGCATAAATTAGGTTTTCGGAACTGTACGAAATATGATTTGATATTTGCGATTAGCGTTTCGTTGGAAGGAAAAGTGTCGTAAGGAAACCTTCATACATCCGCGATAAAATTCAAAGGTGTGTGCAAGGACTTCAAAATAAATAGCCGGACGGAGATTTTCTAACAAAGAACTGAAGCATGTCTAATAAGCCGGTTACCAATGTGTGCGTGCTCTTTGCAATAAGAAAAAACTAGTTGATGTGTGCGTGCGGCTCGTAAGTACAAGCAGCCGGCTTATTAAAAATGGCGTCAGTTGTCAGTTGGCGGGGCTCCATCCGACTATTTACTCCCATCTATTAATGGTTTATTCAAGAAATTGACCAGTGAATCATGTTTTTAGAAAAAAAGCGTAAAATTTGTAAATGATTTCGTAAACAATTTTTTTTTTGTTTGCAGGGAAACTCTCAAAACGATGAAGATGTAAATTCTGAATATTCTAATGTTTCGATACTTGTAATATGCTTTTTGTATAAAAGGTATGTCGAAGTCTTTGTTCTTACCTTATTACCCTCAATCTTGACAGCTGTCAAAGCTGTTTTTTTTTCACCAGAATATTACATTCGCAGCAAAAATGTTACTTTTCGAGAAACAAAACGTTACTTATGACTCAATGGCCCTGGCAACACTGCGTATATTGGCTGATGTGATGGTTAATGGTAACAAACCACTACTAAATTTGACTCTACATGAATTTGCTATCAGGACCTTTCAGTCCATATCTCGGATCCATCATCAGTATCATCACACTTGCCCAGTATTGCCATAACAAACATACCAGGTGGAATGTAACGAGGGACTTTCCTGAAAATATAGTGTCATATATTTGATGTAGAATCAATTTGCAATAATTAAATACTTGTAATAATAAAGAACAACAATACTGAGTCGTTTTCAAAATGTCCGTAATTAGACCTTAATTAAACAAAAAGTTAATCTTGTTTTTTGTGTAACGAAAGTTACCATTCAATTTATATAGTTAACTTTCGTTACACAAAGGAAATAATTAACACTTGGTTTAATAAAGCCCCAACTACGGACATTTTTTTATAAACGACTCTACTATCAAAATAAGGCCGTAAATGATCTATTACGCCCCGGGGCGTAATGGTTTTTTTTAATTTGAATACGCTGGTTCTGTTTTACTCTTATTTGTCATGTTCAAAGGAAACGCCGATAACGAAATCAGAGTTTTGTATATCTAGAGTAGGTAAAAAAAAGCTATTTCTCAACTCGCCTCATTTAAATTTACCAAATAAATGGACTCGCCTTTAAAATATGGCGCAAAATGAACTCGCCCGGATTATCGTGCACCCTCGTCCGGGGACGAAATGTAAATTTTAATTATTATTTAACTAGCTTCGGGACCGGGTTTGCGTGGATTAGTATAAATTCGGTTTTTGTTGTGTCTTTAAAATTAACATTTGAGTCCGTGATGATAAACATTTTAATCGTTTTTCGCGAATTTTACGCGTCAAAAATGCAGGGGATATTATATTTTAGGTTCTTCTCATTAACTAGTTAAAAGATTTCTCTACAGAAATACATCGAGATTCCTTCAAGGAAAAAGTTTACCTATCTCTCGTGCTAATAATAACCACATTTTTACTAAAAAAAACCCGACCGCGGTGCACTTTGAAACTGCATAAAATCCGCCATTTTGTTTATTTTAACGAACTTCACCCCAGTGACACTCGCGCCATCAAGACGAATCTAATGATGTATCATTTATCAAAATCGGATGTGCCGTTGAGTAGTTACGAGCGGACACAGGAACGGACATACATACATACAGGTCAAACACATAACCCTCCTTTGGGCTTCGCCGCAGTCGGGTAAAAAGGGTAACTCTCGTGCTAAAAAGAAGGGCCAGGGAGGGACCTTCTCTGATCGACGTCAACTTCAGTTGCCGTCAACATTATAATAAGATTTGAAAAATCTGATAATAATGGTATAATTAATTGATCAAATACAACCGAATGAAATGGAAAATTTATGTTAATATTGTCTTCGGTTTCCGCGATTATCACTCATAGTAATAAAACAACTTAAACGGATTAAATCGCGTATATTACTACAATTTTAAGTCCCGACGTTTCGTAACCCTTTTCAGCGTTCGTGGTAGCGGGTAGAAAAAAAAAAACAAAAAATGTAGTAATATACGCGATTTAATCCGTTTAAGTTGTTTTATTACTAAAATTGATGTTGTCCGCCACTAAATTACTCTTTTGACAACAAACGTCTACCACAAAATTTTACACGCTTGGTTTCCATATAAATCGACGAACTATTTCCCTCTCGTTATATTTCTGTGTATTTCTCGCTAAAGAATAGTACATTACTTACCTAGGGCAGTAAAACAAAGAAGTATGAATATGACTAAAGTTTTAATGTTAATATCGACTCCATAGTTTTCTTTCATTTTACCGTCTGACGAAAAATCCGAAGCCTGCTTATTATGTATGTATGTTGTACAGAGATCCACATCTAAACGGATGAGACGTTTCCTTCAAAAAACTTCTATCCATCCAACTCAAACATACCCTTTCCAAACTAATAAGTAAAATAACCTTTAGTTCAAAGCAACAATCAACTTAAGAATTCTGACGGAATTCCTAACTAAAGGAAATCTACTGAAGTACCTACAAAGTTTATGCGACGCGAGTTTCAAAGTTTTTACCCTTTTTTTCTTATAAACAAGGTTGACCCATTGATTTTACTACACGGCATTTTTAGAGGTCCGTAGTCCGTATCAGGGTTATTCTTCAGAAATATGTCTGCGGTCACCTTATTCCTCTGGCCTATTTTCATAATAAATGTATGGAGACAGAGGAATAAGTCGCAGACATATTTCTGAAGAATAACCCATCATTTCATATAAACTAGAGTGCGACTACGCTAAGTTTGAAGAGGTCAAAAAAGGTTTATTTAAAAAAAGGCTTATGGCAACATCACAAGAAAGAGGATTAATTAGTCTTGATACATGGCAAATATCTTTACGTTTAAATAACTAAACCAGTTGGCGGTGACATATATAAGGTCCTAATTTATTAGTTGCAGATATTTTAACACATTATACTTTACATTAAAATAATTAACTTTAAATAGAAATTAAGAAATCTTTTCATATAACTTTTTTGATTTCATTTACCTAACAAAAAAATTATTTATAATTTCGTCTAAAAAAATCACATGTGCATTATCACATGTCACAATAACATTATCTGTCATGTCAACAATTGTTTGTCGTAAATGACGTAACGGTTCGGCGGGAAAACTGCAAATGTCATTAGGATGGGATTTATCGACGTGAAGTGGCCAGTTACAGTTAAGTGATACGTAAAAGAGCTACTAGAATCTGTTCAATGAGTTTTCATTTAGTAATCACATTAACAGAGTGTTATTACGTAGCAAATTTGTTTTTCCTTTTTCTCCAAAAAAACATCGTAAAAGCTATAATGTTTCATGCTTTAATATACTCCAGAGACAGAGTACTATCAGCTGTAAAAATATCTGCAACTAATAAATTAGGACCTTATATAATGCAAGTAGTACTTTTGTGCGTGAAAACCCTAACCTATTTCAATTAAAAAAGGATCCCATCAAAAACATTACATGTAAAAAGATTAAGCACGCACTTACCCGTGGAGGGAGGATTCTTTATTTGAGAAGTATTAAAAGTTTCTTCACGGTTAAATAATAGGAAAGTCGGTGGGAATCGAGTTCTGTAGACACCCCCGGTACTGACTTGGTTTAACATTACATCTCAAAACTTTTTTGTTGTAAGAGGACTGCATTGCGAGACTTGCATCTTTTTACATACAGCGTGGGAGGGACTATACCGACAAACTTTAACTATAGATTCTAACAACTATTAGGAGTAAAAAATGTTATGTGATGTATAGTCGAAAAACGCTTACTTTCCGAGATATTCATTATTTTGTAAATGAAAAATCCCAAGTGTGTAACAAGCCCTAATAAATGTGACTAAGATACCTTTACAATTTTTTTTTTGAAATCCTTTAACTAAACAGGAATTAACCTTCGCAGTATTTGATGGTAAGCTACTACGAGGCCAAAATATTGACCTTTCGTTTCCATTTTAGCTTTTTTTTTATTTTTGATAACTTTTCAGCCAGTAAGGACATGTTTATAACGAGGGGCTTAATTTACTGATTTATTTTGTTCCATAAGACTATTAATGTAAAATGACAATATTCGACCCATGTTGATATAACATTATTTACTCGTTACACCACCAGGAATTCATGGCTAAAGTATGTCGGTACAGTCCCTCCCACCCTGTATAATGTTTTTGATCTCATTTTTTTTTTGTATGTGGTCTTCCTTTAATTATTACACTCCAGTCCATTATTTTTCCAATTTGAACTGCAAAACTTACTTTTTAATCGCATTTATTTGTATAGAATTACAAACGTGTGTGTGCAGTCGTGATGTACATGACTATACAATGGAATAAATGAAATGAAAAAAGTGTATGTACCTCGCGTGCTAAAAAGAAGTGGCGGCGACCTACCTTGCACGCGTTAACTTCAGTTGCCGTCAATATTGTTATCAGATTTGAAAATCTGATAATAACGGTATAATTTATTGTTCAAATACTACGAAATGAAATGGAAAATGTATGTTTTCCATCACTAATTTACACTGGCGTCAAACGCCAAGCGAAAAACGTTGCACGCTCGGTGTTCATACAAATTGACGAACGAAATATTTCGTCCTATCTCGATATAGGAAACGTGCACGACGAAGGTGCTGCCAACTGGTGCCGCTAATCTAAATCAAGTACCCTCTCATGCTGGGGCAACATTGACGGAAACGCCGTAATTTATTGCGATGAAGGACGATTAACGTCAGTGTAGCTACGACTTACTGCATTTGACATTGACGCTTACATATTGACATTGACAGCTTGATTTGACAAGGGTGATAGTTTCCTTTACTGTCCACCCGTGTCTCTTCTGTTGTTTAGTGCTGCCACCTATAGTTCGTGCACGTTCCCTATACTTCTGTCGTCTGCCCCATCGGCTCTGAACGCAATGGTAACATTAAACACCTTAATAGTACATTGTGTATCTAGGGCGGTAAGTACGGAATTACAAACAAGCGTTTTTTATAAGCCCGAGGTGAAACCGAGGGCTTTAATAACACGAGTTTGTAATTCCTTTACCACCCGTGGCGCACACAATGCTTTTCATCACACTTGTGAGGAAATCTTAATAATATAACCTTACTAATCGTCCCGGTATGACAAGAAAATATTAAAACAGAAAGTGACATTAGTGACATATGTCCATAGACAATGCGAATGTCAAGTCACGTTCGGAAACCATAGCGGTAAAGACCTAAAATGGTTGATTTTATATTTGCAAAATATTGAAATACACTATTTAAACATTGAATTAATGATACAGAAATATGTGTTTACATGTATTTACAATAACAGCTCTCTTTAAATAAATATTTCAGTGATAAAAGTTAAAAAACGTAAGTTGGCGTTTTCTTTGAAAATGACAAATAAGAGTAAAACAGAACCAGAGTTTCAAATTTAAAAAGAAAACCATTAAGCCCTAGGGCGTAATAGGTCATTTACAGCCCGCAGAACCTACGTGTAATGACACCATTTGTGAGCAAGTGTGATGAAAAAACATTTGCCTAGTCCCTACATGCTAAACAAGTCATATTTCATGCCATGACATACATGCTGAACAGCTGAACACATAAACCTCTTTTAACTGGAACTTTGTTCGTCGTAACTTCGTGTGTGAATTGTGTTTGAATTAATTTTGTTTGTGTATGCGGCTTGTCAACTTGGCGTGTTTAACGCTCGCTGGCGGTTAAGTAAATTGAAAGACGAGATTTTGTACAATATATTCGTTTCGGATGGATGGTTTTTAATACTCGTAATAGCAGTAATTTATTTATTTATTAATACATATTAACATGACATTACAGTAAAAATAACCAATGCGTCATGAAACGTAGAAATAAAATTAAAATATCTATTTAGGCGACGAAACGGCGTGGCGCGGCGTGGTAATGTTACTTCCTACAAAAATCGCGCTCATGAATGTGTGCACGTCGTGTACGAACGCACTACAAGCAAAGTGTTAAGAATGCGTAAGAATGCTCCAGTATGGATCGCACTCCCACAGACGTTATAATGACGTTAACGGAGTGAGATATCGCAAAAATCACCATTTTTGGGATAGTAATATTTTTTATGATGGGTTAGCGGATATTGCTAATAAAGCCAGGTATTGAAGAATAGGCTAGATGACTAAAAAAAACTGTTTAGTCCGTCTGTTACATTATGAAAAAATATTGTACACGTATTTTTTGTTTTGTTTGACAAACAAAAACTGACGAGGATAGAGTGCTTAGAAGTTTCGAGTGACGTCACTCTTGAGTACAAATTGTACTCAAGAGTGACGTCACAAGCCCCCACTCCAGAAGTTTGATGATCTATAACTTTGTCGATTTTTAATATTTTGATAAACCAAAAAATACGTGTCCCATATTTTTCCATAATCTAACTGACGGACTAAATATAATTACATATTTTTAACCCAGTCATCATCCCTATTATGTAAATGAAACAAGTGTCAAATATTGAAAAACACCTATGTATTTCTATTATTTAAATTAGGGTGACCCGAATTCATTGAACGCGAGTGTATGTTTTTTTTGCGATTAAGTCCTTAAAAATAATTTAAATAAAAACATCATTCGATGTTTTTATTTAAATTATTTAACTCCAAAACGCGACAGTTTGCATTCAAATAGATTCCCAAGTATCGCATTGCTAGTTCATACAAAATCCTTTATGGTCCATGCAAACGACGTTCGAACGCCGATACGGGAGGCTTTAGCCCGGAGATAAGGCTGCTGCAGCTAGTAATGTTAGCGTTTAAGGCATCTCGTTAAAGGCTGGCTGTTTTCCAAAAAAGGTTGATTTAGACACCCTAGTTTTAGCACAGAATAAGAATCCCATCAAAAACATAACATGTAAAAAGATGCAAGTGCTCGATTGCCACCAACTTCACTGAAAAAAAAAGTTTGTTAAATGTAACCGCACTTTCGTCTACCTATAACTTAAAAAAAGTGACTACATAACTACAGTTACATCTTACTAAACTGTTTTACTGCTTATAGACAAACCAGATTGTTAAATCAACTTAACTTGAATAACGCCTTATCAAATTATGGTTATTGATAAAATAAGCGAAGTCGTTCGGTTAAATATTTATTTCAGTGTTGCCTATTATTAAACCGTGGAGGATTATTTATTAGAGAACTATAAAATGTGTTCTTACACGGTTAAATAATAGGCAAGTCCATGGAAATCGACTACTGGACTGGACTTGATTTAACATTAGGTACATCTCAAAACTTTTTTGTTGTAAAAGAACTGCGTTACGTTGTATTACTTGTATCTTTATACATGTAATGTTTTTGATGGGATGGGATATTTTATTTTGATGTTTTGCTCGACTTAGCGGGAGCACTGCCGCGATGATAGTACGACGTACATAAGTCTCTCTAACCAAACTGTAATTCAAGCCCGACCACCGGACGAATCGCACCGGCATCCGACCGTCTCTCTCTATCGCATAACGCGTACTCTTTCGATCAAACCAGAAAATAACAATGTAATAAAAATATCTCACACTATGGAACGGTCGAATCAACTCACCGTGACGTCGCCCCTGTCTGGTTCCATCGGAAGACCAGCGCCGGCTCTAGAGTCGGCATTATGCTGAGGTGGGACCTTTTTGTGGCAGCGAGATTTTTATTTTTTTCTTGTGTTTTCTTGTTTTTAATTTTTATTTCTCTACTTTGTAACTTTTTGCTGTCATAAATAAATGTATTTTCTTTCTTTTTTTCTTTCTCTCTGGTTGCTGGCTTCAAGGCCACGCGGCGAAATCGAGGAGTGAGTCACTCCTGGCATCGGTCTCGGTGGCACAATGGCAAGTGCGCCTGTGTTAGCCTGAGAGCCGTTGAAGATACAGGTTCGAGTTCTGCCCGAGACATTTAACTTGTGGACTTTCGATGGATGGAAGACCAAATACATTAAATCGCCTACTGATTACTGCAGTCAGTAGGCGAAATAATGTGTTCAAACAAGTTCTAAAGAATTATTTCCAGTAAATATATTCTCGAAATAAAATATTCAGTTTATTGTCATTACAAAAATTCTCGAAATTCGTTTCAAGAAAAAACCTTTATAAAATATGGATGATAGACGTCTATTACTTAACATGAAACTATGATGTATGCTACATTTCGTAAATAACTTTACGTAACTATAATTTTACAAATTTCTTTCCAAAATCGAGCGAATTTTATCACAAAATTCATTAAACGACTTCAAAACGATATAAACCGACTGACGAGCACAAAAGATTCGCGGAAGTTTCTGGAATACACAAGCTCATCCAAAATTCGATATCTCCTTATAACCTCCATTCAATTATAAACCTTAGACTATTATAATAAGGTTGGTAATAGAAAAGTCCGGTTAGGAGTTGTGTCGTTTTGCACTGGGTCGCCAAATTGCCGTTTCCCCCCTCTTATTGCTGAATGTGGTCGTTTGTAGGCAAAACGGGGCTACTGAATAGTGATGCTATGTACAGGTTTTTTGGATGATGATAAACATTGCGGTGTTGGATGCGGCACAACGAAATGGATGCATTTCGTAATACTTTTATTAAAATTTCATAATAATAAACTATACAACCCTGCGATTTTGTCTGCGTCAATTTTCAAATGTTATCCCCCATTTCCACTTCGTACGGCAGGCTTGTTTATGATTATGACTTGAGTTTGCCCTTTTTACGATAAGTTTTCTTCTATGGAATAAAGTTTAAATAATGTAACTAAAAATACATTTACTTACTTCTTGTCGTTCTTTACTTTCAAATAAAACGTTGCAGCCTTCAAACTAATATCATAAATGCAAAAGACGTCTCACCGTCTCTTTATCTGTTATCTTGAATTGAAATAGATGTAATTTGGTATCCCATCAAAAACATTACATGTAAAAAGATGCAAGTCTCGCAACGCAGTTCTCCTACAACAAAAAAGTTTTGAGATGTAAAGTTAAACCAAGTCAGTACCAGGGGGGTATCAACAGAACTCGATTTCCACCGACTTGCCTATTATTAGATCTATAAAATGTGTTCCTCCACGGTTAAATAATATATATAGGCTAAAAACTAACTATGTTTAAATTTTGGAGCTTGTAGGTCTGCTAGAAGTACCTTAGAATTATGATGATCAGTGAGTCAGTGAGTCAGTGAATCAGTCAGTGAAAAAACTAAGGAACTTTGACATGCAATAGTTCTTAAACTACACGTTCAAATTGAATGATATTGAGAATATATACACCGTGGGCCCGTACAACCCGACCAACTTTAACCACGTATTCCTGATGGTATTACAAGTAAATAACGTTATATCAATATAGGTCGAATTTTGTCATTTTACATTAATAGTCTTATGGAACAAAACAAATCAATAAATTCAGTCCCTCGTTATAAACATGTCCTTACTGGAGGAAAAGTTATTAAAAAGGAAAAAAAAGCTAAAATGGAAACGAAAGGACAATATTTTGGTCAATATTTTTTTTTATTGCTGTTTAGTTAAAGGATTTTAATAAAACAGTAAAAGTATCTTAGTCACATTTGTTAGGGCTTGTTACACACCTGGGAGTTTTTATTTAAAAAATTATGAATATCTCGGAAAGTAAGCGTTAATCGACTATACGTCACATATCTTTTTTTAATTCTAATAGTTGTTAGAATCTATACTTAAAGTTGGTCGGGTTATACGGGCCCACGGTGTATAAGTCTTATTGTAGCCAGTACAAAATTACGGGAGGCTGAAAATGGCCTGAATGGCTTCTAGAAAAGGATGGTACGGCCGTGCCTTGGTTTTGCTCGACTTGGCGGGGGCACTGCCGTGCCCCCAGATAATAAAGTAGTATAAAGACAGACAATTAGTCAAATTAGCCGTTTAGGAGCGCGCGATACGTATGCAAGATCGAGGCGCGGACAGTCTGATCCGTACTGCGGCATTCTTACGCATTTGCAAAACTTTGCTTGTAGTGCGTTCGTTCACGGTGTGTACCAATCATACACAGCAACTAGTGGCGCAGGACGACGAAGCTGTTAGTAAAGTCTTATATAAAGATTAAATAACTGGCCAAGAGCATGTCGGACCATGCTCAGTGTAGGGTTCCATAGCCGTAACTATAAGGTAAAAAATACGATGTAAAAAAAGTACAACAACAAAAGAGCGTATCTTCATAGCAATTACGTCCTTTTGTTGAGAAGCGCAGTTTACCGGCAATAACTCAAAAACGGTACATTCGATCTTGTTGAAAATAATTTTCGTTGAAAGTATTAATTAAGCGTTACCTTCGTGATTTTTTTCATATTTTTCGGGCGCACGGTTTAGATAATAGAGGGAGGGACACAATTTACACAACTTTCGGAGCGATTATTTCCAAATACATTCACTTAATCAAAAACATTACTTAGGAACCTTATAGTGTTTTTTAAAGAGCTGTCGAACTATGTATAGTCTGAACGCTGGCTTAAGGGCAAAGAGTCATAAAAATGAGCTAATTGGTTATCTATTATAGAAAGAGCGTAAGTGATTTCTTACGTATACAAAAAGCTAACGTAATGGTTAGTACTAAGGTAGAATATCAAATGACAGCGCAAAAATTGCAAATGCAATAAAAAACATTGGAGGGTAGGGTTGCAACTACTTATCGGGAATTACTACGAGAATTATTCCAACTAGTATTCCGTTGAATCTGGTTTAGTGGTTACGCGGAGGTTACGTGTATACGCCATTTACTTGTTTTGTTAAAAAAATATGTTTCGTCCGTGGCTAGATAAACAGGAACCCGACTATACTCGTGTTCGGACTCGTTTAAATAGCGAGAGTAAGCAAATTGTTAAAAATGTGTACAATGGACTTTTTAGAGAAATAGGGCCCATAGCATTTAAAAAAACTGCTGAACTTACTCAGGTGCCATATTTAAATATATCTTTGAATTATTTATGTTGTATTATTTTACTAACTTATTACAGTTTTGACAACCCTAAGCAGGTGTGAAGATATCTTTTGTATTTGAAACATAAAAAGCATTTTAAACTTTAATAGAACAGTGTTTAGGTCGAATTTCACTTGTTCGTATTACGACTTGTCACCTTTCGAACTAAACATGCTATTGTAATCAAGTTTTATGGCTTTTCACTCTTACGCAGGCGGATAGACTATACCACACATTGATATTTGCTGAAAAAAAAAAAAAACTGTCTTTAACATGTATGGAGTGCCCCCCCTAAAAATATTTATTTTAATTATTTATATACCAAACTAAGTAGCGGCTCATAAAACACACCTATATTCCAAATTTCATCAATATCCATCATGTAGTATCTGAGTAAATTCCTGTGACATACGGACAGACAGACAGACAGACAGACAGACAGACAGACAGACGGACGGACATGACGAAACTATAAGGGTTCCGTTTTTGCCATTTTGGCTACGGAACCCTAAAAAGGTGTGCACCAAACCGCGCGATGTAGACTTTTGGAGGAAGAAAAATTACTGCTATTATACTGTGGTATGAAAATAGTTTTAATCCTGGGAAGGATTTTGTCCCAAAAAATCATCCGACGAGGTATAACGAGAAGGAATTTTGTGTAGGAAATAGTAATTTCTCCCTAAAAGGAAATTAAATAGGGAATGCAACCCGTATACCCGGAAACCCGGGTATAGTCCGTACAAACTCTTAAGACCAAATGCTGTCAAACGAACGCAAGCCATAATCTACCTTATAATAAGAGCATAACGTAGTTTTTGGCTTGCGTTCGTTTGACAGCATTTGGTTTTAAGAGTTTGTACGGACTTTAACTGGGTAACCGACTTTATTAAGAGTCGGGTTATACCTGGGTATTTTGACTCAGAACCCGGGTTAATAAAACTTAGTAATTAATTAATTAAATTATGCTTGTATCGTTTTATTTTAAAGATAATAAATAAAATATAATGTCGGGCGCCTTAAAGCAAACGAAAAAAACATCACATACTTGCTTATCTTACTTAACACGGCCGGCAATGTCGGCAAGTTCATTGTACGTAAAGCAACTCGGGTACCCGAAACATAACTATAGGTATTGCATTACCTAGAATAAAACTCTAATTGTACACAGACGAAGTCGTGGGCAAAAGCTAGTGTCCAATATGTCAGCAAAAAGCTTCGGAAGCACTATCACTGTTCACTAGCGTGTATCAAATGGAGTCTCTGATGGCCAAACTAACAGCCCGGGGTTACGGCGCATACAAATATTTCAGTTGGGTAAAAAGTGCCGCCCGTCCGGAGATTTACAACGCCCACGTAAATATACCGTCCTTAATGTCCACTGGATTTGGCACCACGCCGTGAGCCAGTGGACATTGAGTTTATCCCTGTAACAGAATGCAAGCGGGATAATACGGTGAAAGATGAACTTAAGGAATCGTATGTACGTATGTAAACTCTTTTTGCACAAAATAATACAAAGCACAGGGTTACAAAATAAAGGTATATGGACAAAGGCGAGCTTATCCCTTTAAGGGATCTCTTCCAGTTAACCTTTGAGCAGTTGAGTGTTGAGACAAGAGAGGTGGTAGACACACAGGATCATGTACAAGAGATCTTTGTGGCAGATATAATGATAAACGTTGCCATCATTCGGAATAAATCCGGCATAGGCTTTTCAGAAAGAATGCCACTATTGTCACATCATCATACATCATCATCAACATATAGAAGTCCCACTGCTGGACATACGAGTACCCAACTGTCCGGCTCCGATTTGATATATCTTAGAGAGTAGTCTAAAATAACAGGCACGTATTTTTTTAGCTGCCCAATATCAACCTATTCGGACAAACTGACCTCCAAAGTACTAAAAAATTACTAAACCCTCCAACTTCTACAGAAAAAAAAATTCAAACAAGTTGCTAGTTATTTAGTGGTTTGATTTATGTTTGAGAACATGGAAAAATAATAAGCTCGTGTTTCATTATATCGGCCCAAACACATATTTTCCTAAAAAAAAACACTCTTCCAAGTTTGAACCCTTTGAGGGTGTTTTTTGACAACTCTCGTAAACATGTCTGTTGTTTAAGACTACTCTCTAACATATATCAAAATAAATCAAATCGGAGCGAGACAGTTGGGTACCTTTCCTTGTAAGACCAGAAACTGTGACTTACAGCACGAGAGCTCTTAAACTGTGAATGAATGAATGAAACAAAAGAACAAATCAACGGTTACGGGCGGAACGCTCTGCAGTGCCGTTTAAACTATGCCACGTTAGAACTAAAAGATCTCAACTACATAGAAGTTATATAATACATATGACGTTATTTATTAAAAGGCTGTAATTGCTGGCTTGCATTGCAGCAATGGCCGCCGGCCATAAATGTGTTATTCGACAAATATAGTTATTATTGCCAATGGACAACCATTTGCCAACCGCTACATGGATTTTAAGCCGTGAACGTACATTTTATTGTATGTTTTTACTGTTTCTGGGGTTAATTACTTGTAATGCTAAACGAACTGATAAGCCACGTGATGGAAAATTTATCGATATTCACAATGTAATACTAGAGAGATTTTACTTTATTTACGTCTGAGTGGCCTTGTTTTTATTAAACATATTTAGTTATAACTATTTGACTTCACTCTGTATATTTGTTTTAAGGCCCGGTAGGACCTGGCTCGCATTTCACATACAACTAGGGTCGGGCGGAATGCAGATTATTGCAGATTATCTTCGATTTCTAACATAAAAGTATACGTTATCAACCCAAACATGAGAGGATGCCCTGCATGACTGTGAAATCATGATTGTCAGGTATTAATTTTGTCAGAAAAGGTAACTGGTAAAGAACAAAATGAAAAAAATACTTTATTTTATAGTGTTTTCGCGCTACTTTTCTATCGAGCGAAGTGTTTGCTATCGTGTTCTAAGTGAGAGGAAGCCCTAGATACAGTTCTGAATATTATTATGTATGTTTTACAGTGACCTACGAGTCAAATAAGTGCTCTAAAAAAAGGTTTGGAAACTAGGCTTCCGTGCCCGATTCTGGTCTAGCCTCGCCTTAAGGGCCAACATTCTTTTTGATGCCTAAAAACATTCCTTGTACATTTTATTTAACGCATAATTTTTTACTCGGCAGGATAATTTCCCAAAAACATATTTTTCCTAATTTAGAATTGCATATGCTCACCCGAATGATAACATTTATTGAAATATGTGGGCTAGGAATAAATAACTAAATATTTTTACTAAAAAAAACCCGACCGCGGTGTACTTTAAAAGTGCATAAAATCCGCCATTTTGTTTATTTTAACGAACTTCATACCCAGTGACACCCGCGCCATCAAGACGAATCTAATGATGTATCATTTATCAAAATCGGTTGTGCCGTTGAGTAGTTACGAGCGGACACAGGAACGGACATACATACATACATACAGGTCAAACACATTACCCTTCTTTGGGCTTCGCCGCAGTCGGGTAATAAAGGAGTTTTTTGGTAACGCAGCGAACACTATACATATTATAGGAGGCAACACGAGGACTGGTAACGGAGTGGTAATTTAAGTAAGAAATTAGATTATTTTGACGATAAAAAGCCCAGAACATTGAGAAAATTCGTAATAAAAATTGCAATTGCAGAAAAAATGTACCTTTTACTTTTTTGTCTGATCATGGTGTGTCTTATACCATTTTACTCAGAATCACGTGCACTTTTCATTTATGAAATAAAAAAAGTAGTGCAAAATGTCCCAACTTTTCCGTACAAATTTTGAATTTCTCAGTTTCGTTACACTGAAACTAAATACTCGTATAGGGGAAAATCGTAACGAAACGACGCTTACCTATGGTCCAGACGGGGAATAGAACCCGGTACCTCTGGATTTCCCGCGCTGCGTCTCAAACCACTCGACTACCCGAGCACCCAGCAAGTGCCTTCAACTTTGCCAACTACTTTGACATTAGTATCATTCTGATTTAATAGGGTTTTTTCTTGTATCTGTTATATGTACCATAAAAATGTGGTCTAATTTACCCGCATTAAAAACAAATAAAGAATTATCATATGTAGTTCAAATAGTGATATTTGTTTGTTATGAAAATGTCACGTCTCATTTTTATGGCTTTTTTCCCGTTTCTTCCCTCCTTATTCCATTCTTATCTCCTTCTCTTACGTTCGCTCTCTCATCCTCTCTATGGTCAACATTATATTGTAGAATCCTCCGTTTCGCTCAGTATTCAATAAACGCACTCTCCGGAGTGTTAACTCGTTTTGGTCCCTTGTGACACAATCTTCTATATTTTCAAGTAACATACCTAAACAAAATATTTTCTCACGACTACTGTTTGTAAATCAATAACGTGACGCATAATACAGTTGCCATAATCTTTAAAGTCCATAAAAGTCATAATCTTTTAGCCATTCATCTAAACTGGATCGTAAACAGAAAACTCGCCCCGCGCATTATAAACCCATACGGTTCGAGTTGTAATTTATTACCGGTTTTATTATCACTCAAATTTCCTTTCGGATACACGAGGGAATAATCTTATGAGAAGTTGGAGTTCTACATTATCTCCAAGATGAATGGTGGTGCGAGGGACGAGATTAAAGCGGGATTATAAAAACATTACAGTCTGTGCGGAAAGAGAATAGGCGTGGCGAAAAATGGAACTAACCTAACCAGTATGGCAAATACGGCAAATATTTTTTTTACGGTAGAAAAGCATTACAGCGCCCCCAAATCTAAATCCTATTCTCTTTCCGCACAGACTCTATTCGCCTCAAACGGCAAGAGTGGAGTACTTCGTTTAAACCCAAGTTATGTAACAACCCGCTTTAAGCAAATAAATGATTGATTGGAATTTTATCAATAGCCCGGGCTTTCATTACGCTTTTTTTAAGTGAGTCTCTGCAATGGGGTCTTCTGCCGTGGTTTGCTGCACATTGGTCAACATCGACCGGAATTCCTTAGAAGAGTTATCGGAGCGCTGGCCTGACACCTGGGATGAAAACGCCGACCGCTACTCCTATTGACCCAAAAAGAGCTTAGGAGGCACAGTACTGTCAAAGTGAGGTTTTACAGGCTGCATCATCGACGCAACGTGTTTAACGATCTTGTACAGACGGAGAATGTGACAACAAACTGGTAAAGCTAATTCCACTATCGTTAATGTCTATCGCACTTTTCAGACCATGCATAATTACTTCACTATAATAATTAGACTTCACATCATCACTTCACATCACACGCCACACTAATATTATAAATGTGAAAGTTTGTGAAGATTTTTGGATGTTTAGATGTTTGAATGTTTGTTACTAAAAGTAAATAACGGAGTAACAACTAAATGGATTGAGCTGAAATTTAGCATGCAAGCAGACCAAGTCCTGGATTGAAAGAAAGGATATATATCGCGGTATACAGTTCCCTTGGGACAGCAACGAGAACAACGCGGGCGAGGCCGCGGTTAATGCTAGGACTTCATAATATTTCGTTATAAAGAGGATTTTATCGTGTACATATAGAGCGTATTTAAAATCGCTTTCTCTTGTACCAGAAACCGTAGAAGCAGACCGTCATAAAAGGGGTGAGCAGTGAAAAAGACGTCGCGCTCGAGATTCCACCCTAGGTGCGAAGTGTGATCGCGTATGACGTGATTATCGTTTATGACGCTCTTTACGACACCCGGCCCGAATTCACGTCAACTTATGACTGGTTAATACCGGATCATTGGGTTTTAATGGGAACTAACATATGGTCGTTTTTTAGAATTTTGAGAGCCTTAAGTATGCTTTGTATCCTGTCTGTTAACTTGGTATGGTGTGAGCAAATGTATAATTTTATTACCTTTGGGAGTTAAGGTGCTGGGAGTGATGTTACTTCTACTTTCTCAAGCATTTTTGTTATTATCTTTCTCTTGTCTTATCCTTATGATACGATGCCTTTTAGATCTTCATCTTTGAAGCTCGAAACTTTTCTTTTTAAACCAATTCACGTCATAATCAACTTGATTTTGGTCTTCAGCCCAAAGTAAGTTCAGAGCTTAAGATATGTAGTAATGCCATCATAACCGACTCTGCACAATTTTTTAGTTTCCATAGTTAATTTTTATAAAAACATTATAAAAGGCATAATATTAAGTAATATTACAGGCTACACTATTTTTTTTTTCAATTTGGGATGTCAAATTATAAATTTTCTACAGATGTCATTCAAATGTTTGGTCTGATAGAAAGCTCTACATAAACATAAAAATCACAACTGCTTTGTAACTCCACAATACAACTACAATGTCAAATCATTTGACCCAAATGACTAAATCTCGATGATACACTGGATTTTACACATCATTCCATCTACAAATTTAATTAAAAAACGCATTTACCTCAACATAAAACCATCCGTACCTGTAACAAAAAAAAACATTATTTAGCTCATAAATCGTGTATAGAGTTCCCCGTAGAGTGATTGTTATCCGTCTATCGCTGTTTATCCCGCTAACGGCCGATGGGATGGGAACTTTATTGGCCCGGGAAAATGTGTTGTATTTTTCAAATCTGGATGATAATTAATGCAATTGCGTGCTGGGATTACGAGTAAACGGGAAAGGCGCTATGGACGCGATTAGTAAATAATTTTCTATATGTGTAAATGTTTTATGGGTAATGGCAATTACATGGCAAACTTATATAAAAACAGTGGTTAGCAATAGGCGGTCTTATTGCTAAAGAGCGATCTCTTCCAGACAACCATTGGGTAGCGGAGTATATGCAAAGTTAACAAAAGTAAATTTGTAGGTGGTGAGGAATAACGATGCGAACAAAGAATGCTTACAAATTACTAACCATAAGGGAAGTGAATACAAATAAATATACTAAGTACATAAAATACATACAGATGGGTGAATCAACTTTTCTTTGCTTTATGCAAAGGTTGCCCCTGTTCCTTATTTGTTCACTTTTTGCATGTTTTAACATGATTTAAATGGAACAAGATCTAACATCTAGAGATAAATTAAGGTAAAAATAAAAATAAAACTCTATTTTAATAAATAAATAGGGTGACCCAGCGGACGAACCTTTATTTTCATACAAAGTGAGGGACAGCTATGTCCCCTGGGTCACTGCTTATAAACAAGTTATAATAAACAAATTATAATAAAAAATATTTGCATTACGTATCTTTATTATCTGTCTTTTAAATGAGCATACATTTAATCAAAAATATCCGAATAAAGATTTCCTTTCAATTTTAGTCGGAGAAGGTAAAATTTTGTTTACAAGGAAAAGTTGATTCACCCAGATATAAAAACGAAACATATAATTATTTACAGTACAGGGAGGGAGGATTGTTTGAGATACCTAACTTATGTTGCAAAATGAGTATACTCGTAGATTAAATACCAAGAAATATTAATCATTCAATCATAATAAGTAGGTAGCGACTGCATTGCACACTCTATGTCCAAATTGCCACGAGAATCTTAACCCTATTGATAACTTTGGAAATGGACGACCGGAGGTCCAGTAACAAAACAGAAGAAAGATTTTTTAACATGTTTTCAAATATGGGAAGAAATTGAGCACGTTTTAATGCAAGAGGCAGAGCGTTTTTATGTAAGTGATAATCATCTGTCATTCTCACTGCTTGGCACAGACCTAGTCTCATAGATGAGAGCGAATGGGCTGTAGTCCCCGTAGTGTGACCCTCAGACAAGGGGGTGGTGACGATCTTCGCAAGGTGGCTGGCAGAGGCTGGATGCGAGTGGCCGCGGATCGTGCTCGATGGCGTGACATGGGAGAGGCCTATATCCAGCAGTGGACTAATACGGGCTGATGATGATGATTACGATGGGCTGTAGTCCCCACGCTAGCCTGTTACGGATTAGGGACTTCACATACACCTTTGAATTTCTTCGCGGATGTATGCAGGATTCATCACGATGTTTTTGGTTTACCGAAAACACTTCTCTTCTAATAGAAACACTTCATATACCTATCCTCGCTCCGCTGAGCTGTTTCCACTAGTGCTGCGCTGAGCGAGGATAGATAAATGAAGTGTTTCTAGTTCATGACAAACACATCCCTCGCTACGCATCTTCGCATATCCCTGGTGGAAACGCAGCCCTAATGTTGAGAATTTAATATCTGAAGGTAAAAATCCACGAAGCTAATATCCTTTTACATCACAGAATACCAAAGTCCGTTTCATCTTAAATGCAAACGGTAAGCCATAAGTTACTTATTAGCCCAATAAACAAGGAAGTTGATTTCAACTTTTATTCTCGCATGTCGAAAATTCAGTTAGATCCATAATGTTGCGTGGGATTGTCTTAGTACCTATCAGTAGCGTGCGTGGCGTTGAAGAAATCTTTGGGCAAGCCGGAGCAGTTTTGGCTTCAATTTTCTTTAAGGGTACTAGACTAAAGTGCTGAACTGCCTAATATTAGGCAAGCCGATGGGAATCGAGTTCTATGGACGCCACGCCACTGGTACCTATATAGAACCGTAAGTCATCTTTATTTTTGGTTTAACTAATCTAACCTAATCCTGTGCCTATTAATAATTGTGATACATATATGAGTGGCCAGGCCGAGACCAAAAGGTAGTTTTTAACCTAGGAATCATCCCTTAAGCTGGTAAAAAGAGGGGTGGACGTTGTACGGGAAATACATAATTTCTAAAGTAAAAGATATTAAATGAGGATCTTATTCCTCTGTCCACAAACGGCCATAAAGCAGAGTCTACAGCAGCGGTCGGCAACTTTTAGCAGTCAAGGGCCACATAGTAGCTTATGAAATTGACGCGGGCCGCACTTTGTTAATAATTTGTGATTTTATACAATTCTGAATATAGCGACCTTTACATACAAAATAGCCAGGGAGGCTCGCGGGCCACAAATGAGCTGTTCGCGAGCCGTGGGTTGCCGACCGCTGGTTTACAGGAAAATCGCTAATATATTTGTGGACAGAGTAATAAAATTAGAAGAAACACCCAAACTCTAATTCTATGCAGACGAAGTTGCATGCTAGCAGTAGTAGTCGCAGGCTAGTAGTAGGCAGCTACAGACAACCATTATACTAACTATGAACGGAAAAAATATTCCCTACAAAAACGCTCCTCATTCTCCGGGCTACATTTTCATCCCATGTCCAGCAGTCCACAGGGGGTGATAAATTAAAACCGCTCGCCGGTTGATATATTTACCCCGCGGACTTTTTACCTAGTGTAATCGGGCCCTTGGCAGCTCTGTCATTTGCTGATTGAATTTGAACACTATTTAACAGCCCTTACGGTACGGCTTTGGATGTAGGGACTTTAAGTGGCGGTATTAAATCATGAAGTGGTAGTGGGTTTATTCTGTTTAAGCTTATGCGTTGTAATTAATATATACACTCCTATAGGTTGGCAACTTCGTTGGTGACACTTACATGTGTGCTTTTTGTTATGTGCAGCCGTAACTACTTACACAAGTTACCGCCAACACCAACGGCTGCCTGCAAAGCCTGCCTCCGTCGGTCGCCGTTCGTGTTGGCGGTAACTTGTGTAAGTAGTTACGGCTACACATAACAAAAAGCACACATGTGAGTGTCACCATCGAAGTTGCCAAGCTATAGTAAATTATTTTTTACACTCAATTAAACATTGGAAAGGAATACTGTATTAAACACCCATCGACTTTCGACGAACTTAGCGATAGAATAAGTAATATTACGTACCAAAGTTTATTTTTCTAAAAAAGCTGACGTTCGGGTCCGACCACTGGACGGAACGCACCGGATCCAACCGTCTCTCTCTATCGCATAATGTGTGCTCTTGCTGGTCGATGACCAAGCCCCGAGAGACATTTAATACTAGTAGCCGCGCAGTTGTCTCATAATTCAATAGCTAAAAGGTTAGCTGGAAGATATCCCTTAAAGGGCTAAGTTTGCCTTTGTACTCTATATTTCGCAACCTTGTACTGAATCTTGTATTCTCTTGCGCAATAAAGTGTTTACATACATCTTAATTTTACGGCTTTCGAGACTTTAATCCCTTAGCTTCGGGTAGGCTTGTACGTAACTTAAAAGAAGTCTACTTACGAAGTCTGCAGAGCCTGAATAAGGCTACAAACTCAAGAAAGAAAGGGAGTAGTATGCATAACGCCTGATAAGTACTTACTGCATTTTCGTTTAGAGGACAGAAGCCTTTGTTAACGACGGTCATTGTCTGCGGTATGAGCATCTTGAGTCACAAATTGGTAGGCAAATTTTGATTAATCGGTGTTGTTGGGCGTACAACCTCCTCGTAAACTGACTAGGCTATGATTGGTTGGTTACCATTTTACAAGCTTTTATTTACTTTCACTTATCCCGGTGTCTGTGTGTCTGTAATCAAATCTTGCAAGATAAATTTGACCCACATCCCGGTTTCCGATTGAGCTAGAAATTTGCAAGGATATGTACATAAATTAGATGTCAATGCAATAATAATGACATGAAGCTGAACTGATGATGGAGCCGGATGGTAACCATAGGGTCATATAAATAACACAAGATAAATTCACCGTGTTTGCGCTCATTTGATAAGTTGTGACTTGCAGTTTGCGATTATACAAAAAAGTACATCATAATATTAACACCAAGGACCTGAAAGTTGGCTCAAGTGATGCTTAAGCGTTTCTACTAATACTTAAAATGTGAGAGGTTGTAAAAATGTTTGGAGATATGAATGATGGTTACTAAATAACGTGGTAACAAAGAATAGATTGAGATGAAATTTGACATACAAGGAGACCAAGTCCTGGATTGAAACATAGAATATTTTTTATCCCGTTAAGAAGTTTGGGATAAAAACGGGAATACAGCAGCAGAGTCCGCGGGTTAATGCTAGTTGAATATGAAGCTAGGCTGTTTTTTCTGTCCATGCTATATACTTGTAATAAAATCATAAAAACGCTGTGCTTGCATATTTTTCTTTAAAAAAAGTAACTAGGGCATGTTAAAAACCAGTAATAAAACGTAAATAAATAGTTATTAAATTGTTTGTTTGTGTGTTCACACATCACGTAAAAAAACGAGACTGATTTTTATGAAATTTGGTATACAGGTGTATTATGTCACTGGTTAACACGTAGGATACTTTTTATCCACCTAAGCCGAAGCAAAAACAGTCATTTAACTTGTTTCACCTCCGCAAACGAAGTCGCGGACGGGTCCACTAGTCCTTAATACATTTACTACACGAGCATCTCTAATCTATTCACAACAACATAAGACGTTAATCCGCCACACACCTCAGGCCATACTAAACTTACAAACTAATGGCTTACGACAATACCAACACAATCTAATATAACAAACAAAACTCTAGTTAAATCTTCAGGGCCTCGAAGTTGGAAGAATATAAACATATTCATAAAGGGGTGACGTTGATTTACAAGCGTAAGGCGACCCGGTTATCAAAAACTATCTATTAGCAAAAATGGCTTAGTGATAGATGCGTATGCTAACTTTTTAATAGATTTAGAAGAAAACAAATTACCAACATGCCTTGCATTTTCTATTCACTTCATAATTTTAACCTGGAGACGTTCAATGCAAAGATATTCACAACGAACGGTCGCACTATTGATAGGTGTATGCTGAATTTATTTTTTTGCAATGTCTCTTAATTTTAAGAGCAATAAGTGGGCCGAAAGTCAACTTTCTTCCACGGATAACTTCGCAACACTTTCACAGAATTTCTTTCTTTTTCACTTATTCTGGACAACCATATCATATTACAACTAAATAAGTACCTAGGTATAACCCATATGCATGACATTGTGTCATTGATTTTAACAAATATCATCAATTCAGTTTACGCTCACATACCAGACTTTACTATGATTAGGTAACAGTTGCGACACACTTGTTACTCTATATCTCCATTGCCAGTTGACAAATTTAATTGTGGCTTCCTTTAGAAGGAAGTCGTTAAAATCGCTGCATCCTCCGCCTTTCACCACCAAAAACTTCGCACGAGCCAACAGGAATACAATACAGAAACATCTCCGGGAAATCTCCGACACGCAACATACACAATAAAGCGCAGAGTAGTCCTACAGAACGACATAACCGGGTCTACCTGTCATTGAAATTTGAGACTTGGCTGTCTCTGATAAGGTTGAAATCGGACCGGCGTAGTCGAGTGAGTTGTTAATAAAAGTTGGTGCTGTTGTTGAATTTGGTAGTCACCCGCGAAAGGATGTGTGCGCTCCGGTACGTGGAGGTTTAGCAAAATGTGATAACGAAGTCAAGGGCAAAAGTCCAGAGGAACTTGAGCAAGTTGACTGTACGGGTAAAGTCACTCGTGATAATATCTGACAGAAAATTGTTGTCGAAAATATATAATAATTTTACGAATGGAATTATATCCGAAATTTCCGAAAATTTGTCCTGAAATGTATAAGTTGGTGAATGCCCATGATGTAACTTTATGTAAACCTTTCTAAAGAGTTTAAAGACGTAGACATATTTTGATTGTTTTAGGAAGCTAACACTTGTTGGTATATCAAGGACTGAGAAATTAAGTATTTTTACTGAACTCAATCTTTTTCATTCATTCTTTATTTACGACTAGCATTTACCTGCGGCTTCGCGTGCATCGATCCCATTATCTTAATCCCAAGGGAACTTCATATCGAAGTTTAAAGTATCTTATGTTTCAATCCAGGACTCTTGTCTATAATCGGTTCAATTGTTCCCGCGTTATTTAAGTAAACCTCTAAACATCTACATAAACCTCCAATCATCTTCGCAAACTTACACATTCATAGTATTAGTAGGATACGATAGGATAAACATATGTCACAGGAATAGTAACACGCACCTTGCTTAAAACAGTCGAAGTCACTTTGTCACCAAAAGCAGTCAGACACAATGACTAGACACACACGCACAACACCAATTAAAGTAATCACAGCACCTAAAGACAAATATCCTCGCCGAGAATAACAAATGTTGTTTGCGACACAATTACTGTCGCTATAATTACGTACTTAGCGATAAATTATAACACATAAGGGTGATACGAGTCGTTCGGTTACCCATACAAACGAAAACGAGGTTATCATTCACTTCATCATCATCATAATTTCAACCATAGGACGTCCACTGCTGGACATAGGCCTCCCCCATAGATTTCCAATTAGGTAGTTCGACTGGAAGCAACCTGCATCCACCGTGAGCTAACAGCCTTAACCAGATCACCTGTCCATCTTGTTGGTGGACGTCCGACGCTGCGCTTGCCGATTCGTGGTCTCCATTCGAGAACCTTTCGGCCCCAACGGCCATCTGTTCTACGTGCTATATGCCCTGCCCATTGCCACACATTCGCTTCCATAGCATCAATTATGTTTGAAATAAGTTTTATTTTATGGATTGATTTATTGTGTATCCTCTTTTTGTACTTGTACCCTTAGGGCTGTTGTGGGCATTTCTCCAGAAATATGTCTGCGGTCACCTCATTCATCTGACTCTTTTTCATACTAAATGTATGGAGACAGATGAATGAGTCGCAGACATATTTCTGGAGAAATGCCCTTGTAATCATTGGACTTCATGGCAGTAGGTAGCAGCTGAACCTCAGCAACATGTGTGTTTTGTCTGCGCAAAACGACATAAGAAATCTCGAAAAGCCAAAAAAAAGTGTTTTAGGAAAAACCTTTCGGTTCCAAATGAAGCCTAGTTGGCGCCGGCCTTTAATGACAAATAAACGCATACAACATTTTTATCCAGGTATAAAATGAAACACATTGTAACCATGGCTGATGTTGCGGTAGCGAATGCTGACCCTCTTTTTGTTTGTATGGTGCGCCGACCGACTCGAATCACTTTAAGTACCTAACAAGAGTTGAGTAGCAAATTGAGCCTTTTCTAACCTACAAAAAGGACTTATTTTGACTGGCGTTGGACTTACGTCTTTATAAATACAAAGATCGTTATTTGGATGTACTGTCTCGTACTTATGTCATTTGTAATGTCGTTCGTTTGATCCCAAATGGCTGTCCCATTTGTTTGGAGTTCTTCAATCACCTGAATCTCGGATCTGAGATTTATATACTAATACTATGGAGGATTTGGTTTATGGTCTGAAATAAAAGAATTGAATTCGGAGGAAGTTTTCTCGATCTGTGCGTTTATTTTAGTTATTAGTGAAAAAATAATTCAAAGTCACCATAGGCCAAAAAGGGCCTTTTCCCTGGAAGAAAAAAACCTCCTGGCCAAGGGAAGAATATACATACATATAGGTACTAAAGATGCTTCTCTCTCTCTTGGGACTTCTCATTATTGTTTTGCATAGACCTATAACTAATGTATCCATGTATTTAATAAGGAAAATTCCGTTACCCGTTTAGAAGCTGTCATCTGTGGTATCGTAGCGTAGTTTCAAACTTATAAGGCTGCGTTTCCACTAGGGATGTGCGAGGATGCGTAGTGAGGGATGTGTTTCTCATGAACCAATGGCAACAGCTCAGCGGAGCGAGTATAGATAATGAAGTGTTTCTATTGATTCATGACAAACACATCCCTCGCTACGCATCCTCGCACATCCCTGGTGGAAACACAATCTAAGGGCACCAGTGATGTACTATTCTACGTTCCACCAATTATATCATCATCGGTCCACATAGCATAGCATTTGTGGAAACCGATAGCTTTCACATCCTCACAGCATAGCTGCATAGCACTGCCGTCCGATATCTAAAACTAGACTAACCTCTACACAACTCCATAGAAGTTAGTCTAGTTTTAGGCATAGAACACAGAGTACATCTCTGTTGGAAAAGCACCCAGACATCGCTCTTTTTTGCGTCGGGTTGCGTCATAAATAAATAAATCTAAGCTCAATAAGGCTTGTGTTATGTATACTAGTTATTTAATAGATACAAATACTTAAATACATAGAAAACATCCAAGACTCAGAAACAAATATCATCACACAAATAATATTTATTTATTTAATCATTTTAAGAAAATGCTAATTTCGCTACTTATTGAAAAATGCTATTATACAATTAACGATTTTTTAGATTTGCTTAGTTTTATGAATCAATAATGCCATATGTGGCCTAAATATTGTTGCATGATAGTGTTAAGGATATAACATTAGTAGGTACACCATACCCGTGGTAAAACACAGTGATCAATGCCATTTATTATTTTTTTCTACTCCTGTACTTTTATCTGTGTTTTACTACATACATAATAGGCTACTTGACAGGTTTCTGAAAACTCAATCCGATTATTTAATGATGTCTATTGAGCACTCGGAAAGTGGTAATTTTTAATTCTTTTGGGTATTTTTTCCAAAAAAAGCAAATAAAAATGCACTTTTAAAATTAGCCGCCAAAACGGTTTCTCGGACAATATGGCGTCTATGACGACACATGATAGTAAACCGACAAATGTCAACGAGGATCGCATAACGATCTGAATGACAGAATTACGAACGAATAGGATTGACAGATGCTGTCGATGCCGTTTACAATGATGTGACGTCATCGGCCAATCCAAACCGTTTTCGATAAAATGGCGACAGATAAAAAATAATCAATTTTCATCCGGGTTTTATAAATAAATTACCCATTTATTTTTAGTAATATTCCCGTAAATTGGTTTTACTACTTATAATTAATACATATATCCATAATTCTTCCATTATTTTTCACACTGTCAAGTAGCCTATATGAGTTCAGAGAAGTCTATAATCTATTCCCCATAACAGCACTAGTGTCGTTATAGTCGCAAAACGATACTGCTAGCCTATAATATATACTTTACCTATGCTTGACAAATAAATGATCTCTCCCTCTCTCTCAACAAAAACTGTCGTTTATTCGTATTTAGAACTTAGCGACTCAAATTACCTTAAGACAATATCCATCAGTAAGGCTTAGACGGATACCCTTTCATTCCTAGACAAGAGGTATCTAGTATCTTTGTACCAGAAAGATCTTAAGCCCTTTAGTACACGGTTTAGGCCGAATAGCCGGTAGGCCCCATTATGTCTTAATGTAAGATTAAGTGACATTTATTTCTAGGTTTAGAGATGCCTCTGTGTTCTTGTCTGACATTCAGATTTCGTAATGACAACTAATTAAGTAGAGACAAAATGTATCACGCTTCAAAATTAAACACATTCCAATTAAACTCATATCTATACAAAACATAACGCTACCCTATTTCACCATCGTACTAATAACGAGAAAAAAAAGTATCGTAATAACTACTATTAACAACGGGATATTTCCCATGTATGTTTGTTTTAATGAGTTCCCGATTTTTCGGCACTGTTGCAAGCGCCATCATGATGATGAACATTATGATGGTGATGATGGCGCTTGCCACAGTGCCGAAATATGTATAATTGTTTTACAAACATACATGGTAAATATCCCGTTGATAATAGTAGTTATTATGTGAATGACCATGTTAGCTTAAAAAGCATCGTAATTAGCGCGTTAGTACACAAATCATAAAGCTGCAATTTTATTGGCAAACAATATGTAATAGTACCAGTGTGAACTATGGTGATGATAAGAAGTAGTATTTATAATTCTCATTTTATCGATTTTTTTTATTTCTTGCCGCTCACCTCTTCATTTTAATGTAGATTGTAGATCATGAAAAAACATCCCCGGTTTTTTAGTTTTTTTTATTCACGCAGGCAAAGTGCAATTTTCAAAATTCGCGAAGTGCAAAAAAAAAAGAAATCGTGAACCAAATTTGATGTCATTAAAATGGATTTAGAGCTCCCTTTTCTTTTGTATGGAAACAGAGTGAATCGAATCTCCTTAATCTTAAAATACAAAATATTCCATTAACCGTAACAGCCGCCAAAACTAGTTTCAGCATGTTACGCGTGACGTCAGAGAAGGAAAAATCCCATTAAACGCCACTTCCACATTTCGACGCACAATCCCGCGTTAACATCCACAAAAGCACAGCCCTAGCATTGTGCGTGCCCACAATAGAGCCTTACGGCCCGTATTCTGACGTCACGGGTTAACGGATTAGGGATGACAATTGATGTGTTGTGTCTTGGAATTTATTTAATGCGTTAGGGAATAATAAGGGAAATGGGAGATAACGTTATAGTCTAAGATAAGGAGTAACTTCGACCTTAGCTCAACCTTTTTGTAATAAAATCAATTTTGTATATAATGGGTACAAATAAACCGAATCCGCTATAATTTTTCCTGGCAGGCTTTAATTAATTAATTTAAATCAAGCTTAAATTTTTAACCTCAAAATCGCGGTAAACAACTGTAGCATTATCAATTGATCAACCCTATAGCAGTGCAGGAACTATAATGTGGCAGTACTAGATGGACAAAAGTGACACTATGCGGGCAGTAAATGAATCTATATCAGGCCTAAAAAAATACTGGTCATAAATCTCAATGCCAAGTCGTGGTGACACTAACGTTAATCTTCCATCGTCGCGGTATTAGTGGCGTTTCCTGTTAATGTGGCCCCAGCATGATAGAGTAAAAGATTTCGATTTGCGGCACCAGTTGGCAGCAACTTCGTTGTGCACGTTTCCTATTCCATCGCAGTTATTTACTATAGAATTACCTACCTTGTAATTTCTTTATTTATGTGACACAGCATTACAGTCTTAGGGCTAATACTCCGTGGAACTACAGTAACAGTAGGTAACTAAACTTAAGATTAACATGTAGGAATACTAGACTACCTATTATCCATCGCCTCGCAAAATCTCAAACACTCCCGACACACAGCCGCCTATCACCGCATTTTTTCATATATGTTGAGTTATGAAAACATTAGAAAGAATTTGAAAAGCCAGTTCACAAACCTTTACCAGGAAATGGAGGGACAATCCTAGCAAATTGCAAGTATTTTTACGGCTGATTGTACACAAAATCAGGAGCGACTCACTCCGCGATTTCGCCGCGCGGCTGCTAGTTTTGCTTCTCCGGAGGGGCTTAGCCAGCGACCAGAAAGAGCACGCGTCATGCGACAGATACGATCGGAAGCGGTGCGTTTCGTCCGGTGGTCGGACCCGTTTGCCAGTTTTGTTAGAAAGAGAAACTTCTGTACGCTATTACTTTAAGACAAAATTTCTTTATGCCACACCTGGCCATAAAGTGACTTTTTCCGCACGCTGCGCGTATGGAAAAAGCCGCTTTCTGGCCAAGTGTACCTAGACATAAAATAATGTACACAACACGGGAGATAATAAAGAAAGCCCTCTATCGCATATTTACGTCCCTCGCTTGCAGCTCGGAACGCAAACTTCTGCAATCTCGGCCTTTCTTTGTATTACCGCCCTAGTTATGTAATATACTATTCTTCATGAATAAGGGTGAGGGAAGGGCGTCATGCGGCTGTCTCTTCGACTATTAAGATATAATAAGCAAAATGGGAGATAACCTTACATCATAACTTCCTTTGAAGATGAAATTAGAAGGCGGATCACAATTTATACGTGCGTTTTGATAAACGAATGTCAGCCTGTATTGTCAGCCTGTCAGACTGTCTTGTCCATCAGAAGTGTATTTGTATTGCGGAAATATCATGAATACAATAGTACATTACTGCAGAGGCCGGGAAGTAAGGGGTCGCCGGCAAAGTACACATAGAGGTAGTTACGAGGCTGCCAACCCCTTTTCACGCCGAGGCATGTATAGTGCTTTTCTCAATTATCAATGATATAAATTAAATACACACCAAAAAAACTTTATCTTTTAGACACACTAAAAGCAAAGAAGTTTCCTTTCCAAAAACCGTTTCAGTACACATTTTCACATCACAATGCCTACGCCTCAAAACGACTTTGAAGGTTTACACCTAAACAGCTATATAACTAGGAAGCAAAATAACTAACATGTAAAACGGCTCTAAAGCAAAATGCCTCAAATCAATATCTCTAAAGCGGTTTCCCTAATTTGCAATACGTCTGCATTCTTTCTTGTCTAGGCAGCATAACGTCTCAAAAATTAAAATGTCTTTAAAGGATAATACATAATATGCCATACGACTAAGAAGCATAATTAATCGCTATCAAAAAGGGCTATAAATCAAACTGCCTCAAATAATAATATCCAACTAATATTATAAATATGAAAGGAAGTGACATGGAAAACTCTATGCGAATTCCCGTTTTGCATTTGAGGTATTTTGCATCCCTAGGCATCTTCATATCCAGGCATTTTACAACAGAGATGTTTTGCATTTGAGTCTTATTAAGTTCATAGACATTCTAATGTTTAGAAATTTTACTACAAAGTCCTTTTGCATTAAAGGTAAAGTAATGATAAGTTGTTTTAGTTTGAGGCATTTTGCTTTATAGCCGCGTTTTACATGTTAGTTATTTTGCTTCGTAGTTATATAGCTTTTTAGGAGTAATCCCTCAAAGTCGTTTTGCGGCGTAAGCATTGTGATCAAAAAGGCGTAGTACAAACGAAGACACAGTTAAGTGACCATCAGTAGACCTTAATACATTGTAATAAGGGTGACAAGTGGTCAGTTAGCAGTGTCTTCGATTGTACTATTATTTTATTCTGTGCCTTGACAACAGTAAACTAGACTTAAACCAGCTTTGTTTTACCGGAAAGCTAGTTTGAATCTGGCCCTGACCGGTCCCGTCAACCTTTTTAAACGTATTTGGTCTTTATGTCATAATCATAATATGGAGTCGAGTAATAATTGTAATATAAACCAAAAACCTCATGGTTTTTACTACGATACTATGTTTGATCGGTTTTATTTATACACAACGGCGTTACTTTAAAAACCGTATCTTTTGATTAGTAAAGTAGAACCCACACGTAAACAAGTTAAAGTTAAGGCAACGCCAACTGACGCCATTTTTAAAACTTTGTTTAAAGTTGCCAACGCGACAAGCGACAAACACGAAAAGTTACGCCGCGAACATCAACTCGCGTTCTTTATTAAGTTATACTGTTTTGCAAAGAAATGCTCTTTGCTGGATGAAAGATAAAAAGTCAGTAGCACGTTATCCACACTCGTGTGACTCTGCTGCTTTGGACTGATATAATGACTCTTTCTCACCCTCTATTTTTAACAATTATCATTCAAACTCTTCTCTAGCAGGCTTATGATACAGTGGAACGTCGGTAAGTCGAAACTCAAGAAAAACGTTGAAAAAATCGTATTCACGAGGTTTCGACTTACAGAGGACTTACAGAGGTTTTTATAGACCCATGTTCGACTTATAGAAGGCTTTTTACTTTTTAACTTCGAGTTACAGATATATAAAAGTATCGGTGGAAGAAAATTGCAGTTCGTATATTTATACGAATTACTATAGGCCGGATACGTGCCTATATGTGCCTTTTTTTCGAGTTACAGGGTTATATATTTGTCGCAGCCAACTGGTTTCATTAGCCATTTGGTTAACTGCCTAGCATTTTCACTAAACTATGACCCGCCAGCAGGTCGACGAAGCCCCTCTGCGCGGGGTTTCTATTTCTGCTCTGAGGGACACAAGCTGACTAACAAACCATCCTAAAATAAAGAGTGTGTTTAATGAAAAGGCTAGGCCACTAACCAAATAGCTAATTAAGCTAGTTGGTGGCGACATATTCTCAAAGTTGAAGATACAAAGGTGATAAACAAAAGGAAAAGTTTTTTCGAGATATAGACGTAAAATTCATCTCTTTCAATTCATAGTGGTAAAGAATGTACTAAAGCATCTTGTAGCGAGTCATTGGTAGCTGCGACTTATGGAGGTTTAATATTTCGAGTTATGGAAGTTTTGGGGTTTGAGGGGAAGGGATTTTATTTCATTTTATAGAGGATTTCGTCGTATCAAAGTACTGATACATATATGATAAACCATCAGTCACACGTCACGAACACAAGTGTGTAAGTACATACTTGTCAGAAGGTGACGGATGCTTTATCATTTATATATCGGCTCACAAAGCCTTGCATCATAAGCCTGCAGATATCTGATGTAAACGACGACCATTTTCTATTATGCTTGCTACCTTAGTTTCACATTCTGCTATTTCTTCTATGTCATTATCGTTTTGAAAAAGAGCAGTCTACCAAAAAAATACATTTGCTTAGTTATTACACATATTTAATGTCATTGTTTTCATAAATTCTATATTATGTTCAACATTGTTCAGAGCATTTTGGTCTTCATATCTGATAGAATGAACGAGATCATTTATTTCTGCTGGAACGAGGTACATGATTAAAGCCCGCAAGTCGTATCTGTACGTTATCCGTAGATCCGATATTACTAACAATACAGCGATAAGCCAAAGTCTATGTACGCCTATTCCTTCTGTTATAACGCCCAGCAGCTTACATAACACTTTAGTAGATACGCCAGGCGTTGCCGGCACGGAAACATGCAAATTATTACCTGCATGGAAAGGAATATTTTGTAGGAAACAATAACTGTAAATAAGAGGGAACGGTTATGGCGGGTTACAATAGAAAAAAACGTTCACGAAACTCATAGCAAGGCAACTAAATCACAGGGAACGGGATGATGAAAAAATCTTCGGATTGCGTGCGGGAGGTTACTTGAGGGGGTCTACCTTATTTCGTATAAAACTAAATGGTATAAAATCAAAACGTATAAATTCAAAACGTATAAAATCACTTCGTATAATCATTCATTTCGGTTAAAATTCATTTTGTATAACATTTAAAAGCTCTAAATACGAAATCTCTATTCTTCAATATGTCTAACATTCAAAATGTATAAAATCATTATGCATAACATTTAAGATGTATAAAATTATTACGCATAATATTCATTTTGTATAACAATTACTTGATCGCATATTTAAAACGTAGAACATTCAAAATATCTAATCATCACAATGTATACAAAACAGTCGGTCGGGCTCCGCAACCGCTCCGCCGCTGCGGGAAGAGCAGCCCCTTCGCCCTTGCGTATCAAAGCATATACAGGCTGCTCCATATACAGGGCATATACAGGGTGTCACTGTTTTATATACAGGTTGTAACTGTGATAGATACAGGGTGTCACTGTGATAGGTACAGGGTGTCACCGTGTTATATACAGGGTGTCACTATGTTATATACAGGATGTCACTGTAATGTATACAGGATGTCACTGTGATAGATACAGGATGTCGTCGAAAACCTACCTATTTTTGGGAGCCGTTTCGTTTTTAGGGTCATCAAAAAAAAATAACCCTAACCTACCTATTTTTGGGAGCCGTTTCGTTTTTAGGGCCATTAAAAAAATAACCCTAACCTACCTATTTTTGGGAGCCGTTTCGTTTTTAGGGTCATCAAAAAAAATAACCCTAACCTATCTATTTTGGGAACCGTTTCGTTTTTAGGGTCATCAAAAAAAATAACCCTAACCTACCTATTTTTGGGAGCCGTTTCGTTTTTAGGGTCATCAAAACAAATAACCCTATCTTACCTATTTTTGGAAGTCGTTTCGTTTTTAAGGCCATTAAAAAAAATAACCCTAACCTACCTATTTTTGGGACCCGTTTCGTTTTTAGGGTCATCAAAAAAAAAAAACCCTAACCTACCTATTTTTGGGAGCCGTTTCGTTTTTAGGGCCATTAAAAAAATAACCCTAACCTACCTATTTTGGGAGCCGTTTCGTTTTTAGGGTCATCAAAAAAAATAACCCTAACCTACCTATTTTTGGGAGCCGTTTCGTTTTTAGGGTCATAAAAAAAAATAACCCTAACCTACCTATTTTGGGAGCCGTTTCGTTTTTAGGGTCATCAAAAAAAATAACCCTAACCTACCTATTTTTGGGAGCTGTTTCGTTTTTAGGGTCATCAAAAAAAATAACCCTAACCTACCTATTTTTGGGAGCTGTTTCGTTTTTAGGGTCATTCATAAACAGCAGTATAATTTGGAAAAGCTTATTGCTTAAAAATGTGAACTTGGAAAAATATATATGACTAGATTATGACTAAGCTGCGATATATTTTGAAATATACATTACCTACACCAAATATTACTTAAAATACATTACAGTGACACCCTGTATATCTCAATTAAACTGCTTACAGACATGTTTTCTCTGCTGACAGTGACACCCTGTATATAACACAATGGCACCCTGTATATATCACAATGACATTTTGTATATATCACAGTGACATCCTGTATACATTACAGTGAAACCTGGGCCTCATATTTCAATAATATTAAGGGTTTACAAAAATTAGAGCTTTTAACAGTTATACCCCGTGAATGTTATACCTTATAATACTTATAACAAATAACGTTTCGAGCAAATGAATGTTATACCTTATAATACTTATAACAAATAACGTTTCGATCAAATGAATGTTATATCATACGAAATTATACAAGATGACTTTAGAGCATTTGAATTTTATACGAAATGTAATTATACACTTTAATTTTTATGCCATCTGAATTTATACGAAATGAATTATTATCCGAAATGAATTTCGACGAAGTGATTTTATACGGATTGATTTTATACCAAATAAGGGGATACCTACTTGAGGAGAGGTTATGTTTTCAATTTGTAAATATATACATGTATACAACAGTGGCGTGGCGTTTATAGAAGTCGATTCCTATCGGCTTGCCTGATTTACGCAGTTCAGTAATTAATTTTAGTGCTCTTAAAGAAAATTGAAGCCAAAGCTGCTCCGGCTTGCCCAAGAATTTCTTCAACGCCACGCCACTGGTATACAATAGATTGTAAGTTCCATTTCCCTGATACAGTCAACATCATAATAGTACATTACACAACTAGGGTGGTAATACAAAGAAAGGCCGAAATCGTAGATGTTTGAGGCCCGAGCTGCAAACGAGGGACGTGAATATGCGATCGAGGGTTTTCTTTATTACCTCCCGTGTTGTGTACGTCATTTTATGTGTACACTTGGCCAGAAAGCCGCTTTTTCCGTACGCGTAGCGTGCGATAAAAGCCACTTTATGGCCAGGTGTGTCATAAATATGCACCAAGGCGACAAAACTATATGTACACTCTTACGCCCCCGACATAATTGTCATTTTAGAAAATTTTGTCACTTCGTCCGTAGATATTTGTGATGTTGACTGTACCTAATATATTTTGTGTGAGAAAGCAGAAATCATTTCCGTGCCTTTTTAATTAAATGTTGCTGAAGGAAGCCTTAAAAATATATGTCAAGGAAATATTTTTCTACTTCTCAATGTGAAAATATGGCGTATCTCTTATGAATATAAAAAGCTAATTAAGAGGTAGATCAAGAAAAAGATAGACAGGTTGTGTAAGACAACAATAATTAAGCGACGAGTTGACAAGTGACAGAGAAAAATGGAAGAAAAACCACACTGCACCGTTTCTGCTTCATTCTTCCCTGAAACTTTTCATATTAAGAAATCAGTATAAAATATAAACTTCCCAGTGTAACTAATAGCCAGTCGTGCAGTAGAAAAGTCGTGTTTCCTGAACTTTTAAACAAAGTAAGTTAAAAGGCGGCTAGTAATAGTCTCACAGTTCACGTTTGAGGCAAGGAGCTTTAAAGCGAACTTCATAATTTATATGACCTCACTAATAGAGGTGTCTTATTTGAAACTGTTAAGTTTTAACCTTTATTACTAAAATAAGTTTAAAAGGTGTCGCTTGTAGGTATGCAAAAAAATTATTACGGGTCGTGACAATTTTAAAACTAGGACTTTGAAAACAGCAATAGACGACAAAAAAGCTGTTTAGTCCGTCAGATTATTAATAACCACATTTTTATTTAAAATAAAACTCGACCGCGGTGCACTTTAAAAGTGTATTAAATCAGCCATTTTGTTTATTTTAACGAACTTCATACCCAGTGACACTCGCGCCATCAAGACGAATCTAATGATGTATCATTCATCAAAATCGGTTGTGCCGTTGAGTAGTTACGAGTGGACATAAGAACGGATAGACAGATATACATACATACAGGTCAAACAAATACCCCTCCTTTGAGGTTCCCCGCAGTTGGGTAAAAAATATTGTACACGTGTTTTTTCTTTTGTTTGATAAACAAAAAATGACAAGGATACAGTGCTTAGAAGCTTCGAGTGACTTCACTCTTTGGTACAATTTTCACCTAGGAGTGACGTCACAAGCCCCCACTCCGGAAGTTTGATGATCTACTATACCTTTGTCAATTTTTAATAATTTTATAAACCGATAAATACGTTTCCCATATTTTTCCATAATCTAACTGACGGACTAAATAGAATGATATATTTTTAACCCATCGTCATCTCTATTAATAGCCATAATATGTAAATTGAATACAATTAATTGTATTCTTTAATGTAAATAAATAGAACTGGCCCGCCATTGACGTGATGGTGAAATAAGAAATGAAATATCAAGAAAGCCCAATGTCTGATGTGTAATTTGTTCTTTTTCTCTAACATTTATAAATTGTTATGTATATTATTAGTTAAAATAGTTATTTATTCTGATGCTACCTACAGCACCGAAAGAATGTAGTCCAGAATGAGAAAAGAGCCGGACTGAAAAGCAGCGCTGTGCATTCGCAAAGCTGTCGCAGCACACGCTGAGTCCGTTCCTTTTGTCACACGGAATTATTATTAATTATAATTTATTTTAATCGTAAGTGTAAGTTTAAGTGTTCTGTTTCAGTGTGGCAATAAATATTTTTTATTCTTATTATATTGCCAGAAGACATAAACCAGGACATACCAACTTGGAAAAGTACTAAAACTGGTTATCATCTAAGTAAATGTGACACGGTTAATAATATAGAGTTTGATATTAATACCGAAAATAATTTAACTACGAGAACAGTTGTGTTCCCAGTGCAAATATTGTAAGTGGAATTATATTTCCAATCATGCCAAATTACTCGACGCCTCACCAATAATACAATAACAAGCAAATTTCCAAAATCGCTCCCCAGAAGCATAATTTCGTGAAACCCAGCGATTTTGGGCTGATTGGTCCGTTCCCAATACAGCCAAAGGGAGATTACTCGTGCATTTAATATCGTCACCGATTAGTGGTTTAATTAACTGGTGGCGCAATTTGGAAACTTCTAGGTGATATCATATGCGACAATTTTGACTTTGAGGACCAGGATTATTGAGGCCCGTCCCGGTGTTGGCTACAGCGGGTCACAACGTGTGGGTCTTTCTGTCGTAATCAAGAAGAGTGGGGTCGCTACTCTCCAACAGCTCGCCACAAGCTGCCCTGCGTTAAAATTATTATTATTATTAATGTTTTGACGATCATAATATGAAATCGTGTAAATTGACATATGTAATTTATAATGTATTTTATATTGTGAAATAAAGAAATCTAATCTAATCATTGAATTGTAAAATTCAAAATATTTCCAGTAATAAATTGGAACAACTACTTTGAGGACCAGGATTTCCAAATAAAGCAGCGCAAGTCTCGGTTATGTTATGATGTCAGGAGTAGCCGAGAAGTGTTTTTTGCACGTTGCATTGCTCTTTCCCAAATTTCGCATTTCCATGCCTTTACGCTCATTTTACACATTGCTATTTTTTACAAAATAAATAATGCATCATGATTTCAACGCCATAATCTTTCAAAAAAATTTAGAAATTGAATATTACGTATACGTTGAAGCGAAGAACTTGTTCAAACACTACGGTGTCTATAAAACACTAGAAACATATTCTAACAAATAATGACGCAAAAACTAGCATTATACATTATCATATTCAATCGGGTTATGGTTTTCACTGGGATAAACCATAAAAATAGACTGAATCTGTTCAATACCATAGAAAGTAAAGTGAATCACACAACAGTTGAAAAACTGCACTCAACCAATGACAATGTTGCTGACAAACGTGAAAATGAAGGAGGATGAAATGAACAAACTCGCCAACCGCTTCCCGCTTGCCACGCAAACATCCAATCATTAATATCGTTGAATATCGACCAATCGATTCGTTCCTCAGATTATCGTTTGCTTTGTATTGCAAATATCTCTGGGCGGCTATTACGGAGCCAATCCGCAGATTAGGACGCTGCTATTATCGACATTTGTCGCTCAAGAAATAGTTGAACTGAATGGCATTTTGTCATTGGAATTCCGAGCTGGAGTTTTATATTTATTTCAAAGACGCTCACAAAGGTAGTACTTAATAATAATTTCACAAGGGTTTAAGTTTGAAAGCACATACATGAATGATGGTAGATAGTTAAGATAAGAGATTAGCCAAATTTTTATTAGAATGAAAAGCTGTGCAGCAGTGGTCTGATAGAAATAATGATGATTAATAGTGGAAGGACGATAATTATTAAGAAGTAACAATGATAGAAGATAGACAAATGCAGCTGCAGCGTACGAACCAATCACTCAGATCATAATTTGCAATTCAGAACAAATTAAAGAGGAACTGTAGAGTCGTGTTTAATGTTGTGCAAGTAAATACTTTTTTCTATTTAAGGAAAGTAAAGTCGGGCAAAGTGGTGTGAAAGTGAAAAGGGCTTTAATCAGCTGTGGGTGGACGTGGGCAGATTTGATTGATTGATGCTGTGTACAATTTAAATTCCAGTTGGATTTGAAACGAACATTGAAGTATCGTCTTAATTTGCATAGCAGGAACCCTTAAGAACAGTAAAACTTCCGTATACTCAATGATAAGGATGTGTTCTTACACAAATCTCTTCTTCTTAGATAGCCCCTAATGTTTCCTTTCAGTCAACTGTCAAATTATCATCATGAGCCTTTCTATCAGGCGAGACCAAGACCAAATAAATAAATAAATATTGTGGGGACATCTTACACAAATCCACCTAGTCCCAAACTAAGCAATGCTTGTATTATGGGTACTACGACGATAAATATATGTTTATATAGATAGATATATACATAAATAGATAGAAAACATCCAAGACTCAGGACGAAATTAGAGCTCAATGCTCATCACACAAATATTTGCGCTTGCCAGGATTTGAACCCGGGACCTCTAGCTTCGTAGGCGGTGCCACTCCCACTAAACGTGTCGTCCTAAATGTAATCCATTAACGATCAAAAACGTCGACAATCCTCATCCATCTTTACTCATTACGTAGTATACATGCAAAAATGTACTAAATTTGTTGTGATGTATGTATTATCATATATGAAGAGTTTCCGCGATTTCTCCAAGACCCTATTATTAGAACCAAATAAATACCACTTGGGAGGTACACCCTTGGAAATAAAAAAGAATTAACCAAATCGGTCCAGCCGTCATCGAATAATCGGAAAAGATAAAAAAAAAACATTGTAACAAGCTCACTTTTTCAAATCGGTAAACACATTCAGTGCCAAGAACACGCCTGACGTATTCATTTTGTATGGAAACTTGGGAGCTTAGCACTGAAAGTTTTAAGAATCATTAATACACTTTATTAATTAACCATATTAATGTCTCCAAGTCACAGCCGTGTATATAAATAGGAACAGACGTTCTCTGTTAACCAAAGTATTATGTGCCAACAGCATGCCAAAAAACCGGTCAAGTGCATCTCAGACTCACGCACCGAGGATTCCGTACAAACTCGTAAGTAGATACGTGAATAGTTCAAGATAAACTGTATGGTGGGACAAACTTAACTTTGTTGTTGAAAAACTGTTGTACCCATACATCGATATAGGTCGCGGTTAGTTTAGTAGCAGCAAATAAGTTTGTGTTACGATTTTTGCGAATTTCTAAAAAACAATGCAAGTGAGGAAAACCGTAATATTTTTCCTATAATATTTAGGATGATCGTAATAATTGGTCATTATTACACATTTTTCTGTGCAGTAACTTGAAAGATATTAGGGGGAATGGTATTTTTTGGACGTTTTTCGTCCGAAATCAAAGAGTACATGTTTCATCTTGTTGGTGGACGTCCGACGCTGCGCTTGCCGATTCGTGGTCCCCATTCGAGAACCTTTCGGCCCCAACGGCCATCTGTTCTGCGTGCTAAATGCCCTGCCCATTGCCACACATTCGCTTCCATAGCATCAATTATGTTTGAAATAAGTTTTATTTTATAGCTTGATTTATTGTGTATCCTCTTTTTGTACTTGTACCTTAGGGCTGTTGTAATCATTGGACTTCATGGCGGTAGGTAGCAGCTGAACCTCAGCACCATGTGTGTTTTGTCTGCGCAAAACGACATAAGAACTCTCGAAAAGCCAAAAAAAGGTGTTTTAGGAAAAACCTTTCGGTTCCAAATGAAGCCTAGTTGGCGCCGGCCTTTAATGACAAATAAATTTTGTTTTTTTTTTCAGACTACTCATGTTGTATCGCGCATACAACATTTTTATCCAGGTATAAAATGAAACACATTGTAACCATGGCTGATGTTGCGGTAGCGAATGCTGACCCTCTTTTTGTTTGTATGGTGCGCCGGCCGACTCGAATCACTTTAAGTACCTAACAAGAGTTGAGTAGCAAATTGAGCCTTTTCTAACCTACAAAAAGGACTTATTTTGACTGGCGTTGGACATACGTCTTTGTAAATACAAAGATCGTTATTTGGATGTACTGTCTCGTACTTATGTCATTTGTAATGTCGTTCGTTTGATCCCAAATGGCTGTCCCATTTGTTTGAAGTTCTTCAATGACCTGAATCTCGGATCTGAGATTTATATACTAATAATACTATGGAGGATTTGGTTTATGGTCTGAAATAAAAGGATTGATTGAATTCGGAGGAAGTTTTCTCGATCTGTGCGTTTATTTTAGTTATTAGTGAAAAATTTATTCAAAGTCACCATATGCCAAAAAGGGCCTTTTCCCTGGAAGAAAAAAAAAACTCCTGGCCAAGGGAAGAATATACATACATATAGGTACTAAAGATGCTTCTCTCTCTTGGGACTTCTCATTATTGTTTTGCATAGACCTATAACTAATGTATCCATGTATTTATTTAATAAGAAAAATTCCGTTACCCGTTTAGAAGCTTTCATCTGTGGTATCGTAGCGTAGTTTCAAACTTATAAGGCTGCGTTTCCACCAGGGATGTGTGAGGATGCGTAGCGAGGGATGTGTTTCTCATGAACCAATGGCAACAGCTCAGCGGAGCGAGGATAGATAATGAAGTGTTTCTATTGGTTCATGACAAACACATCCCTCGCTACGCATCCTCGCACATCCCTGGTGGAAACACAATCTAAGGGTGACCTTTCACCAGTGAGTGACCTTACACCTTTCACTGTTCTACGTTCCACCAATTATATCATCATCGGTCCACATAGCATAGCATTTGTGGAAACCGATAGCTTTCACATCCTCACAGCATAGCTGCATAGCACTGCCGTCCGATATCTAAAACTAGACTAACCTCTACACAACTCCATAGAAGTTAGTCTAGTTTTAGGCATAGAACACAGAGTACATCTCTGTTGGAAAAGCACCCAGACATCGCTCTTTTTTGCGTCGGGTTGCGTCATAAATAAATAAATATTAGGGGACAATCTTACACAAATCGAACTAGTCCCATAATAAGCTCAATAAGGCTTGTGTTATGGATACTAGTCGACGATATATTTAATAGATACAAATACCTAAATACATAGAAAACATCCAAGACTCAGAACCAAATATCATCACACAAATAATATTTATTTATTTAATCATTTTAAGAAAATGCTAATTTCGCTACTTATTGAAAAATGCTATTATACAATTAACGATTTTTTCGATGACATTTTAATGTAAGTTTTGCTTAGTTTTATGAATCAATAATGCCATATGTGGCTTAAATATTGTTGCATGATAGTGTTAAGCATATAACATTAGTACACCATACCCGTGGCAAAACATAGTGATCAATGCCATTTATTATTTTTTTCTACTCCTGTACTTTTATCTGTGTTTTACTACATACATAATATGAGTTCAGAGAAGTCTATAATCTATTCCCCATAACAGCACTAGTGTCGTTATAGTCGCAAAACGATACTGCTAGCCTATAATATATACTATACTTATGCTTGACAAATAAATGATCTCTCCCTCTCTCTCAACAAAAACTGTCGTTTATTCGTATTTAGAACTTAGCGACTCAAATTACCTTAAGACAATATCCATCAGTAAGACTTAGACGGATACCCTTTCATTCCTAGACAAGAGGTATCAAGTATCTTTGTACCAGAAAGATCTTAAGCCCTTTAGTACACGGTTTAGGCCGAATAGCCGGTAGGCCCCATTATGTCTTAATGTAAGATTAAGTGACATTTATTTCTAGGTTTAGAGATGCCTCTGTGTTCTTGTTTGACATTCAGATTTCGTAATGACAACTAATTAAGTAGAGACAAAATGTATCACGCTTCAAAATTAAACACATTCCAATTAAACTCATATCTATACAAAACATAACGCTACCCTATTTCACCATCGTACTAATAACGAGAAAAAAAAGTATCGTAATAACTACTATTAACAACGGGATATTTCCCATGTATGTTTGTTTTAATGAGTTCCCGATTTTTCGGCACTGTTGCAAGCGCCATCATGATGATGAACATTATGATGGTGATGATGGCGCTTGCAACAGTGCCGAAATATGTATAATTGTTTTACAAACATACATGGTAAATATCCCGTTGATAATAGTAGTTATTATGTGAATGACCATGTTAGCTTAAAAAGCATCGTAATTAGCGCGTTAGTACACAAATCATAAAGCTGCAATTTTATTGGCAAACAATATGTGAACAACTGGGTCCCAAAAAATGATACACTGCGTGCTCGTTACAACAAATATAATCGTAGCTTCAATGTACAACAAACAAACAATACCGCGCGGGGGTCATTCATTCCGGAAAAATCTTAACAGCGCGATTCAGCCTGTAGTATGAGATGTAACAGTTCCATCTACCGGCGTATTGTTACACTAAAATTTATATGGAAAATTAAACTTAACTAAATTTTATACACAGTTAAACATTCCGCCCACCAAGGACAACTAAGAACATAAGTGTCCTTCAGGCCGCCCACCATGAAATAACAATAAGAAACTAATCGGGCACAACTAAACACATGATACATTAAAAATTAACAAAATAGTAAACCTTCCAGGCAACTCATAGAACAAGTTAAACATTTGACAAAGTACATACGATCATGTATCTATTGGTAAGAAACACAATTTACCAACAGATCTCTTAATAATGTTTCCCTTGCATCGTAAACTAACTACTCGAGTGATTCCATCCAATCCCGTGTGTTTTTCAGTAACAACGCCGTACAACCATTTCGCTGGAGGCAAATCATCCTCCTTTACTAACACAATGCTACCTATAGCCGGCTCAGGTGTGTGATGAGCCCACTTATAACGATGGTAAAACTGCGTTAGATATTCACGCGACCAACGGCGCCAGAAATCTTGTACCATCTTCTGTGTTAGCTGCCATCTTCTTAAACTTCCTATGTTGGCGGCTTCATAGTTAGCATCCGGCACCAGCACGAGGGGTTCTCCAACGAGAAAGTGCCCAGGAGTGAGTGGCAACGGGTCCCCACTGTTATCGTTAATCCTTGACATCGGTCTTGAATTGAGGCAGGCTTCTATTTGTGACAAAACCGTTGCCATCTCCTCGAATGTCAAGGTCGAATTCCCAATGACTCGTTTGAGGTGGTGCTTTGTCGATTTGACACCGGCCTCCCAAAGGCCTCCAAAGTTCGGAGAATGTGGCGGAATCCAATGCCAGTTAGTGCAGTTTGTAGCCAGTTGATCTGCTATTTCAACAGCTAGGCTAGACCTTTCTTGAGCATATAATTGCTTTAGTTCGCGAGCGGCACCTACGAAATTGGTCCCGTTGTCGCTCCACAAGTCAGCGCAATGACCACGACGTGCAGTGAAACGTTTAAATGCCGCAAGGAACCCTTGAGATGTTAGATCGCTAACAACTTCGAGATGTATAGCTCTGGTAGCCATACAAATGAACAGACAAATGTAACCCTTGTGAGAATGGTGACCTCTTCCCTTTGAAGTGCGCAAGCTAATCGGGCCAGCATAGTCTACGCCACTCTGATAGAACGGACGATTAACTGTTCCTCGAACCGAAGGCAACTGTCCCATCAGCGGGTGTCGACACGCAGCAGCAAAGCGAAGGCATTTCACACATTTACGAATGAAAAACTTCACCGCATTTGTTGCTCCAATTACAAAATATTTCGACCTCAAATAATTGAGCATCAGTTGCTGATTACCATGCAAAGTTATCTCATGAGCATTGTCTATAACTAGAGTCGTAAAGTGTGACTTCGACGGAAGGATGATAGGGTGCTTCATTTGATCACTGATTGATGCGTGATGCAGTCTTCCACCAACTCTAAGGATACCATCTTGATCAATTTTCGGATTTAGTGAGGTAAGTTGACTCTTTTTATTAATCATTTTGTTTTCTTTCAGGTTCTTCAATTCCTCTTTAAAATACTTAGCTTGAACAATTTGAATGCATATTTTCAAACTTTCTTGAATTTCAACACTTGTTAGCCACATACTAACCTTTTCCTTTCTAGCGCACTTAACAAACCGTCTACAGAAAGCTAAGACGCGAATAAGCTTCCTTAGTTTAGAAAACCTTGAAATCAATATTTCTTCAGCATCAGCAGTAGAGTCATCAATGGTCACGTAAGTATTTACCATGCATATTTTATTACTTCTTTCTTCTAAGTTTGTGTCTTTTAGATTTAACCTTTTGTAGCTAATCTCTTTATTTTTCAGCCACGACGGCCCTTCTTTCCAGAGTTCTTCATTCTCCAAATTTTGTGTACCTCTAGACGCGCAATCTGCTGGATTGTCCTTTGATGAGACATGTGACCACTGGGTGGGCTCGATCGATGTTATAATTTCAGATACCCGGTTAGCAACGAACGTTTTCCATCGGTTTGGACGACTGTTGAGCCAAGAAAGCACTACTGAAGAGTCTGTCCAAGCGCGGATGTTTCCTTTGTCTATATTCATGGCATCTGCTACTTCTACCAGCAATTTCGTGAGCAGCACAGCACCACAAAGCTCCAAACGTGGTATCGAAATTTGTTTTATAGGTGCTACCTTCGTTTTGGATGCAATTAGTGACACATGCACATTTCTGTCCTTGTCTACTGTTCTCAGGTACACAACAGCAGCAAAAGCCTCGTTAGACGCATCGCAGAAACCCTGGAGCTCCATAGTCACGTCTGAACTAGCATGATTCCATCTAGGCAGTTTGAATTTGATAAGTTGGTGCAGACTTTCTCTATAATTCAGCCAATCTTTAAGTAATTGAGGCGGAACTTCATCATCCCACTCAATCCCTGAAAGCCACAGTTTCTGGATGAAAATCTTAGCTTTAATTATCACAGGCGCCAACCAACCTAGTGGATCAAACCGCCGTGATATATCAGATATGACACTTCTCTTTGTTACAGGAACTTTAAGTGAAGGAAGCTGTACCGAATATTCGAACTCGTCATTTCTTCGGTTCCAGATGAGTCCCAGAATTTTCATGACTTCATCTATCTTGAGCTGGAGATTTCCTTCCACTTCTTGGTTACCTTCATTTATGTGTCGTAACAACTCTTCATTGTTACTACTCCATTTCTGTAACTCAAATCCACATTTCTGTAATATATCTCCCAATTCTTTGTGGATTTGTTTACCCTCTTCTACAGACTCGCAGCCTGTCAATAAATCATCAACATAAAAATGTTTCAGAACTCTATCAGCAGCCGCAGGAAATTGTTCTCCTTCATCATAACCAGCCTGCTGAAGTGCACGCACGGCAAGATAAGGTGCTGAGGCCGTACCAAAGGTGACTCGAAGCAATCTCAAGTGCCTTAACTTCTCCTCGGGGTTTTCACGCCATACAATCCGTTGGAAGTCTATATCATCTTCGTGCACTTTCACCTGCCTGTACATCTTCACAATGTCAGATACAAGGCATATGGGATGGCAGCGCCAACGCAGTATCGTCTGACGTAGGGGAGGTTGCAGAGTTGGACCTACTAGCAGGTCTTGATTTAATGAGACACCATTAGTACCTGGGCAAGACGCATCAAACACCACACGTACTTTAGAGGTGGTTTTATCCTCTCGGATTACAGCGTGATGCGGCAAGTACACTGCATCTGGTTTGCTTTGTTCTTTAATTGGTACCTCTTCCATATGGCCCAATTCTAGGTACTCATTTATAACGGCTGAGTAGCGTTCTTTCAGTTTAGGGTCCTTAGCAAATCTCTTCTCCAGCTGATTGAAACGTCTGGTAGCAACAGCTTCGGAGTTGCCATATTTGCATTGGGGATCTGAATCGCGAAACGGTAGTTTCACGATGTATCTACCTGTGCTATCCCGTTCGGTGGTAGCAGCAAACAACTCTTCACATTTCTTCTCTTCCTCAGTGTAGCTTTGCTTTGGATCTGTCACAACAGTATCAGCCTCGAGCTCCCAAAACTTTTTCAGAAGGTCGTTTTCATCGAAATGAATGTGATTGACACTGATATTGTTGCGTAATACCGAATCACCAGAACTGATCGGCCCTGAAAGGATCCAGCCTAAGGAAGTGCGTTGAGCAATAGGAGCTCCTGGTGCAGCCTTAATAATACCCTCCAGGAGTATTTGAGCGTAAATATCTGCCCCAAGAAGCAAATCAATTTTGCCTGGTAAATTAAACGTTGGATCTGCTAAATCCAAGTTGGATAACTCTGACCACAACTCGACAACAACTCTTCTTTCCGGCAGAACTGATGTGAGTTTGCCCAACACAAAAGCATTGACATCAAGCTTAAAATCAGGGTCTAGAAGTGATGCAATTTTAACTTTCACCACCGACTTGGAGTTTATAGGAGAACTCCCTTCACTTCCCAATCCTGACACTGTGCTTTTGTGGGGAATTTTCTTAAGCCCTAGCAACTGGACTGCAGACTCCGTTATAAACGAAGCCTGTGAACCTTGGTCGAGTAGACATCTAAGCGATACACTTGAACCTGCTTTCGACTGAGCATTAACCAAAGCCGTTGCCAACAAGACTTGACCACGACTGGTCGAAAAACAAGTTGTTATATTTGTGGACTCATCAACATCAGGCGATGCTGACGCAGCTGTTGTTGCGTGTGCAACAATACCTCCATCAACTGATTGAATAGGCTTGACTTGAGAATCAGTTGTGGTAGTGACATTTTTTGGGTGCAGTAAAGAATGATGTTTTCGCTTACATATTCGGCATCTAGTAGGCTGACGACATGAAAACGCATTGTGACCTGAATTTAAGCAATTGAAGCAGTAATTACCGGACTGGATGAAATCACGTCGAGCATCGACATCAAGTTTTGCAAAACCTTTACAATTACACAATTTGTGACTCTCAGAACAGTAGGCACATGAAACCTGAGCAACATGATGTGCTTTTGGGTTGGTGTTGTACGGAACATTAGGTTTTTTCGAAGTATAACTTGTCTTCGATGATTTGGCGTCAAAACACTCTAGAGCCCTGAATCTAGTTTCTAAAAACTCTTGAAGTTGCTTTAGAGTGGGCAAATCATCAGAAGATTCGCTAACTTTAAGTTCCCACTGTTTTCTTGTCTCATTATCTAGTTTGAGACAGATGATGTATATCACAATTATGTCCCACGTAGTAGTGTCTATGCCTAAATTTCGCAATCCATTTAAACACTCATTAGTAGTGTCCAGTAATTCCTTGAGTGCGCTTGCACTCTCTGTGCTTATATTCTTCTGGCTCATGAACCGTTTGAGAATGCAGTTTGACAGAAACTTCTTATTGTCGTAACGCTTTTCTAATTTCTCCCAACATGCGGCATAATTATCGTGTGTGATTTGGACGTGACGTAAAAGTTGTTCGGCTTCACCGACTACATAACCTTTCAGGTAGTGTAATTTTTGGACGTCATCTAGATCTTGGTTCTTATGTATAAGTGACGTGAATAGATCTCGAAAGCTAGTCCATTCAGAATAATTTCCTGAGAACGTGGGAATCGATATTTTCGGTAATCTGATAAGCTCCGACTTGTTTTGGCTACTAGCAGACTTGCTCTGGTTAGCTGAAGACTGATCAGCACTCGTCACGTTCAGTTTTCTTAACGCGGCTTTTAATTCTGACTTATGCTCCATGAACAATTCTTCTGCACTCGTGTATACGTCCGCAGTCATGTACACACTGGCATCTAAAAGTGTTGCGTCAGACTCGTGTATAAGCCGAGTATGAGTTGAAGTAAACTGAACCCATAAAGCTTCCAAATTCTCTAACCTCGTGCTAATATAGTCTATAGAGCTTCGGCGTTCCTTTGGAGACTTTTTGAAGTTTGTTCTAGCCCTTTCAATCCGAGAAAACAAGTCTTGTTGAACTTTAATTCGAGCATCCATGATGAAAATTTTCTAAGTGTTTGGAACTTTAAAAATTCTAGGCAAAATCGGGCATGGATTCCCCGTATTTCCACTTTTATTGAAACTATTCTAAGTCCTAAATATTTTTTCTAAATTTTTCTAAGTCCAAATTTGATCGAAATTTTCTAAGTCCAAGATTTTCTTCAAATAAATTACAAGTCCTTTTGACAGTTGCACTACGTAATATTCAAATGTACTTACAGTTTGACACTTCACTACGTCACACACACATCCGCTTACGTCACTGACTGCACTTCTCTGACGTCACGTTGCTGCTTACGTCACTCACTGCTCCAGCGACAAGGCTCTTCTTCGCCTTAGCACCCTCAGTAGCAACCCGCTACCGTATCGGTGCTCGTCGACCCGAAGAAGTCGTCGAGTCCCACTAAGCCGTATCCGGTTCGAAGGACCAATGAACAACTGGGTCCCAAAAAATGATACACTGCGTGCTCGTTACAACAAATATAATCGTAGCTTCAATGTACAACAAACAAACAATACCGCGCGGGGGTCATTCATTCCGGAAAAATCTTAACAGCGCGATTCAGCCTGTAGTATGAGATGTAACAGTTCCATCTACCGGCGTATTGTTACACTAAAATTTATATGGAAAATTAAACTTAACTAAATTTTATACACAGTTAAACAATATGTAATAGTACCAGTGTGAACTATGGTGATGATAAGAAGTAGTATTTATAATTCTCATTTTATCGATTTTTTTTATTTCTTGCCGCTCACCTCTTCATTTTAATGTAGATTGTAGATCATGAAAAAACATCCCCGGTTTTTTAGTTTTTTTTATTCACGCAGGCAAAGTGCAATTTTCAAAATTCGCGAAGTGCAAAAAAAAAAGAAATCGTGAACCAAATTTGATGTCATTAAAATGGATTTAGAGCTCCCTTTTCTTTTGTATGGAAACAGAGTGAATCGAATCTCCTTAATCTTAAAATACAAAATATTCCATTAACCGTAACAGCCGCCAAAACTAGTTTCAGCATGTTACGCGTGACGTCAGAGAAGGAAAAATCCCATTAAACGCCACTTCCACATTTCGACGCACAATCCCGCGTTAACATCCACAAAAGCACAGCCCTAGCATTGTGCGTGCCCACAATAGAGCCTTACGGCCCGTATTCTGACGTCACGGGTTAACGGATTAGGGATGACAATTGATGTGTTGTGTCTTGGAATTTATTTAATGCGTTAGGGAATAATAAGGGAAATGGGAGATAACGTTATAGTCTAAGATAAGGAGTAACTTCGACCTTAGCTCAACCTTTTTGTAATAAAATCAATTTTGTATATAATGGGTACAAATAAACCGAATCCGCTATAATTTTTCCTGGCAGGCTTTAATTAATTAATTTAAATCAAGCTTAAATTTTTAACCTCAAAATCGCGGTAAACAACTGTAGCATTATCAATTGATCAACCCTATAGCAGTGCAGGAACTATAATGTGGCAGTACTAGATGGACAAAAGTGACACTATGCGGGCAGTAAATGAATCTATATCAGGCCTAAAAAAATACTGGTCATAAATCTCAATGCCAAGTCGTGGTGACACTAACGTTAATCTTCCATCGTCGCGGTATTAGTGGCGTTTCCTGTTAATGTGGCCCCAGCATGATAGAGTAAAAGATTTCGATTTGCGGCACCAGTTGGCAGCAACTTCGTTGTGCACGTTTCCTATTCCATCGCAGTTATTTACTATAGAATTACCTACCTTGTAATTTCTTTATTTATGTGACACAGCATTACAGTCTTAGGGCTAATACTCCGTGGAACTACAGTAACAGTAGGTAACTAAACTTAAGATTAACATGTAGGAATACTAGACTACCTATTATCCATCGCCTCGCAAAATCTCAAACACTCCCGACACACAGCCGCCTATCACCGCATTTTTTCATATATGTTGAGTTATGAAAACATTAGAAAGAATTTGAAAAGCCAGTTCACAAACCTTTACCAGGAAATGGAGGGACAATCCTAGCAAATTGCAAGTATTTTTACGGCTGATTGTACACAAAATCAGGAGCGACTCACTCCGCGATTTCGCCGCGCGGCTGCTAGTTTTGCTTCTCCGGAGGGGCTTAGCCAGCGACCAGAAAGAGCACGCGTCATGCGACAGATACGATCGGAAGCGGTGCGTTTCGTCCGGTGGTCGGACCCGTTTGCCAGTTTTGTTAGAAAGAGAAACTTCTGTACGCTATTACTTTAAGACAAAATTTCTTTATGCCACACCTGGCCATAAAGTGACTTTTTCCGCACGCTGCGCGTATGGAAAAAGCCGCTTTCTGGCCAAGTGTACCTAGACATAAAATAATGTACACAACACGGGAGATAATAAAGAAAGCCCTCTATCGCATATTTACGTCCCTCGCTTGCAGCTCGGAACGCAAACTTCTGCAATCTCGGCCTTTCTTTGTATTACCGCCCTAGTTATGTAATATACTATTCTTCATGAATAAGGGTGAGGGAAGGGCGTCATGCGGCTGTCTCTTCGACTATTAAGATATAATAAGCAAAATGGGAGATAACCTTACATCATAACTTCCTTTGAAGATGAAATTAGAAGGCGGATCACAATTTATACGTGCGTTTTGATAAACGAATGTCAGCCTGTATTGTCAGCCTGTCAGACTGTCTTGTCCATCAGAAGTGTATTTGTATTGCGGAAATATCATGAATACAATAGTACATTACTGCAGAGGCCGGGAAGTAAGGGGTCGCCGGCAAAGTACACATAGAGGTAGTTACGAGGCTGCCAACCCCTTTTCACGCCGAGGCATGTATAGTGCTTTTCTCAATTATCAATGATATAAATTAAATACACACCAAAAAAACTTTATCTTTTAGACACACTAAAAGCAAAGAAGTTTCCTTTCCAAAAACCGTTTCAGTACACATTTTCACATCACAATGCCTACGCCTCAAAACGACTTTGAAGGTTTACACCTAAACAGCTATATAACTAGGAAGCAAAATAACTAACATGTAAAACGGCTCTAAAGCAAAATGCCTCAAATCAATATCTCTAAAGCGGTTTCCCTAATTTGCAATACGTCTGCATTCTTTCTTGTCTAGGCAGCATAACGTCTCAAAAATTAAAATGTCTTTAAAGGATAATACATAATATGCCATACGACTAAGAAGCATAATTAATCGCTATCAAAAAGGGCTATAAATCAAACTGCCTCAAATAATAATATCCAACTAATATTATAAATGTGAAAGGTAGTGACATGGAAAACTCTATGCGAATTCCCGTTTTGCATTTGAGGTATTTTGCATCCCTAGGCATCTTCATATCCAGGCATTTTACAACAGAGATGTTTTGCATTTGAGTCTTATTAAGTTCATAGACATTCTAATGTTTAGAAATTTTACTACAAAGTCCTTTTGCATTAAAGGTAAACTAATGATAAGTTGTTTTAGTTTGAGGCATTTTGCTTTATAGCCGCGTTTTACATGTTAGTTATTTTGCTTCGTAGTTATATAGCTTTTTAGGAGTAATCCCTCAAAGTCGTTTTGCGGCGTAGGCATTGTGATCAAAAAGGCGTAGTACTATTATTTTATTCTGTGCATTGACAACAGTATACTAGAATTAAACCGGCTTTGTTTTACCGGGAAGCTAGTTTGAATCTGGCCCTGACCGGTCCCGTCAACCTTTTTAAACGTATTTGATATTTATGCCATAATCATAATATGGAGTCGAGTAATCATTGTAATATAAACCAAAAACCTCATGGTTTTTACTACGATACTATGTTTGATCGGTTTTATTTATACACAACAGCGTTCCCTTAAAAACCGTATCTTTTGATTAATAAAGTAGAACCCACACGTAAACAAGTTAAAGTTAAGGCAACGCCAACTGACGCCATTTTTAAAACTTTGTTTAAAGTTGCCAACGCGACAAGCGACAAACACGAAAAGTTACGCCGCGAACATCAACTCGCGTTCTTTATTAAGTTATACTGTTTTGCAAAGAAATGCTCTTTGCTGGATGAAAGATAAAAAGTCAGTAGCGCGTTAGCCATACTCGTGTGACTCTGCTGCTTCGGACTGCTATAATGACTCTTTCTCACCCTCCCTTTCTAACTATTATCACTCAAACTCGCCTCTAGCAGGCTTATGATACAGTGGAACGTCGATAAGTCGAAAGTCAAGAAAAACGTTGAAAATTCGTATTAACGAGGTTTCGACTTACAGAGGACTTACAGTGGTTTTTATAGACCCATGTTCGACTTATAGAAGGCTTTTTAACTTCGAGTTACAGAGGTATAAAAGTATCGGCGGAAGAAAATCGCAGTTCGTATATTTATACGAATTACTATAGGCCGGATACGTACCTATATGTGCCTTTTTTTCGAGTTACAGGGTTATATATTTGTCGCAGCCAACTGGTTTCATTAGCCATTTGGTTAACTGCCTAGCATTTTCACTAAACTATGACCCGCCAGCAGGTCGACGAAGCCCCTCTGCGCGGGGTTTCTATTTCTGCTCTGAGGGACACAAGCTGACTAACAAACCATCCTAAAATAAAGAGTGTGTTTAATGAAAAGGCTAGGCCGCTAACCAAATAGCTAATTAAGCTAGTTGGCGGCGACATATTCTCAAAGTTGAAGATACAAAGGTGATAAACAAAAGGAACGGTTTTTTCGAGATATAGAGGTAAAATTCATCTCTTTCAATTCATAGCGGTAAAGAATGTACTAAAGCATCTTGTAGCGAGTCATTGGTAGCTGCGACTTATGGAGGTTTAATATTTCGAGTTATGGAAGTTTTGGGGTTTGAGGGGAAGGGATATTATTTCATTTTATAGAGGATTTCGTCGTATCAAAGTACTGATACATATATGATAAACCATCAGTCACACGTCACGAACACAAGTGTGTAGGTACATACTTGTCAGAAGGTGACGGATGCTTTATCGTTTATATATCGGCTTACAAAGCCTTGCATCATAAGCCCGCAGATATCTAATGTAAACGACGACCATTTTCTATTATGCTTGCTACCTTAGTTTCACATTCTGCTATTTCTTCTATGTCATTATCGTTTTGAAAAAGAGCATTCTACAAAAAAATTACATTTGCTTAGTTATTACACATATTTAATGTCATTGTTTTCATAAATTCTATATTATGTTCAACATTGTTCAGAGCATTTTGGTCTTCATATCTGATAGAATGAACGAGATCATTTATTTCTGCTGGAACGAGGTACATGATTAAAGCCCGCAAGTCGTGTCTGTACGTTATCCGTAGATCCGATATTACTAACAATACAGCGATAAGCCAAAGTCTATGTACGCCTATTCCTTCTGTTATAACGCCCAGCAGCTTACATAACACTTTAGTAGATACGCCAAGCGTTGCCGGCACGGAAACATGCAAATTATTACCTGCATGTAAAGGAATATTTTGTAGGAAACAATAACTGTAAATAAGAGGGAACGGTTATGGCGGGTTACAATAGAAAAAAACGTTCACGAAACTCATAGCAAGGCAACTAAATCACAGGGAACGGGATGATGAAAAAATCTTCGGATTGCGTGCGGGAGGTTACTTGAGGAGAGGTTATGTTTTCAATTTGTAAAAACATACATGTATACAATGATATTTTATAAGAAGATACGTTATACGCATACTCGCCAGCTGAGAAATATGCTTCCAAGAAAGCAGCAGCACACATTGGTACCTCACTGTACGGTGTACATACTCACACATATTAACAGATTGCATAAAAGAGATGGCATAGTTACAATAATGCAAAAAAAAGAGACAGCTAGCTTTTTGTTACTTGCGCGATTAATTTTTAAACGTAACCGAGTGAACCCATCGGCAAGATTCGGATTGACTCGGAGCCTGCTCGGCGCTCGCAGATTAAGCACGCAGAAGGTTGGTTATCCTTGTCACTCTCATTGTCAAAGACGTAAGTTTGTCTCTTTCATTCAAATGACCTCTATGGTAGTAAGATGGCGTCGTATTTGAAAAATAAAATAATAAAAATGATTAAATTAAATTATTTCAGCGTACTTACAGGTGATATGTGATCCCTTGCGCTTTGTTGCACTTTTTGCTATGATTGGTGCACTTTCTGATCACACACGACGGCATTTTTTTTGTGAATCTTGTAAATATTCACCCTTGACATCGTCGTGCGTTTCGTTGACCGACCCGCGAGTGACTACCTACTACAAAAAGGGCACCAATACATTTATCGTGGTTTCAGTGCTTCACTTTTGGAGTGCTTGTAACCTATCTACTTATAAAATATCATTGCATGTATACAACAGTGGCGTGGCGTTTATAGAAGTCGACTCCTATCGGCTTGCCTGATTTACGCAGTTCAGTTATTAATTTTAGTGCTCTTAAAGAAATTTGAAGCCAAAGCTGCTCCGGCTTGCCCAAGGATTTCTTCAACGCCACGCCACTGGTATACAATAGATTATAAGGTCCATTTCCCATTGTCCAGTTTTTGGGACCAATATTTGGGGGTTTTGTTTAATAGCGACCAAGAATATCAACAAATATCAGAAATTATTTATGAAGCCAAATTACCAAGAAAATTACCATTTTCGCTGATATGCATAGTTTTTGAGTAACATAACTCTAATTCTAAAAATTATCTAAATTCTAAAAAACATCCGACTTGTTCAGCAACTTTTGATTAGTATACATAACAATGGATTTATGTAGTCAGACGTGTTCAGCAAATTATGTAATGAAACATGTCCAGCAAGTTTTGGTTACTATACATGTTCATGGATTTATGTAGTCAGTAAAGTTCAGCAACTATTGAAAAAGTAATGTACATCGACATTTGTTACTTGCAGATGTCCATGGATATATGTATGACATCCTGTTCAGTTAAATATTGGACTTATAGTGTGCAGGTGTTTTGAAAATTTGGATGTGTTCATGGACTTTCGTTGCTGACTGTACATTACACAACTAGAGTGGTAATACAAAGAAAGGCCGAGATCGCAGATGTTTGAGGCCCGAGCTGCAAACGAGGGACGTGAATATGCGATCGAGGGCTTTCTTTATTACCTCCCGTGTTGTATACGTCATCTTATGTGTACACTTGGCCAGAAAGCCGCTTTTTCCGTACGCGTAGCGTGCGATAAAAGCCACTTTATGGCCAGGTGTGTCATAAATATCCACCAAGGCGACAAAACTATATGTACACTCTTACGCCCCCGACATAATTGTCATTTTAGAAAATTTTGTCACTTCGTCCGTAGATATTTGTGATATTGACTGTACCTAATATGTTTTATGTGAGAAAGCAGAAATCGTTTCCACGCCTTTTTAATTAAATGTTGCTGAAGGAAGCCTTAAAAATATATGTCAAGGAAATATTTTTCTACTTCTCAATGTGAAAATATGGCGTATCTCTTATGAATATAAAAAGCTAAATAAGAGGTAGATCAAGAAAAAGATAGACAGGTTGTGTAAGACAACAATAATTAAGCGACGAGTTGACAAGTGACAGAGAAAAATGGAAGAAAAACCACACTGCACCGTTTCTGCTTCATTCTTCCCTGAAACTTTTCATATTAAGAAATCAGTATAAAATATAAACTTCCCAGTGTAACTAATAGCCAGTCGTGCAGTAGAAAAGTCGTGTTTCCTGAACTTTTAAACAAAGTAAGTTAAAAGGCGGCTAGTAATAGTCTCACAGTTCACGTTTGAGGCAAGGAGCTTTAAAGCGAACTTCATAATTTATATGACCTCACTAATAGAGGTGTCTTATTTGAAACTGTTAAGTTTTGACCTTTATTACTAAAATAAGTTTAAAAGGTGTCGCTTGTAGGTATGCAAAAAAAATATTACGGGTCGTGACAATTTTAAAACTAGGACTTTGAAAACAACAATAGACGACAAAAAAGCTGTTTAGTCCGTCAGATTATTAATAACCACATTTTTACTTAAAATAAAACCCGACCGCGGTGCACTTTAAAAGTGCATAAAATCAGCCATTTTGTTTATTTTAACGAACTTCATACCCAGTGACACTCGCGCCATCAAGACGAATCTAATGTATCATTCATCAAAATCGGTTGTGCCGTTGAGTAGTTACGAGCGGACATAAGAACGGATAGACAGACATACATACATACAGGTCAAACAAATACCCTTCCTTTGAGGTTCCCCGCAGTCGGATAAAAAATATTGTACACGTGTTTTTTCTTTTGTTTGATAAACAAAAAATGACAAGGATACAGTGCTTAGAAGCTTCGAGTGACGTCACTCTTTGGTACAATTTTCACCTAGGAGTGACGTCACAAGCCCCCACTCCGGAAGTTTGATGATCTACTATACCTTTGTCAATTTTTAATAATTTTATAAACCGATAAATACGTGTCTCATATTTTTCCATAATCTAACTGACGGACTAAATAGAATGATATATTTTTAACCCATCGTCATCTCTATTAATAGCCATAATATGTGAATTGGGTACCTTAAGTTTTTTTAAGTGGTCCATATTATATTTTTTGTAGTAAGTAAACTGCTAAAAGTGTTCAAAACTGTGGCTATTCCATTTTTATTCCTTTCTGTTTTGTGGAAATATTTTTTTAAATACCTCATTTGACAGATGAAGCGGTTGGTGATAATGAATAGAGCTCGTGCCTAAGTCTGCAATACGTGTCTTCCATTAAAAAAAAAGTGAAACCGTCAAGTTGACATCTGACCGATTTGAATCATCGCTGTTATTATTGCGACGGTTTCACTTTTTTTTTGAGTACAAATTGTACTCAAGAGTGATGTCACAAGCCTCTACTCCAGAAGTTTGATGATCTATAACTTTGTCGATTTTTAATATTTTGATAAACCAAAAAATACGTGTCCCATATTTTTCCATAATCTAACTGACGGACTAAATAGAATTACATATTTTTAACCCAGTCATCATCACTATTGTAAAGGTAAGTTTATGTAACTGTTTTGTTTCAGTGTGGCAATAAATATTTCTTATTCTTATTATATTGCCAGAAGACATAACCAGGACATACCAACTTGGAAAAGTACTAAAACTGGTTATCATCTAAGTAAATGTGACATGGTTAATAATATAGAGTTTGATATTAATACCGAAAATAATTTAACTACGAGAACAGTTGTGTTCCCAGTGCAAATATTGTAAGTGGAATTATATTTCCAATCATGCCAAATTACTCGACGCCTCACCAATAATACAATAACAAGCAAATTTCCAAAATCGCTCCCCAGAAGCATAATTTCGTGAAACCCAGCGATTTTGGGCTGATTGGTCCGTTCCCAATACAGCCAAAGGGAGATTACTCGTGCATTTAATATCGTCACCGATTAGTGGTTTAATTAACTGGTGGCGCAATTTGGAAACTTCTAGGTGATATCATATGCGACAATTTTGACTTTGAGGACCAGGATTATTGAGGCCGGTCCCGGTGTTGGCTACAGCGGGTCACAACGTGTGGGTCTTTCTGTCGTAATCAAGATTGTGTTTACATTGAATTGCAAAATTCAAAATATTTCCAGTGATAAATTGGTACAACTACTTTGAGGACCAGGATTTCCAAATAAAGCAGCGCAAGTCTCGGTTATTTTATGATGTCAGGAGTAGCCGAGAAGTGTTTTTTGCACGTTGCATTGCTCTTTCCCAAATTCCGCCTTTCCATGCCTTTACGCTCATTTTACACACTGATATTTTTTACAAAATAAATAATGCATCATGATTTCAACGCCATAATCTTTCAAAAAAATTTAGAAATTGAATATTACGTATAAGTGAAGCGAAGAACTTGTTCAAACACTACGGTGTCTATAAAACACTGGAAACATATTCTAACAAATAATGACGCAAAAACTAGCATTATACATTATCATATTCAATCGGGTTATGGTTTTCACTGGGATAAACCATAAAAATAGACTGAATCTGTTCAATACCATAGAAAGTAAAGTGAATCACACAACAGTTGAAAAACTGCACTCAACCAGTGACAATGTTGCTGACAAACGTGAAAATGAAGGTGGATGAAATGAACAAACTCGCCAACCGCTTCCCGCTTGCCACGCAAACATCCAATCATTAATATCGTTGAATATCGACCAATCGATTCGTTCCTCGGATTATCGTTTGCTTTGTATTGCAAATATCTCTGGGCGGCTATTACGGAGCCAATCCGCAGATTAGGACGCTGCTATTATCGACATTTGTCGCTCAAGAAATAGTTGAACTGAATGGCATTTTGTCATTGGAATTCCGAGCTGGAGTTTTATATTTATTTCAAAGACGCTCACAAGGGTAGTAAGTAGTTAATAATAATTTCACAAGGGTTTAAGTTTAAAAGCACATACATTAATGATGTTAAATAGTTAAGATAAGAGATTAGCCAAATTGTATTAGAATGAGAAGCTGTACAGTAGTGGTCTGATAGGAATAATGATGAGTTATAGTGGAAGGACTATAATTATAAAGAAGTAGGTAATAATGGTAAAAGATAGACAAACGCAGTTGCAGCGTACGAACCAATCACTCAGATCATAATTTGCAATTCAGAACAAATTATAGAGGAACTGTAGAGTCGTGTTTAATGTTGTGCAAGTAAATACTTTTTTCTATTTAAGGAAAGTAAAGTCGGGCAAAGTGGTGTGAAAGTGAAAAGGGCTTTAATCAGCTGTGGGTGGACGTGGGCAGATTTGATTGATTGATGCGGTGTACAATTTAAATTCCAGTTGGATTTGAAACGAACATTGAAGTATCGTCTTAATTTGCATATCAGGAACCCTTAAGAACAGTAAAACTTCCGTATACTCCATGATAAGGATGTGTTCTTACACAAATCTCTTCTTCTTAGATAGCCCCTAATGTTTCCTTTCAGTCAACTGTCAAATTATCATCATGAGCCTTTCTCTCAGGCGAGACCAAGGCCAAATAAATAAATAAATATTGTGGGGACATCTTACACAAATCCACCTAGTCCCAAACTAAGCAATGCTTGTATTATGGGTACTACGACGATACATATATGTTTATATAGGTAGATATATACATAAATAGATAGAAAACATCCAAGACTCAGGAAGAAATTAGAGCTCAATGCTCATCACACAAATATTTGCGCTTGCCGGGACTTGAACCCGGGACCTCTAGCTTCGTAGGCGGTGCCACTCCCACTAAACGTGTCGTCCTAAATGTAATCCATTAACGATCAAAAACGTCGACAATCCTCATCCATTTTTACTCATTACGTAGTATACATGCAAAAATGTACTAACTTTGTTGTGATGTATGTATTATCATATATGAAGAGTTTCCGCGATTTCTCCAAGACCCTATTATTAGAACCAAATAAATACCACTTGGGAGGTACACCCTTGGAAATAAAAAAGAATTATCCAAATCGGTCCAGCCGTCATCGAATAATCGGAAAAGATAAAGAAAAACATTGTAACAAGCTCACTTTTTCAAATCGGTTAACACATTCAGTGCCAAGAACACGCCTGACGTATTCATTTTGTATGGAAGCTTGGGAGCTTAGCACTGAAAGTTTTAAGAATCATTAATACACTTTATTAATTAACCATATTAATGTCTCCAAGTCACAGCCGTGTATATAAATAGGAACAGACGTTCTCTGTTAACCAAAGTATTATGTGCCAACAGCATGCCAAAAAACCGGTCAAGTGCGAAACAGACTCGCGCACCGAGAATTCCGTACAAACTCGTAAGTAGATACTGAATAGTTCAAGATAAACTGTATGGTGGGACAAACTTAACTTTGTTGTTGAAAAACTGTTGTCCCAATACATCGATATAGGTCGCGGTTAGTTTAGTAGCAGCAAATAAGTTTGTGTTACGACTTTTGCGAATTTCTAAGAAACAATGCAAGTGAGGAAAACTGTAATATTTTTCCTGTAATATTTAGGATGATCGTAATAATTGGTCATTATTACACATTTTTCTGTCCAGTAACTTGGAAGATATTAGGGGGAATGGTATTTTTTGGACGTTTTTCGTCTGAAATCAAAAAGTACATGTTTCAGAAAAAAAAAATGGTTTATAAATATTCAAATTAAGTCCTTTCATTTTGATACCCCACTTGATATAATAGCTAAACTTTAAATTTCCGACCTCCCATTTCGACCTTCTTTAAAAAATGTAAAAAAGTTATAAGATCTTCATTATGTCGTATAGAGTCGGGTTAATGATTTTTAACACTATTCCAATATTCCATTCGATATTAGCAGTAGTTTCTGAGATATTTGTCTGTGACAGACGGACAGACAGACAGAGTCGCACCAAAAGGATGCCTTTTTTACCATTTTGGTACGGAACCCTAAAAAGCATACCTATAACAAGATCCTCTATTGTAACCACAATAAATAGCAAAATAAACTCAATTTTTTCACCAAATCTAATCAACCCACATCCGACATGTGGAAAAAATTGCATTTATTATATTACTACTATCCCTAACTGGATTTTCTCTCCTTATCACTGGGTCGCCCTTTGTAAAAAAGGACATATGATTATAAAAACACCAAGCCGCTTAAGATCTTCTTAGCAAAGGTCAGAGTACCGTCTCCTCTGTCCTTTGATGTGGGCACGGAATCTAAGTAATCTGAAAACGGGAAAATTGCTTATTCCATGTTTTATTTCTTTGATCTAATATTTTTTCTTACATTTCCGACGTATTTCGTGGTTTTTATGAATACGTGATATCTTATTAGGAGATCGTTTAAAAAGGATTGTATAGGTAAAATCATATTAAAAGCGACAACATGCTTTTTCCGTCTTGATGGAAACAAAGACGATTTTTTAATGTAATTTATTTATTATTTCCTGTTGTTCATTTACAAACCCGCTAAACCTAATTAAATTTACCTACTGTAATTTATAATCATCTTCTCTTTAAAATAATTCGCCTGTTGACTCGATTTTTTTTATGTCGTAAATCGATTCTACTATTTGTGAGGAACAAATATCTATATGACACCTAATACATTTGTATAAGTATAACAGCCACAAATTGTAATCAAAAGTAGCAGGTCGCACTGAGCATTGAAAACGCTCTATATACAAAACTGGTCCTCCCTATGACGTCATCGCTTCTATCGCTGTACTAAGTTGTATGAAAAAAAATAGCATTTTGCCATTTTGAGCACTAAAAAGTGCGTTTAAGCACATAGTTGTCATGCATTTATTTTTTCAGTGTTATTTAAGCATTCCGAAATTGACTTTAATTTTTCTTTAAGACGATAAAAAAAATATCGTTTTTTTTTTAACTTTGTGGTCTCATAACTATATTTTTTATACATTTTTGGTTTATTTTTTTTGTGTTATGATAATTTAGTATTTTCCAATCCATGTGACTATATTATGTTGTAAAATTCAACATTAGTCAACATCCGAATTGTCCAGGCATATCTTCATAGCGAGATAAATACCAAAATGTTAGATAAGAAGCGACGATAGTAGGTGTACGCACCCAGGACGTAAATCAAAAATGTTATTTATTGAGATTGCATGGCAGATGTTTGTGAAATTGTGACCCATACCGTAAGTCAAGGCTATTAAAATACGATCTGTGCGTGTGCTTAAAAAAGTCTTGTGTTCATATTGATGTGTTAACAGAGGGTGGAATCGATGCCCATTCAAACAACAACTTTGTGAACACAAATTGCAGACCTCAAATTCCATTCCACAAAAGTTATTACAATAACTATTCAGGATGATTGGTTGTGAACGATAAACATAAACGGCTATAACTCACTCCAAAAATAATCCACCAGTTCTGAAAGATCATGCGCACACATAACACTAATTCGGCTAACATTGTAACAAATAAAAGAGCCGGTGTTACATGTTGACCTTTGAAAAGGTATTTCTCTACAGCTAATAAAAGGGCGCAGGGAGTAAATAACACGGTATACACACAGTCATGCCCGTTAATGAGCAACGCTGAAGCACAATAAGTACCTCTAATAGTACCTACTAGGTACAGAAGTTTCTCTTTCTAACACACTGACGTTCGAGTTCGACCACCGGACGGAACGCACCGCATCTTTTTTTATGTTATAAGCGGCAAACGAGCTGCCTGATGGAAAGCAGTCAACGTCGCCCATGGATATTTGCATCACCAGGGGTGTTACCTATACGTTGCCGATCTTTAAGAGCCCAGTTTACTCGTTTCTTGAAGTACCCCGCGTCATAGCGCGCTGGGAACACCTCAGGTGGGAGTTCATTCCACATCCTGCCAGTTGTTGGCAAAAAATACCGTGATGTGTTGTTGTTTGTTGTTGTTGACGGCTGATCGTCTCTCTCGCGCAACGCGTGTTTTTTCTAGTCGCTGGCTAAGGCTCCGGAGCAACATTTGGCACTAGTAGCCGCGTGGCGAAATCACGGAGTGACTCACACTTGGCTGAAGTCAATATTCACAAAATATACTGTCTTGGACCCGGACGTCAAGCCTGGAAAAACTCTTCAAACGTATAAAGCACGCAATGCAGTCGAGGGTGGATTACGTTTAGGCTGATGAGTCCACCCGTGTGTGACATCCATTTTGAAGGGGCATTCTACTTCTACATTCATGTAATGCGGCTTGTAAGACTAAATACTGGCTTGTAACAAAGTTTTTTTTTCATTTAAGATGTTTTTATAAACTACTAGGGTGGCAAACAAGCATACGACCTGCGTAATGCTAACCAGTCACCGTCGGTAGCCTATGGACGCTTGCAACGCCAGTAGCTAACGTGCGTGTTGTCGACCCTTTAAAATGTAAGGTCCTCTCCCCACAGTATTGGTCAATGCACGGTCTAATTTTCTCTGCTCTGCGAAAATTTAAACATACCGTAAGGTTGCATTTCAACTGGAGCTGTGCGATGCGAGTTAAGCGTTAAGTTACCGACATAGCTCAGAGAATCAGCTACCTAAAGTGGCAGTGGGCTGAGCATATCTGTCGTAGAGCCGACGACCACTGGGGTAGACGAGATCTGGAGTGGAAGCCGCGAATCGGAAAACGTAGTGTAGGGCGCCCTGTAACAAGGTGGAGTGACGACATACGAAGGGCAGTAGGTGGTGACTGGAGGGAAAGAGCTGAAGATCAAGCTCAGTGGCGTGCCATGGGAGAGGCCTAAGTCCAGCAGTGGACTAATACAGGCTGATGATGATGATGATGATGATGATGATGATGATGTGCGAGTTAACGGAGTGGTGTGGGAAGAAAAAATACATCAATGCCTGCTTGCGCTGAGCCGGGCTATCCACGTTGATTGGTTGTTATTTACTTCACTGAACACTTAGCTACCTAGCTACCTTGCACAGCTTCTGGAAATGCAGCCGTAGGCACTGGTCCCACCCCCGGCGAGTAAGCGAGTAAACTTGGGCGAGTAACAGTTTATTGCGGGTTGACCAAGCGCAGTGATCAATCGACCTTACCAGATCCGCAATGTAATGCTACTCGCCCAACTTTGCCTAAGGCTGGTCGTTCTATCTGTCTGTGTGTTCCATCCAATTTGACGGTGGAGTTCCACATTCGTGTAATGCGGCCTGTAAGCCGGGAATTAATTATATCGTGCGTGTTTCTCACTCGCAATCACGCGAAGCTTTTTTGTCTAAGGAACCGATGTTTAGTAACGAGGGTACAAATTCTTAATGTCATTTGTTTGTATATTTACTTAATATAACTTTATTTGTAAGGTATGTTCAAAATGAACTTATAACGCAAATGTTATTATTGACGTTATTTTAATATTCTATTACCCGATAATTTGTTTTGCTAGAATAATGTGCCTTGAACTGAAATGCCTTGATTAATTTTTTAAAGGTTAAAAAGAAGGGTAGTTTATTTTTTGTGCTTTGCCAATCGCGTGTTATACTTTAATGTTCTGATAGCATGACTTGGCTAACTAGGAATTGTTTATTACTAGAAAATTGCTTTACTCCGCTCTATTAATGAAGACAACTACATTTACTAGTAGTAATACTTAAATAAATGTAATAAACACAATTTTTCTAAAACAGATAGTAACAGTGAGATATTTATCATGTGCTGCAAAAGTCCAAATGTCCTTTGAGATGGACTGATTAATTGACTATGATCGCCAAAAGCCAATTTGTATTGGAAGTCTTTGAGAAAGTTCTACGTTTAGCAGTGAATTTCAAGTAGTTTAAATGATGGTAATGAGTTTGTGAGTACACTATAATCGTATTCGCTGATATTTATTTAGGTCAAAATATGTACATTTCTGTCCTCTATCGATCAATTAACAACTTATATGTCAATCCAAATATTTAAAGCCGAACGTCATCACTTTACACTCGTAATGGCCAAATTACATTAACAAGTCGAATTTTGTTACGTCTTACCATGGAATGACCCAAATAAGTATGCCAGTCACTTTGGCAACACCGAAAAGTAGTAGTTAAGGAGCTTCACATATAGTTATTATCTCTCTCCTTAAGACGTCACACTACAATAAACAACGTTATTACAGTAGCAGGCTCCTTTGTTAGTAGTGGTTAACCACCGACATCAAAAGGAATAGTAAGACCGTGTAAAGCTCATACATTGTTACCTTTTTCCTCTAAATAACGACCACTAAGAAACATAATTACCACATAACATCACCAAGGCCTAGCTAATGTTGCGGGTCCATTATTTTTATTAGCCAGGGGACATCTTTTGATGGGAGATAAAAAATGAGCCAAGTGGTGTCTTGTGACGTGAAGGGGATGATCTTGTCAATTTTGGACGAGTCATGGGTCTGTCATTTCTCTGTAATTGTACAACAGAGAAGTGACAGGCCCATGACTAGTGCATTACAGGTTGAGGGAGGAGTTCTATTGAAATGTGAAATTTTTATTTTTTGGAATCGAGATGAATAATTTCAGTAATGGATCGAAAATATAATGACGACGTGATATACTTACTAGTTGAAGATTATTAGCCTAGTAAAAAAAGTATCCTAGTCGTATCGGGTTGAATAGGATATAATTTAATTTATGAGTTCGAGATGGTCTTAACACAAGATGTATTTGACTTTTTTATATAAGCGAATTAGTAAACAAATGCTCAGTTTGCTGAAAATCATGCAACCGGCCAATGCAATTGCATATTAAATCTGTTGAATGCAGCTGTGGACATCTTTCAGCTAATGATAATAATTAATGAAGTCGGTTGTAAATGCATTTTCATTCCATATACTAAGATAATCAAGATGATCAATCCATTTCCAAACTAATATTATGATTGCAAAAGTTTGTCTGTCTGTCTTCGTATTATCTTTTACGCTTAAAGCGATCCAATTGAAATGACATGGAAAATGACATTGGATAGTTATCCAGGCAATGATCCCTTAAAGGGCTAGATTGACGAACGACACGTTTAGCTCAGTGGGAGTGCTACCGCCTACGACGCTAGAGGTCCCGGGTTCAAATCCAGGTAAGAGCAAATATTTGTGTGATGAGCACGAGAATTCGTTCCTGAGTCATGGATGTTTTCTATCTATTTAAGTATGTATTTATCTATATAAGTATGTATATCGTCGTCTAGTACCCATAGTACAAGCATTGCTTAGTTTGGGACTAGCTCGATTTGTGTAAGATTGCCCCCCGATATTTATTTATTATTTATAGATATTTATTAATCCATAATTTCTCTAGTAAAATGTGTAAAACTAAGTAATTCCACGCAGAGGAAGTCACAGCAAAAGCTAGTTTCGTACAAATTGGTAAAATTTTGCTTTAACTACCCAACAACTATGTCATGGTAATGTCCTACAACTTCTAAAATACGGAGTGTCAGGTACCGCTGCTCGTACACTTACAGCGTTGCTCTAACTTAAAATTCAATATTCAACACGACGTTTCAGTGTAAACATTGCGTGACAGCGTTCGGGATGTGACCCAAGTTGCTGACTTTTGGCGGACTCCATTTTATGTCTGAGTTACTTTTCTGAACTGTAAAAGTCTAAATAACTCTCAAAGGACTTGAAATGTATATTAAATTTCCTATGTTTTGCACACATTGGAAGTGTTTGTCTTTAAGAGTATAGTAGAGATAACAAGTTTTTTAATTTCTATCCATAAAATTGAATAATTTATTTCTGCAAGTAGGCCTTCAAGGGCGTTTTAACGTGTCTTATATTCTTTTCTCTTCTTTTCTTTTGGCGCTTGGGGTAATGACCTTCTGGTGAGAAGCAGCGCCGGAAGAAACTCACCAGTTTCTCTTTTTCACCATTTTACAAGTGTTCCAACAATATGACGTTAATACAAGAGATTTCATTTATACATTACATTAACTTAAAGCTACATTTATAGAGATGTAAAGGGTCTCTCTATGCGTCCAAACAAGACAAATAAAAAATAGAAAATAAATTGATAATAAAATTAATGGAGACGTAATGAGTCTCCGTTGTCAAAATATTATGTTTTGGAGGTGTAAAAGATCTCCAAACGTCAAAATACAAATTGAGAATACTTATTTACTAAATATCTTAGAGAAATGTAAAAAAATCTGTGACTCACATGATATAACTTAAAAATAAATTAAAAACCATTTTTTCTTAGAGATGTAATAATAATTAATCAAAATTAATACCTAATTGGTCAAAACAACTGGCAAGCACAAAACAGAAAAAAACAGCTAATTAAACATTGTTTTAAAATGTATCTATTTCCAGTCGCAGTTAATCCCACGTTCATGTAGTCTTGTGTGCTGTAATAAGCTTTAGACATGAGTTTACGCTTTATACAATTCTTGAATAGTTATCTTTTTTGCTGTTTTAGACTGGTTAATAAAGGCATTGATTTTGTTCTGCTTGACGGATATATTATTGCCCTTATAAGTGTACAACTAATGATTAGCACAGTGCCAGAACATGAATTGATGCCTGTTTACCTATATAGGAGGACATACTTACCTAGAACATTCATCTCTTTCTGGCAATAATATTCTGAAGTCCTTAACACTTTCACGACCAACACCCCGCCTATTGAAATAAAAACGGATCACTCACGTTATACAAAAGACGAGACATCCACTCGACATGTTCCGGGAGCATTCGGCATTCCCTTAATCATGAGCAGTGTTCACGAACGCTGCCCGGCGACTACTACGCCTAGCAGCCCTGCTTCCCGGCGCCGGCGCGGGCGCGGGGGGCGCGAGCGCAGGCGACGATCTACCCACATTGTTATTTATTGTCTACCGTACACACAACACTGATGACGTCACATTCTAAAGGCGCGTTCCCACTAAGTGATATCGGATTTAGAATACTTGAGTTAACAAACCCTGTTCTCTTTTGACTTAAACCACTCCAATTCAGACCTGTTTTGTTGCGTCATCGATCATCTTCAACGAGTTTTTGCCTCGTCGCGTGAAGTGTCGAAAATTACTTACAGAAAACCTACACCGCTGTATAAAAGCTGTATAAAGAAAATAATTTGTTTTGGAAAAGCGTTATAGTGGTGTTTTTTTGCGACACTTGGACTGGATTCGGTCTTATCTTTTCACTCGAGATCTTTAAGGATTTATTGAGCGTCTGTTTTGGAGGATTTGGTCCCAGTGTTTCGTAGTTCGTAGGATTTTTCAAGGATTTTACGGACATCAGGTGGAATTACACGAATTGTTTTAGCGGAAAATTAGCAATGACGTAAATGTTTAGATTGTCAAGTTAGCTATGATGATTATACGTGATGTATATTATCTTCTAATACCTATAGTAAATAATGTAGAAGTCATTTACATTGTCCCAGTAGTCATCTTAAATATTAAGTCATTAGCAAAAGAGGACGGCAGGAAGTCAATCATTGGGCATTAGCGTGTCAACCACTAGAACGTTTACCTTACAACATTAAATTTAATTGGGGATTAATCGGATTTACGAGGCAGCCTATCCACTTAAATTATTGTCAACATAGTATACATACCTGTCTCATTTTGAATACATGCAACAGAATGCGATGGGCGAATAATATTGTAGGTGGGTAGGCTGCCTAAGACACGAGTGGTTCACTCCGCGATTTCGCCGCGCGGCTACTCTAGCACTGACAAATTTTGCCCCTCCGGAGGCGCTTAGCCATCGACTAAAAAGAGCACGCGTTATGCGATAGAGAGAGACTATCGGATGCGGTGCGTTCCGTCTAGTAGTCGGACCTGAACGTCATTTTTGTTAGAAAGAGAAACTTCTGTACATAGTACCTGCCTGTTGTCTATCATTAGTTTTAACTATCTTGTTTATTTAAGGATCTCTGTATTTTTTTGGTGTGCAATAAAGACTATTGTATTGTATTACTGATATACTAAGACCACTTTGGTATTGATTATTTGTGATACATTTTGCTGCCCCGAATAAAATATTCTATAATTTCCTAACAAACACATCGCAGTCTCCAAAACAATCCGCATAAAATATTAGAACGGAACCGCACCCGATAAATTCGGTCAAAAAAAGAAACAAGGGAATACGGAACCCCAGTTTATCCTCGTCGGGTTGGACCCCTGGGCTCATAAATTAATGCCCAGAGCATTTTACCGCCCACCCGCTCTTTCTACTCAAAAAGGCGTATATACAACTAAGGGCCATATAGAGTTATCACTTTTTAGACTATACTGCGAGTTCCTGGCCGGTCCGGGAATTTTTCACTAAAGCACACCACGTGAGCTTTCGAGGCTTAAAATTTATACCAGGATATTGCTCGGTTCATAATAAATGTTGGGCTTTCATGGAAAGTAGTGGAATGCTAGTTTGCAAAGAATATGAATTGGGGGAGTGTATTTGCACCGTAATTTTAGTATAAATATCAATTGCGTAGCGTACATTTTCCCAGGTCAATCTGTATTTTTTAACACTTCTGAAGTTTTGTAGTGCTACGTTCGTAGCTAATAGAGTGCGACTACGATAACTTTGCTGATCGGACCATGGCAACATCTTCGTTTCTCTTCTTCTCTGTCGTATCGCTCTTGGCAGAGCGGTCGTGGTCACACTGAGGCGTCCACATCGGTGGTAGAGGCGGACACAGCTTTCTGCACGATCTCCCGCCATCTCTCCCTGTTGGCAGACTGTCTGGCACAGTCAGATATGCGGTTTCCTACAGCGGCTTTCACTTGATCAGTCCAGCGCATAGGTGACCTGCCGCGCGATCTGGTTCCCTCCACTTTTCCCTGCACAACCAGCCGCTCTATGGAGTCGTTATCCCGCCTGGAGACATGCCCAAAATACTGCAGGATGCGCGACTGTACTACGGCCGACAGACGCTGCCTGATGCCGAGTTCCTGGAGTATGGACACGTTGGTACGGAACTCCGTCCAAGATATCCCGAGCATTTTTCTCCAGCACCACATCTCCAGAGCGTCTATCTTCCCTTTTTCCAACTCGCGCACTGTCCACGTCAACATCTTCGTTTAAATGCATATAAATGGAGGTGTTGCCATGTTCTGCTCTGCAAAGTTATCGTAATCGCGTTCTAGCATCGTTTTGTATGGCAGTGAAATGTGAACAGTGACACAGAAGGATCGAGAAGGGCTGGAAGCTTTTAAGATGTGGTGCTGGAGGAGGATGGAAATGATTAGCTGGACGGAAAGAAAGGCAAAAGAAGAGGTTCTGATCAATCCTACAGACCCTTTACATCTCTAAAAATTTAGTTTTAGGTTTAATGTAATATATTAATGAAATTTCATGTAATAATGTCATAATTGTTGTAATCCTACTAATATTATAAATGCAAAAGTGTGAAGATGTTTGGATGTTTGTTGCAAAATAACGGGGTAACAATTAAATGGATTGAGATGAAATTTGACATGCAAATAGACCAAGGCCTGGATTGAAACAAAGGATACTTTATATCTCGTTACAGAGTTCCCTTGTAAATACTAGTGCTTAATATGTTTAAAAGAGAAATTGGTGAGTTTCTTCCGGCGCTTCTTCTCACGAAAAGATCACTAACCGAAGCGCCAAAGAAAAATAATAGAATTTTACATGTAAAAGAGCCATTGAGGGCCTACTTGCAGAAATAAATGATTTGAATTTGAACTTCATTCTGAATCAGAGCCGGAGAGGAAAGATGATGAGACTGATACAGAATTACGCTTTCTTTGTGAATATCCTGGAGGGGAAAATGAAGAAAGGAGAGGCAAAGGTAGACCAAGATTTACATACTTCAATCAAGCGAAAGAGAAAGTCAGCGCCGCGCCATATAAGAAGAACAAACAGCTGGCGGAGAATAAGGTACAGTGGCGATTAGGGCATGCAATACCGGATTCCGGAATCGCGGAAAACCGAAATCCCGCCTTATTTTTTCGGTTACAATACCGGTATTGAGGAGGACCAATACCGAAATACCGGAATTACGCCTTTACTCTTTGTTATTTTCATTATGTGAGTAAAATTGTATTTTCTCCATTATATTGGACATAATAAACAGTAATAGCTAGGATTAAGTTAAAAAAAAATATACATGGTATATATTATTATGACTTACGGTTGTGCTCACCATTTTAATTTTATTCGAATCGAAATTGGCGATCGGCTAGCATTGATGGTGTTTCGATTTGTTAATTTTGTACTTATACTAGACCTTAAGGCTGATTACTACTGAGATTTTGCATAAATAATACCAAAAGGTTATTACTGTTAATTTTTTTATACAAGTGAGATCGTAGAAAAGACGTATTTCAGAATGATCCAGTATTCCATGCCCTAGTGGCGATTACTTCGCCGACAAGAACGAAGCTCTTAAGTTAAATGTTGATGCTTGAAACCAGCCAATAGAAGTGTGGTGATAGTGCTAACTGCTTCTTTTGTGACTCAAATTACTGAAAACACTTAATGTGCAAAGGCAAAAGGGGTTGTCTTATCTTATCACATCAACAAGGCTCTCAATCAATCCTGAACGAAGTAAAAATCGAGCGTTCCGTTACACGCAGCAAATAAATTGGGAGAGTTGACAGCGCAGTAAGTACAGCGGAACGGAACGTGATAGACGAGGCATTAATGTACAGTCGGTGCAGGTTTCAAGGATCGGTTGCGTGATTTATGGGAGTCGAGTTCAGTCGTTGTCAAATATATTTTTATATTACGAGTGCCAGAGGGCCATGATTGTCTCCACTCCATACCTCACATATTTATAAAAAAACAAATTAAGATCGCACTTATCTATAACTGCATTTACACTTTACTGTCTAGTAAATAGAATCTAAAATCTAATGATCTTTCAAGGCAGTTATACTTTTTTGACACTATATTCTCGTTATCCTAATTTGTGGTTTACCTCTCAATGGCATTGTATTCGTTAACAGCATTAGCCCAGTTGAACGGACAATTACTATAATTTATGGGATAATTGAAAAAAAAATCTTGGTGTTCGCCTTTATTGCACGATACAGGAAAAAACTGTGTGTCTTTTCCACATACCGGAAGACAAAGTGTTGGCAGGCCTCCCACAAGGTGGACCGACGATCTGGTAAAAACCGCGGGAAGCCGCTGGATAATAGCAGCACAAAGCCGACAACCGTGGAGATCCTTGGGGAAGGCCTATGTCCAGCAGTGGACGTCGTTTGGCTGAAATGATGATGATGATGATAACAGGAAAGAACAAACGGCGAACTTAATCAAATCAATGTCTCAACCTCAGGGGACAAGTACCGCATAACTAGTTCTCAGTGAGGTCATAGGAATATGCTGTTATGAAAATGCAAATCAAATCATCTTTACTGACTGGCGACAATTAGGGCATGCAATATTGGTATTATTTGTATGGGCCAATACCGAGATCCCGGTATTAACCATTAGGGTGTCCCAGAAAGCAAATCTCCATACAAACTTTGAAGCCAAGTCGGCACGGGTTCCCATCATCACAGAGAACTGAAGTTTATATACCATAATATTTTAGTAGTTACAACTTTTTTAGTATGCATTACAAAAAAGTTTTTTTTATTAACTTTATCAAATTTCATCTAGCCTCTCCTTTTCATTTTGAATGACTTCCATTAAATCTCATGCAAGCCTTTGCCATCTAAATCAGGATCATTGGACAAAAACGCCCTTAACAGCGGAATGATAAAATATTAATAACAAACGATCATGTCCACGTCAAATAAATGTTATAGGGTTGCCCCCGATCCGGCTAACTTTTATTAATGGTGCCCAATGACAGACCCCTTAGGAACGCCTGTGTTTGAGCCCTGTTTATCCACAAAATGGCGTCACTTCATTGGAAAGTCATGTCCGTTACGACTTTTCTTGCTTGGACAATATAAAACGCTTGTTTGAACGATAAATGGCAATAAAACGCCTAATAGATCATTTTGAGACGTGATCCCATATTATTAGTGTTACTATATAGAGCACTGTATCTATCTTGGTTGTATTATCTCCCAGTACTAAAACCAACACCGCTTAACCTTTTATAGGGAACGTGCACAACGAATGTGCTACTACTGGAGCTGCCAATCTGAATCTTGTTCTCTATTATGCAAGGGCAACATTAATCAAAAACGACATTAAAGATCGCTATGAAGGACGATTAACGTTAGTGTAGCCACGAGTTACCATACTTGACATTGACATTTATACCTAGAATTTCTTTTTAGGTCTGACAAGTTCCTTTTACTGTCCTTATAGTGTATCTTTTTACCCGACTGCGGCGAAGCCCAAAGCAGGTTATGTGTTTGACCTGTATGTATCTATGTAAGTATGTATGTCCGTTCCTATGTCCGCTCGTAACTACTCAACGGCACAACTGATTTTGATGAATGATAAATCATTAAATTCGTCTTGATGGCGCGAGTGTCACTGGATATGAAGTTCCATAAAATATACAAAATGGCGGATTTTATGCACTTATAAAGTGCACCGCGGTCGGGCTTTCGATTTAGTGCTGCCATCTATAGTTCCTACACGTTTCTTATTGGTCAAGCTTTACTTTTGACAATCTAAACACTAAATCTTGATTATTTTCTCGTAACACCTTGTTCCGCTTCTTTCTTTTTCTGGTCTGATTTGGCTATTCCATTCTTAATTTATTTAGGTCACTCTTAGCTATCATTTTTGGTCTGCTTTTGTTCCGATATTCTTTTTAGGGGCTCATATCTGTGCCTTGCCTCATCACTCATCAGTCGGTTACATTCAGCAGATATAGGCTCATTAAATATACGGTCATCGATTAAACTACCTACCTACTAGACTTAAGTCTAGTTTCTTTGTAATTCAAGACGAGTCTCTGTTCTTTCTATTTTATCGTTGATTTCAGAACTGTTGTTGTTTAACAGCAGACAATTTTCATATATTTAATTCGTGTTTCATGGAGATTCCTCTATCAATTTCACATAAAATATACAACATTTAAGCAGAAATCACATTTCTGTTCTTATATTCCATTATAGGCATTAAAACCACCTTTTGAGTTCAACGGTGTTTATCGGTCTAGTTCAAGATATCCAAAATAAGCGTTCGTAAGTATATCAACAATCTTTTCAATATCCAAAAATCCATCTCAAATTTACAATACCATGTTTGAATTAAACCCCCTAATGCCTGATGGAGTCTCCAAATTAACGAGTTCCGTATCCTCTTACGGGGGATTATTACTTTATTATTGTGGAGACCTCTCCCCCAGTTTTAATGAATTCTCACTTGCCATCGACAGATACGTGGAACTTCGTGATGGAATTTATTTGTTTATAATGATGATTTTAACATGATAGGAAAAGGCTTCAATTTGCAGGAATTTTGTGTGTTTTGTAAACAGGCCGCATAGTTAGGTTATTAATTAAATAGTGATAATTGGTCTGACTGCTATTCACAGAACAGAAGAGGATATATATGATCTGTTCAGTAAATTTTAATTAAATCCATTTAAAACCGCAACAGTATTTGTGTGGTGGTTCTCATGTTTACGTACAGCCAGTCAGACCAATAAACTTATTATATCGTATCTTATAAAAAAAAATCACCTTTACAAATTAATCGTTGTTCTGTTCAAACTTTTGCGTCATGTAATGTTTACCTGAAATGAAAGAAAGTTAATAATTATTACACGAATTTTCAGTAAGCTCGGCAAATTATAACCTCAGCAGCCCAAGAAAAAAAAATTAAGCTAAACGCACCCGAGGCATTTTACACGGTATGTTTAACCCGTAATTTTATTTTTTTAAGTGTAAGTGGTAATTTTAAATGTCACTTTGTACAGTATACTGTATGAAGTCACAATATAACGTTATTAAGGCAAGAAACCAAGTTATAATAAAAAAAACACAATTTTTTCATCTCTTCAAGAAAAGCGTTTACTAAAAATACAAGTCCTTGTTTATTTAAACCTCTGAATCTCTTCAGCTATCAACTTTCTAATAAAACGTGCTCCTATATTTACGTCACAAACTGCGCTGTGAATTATACTGGAGAATTTTTGCTCCGCGGAGACAGTTCTATTCTACGAGGTATCCTACTCCAAAAGATCGTAACATAATACGAGCTCCAGTGGCTCATACATCCTTTCTATTATTAATACTGTAACTCCGCCTACACAAGGGCATATTATAAAAGGATGTTGGTATGACTTAAGCCCTTCTGTAGTTGGTGGTCTAGTGGTCTTGACTTAATAAAGTCATTTACATTGTCTAGCTTTGAGAAAGTTTAAATTTAGTGCTCGAATCCAACATGAAGGCAATTTAAAATTATAAATGTAACTCCATTAGTTCAGTGGGGGTGATAATGGGGATGGTGAAAGATTAAAGTGGTAGTTTAAATGTTAGCGATCTTTCTGGGGTTTAGGAAAACGGTTTTGTGGTTAAGTTAGAAATAATAGTGGAAGTAGTAGTATTATTAGCAATCGTAGGTAAATTTATAATGCAATAAGGTTCCTTAGGACTTAGGACCTGTAAATAATTCACAGTTGACAATAGGCTATTTTACTGTACCCGAAATGTCAAAAATATCTGTATTGAGGAGCGCAATGGACGGAAATCGATGGTGGCATTACATTCAAGAAAAAATAACGGCCAACCATGATGTGTCGAGTCTGCCGACCTGGTTAAGGTCGCCGGTAGTCGATGGTAGCAAAAAAATCGTTGTGACAGTCTTCAGAGGGGATCTATGTTCAGCAATGGACACCTCAAGGTTGAAAAATGATAACAATGATCAGATGGACACGACCAAGACTTCAGATATGTACGGTAAACAATATAAAGCAGATAAATCACCGACGCCGAAAACTACGCCACCAGCCAATGGGCGGCTGTGTTTAGTAGCGCCGTTACTTGCTCTACGAGGCCCTAAACCGTTGTATTAATAAGTAACGAGACTGCAGAACCCTGGAACTGTTGGCCCAAGTTACTAGAGAAAGCGCGAAAGAGGCAAGAGCAGATACATATACGTATTACTGACTCTATAGCTTGGCAACTTCGTTGGTGACACTCACATGTGTGCTTTTTGTTATGTGTAGCCGTAACTACTTACACAAGCTACCGCCTACACGAACGGGGGCCTCCGGAGGCTGACTCCGTCGATCGTGTTGACGGTAACTTGTGTGAGTAGTTACGGCTGCACATAACAAAAAGCACACATGTATGTGTCACCAACGAAGTTGCCAAGCTATAGTAGGTACGTGTCGAGTTCGAGTAAAGCTATACAGATATATATAACTCGTAAGCTTAGTTTGGCCGGGAGTGGCTCACTCCGCGATTTCGCCGCGCGGCTACTTAACACAAAATTTTGCCTCTCCTGAGGGGCTTAGGCAGCGACGAGAAAGCGTTATGCGATAGCGAGAAACGGTTGGATGCGGTGCGTTCCGTCAGATCCAAACGTCAGTTTTGTTAGAAAGAGAAACTTCTGCACGTAGGCCCTTTACTTATTGTGTGGCAAGGGCAAGGTTGAGGTTAGATTAGGTAAGAGCTTGCCGGGTTGACGTTGGTGAGGTGAAACATGCCCGGTTAACTTGGTAGGTTAGCAAGACAAGGTCAGCCTACAGCCCCACTGTCTTTTGTAAACGACAAATGAGCGTTAAAATGAGGAAACAGGTGGAACCAGGGTGACCGACTTAGTTGCCAGAGCAGAATTAGCGAGTTGAAGTAAAAATGGACTGGAAATATAGCTTGAAGAACTGATGGTCAATGAGGCGTAGAATTTCTCGAAAGGACACCACGAACTCAAACACGCAGCGCATGTCGAGCCCGTACCGGATGGTCTGATGACCTGGAAGTTTTTGGAGGAGATCTATGTCTCCAAGTGGAAATTCCAACTAATATTATAAATACGAAAATTTATGAAGATGTTTGGATATTTCGATGTTTGTTACTAAATAACCCAGTAATAACTGAACGGATTGAGCTGAAATCTGGCATATCAGTAGACCAAGTCCTGGATTGAAAAATAGAATACCTTGTATCTCGTCCCCTAAATAGTTCCCTTGAAACGGTAATGGGAACAACGCGGTTGAAGCCGCGGGTAAATGATAATATTTAATAAGAGTTATCGAGATTCGTGAGTTGTAAAAATGGGGGTCTTAGCACAAGTGCAAGTGATGTCGTTTTGGGTCGGGATGAAAGTGGGTAAACAACCTTGCGCTTCAGGAGTCACGGGCACGATGAGATGAAGACAGCATTCAATTTGTGAGCCTAGAAACATCACAAAATGTAGCGCAGATGCCACTCATCATGAAGATATTAGTTTAGATAGGAAACCCAGCTTTACGAATTCACAGGTTTTCTTAACAAAAAAAGTGAGGAGCGAAAGAGAATCAAATAATTCGGTCACCGTTTCAACCTTGATACCATCTGTTGAAACACAGCTGAACATAAATATCCCTCCAAAACTTCCACAATTAACGGTCGCGCGCATCCTGCTTGCATCGACTTTCGGCCATTCTACACAGGTCGTTAGACCATTTTTGTCATAATTCGGTATCTATACGTGAGCACAATTTTGAGCTCTTCAGAAGATGTCAAGTATTTAACGCCTTGTAATCCTTTAACGGCAAATTATATCATGTAAGATTATTAATAAATTAGCAAGCTTTACTTTGTTATTTGTTTTCACAGTTTCCCGTTTCCAAATACATGTTTTACTTGCTTATGTAATTTAGGTTTCAGTAAATGTTTTCTCATTAACTTAAATGTTAAGTAAATTGTAGCGGAAAGTAAACATTGCGTTGAGTCCTTTTCACTTGGAATACTTAATTGAAATTATAACAACTTTGCTGAAATTATTTGGCAATTTTGTACCGTATCATTCAGAAGTAAAGTTGCCAATTAAAAGTTACGCATTATTTTACCGAAAAACTATGTTGAAATATTTTTAAATGAAAGAAAAACAATATTCCGTTGATTACATTTTTTTCTTGATTGGCAGCAAACGTAATGAAAAGTTTAAAACAATACCCAATTATTCGTTTTTGTTTTGATTAGTTAGGTAGTTAGGTCATTTTACTAGTTACGAATAATTTGTAAAAACGTGTACAGAAATCGACGTTTTACTAATTATGCTCAGTAATTATATTCATTATAAATGTAAAAAAATAATTTTCCAGGTCAAATAAAACAAACCTAACCTACCTATTATTTTCTATAAACTAGCGTCTCAAAATATCCTGAAAATGTTCCCGAGTTAGAAAAAGAAATAATGTATGGGATGGGACAGCATCTTCTGGGGGGGAGCTGTCCCCCCTAGAAGATGCTGTCCCATTGGATGCCTCCCCCCCCCTTCACAAAATCCTGGCTACGCCCTTGACTCAATCCCGCTACCACTTGCAACTTCGTACCTGAAACCTCTCCCCGAAAGGGTCCAGTTTATGGTTTACCGTCTAGTTCGGCGTTATTTTTTATTTTAACCAATAGCTTACCCTCTAACTTAGTGGGGGTCGACGCGTTTTTGAGCTTGATAGCTTTACGAAGTAGGGTTCGTATAGTAACAGTAAATTTGAGCGCCTCTTGTTTGTCGAGATGGCCCCTTCAGTTGCTGCGTTGAAAGATTTTTGGGATCGGGTGTAAGATATTGGCCGTTTGGTGCAGTGTTTGGATCATGCGAGTTGGAATTTTAATACAGTTTGTTTTTTTTTGTATCGTGAGTACCCTACTGGCGATACGCTTACTGTAGCCTGCCTGTTATAATAAGACGCGGGAATCAAATGAACGTAGGTATTGCTTTAAAAATTATCATAGGGCCTTCTACGTCTTGACAGATGATTTAAGCAGTGTCTTTGCGAGAAGGGCAACGCCTTTCGAGACTTAAACAGCCCGCTCCGAAAATGACATATCTATCCGCATTTATGATACAAGAATCGAGAATCATCTACACAGGGGGACACAATCAGGATTGTGCCTTTAGCTGGGTCCACACTTGTACCATTTCGCCGTATCATATCCCCGTCGCGTAGCAGCGACGCGTAGCATGATCGGTAGTGTGTACCTACGCCAAATGATCGCGATCATGCTGCGCGCCGTATCAGATCGCTCGCGATCCGTGTTGATACGCTTATCTTAAATACCTCGCTTTCGCGATCGAAAACGCGTATCAAAATCGCTAAGTGTGGACGTGTTTTGATACAGTAACATGCTATGCAGTTATGAATTAATACGTGATACGGCGCCATCCATCTCGACTCGGTTTTTTTACGATAATCAAAGGGTAACCGTATCCGTCCGTATCCCCTTTGATGATCGTGGAAAAATCAAGTGTACTCTGAGCAAGTGTGTACCTGTACCGACCCGATCACCGATCACATCAGTATTGACAGTGCGTGTCATTTGGCGTCCACACTACCGATCAGGCTACGCGTCGGTGCTATGCGAACGAAGATACGATTCGGCATAATGTTACAAATGTGGACAAAACTTTTGGCGTTACAGAGCGATGATACGATACGGTGCTATGTTACGGCTAGTGTGGACGTATTTCTTCACACGACGGTGCTCGTGATGCGATATGCCTAAAGTAATCGTCCATACTTAGGATACGCGTGCTTGCTACGCGACGCATGATCGTGATCGGTTAAATGATACAAATAGGACCCAGCTGTAAAGCCCGCTTTTCGACCAGATCGGCCGGATCGGTTCGGATTAAAAATAAATATTTATAATAATTACTAGCATTTACCAGCGTTTATATCTACGTTATCCCCGTTACTATCCCAAGGGAACTCTTTTGCCTGGATATAAAGTATCCTATGTCTTAATCCAGGACTTGGTTTACTTGTATATCAAATTACAGCTCAATCCATTGTGTTGTTACAGCGTTATTTAGAAACAAACATCCAAACAACCAAACCTCCAAACATCTAAACATCCAAACATCTTCACAATTTTTTACATTCATAATATTTGTATAGTCTTTACTTTATGATCTTGAAAACAGTTGCGTTATTGCTTGTATAATTATATACTTGTGGTGGAGGTGTTGGGTCGTATAGTTGTAGAAGGCCACCTTAATTTCTTTTCTCTTTTGCGTCTTACGAATTATTTTTGTTTTTATCTAGAGATAAAAGTCATGAAAGAATTCCTAGTTACATACAAACAAAATTAAAACAAGTATTAAACATTATTTTCTCTTATCATTCTCAATGTTTTCCTTATATCCTAAAATATTACTTCAATTATGCCATTGTTGATAACACCGCTGTAATTTCATACTCCACATATATTTTTAATATTCCGAGCTCCCTATCGACTTCATCAGTTTTATTCAAAATCCATCCGGTTTTAATACTAAAGCAGGCGTAAACAGCAACTTCCTTAATCGGAAGAGCGATTGCATTTCCAACAATTTTTCAACCTCGTATCTTCCGCCAGTATAAATTTGTAAACCGAATCTTATCATACATGTATTAAAGTCGATTTTAAAAGCAAGATTTACCAAGCCATAATATCAGATGGTAGCAGAGCGCTTTAAACCGTTCTACCGTTTTATGGTACCTAATCTCCTGAAACGTAAAAATATTTTCGAGTCTTCGTTATTTTAAAGGTGGAATACCAGAAACTGACAAGTTTACTAATACAAGTTCTTTAATAAACATTAAAGACATACTTAAGACACTGATATTAAATTACTGGTTGCAATTCTCAATGCACTAAAGAGGATTTATAACGTGGGTATACCTAAAGTTTTTTTTATTATTCATTATCATGTCAGTTCTAAATTTTTGTTTCTCGCCCATACCTTTCTCCTCAATCTAAATCCAATCCGTTTTGTTAAAATATCACGACTCTTCTCCTACATTATTAAGTCGAAATGAAACGAAAATAGAACAATCACCTTCTGTACATTATTCACTCGGAATTACGAGAAAGATAATCCGTCATGGCGTCTCAGAATTTTGCATTAAAACGTTCTTGTTTATCAAATTATAATCCAAACGAGGCTTGACGTTGGCGTGGATAATACAGAAATTATTACTACACACAATATTGTTATTTGATTACAACGTCGGTAGGTATTGTTTGGATATAATTATCTACAGTCACAACGTTAACATTGAGAAAATTTCGTAATTATGGCATCTTTAGAAATCTTTTACGTCTGTACTGTACCACAAAAATTCTAAGCAACCAATGATTTCAAAGATAAGGATAGGGCGATCCGTACAGTTCGGGTGGGTCGATTATCGGCCGCGACATTTGTATGCCAAACTAAATGTATGGCATACAAATGTCGCGGACGAAAATCCACCCGGGTCTATATTACCCGTCACAGTAAATGAAGCATTTTACCACGCAGTTAGGCATTTTTATAATGTCCGGCTGCGCTGTGTGCTGCGCGTCCCACTGCCGCGTTGGTCCTAAAACTGATATTTAGGACCAACGCGTTGAAACCGTCTGCGCGCTCATTAGCCCTGTACTTTATATACGTCAATGTAAGCACCCCACTTGGTGCCTAGTGGTACTTTTTGATATAAGTGCGGAAAGTATGTAATTTCGCACGATTCCTGTAGTGTCTTGGCCCGAGCCGCCAGACGAGGGACAAGATTTGGGACGAGTGGAAATGACACTTATATACGCACGTGTATCAAACGACGTTAAATACACGTGCAAGAAAAGTTCAAAGTAGGTAAATCCCACTAATATTATAAATGCGAAAGTTTGTGAAGATGTTTGGATATTTGGATGTTTGGATGTTTGTTACCTTATAACGGGGTAACAACTGGATGGATCAAGCTGAAATTTGGCATGAAACTAGACCAAGTCCTGGATTGAAACATAGGATAAATTATATCCCGGTAAAGAGTTCCTTTGGGACAATAACGGGAACAACGCGGGCGGAGCCGCGGGAAAATGCTAGTATTAAATAAATAAAAATCGGGGGACAATCTTACACAAATCGAGCAACTCCCAAACTAAGCAATGCTTGTACTATGGGTACTAGACGACAATATACATACTTATATAGATAAATACATACTTAAATAGATAGAAAACATCCATGACTCAGGAACAAATCCTCGTGCTCATCACACAAGTATTTGCTCTTACCAGGATTTGAACCCGGGACCTCTAGCTTTGTAGGCGGTGTCACTCCCACTAGGACGTGTCTGTGAAATGATTTGATACATAAGTTCTAAAAAACTCATGGATGTATCCATATCCTGGCTTGTAAGCCAGGATTCGAAGAAATTTGAATATAGGTTAGGGTGCGTTGTCCAACAGTGAACCACCTTTTTTTTGAAGTCGCAGAACTTGCTAGAAAATAAAGCTAGAAATTTGTAAAAGTAGCTAAGCTAGCTAAGTGTAAGCTAGAATTTTACAAAATGCGTTTTGGACTAACTAACATCCATTAAGTAGGTTTTTAAAAAAAATGATATTTGGTTCACTGTATACTATGGGTCGTTTACATTAAACCACCCTTATTTCAACAGTGAACCATAATGCCATTATCAGTAAAAAATGCTGAAATGTGAAAGAAAACTAACACAATATTTGGTAATAGGTACACCAATAAGATAAGATTGCTTTTATATCAACAGCTGCCAACATTTTCATTCTCCACAGTATCCACATCAAATTAAACGGTCTCATTAAACTAAAGCGTTAATGCGCTTAAAATTCTACATTCGCAGTGGGAGCCGGCGGTAATTTCTCTATCTCGTCTTACCACGACCCAACGAAGCGGTAGATTGTTTCTCTGGCTTCGTATCAAAGTTGGTGAGAGTTGAATCTATGGTTTTAATAATTAGATGCGTCTTTGTGGAAATAAAGGTTTGAATATTTAAAATGGTTCTATCTTGCGGTGGCTAGGGATTAAGCCACAGAAATATATTGAGGTAGAAGCAAATAGTTGTCGATTTGTATGGGAACCAAGCGTGTAACGTTTACCGCTTGGCGTTTGACGCCAAAAGTGTAATTTAGTGATGGATATCATAATTTTTTCATTTCATTTGGTGGTATTTCAACAATTAATTACACCTTATCAGATTTTCAGATCTGGTAATAACATTGACGACAACTGAAGATGACGGCGTGCAAAGTGGGCCGCAGCCGGTTTACTATTGGATCACATAAATTTAAAAGGTATAATGCATCATTTCGCATAATTCATCATTTGGCATAATGCTTTTTTTTCTGATCCCGTAAACTTTTCAGGATTATTATAACGCAAACCTAACCTAACCTAACCTATTTAACAGGATGAGGCCTTAAAGAGTCCTGAAAATTCTACAGTTTAAGAAAAAAATGCATTATGCCGAATGATGAATTATGCCAAATTATGCATTATGCCTTTTAAATTTATGCGATCTAATAGGTTCCCGCCGCGGCCACTTCTTTTTAGCTCGCGAGGTACATACACTTTTTCCTACCTCGATGTATTTCTTTGGGTTAGGGATTAGGATACCTATTCCTTATTTGGTAACAGTTTCTTTAAAGTAAGATTGTCGTCCGAGTACTGAACACTGTCCAAGCAGTCGCCATCTTGAATTAGTAATACTAGAGAGACTTTTTCTCTGCGTTTCCCCCGTTACTATTCCAAGGAAACTATTTTGGGAGCATTCCACCGGAATTTCCCGCACATGACGCCATTTTTTCATACTTCTGACGAAACAAGACAAATTTTTGGCATGTCAATATTTTATAACTTGGTTTCTATAAATTGATAATGTAATTTAGGACTTTCTATATATATTAAGGTAGCTGCCATAGTCGTCTCGTGCGGGAAAAATAGTAGATGATATCGTGGAATACTCCTTTACCGGGATATTAAGTTTTCTAAGTTTAAGTCCAAGAGTGTATCTACTTCCAAGCCAAATCCCATCTGAATTTATTCAGGTACTACCGTTTACTATTTAGTAACAAACATTCAAAACTCCTATTTTTTTCATAAACTTTCACATTTGTAATATTACTAGCCGGCCCGGCGAACATAGTTCCGCCTCAGAAATTATAATGGGTATAATTTAATCGATCAGCAAAATATTCATATTTTTTTGGTCAGCAGAAATATTATGTATTTGGTCAGCCAAAATAGCTAGTTGGTAAGCGACTTATGGTTAGCAAACATTTATAAATCTGCCTGCAATTAATGATATACTGATCTGCTCTAAATTATTTTGGTCAGCAAATTAAATATTTGAGCTGCATTAAACGATCTACGGTTAATCAAATTTTGGTAAGCAATCAGTAGGTAAGCAAAATATTTTGAACAAAATGAAAGGTGCAATAAAACCTAATTGGCATGCACAAAATGGGCGCAACTATTCTGCCGCAATAACGCAAAAGGGAACATCTAAATAAATTTTCGAGTTTACAATAAAATAAGCATATTTTATTAGAAAAACTTCTATTTCTAAAATAAAAAGTGTCCGAGATATTCGACTTCAAAGTTGATTAATTTTTAAGACTTAAAAATTTCGATGGATGTTTGTGTCATTATAAAACCTATTTATTATTGTTTTATCGTATAGAAATCGCTAAAATAAGCATGTTTTACGCAAAAAACTTTTCTCTGAAATCAAAAACAACCGAGATATTCGACTTCAAAGTTGAAAAAGTTGACTTTCCGTATCTCCGGCGCTGCGGGAACAGCAGCCCTCCGCGCCTCCGGCTCTATAAAAACACTCTAGGGCGCGCAGTGTCGGCACGCATCCTAACCAGCGAGAGCCCTAGATTCGGACTTTCGCAGGCTAATATCGTATACATAAACCATTATAGACCGGACCGATTCCATCATTGAAAATTTTACATTTTACAATCCGTCCTTTATCGTGGTAATTATCAAGTTTAAAGAAAAGTTGTCCATACAAAACATGCTTATTTTAGCGTCTTCTATACGATAGCATCATAAAAAATAGGTCTTATAATGATACCACCCCCATCATTATTTGTTTGTTCGCAAGATACCTAACACTCCTCCTCGCTTCGCTCGTCGTAAATAAAACAACAAATTGTAGGTATTATTTTTATAATAATGAGATTAAAATCAAAATGTTTAAGTACATCAGAATCAGAGTAACAAAGTAATTACCTATTTAAAAACAAAAAAATACAGTTATTCTTACTGTAGTTATAGTACATTACACAACTAGGGTGGTAATACAAAGAAAGGCCGAGATCGCAGAAGTTTGCGGCCCGAGCTGCAAGCGAGTGGACATCATTTTATGTCTACACTACACTTGGCCAGAACGCGGCTTTTTCCGTACGTGCGGAAAAAGTCACTTTATGGCCAGGTGTGGCATAAAGTAATTTAAATGAAACTATTACAAGCACATTGTTTCAGACTGAAAACAATATTAATTTTTGTAGTTACGTCAAAGTAACAAAATAATTATATAAAAAAAACAATTACACTCGTTATTCTTATTGTAATAATGTAACATAAATTAAACTTAAACAAGTATTTTGATTTAGTTTGAGATCATCATGAGAATGTTTAAGTAGGTACATCAAACTCATCAAAGTAACAAAATAATTATACAAAACAAAAAAAAACAATTACCTTTATTCTTATTATAATAATGTAATATAAATTAACTAAAACAAGCATTTTGGTTTAGTTTGAGATCATCATCAGAATGTTTAGGTAGGTAGGTACATCAAAGTAACAAAATAATGTTTTAAAATAATTATTCAACAAACGACAAGCACTCTTGTTCCTCCTTATTGTATTTAAGTAATCAAAATGCAATGGTAAAGGCGGGTACATCAAAGTAACAAAACAATCATCATTGTTATAAAATAAATATTTAAAGTAGGTAATTAGTTTTATTCTTATTGGACTATCAACGCTTGTTTTGCCTTTGAGGGGCGGCCACGTTTCCTTTTTTCCCCTATAGGAATACATTTGGCTTCAGGCGGAACTGTCGTATACTTTAAGCGAATCGCTAAACCAATCACGTGCTTACATATATAGAATCAGTAAAAAGCTGGACAGTTACATATTCCATTTCTCCATCCGTCTTTGTCCGTTGGCAATACGACAAGCCATTTGCTGAAATATTGATTCTTTAAATCATCAAAACTTTCCCAATCTGCATCATAAATTTCACAATTAGATCCTTGGCCAACAGAAATTTGATAGTAATCATAGTCGTCATCTTTACTCACTACAGTCACCTCTTTGGGAATTTTTGCCCACTGGTAAGCATTAGTCCAGTCCTTGAGGGTTAAAGAGGGTATTTCAGCAATGTAATTGTCTACTGGATTAGTAATATATTTATTGGACCACTGGCTTACCATTTCCTTTGCAACCACCAAAAATCTGGACAGAGGCAAACGTTCTCGAAGGGTATTGCTATCCTTCATTGCCCTATTAAAAGACTCCTGAGCGTTGTTTGTTGATGGAGAATTTGGAGCTGCGCCCAAGAACCAATTGCGATTTTGTACTAACCACTGTGCTTTAAAATAAGTGATAAATTCAGTTTGATCATTATATTTCCACAGAAAATCTTCAGAAGCTATACCAAATACAGTCTTATCTGTTATATAATGTAAAATATCAACATCATTCAGGATAGCATTTTGCAGTTCCTTGTTTTTTATCCGTTCTACCCTCTCTAGAATCTTTCTTTTTGCGTGTGCCCAACACATACGAACTACCACATTTTGTCCAAAAACCTCACGAAACGCATTTTGGATACTTTTAGCAGCATCACAAACCAATACTTTTGGATTCCACACACTTTGAAAGATTTCTTGGATTTGGTTTTTAAGTCCATGGAACATCAATTTGAAATCTTCTTTTTGTTCATTGTTTGATACTGTTAAATAAAGAGGGTGAAATTTCCGGTTTTTATCGGTGGTTCCACATACCAAAACAGGGAAACCCTGCCAGATGATTTTGTATGTAGCGTCAGCGTGAACAACATTGGCATCTTTTGCAATTCCTATTAAATATCTTGTTGACATGACAAAGCGAAAAGTGGGATTTTATTCGTCACTGTCATTAATTTGGTAACAAACCACAAAAACTTCATGTGGATCCAGCGGAACATCTGAGTGTGAAAGTATGCAAGCTTCAAGCTCTCCTAAACTGATAGCATGCTGGCCATATATAGCACGACGTCGATCACTCAAGTAGTTTCTTAACTGACTCATTTTAGGAACTTGTAAATTTTCCATATTTGCGAGGCATTGCATTATTGCCTTTGGTTTCATTTTTAAATCAAATAACTTATCAACTTCACTCTTCACAGTGTCACTTAAGCCGTATAACGAGGTATACTCATTTTTATTGTCATGATCGTGAGCCGCATCTGTCTTGAACATAAACACAGAATCTGAAGTATTTTCAAATAATAAATACATCCTTGCGGAACATTGTGGGCCACGCCTTTTCAACTTGTTACATCTATAGTATTTTTTTATACCGTCTTCAGTTTCGTGGCGATAATGCGATGACCAAATACCTTCAGATTTAACTGTTGTTTCAGCTTCCTCACAGTTATCAAACTTTTCAATAAATTTCCAATCCAAAATCAACTTTGTTCTTTTAACCACTGGCACTTCATTGTCACTACTGCAGTCCGTGTCGGATATATATTCGGGAATAATTCGTATGTTATCATTACACGTAATATCACTCATTTTACATTTTATAGTTAGTATCTTCAAAACACTTGCAAAACACTACTACTTGACACTGACAGCTGACAATCACCGAATGACAAAACAAACACGCCCACGATTGGCTGCTCGCGTCACGTGGTCTGTTTCGCTCTACCCACAGTACTGCTGATTTTTCAAACTAAACGCAATCCACGCATGTTTTCTCTGCTAGCCAATTGTAAAATCTTGCCAGCCAAGTAATTATTTTGCAGCTCGACTGTTTATTAGGCAGACAAATGATAAATAAAGCAGATTAATATTGGTTAAAATGTTAACCATTTTTAAATTATTTGCTGAACAGGAGTTGCCGCCCGATTTTTATTTATTGCCAGCCAAATCTTTGAAAGCTGCCCAAATGATTGAACTGCTTATTTTTTTTGCGGATCAATTTTAATAACGGCTGACCAAAAAATTACTTTCCAATTATAATTTCTTAGATAGTTTAATAGTTATTCTGTTATTCGGGGCAGAGACAAAATCAAAAATCATAAAAATCGGTCTACCCGTTCTCGAGTTTATAAACGGTGTAACTAACCTGTCTTTGTTTTATGTACGTATGATTTAGCAATTATTTATCTTTAGTTTTATGCCTACGTTGTATACTACCAAGAAAAAAAGGAACATTTATTTATCTGATTTCTTTTTATTAAAATAATTCCCAGACGCAAAAGAATTTCTTAGCAGTCAGTTCGGGCGCTCGTAACCCAATCCGTGCAAATTGCATCTTGCTCGTGAAGCCAGCTTATCGCCTCCAAACGTGATAACTCGTGAAATGTTACGGTGCATTTCGTCGATTAGAGATGCCAAGTAAATGAAGGTTATTATATCAGGATACTGTCCTATAATAAGGCACAAGGTTTAGCCCTTTATAAATGTAATGTACTTAATGATATCTCTTAATTTCCTTTAAGGTCAAATCTATGCCAGGAAAATTGGTAAAATGTAACAATAGCTGCGAAAAAAATCAAGATCTGAATACGGCTTTAGTGGGCATTAAATTCTCTCGGCTGGCCGCTGTCCGCGTAGCGACTGCATATCTAGAAAAGAGTTGCATTTATTTATCCGATTTATTTTAATCGAAATTTTCCCCAGACGTTAAAGAATTTCTTAGCAGTCAGTTCGGGCGCTCGTAACCCAATCCGTGGAAATTGCATCTTGCACGTGAAGCCAGCTTATCGCCTCCAAACGTGATAACTCGTGAAATGCTATGGTGCATTTTGTCGAGTAGGGATGCCAAGTAAAGGTTATTATATCAGGGTACTGTTCTATAATAAGGCACTTTTCTTGCATTGATTTAGCCTTAAAAGAAATTTAACGTAATGGCATCTCTAAATTTCCTTTCAGGTCAAATTTATGCAAGAAAAGTTGGTAAAATGCAATAATAGCTGCGAAAAAAAAACAAGATCTGAATGCGGCTTGGGCAATATATTCTCTCGTCTGGCCGCTGGCCGCGTAGCGACTGCATATCTAGAAAAAAGTAACATTTATTTATCCGATTTATAATGATTTAATTTTTTCCTAAACGTAAAAGAATCCTTTAGCAGTCAGTTCGGGTGCTCGTAACCCAATCCGTGCAAATTGCATCTTGCACGTGATGCCAGCTTATCGCCTCAAAACGTGATAACACGTGAAATGTTACGGTGCATTTCGTCGATTAGGGATCTGCCGGCTTAACGACTAACCTACTTTCGTATAATAAATAATGTAATGACATGTAGTGGCAAATCTAAATTTAATTTAAGGCCAAATAGGTGCAAAATTAATGATAAAATTCAATAGTAACTGTCATAACATTCCATCATCGACTTCATCGTCATCTACGAACAGGTTAGATTGAAGTCAGATGTTTTCCTATTACAAATAAAAAAAATAGTTGTCAATTGAATACGGCTTAATTTAGCACTAATTTCTCTGTGTAAAGTCAATGATGGAACATGTTTGCCTAGATACTGCAGAGCTCTTCACTCTCGACTTAATTTTTGAGGCCTTTGGATTAAAATGATTATGATGGCTTGAAGAGATAAGTATTTCGGGAAAAGAGCTCGCTGGCCTCCCTCAGTTTTTTGCCCTCATGAGAAATATAGACGCGAAACGCTTCACACGACTCGGGTTATCTAATTTCACGCCAAAAGCACATTATGTGACGTATAATGTTTATGATTATCCGGAAATATAACATCTTACACCCACGACACTTTTAGCCTAGTGGGGGTGACACTGCCTACGAAGCTAGAGCTGAGGTTCAAACAAGTATAGCAAGGGAAAATTTCTGTGATAAGTACGAGTATTTGTTCCTGAGTCTCGGATGATTTGTATCTATCTATTTAAGGGGAGGGACCCGAAAAATGTCATTTTAGAGCTCTGATTGAACAAAGAATTTGTTCAAGGAATTATTGATAATTGTATTAATAACTATATGAATGTGTTCACAAAGAAACTGTCGAGGGCATCCGGGCGGATACAGATTTTTTGTTGCCCTAGATTTCACCATAAATGACTCGAAAAGTACGGAAAAATCAAAACACGGCCAGCTTTTTGACCAAGCATAAATGAAAATTTGTCTTTGACGCGTAATAGTTTAACACTTTTTCCTAAAAGCTACTTTATTCATCTAGGGCCTCAGGGCAGTTTTAAATTTTTACTCGTAAAGATACAGGAGAATTTTACTGGTATATCTAAACTTACAGAAAATTTTCATACATTTCTCCCATGACGTCGCGTATTCCTATCATTCAGATGCCGCTGAGCGGCTGTTGGAAGTGGACGTATCGCAAAAATTCCCAATTTGACAGGCATTCACACAGACACTAATGATACCAGTAACTAGATTGCAAAAAATAAGTAGGGAAAACTATGGGGACTTATTAATGGTATTTTGATATTATTCTTCATAATATTGGAGAAATATAATACCAACTAAACGAAAAATAGAAGTTAAAGGACATTTCCTGGTTTGATTATTAAAATGCCATTGAAATACAAAAACCTATTTTCAATAACATTAAACAGAGTGGAATGTTTTGACAATTATTTGGTATCACCGAACGCACACTACAGAGAACTAAAATTGATTGTCAATGTCACTATCTGTCAGTCAGTTTATGAAATTCAATGTTTTGGTTTGGTGTAGGTATTTCAATATTCACCAATATTCGCTTATTAGCTATTATTTTATATATTTATGGTGCCCAGTGAACTTTTAATAGTCATAAACAGTGTAGCAGATCGATTGTATTCGAAGATAAGATTGATAAGCGATGTAATTGCAAGGAATGCAAGCAATTTGTACGCAGTACAATAAACGCATCTTAATTCAGTTTTTAACAAATATGTGGAAAGCTACGTCCTCGTGCAACGCAGGTATAGAAATCAAGTTAATATACAATCTTACCTATTTATCTTTAATCCTAATATGTATAATGAACATACGAAATAATGTTTCAATCGGTGTGGATGTTTAGGTCTAAGGAAGTTACATACCTAACAATGAAAGTAATGTATGTAGGAATAGTAAGTAAAACCAATAGGAAATAACAGATTTAGGTAATGATAAAAAAGTGGTTCCATTTACTTGACACAGTCACAGAGTCCAATGAGTTGTTTTATCATTTAAAAAGCTTTGGCTTTATGAAAAATTTATAAACAAAGAAAATTAATTCATTTTATTTTTTTCAGATGCCCAGATCATTAAAACAATTTCCGGAGACCAATATCTCTACAAATCTATTATGAAGATAATGTGTATCAGACCTCTGGAGTTTTTATCTAAAGTATAGATCACAAGATAAACTATGTTCATTGAGTGTTATGTTATATGTGATACCTATTATAAACCTATAACTATCATATTATAAAATAAATGAAGTCAGTTGATTGGCCTCAGTCGTTTGGTTGGGAAGCGGGTATTTTTTACAAAACGCTTATATGGACAGAAATGGTTGAGTAAATGTATGTAATTTTATCTATAGTTGTATATGGAAACTAATAAATATATGTACAAGTTTTATTATGGTGTATATGGCGATATACCCAAAGGGTACATTCTGAGAGAGATTTCTGATACTATTTTCTGTGGCTGTATGCAATTTCATTTGAGGGAAATTTCACAAAATCAGTTTCTACATAGATTATTTTTTGTTACCATCAAAAACATAACATGTAAAAAGATGCGAGTCTCGCAATGCAGTTCTCCTCCAACAAAAAAGTTTTGAGACGTAAAGTTAAACCAAGTCAGTACCGGGGGGGTATCAACAGAACTCGATTTCCACCAACTTGCCTATTTTTAGACCTCTAAAGTGTGTTCCTCCACGGTTAAATAATAGGCAAGTTGGTGGAAATCGAGTTCTGTTGATACCCCCCGGTACTGACTTGGTTTAACTTTACATCTCCAAAACTTTTTTGTTGTAGGAGGACTGCGTTGCGAGACTTGCATAAACATGTAATATTTTTGATGGGATATCATTTCTTTTTGTAAGTGGTCTTCCTTTATTTATTACATTCCAATCCACTATTTTGAACTGCAAAACTAATCGCATGTATTTGTATAGGATTACAAACTTATGTGTGAAGTTGTGACTGAAATTGCAATATTTTTCGGTTTTTTAGGACTTGATAGGCTAAAAACTAACTGTTTAAAATTTGGAGCTTGTATGTAGGTCTGCTAGAAGTACTTTAGATAGAATTATGATGATCATTAGTCAGTGAGTCAGTGATAAAACTAAGGAATTTTGACATGCAATCGTTCTTAAACTACACGTTTAAATTGAATAATATTGAGAATATATATGTCTTATTGTGCCCTATATATCCCTGAAATTTCAGGGTTCTAGCTTTAGCCAGTACAAAATTACGGGAAGCTGAAAATGGCCTGAATGGCTTCAACAAAAGGATGGTACGGCCGTGCCTTTGTTTTTCTCCACTTGGCGGAGGCACAGCCGTGCCCCCCGATGGGCGTTTTCCAAAAAAAACGTGTCCGAAAATTTGCATGGATTTATTTTCCACTAGGTACGTCACGTTCATACAAACTTGTATGAACGTGACGTAGTGGAAAAAAAATCCATGCAAATTTTCGGACACGTTTTTTTGGAAAACGCCCAGATACCAAAAAAGCTCTGGGCCTTAGGAGGAATGATACAATAAAACCTACAAGGTCTAACATTTTCTTCGGTTTCCGCGATTATCACTCATTTTTAACTAAACAAGTTAATTCGTTACATTACAATGAAATAGGGGTCGTTCATTAAACACGTGAACCCCGAATTATCAATAATTCCTCTGGTTAACAGAAATTTTATTAAGCTTCACAGTCAAAATGAAACAATTTGCACTCGTTATATTGGATTGTATTATAATACAGTAAAATAGTCGTTCCAAACATGTGCCTGCTATTTTGTCGACAAACATTTCATTGAATTTATGAGCCATTTTGCTGAAATGAAGGTTTTGAAACGTTGGTCGGTAATTTAGAGATAACCATGGCAACAGTAGTCTATTAAGTACTAACCAAGATCCTGAGGCAGGCAGGAAATATAAATGTAAATGTTCTTGTTGTACTGACTAGTGGGATCCTCTTTTAACTTTAACCAATAGTTTCAAAATTTCAAAAAAAATTTTTTATCTCCTGATTGGCCGACTCACTCGCCGACAAAATTATTTAAATGATTGTTTGGAGGTTTGGATGTTTGTTACGTTATTTAGTAACAAACATAGCATAGGGTAGCAAAGCAACTGAATGGATGGAGTTGAAATTTAGCATGCATGTCTTGATTGAAACATAGGATACTTTATATCCAGTTAAAAAGTTCACTTGGGATAATAATAGAACAACACGGGCAAAGCCGCGGGTAAATTACCTATAGTACTTAATAACAGCAGGAGTTACAGACAATCTAAATTAATTCTTCTGGGAAATACCATGAAAATGTAACACAAGTTATCATTTCATCGCGTGTTTATTTATTTATCGCGCAATCATAAGTATTATTTTTAATCTAGATAAGTATAACATTATTCTCTAGATATATTGACACCTGAATTTGCGCCATCAATATAAGGACCTGCAAGGAATTGGTAACTTGGGTTACTCTCTGTCGTGGAATTGCCCTTCTTTTGAAGAATATAGTTATGTTTTTTCTAACTATAATTATTCCAATTATCTGGAAGGGCTGGCTTGCTGGCAAGGCTGTCAAGCCTGGTGGGTGATACGTGGCGGTGTCCGGCAGGGTGGCAATTCCAATCTGACTGTTTTGGAGAAAAGGCACAGAATAAGTAATAGTACTTCGTAGAAGTCGCACTGTCTAACAAAACCCACGTTCGAGTTACAAAACTGCGCCGAATCCTACATTCTCGCTCCAACTCATAATGCGCGCTCTTTCTGGTCACCACGCCCACCGCTAGGGTTGTCGACAAAAATAAAATTATTAGTATAGCTTAAATTTCCTGGTGAATTAGAGGTAGTTAACCCTTTGACCGCCACAGACGGCCACCGCCATCAACGAAAAATCGTGACTATCACGCCAATGACGGCCCTAGCCGTCAACGTTTTTTTAATGAAAACCTATTGAAAAACAGCCCACTTTTATGTTGCCATTATTTCTTTACCTCTGTAGCGTCAGTGGCACGGCGTATTGCTTCGCCCTTGAGTGTTCAAAAGGTTAAAAATATTTGCGTGACTTTATATAACTTTTTTGTTATACACGTCGTCAAGTTACATAGCATGAAAAATATTATTTATTGTTTTTTCTACTGCTGTGGTATGACATCATACATGGTATCAAAAACATACATTCATAGCCGTTAATTTTTATTTTACGTATATTTGTATACTCGAAGGACACTCGTGGCGAGGCACTCTTGGAGCTAGTACCCAGAATATTTTAATTAAATTAAATGTTGTTTATTTTAACGAACTTCATACCCAATGACACTCGCGCTATCAAGATGAATATAATGATGTATAATTTATCAAAATCGGGTGTGCCGTTCAGTAGTTAAGAGCGGATATAGGAACGGACATACATACATACTTATATACAGGTTAAACACATAAACCTCCTTTAGGCTTCGCCGCAGTCGGGTAATATACATACTTATGTACATACATACATACCAGTCAAACACATAACCCTCCTTTGGGCTTCATAAGTTTCGCACACAGCACTCATTTGATTTTGATTAATAGTTTTACAACGAATTACATAACCGATTTATTTTTTTCCAAATGAAAAAAAGGTTTTTTTTTAGCTAGAACTATCATTAACTAGTCTCACAGCGTTGGTTAAGCTGAAGCAATTTTAGCTTTAATTATCCCGAGTAAAGGTACTCAGATTTTAAAGCAAAGATATTCAATTTGAACGGGGCCACTGCTATGAAAATGAATTCAAAACCGTTCTTATCTTATACACTGGCAACATGGTAATATTTTTTGCGTGAAAACGTCATATTTACTCGTGTCACCGACAGAATTACGCGGTTGAAGTTAATCCGGTTACCTATAAATGTATACATTTTTACAGGGTGGTTTTCGATAATCTGTACATATGAAATGGGGTGAAATTTCAGCCAATTTTATCGGTAAAACTGATTTTAATTTTAATTTCTTTTTACAGATTTATAAACTTTCAGTAAAATTTTCGGCAACACATCTGTTTGCCGCGGTATAATTTTTGAGCTAATTGCTTCAAATTGTAAGAAAAAATTGCAGGACCATGGCAATAGATACGTTATTTAGTAGCAATAACAATAAACCACCGACTTGAACAAAAATCCTCCAATAATTATAATTTGAAAAACGGCTGCAAGCTTCCGTTTTTTTTACGGAAAACACCGCTTTTCTCCAAAGTTTGCGAATATTGTGACTATTTTTTTGTGCTTATTTTCGTTCAGCACTTAATTTTGATCTTAACAACATTTTTTTCTTACAGCTTTGAACAATAAGATCAAAAGTTATACTGCGTCAACGCAAAAACAGCCCAAAAACTACCCATAATTTCTTAGAAAACTGTAAATTTCTGAAAAAAAAATTTTTTTGCCCAGAAACAAAAATTTAAGTCATTTTTACCGATAAAAGTAGTTGGAATTTCACCCCTTTTAATATGTACATATTATCGAAAACCAAACACATGTACACATGTACATATCATAAAAATATATTTATATATAAAATTGCTTGATTAAGATAATAATTGTCAGACAACGCGCAATTTAAATTAAGTGGCCGCAGATAGCAGTATGCAGTTTGGAACACATGTTTCTTGAAAGAGCGGAGAGAAGCAATAGGAAAGAAAGGTACAGTACAATAGTAATACTAGAAAAACTCTCAAAATTGATTCATCCCCCTCCCTATTTGCAAGATAAGATGTGATTTCAAATTAGTATTAATTAAGGTGGACATTTAAGTACATGGTTTTTAAATACGAAGGTAATAATACATTTACTATTTCAATAAGGTTTGAATTTTATAATTAAAAATCAGAATAGATAAAATCTCATGTGATAAACGGACATCCCCATAATATATGTGCAGGTACGTCAAGGTCAAACATATATATGCAAGTAATGTGAAAGAAAAAAGGTAATCATAAAAAGTTCAAAAGATATATACTCATACAAATACTAATAAATATGTTGTTCAAAAACTTGTATGAAAGTTACATAATCAGTAACCTACAAATGATGCAATATATTGTACGTGCTTATATTTATGGCATTCAACATAGATTCAGTAACTGCTACAGAAATATGTATACAAAATATAAACGTGCGAAAATCAACTTTACGGTCTTGTCACACGAAATAAATTCGAATAGGATGTTTTGACAATTCACGAAAACAGTGCAGACTTGTCATTGTATATGTTTGTCTCATGTTTTGTTTGACCTGTCACGTCGTTATTTGCAATATTGAAGCTGCCAATGTATACATATCTTTGACCTTGACTGTACTAATTGATACTTAATATGGAACAAAAGCATGCTTTAAATATACCTCAAGTTGATTTGCAAGACGATCGCATTTTTTTAAGTTGTGCATTTTTAAACACATGACACATAGGTACATTTAAGCTTATATAGTTATTCATTTAATAATTAGCTTTAATAGCCTGGTTGATCGGTACCTACAATCTATTTTTCATACGAAGTCGATTAAGTAGCGATATTACTATTAGATTTCATATAGTTATAGGGTAGGTTTATATTTACACAGGCAAGCACATTCGCTAATAATGTGATATAAATTTGTCATAACAATTTTGATTTTAGACCCTAATGTCAACGTGAATAGAACTACATTTCCAGGTTGACATACCCACCTAAAGGTTTTTAAATTTGTGCGGATTATACCTATCCTACTAGATAAAAAAGCAATTTGCATTGAAGCTTCCGAAATCTGACCAACAATATTCCGTTTTACTTTGAAATTCATTTCTACGAGAAACAATTGACACATCAATTACGTCATAACCGAAATTACAAGGACAGGTGACAATTTATCTCTTTCACTCCAGAATATGATGTTTTGACTTAAAGCGGTTTCACCGAGGAGGTCTGTTAGAAGTGCAAAACGTAATATGCTACCAATTAAAAAAATAGCGGTCAATGACCCAGTATGTGTGTGTGCGTGAATGGGGTAAATTTCGATAACGAGGCGCCTCAGGCGCCACCTGGTGGTGAACTAGTGTCGCATGCTTTACTTTCCAGCATCTATCCGACCCTTAATTAGTTCTTCGAGTTAAATGCCTAGCGATATATTTTAATATTAAATTTTCATTCAGTCTCCTCTCATACATGAGACTAAATGGGCTATAATCGTCATGCTGGCTTAGTTTGCATTGGGTCTTCACAAACACCTTTCAATTTCATCGTGGATTCATGCAAGGTTTACCGGTGTTTTTCCTTCAACGAACCATTTATTTTATTTGTTTATTATTTAATAAACGCTGTTAATTAAGCCGTATGTTGATCTCATTGTAGCCTAAACAAGCGGTGGATGTGTTTAATTATCCGAAATCAATTCGCAACGGCCGGTAATTGCGACGCGCGGCCGAATTTATCGGTGCTAACACAGTTGATGATATCCGCAGAAGACCCAAAGTAACTGATAGATATAGATCGCAGGATTGTACAGTTGAAGTCGCTGTGGGCAAGCCCGGACAACGGATAGCCCTTGGATTAATTCAGTGCCTCCAGTGAAGAACGGATCAACACGAGTTATTCCCTTTGGTTTTTATTGCACCATTGGATTCAGCTCGGCGAACTACACAACATATCAAAAGGACATATCTCTAGCTGTCTCCTAACCTAGTTTTTTCGATGAACCAAAGGGTATAAGTTGGGTGTGCGTACAGGTATAAGTTATTTTATCCAGCATTACAGACGATTGCAAAGGAACAAGTGGTCACAAGTCAAAATTACTCACAAACCCAAAGACATATTTACGATTATATTTTTGAATAAAGTATTAACTCATTATGTTCCAATAGTACCTTAACAAAATTTTGCCGTAAACGCATTTATGCCATTTTTCTAACGTGAGCATAAGGGAATAACTCGTTTAGCGCCATTGCTACATGTAACGACATAGGACAGTTTCGCGACCATGCCGTGTTGCTATTGGTCTATTTATGTGCTGCACGGAAACAACTCATTCTATATACTTTTTACTTAATATTCATTTTTAATTGATTCTTTGTAAAAGTTCTACAACAACAAATCTTAATTTATTTTATAAACAATAATTTGAAAGTTAATTTTGAATGCAAATGTTTGTGATGTGGCATATTATGCATAAATAATATTAAACTAACTTTTCGAACTCACTGCATTGTTTTTACGATGTGAATAGAGTGACAGTGGTATGATAGTTAGTTGTGTTGTTTAATAACAAAAATGAATCGCGGAAAGAAAATTGCTAACGTAGTAATAAATCCACCGAGAAAAGTAAGTATCTATTGTATCTTATAATAATTCTTCAGTTCGGCTTCACTGAATGACTGTATTAAACTTTTTTGTTTACTATTTGAGAAGTTACGATCCCAGCTAATGTCCCAGTGAAGTGTTCTTAAGTAGATAGTTTAAAACATTATTTTAAGTAAACAGGGCTTGATAGTAAATTAAATAAGAAATGGAACAATAAAGTAGATATTAACAAGTTTTTTTCCAAATAAATAGTAATGTCAGTCCCTACTTCAATGTTTTTCTTTGCAGAGCCGGCTAAATCTGATTTCCTAGAACTGTCGTTTAAAAGCTACGGAAAAGCTAAAAATCTTCCTTTAACTTTAACCGCTATATCTGAAACTCCTCTGCCAATAAGTGTTGAAAAAAAGAAAGATTTACTAGAACTCTTGCCATTTATTGACAATGAGTGTCATCATTTTTATAAAAGCTTAAAAACATCGGAGGATGAAAACCCGGGGGAAGATCCAGATTTAAATATAATATTGTACAGCGTAGACGAAGACAGAGATGATAATAATTAACGATAATAAAAGCGGCTTTTTCCGTACGCGCAGCGTGCGGAAAAAGTCACTTTATGGCCAGGTGTGGCATAAAATGTGTATTTTAAGATGATGGTGATGTGTATTGTGCTTTGTAAGTGTTTACATAATAAATACAGCCTAATTGATTATGATTTTTCTTTAGTGAAATGATGAAAAATGTTTAATTTAGAAGTGTTGATTTTTATTAAATATTGATATTATTGCAATCAACCATTGTTTGATGTTTGCGGTTAATTTTATTAAAGTTTTTCAAATTATACACATAGTTGTTTTATTTTACGGCCTCATTTGTGTCATTAGCTAACAAATTCCAAGCTTAATAAGTCGTGTCAATTCTAAAATACCAAGACGAATAACGGTATAAGTCGTGTCATTTCTAAAAAGTCAAAATGAAGAGAGGTATAAGTCGTGTGATTTCTAAAAAAATCAAAATAAGTAATGGTATAAGTCGCGTTGTTCCTTTATGCACGTTGTGCGTAAGGGCATAATTCGCTTTATTGCTAAAAATTCACAAAAAATGGTGTGTATAAATAGAGTTATTACCTTTAAGTACTCGTGAATAAGGGCATTATTACATAAAATCCTAAAAAAAACATATTAATTGACTCAATTTATTAGTCCTATATGTATAAAACGAAAGCCTTAAACCATAGCTTGTATAAAAATGCTTCAAAAGTTCAAGTTCTAAGCGCAAAATATAGGAAAATCGTTTTTTGTCTCTCCTGAAAAGTGCCGTTTTTGAGTTATTCCCTTATTCACTGGAGGCACTGAATTAAGTCCTGGAGTGGCCACCACGCATAGGTAAGCGCAGCGTAGGATAGCTCCGGACTCGGTGGACAGACAATTTCGTGAGAGTATAGCGGGGAGCCGGTGGACCGTACTCTGTGGTTATCTTTAGGGGAGGCCTATATCCAGCAGGAGACGTTCGTGGCTGATAGAACGCAGTTGTCAGTGTACAGATTTCTTAATCAGAGGCTGGTAATTGTGCCACGTGGGCAAATTTGTTAGCGCTAATGCATTCGTCAGTGTTCTTCTTCGTCGGTATCACTCTAGACAGAATCGTCGTGGTCGTCATTTCAGGTACCTAATTATTGGTGGCACGGTCTACAAGCGTCACCATACCTCACTAACACACGCCGACTGCGCAGTTGTGATGCAGTTCCCATACAAATTGTAGGGAGTTGCAGTTGGGTTGCAGTCTGTCTGTATCGGCCCTAAGTCTTTGCTGGTGCTGCACCAGCCTCCCTCCCTTGCACGACTGCAGCAGCTGCAGTCGTGAAAGGGAACATCTACTGTGGCAGTATACCAGTAGGTTCTTTTATGTTCAAGACCTTATGCCTTGTGTACAATAATATTCAAAATTATACTCACATTTTTAGACATGACCGTATATATTATGTATAGCATTAGAATGGCAACGTCATAATTCAATTATAGAAACATGGCAGCCTCCCGACTCTGCGAAATACAATAGAACCTGAATATACGAAATAGCTTGCTATTGAGATCCCCTCCTTTAAAATTGATACAAGCCCCGACCTCGAATATTATAAATACCGATGTTCTGAAGTGGGAATTGGAATATTCGAGATATTGGTTACAGCACAATGGAGGCGTAGGTTTGAATGTCGGGGGAATAATTAGGCTTGTTGATAAAGGTTCGGGTTCCAAGTCTAATCTGTATGAAGAATTGGGGAATAGAAATTCTATTCTTGGTAACGCATTTTTAAAGGGCTTCACAAAAAAAGAGGTTCTCTAGTTGTTTTTTTTTTTCAATGTTGGTTTGTCTTTACAAAGCGAAATAAAATCTGTTTTTGACTTCCAGACTGATCGCATTTTTTCATTTTCTGATGGGAGCCACAAATAATTGAGGGAATGTACAGAAATTAAAAAACATACAGAGCCCGCTAGGTGGGTTTATGAAGCCAATAATGTGCAATGCCAAATCGGCCGGCATCTCAGCAAAAATCACGAGCGCCTACAAGGCGGGTCATGAAAAATCTGTATAAATATTCAAAATGTTATTCTCTTACATCACAAGTAGGAAGCTCCAAACGCCTCAGCAATTCCAAGTGTGAAACATAACAATCGTAAAACGAACGCCAAAAAATACTTCATAAAAACTTCCTACGAAATTTTGTCACAAAACATCGGCACTGGAAAGTACACTCGCCGAAAACATCGCCGTTGTAAAGTACAGTCGGGGGCAACAAAGTTGAACTGTGCCTACAGTACAGTCGGCGATATAACCATTACGACTGCGATAGCAAAGACATCGTAAACTCGCGTTGTGGGGTCACGAGATTAGCGGTAAGAGTCAGCGGATTCAATCCGCTAACTCTTCCCGCTAAGACGCTTGTTTGAAATCTGCTAAACTAAAGTTAACGGTTAAAATTTAGATAGGTAAACGTCATTCCTGTAGGCAATACAATACAATAAAATCATACTTTATTGCACACCAAAAGAAAATAATGATCAGACCTCGGAATCTAAGGGACAAAATTTAATGACAGCTAGGGATCGCCTATATCGATAAACTCAACTATCGATGCCTGTCCCATATACTACTGATCGTCCCCAGTTTTTTGTAAGTGTGTATTTTTTGTGTATGTACATACACATAAATACAGAATACATTGAGTTTATCGATCGATATGGGCAATCCCTAGTTTTCATTTAATTTTGCCCCCTACATTCCGGGGTCTGATAATGATAGTTATATAACGGAGCGTGTGCACATTACTATGTTTTTATCACACATTTCTAGTAATAGTAAAAAAGTATTACATGCGTAAGTATAAAAGTGGACCGTTACACCTAGAAAAAGCTAGCTACTTACTTTACTAGTTATTAACTTTTTAACACCCTAACTTGCCACAGGAAAGATGCGAAAACTTAATGTATACTACAAAATCGGTATGTTATCTGAGTTTATACAAAATCTGTGTGACAACCATAATAAACCTGCACTGCTAGTACAATTGGCGCTTGTCGTGTGACTCAGCATGACTATCACTCTCACACTATACGAGTATTGAATAGCAAGGGATAGGTAGTAGTCGCGTCACAGTTGTGCTAGAGCTACAGGAATCGGTAATCATTTGTCTAATATTTTTACATAAACAATGTTTGTTTTAATCTCACTTATATTGTGGTATAGCTTTCATTTCACAATGATAAAACCATTCGTTGGATAATTTCAACAGCCCCAACTAATAATCTTCTGTTTGATCATTTCCAATGAAATAAACAATATTAATTCTGTTTGTAGCGGTTCAAAAAGTGCAAAATCTGGTGAAGAAACTCACCACAATCCACCAATGGTATTAATGAAGGGAGACCTTTGTCCATTGGTCGTGTACACTGATGATGATGAACGAACGCATATGCGATAAAAATAAACAGGTGAAAAAGAAAAGCATGGAAAGAGCTAATAATGATCTTCAAGGGGCTTACACGAAAGAACCTGGCAAAGAAAATACCAAAACAGCCACGAGCGGATTATACCAAAATGTTCATGCTTCAGTTAACGACTTTGAATTTAAAGCGCTCAATACACTTGTAGCAGCGGCAAATGCAAAACTTCGATAACTCTTCAAGACTTAATGGCCCCAAGGAAAGGGCAAACTTTTCTAATTTATTCATAACACGGAATCCCCGCTTGTAAAGTTGTGAAGAGTTTTTGTTAACAATACGGATGAGCGTTCAGACGGACCCGTAAGATTGTTAATGTTCAGCTTTTTAGCTGCGCTAAGTTTTGATTGGCCTGCTTTACTGAAGTAGCACAGTTAGAGCTCTTACACACGGACGATATTTATCGATGATAGTGTCAACTGCAAGCGTTTTTTCGTGTCACTAATACGAGAACGACACGCTGCGATAGCTTGTTAACGGCAGCAGCTGCCGTTAACAAGTCGATAACACACCTGACCGGCGCAGGAATCGTTGTCTCAATACTGCGCCAACATCACGACACGCTGCGATAGGCTGCCCACTGGCGCGTTGTTGAGCCAGCAACGCGTGTCGTCCGCTGTCGCCGAATACCGTCAACGCTCCGGCAGCTGTCACAGCGCGTCGTTGAGCCACGGCGATACGCAATGACGTCTGCAGTTAGCGCTGTCGTTGGTAAATGTCGACCATGATTAAAAGTGCTATTTATATAATGTATAAGACGCGAGTGATACGAGAGAATTTATTATGATTCTTACTGTTCCCTCTCATCGTTCTGGTTCTATGACTAATTCATTCACCGCAGTACAGGCGATTCGGCTCTGGAATGACCTCCCTCTCTGTATACGAGAAGCTCAGAACAAACTTTCCTTCAAGCGCATGCTGCGCAAATATCTATTTGAAATTTCATAGTAATTTAGAGCAGGTACCATATTTATTTATTTTATATGTATATATCTATGTATGTGTGTATCTTTTGGTGTGCAATAAAGTATGATTGTATTGTATTGTATATGTTATATTTATACATATGTATATGCCTATGCATACTGTACATAGTTAGTCTATTATTTTGTACAACTCGTTGTAAATCCAAATACCGCACCTCACCTATAATATCTTTGTTTAGCCTAATAGTTGACTGGTAGAGAATGCCTCATGGCATTAAGTCCGTCATTTGAACTCTTATTTGTATTGTGCAATAGAGTTTAAATAAATAAGTACAAGATATAAAAATAACTTTAAACAAAGCATTAAATGCTTTTTACACAGAATATTTGAAATAGGTTAAAGCTAAAAAGGTTCCATCATCTCAAGGTAAAGCGCCATAAGATAATTTGAAAAATCGTCCCCTGCACCGAGCGAGGTAACTTCGTAAATGCGGCAAAGGATCTCCTATAGAGGCAATTTGCGGCGTTGGTAATCCAAACGTGATTGGAGACGTTTTAATACAAAAACTGAACGAGTTTTGCAAAATTTATAAATAAAGCTTAATTGGAGATTAGTTAGAGGAGGCGCAAATTGGTAGAAGATGCGGTGTTCGGTGGGGTTTTTAGTTAAAAAAGGATTACAATAAACTTTGCTAAAAAAATAACCGTCTTCAAACCTTACATTCTAGAAAATCCACGATCCTATTAAAATACTGAATGGTTATACATGTGCCCTAAATATTAAACAGAATGTTTTAAAAACAAATGCACAAGATACAATAAAAACCGGTTCAATTTATAACCACCGTGTGTGACTTGTGTATTAAAAAAAATCTAATTGATTCAATGCAATACTTTACACAGCCCTTAACACATTCAGTGCCATTCTTGGCACTGGTGTTAAGGTCTAATTCCTCCCAAATGTTCATAACAAAATGAACCCGACTATTAGGTTCATTTCCTATAAAAATAAGGGAGCTTAACACTGAATGTGTTAAGGGCTCTTTTACAGTCCTGATTTTACTAGCGCTCTGGAAACAACCTTTGGTAATGAGAATCCCCGCAAGAGAATCACCACTTTCTTATTTATAAACATCAATCATAATACCAGCAAGCAGGTTTATTAAGATTCTAATGTTACTAAATAAATTACCTATCACCCATTTTATTGAAATTCTTGGATAATTTGCAAAAGTGGGGCCAAACAAAAAACTTTTAATTTACACGCATTCCAATCCGACACTCTAAATAAGAAAAACATGTTCTTTACGGGGATTAAGTTTTATAATTAAATCTTAAAATGTACAATAGGCAGTCAATAGTTAAAAATTAAATGAATAACCGTTAATAAAGCAATACCCTCTAGACTAACTTTGTATGCAAAACAACGGAATCAATGTAAAAAATAATTAAACAAGTAGCGCAAAGGATGGAAAAAAAATATTCCTAAAACAATTATTTTCCAATTGATTACAAAGAAAGCGAACCAATAACGGGCATTATTACATTAAAAGTCACCGAGCTTATTAACTGAGGGGTGAGATTCTAAAGGAAATCAGAAGTCGTAGCGAGATGACGCCATTTCCTGCCAATCTGCTTCCAACATTACTCTAAGTCCCGCGTCACGGTACTTTTTAACCTCCGACGCAAAAACGGCGATATAAGTTTGACGCCAATGTCTGTATTTATGTGTGTCTGTCGGTGTGTCTGTCCGTGGCATCGTATCTCGAACGGATGGAAAGCAGGTTTCTTAGCTATGTTTGGTGAAAATCGATCCAGCAGTTTAAAGAGTATCAGCTCTTTTCAAATATGATGTCATTATCGGCATAAAAAATAATCGACGGACGGCAGCCCTGCCCTGCGCCTCGAACTGAATACGTAATGCGCGCTCCTTAGGAGATTATATTATTTATAGTGTAATATTAGTAATTTGTGTTCCTACAAATGATACAATACGCGGCTTGTACAATCAAGCACACTGTTAACTGTACATTAGTAAACGGATGTCAACCTTATTGCAACGTGATAAAGTCTATGTATCGGTGGTCAGTTAACAGTGGTTTCGTTTGTATGAGTGCAAACCGTGAACGAGCGCACTATAAGCAAAGTTTTAAGAATTCGTAAGAATGCCCCAGTACAGAATTCGCATCGCAAGCTTCTAAACGGCCCAAGTTTAACTTCTCGTCTGTCTGTACATTTTACCGGAAGAGATTTCCAATCAGTAGCGCTATTTAAATATAATTGACGAGACAAGCAGGGTCACCAAATATGTAGTTTCTTCAGAGGTACGGTTTCTAAAATAAAATTATATCGCGGTTCTATTCTTAGTAAAGTATTAGTAGTATAGGTAGTTTCACGAGAGTTGAGGTGAATGATTACACACACAGCTACATGAAGTACTCATTGCAAAAAAAGTGAATGAATGAAATGAATGAGTGAGTAAATAAACACAAGGCAATAGTTTAAAGAAACTTCTTGGTCTATCTTGCAATTCACTGTTGAACTTGCTATCGATAGGAAAAAAGAACAGTAATTTCAAAACCTCGCTTTCATTACATGACAATGTTGTTGTATGCGTGGCCTCAACTCTCGTGAAACTACCTATACTTAAGGTCCGCACAATATAGGTCGGTGGTCTGGATTCGGACCGCGGTCCGCCATTTTGGTGACCCCTGAAATAGAGTAAGGAAAATGTTAAAGATATCTTAAGGTACAAAAGATAAAATTTGATATCGAAGCAATAAAAATACGAAAATTTCCTTAAATTTGAGAGTGGTTTTCTTTTGGTGTGACTGTTTGCTGTTACCCATGCGTGGTCACCACTCCGGTACTCCACTGTCCCAACGGGAAAAACATTCTTACAATACGAATATTGTTGAAGCTCATTCTCATAAATAGAACGATAAAAAATACAAACCGTTGTCACTTTCTTTACTCACAATTTCCTTGTCGTTCAGAATTTCTGTCCCGTAGAAAAACATTAAAAAAATATCAAAATGTGTTTTTGTTTTTCCTTATTCTTTTAGGGTACCGTTAGAAGTTATGAAGAGACAAGAATTACTTTTAAAATTTTCATCATCAATCTCCTTCTTAGTCGTTGCACTCTTTGCAGATCGGTCGTGATCAACTGTTAGTATTACCAAAGTAAAAAGACAAACAAGTAGTCCAACTTCGGCCGTTTAGGAGCACGCGCCGCGTATTTACACGGACGCACGACCGCGAGTCTTGAGAATTCTTGTGTCCGTCAAGATAGCGTACACCGTAAAGATATTCAGAATCTGATGCAGCCAATAAATAGTACCCAAATAGTACCGACGAAATACCTAGGTGAAAAAAATAGTACCCTTAAACTTTTCGAATTATAAGGGCTGTTCACGGTGTACGCTACCGGGCGTCAAGCTGGCGTACACCGTTTGTATCTCTGGAACGGCTTTGTTTTTGGAAACGATTTATATCTCAAAAAATAGTACCCAAATAGTACCCTAGGGCCCTAAAATTTTATTTCTCTAGCTATCGTAGAAGCCGAGATATTCCATAACTAAACGGTGTACAAAATTTCACACTGTCAAGCTGGCGTACCCGGGAATTCCTTATAGAAAGAGCTCACTATATCTCGGCTTCTACGATAGCTATAGAAATACAATTTTAGGGCCCTAGGGTACTATTTGGGTACTATTTTTTGAGATATAAAGCGTTTCCAAAAACAAAGCCGTTCCAGAGATACAAACGGTGTACGCCAGCTTGACGCCGGTAGCGTACACCGTGAACAGGCCTTATATTTCGAAAAGTTTAAGGGTACTATTTTTTTCACCTAGGTATTTCGTCGGTACTATTTGGGTACTATTTATTGGCTGCATCAGATTCTGAATATCTTTACGGTGTACGCTATCTTGACGGACACGAATTCTTGCACATTCTTAAATCTTTGCTTGTAGTGCGTTCGTACACGGCGCGCACACATTTAAGCGTGTAATGTAACTTTTTTAGGAAGATAAATACCGCTGTTATACTGTGGTGCTCGGTGCAGATATTGCTCGCTGTATGACGCCCCACCATCTCTCTCGATTGGAGGGCATTCTGGCGATAGGTGGATATAACTTATCATTATATATTACGTATATTACTAGCTGTCCCGGTGAACTTCGTTCCGCCTCATCATTTAAATTTTTAATATTGTCTTCGGTTTCCGCGATTATCACTCATAGTAATAAAACAACTTAAACGGATTAAATCGCGTATATCGAAACGTCGGGACTTAAAATGTAGTAATATACGCGATTTAATCCGTTTGTGTTGTTTTATTACTATTTAAATTTTTTTAGATGTTTTAATAGTTATTCTGTTATTCGGGGCAGAGACCAACGCAAAAAATCATAAAAATCGATCCATCCGAGTTATAAATGATGTAACTAAAACAACTTTGTTTTATTTATGCAGATATTTAGCCTAGAATGTTTTTATAACTCGAAGGGGTATTATTTTTGGAATCTTATTTTTTTTGTATATACCTACTTAGTTTTTAGGTACATATATTTGGGTTTAGATATTTTTAGTTATTATTGATACTTATTTATTAATATTTTTTTTATTCAATCTCAAAAAATATTTTTTGTCAGAAACTAATTTTTTATGTTTCATGGGCAAATAAGCCGACTCAACCTTGCCTGTTTCATATTTTTCTCAGCAGCTTTGATCTAATTACGGCTGTCGCAGTTAATTAAGGTAGTGGAACTCGCAGGGGTGTTTCCACCTAATTCCCTCTTTAAAATACTTTTCGTGTTTTAACGCCTCCAAAGTTTTTTTTGGGAAACACGCTTTGATTGTTTTAATAGGGCTTTTGCGACGCGATTTAATTTTAACGTAGGCACTTGAATTTTTTAAGGGTAGTTCAAACAGTGTCAAATGTAGAATGTTTTATTTTACATGACATATACAGTAGGTAATTAAAACAGGTCGAACACATTAATATTATAAATCCAATCTGTTAGTCACTTAGGGCTTTATCACACTTGCGATTTGCGGGCGAGCTGCGGGCGAGTTTCCATACAAAACCAGTCGCGGCGAACTCGCGGCGAGCGACATTTGTATGGAACTTCGCTTCTAACTCGCCCGCAGCTCGCTCGCAATCGCAAGTGTGTCAGGTCTTCAAGAGGGCCGCCGGCATAGTGCGTTATGGGCAATGATTTCCAAAGTAAGGATAGGCCCATCCGAACAGTTCGGAACTATTTTCCCCGTAACAAAAAATGCAGCTACAAAGACCAGCTGCGCAGTGCACGCGCCGCGCGGTATCCGAACCCTGATATTAACAATGAGGTCACTCCACGTTCATAGACACTTCATAATTTCTACTAGTTTTGACACTTCAGAAAGGAACCTACCTACCTAATTAAATTTATCAGGAAAGTACCATACTGGAAATGAACTCATCCCAATGACATAGACATATCCTAATGAGACAGCCGAACTTCCAATCTGAGATAAATTTGGAAATATCAATGGAGAAAATTAAAATGGATTGGAACGATAATAAGTGCTAATCGCTTCAATGGACTTATCTGACGCGTTTCGATTTAAATTAGCCAAGATTATAAAATATTTAAATGTCATTAAAATGAAGCTTAGCTTATTTTCTCAGTTGCCACTGAGTAAATTAAGTATTGGCTCACTCGCGGCTACTAGTGCCTCTGCCTCTTCTTTCTTCTATTCAAAACTAATAACGACTAATCAACCCAAATTTGAAACCCCTTTATAAGCATTGTTCTTTACAATATCGTCGCTGGAAAGCAATAATGCTGTAACCCTCAAAAAGTAAACTTTTCACTAGAGCCAAAAAACGTTTGCATTTTTTAGAAAAATTCATAAGTCTCAAACAAAAAGAGATTATTAAACCCCCTTTGGTAGACTCGTTGTAAAAAAATCGAAGTTTATAATTTTGGTGGTAAAATTAGTATAAACTTGTTTTTAATATGACTTTTGTCGTTTACAGCATTTCGATATTTCTAATCATGGCACGCAATAATGCTGTAACCTACAAATTTTTTGTATGGGAACATTATTTTTACCAAATCTCACAGTCGTTTTAAAATGCTGTAAGTCTAAAAAGTGGTTCGTAATACAATTTTTGGGAGATGAAAACTTAAATTGACAAGATTTTTGTACTGCAATATTGCTGTAACTGAATGAATGAAAGGAAACAGGTATGAATGAAGCAGTGTAAGTGCGAATGGTAGTTTATGTCGATCCATTTTAAAATGTCAGTGGTAAAATAATTGTTGATCTGTAGTAATATTTTCTGAACTACTTAATTAATATGCATATTTTTATGCTTAAAATGTTATGTTTTGGCTATTAAAAAGTTATCATTAAGTATGGTTATATTTATGTTGTTGGACTGTATATATGTAGATGCAGCAGCACTATGTAATCGCCTAAACTAATTTTTATCATTTGGTTTGGACGATGAGTGAGAACGGAAGTATGGTATTTATCAGGCTATAAGTACACAGTATTTAAAAAAAACTATTTTTTTTACATAATAAAGAAATCGAAAGACGTATCAGAAACGCCTGGAGGAGCTTGTGGTTGATGAAAACACTAATAGTGGGAAACCCCTTATATCCCTGAAATGTAAGCTCATGGAGATTTGGTGCATTGTACCCATTCTGACTTATGGCGCCCAGTTAAGGTCTAGGAGGACTTCAGAGGTAGAGGAAAGTATTAGAAGAGAGGCTCATGCACAGCAGTGAGACACTAAATCTAGTTAAAAAAAATCGTTGTTTTAAGGTTGACGTGTCATTTTATAAAAAAAAATGTTATTATTTATCTAATCGATAAATATATTCAATTCAATTCAAAAAATAGTATAGATTGTTTTACAGAACAATAAAGAAGTCACCCTGTATACGTCTATCATAATTATTATGATAGACGTATACAGGGTGACTTCTTTTTCGTGATACAGGATAATTAAACCTGAATCTATCCATGATTTTGAACATATTTTACTATGGCGTCAACTTTGTAAATGCAAAAAAAAATTAACTGTTTCCAAAGAACCTTCCTTAGACCAAAATGTATGAGAGAGTTGTATTTTGCAATTTACAAAGTTAACCCCATAGTAAAAGTTGTTCAAAATCATGGATAGATTGAGTTTTAATTATCCTGTATCACGAAAAAGAAGTCACCCGGTAGTTTACATGCATTCAAGTTTGAACGGAAAAATAATTAACGTGTTTTTCTTTAAAAGTAGGTTATGTTTATATTACCTCTATAATCTAAAGGGAGCTTTGCAAACATTTATATTTAATTTGAATCATGATTAAATCTTTTAAAAAACGAAAACTAGCAAACTACAAATAAAAACGACCCTTAATACTATATACATTCAAACTTACTATCTAATTTAAAATGTATTTACTGTCATTATTCATTTATTACTGTATCTTTAAAATGCTGTACACCATAGTTTATTCACAACATCTCCCGACAAAAAGCTGTAAATGACAAAAATTGGTCAAAAGTTGAAATTTACGGAAAGCAAAAATGCTGTACGTGATGACGGAGAACTAATTGTGGAAACCATTTTGCTGTAAACGTCAACGCAGTTGAAAACACGGGATTTTATGCGGGTTACAGCGATTCTTCATGCCGTGATTACAAATTTTGGTGAAAAAATATATGCTGTATACATTTTATTTATCATCACAGACAAATAATAACTATACCAGCCGACGCAGAAAAAAAAACTGAATAAGAATATGCAAAAAAAGCATTTTCGATGGTGGTGCGGGTTACAGCATTATTGCTTTCCAGCGACGATATGTAAACTCACTTTCACACATCGATCGTCCCAAGACACTTTAGTATTCAATTTAGGTATCGGATGTCGTCCCTTGATAAGAAACGGTTAGCGATGATGGGACTACTCTTATCGAGTAGGTATTGGGTTGTTACGAACAATGCTTTTGTGACATTCAGAATATTATATTGGGGCTTGAATTTACGTTTTCGATACAATAAGGGAATTTACGCGTAATGTGGTTTTATCGAAAGAACAGGTCATGTAAGGTTCAGGTAAAACCCTGAAAATGTTCGCTGCACCTGTACGACCTGAAGAGGGCTCACTCCGGAATTTAGCCGCGCGACTGCAAAAGGCTTGTGTCCTAAATTTTGTAATTGATGTAAATGGATTGTACTATTTATGAGGAACAAATATATACCTATAACTACTACACTTGGATTACTATAACGGTCACAAATTGCAATCAAACGTAGCCGACCGCACCGAGCGTTGGAAACGGCCCATACAAAACGGACGCACTCTGTGACGTCATCTCTTGTCCTCGCTGTACTAAGTCTGTATGAAAAAAATTGCATTTTACCATTTTGAGCACGAAAAAGTGCGCTTAAGCACATAGTTGTTTTACATTTATTTTTTTAGTGTTACTTAAGCATTCCGAAATTTACTTTAGTTTTTCTTTAACACGATACAAAAAATATCGTTTTTTTTGTAAACTTTGGGGTCTCGTAACTTTATACAGGGTGTCCCTAAAACCAACTTTGATACGAAAAGGGCTGATAGACTAGCTCATAAGACACCAGATTTAGTAAATTTGACCTCAGTAAAAATCTCTTAGTTTTCGAGATATTGACGTTTTTGCAAAACTCATGCTAAGTCATACCCTGACTCGGTTATTTGAGTGTCATGACTAAAATATCAAGTATTTTTCAAATCTGTTTTTTTTAATGGGTAGCCAAATAACTATGTCATTGGATGTAATTCCTATTTCTGTTAATTTCTTCATGGTGTGGCCGCAGTAGGATATCAAAAAATAATTTTCAGATTTTTCCAAATTTCACGTCTGATTTCGAACGAGGGTGGTGAAAAAAAAATGTACCAACACAACCCGGCACATGACATAAAAAAATAGCGCATTTATTGTAGTTTCTAAAACGGTATAACATTTACTAAATATTGTAATAGTTTTTGAGATAATGATATTTTTTTACAAAAATAACCTGTACTGAAGTTACTATTCCATTGACTTGGCGCTCAACCAGTCGACCAAAAATTTACTTAAATGTTTGACTATTTCATTCCAAATAAAAAGCCCTTTGATCGCCTTCTCGTTAGTAACCTATTTCAATACAGTTTAATGATTAATGGATATTTTTGGTGCTAACGGACCTACTTTGACGGATGATTACGTTAAGTTTGCACCTAATTTGTAAGTAATGTCTAAGAGGCCAGGTGCAAACTTAGTTCATCCGGATCGTATGAGAAATTTAAGATGAAGTGTAACTACAGTACAAGTTATTTTTGTAACAAAATATCATTATCTCAAAAACTATTACAGTATTTAGTAAATTTTATACCGTTTTAGAAACTACAATAAATGCGCTATTTTTTATGTCATGTGCCAGGTTGTGTTGGTACATTTTTTTTTCACCACCCTCGTTCGAAATCAGACGTGAAATTTGGAAAAATCTGAAAATTATTTTTTGATATCCTACTGCGGCCACACCATGAAGAAATTAACAGAAATAGGAATTACATCCAATAGCATAGTTATTTGGCTACCCATTAAAAAAACAGATTTGAAAAATACTTGATATTTTAGTCATGACACTCAAATAACCGAGTCAGGGTATGACTTAGCATGAGTTTTGCAAAAACGTCAATATCTCGAAAACTAAGAGATTTTTACTGAGGTCAAATTTACTAAATCTGGTGTCTTATGAGCTGGTCTATCAGCCCTTTTCGTATCAAAGTTGGTTTTAGGGACACCCTGTATATTTATATATTTTTTGTTTATTTCTTCTGTGTTATGATAATTTAGTATTTCCCAATCCATGTGACCATATTATGTTGTAAAATTCAACATTAGTCAACATCCCCATTACCAAATCTTGCCCCTCCCGAGGGGCTTAGCCAGCGACCAGAAAGAGAGAGATAGAGAAACGATCGGATGTGGTGCGTTCCGACCGGTGGTCAGTTTTGTTAGAAATAGAAACTTCTGTACGTAGCAGGGCTCGGAAACCAGTATTTGCTCCATACAAAAATACCGGTATTCTTTCCGTTCTTTTCGTTCTTTGGTTTATTATTTCGGTTTTTTAACCAGACAATCTAATAATACGAAATCATGACTTAAATACATTATTGTGCTCTATATACAAAGCATAAAATAATTCAAAATATTGGGCTATTTCGGGCTTTTTGCAAAATACCGGTTCCAAGCCCTGGTATGTAATAATATTCGGGAGGCAAAATTTGACGTTAAGAGCCGCGCGGCGAAATCGCGGAGTGAGCCACTCCTGACGACGCCTCTCAAACTAATAACTTTGCAAATGCATAGGTGACTCGATTCCCAAATCCAACGCAACCAAAACCGCAAAACCACTACAAACACGGTTTAATACAAACATAATAATCTGAATGCCACACCTTACAAAGTAAATTTGTCCCAGCGCGACCTCTCTCAATTTTAACGCGCGGGTCGCACTCAAAATGCGATATAATAACGAATTTCACTCCGAGAGCGCGTCGACTCTGCATAAAGTTGTGGTGCGAGGGAGGAGATTTAAGCGTTTTATTCATTCTCAATGAGTGGAAAATATTGCCTTAACAGATGAACTTATGTTTACTTGCACAGACATCCAATAGTGCTAATGACTTTAAAGATTACATTTTGATATTTTTTCGAAAAGTTATAGACTATAACGGCGTCAGGGATTTTTTCCGTTGCCGTTGCTATATGATTCACGTACTAATATTTCAGTGAAAAATAAAATGTACGATTTCATGACACATAGTAATCTGAATGAAACTAAGCGCTTAATTTTTTTCTTAGGTAGCAGGTAAGCACTAATTAGTTACGTCGCGTTATATAAAGACAAACTCTATTTATCTTCAAATAAAATATAACTACTTAATAAACTAAACTTAAGTCAAAATTAAACTAAACCTATTAAAATAAACCTAAATTAATTAAAACTAAAAATTATCTAAAAAATTGGGCCCCCTTGGCATGGTAGCATTTATCTTCAAATAAATAAAAAAAAAACACCTTTATCAATTATGCTTAAAGCATTTCGTCATCTACTAATTATGTCTCAAATATTTCAACAACAAGTAATGGGAAACTTTGCACAGTTGATCATCATAAAGCTAAAATCAGGCTGCGGCGTACCTAATCCCCGCTCCCTTTTTAAACATAGACCACCGCCCAAAGCGGTGTCGGGAAGTTGTGTAATTTATTCATAGTCGAGTAATGACACTCGATTACTTTAGCGCCAACCCTTTACAGCGCTCCGAGAGGCTTTTTTTAAACTGCAACGAAATTACTTCTGGCTCAGACAGGTGATGTTTGAATAAATTTGTTCTTTCTGAGCCTTGAGTGAGTTTTGTAATTTTGATGGTTCCTTTATTCGCTCGGAATTTTTGTAAATTAAATCTTAATTTTTGCGTAGAAAATTTAAAAAAGGCCAGTTTAGTCGATTTAATTTTTAATTTTGTAATCAGTAATCAGTAATCAGTAATCATTTATTGTGTGAGGAATTCGGGTCAAGTACAGAGGTAAAACAAATTGCACATAATATTTAGTTCCACCAAATCCTACCTTTTCAGGTGTACACACATTGTGGATCTATCTTTTCTTATAATAAATTTAACTAACTTTATTAACTATTTCATACAATATGTCAGAGAAAAACCAATCAATATAATTCAATTATTAGGTATTATTATGTACATATTCATTGTCATATTTAAGAAAATCATTGTCACAATAAAAACATTTTTCTGTGAGCCAGTGTTTCGTCCTTTTTTTAAATATATCTAAATCATTTTCTTTTAAAGCGTCAGGTAGCTTATTGTAAATAACTATGCACATGATATATGCATTCCTGGAATTCAGAGCCAGTTTGACAGGGGGCTTGTACAGTTTGTATTTATACTGAGGACGAACTTTATGAGTGGATACCTCCTGCTTCTGCACAAAAAGATTTCTATGTTTGTGAACAAAGACACAAGCTTCCAGAATATACAAACAAGCAACAGTGAGAATTTTGTGTTCAATGAAGTATGGGCGGCATGATTCTATCTGTTTTTTATTAAATATTGCTCTGATACAGCGTTTCTGAACTAAAATCATCGTCATTTAAATAACATCAGATTTTTCTGGATGCCTCTCTCTTTCATTCTATAATAGTGCGTACAGACTGTATCGTTAAAAGGTAATGCGAACAAGCATTTGGAAAATATACAATAAAATCTGAATATTCGAAATTTTGCTCTTACTCTGCCATTTAACATTGAAAGTATTTGGACTCAATAGTTGTTGATTAATCATGAAAAAATAATTTTTAACATTTGCTATGTTGCTATTAAAATTAATGATATCTTGAAATAAACAAATTTTGAACAGTTTCTACAAACGCTGTTTTTTTTACAGCAGGTTTATGAAATCGACATGGTAACGTTTAAGTAGCACAATAGTAATAGAAAAATACATCCGATACTTAAAATCATAATAGACTTTGACTCTGGAAATGATTGATGAATTGACCCTTTATCTCTTTCTATTTAAATAGTGTTTTTTTTTTAAGTGGTAATTATTTATTTTTAAATATAAAAGTTACACAAATAGGAAATGTAAAAAATATAGAAAGTAAAAATGTAATCAAAACCTAAAACTAAATAAACATAAAAAAAACAATTGTAAAAAGAATACCCCGTCCAGCAGGTCTGCCTGCGCTTAAATAGTTGTTCAGTTGTTAAGGCTACTAAGTTGCGAGCAATGTCATGATCAACAAAAAAATCCGTTTGGTAGGTAAATCAATTGAAAAATAATCACGTGTAAAAAAATAATTAAAACTCAAAGTAAATTTTTGACCAAACGATCCCGATCTTGATCGCGGTGCGTATAATTTACAAAATTTGTAAACTAATTAGCCGGCATAACGGGCGGCATTCTGACGTTATCGCTCGCTGTATCTGCGTGTTCTGTGCTTTTTTATTTCATATTTAGCGTAAAATAGGTAATTCGTTTAAGATTTTTTTGGTACTCGGTGAAAGTGGGTTGTGACATTACTAGAAATGTTAAATGCAAACCATTGAATAAAAACAGAATTGCTATATCGATTTAACATGTAGAATTTACTATTTTTACTCATCATTACTACAACACGGGACTTCATTGCGTAAAAATATAATAACTCGACGTTTTAAACGTGCAATATCGCTAGGGGTCTTTATAGATAATAATGAGACACATGTCGAGAGATTCAAGCTATGGGGCGTACAAACAAAACTTTTACTTTAGCTGTGCGCCTCGGCTTGAAGCGCTCGATATCATTTCTTTCGCGAAGAATTTTTCTTAAAACTCCGAGACTGAATTGCACGCGAGATACACTTTTGCCTTCTACCTCGATATTTTTCTGTGCTGATATCAGACGGTTTACTCGAATTAAAACAACTATTTTTGTCGCTAAGGTAACGCTATGGTAGCAAACCGTCATAAATCTAATGGAAAGTATTTTTTTGGTCAGCCGTTATTAAAATTGATCCGCAAAAAAATAAGCAGTTAAATCATTTGGGCAGCATACAAAGATTTGGCTGGCAATAAATAAAAATCGGGCGGCAACTCTTGTTCAGCAAATAATTTAAAAATGGTTAACATTTTAACCAATATTAATCTGCTTTATTTATCATTTGTCTGCCTAATAAACAGTCGAGCTGCAAAATAATTACTTGGCCGGCAAGATTTTACAATTGGTTAGCAGAGAAAACATGCGTGGATTGCGTTTAGTTTGAAAAATCAGCAGTACTGTGGGCAGAGCGAAACAGACCACGTGACGCGAGCAGCCAATCGTGGGCGTGTTTGTTTTGTCATTCGGTGATTGTCAGCTGTCAGTGTCAAGTAGTAATGTTTATCAATTATCAGTGATTTTTACCGTATTGCTATTTTTGAAGATCCTACTTACTATAAAATGTAAAAAGCCTGCGAAAGTCCGAATCTAGAGCTCTCGCTGGTTAGGTTAGGACGCGTGCCGACACTGCGCGCCCTAGAGTGTTTTTATAGAGCCGGAGGTCATGACGAAGCGAGGGAACGAGTGAGGCGAGCGGCTGAGGCTGGTCGTCGAAGGCGACCAACAAGCCGAAGCTGCGGAGCCCAGTGAAGTGACCGTACGTCGTCATTTCATCATTCATTTAGAGCAGTTCAGTATATCATTAATTGCAGCCTGATTTATAAATGTTTGCTAACCATAAGTTGCTTACCAACTAGCTATTTTGGCTGACCAAATACATATTTTTGCTGACCAAAATATGAATATTTTGCTACCCAAATCTAATTAGCTGCTAAGAAACACGTCCGATCTGAAAGCCAAGCTATGTTATTATTATACGGATTTTACATGTCAAAAGTATTAAAAAAGTGGTGTCGCCTACGTAACGTTTCCGCGGTAATACTCGATAAATGTTCACTCAAGTACTTCATATGTCTTTCACATTTTGTTTCACGTTGTGTTCAGACGTGTCACTTTGAGTGAAAGGCGCAGAATGAAACATGAAAATGAACAAACAATTAACTGCCCTTTACGTGCCATTGTGTGTCGCGCGCGAGATAGGCCGCAATCATCTTGTGCTAGTCGTGCAGAGGAAAAAGTTGCTGCAATGATCAAACGGCAATGAGCAAATAACAATCCCGTTTTACACGTATATTTGATTTGACACGATCGACCCCGCGACCCCATCCGGTTTAATCTGTTTTAATTTCGGCGACGTGCCTCGGAACGAATATTCGTATATGTGTTACTGCGCCGTCAATATGACGTAGATAACAGTGGCTTGGGCACTGTAAAAAACAGCCAATGCTGCCCGGACTTGCACGGGAATATTTAGATGCTTGGGTGTAATTTTGAAACATTTTACTTAGAACTGGACTGTCTTTTGCATAACCTCTACTTAACTGTTGTATAAACATGTCACTTCCCTTTTTCCACTACCTACTTTTTTCTTCTGAAATTAATTTTGTTTGTGGGTATGCAAACAATAAAGTCAATGGGGGATTATTAATAACAACATACAAGTTGGTCAAATTTTCCTAGTGAACATAGGTTTTGCACTTCATATTCGACGCGTAAAAAATTAAGGGGATGACTTTAGGGCATTTCTCCAGAAATATGTCTGCGGTCACCTCATTCATCTGGCCATTTTTCATACTAAATGTATGGAGACAGATGAATGAGTTGCAGACATATTTCTGGAGAAATGCCCTTTATCACTTGCAGCGGTTATTCTAAAAGTGCGGCCTCTGATTTCTATAATAAAGCTATGTTCCGTCATGTTGCCATCGTATTGGAATGCAAAACACGTATATTTGTTTGTTTGGATTTGTAAAATTAAGGCGCGTTTTATTTTTGGCAAATATTGGATCGGATAAACGGAAGCAAATTTAGGCTCAGGAATTTTTGTATACAATTTCCGTATTAGCTTTTGACTTAAATACACGTTTTATTAGCTTACATCTTGGCAAAGGCTTCTCTTTATTATCCCCCCCACGTTCCTATCCTTGTATCATTCGAAACTGCAATTGTACTTAATTTTATGTAAGGATACTTTATATCCTAGTAGGGAGCCCTTTTGGGTTAGAAATGGGAATGACACCAGCGAAGCCGCGGGTAAATGCTAGTTAATGGTAATGATTAGTAAATACAAATGTTATACTCTGTATATACTTTTAGGTACTTAAAAAAAGGTAAACAAAAAAACCACGTGACTCGGGTCGTTCAGCCAATCAAAGTAATGTTTTGTATCTGTGGCACAATAACACTGCTGAACGACCCTAGTGACGTGGTTTTTTTTGTTTACCTTTTTTTAAGTTCATACCTTATATTGACTAAAGACATGTAATTCCACGTGTAACGTCATGCCACGTGTCTCAGCCAGTCCACCTTAATGTTTTCTTAGTTAACCACACCATAAACTATGAATATTCATGCTCTCTAAACAACTATGTTTGCGCTTCTAACAGGTTACGTCAATATTGTCGCAGAGTAGACGGCTGCAGAGGCATTACATTATATCTACTCGTACCGTACCACCTCGTACACTAACAGAAAAAAAAATAAAGGAGTCATTACCGTGTTTATGTCACATACTTAAAAAAATACTAGATTTGTTGCTTAGTCAACGGCACGTCATAAAAGTTTAAATTAAGGTTTCCTGTACTATACAAAAGTATAAAGAAGAACAAGTAGTCCAACATTGGCCATTTAGTAACGCGCGACACGTATTCACACAGACGCGCGACACCACGTCTGTGTGAGTGCGATCCATACTGGAGTACTCTTACGCATTCTTACTTCTGTGTTTGTAGTGGGTTCGTACACGGCGCGCACACAGTCAAGCGCGCGATGTACCTTTTCTAGGAAGACAAATTACTGCTATTATACTGACTAGTTTTTCTTTACGTTCTGGAATAGTGCATATTTCAGTATGCCGATTCGTTGTGACGTCCGTAGGTACGTTAAAAAAAAAACAAAAGAATACACTTCTGTTTTTATTATATTGTTAAGGTTTTTTCTATTAATAAGTTAAGACAGAAAATATTCGACCTTAGGTTAAATTGGCGTAAGGGACATTGCTTTGTGTGACTTTTATCTTACATTGAACCTACAGTCGAAGATCTAAAAAAAAAAAGATTTTAACTATATATTGTTTATTGTTATTGATTTATAGGTTCGAATCTAAACAAATCTATCCTTCATCCTTCATTTGCATTTTTATATTGGTACCTAACCTAATACGTCCTAATGACAAGCGACAAAGTGGTACCTTTTACTTGGAAACGTCACATAAATAAATATTTGCTTTATAGCGTGCACTCTCTGTCTATTTAGTTTGTGATTTGGTTGCGAAACCGTTGGACCTGACATGTAGGCCGAAGTTTAGGTAAACTAGTTTGAGTCTTAATCAAGATCTGGATGATATAGCTAATATTTCAATATTGCGTGGCATTATCTTAAGGGGTAGTTCTCTGCGACGAAACAGTCGCACCAATCGCATCATTACCATCGCCACATTATGGATGAACTCCCTATAAACTATGGAGTCGTTTTCGGTTATCTTGTAGAAATCGCGTGCCTCTGCTATTTTTATCATAATGATCCTGATTGCTTTTCTAAAACGGCCAATAATAGTGGCGATGGTAATGAAGCAAGCAAAATGGTAATAGTACATTGTGTATCAAGGGCGGTAAGTAAGGAATTACAAACGAGTGTTTGTTACAAGGCCGAGGCGAAGCCGAGGGCTTTAATAACACGAGTTTGTAATTCCTTTACCGCCCGTGGCACACACAATGTTTTTCATCACACTTGTGAGGAAATCTGATTAAAATAACCTTACTTAACCTAAATAAAATTGTGACAGTGACATTAGTGACATATCCAGACAATGCGAATCTCAAGTCACGTTCGGAAACCATAGCGGTAAAGACTTAAAATGGTTGATTTTATATTTTCAAAATACTGAAATACACTATTTAAACATTTAATTAATGTTACAGAAATATGGGTTTACATGTATTTGTAATAACAGTTCTCTTTAAATAAATATTTCAGTGATAAAAGTTAAAAAAGTAAGTTGGCGTTTCCTGTGAACATGACAAATAAGAGTAAAACAGAACCAGCGTTTCAAATTTACAAAGAAAACCATTACGCCCTAGGGCGTAGGGGTATTTACCGCCCGCAAAACCTACGTGTAATGAGACCATTTTCGAGCAAGTGTGATGAAAAAAATCGCAAAGAACTACCAGTAGCCTTTGGCTATTAAAAGCTCACGGATTTAGGCTGAGTTCTCTATGATTCAGTACAAGTCGATGTTTTTTCGACGTTATCGTGGAGTTCACGACTGTTGTGATATAAGGGCATTTTTATTTTAAAATGTACAGTTAGGCAAAACTTAAGCTATGTTCAAATACCGTCTAACCCAAGGTTTCCAATCTTTTTCAGCCCGTGGCGCACTTACAAGTTTAGTACTTCGTCACGGCGCCCTACCCTAGTTCGCTCAAAATAGATATTGTTGCTTTATAGGTACCCGCGGATATTTGTGGTTTTAGATAATGATAGAGGATCGACTCACGGCGCCCTTCTTTACTTTCTACAGCGCACCAGGACACCAAGGGCTGCGTACAAATTTGTAGGTACATTAATAAAGTACCCTATAAATTTTGATTCACTTAATAAAGTCTATTTTTTAAAGATTTAATTAGAAATGTATAGTTTTCAGATTTTTCCCTATGGTTGTAGTATAAGACGGTATTACTTGCCAAACATAGTTCTAGGTAATCTAGGTCAACGGAAAGTACCCTTTGAATTTTGGTTTGGTTTTTTGCGGCAAAAAGGCCTTATCTTTTTTTCACGTTAACTTAGAAGCTTGATTTTTTCAGAGCTTCAAGGAACCATATACCTGAGTATATGGTTTTAATTTCAATTCGATACCTTTACGCGTTCCTGAGATAAAGGGTCTTGACAGACTTCCTCTTTTTACTTTTGTGGTACGGAACCCTAAAAATCGGCGAGTTAGGTAGCTGTCTTACGCTACCGCTTGTAATTATTTTTTTTTACTAAATCTTAATATAGACGTTGCACATGTTTGCTCACGCCATCTGGATTTATTAGTGACAATGTGTCTCAAATTCTAAATATATCTTGGCGATTCTGACGCCAGATGTCGTTTTTTGTTATATTTTTTCAACTTGTCGTCACTCAAGAGGTGATCCCTTAAATGACGACAAGGTCCCATTAGTTCGTTTACTTCGAAGATATGTGACGTTCCGCGGATAGAGGTATATTGTCGCTTGCGTCGTATCCGACACCGTTACTATAGGACATCAAGATAAAAGGACGCAAGCGACAGTATCCATAAGGTACCTTTACTCGCGGAATTATTTGAAATATATTACATTTCAAATAATTTCAATTTAGGTATTTCCTTCCTATATTTTTGGTAGTGCTCGTTCATTATAAGTGTAATTTCTAGGTATTTACTTAGCTGCTTATCAAAACTAACGAACGACTTGTTAAAGTTATTTATGCAATTTTTTTTTGGCAGGCTAGTTGCGCCCACAAGTTATCTGCTTGCCCTAAGATTAACTGTTAGAGAATATCGTATGGCATAAAGTTCGCCTTTTATACGAGAAGTATTCGTATGCAATAAAGTTAAGGTATTTAGGAAAACAAAACCAATTGGTTAAGTTTCAAACTTCGCTTTTTATTCAGTAAGCGCCTACTCATTTCCTTTGAATGTGAACATAAATCAAAATTCACTATTTTTGTTTAAGTACTTCAATTAAAACGTGAACAAATATTTCTGTATTCATATTCCTCGCATTTATTTTGTTCTATTTATTTTTTTCACAAGTGAACGCCATGGATAATGAAAAATAGACCTGCCTACATACAAATACCGCATTTACGACTGTAGATAGGTACAAGCCACAGACTACCTCCACTAGACGGAGCATGTTGGGCGGCGCGCGCTCACATCAGATATGGTCAATCGTATAGCATTACGACATTACGCGAGCAGCCGCTCTTTCAGTTGCGACCATGTTTCTGACTTGTGTGTGCACCAAAGGTGAAATAAATATTTCTGTTCAATCCGACGACAATCTCAAAACATAAAATGTTAAAAAAGATGTGAAACACGCGTTGTACTAGTAATATCAACCGATATTTAATCGCACATATGCGTGGTGAGCTCGTGTCGTATGGCATGCTCCGTCTAGTGGAGGTGGTCTGTGGTACAAGCACAACATACGTTTATGCATGCATTCGTCAATTTCCGGTACGACTGTCAGTGCCGGAAATCGATCAACACCATCTGTCGCTAAGCCCGAGATAACCACATATACTACGTATCTATCAATGGCAAAAAGCGGAAACGGAGTAACCGCCAAAGAAAACGTTGGCAGTTACTATGTTTCCTTTTTTTGCCATCCATATTTAGATACAGTGGTGTTAGGATAGCTATTTTGAGAAGGGATAAAAAAAAGGTTAATCCTTTTAAGGGTGGCCTTGGTTGCTTTAAGGGTGGTAGTCAGATTAAATGGTATAGGTACACTTTTACAAATTGTTCTTAAATAAAAGTGCATTAAGTTTACACGTACCTGTAGCCATTACCGGTAATACGTGAATTCATTTGAAACACACATCTATGTACAGGGTGGAAAAAATCTATGGGCTTTGGAAAGGAACTACCTTAATACTTTTATGCCTCACCTGGCCATAAAGTGACTTTTTCCGCACGCTGCGTGTACGGAAAAAGCCGCTTTCTGGCCAAGTGTAGACATAAAATGATGTACACAACACGGGGGGTAATAAAGAAAGCCCCCGATCGCATATTTACGTCCCTCGCTTGCAGCTCAGGCTGCAAACTTCTGCGATCTCGGCCTTTCTTTGTATTACCACCCTAGTTATGTAATGTACTATAGTTAGCTCATTATACTGAAAGGAAACATTCCTTTTTTTTTAAAAAGAAACAAAACGGCATTCACGGTGCCACACAAAAATACCTAAAAAATACATATTCTGAATGCTCTCTTCACCGCAGAGACATAATCTAATTAAAATTAGGTACCTTTTTTAGTTTGAAAATTTAATTTCTTCACCTTCTTTAATAATAGCAAAGTCTTTAATTTATACTTAGCGAATTCAAAACACTTTGTTTTGATAAAAACATTCCGTATAAGTTTCTAGACCCAAAAGCTATATGATAAATACTGTTAGTAGCTGCTATTTATTTTCCTTTCGTGTTTTTGTGTATTGCCAAAAATGTAACTGTAATGATGTGTTATTTGAATGAATCCTTATTTATTCTGTTATTTTTTCCTCAAAGGAAGCAACAAAAAAATAACCACAACTTAGTGGGCAGTACATTAACTCCGCACGGGTCGAAGGTAATTTTTCTCCAATAACCATCTTAGCGGCGCTTTTGACGCAGTGCGGTAGCTTGCTGCAGATACGATCTTTTGATTACGATTACGTGTAACTAGCTGTTGCTTTATTAACTGAGCAAAACAAATTGACATATGAAACATGATGCTTGTATTTTTCTGTTTATAGGTGATTGAGAGAATGTGTTTTTTTCGCGTAGTTTATAGAGTTTTTTTAAATAGCATCCTACTCTCTATTACTATTGTAAAAATGCAAGTTACACATTAAAAGTTTTGTATTATATATTTTTTTAATATTTTTTTGCTTTCCTGACATCATAAATACACTAATCCAAAAAATTGAAAGTTAAAAGCAAAAATTCCACAAAAAAAAATTGCTACCACCACGTTTATTATTATGAATAAAAGCCAACAACACAACAGTGAATTAAAAACGCAATTAACAGACCGACAAAAAAATTAATAAAATAAAACAAACTAAATTTTGAAAACACCATCACTATTAATATTGATCACAAAAATGATATAAATAAAACAAGAATGTCGGTCAGTCCTCTATGGACCTCTAATGACCGCTCCTGTTAGAAAACAACCTTATCTGATCTTATCTTCAATCTCGTATCGATAGGTTAGTGCTGTGTTACAGTATGAGATAATATCATGATAACTTTTGAAGCGATATCGTCGTCTAAGAGTGTAAAGCTCCTTTGAAACACAAAAACAAACAAAAAATATTCAATCTTAATTTGAAAAAAGTTATTTCACCTATGGAAAATAACTGCCTTCAAATTGCACTTTTGCAACCAAAAGCAATTTTTAAAATAGGCATTTATATACAATTTATTTGGCTTGACGTCCAATAACTTTGCCAATCGGCAGACTGATCTTTGCGTAGTTATTTCCCTTCCGGTGCATTCGGCACTAAACTCAAAATACACCAATACGATCGTGTGCTTTTTGTTGTGTGCAGCCGTGGTTATGTACAAAAGTTAACACCAACACAACCGGCAGCCGACTGGCGCTTCTGTCAAACGGCCCCCGCCACGTCTCCCGTCGCACGCGCACTATGAGAGTGTATTTTTTTGCGGCCGGCTAGGTGGGGCCGGAGCAAAGCGCCTGGGATCGAACCAGTATTATGCCTCTAGCACAGTGGTTCCGAACCTGGGGGTAGTTACCCCTCCAGGGGTAAAACGAAGTTTTCTCAGGGGTAATACGCATGAATGTTAGCCGTTTTACTTTGAGCAGTTTCTTATAAACTTATAATACCTATTTTTTGGAGGGGTAATGGCTCTATGAGAATGTGAGTGATATGATAATAAAGGTTAGGAACCACTGCTCTAGCACAACTGTGACACGCGATTCTTTGTCTATGTCTTTCTACTCAATATCGTGTGACAGTTACAGGTGATGCTCTGTCGCGCGAGAAACGAAGTCGCGGCCAGTTGTGCTAGACGTACAGGACGCTAGGCTAGGGTCCATGAGAGTGTCACAAACGAATTTGCCACGCTATGGTCGCTCGCTCATCGCTGCCAGTGGGACTGGCGCCTATCCCACAATCCCTTCCCTTCAATCGTCGTGTGTGATCTTGTAACACTCGTCGCCTGTCGTTGTTGTTATCTAGCAGATAACCGCCGGATATATCGCTTGTTAAGTTATACGTTAGTTTACATTACGTAGGCGGTATGTCGGTGGAATTTTTAATATGCAGTTATGAAAGTATCGGGAAAGTAAAATCAATAGTTGGTTATCCTTGTTGTAATAAAAGTAAAACGTGCCTCAGTCAGAAAAAGATAAATCGTTTTAGTAACTTTATTGGATTTTTCTAGCGAAATATTATGAAGTTTTGAGAGTGGTATTTGGTTTTTTTAATGTCATCCTACTTTTTCACAATTCTACCTATGTAGTCCTAAACTAAGAAATATTTTTTCTATGGTTACGAGATAACAATATGTCGTATCGTGATAAAATAACGTTACATTAGCCAAAATGTTATATAGGTATTAAATAATGCAGGTAAATTACTGCATATAGCTGCATGAAATTAGATCTAAAACGAAACACCATTTTTTTCCCTCTTACTTTCTTCATCTCAGAACTGTTCGTGCATTCCCATATCTGTTGAAAACACATTAACAGCTGACTGCTCCAAAGCGGAATGGGTACTAAAAGCCATTTCTTCCAGTCTACTTCGGTTACCGGTATTACTAACAGGGCTTGGCACATTCGCTTTTACGGTAAAGAACTTTTAGCAGGCTAGCGCACACTTAGCTATCAGTTTTATACGTGGAATGGGACATTTGGAAGTAGTTTTACCAATAATTCCTGGATCTTGCAGTGTATTAGACTTTTAAGGTTAACAATCTTCTGATTTTAAAAACAACTAAGTAATAAGGGGCAATTTTATCGACTGAGCCCCAAATAAAGCAATGCTTGCACTATACGAGTAGCACAGCACAGTTTAATAGCAGTTATTTTTCTTTCTTATAAAAAGGGTTCATCGCGCGGCTTGTATGAGTATGTGTGCGTGCCGTTAACGAATGCGTACGAATTCTCCATTACGGATCGTATCGTCTGCGCCTCAATCTTCAATAGTTCAAATATATTTGCCTTTACCAGAATTTGAGCCCAAGAAGCTTCATAGGCGGTCGAAATTAGTACATTACACAACTAGGGAGGTAATATAAAGAAAGGCCGAGATCGCAGATGTTTGTGGCCCAGGCTGCAAGCGAGGGACGTAAATATGCGATTGAGGGCTTTCTTTATTACCTCCCGTGTTGTGTACATCATTTTATGTCTACACTTGGCCAAAAAGCCACTTTATGGCCAGGTGTGGCATAATAAATATTTGTGTCATGTTTTGTTTTTTCTAATGACAAATCCGGTGACTTTATTAGTATTTTCTTAAAACAGTTGAATGCTACAGGACGATTTCTCCAAAAATCCTAAAACGGTTTCAAATAAATAATACATTATCAATTTGTAATAATTAGAGCTAACGTGTTGTCGTCACTTTCACCAGGACGTTAAAAAGACGTAAAAGTGAACTCCATAATGAATATTCTAGGCGGTATAATAATTCCAAGTACTCAGCGAAATAATGTCATCTAGCCAACTTAAATGTAAATGTCGACTTTTTTCCTATAAAAAATAGTGAACACCTTCATACATATTCAACGCCATCCATAATATATGGCGCTTGGAAATGATGTATGACCACTTATGCTCCCATTGCAAATCTTACTTTAGCACCCTCGGATCTTACAATTTTGTTATTTAAATATGAACTTTATTCATCAACACGTATGATATAGATTGCAATGACACGGAAGAATGTAATGAGGTTTTGGTATGATTTTGAAAGGATGTTGTATTTACGAGAGGAAAATTATGGGATGTGGTGGTGGCGTTTTTTGATATATCATCGCGGTAAATGATACTGAAGTTAATGTGTGTTTGGAGAGTAAAATTACCATTATAAAGAAGTAATGGCGGGTTTGCATTAGGTAAAGCTCTTTACGTATAAACAGAGTATAATAGCAGTAATTTTTCTTCACACAAAAGGTACCTACATCGCGCGCTTGTATGTGTGCGCGCTGTGAGCGATCGCACCGCAAATAAGACTTTACGAATGTGTAAGAATGCTCCAGTAGGGATCGCAACGTCTGTGCTTCGATCTTGAATGCGTATCGCGCGCAGGGCTCGGAAACCGGTATTTGCTCCATACAAAAATACCGGTATTCTTTCCGTTCTTATCGTTCTTTGGTTTATTATTTCGTTTTTTAACCAGACAATCTAGTAATCGACATCATTACTTAAATACATTACTGAGTTCTACATAAAAAGCATAAAATTATTCAAAATATTGGGCTTTTTCGGGGTGTTTGAAAAATATCGGTTTAGAGCCCTGATCGCGCGATCTTAAACGGCCGAAGTTTGACTAACTGTCTGTCTTTATACTTTACTATAAATGTCTATGTTGATGTAGCTTTGCATAGGAATAAACCATGTTTTTTTTTATGTTATAAGTGGCAAATGAACAGATGAGCTGCCTGATGGAAAGCAGTCAACGTCGCCCATGGATATCTGCAACACCAGAGGTGTTACCTATACGTTGCCGATCTTTGAGAGCCCTGTTTACTCGTTTCATGAAGTACAACATGTCATAGCGCGCTGGGAACACCTCAGGTGGGAATTCATTTCACAGATTTGGAGGATTCAGTTTTGTAGCTTATATGATTTGTATAAAAAAAACTATAGGTATTTAAGATATCACTTTTTTACAATTGTTGCAAAGTCTCACTAAGTACTAGGTTTGCTTCCGCTATTAAATCCATGAAAGATATTTAAATGAATAATATTTATTGGGATTTATTTTTATAACAACTTTATACCTCTTTTTTAAATCTCCTATTTGCCTATTTGGAAAATTATTGTTATGATGACATTATCAAAGTAACCAGACGGACAAATAGTCCAACTTCGGCCGTTTAGGAGCGCGTGACACGCATTTACACGACACGCAACAGCTTGATGGCGCGTCTGTGTGAGTGCTTTCCATGCTGGAACATTCTTACGCATTCTTAAGTCGCACACATAGAAACGCGCGATGTACGTTTTGTAGGAAGAAACAATACTGCTATTATACTGTACAATTATGAAGTAGTTACTCTAATCACTTGAGCTTTCTATATACGGTATATATACTGGATAAATTTTTTTTTACCGTCCAAATTTTGACAGTGGATTGTTTAGCGAAAAATAGAAAATACGTGTTTTTTCAGTCAGTGTCTTTCAGTACTAAAATATTGAGAAACAGAAGCTGAAAGATATCACATACGTTTGTGGATACCGCGGTAGCGTACTGCGCGAGAGACGGCAACGGTCCCCTCCCCGCGACCCCTACCCCGCTCCCGAGGTGAGTCACCGAGACAACTTACGCGTCGATACGCGTAATCCTCACGTTACTAATTATTTTTCGGAGAGCACATTTTATGGTGAAAATTTTACCTACGTTTTTCTTCAGAAATGGCATCTTTTATTGATACCTAATGCCTAGGAAAAATTTGGACGATGAATAAAATTTCACCCTGTATAATAGGGCAAATACCGGGATCCTGGTTTCCAATTATGTTAGTTGCAGTGCGCGCAGCTTTAGGTTTCATTCATTACTATTTTAACATTCACTTTGTCTCTAACCAAGTGAAGAGTTTTAGTTCACATGGTATTGTTATTAATTCTTTTCGGACAATATAAAGCCATCAATATAAATTATAGATCATTGTAGTCACAGGTAATAATGATCAATCATCATTCTACTTCCTACGCAAAGGTTAGCGCCACAGCGGTTATTAACAGCGAGATCACTTCTAAAAATAAAACTACCATACTTGTTAACTAGCTTGAAAATGCTGCCTGCATCTTTGGAACCATGCCGAGGGGCCCTGGTTTTAATTTTAGGAATAGATTTATTTTAGGGCTTATTTAGATTTTGTTGTTGTACTCTAGTTTTAAATTATAATCTATTATATTTAATTACTTGAAAACAGAACGATATTCAGGTTTCTCTTTTTAAGCAAACAAGATAACTATGTGCGTGACACTTGACTTCGATGCGTTTAAGTCCTTATGTCCCTTATATGGGACATTGGGCGTCCACGGTGCGCCACCATCCCGCTTGGTTTTGAACTCCATTTCAAGTCTTTCATAACCCGTTGTCCACAATAATCGGACGACCGCCAGGGCTGCTTACTCGTAAGGTCACGTACACTCGAGTGAACGTTCATTGTTTTCACTTTATGCTAACTTCTGTTTAATTTTTGTAAAAGTGAGAGAAAGCATTTGAACAAGACATCTGGACAAGATCAACTCAATATTGTAATAAAGTTTAAATTTGATGGAGTTTTTAAAACAAATGGTTTAAGATTGAACTATCTTTTCTTAATTTGTCTACAACTCACTCGATTTGCTTATGCGTTGTTATTATTATGCCTACACATATCATAAACTTGTTGTTTACGACTTTTACGACATCACACCGGATATATAAACAAAGGAATTAATTTATTCATAATCTCGGGCGCCATATTTCTTTGATGGAATGTTTATCGGAATATTAGTAGTTTTAATGCTCTGTTAATCGAAGGACCATTTTAAAATGCTAATAAGAATTAATAACGATAAGGTTACTCCATTATGTTTGTTTTTATTTATATCTGGTTCAATTCAAACCTCTCGCAATGAAAAACATGATGAATTAATTACACAGATAATAAAAAATAATATTTTTTGCTGTCCTAATTATTTTTACGTTTTTTGTACTTGAGAGTACACAATTTTAGAACTTATAATCACAGGTGTATCAGATTGGCTCAATTTTTTTGTAGGGTTTGATTTGGACCTGGATCATCAACCATTTGCACTTTAAAAGTTTACCATTAAACCACGAATATTTTTCCTTTATCCTAAAAGGACCTCGAATTCATTAAAGCAAAAAAATACACCGAAAAATCCTGCAGATAACCGAAAGAAAAACACAACTCGCGAAAAACTCGAAAATTAGTGCAAAAAAAGGGAAATAAGACGTAAGAATAGAAACGATAACCCGAATTCGGTCATTACAGTGACGTAATCTCAAAAAGGCATTCCGTCGACAATGTTACCTAACTACCCTCTTTACCTCCTTTTTACCCCCACGGCGGACCATAAAAAGAGTTATAAATGAGGATCGGTAAAGTTCGCCATATTATCTGCGGTGAATAAAAAGTCTTATTTAAGAGAAAACTAAATTACACGGGCACCGGTTTAATGAAACTAATTTCATTCGATTGGTTCCTGCGGTCTGTTATTGGGAAGTTTTTTTAGAGTTAATGCAGTTCCGTTTTCGTAGTTCCGTTGCGTAATGAAAGCTTTGAAATCGGGTAGTATGTGCGCGTAATAAGGCCTAAGGGAGAATTGCAATGAAGTAAAAACTATGCATTTATAACTTATGATTATAAACTATGCAAATTACCAATTGGCTTGTGTCCTGATTTTTGTTACATAGTCCATGAGTTAGATTATCAAAAACGATTGGACACATATTTTTTCTTTTGTGAATTAAAAAAAAGAAAAAAAACTCACGTCACGACGGGGTTCGACTTTGATAGCATCATGACTGTCATGAGCCCCACTCCCGAAATTTAACTCGCTTTATCTTGCTAATTTTTTGTCTGATTGACAAAAGAAAAAACTATAGATTAGTAATCTAAATTGAAAATGAAAAAAGTTCATTGGTTTAACAGTGTTTTACAAACTATAAAGGTTGGGACCTCCTATTAAGTAATTAGTATACTCGGTTAAAAAATGCGATCTGTAGAGGAAAACATCCGGACAGACAGACATACGAAAGCATGTTTGCCCAAGCTGAAACGGAGAGGATTCGCTCGCACTATGCTCTTGCTAGGTCAATTACACGACGTGGACAGATGAGGATGATGATGATGGTTACTGGAGTCTGGAGGCTGATGGCATAATGGCGGTCATGGTAGAGCTATGTCTAGTGGACGATTTCAGCTGAAGATGATGATGATAATGACTGGATTATAAAGAAGTGACTTTTTATGGCGTTAATTATGCACTTTTCCTAATCCACGTGGAATATTTACTGTTTTCAATATCTGCCCAAAAACGACGAATTAATACAAAGTAACAATTAACCACCTAACACCAATAAATAACCTTTAAAAGGATAAAAACCACCGATCCATTTACACGAACAAACAAAGAATACATTAAATCATTTGGACACTCGTCGACAACCCTATAATACAAAATAATGAATTATAGGTAACGATGTTGGTAATACAAAGCTAGGGTTGTAACAAAAAATAAACTCGGAACCTTGGGAAGGGCATAGTACACACGAGTCGGGCATATATGCTGTCATAGTTACATTTTATGGGATTTTGTCACGCGAAGTACTTACTGGCGTTTGGGTGAGTCCGATCCGGATTTGTATCTTCGGTTCCGTATAGGGAACGTACACAACAAAGGTGCTACCAACTGGTGCCGTATCGGGGTGGTCCGGCTAGCGACCTGGTTCGACCCCAGGGAACGCCACAGCCGACCACCCGGTCATATAATTGCTACGCCCACTAGGGTTGCAAGTAAGTCAGACAGGCTTTAAAAAAAAAAACAATTGGTGCCGCCAATCCGATTCCTGTTTTCTAATGATAGTGGCTCCAGCATGAGCTGGAGCCACATTAACGTGAAACGCCGTTAATATCGCGATGATGGACGTTAGTGTGGCCACGGCTTAATATATTTGACATTGACATTTATAATCAGTATTTTTTTAGGCCTGATAAGTTTCCTTTACTGTCTGCAAGGTGTCTCTTTTGTCGGTTTGGCGCTGTCACCTATAAATATTTAGTTACTGCACGTTTTCTATAAAGATATTCTTGTTTTTTTTTTTTTTTTTATTTATTTATTTAATCGTATGGCGTCATATTACATAAACATTTCACTAAAAAATATTTTACCTAAAAAAAACCCGACCGTGGTGTACTTTAAAAGTGCATAATATCCGCCATTTTGTTTATTTTAACGCACTCGCGCCATCAAAATGAATCTAATGATGTATCATTTATCAAAATCGGTTGTGCCGTTGAGTAGTTACGAGCGGACATAGGAACGGACATTCATACATACATAACTACATACATACAGGTCAAACACATAACACTCCTTTGGGCTTCGCCGCAGTCGGGTATAAATAGGAAAACTACAGATCTACATTCAGGGTCCGAGCCTCGGGATTGCGTCAGTAATACCAGATGGTAAACGACTACGAATCAGAAAAAAAAAATATTTTTTTAAATACTAGTTTCTAAAAAAAGAGTTATAGCCGAATGTCCTACAGGGAGGACAATAGTACATTGTGCACCGAGGGTAGTTAGAAGGGAATTACTAACGAGAGTCTATTAGGAGCCCGACGCCGTAGGCGGAGGGCTTTTAATGACTCGAGTTAGTAATCCCCTTACTGCCCGTGATACACACAATGTTCATCACATTTGCGAGGAAAAAAAATAAGACATAAAAATCAAATAAACTAATCGCACCCGCTAAGAGACAACTTTAACTGTCAACTTTTTCAATGTCTTCTGGTTTGAGCTGATGGCCTTGTTGCCATTGCTCCTAATAAATAAAAAAAAAACAACTTTTTCAATATAGTCTTCCACAGATAATGCTAAGAACTGCGTTTAGTTTTTAAACTTGACAGGCAATGCCGCCAGATTGTTTGTACCAATTTTCATAATAAAATTTTAAAGTAAATTAATTTAATTGCATAAAAGTTATTGCAAAAATTACTGAAATAATAGTAAAATATACCATATAAGTTTTATATACACTAAAATTGGTTTTGAAGCCAAGTTTTGAAAATGTGATAAGCCTTCGCTGATTTGAAACCTCCTTAGTCTGAAATGACGTACGGGTAGGTCCTATATTTTAAAACTAAACTCATAACTCCCACGGGAGTTATAGATTTTCGTACAGTTTTTCCTCCCGTGGGAGTTATAGATTTTTACAACCCACGGGAGGTAAATCGGCTCGAGCTGGTCTATAAGCTCGCGTGTTATAACACCCTTTACGAGCAAGTGTGATGAAAAAGAAATAACGAGTAGATATGGCGACATTTTTTTTAAACAAAAAATACACATTGTCAATTTACATAAATGTCATACTTTGATGGACTGTTGGTTAAATAAAATTATGATTATAATGCATTAAAAGATACACTGTCAATGGTAAAATAGGTGTTATGTAAGATTATCTCATAAAATCACCACGACAAGTATACATTCGTTCACAATTGATACATTCATCGTTTTTATTTCAAGTACTTTTGCTTTTTGACTTTAATTTTATATTACCGCAATGGAGCGTGCAATTAAGATAATTAATTAAGTTTCCATTGCTGTGAGCCAACATTTTATGAATATCGTTTATTTACCGTTTTGTGTACAAAATGTGATGTTTACATAGTAAATAAATCAGGTTATACATAACGTAGATGGATTTGTATCCCAATAGTTGCATCAGAAATATTATTACTGCCATTTTTCCCATCCTTTAGATGTTTGACAGATGTTTCACAATGGGAAAAAATACGGATTGTCCTTGTCTTCAGCTTAGGTGCCAAAAGGAAACCCGTAGTATCGCATAAATTGTTTGTCCTAATTTAATGTTTAGCCGAATAAACGCTGGATCAAACATTAGAAATACTTGATCCCACTAATTATATAAGTCAATATATCTGTTTCAGTGGATATAGTCACTGAGACTGATATATTTCAGATTTTCTTTTACAAGAAACCGATTAGAATAAGTTAGGTTCGGTTTATGTTATAACATTACTGAAAATTCAACGATATCAGCGTGTTTTTTTAGGGCCAAATGATAATTCAACCAAACATTATCAATACGTAAACAAACTATAATTTACCAATATGTATAAGCATCCCAAACGCTTTCACTTGATGTCACAGGATAAGTATAGTACAGTGGCGTGGCATCAAATTATATTCTTAGTAAAGCCAGAGCACATTTGGATTACGTTTTCTTCAGGAGTAGTACATACTCCGGTCATATGCTTTAAAATAGGCAAGCCGATGGGAATCGGGTTCTATGGACGCTACGCCACTGGTATAGTACAGACGTTTCTGTTTCTAACAAAACTGACGTTTGGGGTTAACCACCCGGAACGCACTGCATACGATCGTCTCTCTCTATCTCATAACGCGTGCTCTTTCTGGTCTTTGGCTAAGCCCTTTCGGAGGGACTAAATTTGGTACTATTTGCCGCACAGCAAAATACAACTAAAAAAACACGTAGTGAACCTGTACAAGTCCAAAATATACCTGGGAAGATAAAAATTCCCACCCATCCTAAGCGTCCAGCATTTTCTACAACAGTCCGGTTAGTGCTCATATTCTAATCTAAACCTTCTGTGTAGGAACTAAGACTGAAAATCGTATGCACGTAATAAATTTTCAATTCACCCACGTATCCCTAAATCCGTCATACGCGTATTTTTATACCCACAGATAATAATACATCAAAGGCTTAAAGTACGGAGCGATAACACGGGGCCAGATCACAACTGTAATTTACTTCTATACTGACTTTTATTTGATATAAACATGATATTTGGGTACTGACGTAAGCAGTTAAGGCAATAAATGTTTGTTTTAGGGCCCCAATAACGGTTTATTCAGAATTTATTGATGATTTAAGAGTCTTTGAAGTAAGACCCGCTGTACTATATGAAGGTCAAATTTTGGAGTTTTGTATATTAGGGTGTTCAATATTTGCATAAAAATATTTTCTATCGAAAGTAACTCAGTCAGTAGTAATATGTGACGTTCCCAAGTCAAAGAAACCATTTTGCCGCTTACCATAATTAGCAGACTACCGATATTAAGATGCAGAATTAGATTTAATTAATAAGTGGATATTGGCACCTTTAGCGCGGAAATGACTCAAACCTAATATGTAAAGCTTGGTAAGATTTTGGAAAACGACTAAACTGGAGTACCGATGTATCTCAAAGAAGCGATTATGCACACGGCTAGTAAGTGATTATATGGAATAACACCTGATGTCTTATTTATTTATTTACTTATTTTATTTACATGGAGAACCAACAGCTTAAACTATATTAATAATGACTTAACTAACGACTGACTTAATGACTTATATGCTGAACAAACTGTCTATTGCTTTAAATATTGCAAATTAAAGCGTTTTACAAAATTCATATACTGTAGAACACCAACTAAAAAACTTTACGAATCCCCAAATTAAATGGACACCCAAAATTACTAAAAAAACTACGTATATGCGAAGAAAATTGATCCCAAAGGAAGCTACGCTGCTCAGCATGAAACAAAAACAATACACTCACAAACTAGCCTCCAGATTTCACAAAAATCCGAACCTCACAATTTTCCCTTCCCGAAATCCCGAATCTGTCCTTCTAAAAGGACACCGCAAAAACGTCACTTATAAAATACTTCGCTGAAATTGTCAATTCCGTAGCCATGTTGCCTTACATATTTTCCACTAGGCGCCGTGAATTCCGTACAGCCTTAATTAAGGCGCTAACTCCGGTGGATGTTTCAGCGCATTTTTGAGGGAAGAGCGGTGTGTGGTGCTGTGTGGTTAAAACTAACAGTGGGTCCGATATAGAAAATAGAACGGCAGAATAATGGAATATAATTTTTGTTCAAAAACATTTGTACAACGGGTCTTTACGTATAAAAACTGTTGGTTGAGGAAGTATTTGGATGGGACAGGCGGGCGGGATCCAGTGAAACTCGCGCCAACAAGAAGAATCTAATGATGTATCAGTTATCAAAATCGGTTGTGCCGTTGAGTAGTTATGAGCGGACATAGGAACGGACATACATATAGGTCATACCCTCCTTTTGGAGTTCGCCGCAGTCGATTAAAAATAGGCAAATAGGTAAACTTGGCATTAAAAACTTGTCTCATTTTTTTGTCGGAAACTTATTTGACTTTTCTTGTTTCCGAGATAGTTGTTCATATTGGTTGGGTCCAGGCTACTGTAGGCCCTGTTTCCTCTATACCCAGACTACCTGCGGGAGGTGCGGCACGCGAGAAATTCAGGTCCACGGTCACAGAACACCGCCTGTGTGATGTTTAGTGCTAAACATGGAACACTGGTAGGCATTTTAACTGACGTCGCAAAAGTCGCAAAAACGCATGTATTTTTGGTATCACGTTTTGGGGCCATAATGTCTGAAAAATGTATAAAAAAGCCGTTCGGTCGATTTGGCTGAAATTTTGGTAAAATATAGTTCAGAACACGGTTTATTAATTGTGTAAAGTTACAACGGGAAATAATTACCAGTTTCGGAAATACGGCCATTTTAGTTTTGAAGCCACAAACAAGATTTTAGGTCGTGTTAGCAATTTCACTAACATTTTTGATCCAATATAATATTTTTGGTGACCCTTGGGTCCAGCAGAATATCAATATTTTGTTTTGTTTATAATTTTAATTGATTTTATATTCATTTATTGTTTTAGCTTATTTTTTTCTGCTTTTTTGTAATTATTATATTTTTGTGTGTGTTATAGTTGAACAAATAAATAAATAAATAAAATAAATAAATAATAAATATTAGGGGACAATATTACACAAATCGAACCTATTGAAATCGAATCGAAACGATCGAAAACGAAATAAATGTTTTATCTCTCTATGAACATGCAACAAAACACATTTTCACACATTTAACCTTTCAATGACACATCGTCACGTCGTAAAAGGTATATTAAATAAAACATTATTAAAAAAACAGCTAAGTACTAGTATTCATTTAAATTAAAATTTTATAATTAGGTTAGTATTATCATAGTTTCTATTTTATGTAGTTCTTCAACAAAAATTACTCTTCCACTGAATCTGGCATCCATGCGCAATTTATAAACTGTTAAATTAACTTTTTCAATTATAATATTAAAACTATTCGAGCGCATAGTTCGGCTACACAGGTATTTTAATCCAAATTTCCCAACTATAAGGCTACTTGGTAGCGAAATTAATTTTGTGGAAAACAGGGTACAAAGTAAGTGTTACAAGATAGGATCAAAGGACAAATTGTTGCTAGTATCAAATACAATTATAATTAAATGTATAATAGCAAATTGTGAAGCAAGGAAGCAAAATGATCGATTCGACGACGACATTTATTGAATGCAGAGCAAAACAAAGTCGAGTCCGATATCGAAGGAAATAGAGAATTCTACGTGCTTATGGCTGTTTGATTTTGGAGATTCGAATAGTTTCTGTATGTGCAATTACGTTAGAGGCAACATCGTTTTTAATTATTTTTCACTTCTCATGCTCTTAATATGTTAATTTAGTCTCTGTATATCGGGACTAAAGTTCCTTATTAATCTCTAGGGATTAAAGTAATTTTTTTTTAATTGACTTTGAAAACCCCTAAACAGCCAATCGGGGTGTTTGTGGTTGGAATATTGTCGCCATTTTTTTTTTGGGTGTGAAAATAACCTAAAAAGACAACTATGCAACAATATTAAAAAAATAACGATTTAATATAGTAATAATGATTAATTATTACGAACATAAATCAATTTAACTAGATTAGGGGTAACTTAATTTTATTTTGCATGATCCAATTAGTTTTAAACTAGGTAGTTTTCACGTTTGAACCTGTTGGCTAAAAATGCCAGCATTTAAAGCCTGAGTGACTTCACTAAGTAAAAAGAAAAATAAAGAACCGCGGAAAAAAAATTCTTTGCTTTTTGAATGTTCATTAATCGTATTGAGCACAATATTTCAACAACTAATGTGTATAGTGCAACTTTATACCGAAAGTACGGAACAATAAATATTGTAATTTTGTGTATAGAACGTCGTTTTTTTCCTCGCATTCAAAGTGAAAAGTAGAGTATTTAACGCGGGACTAAACAACCATAATGACACTCGATCTATAGTCACCCTCGCTACGCTCGGGTAGCTAAACACCTCGTGTCATTTTGGCTTGTTTTAGTCCCTAGTTGAACAATCTACTATTTAATTAGTGAAGTAGCAAAACAAAGTCGAGTCCGAGTGATGGAAAACATTAATTTTCAGTTCTTTTGGTGGTTCATGAACAATTTATTATACCTACCATTATTATGAAATTTTCAATTGACGGAAACTGAAGTTAAAGGCGTGCAAAGTAGGTCGCCGCCACTTCTTTTTAGCACGCGAGGTACATACATATTTCCTTCTATATTTCAGTGGTCCTGAGCGTAGCGAGGGATTCTTAGATAGAATCCTAAATAATTGAAGAAACTCATGTTGCTCGTATCTGCCAAGTCGAGCAAAACAAAGGCACGGCCGTACCATCCTTTCTTAGAAGCCATTCAGGCGATTTTCAGCCTCCCGTAATTTTGTACTGGCTAAAGCTAGAACCCTGAAATTTCAGGGATATATAGGGCTCAATAAGACCTATGTATATTCTCAATATCATTCAATTTGAACGTGTAGTTTAAGAACTATTGCATGTCAAAGTTCCTTAGTTTTGTCATTGACTCACTCACTGATTCATTCACTGACTCACTGATCATCATTAATCTAAGGTACTTCTAGCAGACCTACAAGCTCCAAATTTTAAACGTAGTTAGTTTTTAGCCTATAAAGTCCTTAAAAACCTAAATATGTTGTAATTTCAGTCACAACTGCACACATAAGTTTGTAATCATATACAAATACATGGGATTACAAAGTTAGTTTTGCGGTTCAAATTGAAAAGAATGGATTGGAATTAGAGATGCAGCGAATATTCGGCCACTATTCGGTATTCGGCCTATTCGGCCACATTTTGACTATTCGGCCGAAGCCGAATAATGGCATAGTATTCGGCCGAATACCGAATAGTAAATTAACACAAAGTCGAAGGAAAAAGAAGGATGAATAAATATTGTATGCCACACCTGGCCATAAAGTGGCTTTTTCCGCACGCTGCGCGTACGGAAAAAGCCGCTTTCTGGCCAAGTGTAGACATAAAATGATGTACACAACACGGGAGATAATAAAGAAAGCCCTCGATCGCATATTTACGTCCCTCGCTAGCAGCTCGGGCCGCAAACTTCTGCGATCTCGGCCTTTCTTTGTATTACCACCCTAGTTGTGTAATGTACTATTAATAACAAATTATAAACAGTAATCAATATTAAATATTAAATTAATCATCTTTCATATCAATTTCAAACATATATAGAACAGTAGCATAAACAACGAATTAGAAATTAAACTACAAATGAAATAAAATTTTTCAATGGCGCATTTTTCTATCATAGGCTGCCTACGACGAGTAACAAGTTGCAATTGCAACCTGTACAGAGATTCACGGCGCCGCTCACCCGGGCGTTCGAATTTACTTCATTTTAGGTAAAACCATTGGCCGAATATTCGGCCGCCGAATATTCGGCTATTCGGCCGTCGACTCCGCCGAATATTCGGTATTCGGTATTCGGCCAAATTACTATTCGCTGCATCTCTAATTGGAATGTAATAATTAAAGGAATACCACTTACAAAAATAAATGAGATCCCATCAAAAACATTACATGTAAAAAGATGCAAGTCTCGCAACGCAGTTCTCCTACAACAAAAAAGTTTTGAGATGTAAAATTAAACCAAGTCAGTACCGGGGGGGTACCAACAGAACTCGATTTCCACCGACTTGCCTATTATTTAACCGTGGAGGAACACATTTTATAGATCTAATAATAGGATAATTTATTTGCACAAAATGACGTCATATCAAGCTTGTAACGTCAACATGTTCGAGGTCATCATTGATAGTCTCGGGAACAACATACCTAATTTTCTTGCAGTCTGAAGTTACTAAATAGGTACCAGTTAACCACCCACGTCTAATAGCTATCTACAAGTTTGTGAAAGTGTAGGTACCCATAATCCATCAATAAACATTTTGGAATGCAGTTATTTTCCCATTTTAACAAAAGAATGCGACTCCATGAATAAACAAAAGTTTAAAAACAATTAAACATTAAAAATAAAATTGAAACTATTAATATAATGAACACGCATTAATTTCCCAAAATGATTTCATAGTGCCCGTTGTGATTAACAAGGTGCCTTATTGCCTTTGCCACATCATTCCATTTTCAACCTTACCTCATTCACATAAAGCACATAATTCTATATTATTTCCATGGCATTGGGTCTCGTACAAGAAAGGGCGAATTTTGTAAGAGAATTCTAACTGCTTATGGCTATTTGATTTTGGAGATTCGAATAGTTTCTGTATGTGCCATTACGTTAGAGGCAACATCGTTTTTAATTATTCTAATTAGTGAAGTAACAAATAAATATTTATTCATTTTTTAGGTTTAAAGCAATTTCAGTTCACGAAATGTGTTCCGATATTGCACTTATGCCACACCTGGCCATAAAGTGGCTTTTATCACACGCTACGCGTTCGGAAAAAGCCGCTTTCTGGCCAAGTGTAGATGTAAAATGAAGTACACAACACGGGAGGTAATAAAGAAAGCCCTCGATTGCATATTTACATCCCTCGCTTGCAGCTCGGGCCGCAAACATCTGCGATCTCGGGCATTCTTTGCATTACCACCCTAGTTGTCTAATGTACCTACTATTTCATTATTTCATATAGTCAACGGTGATCAATGCGAAAAAAAACAAGTCAAATAAGGTCAACGGCCACATGTAGTTCACAATTAGATGGAAACTTTAAATCTTATGTAAGTTTAATTAAAGTGATTCCAGTCGCTCTAAAAGGGGATTAACACGTTCGTCGGCGGTAACGGGTATCACCATAAAGTGTGAACCACGCTATATGCCGGTACGGCTAACGCAGTATTTACTCGCGATTGCCTATAAGTCAATACGGTGCTTGCCGATCAAAACCCATACCATTATTACGGAGCAAATTTTTACTGTCATGTGGGGCACAACAACGATGACACTACCGTCGAAACAGAGTGTAAATCTCAAACTCGAGCTTGCCGCTGTCGTTCTATAAGATTATAGGTATTGTCATCATCATCATTTCAGCCATAGGACGTCCACTGCTAGACATAGGCCTCCCTCATAGAATTCCACTTAATTCGGTTGGAAGCAATCTGCATCCACCGTGAGCCAGCAGCCTTAACCAGATCATCCAGTCCATCTTGTTGGTGAACGTCCGACGCTGCGCTTGCCGATTCGTGGTCTCCATTCGAGAACCTTTCGGCCCCAACGGCCATCTGTTCTACGTGCTGCCCATTGCCACTTCAACAAGCTTATCCGTTTAGCTATGTCGGTGACCCTCGTTCTTCTACGTATCTCCTCATTTCTGATTCGATCCCGCAGAGAAACCCCGAGCATAGCCCTTTCCATAGCCCGTTGAGTGACTCTGAGCCTATTCATAAGGCCTATAGTGAAGCACCGCGTCTCAGATCCATATGTAATCACTGGCAACACACACTGATTGTAGACTCTCGTCTTAAGGCACTGAGGTATTTTGGACGAAAAGACGTTGCAGAGGTATTGTTCTTTTGGCGAAATTTTACTGTCATTCTAGTACATTCCACAAACACGAAAAAATACTAAAATAAATGTACAGGTAGAGAACGCTTGGATTAAAACGATGAAGCCAAAACACAGCACAATTTCTCATTAAAAACTATTCCAACTGCACCCAACTAAAAAGATAAAAGAAACTCTGAATAATACTATTTATATTTTTTTAAAGACAAGCAAAACAAGTATCTCAAAGCGCACAGAAGTTAAATTAGCGAATCAGGTCTGAGAAACATTTTCTTGGTACTAACTTAAATTTCTTTCGAAACTACGGTAGAAAAATACTAATAGCTTGCTATACTACGTTCGAAGTGCGAGTGAAGTAATTATGGCGCATTTAAAAATGGAGAATTTATTAAAATTTTGCTTGCGTATTTTATATTTTTAACAGATGTTACTTTTGACTTACGGTGTTTTTGCAAACACCTTAATTCGATTGAAAGCCGAAGTAAGGTAGGTGAGGGTTATAACAAAGTATAAAGACGCTATAGCACTGTTGTGTGAGTGCGATCCATACTGGAGCAATCTTACGCATTCTTAAATCTTTGCTTGTAGCGCGTTCGTACACGGCGCACACACATCCAAGCGCGCGATGTATTTTTTGTAGGAACAAAAATTACTGCTATAACACTGTGGTAATAAATAGGGCCTAACAATAGTACATTACACAACTAGAGTGGTAATACAAAGAAAGGCCGAGATTGCAGAAGTTTGCAGCCCGAGCTGCAAGCGAGGGACGTAAATATGCGATCGAGGGCTTTCTTTATTACCTCCCGTGTTGTGTACATCATTTTATGTCTACACTTGGCAGAAACTTTATGGCCAGGTGTGGCATAAATGTAAATAATCGACGCCACATTACCATAATTGATTAATAAAGTAGCCACGCTTTTGTTTGCCGACCAAATAAATCGCGCGTTTGTGTAGCTTCCCATTGATACCGTTTTTATGAAAGTGTCAACAGTTTTAATTAATTGACATAATTTGTAGGTTATTTCAATTTCAATAATGGCAACACTGTTTCTACGCGAGAATACATCTGCGCCAAAGGCCAAAGGCTGACGAAAGATAGTTTAATAAACCCTTGGTTTTTATTGTAGCATTATAGATTGCCAACAAATTCTTAGTATTTTATTAGAAGGGAAAAATTTCAAAATTTATCTCGGGCAGGATTCGAACCTGCGTCTCCTATCATTAGGGGACAATCTTATACAAATCGAACTAGCCGCATAGTAAGCTCAATAAGGCTTGTGTTATGGATACTAGACGACGATATATTTAATAGATACAAATACTTAAATAGATAGAAAACATCTCTGACTCAGGAACGAATATTCGTGCTCATCACACAAATAAATGCCCTTAGCGGGATTCGAACCCAGGACCTCTTGCTTCGTAGGCAGGGTCACTACCAACTAAGCTAAAGCGGTCGTCATAATAGTATGTGTGTGTATAAAGTATGTGATTTGAATGTTAATTAAGAATGGATTATCCGTGGTACGGCTCACCTGGTTTATTCAAAGCGCTGCAAAAATCTTCAGTATTAGACTAGAACGCTGGCCTGTACGCTATGCGCCCGCGCCCTGCTCGTGCATGGCCTTGCCGCACTAACACTGAGGCAGCGAGGGCATGAGCAGAATAGGATGACGTGCGCATATAACACAATCTTTTATTTGTCTTTCTTGCTTGACGTGTTTGTATATACTAGTATAAAGTTTTTATTTGTGTTTGGTGTGTTGTAGTTATTATATTGTTATGTTTATCCTGTTTGGTTAGGTATTAACATTTGGGTTGTCTGATTCGGTGCCCTGCTCCAAATCAGCAAAGCGTCTGCATCAGTGCTCCTTAAATTTTTTTCTGCGTCACTTGCCATACATTGTAACATTGAGAAGTACGTAAGTAAATACAAGTAGTAAGTAAGTAAATACATTGTAACAAAAGAGGGTCACGACTCAAATATATTTTTTATGTGCATTGAATATTATTTGAAAGTGGATTTATCGTAGTATTGAAACATCCCCCCCCATTTTTAAAGTACTAAACCTAAGACTACAAAGCTACTAAAGGTCTCTACGCTAACAGATTGTAATTTGCTTTAGTTTTGGCCAAAATGTGATCGTCTAGGTAGAACTACTACGCAGTGATGAGTCAGTAACCCATAGTCTTTTCGGTCTAGTGTGGTTTGAAGAGCCTTGGAAAACCCTGTGGTCTAATTAAGTCTATACTACAATTTAGCCGAAACTATAGTTAATTCTACGGCGAGCTACAAAAACTAGATGAAAAATTGTTCTAACTTTAAAACACAAATTGTTTTAAAGTAGAACGTCCCCGACCGTTTGCTGGGTACAATACGGGCCGGTTAGTGCTGATTTTATGACTAGACGTTTGCTTCTGTTTTTCTACAATCAAGGAGGCATTTATTCAGCCGATTCCCGTACCTAAGACCCTGAATATCTAACTTTTGCAATATCTAGCCCGTATTTATTTGGATGGGGAATAGCCTTTTAATGAAACATAAGCCAAGTAATTCGAGCTATGATGGACCTACCATGGTCTCTTTTATCCGAGAAATAATTATGTCTGAATCGCCAAATATTCATTGCCAAAAGGCCAAATAACTAGCTTGGCTTTAACAACACTAAACTAAATAGCCTCACGTATTTCCACAGCGAATACACAATTCCTTGGCTTTTACAAAGTGTTAGATGAGATTGGATGAGCTACTGTTACAGTGTCTACCCTATCCATGAACTAAGAAAATAGAGAGACTTTTATCCTCCCCGCACCCAGGCACCCGGGATTAACGCTCATTCCGGCACCCATAACCTTCGGTAGTAAAAAGGTTCTTTGACCAATACAAAAGAGGGGCTCTCCCTTGTTTTAGACTGGTAGAAGGTCCATGAACCCTCAGGACTCCGCTTGTTATTTAGCGTGAAAAATCCTTGGATTGCTGACATGACAAAAGGGCCGATCATTTGTACCGGACACCTACCCCGTCTTATTTTGCGGGTCCAAAAAGTCAGACTACCAACAATCTCTCCGTATCAGGTTTTAGACGGTCCATGAACCATCAGTATTCAGCTCGTTGTTCAGCGTGAAAAATCCTTGGATTGCAGACATGACAAAAGGGCCGATCATTTGTACCGGACACCTACCCCGTCTTATTTTGCGGGTCCAAAAAGTCAGGCTACCGACGATCCCTCACTCCAAAATCAGAGCATCAATTATTGCTACTATGTACCGAAATGGTCAACACTCCCCGATGTCCGTGTGGCACAAAAGAGAATTCCCTAAATTTATTACAAAACGATGGTGATCCTAACAATAGGTGCATTTACCCTGATTTTGTTTGATTCCAAAATCAATCTAAATATTTAATACTTCAGTCTCTGATAGTTACACTGGAATTCAATGAAACGTCAAATAGCCTAGCACTTACGGTTCCGAGTACTATGAGACACTGACAGTATTGCCAGAACTTAATTTTAAAAATGCTAAATGGGTAGACACCAGATTATTATTAATCTACTACTGAATGACAAACTAGTAACTACGGATAATAACTAAGTCCAAGTTTCACCTGTAGTTTAGAATCCAACCTCTCAATCGCCTGTCACCGTGTGCGACGTTCACCTGCCCTAGTAACCTGTTTCGCTAAACTAAGCTAATTCGATTAACCAGTTTTATATGTACTAGATGCTCAGGCATCAAAAACCTCCCAACCCATACAAAAGCAAGAAATTCCTTAAAATCACAGCACATACCTTAATCCACCGATTATTTCTTACAGGAAGAAAGATGATTATCACGCGAGTTATGCCTAGTCGTTGGACCAGGCGATCCAGGTCCCTCTGCTTCCTCTGAATAAGCCGCATTGGACGTGGCTTCCTGACGAATCCCCCTAGATAAAGTCAAGTAACTTACCAGTTAGTATCCTTTGATACTTTACTGTTTAGTTCTGGATCCGGTTTGGTATCCGCAACTGAGGCTCGGAGATCGCAGCCTCGTGGAGCTCGCCATCCGCAGCCGCAGCTCGTAGCCCGCGAAGCACGCCGACCGTGACCCGCAACGCGTACGCTGATTGAAGCCCGTTATTCGTAACTTCTAGATGCACGCTGATTGAAGTCCAGCGTTGTAACTTCGTGGTGTACGCTGATTGGAGCCTGTCACTCGCAGCTTCGCTCAGCGTGTCTGCCCGGACGCCAACTCTTTTGTTAGTTTAGGCCTCCCCTGAAGGCCCACGGCCTTCCTGTTCCGTAGCCTGTGTCTTCGTAATGTTGCGCCCCGTCGATTAGAGTTTAAGTCCCCGAACGATTGATCAGCGTTACGCCGTACCACTGACTAAAAATTACGCCCACGAGGATTAGAAATTAATTCTTCTAACAATTTGCCCAGCGTTACCCCGTATACTGTTTTATAGAGATGTTGTCTCGTCGGCGATTCGAGATCAAGTCCCCTACCTTGCCGCGAGTCGGCTTTATATACCTTCCCCTTGAGGAACAAATGACGATCAATAAATTCTTTTGTTTCAGCCAAAGAAAAATGTGACCCACTTTTAACTCGCGAAATCTGTATAGAATACACAATACCCGATTTCCTGCTATTTATGAAACTAACTGCTTCCAAGTCCATTTACAATAATCACTCTGCTGATAAAAATTCCACAAAGTCAACGGAAGCCTGACTTTCCTGCCAGATGAACGAATTACCTCAGTTTGGACCAAAGCCCCTCTAACATTATCCCAAATTTGAAGGCTGTCACATTTAAGTAGCAACATTCTGACATTTTTTCCGATTTTTTTCATGTAAATAAAAATATGTTAATAACTTCTCAAATACTAGAGTTTTTCACCTTGTTTTTGAGTTTCCTGAATCCTGGGACCCTAAGGAATGATTTCATGAGAAAATCTCACCTAGACACGCGTTTCCCAGCTGTTATGAGACCCATGTTTTTTACGGTAAATCGCAAAACTTTGAATGCTTATAATTCCTAAAATACCTCATATCTTTACATTGTTTTTGATTTTCTTACTTCGCTAGACCGTATTAACGTTACTTTAACAAGAATTATCCCTAGAAATCCGCCCGTCATTGATTTTTCAAGACAACTTTTACGGTAGTAAAATTTCAAAATGCAAAAGCCTAGTTCTTCTCAAATATCTTAGATTCTTTCTTTGTTTTTGATTTATCCATGTCTTCAGAACTCAGGGTTAACAAAATAATGGAAATCCACCACTGAAACATAGTTTCCATTGGACCAAAGGAGCACTTCAAATTATGGAAAATTAAGTAGTCAATTCTTTCTATTGACATGAATTCCAATGCTGAGATAGCATTAAATGGGTCCAAATAATTATGTTTTACATATCCTCGGATGAATAGTCTCAAGATTTGCCTTTGAAATACCTTTTCTTTTGAAATAAAATTTTAACCTCTAACAAAAATAGTTACACTAAATACTACTATTTCCACATGAATTATTATTGAAATTCACAGCCCCGCCTTTCCTCCTGAATGAATCCTAAACTTTAGACCCAATTTTAACCCCTGTAACCATTTCTTTTATCTCTTATTTTCAACAGATGTCTCAGCCGACCATCGATGAAATCAGTACTTTTGTTTGAACAAGTTCCTTTCTGCAAGCCCTGAAAAATAACTAACACACAGTATTAATATAAAAGCAGTAATGGACCTAGAAGCCAATTTTGACCAGCTGGCCTTGACAAGTCTTACAAATAAAGGATTTTGTTCCCCGCTAAGCTCAAGTAAGCATTTTATTCTTACTCTCGTTTTATCATCCAACCATTCCTAGTATGGGCTGAGAAGTGTAATAAAAGGTATCCTTTTACCCCAATCAAAGAGAACTAGCAATTGCCCCCACCCTTCTCAGTAGTTATGGTTCTATAAAGCAAGTCTCTATGTGCGTTTTGATTCCAACAAGAAAGCTCATGGCTTCGGTTCGTTACAGAGTTCTTCCTGTCCCTTGCTCAATGCGCAGAGTAATCTATAGATTCGCGTAGCATTAGCAACCCCCTTAAATAAAACACAGTTTCCCGAAGCCTTACCCCAGTAGTGTATGTGGTGAATTTTTACCCAGGTACTCAATGAAACCAGCTCCACCCTCCGGCAAGGCGCCCAAATCTTTCGAAATGATAAGGAATTGTCATTCACCTCAGATTTCCAATTTAAGCCAGGATGGATTTTGTGAGAATCCAGAGTCCTGCGACTCCGATCCGCGAGATACCCCGAATGTTGCAGCTCTTTCGTCTGACTTACGTACTCTAGGCCTTTATTTACCTTTGGTATCCAACAGCATCTTCCCAATAAACCGGAAATCATGATTACAGCCCTTCCTGATGGCGCTCCGACCCTTCTCTTTTCATTCACCCAGACCGGTATGCCCGCCTGCCAAAATCGCGGCCCTAGCTTCACTTTTCTTGGTGCATGTATCCTGTATTCTTCCTAAATCAGCTCTACAGTACTTCGCCGGACTTACTGCTCCGTGACCTTCACACTCAACATAATCTATTCGAACTGCGAAAATGCAGTTTTGGTCTCCAGTAACCAAGCGTTTCAGTGAACTGGTATTCGGAAGCAGGGGTGTGTAAATAGTTCGGTTGTCAGCTTCTTGACGGTATTAATGTTACCTTTGACTAGGCCTGACAACGGCAATCTCTAAAACCTAGCATCTATAGCCATAGATAACACTCTTTTGTATAAAGACTGAAGCAAGCCCCCAGGAAACTGTTTGTCATGTACTCAGCCCAGCTCAGTTGTCGCAATCCTTGTTGTCGCTCTTTATATCCCACACACTTCACACTCCACTCAAAATCACAATCAAAGCCATGGCCATGGTCTCAAACCTTAGTCTCTTAGACACTCTTTCAACCTCCTTTCAACTCTATGACATTTATTGTCTACCATTCTTCCTCAGATCACCGAGTCACTCGATTGCGTCCAACTTGCTAGACCGTTTCTGTACATGACCTGTCCCAATCGCCTAACCTTTCCTACACGAAGAATAGAAAATATTAAAATAAAATTAAATTTATCCAACTGGACTGATACCCCTTTTTTTAACACACCCCGTCTAACCCCTTTTATAAAAAAACACAGTACTAGAATCCCTGCTCAACGAGCCCAAGGGACAGAAAAATAATCTTTAAAATGCAGCCTACGGTACTACTACTCAATTTTAGAACTACTTTAAACTGACTAGTTTCTTACTCATAAGAAATTCTGTTCCTATTTCGCAGCCTCACTCCACGCCACACACAGTTGCTGCGAAATTCTACCACGAAATATATATATTACAAAACCCCTGCGGTCTCCCTATAAGCAACGCCTTCCTTCAGTAAGCAAGTTGAAATGTAACTTGATCAATCTCTTTTCTTTCAGTATATAAAAAAGATGCTAACCATGTGTGGTGTCGCCGCCACACACTGAACACAATAAAACTCTTCCGCTTACTCTATATATTTCAAGCTATCCATCTACCTGTCCTTTGCAATTCCCCACTACAAATACCCTGGAATAACACCTGCCGATTCATATCATTCAGTGAAGATTTCTCCAGCAGAACCTATAGCCATAACGATCTGCTATAACCAACCTAATTACATGTTTATTTTACCTTAAAATTGAATCTCATTCCTTAGCACTATAGACCTATTATTTCTTATTAATTTTTCCTTTTTACACGGTGAGTTACGCGGAAAAATACGCATGCCGTACGTTTTGAACCGAAACACGTACGATCCTGTTTACCTGACGTTCCGCGGAGCTCCTAACATGGCCATGCAACATTTACATGATGTACTAAAGTAAAAGGTTTAATATTGAAATAAGTGTCTCTTCTTGTTCGCATTTACCACTTCCAAAAAACCCTCTAAAGCGTGCTGCGGTGACGTCTCACATAGAGCGATTTGATCTGGCGTAAACCCAAGGTAATAAATTGGTGACAAATAAAATTTGAATTAAACTCTTTAAACGAAAGATCTGTTTGATCATTTCAATATAAGTAATAACAAATCCTACCGGAGTGTCTAAATAAGATAATCCGATTTTTAACAATCTAACAGAAACAAACTAATCATTTCAAAAATCAATTTCGATTTCGTCCGTTATAAACTAACGACTAACTCGCGTTACGCGCTACGCACGTTTTAAGAAAGGTACGCGATGACGTCTCCGCTGCACACCACTAAAGTGCGAACGGTCTCACTTCCAGACGACCAGCGGAACAACCATCATGGTCATGCGACGGTACTACCTATTTTTTACCGTTTTGAAAATGGTAATGCGTGTTAACCACGTGGTAGAATTGACTTATGAAGAATTGAGGTACAGGGTGCTTTTTCCCTGTGATTCATGTTTGCTAACAGCTACTAAACCACTCCCACAAGTTCAAATTCAAAATTCTTTACTCATAATACATACTCGTAAAAGTTGCAAATGTCTAATATAAAACACTCTGTACCCCAAAACTTCTAAAAACTACTTCACGCGGTAGGAATTTAAAAATAACCGCCTACGTCAAGCTAGGTTCCATAAATTACAAGTTGTATGGACGCAACTATCCATAAGCAATAGTGATTATTTTATAGCGAGACATTTTAATTTATTTATAATGTATAACACGAACGCGCTTCCAATGTTGCACGGAATTAGGCCGGCTTGACCAATAAACGAGCAAATTCAAAAATATACATGAATTTATTGTAATTTTTTTTTTAAATTAATAAATTTTATCGATAAAAATTTTCCCCGCACTAATTCGAAGATGTGCCATATATTTCCCGCAAAAGAATCAACAGGCCAATAATCAGCGCTTTTACGGCGTTCTATTTTCAACTTTATTATCCCAGTAAATTTTGCTCAAACAGTAAGGTCTAGAATTAACTTTTTACGAAATCGAAACCCAGCCCTGAGATTAAGCCCAGCTCTAACAATTTTGACTTTCCGTAATAGTATAAAATTGTCGGACTGCAAAGTTTGTCAAAACGCGCGGTCAAAATGCCAGAGAATCGTCCAACACTGTTGATTGGCTGATTACATTTAATTGAATCAAAAGTTTTATCGATAAAATTCTCACTTCCTTAGACGTTAAATTTTTTCTCTTTACAATATCTCGTAATCTACCTCCGCGCAACATATTTCGCTACCCTATTGTATAATAGAATTGTTCCATCACCACACCGTAAGATAAGTACTAATACTTTGTACAGAAAACGCTCTGTCCAATAACCCACGTACGAGATACAAAAACCGCGCCGAAACCTACCCACTTGCTCCAATCTACAACGTGCGCTCCCTCCGTTCGTCAGGACCACCGCTAGGGCTGACACAAGTGAAATAATGTAAAGCGAACTTACGCCCAATTTCAAGCTACCGTTAAAATTGGCTGCGCTCGCTCCTGATCGCCGCGCGCGTCGGTATATAGATAGACAGCTACGTATAAATAAATCGTTCGGCCATGGCCGGCCCCGACGCCCGCGCGCCAATCGCATCCTGCTTGTTCACGAACTCGAGTCGAGTCAGGCGAGTGCAACGCTACCACCGGTGCGTGCGGTACTAGTGTCACGAAAGTCATTTCTAACTCGAATGAAAATTCGATACGTGAAAAGTGTGTTCAATGTTCATTATGTAAAGCCTATGGTATGTTGTAATCATCTTGTCGAATGGTCTCGTTACAAGACCATTACAATAATTATTTTAGTTTGAATTCCTAATAAATTAGAGGCAGTTAAAACAAATACTCGCATGCCGCTATATATCCGTTTCTACACACGTCAAACATACATACATATAATACAGGTCAACCCCATAACCCTCCTTGACTACATAGAATAATCGCACAGGCTCCGCCGAGTGTCGGCGCAGCCCTGAGCTTGTCTAACGCTTTAGGCAAGAAATAATAATGTTTACTAGAACACGGTGTGAGACAAGTTTGAACTCGCATTCATTACAAGTCAGTACTCTCATACTGTAACTCGTACTAGACCCATCGAAACTAAATATGCTATAATTCTAGGCTTTACCGAGCCGTAAAAGGCTACTTCTAACTGAATATATGTATGGGTTTCTGTTTTATATCTTTGACGCAATCTAGAAATATTTTTTTAATAATAAAGCAACACACTACCGGTTTCGAAATACGCGTGTGTGACTTTATTTCAAAAACCAGCATTATGACCAAATCTTATTTTTCGGTTCTAATGTCATTCCTTAAAATTAGTTGAAACCGATCAAGTCGATACAACGTAAAAAGGATTACAATAAATTGTCAATAAAACTGTCACTAAAAATTAAACCTCAATCCGACAGTACAACCTGACGCAATCTGATCAAATCTCAAGTATACACGATCAAAATTTATATTGCACAATATACTTGACACAAACCATCAGTAAATTTGGCTTTTATTCAGCTAAAATAATTATTGCATACTGTTAGTCATTTTCATAATAGGATAATAACAAACTACCATGGCAACGAGCCATAGAAATATACCTCAACACTTAAAAAAGTCTAGTGTCAAACATATGGTGCAATATTCACTCTTGGAGGCATTTTCCCAACCAGCAACTCTACCGCTATGCTTGTCTATGACGGATATTTTACACGCGGAGTTTAATTTTCATGTCGTGCATTTTATTTTACAAAGTATTAATTTCTTCGATTTAAAAAAAATAATGTTAAACAACAAATCATAATATGATAAGTTGCAAATTTTCAAAACCATATACCATCTAGTTTCTAAATCGGCGGGAAAACGTCTCTGACCTGTCTCTTCACGTGACATTGACTGACAGCTTGTTTGTCAAATCAAACCACTGACCACGCTAACGGCTGCCTATATGTAATATCATCGATCTAAATTGATTTAAGTGAAAGATCATCTCTTGTGGCTGTCGTTTACAGTGAAAATAAACATATTTGTTCGAGGGTCAACGCGATTTCATCAAAGCTTCGCCCGCTCGGCTTTTTATGATGTTAATAATACCAGCCAAATCACAAATGGCTCGGCAGTGTAACGGCAATGTTTACTTCGCAAATTTTGGTTTTATACGGAAATTCTACAAGGAAAGGTAAGTGCCTACGCACTATTGGGTTTTTTTTTTTTTTTTAAAAGCTAATTCTATAACTGTCGCCATGAATACCACATTGTTCTAAGTACCTTTTACGTGGTTATGATAAATGCGTTAATGAAACATCCAGCGATGAAAACGACGACGGAACCAAACTGTTTCCCTCGTTATCTTGCAACATGCTTATAAATTCCGTGTATCTTTCAAACAAATCCAACTCCATAATACGACTTTACCCGTATCATCGAATTCCAATTAGTAAATCATATTTCCAACTTTTCTAGTATATATATTTTCAGTCTGAGTGAAGTAAAAATACTTCTGAGAAAATTATTACTTTCCGATTCGCATTTCGTAATGTAGTATAATAATGCGAAAAGTGCATTGTATTTAATCTTATGAAAATGTCAACCAGAGTTCCGCAAGGATGATACTAAATCCTAATGGAAATCCGGGTTGTTCGAAAGATACATGTACTATCAAAGTCCGGCTACCCCTGTCCCAAAGTCGAATAGTTTTAGCCCGCTTGGTTATATTTTCAAGGTGGAATCCTTGTTTAGCGGAAAATAACTGATATTTATAATCCACCTGTCCCAAACTATAATGTATCAAGTAACCAGATAGAAGCCGTCATTTCTGCAACATACTTACTTTTCTTATCATTTCAGTTACGAATAAACTATCTACTATTAAAAGGATGCAGATTACTACCGCTACAATGAATTAGCTCCCCGGTATGGTACCTTGTGTGCAAGTTTCTAGAATATAATCAACTTGTAAGTATACATATTTATTTATTTTTTTAAAAGCTCTTATTAATAATAATAAAATTTCCAATTTCAATTGCTAATAATCTAGCGTGGTTTGGTGGCAGACTAACTTTATCACACAAGATTCCTTTCCCTTGTGCGGTGAGCTTTATTTAAACTAGGTTTGATTTTTTTTTTTCAGCCCAGCCAGCCCCTGTACTGCCTGCTATGTACTGCAGACTACTGCTTTGGCAATGATCATAGATGCCAAGGCTATACTGCAGAGCCCAGCCGAGAAGTGAATGGCAAATTATAAGAAAATACTAACGGTAAGCTTTTGCTCTATACTAAAAACTCCCAATGTTTATGCCTCGACGCCATGGCGTGCCAAAATCAAGAACACCGGGTACTTTATTTATACTCATGCATATACGTGGGTATCATTTAAACAATTATTTTAATCGAACTGGAATAAAATGCCCAAGTGAAGCATTAAACTTGTAACAGTGCCACGGCCGAAGAGATTTGAAACCCCTGATTTATACTAGATTTGTCTTGAAAGTCAAGATTAAATAAAACCTTTCACCTCTTGGCTCAGCCTACTTTTCCGGTCGCTGGGCCTACCTCAAACTACCGAATTCATCCTAACCGCTAGAACTTAATTTGTTAAGTGCTAATGGCCCGTTGGCGCGTAACTCAATCCATATCTAGTTTGGCAAATCTTAATAAATTTACTCTGTTTTCAGGAAAGCCGTCTGGAAGTTCCAAAGCTTGTCAACTTTGATGTACCATGACATCAATCTTCCGTGCCACAAGAACGAGACCTCCTTTACAGAAGATTAATTTTTAATGCTTTAATCGAGTGTGATTGTCCGATCTCAGGAATCAAATACCTTACTAACAAAAATTTAGCTAACTGGGACTTTTTCCTAAGATCCAATATCATCCTACGACTGTTTGTTTTTAGTTTAGTTCAACCATTCTCGTGCCTGGCATTTTTTTGCGTTACCCTTTATACCTACTATACTGCACACACATAATTATAGATACTCAAAACACGTGGATGGTTAAACTGTGCCATGTAAAATTAGGTACAACCGGTCTATAACACCTAGTAATCAGAGACAGGCAATGTTCTCAATTCTAAAACGTATGTGCCTAAGATGATTGATTTTAATAGAACGCTAGTCCCATTCAACTAGTTAAACATTAAATGGTTCATCTAACAAATAGTTTGCCAAGTACAATTCTTTTCCCTGAATAATTTGCAGCTTAACCAACTGTAAGCCGTAATAACAAATCGCTCTAGTTCCATGAACATTGCCTATCCCTGACCGGTGTGAATGTGTTTTTTTTATAAGGTAAACAGGGGCAATTCAACTAACTTACACATATTACCGACCTCTGGAGTCGAAAACTGATGACAATAGAGGGAACCTTCCCAACATTATTTAAAGAAAGAATATGATATATATATTTTTTTTCCCATTTTGGAACACTCTGAAACCTTTACTGGATAGACTTTTGATAAGAATCGTTTCCCCTCCACTGTCAGCAGCGATCCAGAGCTCCCAGCTCTAGTAAACGTGGTGCTGTTAAAAAGGACCTCCTTTCTAACGGATGTCTCAATAAAATAAATCCCATACTTTGTTGTATTCACTAGTTTAATCTCTTTCTCTTAATATAGGCCCTTTTCAACAACGCCATCGAATTATTTTTATATGAAATAATGTTTCTATATATTAAGTGCGTACAGCCTGCCCCAAGGGCGGCCGGACACTTCACAATAGTTTAGCCTACCTAGGTCTCTACTATAGCTTGTCCATGAATAAAAGATCTCAGCATAAATATGTACAACAATCATGGTGGTTTTAATTCAAAGATCCAGAATCTCTCTGTTTCTACCCTGGTCTACTTCCAAGAAGTCTGTTAAGAAAATTCCTAGTTAAATATAGAATTCGTACCGCGCCTACGAAAGGTAATCACATTCTTTAAACCTAGTTATGTAATTCTTAAAAATCAATCCGAGATGACTGGCGAATAGTAGTCAGTCATCCTTCAATGGTTTAAAATGTAAATAAATAATTGTTCCCTTGAATGAGTAAACGCGGGCGAGCGGAATTCTAGAACTACCTCTAATGGTTCAGATGTACTCGTTCACTAGAAGCGAATAACCATGAATAATCGTGTCGAATTCTATCTGGTATAAAAAATTTCGCAAGTTTATTAATTATGAGAATTTGCACGAAGAAGGTGCTGCCAACTGGTGTCGCAACCGTAACCGAATTTCAAAATACTTCCCCTAGCAGTTCAAGCAATAAATGATCAATAATTCAATAAGAATGAATAAACGCAGGTGAGCAACATATTCGTGTTATCTTCCGCCTAGTATCAGAATTTTTTGCGAATTTATTAATTATAGACTCGGGAAATGTGCACGACGAAGGTGCTGCCAACTGGTGCCGCCAAACCAAACGTCTACTGACTCATGCTGAGGCCACACTCCTTCGAATTTATTTATTTATTTTTTTTTTTACTATTGCATTGGCTGCTACTAACGTCAGTGATGACATCTCTTTATATATATTTTTTTTTTAATACTGACAACCTCAAACCTCTGACAATTTAAAACTGTCAGACGCGAACAACTGCCATTGGTCCATCAATGACAGCCCTTGATGCTCAGTGTTGCCACCCAAATTTCGTGCAAGTTCCCCAAAGTCGCTAAAATAGATTGAAATAGCATCCGACAAGCATATTAAGAACCCTTCACCTGACTTTGGCGCAACCAGGTGACATTCCATAGTAACAAGCAAATCAATGGAATTTTTCCTGTTCAGTTAAATGAAAGAAACAAGTCCTTTTGGCAATAGTTAGTATCTCAAGGAAATTCAAACACGGGCAAACAATTACTAGGAACTTAATTCCAGGGCATTTAAATAAATTCAACCAGTTTTCAGTAGTAAGGAATTGCTTAGACCTACTTAAACATGATGTCTTTATCTAATGGTAAAACGTTTGTTAAAATTTCAATAAGGTAAATTATTTCAACTAATTGAAACAATGTATCAAAAAATTTACACGCTTTGGTTCCCAGCTTAAATACGCTTGACAACCAATTGAAATATAGCACCAGTATGTTTTCTAGTGACTTACCTGGTTGAAACTTACTTACTTGAGGAAGACGCCGCTAATGTACGTAGTCTTTTTTGTATAAAATATTTTAAAGAAAACGCATTACAAAAATTCAACCAATCAGACCGCATAACCTGTTTGATATTTGACGATTATATTGGTAGATGTAAGAAGTTGGATTCCAACCACATTTGAACATAAAATAACTGTCGTGATAACGTTAATATCGTAAATCGTCCGGTAAACTCTTATTCATTGGCAGTAGGACGTAAATTGAAGTTTTGCTTATCAAACCCACATTAAATGTTTCTCCTACAAACCCACCTGTCCCCATGAAGAAAACTCTACGCGTTAAGAACTACTGACCCCTATACTGCCCGCCTGTTATGCCCAAAGAGATTTAACACAGCCAAATAAAACCCTAATATTTTTTTTTTTTTTTTTACGAATGAAAGGCATTTACAAGCAAGCTGTGAAGGGGCAATAGAACTACTAAACTACTATACACAAAACCTGCGCAAGGCCAAGGCTCCCCAAGATTCACAAAAGCCTATCCATTCCGCGGCAGCAATTTTGATCTGGAAATACCAGATCATTTTTTTTAAAAGCAAATCACAATATTAAACCACATCAAACACTGCACCAGTACCTAATCCTGGTCACGGCACCAATTTTGAAACATCCCCCCCCATTTTTAAAGTACTAAACCTAAGACTACAAAGCTACTAAAGGTCTCTACGCTAACAGATTGTAATTTGCTTTAGTTTTGGCCAAAATGTGATCGTCTAGGTAGAACTACTACGCAGTGATGAGTCAGTAACCCATAGTCTTTTCGGTCTAGTGTGGTTTGAAGAGCCTTGGAAAACCCTGTGGTCTAATTAAGTCTATACTACAATTTAGCCGAAACTATAGTTAATTCTACGGCGAGCTACAAAAACTAGATGAAAAATTGTTCTAACTTTAAAACACAAATTGTTTTAAAGTAGAACGTCCCCGACCGTTTGCTGGGTACAATACGGGCCGGTTAGTGCTGATTTTATGACTAGACGTTTGCTTCTGTTTTTCTACAATCAAGGAGGCATTTATTCAGCCGATTCCCGTACCTAAGACCCTGAATATCTAACTTTTGCAATATCTAGCCCGTATTTATTTGGATGGGGAATAGCCTTTTAATGAAACATAAGCCAAGTAATTCGAGCTATGATGGACCTACCATGGTCTCTTTTATCCGAGAAATAATTATGTCTGAATCGCCAAATATTCATTGCCAAAAGGCCAAATAACTAGCTTGGCTTTAACAACACTAAACTAAATAGCCTCACGTATTTCCACAGCGAATACACAATTCCTTGGCTTTTACAAAGTGTTAGATGAGATTGGATGAGCTACTGTTACAGTGTCTACCCTATCCATGAACTAAGAAAATAGAGAGACTTTTATCCTCCCCGCACCCAGGCACCCGGGATTAACGCTCATTCCGGCACCCATAACCTTCGGTAGTAAAAAGGTTCTTTGACCAATACAAAAGAGGGGCTCTCCCTTGTTTTAGACTGGTAGAAGGTCCATGAACCCTCAGGACTCCGCTTGTTATTTAGCGTGAAAAATCCTTGGATTGCTGACATGACAAAAGGGCCGATCATTTGTACCGGACACCTACCCCGTCTTATTTTGCGGGTCCAAAAAGTCAGACTACCAACAATCTCTCCGTATCAGGTTTTAGACGGTCCATGAACCATCAGTATTCAGCTCGTTGTTCAGCGTGAAAAATCCTTGGATTGCAGACATGACAAAAGGGCCGATCATTTGTACCGGACACCTACCCCGTCTTATTTTGCGGGTCCAAAAAGTCAGGCTACCGACGATCCCTCACTCCAAAATCAGAGCATCAATTATTGCTACTATGTACCGAAATGGTCAACACTCCCCGATGTCCGTGTGGCACAAAAGAGAATTCCCTAAATTTATTACAAAACGATGGTGATCCTAACAATAGGTGCATTTACCCTGATTTTGTTTGATTCCAAAATCAATCTAAATATTTAATACTTCAGTCTCTGATAGTTACACTGGAATTCAATGAAACGTCAAATAGCCTAGCACTTACGGTTCCGAGTACTATGAGACACTGACAGTATTGCCAGAACTTAATTTTAAAAATGCTAAATGGGTAGACACCAGATTATTATTAATCTACTACTGAATGACAAACTAGTAACTACGGATAATAACTAAGTCCAAGTTTCACCTGTAGTTTAGAATCCAACCTCTCAATCGCCTGTCACCGTGTGCGACGTTCACCTGCCCTAGTAACCTGTTTCGCTAAACTAAGCTAATTCGATTAACCAGTTTTATATGTACTAGATGCTCAGGCATCAAAAACCTCCCAACCCATACAAAAGCAAGAAATTCCTTAAAATCACAGCACATACCTTAATCCACCGATTATTTCTTACAGGAAGAAAGATGATTATCACGCGAGTTATGCCTAGTCGTTGGACCAGGCGATCCAGGTCCCTCTGCTTCCTCTGAATAAGCCGCATTGGACGTGGCTTCCTGACGAATCCCCCTAGATAAAGTCAAGTAACTTACCAGTTAGTATCCTTTGATACTTTACTGTTTAGTTCTGGATCCGGTTTGGTATCCGCAACTGAGGCTCGGAGATCGCAGCCTCGTGGAGCTCGCCATCCGCAGCCGCAGCTCGTAGCCCGCGAAGCACGCCGACCGTGACCCGCAACGCGTACGCTGATTGAAGCCCGTTATTCGTAACTTCTAGATGCACGCTGATTGAAGTCCAGCGTTGTAACTTCGTGGTGTACGCTGATTGGAGCCTGTCACTCGCAGCTTCGCTCAGCGTGTCTGCCCGGACGCCAACTCTTTTGTTAGTTTAGGCCTCCCCTGAAGGCCCACGGCCTTCCTGTTCCGTAGCCTGTGTCTTCGTAATGTTGCGCCCCGTCGATTAGAGTTTAAGTCCCCGAACGATTGATCAGCGTTACGCCGTACCACTGACTAAAAATTACGCCCACGAGGATTAGAAATTAATTCTTCTAACAATTTGCCCAGCGTTACCCCGTATACTGTTTTATAGAGATGTTGTCTCGTCGGCGATTCGAGATCAAGTCCCCTACCTTGCCGCGAGTCGGCTTTATATACCTTCCCCTTGAGGAACAAATGACGATCAATAAATTCTTTTGTTTCAGCCAAAGAAAAATGTGACCCACTTTTAACTCGCGAAATCTGTATAGAATACACAATACCCGATTTCCTGCTATTTATGAAACTAACTGCTTCCAAGTCCATTTACAATAATCACTCTGCTGATAAAAATTCCACAAAGTCAACGGAAGCCTGACTTTCCTGCCAGATGAACGAATTACCTCAGTTTGGACCAAAGCCCCTCTAACATTATCCCAAATTTGAAGGCTGTCACATTTAAGTAGCAACATTCTGACATTTTTTCCGATTTTTTTCATGTAAATAAAAATATGTTAATAACTTCTCAAATACTAGAGTTTTTCACCTTGTTTTTGAGTTTCCTGAATCCTGGGACCCTAAGGAATGATTTCATGAGAAAATCTCACCTAGACACGCGTTTCCCAGCTGTTATGAGACCCATGTTTTTTACGGTAAATCGCAAAACTTTGAATGCTTATAATTCCTAAAATACCTCATATCTTTACATTGTTTTTGATTTTCTTACTTCGCTAGACCGTATTAACGTTACTTTAACAAGAATTATCCCTAGAAATCCGCCCGTCATTGATTTTTCAAGACAACTTTTACGGTAGTAAAATTTCAAAATGCAAAAGCCTAGTTCTTCTCAAATATCTTAGATTCTTTCTTTGTTTTTGATTTATCCATGTCTTCAGAACTCAGGGTTAACAAAATAATGGAAATCCACCACTGAAACATAGTTTCCATTGGACCAAAGGAGCACTTCAAATTATGGAAAATTAAGTAGTCAATTCTTTCTATTGACATGAATTCCAATGCTGAGATAGCATTAAATGGGTCCAAATAATTATGTTTTACATATCCTCGGATGAATAGTCTCAAGATTTGCCTTTGAAATACCTTTTCTTTTGAAATAAAATTTTAACCTCTAACAAAAATAGTTACACTAAATACTACTATTTCCACATGAATCATTATTGAAATTCACAGCCCCGCCTTTCCTCCTGAATGAATCCTAAACTTTAGACCCAATTTTAACCCCTGTAACCATTTCTTTTATCTCTTATTTTCAACAGATGTCTCAGCCGACCATCGATGAAATCAGTACTTTTGTTTGAACAAGTTCCTTTCTGCAAGCCCTGAAAAATAACTAACACACAGTATTAATATAAAAGCAGTAATGGACCTAGAAGCCAATTTTGACCAGCTGGCCTTGACAAGTCTTACAAATAAAGGATTTTGTTCCCCGCTAAGCTCAAGTAAGCATTTTATTCTTACTCTCGTTTTATCATCCAACCATTCCTAGTATGGGCTGAGAAGTGTAATAAAAGGTATCCTTTTACCCCAATCAAAGAGAACTAGCAATTGCCCCCACCCTTCTCAGTAGTTATGGTTCTATAAAGCAAGTCTCTATGTGCGTTTTGATTCCAACAAGAAAGCTCATGGCTTCGGTTCGTTACAGTATCAGCTCACCTGGTTTATCCAAATCGCTGAGAAAGTCCTCAGTATCCGACAGCGCCGCGGCGTTCGCCAAGGCGGCGAGGAGCAGCCACGCGCAGACTCGCGCGCCGGGCCTGCGCGCCCGCGCCCTGCTCATGGCCTCACGCGCATCAACACTGCACTAACACTGCACTGACACTGCACTAGAGTTTACCTGTAACAACAGAAAAGTTACACATTACAAGACTGAATACGAGCTGCAGGCTGATAGGTACTGGGACGAGTAAGCGAGTAAAATTAGGCATTATGTACATTGCGGTTCTGGAAAGGTTGATCGAACACACTGCACCTCGCCATCCCAAAATGAATTGTTACTTGCCCAATTTTACTCGCTTATTCGCCGGTGGTAGGACAACTGCCATAATTTGAGGAAAGATTGCACTGGGACGCTGAAGGCGCAGGCGCGTGAGCGTGATGTTTCAGCTCGAAAATCTTTGTAACGCATTGACGTATACAACGGACAGGGCTAAGCGAGCGCGCAGACGGTTCCAACGCTTTGGCGGTAAAAATACCGCTAAATCAGTGCAAGTCGGCAGTGCGACACGCGGCGCGTGCACTGCGCAGCTGGTCTTTGTAGCTGCATTTTTTGTTACGGGGAAAATAGTTCCGAACTGTTCGGATGGGCCTATCCTTACTTTTGAAATCATTGTTGTAACGTGAATACGAAGCCACGGAAAAGTGCTAGTGCATTATAATAAGACATGGAGCTGGTCTGATGATGGAGTCGGAAGGCGGTCATAGTATCAACCAAATCCCATAGCCGTATCACTGGGTCAATATTGTAATATTCTTTGAGAATATTTACCATGTATGTTTGTTTTTACGAGTGCCCGATATTTCGGCCCTGTTGCAAGTACTACTAGGCCCCTAAATATTCCATAAATAGAGATATTCCATGACTTAACGGTGTACAAAATTTCGGTTTCTACGATAGCTAGAGAAATGAAATTGTAGGGCCCTAGGGTACTATATTTGGGTACTATTTTTTGAGATATAAAACGTTTCCAAAAACAAAGCCGTTCCAGAGATACAAACGGTGTACGCCAGCTTGACGCCCGGTAGCGTACACCGTGAACACGTCGAAAAGTTTAAGGGTAACATTTTTTTCACCTAGGTATTTCGTCGGTACTATTTTGGTACTATTTATTGGCTGCATCAGATTCTGAATAACTTTACGGTGTACGCTATCTTGACGGACACCATCACGCGCTAGCGCGATGGCGCTTGCAACAGGGCCGAAATATCGGGCACTCGTAAAAACAAACATACATGGTAAATATCCCGGTGTTAATAGTAGTTATTATATGAATGACCGTTAGCTTAAAATCGTATAGGGGTTCTATGTTTCACTTTTAAATAATTGAAAGTCGTTGTATAGTAGTAACTATACAAAAAATATATATAGTGTGCTACAATAAGTTATTCTCAAAAATTTAGAATTTGCCAGCTATTCTAACTAGCTCAATACTAAACGAAACGCAACATAACTTACCTAAAACATAATTAAAACTCCCTGATCAGACCTTAATTGAAACCTCGGAAATCCAAAGCAAACTTGGACACGGAAAATCAATTTAACATCGTTTTTTTTACAAAGTATAATAACTGCGAATACCGTTGTTCTCAACTCCGTACCTCAGAAGCATAACACTGTAAGTAAGTATGGAAAACAATATGACTTACAGTGTTATGCTTCTCAGGTGCGGAACTTGGAAGGCTTCCCTTGGTCACTGTTTTTTTTACAAACGGCTCAGTCCCGGGCCCGGTTTCTTTAGTAACTTTGTTCTTTTAAAAAATGTGTGTTTTTAAGTTTTTATTTGTGATGGTTCGATTGTGAAGTTTGAAACTATAATGCACTTTTCCTTTGAGCGGTTGGAGATTTTTCATTCGGTTCATTTGCTGTGTGCGTTCATTTGTTTGGTGCGCTGTTATGGTTATGAATTCAGCAGAGCCTGGAGTGGCTCAATCCGTGATTACCTAATTTTGCCACCGCGGAGGGGCTTAGCCAGCGACTGGAAAGAGCACGCGTTATGCGATAGAGAGAGACGGTGGGATCCAGTGCGTTCCGTCCGGTGGTCGGATTCGAATGTCAGCTTTGATAGAAAAATAAACTTCTGTACGTAACTATATTTTATTTTGTGCCAACGCGTTGGGAACATTTTAATTGGACAATTATAATGGCAACATTGTCGTGACGTGCTCGCCCGGGGCACAATGCAGTAAGTGCAACAAATGGCTGCACGACTCGTGCGCCTCGCTAACAAGACCAACCGAACAACTAGGAGCACTGTCATCAACGGACTCGTTTGACTGGAAATGTCGCGCATACACACCAGCATCAACAGGCAAACCTAAGCGCACCTCAGTGATACTTCCAGACCTAGTATAGAAGGTGCTAACTAATTAGGAACAAATATCTTAAGGGATGCTAACTAACATCAACACAATTAACTTTTTATAGAAATTAAGAAAACTTTTTATATGATATTTTAGGTTTTCATTTCCCGAACAAAATAAAGAAACTAAAATTCTACCCAAACTTAATCGTACTATTAATTTAACTAACAAGAACATTTTCTGTCAAGTGGACGTCGTTTTCTGTTAAGTGGCCAGTTCATTCATATTGAAAAGTTAGTAACCGTAAAATAATCAAAGAGGTCTTAATGACTCATAATTGTTTACCTCATTAATAGGTAGCTTTACGTAGTAAACTTACTTCCCTAATTTTCTCCAAAAACCATACATAATTTGTTTATTGTTTTATAAATAAATTAAGTCAGAACGCTGAGCACTATCAGCTCTAAAAATATTGGCACGTAATTTATTAGCATCTTGTATTATCGTAACACATTATTTTAATATAGACACTAAGATGTGTGACTATCTGTATGGCGCTTTGGATGTTCTTTGATGTAATTTGCTATTTGATGCTGGCTGCACCATAGTTGCAGAATCTAATTTTTTTTTAAATACGGGGCAAACGAGCAGACGGGTCGCCTGATGGTAAGCAATCACCGTCGCCCATAGACATCTGCAACACCAAAAGAGACAACACAATGTTAACAATGTGACACGCAATATCCCAAAACGTTAGGGACATATTAACAAAGCAACTAATATTTTTATATCAAGACAGCTAATATTAAGCAAATCCAAACGCTTCTCTTTAAACCTATGACTCCACGGATCTAATATACGTCTTCAAATAACTTCTAAAGCGTACAGCTCTAATTTCCGTCTAATATTTATCACGTACTACAAAGGAAATATGAAAATGAAAATACGGATACTTTTACAAAAGAGCCTTCCTCTTGAGTCACGTATTTGAAACCTCTTGTAGCTTTTGACTGTGTTCATCGCTTTGAACGTTCCGGAATAATCAATAGTATGGTTCTTCCATTGAAGTCTAAAATGCTGAAATCAGCGTGATGAATTTCAAATACGAAGCCGAACCGTTTTTCTCTCAAAGTATGGAAATTTTGGGCGCTTTTTACATAAAATCTAGAATATTACCTAGTTTATAAAAATAATGTTTACAGCTTTGTTTCCATTTACAGCTAATGTATTAAATATTGTATAGTTGACCGAGTAAGCACGAAGTACGAGCGTCTTCGTTTCAGTTTCGACAAAAATGCTTTGGTATGTCTGTCTGTCCGACTGTTTTCCTAGGTCGCATTTCTCAGCCGATTTTGATGAAATTTTGTAAGCTAGTTCGATAAATATATAGATTTTTTTTTCCAATTTAGATTTTGGATATTTTTTCAAAATCGTGGTGCCATAGGGGTTTACAGACTAGACGCGAAGTCACACACGCACAGCTAAAAGCGCTACTATTATAATTATTATAAAACACGGGGATACAATTTTTAGATTTATTTACTTAGTTCAACCGAAAATTCTTTTATAGGTCGGTTGAAAAACATAAAGCTTTTACTACTAAACTTGGTCCAAAAATTCTCAAACTGCGCACAAAAGTCAAGTCATTCGCCACCACTTAATGGCAGTATCTAAATAAAAATACGGGACGCGGCGTGTGACAGACGGGCTGTGACAGCGGCGTACCCGAATCAACGCCGCGCGGCCACGAATACAAATCGTGCGGATAAATTCTCGAAGGGATGCGACGGATACCGGATGTTACAATACAAATATAATAACACAAATATACATTATTGTCACGAGGGACCGAAGATCTGGCAACTCCCTTGCTCAACGCATCAGCCTTACAATCCAGCGAGGAAATGCTGCATCTTCGGCATCATGTCGCAGGGGCCGTTTTTAGATCTATTTTAGCTTTAGCTAATTTAATTTTAATTTAGTTTTACTTTTTAATATGTTTAGTTTCAACTAAATTGTTCATTCTTTATTGCACACCAAAAAACACATTTCAAAAGATACATAACGTAATCAAAACAATTTGAAACGGTATACAGCAGGCGGCCTTACCGCTTAAATGCGACCTTTTTCAGGCAAAAAAAGAGCGTTCATTTTGTGCAAAATCAATGCTTACTATAAAGAGCCGAAAAATAGGCATAGGCCGTAGGCATTCGGTTAAATTATAAAGGTACATCTATACTCCAGTTGTTTGTAGCACCTATAAAAAACAGGACACGTCGCGTGACAGACGGGCTGTGACAGGGGCGTAGCATTATACGTCTAGTTTGAGCGTTGCTGTATAATCTCTTAAAAAGCTTGAGTGCCAACAGTAGTCCAAAGTGATTCATCTAATATAACTCACTGCCAGTGTATCGCCTTTCCTGCTTTGCGAACTTGGGTATGACAATAATAACTACTACATATTAACACCGGAATATTTACCATGTAGGCTTGTTTTGACGAGTTCCCGATATTTCGGTACTATTGCAAGCGCCACCATCACGGAGTAATGACTTGATGACACGTACCGAGTACAGTGGCGAGACAGTGCCCTCGACCGAGTGCTCGGTTCGTGGGAACGGTATGCTCGGCCCAGTACGGGAAAAAACGTACTGGGCCGAGCACTGCCCGCTACTCTACTCGGTACGTGCACCAAGGCCGTAACTGACGTGCTGCAACACGTCAGCGTTATTGTGTTACCATACGTCTAGAAACTTGCATCCATCCAACGGAAAAAAGAAATCGGTACTAAAGAAAACATCCACCGTTGCCCATCACTACGGACCTTCTATGAGATATCTTGTCTCACATTGGTTTTATGGTTACGCTCATTGTGGCAATCCCTACGGCCAATGACTGTTTTTAGTTTCATTGCAATTTTTTCAAGGGTGTTTTGCTGGGCTCGTTTGACATGTTATTGAGGTTGTTATTGAGGAATGTTTTCCTTTTATCGAAGTTTCTGGGGCGCGATAACGCTGTGACAAATTGTGACACTTGTTAAGATGAGGAGTCAATATATTGCGTAAAATTGTGAACGAGGCAGCAGAGAGATTTTAGGTTCTTAATTTTAGAAGCTTGATTGAAGGGCTAATTTAAGTATATTTTAACAGTTTTACAGGTCTCGTTAGACCTGTAATACTGTTAAAATATACTTGTTACGATTGTAACTCAAACTGCGATATATTAAGGTCTTATTACTTATACTTTTCCAAAATCAATGAAGCTTATGTCAGGCCATTATTGTAATCATTACTTGTACTTTTCCAAAATCAATGAAGCTTATGCCAGGCCATTATTGTAATCGGGCTAAAATCGCCAGAAAAAATGCTTTCCTTGTATTGTTTTAGTAAATTATCTTATTTTAATTAATTATTTGTTGTTATAGCGGCCATATAAATATACATTATGTAAATATTTCAAGTCCCTATCTCTTACGGTTCCAAAGATACAGCCGAGTGATAGACGGACAGACGGCCAGATGGACAGCGGAGGCGTAGTAAAAAGGTTCTGTCGGTACCCTTTGGGTTATGGAACCCTAATAAACAAAGCCAACATCTATGGTGAAAATCTACAGGAATATAGAAAGCCCAGATTCGAATTATATTTCTCTGCACATTATAGGCCAACCAGATTTACCGCCTTTTTCCATTTCCCGCAACGTTAATAACAAGTTTCCCACTCGCAAGTTCCAAACAAAAGGCTCCATTAGTTGTTTATAGCTCTTTGCACTCAAGATCATCCGCACTACACACGCGCATCAAGAAAGAAGCAACGACGTAAGAGTTCCAAGGATACTTATAGCCTTTCTCTTTTGGGCGGTAGTATAGTTGCGATAACAAAGGTATGAGCGGAGATTCTTAAGTATACAGGGTGAGAAAGTCTTGAATCCAAATTTCTGTAGGTCTTCAACTACCAAACAATACAATACAATAACACACAAAAATTAAAATAAAATTACGTATAAACTCAACACAACAATTGCTAAAATCATAAATGTTTAGACAATAGTTTCTTTCGATGCTTATTTCATCATCATCAGCTGACATTTACGTCCCATTGCTGGGCACATGCCTAGTCTCATTGATGCTTCTTTATTTTGTAACGCCCGTTTTGGTCGTAGTCCAATCAGACGATCAGCTCTACCAAGATCTTTGATTGAAAAAATGTTGCTTCCGCAAAGAAGGAACTACCCACCTCACCCCCACCCTCAATACCCTCAATAAGGAATACAGCGCGAGAAGGACCAAGGTACGGAATAAGCCGCTTTCTGGCCATGTGTTGACATAAAATGACGTACACAACATCTTCACTCGCTTGCAGCTCGGGCCGCAAACTTCTGCGATCTCGGCCTTTCTTTGTATTACCACCCTAGTTATGTAATGTACTATTCCAGGCTAAAGGTACCACTTTGCTGCATGTCAATAAATGAGATTTTTCATTGCGTCTTCATAACGGTAGCCTATTGTTAGCATCTTATTGATAACTAGCAAACTGAAGAAAAAGTCTTATGTCTAAGAACTATCGTCGACGGTAGGTTCAATTAGTGTTAAGGACATTGATGTCTCCAATGGTCTATCCTGCCACCCCAATTGGACTTATATCATATGACTGTCTCAAAGTGTGCGTATTGCTTGACTTAATTGTTTGTGCGCTTTAGAAAAATCCGGCACAAAAAACTAACATCCATCCTAACTTACACCCTGTATACTCTCTACGTCTCACTATAGCTGCTACTGTAGTGATTCATCGCTTACTTGTATAGTAGTTAATGTCATATTGGGGTGAAATGGTACGGGGTTGCCAATATTGTGGGCGGGGATGCACTTAAGATCGTCGGTGATGTTTGCCAAATTGCAAGCACTTGGGGTCTACTTGAAAGGAAACAATATCTATCTAACTATCAGCCACGGACGTCCAACTGGACATAGGCCTTCCCTATAGATCGCCACAAAGTGCGGTACTGAGCAGACTGCATCCACCTGCTCCCCGCTACCTTCACGAGGTCATCTGTCTGTCACCGACATAGCTTAATTAGCTATTTGGTTAGCTACCTAGTCTTTTCATTAAACGTATTATGAATGACAACTTTTTTATTTTGTGTAATCTAATCTTGGAAAAAATCAATTTAATTTAAAGTACTAACATTATACTGTAACGTAGGGTACTAATAATGTATGGAATGTTCAATGTTCTGCAAATAAAGTTTTTTATTTTTTATCAAACTGCGCCATTTAGTTAATGCTGGATAAACATCGAGCCGTCTAGCCCTTCTATCAAACGGCTAGGCAAACTACTTTCGTTCGAAAACATGAAAGAACGACAACGTTAGGAAAACTCGCTTAATTTAAATCTCGTAAAATACGAGGGACATTTCAAGCCTTATTTTTTAATGTCCCCATAGACCAAGCCCGAAAATGTCCCTGTACGTAATTTTAACCTAAAAAAGGCGTGAATTCGCAAGCGGTCATCCTGAATTTACGAACTAAAACGCCAAGTATGCATAAAATCTAATTTACTCAGCAGCTACAAAAACTCACCAAAATATCAGTGCCTCGAGTAAAAAAGGGAATAATAAATAAATAATAAATAAATAATATTAGGGGACAATCTTACACAAATCGAACTAGTCCCATAGTAAGCTCAATAAGGCTTGTGTTATGGATACTAGACGACGATATATTTAATAGATACATACATACAAATACTTAAATACATAGAAAACATCCATGACTCAGGAACAAATATTCGTGCTCATCACACAAATAAATGCCCTTACCGGGATTCGAACCCAGGACCTCTTGCTTCATAGGCAGGGTCACTACCAACTAAGCTAAAGCGGTCGTCAAAACCAAATACAAACAAATAAGTAACATGATAAAAGCAAAAGGCGTTAAGTCTTACGACGACCTGAATTAACTTCTCTACGGCCAGGGCTCGGGACCGGTATTTTGCAAAAACCTCGAAATACCCCAATATTTTGAATTATTTTATACTTTTTATGTAGCGCTCGATAATGTATTTAAGTAATGACTGTGTATTATTAGATTATCCGATTGAAAAATGAAATAATAAACAAAAGAACGAAAAGAACGGAAAAAATACCGGTATTTTCGTATGGATCAAATACCGGTGTCCGAGCCCCTACGACATTTTCGGGCTCAACTAAGTTTCTTGCCGGAGTCTTCTTAGCTGGGCTAGGTATTAACGAACCGGCACCTAAAACTACCATTAGTTCGATATACACACTACATAAGAACAGATCGATCCGATTCCTCTCCCGCTGGTCCGTTGCTCACTTTGAGCAATCAGCGAAACATCCAGGTGGTCCGCTGCTAAGCGACCTGGTTCGACCCTAGGGAACGCCACAAGCCCCCACCCTGTTCGATCTTTACAACAACGACTATGGCTCGTAAGTACTGAGAGCGCCAAAAAAAAACTTACAACGTACTTTGACAGGAGTGACTCACTCCGCAATTTCGCCGCGCGGCTACTAGTAACAAATTTTGCCCCTTCGAAGGGGCTTAGCCAGCGACCAGAAAGAGCACGCGTTATGCGATAGAGATTAACGGTCGGATGTGGTGCGTTCCGCCCGCTGGTCGGACCCGAACGTCAGTTTCGTTAGAAAAAGAAACTTGTGCAGTAGTACTAGTACTTACTATTAATTATTGAGAAATAATAAATCGCCCGCAAAAAATACTGACTTGCACATAAAAAATATACATTTGTACACCAAAGCTATGTTTTGATGTGTATGACTTAAATACTGATTTCAGTTAGGTTATGGTTATTTTTTTTGATGTGCCGTTAAATACTACCCTTAATTATTCAGATTATTCTGTGACTTAAGCCCTTCTGCATCTAGTTTATAAGCGACTTATTCCCTTATTTAATAGAGGGAATATGTTAATTGTGCTCTTCATTACAAAATCACATAAATATTCAGACTTCTTTACATATAACAACAGTCGAATTGGGAATGTTATGCTTTCGGCGTACATTGCTTAGAATAATGTTCGGAGGATTTATTTCGGGAAAAGGTTTGACTTGGTAAGTAACCTTTGCTTCCGTTTTTGGGAAGATTAAAATTCACGGAAAAGGGGCATTCCACCAGAATGTCAGGCACGTGACGCCATTTTTTTCATACTTCTAACAAAGTTAGGAAGTACATTTTTGGTGTGTCAATATTTTCTAATTTGGTGTCTGAATTGATAATGTCATTTAGGACTTCCTATTTGTTTTTAAGGTAGCTGCCATAGCCGTCACGTTCCCGACAAAGTACGTTTTCGTGGAATGCCCCAAAAGCTTGCGGAGTAGCCTACTACGAGCCGCACGCTCACATCAACCAACGTTAAGCGACCGGTTTACTAGATGCAAAGTATAAAGGCAAACAAGTAGTCCAGCTTCGGACGTTCAGGAGCGCACGACACGTATTAACACAACGCACGTGTGAGTGCGATCCGTAGTGGAGCATTCTTACGCATTCTTAAATATTTGCTTGTTGTGCGTTCGTACACGGCGCGCACACAAGCGCGCGATGTACCTTTTGTAGAAAAAAAAATACTGTTTATACTATGTCCAGATGTATTTTAAGGTCCTTGGCAGCCTTTATATATTCAGCTTGAGCGCTATAAGGGCAGTATATATCAGTACATATGCAATGTGTGTAAGTACTTATTGGGTAGCAGTTGGCCTCCTGTGATTGGTGTAAGCAAAAATCTACACCGTGTTTTTATTGGTTTCCGTTAACTTCGAGGGCACATTATTCAGATCTAACTAAGTATTTTTCTCCAAGAAACTAATGTTGTAACTCATGCCGTTTTTAAAATATTCATTATCTATTATTACATCATTATCACTAGGATACTCTCTTTTAATGGTGACAATATCTGTATCCCTTTCATCAAGGAAGCACTGGCCGAATGGTCGATTCGCTTTCCAGGAGGAGAGAAACCCAACAGCCTCGCCTCGCAAAGACTTTGGGATGAGATTTTGTGCGAACAGGCATATACAGATTTAGTGAATTCTGTTTCAGGGAAAGATGTAGCCCGGCTGAAGGCCGTTAGAGCACCAGAGTCTGGGGCGTGGTTGCACGCATTGCCATCACCTCACCTAGGAACGTTACTCGACAATGACACATTGAGGATTGGAGTGGCCTTGAGGCTCGGTGGTAAGGTGTGCGAACCACATCTTTGTGTATGTGGGGTGATGGTCGAATCGGACGGACACCATGGCCTCAGTTGTTCACGGTGTGCAGGTAGGATCCCCAGGCACTGCGCCATTAACGAGTTGATACGCCGCGCCATGATATCAGCCAACGTGCCGTGTATTTTGGAGCCCCGAGGTCTGAGCCGTACAGATGGCAAGAGACCGGACGGTCTTACACTGGTTCCGTGGGCGAAAGGCCGTAGTTTGCTCTGGGATGCAACTTGCGTCAGTACTTTCGCACCCACTCATCTGAATCAGACGAGCAGAATGCCAGGTGCCGCGGCAGAGTGCGCAGCCAAACTAAAACACGGCAAATACGCGAACCTGGAACCAGTGTACGATTTCGTCCCGGTTGCTGTTGAGACCGCTGGGCCATGGTGTGCTGAGGCGAAAAACCTAATAAAAAACATAGGGCGCCGATTGAGAGACAGGGGCTGTGACCCCCGGTCTGGCTTTTATCTGGTCCAACAAATATCATTGGCCATACAGCGGGGCAATGCGGCTGGCATATTTGGCACTTTTGGACCAGGTGTGTCGGGCCGGGATATAATTTAGAAATTTAGAAAAGTATTTAGTTCTAGTAATTTATTCTATATAGTATATTTAATTTTAATTTAGTTTTATCTTTAGGTAGTTACTGTTTTTATATTTTATCTTTCTGTTAAATAAATTGTTTACTTCAAATTATCTTAATTTAATCACCAACCAGTATAAATGAGCTGTCATAATTCCAACATTGTCATAGTTGACATTAACTTTTGACTAACTCAAAAGTGTCTTTTAAAATGGTTATCAACTCGGTATTAATTTATTTTGCATGAAAAGTAAAATCGAATTTAACACAAAGCGAGCAGCGAGCAAGTAGCTTCTGTTGACGTACAAAGCAACGTGTCGAATTTAACGGAAATAGAAAAAAAACACGGTGTATAGCTGGCGGCAATGCAATTAAATAGTACAGTTGTGAAAAATCTCTGTTCCAGAAATAATTACATTTACAGTCACAGATAAGCAACACTGTAACGGTCGTAGGTAATATTTAATAGAATACGTAGAAAAATACTTAGAAGGAATTTACTTTCATATGAGACAGAGATAAATAAAGAAATACAAATATAGGTGAGCAACCTAATCGGTCTCCACTCAGCAATGCCGTACAAGTTAAATGAGAAATAATTTTTTGATCCTTCAAACGATTACTCCTGCGACTCGGGACCGCAAAAACCGACATTATCCGCGTTGAAGTGAAATAAAAATACTTAAGCATCGTACCCCAGGGCATTGGCTCGATTTATTGGCCCTTCCAGCGAAAATTTTGGGGTAAAAAACGACAACGAATGTGTGAAGGAAATCTTGGGATGCATGCTAAGGGATATCGTGAGGGGCGTCGTATCTGAGGTTTCTATAAAATGTTGGGGCTATTTCAGGCTGATAGAATGGATTATTCGATTATTGTTGTCTGAAACACACTTTTGTGTGTGTCAATTATGTTTTAGGGAGCTTTTGTCAGACTGACTTTGCCAGCTCCGTTAAGCCTCTACTATACAATCTTCAATGAAAAAATAAATTAAAAAATGTACATAAAGACCTAAAAAAACTAAAAGGTTACCAAATTTGTACACTATGTTTTAAAAAAACCGTATACAAACCTTTGAATGGGGTTCCGCCAAAATTGAATTAAAGAGACCTACATTCAAGCACGTTAAGCCCCAAACTCCAGCTAACTTAGCTCTTTCTCTCGAGTCCGGACACACTCCACCAACAAGTGCTGCACATCCTCGATGGAACCACACTCTTCGCAGTTGGGCGACTCTCTTCCTCATCAACTTAGCATCGACTCCTTAAACGACTCAGTTTCTTTCATATGTAAAACTAAATTGAATGTTATAAAGCCCTGAAATATTACGGCTGAATCTACTTATTGGATTATATTTTCCATCTGACAAGTATAAATAAGGTATGAATATGGAACCGTAACAACTCATGAAAGACTACATTAGCAGTCTGCTCAGTACGTCGACCTTCGTGAAGCACGTAATTTTAATATTGCCTTCCTTTTAGTATTAAATTTTCCCCACGAACGAAGCAAAGACATTCGCGGACACTCAACTGGAAAAACTTTATTCGTGTTCAAAGAAATTTAGGGATGTAACGATTCCGATACCGATCACCGATTATATACAACCGATATTCGAAAAGTGCGCGCAATTTTTTTTCTGAATAATTATCTGCTAGAAGTAATTTTAGTTGTCGACTGAATTTATTTATCGGTTTATTACTTTGTGTAATGATAATTACTATAACTCTTTGATTCATAATATTTTTTCTTTGAATTTTGAGTTGACAATATTTATTTTTATTTTACACTCTCAAGGTTGAGTATTTGTTAAATATAAGCAAGTTTTATATATAATAAAAACATACAAATGCCTAAGGTGCATACTTCATTACCTACTTAGCCGTCGATATCGGTATCGGTATCGCCGATTATTTACTACAATAATCGGAATCGGTATCGTATCGGCAAAATTATGTATCGTTACATCCCTAGAAATTTCCAAGTCGCTGCCAAGACAAGTGTACCGTCGTGGACATAAAGTTTAGAATTAGGTATGAAATAGTTGTTTGGAAGTTTTTGTTATGTTAAGTCAACACAATACACGCAAACTAAACTAGACTTAACGCAGTCTAGACTGTTTTTGTGAAGTTTTAAAGCATTGAACCGATTTTAACGGTTTTCTTTTAAACTTAAGTATCTAAGTAACATTTAATAATGTGGGAGATATTATTAAAAAGAATAGTGCTGTTTTCAGCTAGGAAATGTAGGGGTGCGATTTGAGACCTTAAGGGGTCCATTGAAATATTAAGTTTCAAAACATACTGCTAATTGCAATCGCCGTATTTCGTATCTACTATTTATCGATTATTTAGTGTGGTACTCGTACAGTCAAGGAATTTAATTTCCTACCCGTTTCATTGAAATGTTGTTAAGCATTCACGATGCATTAAGGTCGAAATTTCTATTTCAGTAATAGTATTTAAATGTCAATACGTATTTGTCACTGCACATTACAGATAACCTCTTTGCGAAGTCATTTGCTCATCTTATTACGAATACGTATCAGTTGGTGTCAGTGTCAGTCGAGAAAATTTTAAAATAATTCCGAATCCAGACTCCGGAAAGGCTACCGCAAACGTCGATAATCTAAATTTCGTTATCTGCATTCCTTTCATTCGAATATTGCAAGAGCGAGAAAGATGGACGTTCTTCGAATTTCGATCCCGCGGTTGTCGTCCTTTTTTGGTAGTGCCTTGACGTTCCAAATTTCGACAAGGTTGTTAATCTTTTACCTAGTTACTGACACAAAACAATGCATGTCAAAGTAACGTCGTACTCTAGCTAGCTCTAATGATGATAGTATGCTATACGACATTGGACCTTAGGTGGGTTAGAAATTAAATTCCTTGACTGCACCATCCCAAGAGATATCAGAAGACTAAAATAATATTAACAACAATAATACCGAGCTGAAAAAAAATTCATATTCAAATCACGGATACGTAATTAAAAACAACCGAGTAATGTGTGCCGTGTCCAAGCTGTGTAAGTACGAAATATAATATTCCATGCGCAAACTATCACGTACGATGTTAAGTGCACTACACGTGAAAATTAAGCAACGTGGAGTATTACTAAAGTTTATAGAAATACCTGTAATATTACTTGAAAAAATAAACAAATACACAGAAGCAACTTCATTATCTTAGCTCATTAATTAAGAACGTGTTTTGCTTCATTATTTTAAGGTAAATATTAAAGTCGTGTTTCTAGATAAGAAAATTAAAAAATATTTGTTTTGGCGCTACAATGTTATCAGGAATCATGAAAAATGTAGCATAAAAGGAATGATTTCAGAAACGGTTATAGTAAATAATAATGCATAATAGAATGTTACTTGCTTTTATTACAGCTTCATTAGTTTCATATTATCAATATGTTTTAGGAATAACATATTATAGGAAAAAAAAGTTGGTAGACTATAAATGCTAACGGTAAATTTAAAAGTATGTTAATACGTGTGATATGCATCACTTTAAACAACATTGGCACATCAAAAATAATTGTGTTATCTGAAATCACTAAAAAGGATTACAGAAACAGAAAGGACGACAATTAGTGATAAAACTAAAGTAAATCTTTTAGATTAACAGAACCGAGGCCACCAGAAACCAACGAAAACCAGCAGAATTTGAACCAATAGAAACAACTCAGTGAAGCGAGGATAGGTAAATGAAGTGTTTCTATTGGTTCATGACAAACCCATCCCTCGCTACGCATACTCGCACATCCCTGGTGGAAACGCAGCCTAAATGATGTAGTATCGATATATCAATCTCGATTTTTAGCTTTAGTCCTAAGTATTTTAGTTTAGGATGCATTTCATTTTTACTGTTAGTTATACTTAATTACTTATTCAATTAATATACGTATAACTTACATTGAGAATCTAGAAAACATTATCTACACTCCTTTTTTTGGCAGTCTGTAAAAAGACAGAAATAGTTATGTCGGTACTTTTATGAATTCGTAGTTTTGGTCCTAACTACAAAATAAGTATCCGCCACAAACTTCGTCCCAGTTTAGTTTCTGAAGTTCACGCATTTCCTGAAATAAATATGAAAGAGTTCGGTTATCGACATAACCAAGACGAACTTAAGGTAACTCCTGATAATCTCAGTCTGAGGTGACTTAAAACAGCACTGACTTCGCGAAACTTCAAACTAGAAATTTTTCAATGACAGTCTTTATAAATCCCCTAGCTAACAGTATGGTGGCAAATGGTAATTTTAACAGTAGATCAGTATCTTGGGTCGTTTGGTGGATTTTGACACCATCAAAAAACGATTCCACACTGTATTGCCAGCTAAATTCTGAAAACCCTCATTTAGCTGCTTTGCTGTATCTATTTCAGCTTGTGACTCAAGGCTTTATTTAAATAATCTCCTCTTTCCGCTTTAACTTTTCCCACTTCTATTAAAGAACCATGCTTAAGTTCAATCGTTAGTCATTTCTATTTTTGTAATTTTTTTCGTCTCCTAACCAGTCAAGACTAAATCATATTCTTTATTGACTACATAATTTCTACTCTGTTGTTCCCTGTCCCACTTTCCCTCATTATTAGGTACCTTTTAAAATAAAATAAAAATATCGAAATATAGAGTACCAACAAAATATTTAGCAAGTATTGGTGCTGGTTCTGTTTCGATAGTTGCTTTTCAAGTTTATTATTCAAAGTCATCCAATATCAATATATTTTTATTGTTGACACGATGTTCCCCCATTAGAAACAAGTTGTTTCTGTGACATGCCTACCGCGTTTTCACACGCGACGTTTTGATTGCGTACTTATCTAACCTCATATCTTTGTAACCGTTATTTTCAAAATTTAACCTTATTTTGTACTTCTCAAGGTTGCTTTTTCCGCTGCACTATTAAGTGAAATATTTTTAAAAGAAAGTAAAGATTTTCCCGGTTTTATCAAATGCTTCCTATGCTGGTTTAGGTGCAACTTTGATCATATCTAATTTGAATAGTTGTAAATTTTCACGTCAATGCTCGGTGTTGATTACTTCTCTCTTGATATCTCTGGTTATGATTTATGAATCATTTAATTTTTAAATCGAACATGGAATGGCTCTATTTTAAAGCTTATTTCCGTTGTATTTATTGAGTTCGTTTTTGTTTTAAGCTTGTCCTCTAGCTGTCTTTTATCTAGACTTGTTTTTTTTTTTTTTTTTTTTATGAAATAGGGGGCAAACGAGCAGACGGGTCGCCTGATGGTAAGCAATCACCGTCGCCCATAGACACCTGCAACACCAAAAGAGTCACAGGTGCGTTGCCGACCTTTCAGGTGGGAGTACGCTCTTTTCTTGAAGGTTTGAAGGTCGAATCGGTCCGGAAACACTGCAGGCGACAATTTATTCCACAGTTCAGTCGTGCGAGGCGGTTTGTGTTCACTGTTTATGTAAAAATTAATCTTTATATGTAGGAACCAATATCTTTTCCTCCTGTCGCAGTCCTTATACATTACTTTCCAATAGACAAACATGGTCAACAATATTCATCCTAATGTTTATTGTTATTTACATTTATTGTTGAAGTGAATTATTATGTGAAGACCGGAAACTGTAATGGGCTAGCGTGGGGACTACAGCCCATTCACTCTCATCTATGAGAGTAGGCCTGTGCCCAGCAGTGGGACATATATGCCTGATGATCATGAATTATAATGATACTATGTAAGATGAAGAGACATACGATATGTATTAAAAAGTGTTATAAAACAGAAATAAACAGTTTCGTATATCACTCTTCTCCAAACTAACCGCTACCAATTCAAGCAAATGCCATTTGGCTTGAGCACAGCTCCAATTTAACTTCCACGTATCAGTCCCAGCAAAGGTGCGGTCCTTCAGTCAGTTCTAAATATAACATTATTATGTTAATACATGTCCCAGTTTCTGATAAGCACTGGCGAGCACCAAGCGTTCCGGCGAAAGAGGTCAACATTATTTATCTGAGGGCATTAAGTAGTTCAACAAAGAAAAGTACAATTTCGCATTTGAATCTTGGTGTTTTTTCAGCGTTGCATTCTTGTGAAATTAAATTCATTTTAATATCAATGGCGAATCTAAAAGTTTCTAGTATAATTATAAATTTGTAAGTTTATGAATATGTTGGTAATAAAACGTGTATCGTATTGAGAATTGAATGGATTGAAATATGGGTCATTCTCATTCTCATGTTTGTGTACACAGTTACCTACTACCGTGGACCTTATTACTATTTCTAACTAATAAAAAAAATGCTGTCATGAATTCACTCATCCATAAGATAAAAAGAATTCATGATAATTTGACGCATAGGTCAAACTATTAGAAAGAGCAATTACTTAAAGCTTCTGGACTAGGGTTGTAAAAAAACGGTTTTTTTCTGACTTGAAAAAAAACATGAAAAAAAAGCGTGAAAAAAAACCGTTTTTTTTCTGGAGTACGTTTTTTTTCAAAAGTATGAAAACTCAAAATTTGTAAGGCAGTTAATACTTTTATACGGTTGTTTTACTTGTTTTAGACTATATGTTAACCATTAAACCAATTTAATTTAACAACTTTGATTAATAACAACATAAATGAAATCTGTAGTGGTAGTTATCGCAATTTACTGTTGACAACACCAACGCCTCTCGTCGCCGCATCGGGGAATTCAGGGATTCCCCAAAAATTGTTTGTATACTGAAAGTTTATCGAATTAAAATGTTCGCACGTTGTTGTTTAGTTAAATAAATCACGAAAAACCGTTATTGTGGCATATTTTTGTTCATCTGAAAAAAAACCTAATTTAGAAAAAAAACCATGGTGCCAGGTTTTTTTTCATGCTTTTTTTCATAAATTTGAAAAAAAACATTTGGTTTTTTTTCTATTTGCAACCCTATTCTGGACACGACGGTAATGAAGAGTACGACGAAGTTTTGCAAATATACACAAAATAATAAAATTGACAGTGGTTATAGCTAAGTTTATCTTCCAAATCGGCTAAACTGTCCCTTTCCAACACCGAACCGGAGTAAAAGTTAATTTACATTTCATTAGCCCGGCCGGTTAATCTAGGCTCATTCACAACTTCAATCGTCAATCTCGTCTTGAACATAATTTGACCCATGAACTCATCACATCACACACATCATCAGCCTTTTTAGGTTCCGTAGCCAAAATGGCAAAAACGGAACCCTTATAGTTTCGTCATGTCCGTCCGTCCGTCTATCCGTCTGTCCGTCCGTCCGTCTGTCCGTATGTCACAGGTATTTCGCTCAAAAACTACATGATGGATATTGATGAAATTTGGAATATAGGTGTCTTGTATGAGCCGCTACTTAGTTTGAGAGCTTCAGGTTGCGAGGCCGAAGGCCGAGCTCCTCTGTAAGCGCACTATATCCGTAGTAAGCCCTACGGAGGCCGAAGTCCAAGCACCGCTTTGGGCTAAAGGCACATGGTTATCTCACGCAAACCGCATATGCGTCTTATTTTCGGGGGCCCGAAGAACGAGCTTCAGGCTGCAAAGCCGAAGGCGTAGTCAGGTTTTAAGTTTTAAGTATACTTTCATTTGTAGCACATTTCCTTTTAGTAATAGGTTACGGAACCCTACAATGAGCATGGTCCGACATGCTCTTGGCCAGTTATTTTTTTTTTTTCATAAGCTGACAAACTCGCAACCCTATTGGGCGTGGCGATTGTCGGACCGGGTGGTCGGCCGTGGGATCGAACAAGGTCGCTAGCCGGACCACTCCGAGTGGATCGGACTGGGTGGGATCATCAGCCTAATATACGTCCTAACTCCAAGCCGAACCCAACTAATATACGGCCTATATTTGCCATGAGCTAATAACAGTTCGTAATTGGACTACAATAATAACCTTTTGTCAAAAAATATAGCAACAAGCTTTGATTGCCGACTGCATTTTATTCAGTGAGTCCAAACATCGTAGATCTATATATTGTAATATGTAATTTAGATGATCCTATGGCCATCTTCCGACTCAATTATAAGATCAGATCAAGCGTATGGTGCCATTATCTTGTATTGTTACCGAATTAACATAAGTACTCGACATTGACAGGAAATTTGTGAACTAGCTTACACGGGCCGCTGTTTACCCAAAATTATAACCACGTAAAAGGCATGTTAGCGATAAATCAACATCGCTGCCACTTATCAATTTAAGACAAGAATCAAACTCGAAAAACGTAAAAAGAGCCAACTTTCTAAACACGCATTCTAATTTAAACCTAAAATAAAAATGGTTGAAAGCGAAATTCTGGTGATTTTTTTACGCTTACTTCTTTATGGTGTCCGATTTGTAAAATTTACTATCAGAAAAAATAGGAAGCAAACAAGAATTTCCGATGCTATTTTGCACGGGAAAATTGGATCGTTGCGTCTGTTGGGTTCCGCTGGATATTAATTTTTTTATAGATTTTCCTGTTCAAAATAAATGTTAAATTATAGACTCTATTGATCTAGGACCTTGTGGTGACTTATAACTGTTAGTTTCCTTCGTAGCACAAAGGATTATCACTGCGATTCAGCGTGGCAATGCCACAGCATAAGTAATAGTACTTCGTACAGAAGTCGCACTGTGTAACATAACCCACGTTTGAGTCACAAAAATGCGCCGAATCCTAGATTCTCGCTCTAACTCATAACGCGTGCTCTTTCTGGTCGCCACGCCCACCGGTAGGGTTGTCGACAATAATAAAATTATTATTATAGCTTGAATTTCCCAGTGAATTAGAGGCAGTTAAAAAAAATATTTGCGTGACGTTATATAACTGTTTTGATTGACGTCGACATACATACTTACTTACATACATACAGGCCAAACTTATAACCCCCTTGGGCTTCGCCGCAGTCGGGTAACATACATACATACATACACACACACATACTTACATACCGGTCAAACACATAATCCTCCTTCGTTCCTCGCTGCCGGGTGTCGGCGCAGCCCTGAGCTTGTCTAATGCATTAGGCATGGAATAATAATAACTACCGCAAAACAAAATCGCTCAGTGAGACACGCCTGGCAATGCCGCCAGCCACAGAAATATATCGAGGTAGACGGAAAAATTGTATGTACTTCGCGTGCTAAAAAGAAGTGGCGGCGACCTACTTTGCCTTCAGTTGCCGTCCAAGTTATTATTAGATTTGAAAATCTGATAATAATGGTATAATTAATTGTTAAAATACCACCAAATAAAATGTAAAATGTATGTTTTCCATAATTAAATTACACTTTTGGCGTCAAACGCCAAAAAAAACGTTATACGCTTGGTTTCCATACAAATCAACCAACTATTTCCTTGTATCTCGATATATTTCTGTGCCGCCAGGGAGAGACTTAGTGGGGACTTTTATTTTATATTTAGAATTAGTTTAGATTTACTATTGACTACTGATACCCCTGTTATTTTTGTTATGTAATTAGTTTTGTTGTATTTAATTAAAATCAGCAATAACCACATTTTTACTTAAAAAAACCCGACCGCGGTGCACTTTGAAACTGCATAAAATCCGCCATTTTGTTTATTAAAATAAACAAAATGGCGGATTTTATACCCAGTGACACTTACGCCATCAAGACGAATCTAATGACGTATCATTTATCAAAATCGGATGTGCCGTTGAGCAGTTATGAGCGGACACAGGAACGGACATACATACATACATACAGGTCAAACACATAACCCTCTTTTGGGCTTCGCCGCAGTCGGGTAAAAAGAACGTAAATATTAAAGGAGCGGAGGATATAAAAGGGAAATGTCGACGGAACCCTGCAGTGTGCAATTGGAACGTTAAACTTTTTTTAATCAACGATTTATTTTTCCTATAAACCAGACGTTGCGTCGTGTTTATAAAAATTAAACAGCTTTTTCAATCTTTCCAATTCTGCGCTTTGCATTTTTGAACCATAGGTTTAATGGAAATTCTATTTTCGATACAAGTTCTGCGATTTTTCCTTTAACGCATTTTATAATTACAACCTTTACTTTGAAAAATATGATATACCCGCTTTTTACAGCTTTTATTTAGTTTCAACTACATAAAAACTTTATAAAAAATACATCACATATCCGTATTAAAATCTTGAAAGTTAAATTTAACTTCCAAGTTAAAATGGATCACTCACGTTTAAAACAACAAATAAAACGTGAGCTATCTGTTTTTAATTCAATAAGAAAATGTTTTCCTTTATTAAGTGCATCAAATGGGATGACGACTGTGTTAAAACTATATAATTGTATTTAATCCGTCAGTTACGTTATGGAAAAATATGGGACACGTATTTTTTGGTTTATCATAATATTAAAAATCGACAAAGTTATAGATCATCAAACTTCTGGAGTGGGGGCTTGTGACGTCACTCCTAGGTGAAAATTGTACCTAGGAGTGACGTCACTTGAAACTTCTAAGCACCCTATCCTCGTCATTTTTTGTTTGTCAAAGAAAAGAAAAAATACGTGTACAATATTTTTTAATAATCTAACTGACGGACTTTAGAGTTTTTTTGTCGTCTAGCAGCCAAGGGCCACATAGTAGCTAACAAAATGGACGCGGGCCGCACTATGTTAATAATTGGTGATTTTATACAATTCTGAATATATCGACCTTTACATACAAAATAGCCAGGCAGGCTCGCGGGCCGCAAGTGAACGGTTCACGGGCCGCATGCGGCCCGCGGGCCGCTGGTTGCCGACCGCTGGTCTTGCCCATTAAACTTCGTCACTTGCCATCGGATGAGACCAAGAGTAAACGCAAATCCTTCGTTCTTAAAAAAAAACTCAACAGATTATCGTCAGGTTTGCTCCTTAGAGTGCGACTACGATAAATTTGCAGAGTGAAACATGGCAACACCTCCATTTAAAAGCCAAATTTCAATGCAAATGTGACATTTAAATGGATGGGTTGCCATGTTCCGCTCTGCAAAGTTATCGTAGTAGCACTCTATCTGTTTGGTCATACGAATATTACACGCTTACCTACTTTGTTATTTATTACTTATTTTAAAGCCGACGTCAATGTGACTCAGTAACATCTGACTCAAATTTCTCTTGTCAGTCGTTCAGTAGAACATGCCGCTCTACTACTACACTACTGGGCATTTCTCCAGAAATATGTCTGCGGTGACCTCATTCATCTGGCCCTTTTTCATACTAAATGTATGGAGACAGATGAATGAGCCGCAGACATATTTCTGGAGAAACGCCCTACTACACTACTACTACTACCTAGAGTTGTGCCGTTCTCGAGAATTCTCGGAAACGTTCTCAGTCTTGTATGGGAAATGTTCTCGAGAACGTTCTCTCTCCATACAAAAAGGAGAACGTTTCCGAGAATGGCACATCTCTACTACTACCACTACTATACTAAAAAAGGAGAGCCAAGTTCAATACAAAAATTATGCTAGGCTGTGGGCTTCGACGCAAAAAGAATGGAGATCTAAATGAGTGCAAGTCCTATGCAAAATCCAAATATGTATTTATAGGAACAAAATAACATTATGAACAAGTATTAAACTCTATTTCTTTGCTTTATTGGATAACTATAACAATTGCTGTTATTTAAAAATGTGAGATCTTAAAGTAGGTCAGATTTGACTTGGCCAGTTTTCATTACATCAGTAATTTTATAAAGTTATTTAACATATATATAGTTTTATGTGTTTACGTTAAAGAGGTTTTGAGTTATAGAAGGGTCAAAAGTGGCACCAAATGGTTCGTGTAATATTACACTCGGCGCTGGCTAGCCAGTTTTGCTTGAACTTGGCTTGACACGCTGCCGCGTGTCTAGATTTGTATTGTATTAAATTGCATATTTAGCAGTAGCTTGGCGTCAAAAGAACTCGATTCCTACCGGCTTGCCTAATGTCAGGCATTTGAGCACCTTATTCTACAACTCTTAAGGAAAATGTGCGCCAAACCTGCTTCGGCTTGCCCAAGTATATATTTTACGGCACGCCACTGAGATTTAATAGTATGTAAATATTTAGTATTAGATACAAATTTTCGATTTTTTTTTATTTGCTCATGCACGGACCGGGACAAGGCGATCTGGTTCGACCCCAGGCGCCCCCGGCACCCACCCTAAAATAAAACGACGAGTTTCTATTTCGAATGACTTCAACTGACAGTTTTATTGAATTCAAGTTACCCACTGTTTTAACATAGGTGGCGCTAGCGGCTATACAGTTGTATATATATTTTGATATTTTTAACACCCCCACTCAAAATATATCTTACACTAATACATATTACAAATAGCAAAACAAATAAAAAGATGCCGCTACACTCTAACGATCCCTAGAGCATTCATAAATTTATAATGCTTAATAGTATTTAAACCTTTTGTAAGTAAATCGGCTGGCATATCAGCTGTGCACAAGTACTTCACATCAACAATATCTTTTGCAACCAAGTCTCTACAATAATGAAATCTTACATCAATGTGCTTAGTTCTGTTATGGAATACAGGATTTACTAACAATTTGTGTGCACTTTGATTATCATTAAACAAAGTAATTTTATAAATCTTCTTTGTGATTTCATATTGTAAGTTTCTTAAGTATACTGCCTCCTTACAGGCCTCTGAAATACTAACGTATTCCGCCTCTGTACTAGAAAGAGCAATACACTTTTGTTTACTACAACTCCAAGAAATAACAGATCTTGACATAGTAAAACAATACCCTGTATAGGATTTCCTGTCATTAATATCACTACACCAATCAGAATCCACAAAGCCCTCAATTTTAACACTTTCACTTTTACAATATTTTAAACCTATATGTTTAGTTTTCTTTAAATATCTTAGGACTCTTTTTGCATAAATCCATTGCTCTTCATTATTACAATTATTAAATTGACTAAGATATGACACAGAGTAAGCAATGTCAGGTCGTGTTAAAACCGCAAGATACATCAGGCTGCCTATAAGCTGCTGGTATGGGTTTTGACAAACAGAAATGTTTTCTTTCTTACTCTTTAAATTAGCCTCCATTGGAGTGTTTACAGTCTTACACTCCGACATATTGAACTTACTTAATAACTGTTCAATATATTTTTCTTGACTCAAAGTAACAATATTGTTTTTCTTATCAAATTTAACTGACATACCAAGACATTCTTTGACTTGACCCAAATCTTTTATTTTAAAATTATTATTTAACATTTCTTTCAGATGTTTCAATTCTTGTTGGTCATTTGAGAAGATAAGAAAATCGTCTACATATAGTGTTACCATAGTTTTATAATTACCAACAATTTTAGTATAGGTATAAACATGGTTCTATTTTAGATTTACAATAACCATCAGCTAACATACAATTGTCCACTTTTTTATGCCAAGCACGGGATGCCTGTTTGAGACCATATACAGCCTTATTTAATATTAGAACCTTGTCATCAGAACAATCAAGACCTTCCGGTTTCTGCATGTATATAGTTTCATCTAGGTCTCCGTTTAAGAAGGCCGTCTTGACATCGAGATGATCTGATTATTGTCAGAGTCACACTTCTTTTTAAGAACCCACTTGCACTTAACAACAGTAGCACCGCTTGGAGCATCAACAATTTCCCACGCTTTGTTATCCTGAAAGCTCTGTAATTCTTCTTTCACAGCTTGCTTCCAAAGCTCTTGCTCCGTTCCTTGCAGCGCTTCCTTTAGTGTAAGCTCATTACCTTCATTCAGGCACATAAAACCATACAAGTCAGGTTTTCTTCTTTGCCGCACTGGTAAAACTCTTTTATTTTCTAGATTAAGGTCCTCATCAGAGTTTGTTGACTCCTCCGAGGGCACATAGGTTTGATCATTCATGTTGAAACTACCAGTGGAAACAAATGACTCCTCAAGCTCACTGACATTCTCCGACGTATCCCCCACTTGATCTTGGCTTTCCAGAACTGGGTTCCGCACAGTCTCAACGTGCATCTCATCTACTGGAACTAAATGTTCTTGATGATCATCCGTTTTTTCCATAATGATGACATCACGACTAGTTGTAATACTCCTAGTTGTAGGGTTGTATATCCTATATCCTCAGGATAACCTATAAGTATGCACATTTCTGACTTCTTGTCCCATTTGTGTCTTTTTTCTTTAGGTATATGCTTCATGACTGTGCTGCCAAATATTCTGATGTGTGCAAGATTTGGCTTCTTCCCTGTCCACAGCTCATATGGTGTACGATCATTCAGTCCAGTTTTCACAGTTCGGTTCTGTAAATAAACAGAACTATTAATGCTTTCAGCCCAAAATTCCTTACCAAGCTTTGCTTCAAACAAAAGACATCTGGCCTTCTCTGTAACGGTCCTTATTGTCCTTTCACTAAGACCGTTCTGCTCAGGCGTGTAAGGATTCGATCTTTGATGAACTATTCCAGCTTTCTTTAAATAATTATCGAATTCTAAATTACAAAATTCCCCGCCATTGTCACTGCGCAAGATCTTTATTTTCTTTGATGTGCAATTCTCAACTTTGGCTTTATATTCTTTGAAACACTGGAACGCTTCACTCTTATTCTTTAAGAAATACACATGAGTCATGCGGCTGTAATCATCAACAAAGAGGAGAAAGTACCTGGAACCTCCAAGAGATGCACTTTCCATCGGGCCAGCAACGTCGCAGTGTACTACATTCAGCAGCTCAGTACTTCTGTTACCTTCGTGAGCAAAAGGCAACCTACTCTGCTTTCCCTCGCAGCACACAACACAATTTGACTTGCTTATATCTGCCCTCTCTTCTAACTTGATGCCCTCCACAGCATTCTGCATTTTATTCATGCTCTGACTATTAACGTGTCCCAATCTACGGTGCCACAAATCTGCCGACTCAACTACTGCAGCCACGAAACATGTTGGTGTATTTAGTTTGTATACACCATTTATAAGCGTTGCTGTAGCTACTAATGAGTTCTTCCGATTGAATATTTCACATCCGTCGCTTGTAAACTGCACCTTATTTCCCTGTCTTATCAGCTGACTGACTGATAACAGGTTTGTTGTGAGGCTGGGAACACATAGTACTTTTTCAATCACTATGTCGTAATCACACTCTTCCGTTGAGGTCGTGATTTTCACATTTCCGCTACATAACACCGGTACTTTATTCTGGTTAGCGACTATAATTTCTTTAGGAAAACCAGAAAAACACGCATCCATCACCCAATGTTCGTTGCACGTCAGATGCAAACTTGCACCGCTATCCACGTAAAAATCGCTTTTGTGAAAGTCCCCGTTAAAAAATACGGCACTAAATGCATTACTTGCACGTTCGATCTTTGAATCAATTTTATCACATTGATTACGATAGTGTCCAAATTGTTTACAATTATAGCACTTGACGTTTCGTTTCTCCTTGACGTTGACAGGTGACGTTTGTGCGCCCGCGCCATCTTTGCGAACCACAGATTTGTTATTTTTGTTATGTTGCCTGCGGAAACACGCCAAAGCGTTAGTCACTTCACTACTTTCCGGTTCCATGTCCATTAACTTAGCTTTAATGGCGTCCGTTGTGATAGGTATGCCCGCATGTTCTATGGCCATTATCATCGGCATATATTTTTCACTCAATCCCGCCAGCATGATGGAACCAATCCACTCGTCGCTTATGTTGAAACCCGTTCCCGACAATTTCTGACCCGCTTCTACAATTTGAGTTACATAGGACGTAGGGAATGCAAACCGGTCAAAAATGAAGCCGGTAAATTACCGGTAATTATAACCCCAAACCGGTTTTTTACCGAAACATATATAAATAGATAAATATTGGTTTACGCTGCCGTTTATAAATTTATGTACTACGAAACGCCTGTACTTTATCGAAATCCAATGATTTTATGTGATTTAACGATTTAATTTACTTTTTTTTGCTTCAAAAATGTTGAAAAAGTTTTTTATTCCTATCTTTCCATATCTTGTCTCCTTCTGCCTTTCCGATCCTTCTGCGAATTTCCGTCTCGCAAGAGCCATTATTGCTTATGTTATGCTGGAACCCAGGTATACAAAGTTGTCTGTAGTTTCTGAATTGAACGTTCCGCTGAGCTCCAGCTTGCCTGAGCGATCCACGATCATGACTTTAGTCTTGGATCTGTTAATTGCGAGGCCAAGTTCTTCGCTAACCCATCTCATTCTATCCAAAAAACTGACCATCTCGGCTTCATTTGCTGCTAAAAGGGTGGTGTCGTCAGCATATCGCAATCTTGCGACCTCCAACAGTGATGCCACCATTCCAGCCGTCACATGTTTTCTGTACAATGTACTCGCCGTATATATTGAATAGGATGGGTGAGAGGATGCAGCCTTGTCGGACGCCCTTACGAAAACTGAACGGGTTCGATGTAGTCTTGTCGACTCTCACTATTCCCTGGCTGTTGTAATATTGCGACTGTGAGGTGTCGAGGTACACCTAAATCCGTCAAAACCTCCCATAAACAGCCCCAGTCGATACAGTCAAAAGCCTTACTGTACTTAGTCGACGAAGTACATGATGACTGGCGTGTCGAACTCGTAACATTTTTCCACAATTTGTCTGATATTCAGTATCAGCTCCCTAGTACCTACCTTTACCCTTCACAAAACCCGCTTGCTCTTGCGGGATTTGCCAGTCTAGATAATGACGGATCCTGCTGTTCATCACGTGAAGTAGGACTTTACTGGCATGGGAGATCAGAGCAAGGATACCTACGGTAGTTATCGCTTTTTTTGGTCGGTTGCAGATCTTGTGCAAAAGGTCAATTCCCCTGTCACCTTGGGCCTTGAGAATTTCGGACGGGGTATTATCCTGTCCTGGGGCCATCTTAGTTTTAAGACGATCAATTGCTGCCACTATCTCGGACTTAAGAATATCAGGTTCCAGGTCCATGAGATTCCAAACCATTCCGGTTTTGATAGTTGTTGAGGACTTCTCATACAGCTGCTCACAATATTCACGCCAGCGCTCTGCAATTTTGTCAAGTTCGTGCAAAAGTTGCCCATCGGAGTTTTCTATGACCCAAGATTTGGGCTTAAACTTTTTGCTGAGCAGCCGGGCTTTCTTGAAGAGATCTGATGTTTGCATCTTCATGGCATGAGACTCAACCTCGCGACAGATGTCCATGATGAAGTTGTTTTTGTCTCTACGGCATTCCTTCTGGATCACTTTTGATAGACTGGAATATTCCTTCATCCTCTTAGGATCTTGGAGGCTTTTGGCTTTCATGTCTTTCCTGTGTTGGACTAGGTTCCACGTTTTTTCAGTAATCCATGTGGATCTTTTATAGTTCTTTTCTCTTTTAGAAACGATGTCATCCAAAGCCTCGTTTACTTGGGCTTCGAAGTGCTTCCATAAACACTGATTATTTGAGTATCTCACAAAAGCGTTTTTCAATATAATCTTATTTTACACGATGTGGGTTGTTTTTTAGGGTTCCGTACCCAAAGGGTGCCAACGGAACCCTATTACTAAGCCTCCGCTGTCTGTCAATCTGTCCGTGAGTCACAGGGCTCTAATTTTGACACCGTAAGACGTAGACTTGAAATTTTCACAGAATATCTATTTCTATTGCCGCTAGAACAACAAATAATAAAAACAAAATTAAATGAAAAAGAAAAGGGGGTACCCATATAGGAAATGTGCTTGTGTCGATCAGTCACAGGACTGTATCTTACAGGACCGTAATAAAGAGACTTGTCATTTTCACAGAATGTGTAAATGTGTTGTCGCTGAGAGATCAAATAATAAAAAGAAAAATAAATCAAGAATACAAGAAACGTGTTTTTTGGCATTTTTTGCTCGATTTTAATACTGATAGATACTTAATATGTTTATAGAATGTGTGTTTCTATTGCCTCTATAACAACACATAATAAAAACCAAAAATAAAGTTAAAAATAATAAGGGGGATAAATGAATGTGTTTTTGGCGTATTTTTGCTCGACAATGGTACGGAACCCTTCGTGTGCGAATCCGACTCGCACCTGGCTTGATTTCTTTTAGTTTATGGATGGTTATTATACAGAAATCTTAAATTAAACAACATTTTTGCACCTTTTACTTCAAATCACCAATACCGGTAATTTACCGGTTTACCGGTTTTGAACTACCGAAGTCGGTAAATTACCGGTTTCAAAATTTTCCCGGTAATTGCATTCCCTAATAGGACGTCATCGATGTACAGTTTTCAAGCCGTACTGACATGAGATTCCTCAACAGGCTAATCTTTCTTGTAAAGCCCGAGTCATCAAATAGTTGTCTCAATTTAGTCCACAACTCCAGCGATGTTGTAACATTCTTGATATGAATATAGATAGATGGGGCGATCGTCAAAATCAATTTAGCTTTGGTTTTGCTGTCTTCTGATGTCGTCACTGTCGTATCTGGCCCTGGTTTTATACACTTAACCATGCCATCCAGTACCAACAAGTTCTCTACTGCAAAACACCACTCACTATAATTTTCTCGACCTTTTAGTTTAGGTACGTTTACTAAATAACTTGAGCTAGCAGCCATGACTTCGAATAGGTAACGGTTAACAATCAATCACTATTTGCACTGTTTTACTTCACTTTTTAGTCCAATCGTAAAACACAAGTCTTTTAGTCCATCACACAATACTTCGCTGATAATTCTGACTATTAACTTGTAAAATAGCAATTTTTAAGCGCCTAGGGCCATAACCTAAAATAAAACGACGAGTTTCTATTTCGAATGACTTCAACTGACAGTTTTATTGAATTCAAGTTACCCACTGTTTTAACATAGGTGGCGCTAGCGGCTATACAGTTGTATATATATTTTGATATTTTTAACACACCCAGTCCGATTCACTCGGGGTGGTCCGGCTAGCGACCTGGTTCGACCCCAGGGAACGCCACGGCCGACCACCCGGTCATATTTTCGCTACGCCCTCTAGGGTTGCGAGTTAGTTAGGCTTTAAAAAAAAACTCAGGCATAGTTTCAACTCTCTAATTGTATATCTTGGTCTCTTGATGTCATTGTTGTATAATACGTTTAATTTTATTGTTATTCTTTATTCAGAAACAAAAACGTTGTTTTCGAAACATTACAAATGCAAAAGGAAGGCATGCAAATATAAAAGGTATATTATATTTTTGTTTATTTACCTAAAATTTAAAGTAACAAACCGCAACATAGTCACAGAACTAAATTAAATTTTATAAAAACCCCAGACGTGGGTGAATATCCTTTAAACATTTTCTGGATAAATAACATACTAAATACTTAACCCTGGGATAGCTAGCAGCTATGCTAATTTGTTCAACAGTTTCGACGATCAACATTTTCCAACATGAACGAACATTAATATTCATGCTTATACTTAATGAAGGGTACAAGTTTTACGCCTAAAGAAAGGATTAAATGGAGATTAGTACTTTGAAAGTATTTTACGTTTAGAGTTCTTGAACAATGCAGTCAATGTTATCAGTTTTAGTACACCGAAATGAAGAGTGAGGAAACGGTGTGGATATAGCAAATCTGTGTTTTAGGTGTTTCTATTTTGTTTCAAATAAATAATTTCGTTTTGTAAAGTGAGGAAACGTGCACATTGAGGTAACTGAATGTGTCGCTATGATCCCGTCATTTTGTTTTCACTGTCACGAAGTTTACGGAGGTCACGTGGACTACCACTACGCTCTATAAGTACGCACAGAATAAGTAATAATGCTACGTACAGAAGTCTCTCTCTAACAAAACTGTCGTTGTCGACCGCCGGACGGAACGCACCGCATTCGACCGACTGTTTCTCTCTATCGCATAACGCGTGCTCTTTTTGGTGGCTGGCTGAGGCTCGCTGGCCGGCGGAACCGCGGATTGAACGACTCTTGTCCATTGTAATAATTTGGACTTGCCAAATCTAGGACAGGTGCACTTCACTCGATTTTGGCCTCCCGCACGGTGGGCGTAGCCGATACGGTCGCCGGCAACCAAAACGTCACAGTTTCACAATATAATTATCGTGACAGTACGCAAACGCCGTTGATGCCGGCCGAACGCCGCTAGCGAAAACTATGCGAGAATGTATTGTACTGTGCGAAGTTTCCGTGCTGTGGCTATGGCGGTGAGAATACTCAAGCTCGCGTCAAAACAATAGGGTTCGACACGACCGTGGGAATTCTTGTTTTTTGTATGAAAACGCGCGACATGGAAATATCTGTTTATATTCTCTAATCTGTGTCTAGGATCACACCCTGAAAGAAATAAATTGAAGAAAGACATTACTTTTATATAATTTGTTACATGTCACAATATCATAATACCTTTAATAGGACAAAATCTCTTTTAACTCGTTTGTACCCTCCATCAAAAAAAGCCCACGTGTCTGAGCAAATAAATAAAACGTAGATTCTACTCATCAAACAATAAAACTTTCGTTCTACAACTTTTAAATTTATATTTTCTTTAGAAATTATTTTCAATGTACGTTAACATCAGTCTAATTGACGTTGCTTATCACGCTACACGCATAAAAAAACATCGCAATACATTGCGGTTTTAAATAAACTCTGAACAAAATGTTGTTCAATTGGAGGAGTACAATCTACGTTTTAATTATTTGCTCCTAGTACAATCAACACTTGGTATAGCTCAGTATTAATAGATGATAGAACTTTGAAAATGTTTGCTTCCATGTCCAATATTGTAACTGTTAGCCTGTGTGTGTTTACCGACTCTGTGAGTCCCTAGATACAGGCTCAGCCTAGTTTGGTACTCACCGGATACTACTCTGCATCGCATCACCGTCGCGCCCAAACTGATCAAACGAGAGCTCTAAAAGTGTAAACCAGCTCTGCCTTTTTTTTTTTAGAAACTGACAAACTCGCAGCCCATCCTGGGCGTAGCGATTGTCGGACCGGGTGGTTGGCCGTGGCGTTCCCTGGGGTCGAACCAGGTCGCTAGCCAGACCACCCTGAGTTGGTCGGACTGGGTGGGAGCCGGGAGTGCCTGGGGTCGAACCAGGTCACTTAGCCCCGGTCCACCTCGATTAGATCGATTAGATCGGGCTAGGTGGGGGCATAACGCCTGGAGTCGAACCAGGTCGTTTGGCCAGGGCCACCTTGACTTTACGCTGATTGCTCAGAGTGAGCAGCGGACCAGCGGGAAGGATGACTCGGGTCATCCTGTCCTTATGTGAACTTGTGTATCGAACTAATGGGAGTTTTAGGTGCCGGTTTGCTATACCTAGCCCAGCTAAGAAGACTCCGGCAAGAAACTTAGCTGGGCCCGAGCGAGGTCGGAGTGAACCAGCTCTGCCCGTTCCTCGACCATAAGCATGATGGCTAAATAGTACATTGTGTATCTAGGGCGGTAAATTGTGCTTATGTAACTGTGCAATTTGGTATGAATAAATTTATCTTATCTTATCGTATTCTATAGACACATATTGCCGAATGTCACATTACTTTTCGAAAATAATTGCGTTCCCTCCCAGGCAACGTCATAAAACACAAAACAAAACACGTCTCGACTACGATAATCTCATATTGTTGAATATTGCCTCCCCCATTTTCTTCCACTCATCCTTTTATCCGATTATTGTATTGCCCCCATTTATCAGGAGTCACGGTAAAAGGTCTAAAGTCAGTTTTCCTCAACACCGTTTTGAGACCTTTTTGTGCCATGCTGGTAGGTCTTAAGCCGATCTTTTTTCCTTTGTAGGATTGTAGTGCCATTTGTATGTAAGTGGTCGCTAATAGTACTTGTTGAGTAGATGCTAGACATTATGTAATGTTTAACTTTGGCAATTCAACGAGTCCATCTGTAGTTAATTTTAGGCAAGATCAGGGCCGGGCTACTGAAACATATTGGCGGGTACGACAGTGCACCCGCCAAGTCGAGCAAAACAAAGGCACGGCCGTACCATCCTTTCCTCTTTTTTTTATTGCTATAGACTGGCAAACAGGCAGACGGCCCACCTGATGGAAAGCGGTCACCGCCGCCTATAGACATTAGCAACACTAGATGCATTGCCAATGCGTAGCCGTATCTTTTTTTACCGTTACTGAAGTTTGACTTTTTCACATCTTCAAGGGTCTTCAGGTCTATGGTCCTGAGTATATGGTTTTATGTTCAACTCGATACCTCCACGCGTTCCTTAGATAAAGGGTCTTGAGAGATGGACAAGCAGATAGACAACAAAGTGGTCCTATAAGGGTTCCGTTTTTTTCCTCTTGGTACGTTAACCCTAAAAAGCAACCAGTAAGAATATTGCTATTACTAAGTTGTTTTTGCAAATATTGTTAAAATTGCTTTATAATTACAAAATGATGAATTGAAAACCGGCATAGAAGTTCAAAGCGCCGGTTAAATTAACTTATTTGATAAAAAAGAGTACAGTGAAGCTTGATATAAAGGAAAGTTATAAAACATTAAGTAACAAAAGACTTAGAAAGGGGCTAACATGATATAATGGTTCAGCATTATACTTGCTCTGGAGGGTCATAGAATACCCGAACTTTGGTTTTCGGGCATAGATGAATATGGTACGGGTCATTCTCATTGTTGAGTACACAGTCACTACCGTGGATGTCACTACCATGGCTTGAATTGCTCTTTCCAAACGTTCATGAATCCTTTTTGTCATATGGATGATGAATTCATGATAGATTTTTTTTTTTATTAATTTTAAAGATTAATAACTCATAACGTCCACGGTAGTGACTATGTGATAATGTAAATCATGAAAATCCCTATATCAAATATTTTTAAGAGTTTTAGACTTAGAAATAATACTTGTCATTCAAATATCTCTAACACTAAATCTAACTTTAGCCAATTGCTTCTAGAAAATCGAAGCACTTAAAAATCAAACTCATTTACGAAAACAAGCTGAAATTAATGGCGTAATCCTCTTTATTGCGTTGAAAAAAAAAACTAAGCGCGATAACAAAGAATAAAAATTTAAAAGGCTATAATTCACAGAAAGGGTGGAGGCGAAATTGTAAGAAAGCCTTTTCAGAGGCACAGAAGATTTAAAACAACAGTGCGAAGGAATTTAGATACCTCTTTGTATTCATGGAACTTGGCAGAGAAACAGAAGTGAGAGAAGCAGGGAAGAAAGAAGCACATGAAAAATGATCAGTGACGAAAGTATTCTGCGAGAAAAGTGATAAACAATGGTCATATTTCGTTTGCCACTTTCACAGCTTAGATAGGTAAGTGTGTCATGACAATAAATGAAAACTGTCACTTGAACAGCTTTTTTCAAAATGTTTATAGTGTATTTAAGGTCGCACATTAGAGGTCGAAATAAATGTTGTAAAATTACAAGGTTTTTTTGTTTAAATTGGTGTTGGTATAGTAAAAGTAAGTACAAAATTCCATATGTACGCTACGTTTCATTTAATTTAGAAGCAATACCCAGTAGTAGTTGAAGAGTAGAATCTCTTCGACTAGTGTAGAGAAGTAGCCCAGCAGTTGGGTTAGCACAACTGTCTGCGGGTTCGCTGGTCACAGCATAACCCGTCACTTTCGCACTTTATTCAATGGAAGAAGATTGGGAGTAGGTATTTCTTCTTCTTCTCTTAGTCGATCTCTCATGGCTTTGGATTGCGACTGAGGCCTCCATGCAGTGCGGTTTTGGAGAGAGTTCCAGCGCGTTGGTGCGACGCAATCAAAAGGGCTGCTAAATTTGGTTTGTATCACACGGTCTTAAAAAGACTAAGTAAGTAATACTACACTCTAAAAAAAAATTGGTTGCTGCTAACAAGATTGTGATAGTTATAATCAAGCATCTTGATTCCATACGAGCCTAGCAAGACGTTAGATGCACCAACTTAGATGATATTGATTGTTTATCATAGTTCAATTAACCATGTTCTGATTTGATTCAACAAACATTGATGTATAAAGTAACTAATTAAATTAAACATGATCGAATCATACAAAGAAGAAAGTAATGATAGAAACAAGGAATTAATTCTTTATATGAAAGAAACATTTCTGTCTCTTCATTGGTTTTTTTAATGCGGTTAAATTACACCACATTTCTATGTTACATATATAAATACACGAAATCAAAGTTAATTGTTAAAATTATCAAGATTCTAGATTATTGTTTTAATTAATAATGAACTTGTTGTTTTAATTAATCAGCTTTCGTTGATATATTTAATATCTTGTTTGTTTTATTTAAGTTAACGCCAACAAAGAGAATTTTTTTTTTATTTGGCTCAGATTTTTTAGAGTGTACAGTTGTGGTAGAAATACTGAATAGAGATTCAGCAACAAAAGCGCTGAAACCACCATTATGCCACTTTAAACCAAATGCTACCCTATCAGCGAACGGCGAGTTCAATCAAAAACCACATCAACAATGCATTATATCGCATTGCCTCACTGATCCAATTCCCCACTGTGCCACTGTAAACGAATAGCAAGTGAAAACAAGGGGAGAACGAATAAATCATGCTATTTCAATTATGCCCCACTTACCGGCAAAGGAGCGAGCGAGAGCCTGTATCTGATATACCAGTAAATCATTCAAATGACGTTATTGTCTTGTAATCTTGGAAATTATTTACCGGATCCCTTTAAGGGCCGAGGATACGAGAACAGCTGTTGGTTTGTGTCTGACTAATTGTTCGTGGTGGTTGTTGTTCGGTTCTGGTGTGTTTTCCTTTGTCTTTGATATCGTTTCGGTGTTTATTTAAAATTTGCATTTACCCGAGGCATCGCTTGCGTCATTCCTGTCATTATCCTCAAGAAACTCCTTATTGAGATATAAAGTACCCTACGTATGTTTTAATCCAGGAGGCGTATGATGCTACGCTTTGTCGCGCGATAAATGAATGATAAAGCATCCGTCACGTTCTGACGATATGGGTGTGAGAGTAACGGATGCTTTATCATTTATTAATCGCGTGATAAAATTTAACATCACTATGTCTACTTGCATTCCAAAGTTCATCTTAATCCATTCTGTTGACACCGCGTTATTTAGGAATAAATCTGTAATCACCCAAACGTCTTGACAAACTTTAACATTTATAATATTAGTAGGATATTTTATCTCGCTATTTATGATATTGTTAATTCAACGTTTAAAAACAATCGGAAAAGTGCGAGTTGGATTCGCCCACCGAGGGTTCGATACAAATACTTTAAATAAAGACTATATTTTTTATGTTTTTTTGCGGCTTAAACGGCCGTATCCTGTAAGAATTTGAAGTCTCTATCTATAACGGTTAAAAAGATAAAGCACTGTGACAATTCGACAGAAACACGATTCTTATATGGGGACCCCCTTTACTATTTAATTTTATTTAGTTTTTATTATTTGCTGTTAAAGCGGCAACAGAAATACACATTCGGTGAAAATTTCAAGTCTCTGCCTATTACGGCTCAAATTATAGAGCACTGTGACAGACGGACAGACGTACAGAGAGCGGAGTCTTAGTAATAGGGTTCCTTTGGCACCCTTTAGGAACGGAACCCTAAATCCCTCGTCCGTAACAGACTGAATATCCATTATTTTTTTTATTTTATTTACAAATGAATTACACAGCATTACAGGTTACTATTGCACTGTGAAATTCAGGATTTACAATAAGAACATTACACAAAAAAAAAAACATTACACACTAGAGGGCCTGTCATCCATCATCTCGCAGAATCTCAAGACATACTCTTTATTATTATGACATACTCTTTTCAAATAGTTAGCAGTAACCCAGCGAGCTGAAATGTAATATTCTTCATAACATTATGCTCGATGTTCTAGAGCATTAGGGAATCTCATTTTTAACCCGTATTTATCATTGAAAAAGGTCTCAAGTCCTACATGTCTCTCATACATAGTAACTTCTTTTTAACCAGACGACGTGTAACAAATGGCTCTAGAGACGAGTTCTAAGCTTTGTCTAGAGCAGGGATGTTGTAAATATCCAGATCCGCAAACGCGGATTTTTGCTATATGTGACTAGAACTATTTACCTTTTACTGTGTTTAACGAAGTTCTTGCGTGCGTTTCCCTTAAAACTATTTAAATATCGACGGCGAAGTACATGAACTCCTAACTAACATTTTGACGATTTTGAAATTTCAAACGTAACCACATAGAAATAAAAATCTGAAAATCTTAAAATGTCAGTTAGGAGTTCATGCTACTTCGCCGTCGATATGTGTGTAAACCACGATAGTCTAAAGCACGAGTACTATACTTCTACATTAATTGAATTATCCCTTACGGTATTCCGGACTGATACGACCTTCAAATCTTCAAGAAAAGAGCGTACTCCCACATGAAAGGCAGGTAACGCACTTGTGACTCCTCTGGTGTTGCAGGTGTCAGGCGGTGGTAATCGCTTACCATCAGGTGATCCGTCTGCTTGTTTGTCCCCTACGACATAAAAAAACCCCTACCCTTACCCTATTTAAGTCACAGATCTGACACATAGCAAGAACAGAAAGATTTTTTTCGAGTTTAATTCGATTTGTGACAAAAAGATTGAAATTAGCGGTTCCACACTCACGGACAGTAAATTCGGGTCATTTTCTATAATTGTTCATAGAAAATGACCCGAATTCATTGCCTGTGGGTGTAGAAAAGCAATCAGTTGTCTTATTTTTTCAACTTTACATAGGTGTCGAGGTTTTGTGCTCTATTTTACATTGTCTATGTTTTCTTTATTCCTTTTTCTATTTTGAAACCTTTTGCTTTTAATTTTTGTTGTCAACTAAAATCCGTGAAGTCAACTGCCTTGGTACTCCTTGCTCCGCTATCGAAGATTAAATTCCGTACACTAGGTACTCTATTCCATTCCACCCTACTTTATCCAACCTTACCTTACCCTATCCTCCTCAAGCTATATTATGATGACCTACCCTGCCCGCATGAACGAAAGTACCGTAAAATGGTTATACTTTGCTCCCAACTCGGTAATTGATCACAAGTTTCGAATTTAGTTTCATTGCCTTACATGTCAAAATTGTCTATAGTCGAACCGTAACATAAGCCGCATCTGCGGATGTGAGTATTAAAATATCGACATCCGCATCCGCAAATGTCTAAATTCTGTATCTACCTACAGCATCCATGCTCCGAAGAAGTGTTTAACTAAGCATGGCTGAGAGCTAGAGTGTTCCGTTTATGACAACGTTAGCGATTGGCGCGCATTTGAGATAAAATTATTCATTTTGGTGTTTCCTTTAAGACAATTATTTATCTATGTACAGTCAGCAGCTCCAGAGATAAGTATACCCCCTGCTATACCATGAATGTATGACAGGGGGGCTACTTATCTCTGCAGCTGACTGTACATCATGTTGCCGGTTTGTGGCTTTTATAAGAAATTAGTGTGCCGGCTTCGTCCGTGGGAAATGCGTTTTAAATAGATCAATTTTATTAAAAATCACTTTAACTCTGCCCACTACAACGTATTATACCATGACCTTACTATGAACGTATCAGGCACGGTATGACTAATGCCGGTCAGTGACGAAACGTGCTAGTGGGCATAGTCTCATACTTTTGCATACAAAGAATATTTATTTTGCCTGAAACGTTCATAGTACAGTCATGGAATGATACGATGGTAGTGGGCAGGCACCTTAAGGTGAATCAATCACTAGGTTCTCCAGTCACGAAGAGGCTTAAGAGCGAAGTTAACGACATACATTTTGCAATTTGTTTTATTTAACAGCTTGATATATATATTTTTTATTTTAACATGAAAAGTCGCGAGAAACCAAAGAAAATAATAATTTTAGTAGTTAAAGCTTTAGTTTCGAATGAAATAAGAAACGAAACACATTTGTGACGTTCTGCGGCTAAAGGTACCTTGTGGACGTTGTCGCTTGTGCTCTTCTATCTTGATATCCTATAGTAACGGAGTCGGATACGACGCAAGCAACAACGTCTATAAGGTACCTTTATCCAAGGAATGCCACATTTCAACCTAGAGTGATGTTGCTGTTTAAGCGATTATTAACCCCTTTTTAGTGTTCCGTACGCAAAGGGTGCCAACGGAACCCTATTTCTAAGCCTCCGCTGTCTGTCTGTCTGTCTGCCTGTCCGTCTCTCCGTGAGTCACATGGCTCTAGCTTTTGAACCGTAAAAGTTAGAGACTTGAAATTTTCACAGAACATGTATGTGTCGCTATAACAACAAATAATAAAAATGAAAAAAGTCAAAAATAAAAGGGGGGTCCCTTTACAAGATACGTGTTTTTTGGCATCTTTTTGCTTGATTTTAATAATAGTAAATAGATAGAAATTCGATACGTTTACAGAATATATATTTCTGTTGCCACTAAAATAACACATAATGAAATCAAAATAAAGTTAAAAATAAAAAGGGGTCCCCATAGAAGAAACGAGTTTATTGGGCGCCTTTTTGCTCATCGGTAGTACCTACGGAACACTTCGTGGGCGTATCCAACTCGCACTTGGCAGGAACTTTCAACCTTCAACTCAATTTGAATTACCAAGTCACCACACCATTAATTCCCAACATTGTCGAAACCCGCGAAAGTTGCTAAAAATTGAAATTCTTAATTACCTATCCACAACAGTGGATCGCTTTGAGGGGCCCTTCGGATATCGGTTTCCTGAACATTTCATTAATTTTTTTCAACCGCGAGTCAGGCCGGAAAGTTTTTTAATCACAATCGTCAGTGGGTACGGACGTCAGACACAAGTAGGTTTACCTATGGGCATTAAAATTTTCGTTTTTTGTATTAAACAAAAGGTAAACATTCGTATTTTGCGGAATAATTTTTAAGATTCCACACCCAAAGGGTAGTAATAACGCAGCAGTGGCGTGGCGTAAAAGATATCCTTGGGCAAGCCGATGCAGATTTGGCGTACATTTTCCTTAAGAGCTGTAGAATAAGGTGCTCAAATGTCTGATATTAGGCAAGCCGGTAGGAATCTAGTTCTTTGGACGCCACGCCACTGTAACACAGTATCATAGCAGTAATTTTTTTTCCGACAAAAGGTATATCGCGCGGCTTGTATGTGTTGTACGCGCAGTGAACGAACGCACTACAAGCAACGTTTTAAGAATGCTCCACTACGGATCGCACTGTCTGCGCCTCGACCTTGAATACGTGTCGCGCGCTCCTAAACGGCCGAAGTTTGACTACTTGTCTGTCTTTATACTTTCCTGTCCACCTATCAGTCTGTTCGTCTGTCCGTTAAAAAGTTCGATTAATTTATTGTAATAAAACGAATTAAACGATTAAACGCGAACGTAAAAAAATCAATAATATACGCGATTTAATCCGTTTAACTTGTTTTATTACAATGAGTGATAATCGCGGAAACCGAAGTCGATTAAATGTCACCATCATCCCGCACCTCACCTGCCGATTCTCAATTAAGTTGTACACCTATATCATCTAAAATACAAACATTAAGTTGAAAAGGTTGCCAAGGAAAACAATATAACATCCCCAAAGACCATTCCGCAAAATCAAAAAGCTAAATATTATGACGCACTCAAAGATGGTTCAGAAAAAGATCGTCAACGGAGCGTAGCAAACTGAAAGGATTGAGGAGATCAAACGGTTTATTACCGCAGCTAGACCGGTCAACGAAGCTGTTGAACTCAACAAAAAACTTGTGATTTCATGTACGGGATGTAGGCTTCGATAGACAGCAAGGAAAACCAACGCAGTTGACTTTACCAATTTTAATGGACGATTAGCTAAAAACAAAAGATGTAAAAATAGAAGAAAGAAGGAATAAAGAAAAGATAGACAATATAAAATACAGTATAAAACCTTGACACTTCAATACTTCTGCAGAGTCATAGGGTTTTGGTTTCGAAAAATTCTTATATTATCAAATCATCGCATAATTAACTACTATCAACATGTATGTGTGTTTTTGTGAAATATCGGGAACTCACAAAAACAAACATACATGGTAAATATCCCGTTATTAATAATAGTTATAGTTATTACGCGAATGACCATGTTAGCTTTAAAATCGTACATCGCATAATTATTGCTCCATCTAGTTCAATTGTTTTTACTACAGCACTAAAAACATTACTCTTGGTTTTTCATTATATTTGTTTAAATTTGGCTTAATAAAGGCTGATTTTGATTACAGGAGTTGGTTCAATATTATTGGAGTATAGTTATTTACCTGCAGAAAATCGAAGGATATAACACCAAAAATTGCATAAAATTGGGGCGTTGTTCGGTTACTCGTTCCAGGTATTGCTGGGAGACATGGTTGGGACGAATCTGTATAAGCATTTGGGGTCAAAAAATATTCGTATTAACATTATTTTTTCTCTCTTTACACTTAAAGGTTCAATACCGCTTGTGAGCGGTGGATCCTATCTATTGGTTTGCTGAACTATTTGGCTTAGGGCGTCTTTAAACCGAGCCGAGAGAGCCAGACTGGTATCCAGGTGACTCCACATTGGGTCGGGCCTACGATTTATACAACATAAGTCTTTACCCAGGTACCGCTTTATTCAGGATACCGAGCTTAGCTGGGCTAGGTTTTAGCGAACCGGCAACTAAAACTCCCATTAGTTCGATACACACGTTCACATAAGGACAGGATGATCCGCTTCATCCTTCCCGCTGGTCCGCTGCTCACTCTGAGCAATCAGCGAAAAGTCAAGGTGGCCCTGGCCAAATGACGTTCAGGTCCCCACCTAGTCCGACCCTATCGAGGTGGACCGGGACAAGGTGACCTGGTTCAACCCCAGGCGCCCCCGGCACCCAACCAATCCGACCCCTCGGGGTGGTCCGGATAGCGACCTGGTTCGACCCCAGGGAACGCCACGGCGACCACCCGGTCCGACAATCGCTATGCCCATATGGGTTGCGAGTTTGTCAGTTAATAAAAAAAAGAATACCCAGCTGTCTTGATGTCAGCTTGGACTTGACTTCTGTGACTACATCAACATCGCTTAAAACGTAAGCCCAATACTCTTCGAGACGGTGAGGTCTGAGTGTACGTGAGAAACAAAAACAGTCCTCGTTTGTTGGTGTAACGAGGGGAGCGAGCGTCCGCAATTTCATTGAAATTCGAGTACCACTAAACCCCATGGGCATAAATTTCGGACACTAATGCTGAGAGTCCAAGTGTCGAGGTCTGGAGGAGCCCGGTTTTATTTGTGGAATTATTTGCTCTACAAAAGTGGGGATTAGCGGTTCTGGGAATAGTTTGCGGTTGGGAAGTGTCTCTTTTGAAGTTGTAAGCGCCAATTGCGAGGTGGGCTTAAGAATTTCTTGTTGAATTAAGTGACACGAATAAGATGAAGTCGTAGGTATTTAGGTGAAATATGTATCTATTTACATTTAATGGTAAATGGTGTCATATTTCACGTTGATTGTGTTAGTTTGTTGCTTTTAAATGTAGATATAATTTCTTCTTTTCTTAATTCTAAACTAAACTAGATAAACAGCAGCACATACGACTTTTAGTTGAATTGAAAGAATACACAAATGAGTATTTGAAGGAATAAGGTAAAATAAAGAAACAATCATACCATTCATTTGATAAAAATCTATAATAAATCAACAGTTTAAGACGCCTGTTATGAAAAAAGCGAGCATTAAAAGTTTTTTTTTATGTAGATTATTCATATATACCGTACACTTTTTATTAGGGTTCCGTAGCTAAAATGGCAACAACGGAACCCTTATAGTTTCGTCATGTCCGTCCGTCCGTCTGTCCGTCCGTCTGTCCGTATGTTACTCTTGGCCAGTTTTTTTTTCTAAATTGCTTTTTTAATTAACATGGTGAAGAAAATAAAGGAAAATAAGGTGGTCTTTTCCATTCAAATGTAATTGCTCTAATACGAACGAAAACCTCTTTAACGTTTCCTCTTTAGAAGCTATCGAGTAAGTCGTTAAACTTAAAATACCAAATCGCTGAACCGTAAACCCTTTTGTTAACAGTTAAAAATGTGCAAACTCCGTCTACTATCCAACCTCAAAGCCGTAACTTTCAAACAATAAACATCATCTTTGAAAGCGTCTTTACTGTCGAAATTGGTACGCAGCGAGTTGTAAAATCCTATTTTATGTGTTACATAGCAAAAAAGGTTATTAAATGAGAGTGGATCAGTGGAAAAGGTTAGGCAACAATAAAAAAGGTAAGGCAAAGAATCAGCGGTTCTTTATAGTACGGCTTTTGTTTTGACCGCCTTTGTTGGGGTTGCGCTCTGGATGTTTTGAATGGAGCGATTTCTCAGTCGGGTAGCTGAAATTTATATTAATGCCCCTACCGGATTTGTCGCACTTAGCCGGGAAAGTGTCTTTACAGTCCTTAGCGATCCTTTTAGCGGACTAAATTAAACGGGTCAGGTTTTATTAAGCTGAGTGTTTTTCGGCTATTTTAAACTTTAAACTGTTTCGTAAATGCCAGACACTATTAGCTGTGATGGGGATAATTTTGGAGTGCTGATTTAAAATACAGTAGAATTCGGATATAAGGCTGCGTTTCCACCAGAGCCGTGCGAGGTAGCGGACCGGAGTGCGAGGAAAAAACTCTACCAATTCGCTTGCGGTAGTGTTCGTCAGATTCCGATTGGTGATGTTAAAAATGGCGTGCATTTCAAACTACAAGATGGCAGACGTCATTTCACATCACGTCACAAATCAGTGCCTCCATAAACCTAGAGATATTTAAATCTGACCAAATAAAAACTGACCGAACAGGAAACTGACCTACTCGGAATCTGACGAAATAGAAAACTGGCGTATTCGACATCTGACCTACTAGAAAACTGACCACCTCTTAATCTGACCTACTAGGAATCTGACGAGAATGGAATCTGACCTACTGGGAATCTGTCGAAATCGGTATCAGACATATGTGGCACCTGACGAAATCGGAATCTGACCTCCATGGAATCTGACCTATATGTCATCTGACGAAATCGGAACCTGACGTACACTGCCGAAAGCACCAATTCCGGGCCGCGCTGACTGAGGACACGTTGATTGGTGGATTTTTCCTCGCACACCGCCCTGCTACCTCGCATAGCTCTGGTGGAAATGCAGCCTAACTCTACTTTCTATTGACCAGCCCCAGCTGATTGTACAACCAAATACACTCCCTCCAAAATGGTCTGATGACCTGGCTATTGTCGCCAAAAGTCGGTGGAGTGAAAAAGCGTGCGACTGTTCGGTGTGGAAATCTTTTGGGGAACATATCGCATGTTGAGAACGAAAGTGACCCAACTCGAAAATTTGCGAAATTGAGTTAGTTATACAGAACGACTTTTAAATGCATACTTCACAACGTAGACAATTTAAAACAGCCCTTTTCTAGTTAGAAGAGTTCAGAGTTACATTGCTAGTCTCTTTGTGACTCGCCCCCTCCCGCACCTGCCGTCGGAACGACATCGGCCGCTTCAGTGTTGCGTCACAGGTTGTACCAATCACGCGCGTAACGGTTAATTTAAAAGTGACCTAAAACCGAATGAGTCCCTACAGTAGTGATCAATACAGTAAGTTTGCACAATTATATTAATGTTAAAGAGACCCAACTTGTAATTGTGTCACTTTAATACTTTTGCATGTATTTGATTTAGTGACACATTTGTCTTTGAGTCGCTTTGGTATTAAACATTACGGATGAGATAGTGGTATAATTAAAAAAGTGCCTGTTTTATATTGATTGTTTATATAGTTTATATACTTATTTTATAATACGTCTGTACTTGATTTAATCAAACGTAATATTTAATGACTCATTTGGTAATGCGCTTTTTTTATTATGTTTTAGTAAATAACCTGGCTACATAAAGGTCACTTTACATCACATTAAAATGAAGAAAAGAGCTGATCACATACTGCAAATGGTGATGAATCACAAACTAAATGAGGTCAGTCGCTTTATTATTTTTATTGTTATAATTTTAGTGTCCATTAAAATGTTTAATGTGTTTGATTTCCAATGGATTTTAAAACCTCAATGAATTGTTATGGTGTATTTTGTTTTCAGCAAATTAATGATGAATTTGGCAAGGAAAACATCCCCTCCAGTCCATCCATAATAGAAGATACGCCACCACGTGATCAAACACGTACCGGGCCTAATTTATTGCAGATTAGATCTTTAAATGTAAGTATGCTCATATTTATCGAATATGATTTTCAGTAAATAACATAGATTAACACATGTAGGTTTTCACGATTATTTATTTTTAGGTCTGCGAATCTACTGCCGAAAATAATGGGAACCAAAGTGACATAAATCATCTAAAGAGTCCACGCACAAGAAGTTCAAGTTCTAGTAGCTCGTCTTCAAGCAGTACTTCGTCGTCAAGTAGCACCTCGTCCTCAAGTACTTCCAGTTCATCCAGTTCCAGGACTCCCAAGACAACAAATACTAGTACTCTAGTTCCAGGTTCCGATACAGGACGGCGAGCAGTAGCAGATTGTAAGCCAGATTATCGTGTCTCTCCAATAAATACCGATGAAAGTGATGTAGACTTGAGTGACAATGACCCAACCTTTTCAAATGTGAATCGAAATGACTGCTTAGTACCAGCTTCAAGTTCTTCGTCAACTTCAAGTTGTTCTACACCAGAAGTTGACAATGATGACCCTGTGGTGGAAAATATAGAGGAACAAACCAATAACAAGAGATCGCGGAAACGTAAAAGAAACACAGGCTCGTGGAAACAAAATATGGCTAAGAGATTAAGAAACAGTGGTCAAGCTTATACATCACTTTCTAGATCAAAGAAAGCAATACCGGCTCGAAGCATGAAGCCAGTTTGTAACTGCAGACTAAAGTGTGCAGATAATATTGGAGAAGCTGACAGATCATCGTTGTTTGAAAACTACTGGAATTTACCCGATTTAGAAGTGCAACGTGCTTATATAAGCGCATCTTTAACAGAAATAAATCCCAAATATAAATACACAAATTCTGAAAAACCACGAATGCCTAATAGCGCATTTTATTTTAAAGTTAATGGTCAGAAAATTCGTGTATGTAAAACGTACTTTATTAATACTTTGGACATTTCCGATCGGCAAATTAGGACGGTGAAAAAAAAAACTAACGTGCATGGCACCATCGAACCTGATCAACGCGGGAAACACATAGAAAGGAAAACCATAGATCAGGACCTATTGCAGAGGATTAAAGAGCACATTAATTCGATTCCTAGAATTGAATCGCATTACCTTAGGGAATTAACAAGTAAAGAGTATATTTCAGATGGTAAGACTATTAGGGATTTATGGAGGGATTTTAACCAAAAACAAAAAGAAAATAACTTAACTGAATGTCCTTATTGGATGTATATAAATACATTCAACAAAGACTTTGATATTGGCTTTTTTCAGCCCAAAAAGGATAGATGTGAAACATGTTTGTCTTACCAAATTGCTCCACCAAACTTGAAACAATCATTGAAATCGAATTATGATAAACACCTCATTGAGAAGGATTTGTGCCGTCAAGAAAAACGACAAGACCGTGCCAGTATTGATGCAAATCATATCTGTGCCGTGTATGATTTACAATCTGTAATGCTATGTCCCAGTCCAGCGTACTTTTACTACTCGTCTAAAATCAATTGTCTTGATTTCACCATAACTCAATTAACAGCCCTTGGTCATCAGGAAAACTCGGCTTACGACGATGTGTACTGTTTTTTTTGGGACGAAACACAGGGACAGAGGGGTGCAAGTGAAATAGGTTCATGTATATTTGACTACCTGGAGTTTTTAAGCAATAAACACTCAGGTGAAATGTTGCACATTACCTTTTATTCTGATAATTGCGCCGGCCAGAATAAAAACAAATTCATAACCAGTTTATACTCATATGCGGTAGCCTATTTTCCCAACATAGCGACTATTACTCATAAGTTCTTAATAAAAGGTCACACTCAAAATGAGGCCGATAATGTGCACAGTTTAATCGAGAAAGAAATAAAAAAAAATGAAAAAGCTGGTCCAATATACACACCACATCAATACATCACAATAATTAAAAGTGCCCGAAAGTCTAGTAAACCCTTTACCGTCAAAGAACTACATTATCGGTTTTTTAAAGACCTTAAAGATCTGCAAGAACAGTGGGCCTATAATTTTAATGAGAATTTAAATAAAGAGGCGGTAAAGTGGAACGACATAAAGGTTCTAAAATTTGTAAAAAGTGATGAGTTCCTATTTCATTACAAAACGTCCTATGCAGATACTGATTTTTCTACAATTGATATGCGAAACAAAAGAAAGAAAATGTTAAATCGGGGTGACATTCAAATGGAACCCCTTTATCAGCAGGCCATTGCGTTAAAGGATAATAAGAAAAAGGATCTCAAAGATTTAGTTAAGAAAAACTTAATACCTCACTATTATGCTAGTTTTTATAGTTCTTTATAGTCAAATTATGTGATTAAGGTAGATGACTGATCTCATGTTTATAATTATACCTGTTAAGATCTGAGTTGTGAACAATGATTCCTAAAAAGCTTTAGAAGATTTATAAAATGTTTTGTTTTTGTAAGGTTTAAGGCCTAAGTTTTATTTTTAGTACTATATAAAAGGGTGAAATGCCTTCTATAAAGTGTTATATTTGTTAATTTTATGCAGGTTGAAGACCTATTTAATTATGATTAAAAGAAGGGTAAATTTGTTTATTTGTATTGTTTAAGTTTGATACGCATTTCTTTTTAATTTTGTATGTTTTAAAAGACTATTCTGTCTATTTTTGGTATAAAAAATATTAATCTGCTAAAGATTCTGAAGAAGATCTGTTAATGAGACTGAATTAAATAAAAGTAAAAAAAAACACACGGTCTTTTATTGTAAGTTTTTAGATTTAGTTAAATATAAACTGACACTTTAATAGTTATGCCGACCGTTATTATATTAAGTTACTTTTAAACAGACCCAATTCGAAATAAAACAAGCCATACATCATAATTCTTAATACTAAAGTGACTTAATAAGGAGTATTTTTTTGAAAACCATTTTTGAAAATGTTTCTTAATAATTAATTAGGATTGTGCAACAGCAATTAAACAAGGACAAGTTACCATAAGTAAAACGTATATCACTTTTAAAATACAGCATTTAAGAAAAAAGTTATGAGAGTTTAAACGTGGACAAACCTAATAGTCAATAACATTTTTGCGATTTCCCACAAATCTGCTTTTTTGAGTTGGGTCAGTTTCGTTCTCAACATGCGATATGTTCAGCAGTAGACACCTCAACGTTGAAATTATGATGATTATTATTACAAATCAAATAGTAAAATAATCACTCTTTTCTATGAGAGTAGGCCTTTATTGGTGGCGTGGCGTCCAAAGAACTCGATTCCTACCGGCTTGCCTAATATCAGGCATTTGAAAGAAAGAAAGATACAAAGAAAGAAAGAAAATACATTTATTCATGACAGCAAAAAGTTACAACACTTAGGAAAACATAAAAACAAGAAAACACAAAAAAAAACCTCGCTGCCACAAAAAGGTCCTACCTCAGCATAATGCCAACTCCAGAGCTGGCGCTGGTCTTTCGGTGGAACCAGACAGGGCGACATCACGGCGAGTTTTTTCTGGTTATATCGGTCATTTCAGCACCTTATTCTACAGCTCTTAAAGAAAATGTACGTTAAATCTGCTCCGGCTTGCCCAAGGATACCTTTTACGCCACGCCACTGGCCTGTACCCAGCAGTGAGACGTATGTTGATGAGCAAAATATTCCGCTAAAAATACTAAAATATTACAAGAAGTTAAGTCAAAACCGAGATTTTATTTCTAGTCAGGATAGCTAATTACACTTTTTTTGTATTAATAACAACGAAACGTTTTATTAAATGCCTTATTTTTATAAAAGTTCTTTTTATTTTATCTTATTCTTTAAATCGTCGGCAACCTAGACATTAAATAATGCTTTTAATGAAGCAAATGAAATATCTGAATTGGACGATATTAAAAAAGTTGTTGAACATAACCTGCTTTTCTCGGTAAACGAATATTGCGCCTGTTCCTCAGAGAATCATATATATTTATTGCGAAATATTTTTATTTCAACTGGATGTTTCCCTGAATATAATACTTTTATAGTGTTCGCATCTAGTGTTGTGTCTATAGGCGGTGGTGACCACTTATAATCAAGTAAGCCACCTGCCCATTTATCACTCCAAGGCAATAAATTATAAAAAAAACCCGACCGCGGCGCACTTTGAAACTGTCCTGTGTCCGTTCCTGAGTCCGCTCGTAACTACACAACGACACATCCGATTTTGATAAATGATACCATTAGATTCGTCTTGATGGTGCGAGTGTCACTGGGTATGAAGTTCGTTAAAATAAACAAAATGGTGGATTTTATGCAGTTTCAAAGTGCATAGCGGTCGGGTTTTTTTTAGTAAAAATGTGGTTATTTCTACACTTAATATCAATTTCACTGTATCTTAAGTCCATATCAATGTATTAGCAGTCGTTAAGATATCTAACCCCTTAAATTCTAATATACCGTCTAATCTGAGTACACAACATGAAAATTTAATCAAGACGAAGAAACTTCACAAGTAACCCTTTATTGGTTCGGTCAGGGCCGAAAATGGCTGTACTTTAAAGTGTTTCTACTAGGGATGTAACGATACCGATACCGATATATCGGCCGATATATCGGTATCGCCGATAATATACAACCGATATTTGAAGAACGCGAAAAGAATTTTCTGTATGAAAAAAAATCTGCAGAAAGTAATTTCAATTACTGACTTATTTTATGTATTGGTCTATATTACCTTGTGATATGACAATTAGTATGTTAATTAAATCTTTGGTTCTTTTTAAAAAATAAATTTGAATTTTGAGTTGACAATCTATATTTTTCTAATATTTTTACTTTACACTTTCAAGGTTGACTCTCTGTTAAATATAGCCAAGTTTTAGGTATACTAAGGACATACAAATATCTGAAGTTCATACTTCATTACTTAGCTAAGATATCGGTATCGGTATCGCTGATATTTCTAACAATATATCGGTATCGGTATCGTATCGGCAAAACTATGTATCGTTACATCCCTAGTTTCTACCAAGTCAGCCACATACTGAAGCTCAAGCAACATTTTAATGAACTAAAATAGAAAATTCTTTGATATTGAAATTTATTAATTTAGAGTACGAGTATACTACAGATATGTAAGGTGCTAACAAATTAGCTACCTATATTTTAAGAGAAGCTAGATTATGTTATAATAATATCACTAACTAGAAATTAAGAAAACTTTTGATATAATTTTTTGGTTATCATTTACCGAAAAAATAAAATAAATTATAATTCTGTTCAAAAATAATCATCATAATTGATTTGCAACCAACACAACCAGACAACAAATAGCATGGCATTGACATTCGAGTATTTTCATTATTTGATTTATCAACGTGATGTGGCCATTTAAGTGGTAGTAAAAGAGGTTCTAGTATCTATTAAAAAGGACTCATTTAATTATATCCTTAACAGGATGTTTTTATGTAGCATTTTTTCCCCCAGTTTTCTCTAAGAAAACATCATTAAGGGCGTATCGCACGGTGACCCGGGGCAGAATTGCTCAGAGATGGCGCTGTCTTGGTCACGTGACCAAATGTTCAAGACTATAATTATGATATCTGCTTATTTTACCAGCATGAGAATCAATTGGCCCAATATTTTGAGTCTCTTTCGATGATTTCTAATTCATAATAATTTATGTACGTGCTTACCAAGCGCAGGAATGTGTATGAAACTCGAGTAGTACTTTGACAGGTAAATATACACGCACACTAAAGCAAAATCATTGATAAAAGTGACATCTATTGACAGAGATTCTAACTTGTAAGTTCGCCTATTGTGCTCCGGCGCTCCGGCTATTGTGTAAACCCGTATAAGCAGAAACTCGGGTAATAGTCATGAAAATTCGAAGGTAAAATAAAGAAAAGTGTAGGTACTCGAGCAACAATATTCTCGAGTTACCATCGAACAAACGAACGCCGATTTTCCCCCTTGTCTACCCCACATTTTTTTTGATAGGTCAAAAAATAACTTTGTAATTAACCACCTAGTTTCATACCCACATGGGTATTACTCAATTTTTATTACCCACTGGGTAATATAATAAATTTGTGAAACAAACGCAACCGTTTATTTCACGATAAATGTACAGCTCTTTTTTGTATGGGAATATATTGAATGGAATAAGACGTATAACTGAGTAAAATAGTTTTATTCATAATATATTTATTCTCAAATTTGGCGAAGCCGATCTCCATATTTTACAGATTCTTAGGGCCGTAAGTTTACGGACCAATAACATATTATAAGTTGTATAAACATTGAACAGGCAGACTCAGACTCACTCAATGTGTTATTGAGAGAACTCTTGATTTTCTAGATTTAGTCGTCGTCTTCATTGCTGAAGGTCGTGTCTAGTTTGAAATTTGCTGCACCAAGCTTTTCCAAGCGTCTCTGTCCTCGGCGGTCTTCATAGCTTTAGGTATTGGCAGGCCAGTGAGCTTCTTGATTAGGTCTGACCAACGGGTAGGTGATCGACCGCGTGGTCTTTTTAAGTCTACCTGCCCAACTACCATCAGCGTCTCCAAGTTGTCTGGGTTCCTGCGAGCAACATGTCCGAAGTAGTTTAGTATCCGCTGGGAGCAGATAGTGGACAGCCTTGTTGTTATTCCGAGCTCCTTGAGAATGGACACGTTGGTGCGGCGTGCGGTCCAAAGAATTCGCAACATACGCCGCCAAACATGATTTTCTAGGCTTACAAGTAAACTGGCATTGAGCACATTACTTGAAGTTTGTCAAGGGACGCCAAATTTCTCGAATACAGAGATTGATGCGAGTTGACTCTGTCAGTCGTTCTGTAATAAATAAAGTACCATGTTACTATAAGTCAATAAAACTAGCATTGCAAAACACTAGTAATTCAGTCTAATATTAAATTAACTGACTACCTTTTATATGTGTGCATCTCAGGTCTAGGAATTTAGGATTTTGTTCTAAGATTCGCGTCACGATTTCAGGTACCTAAATCATATTTTTTAAAGAACAAATCAATTCTGGCATCCTCTACGATAAATGCATCTTCCCTTCACCAATTGGAAAATTTAGAAACAAAACGAATGACAGCATTATTGGTGACAGCGTAATGTTCTGAAACCTTCTTCATTTTGTGGAATCCTAAATATGGAATGTCAAATATTAATTTTGTACTCGTATAGTAGATTTGTGTTTTCACATCACTTGTATTTATTAGGAAACAATAAGATGGGTAAAGTTATAAGGTGATGGTACAATATAAATTTTCTTGAAAAGTATTTGAACGTCCCTGACTACTAGACTCTCGTATTTTAGTTTGCGCGAATCAAAAAATTGCCCAGAGTTGCAACGTTGCGTTGCCACCGTGACATGCGACGTTGCCATCTGTCACCGTTTGTCAGACATCTATGAATGCCTAACGATCGACGACACTTTTGGCTTAGCGGGAGTGACACCGCCTACTAAGCTAGAGGTCCCGGGTTCAAATCCTGGTAATTTTTTACCCTAATAAGGATTGCTTAGATTGTTTTTGTAAAATTTACCTCCGTATTATTATTATTTCTCTTTATTTAAGTATCCTGATTTAAAAAGTAAAACAAAACAATATTTAGTAGGTACATATATATTTCAGAATATAAATTTAGTCAAAATATTTAGTAATTTGGCATAAACAGGCTAAATTACAAAATTAATTACAGCGTGTAGTATTCGATAAAAACGAAAAAAAAGAAAAAATAAAATTATTTCGGGATTAGAACCCACAACCAAACGTATCCATAAGTGAAGGCTTTAGACCACTCGGCTACGGATGCACACTGAAAAGGTGCGTAAATTAAGATCCGTTTTGAAATATCAATAGATAAGTTACACACACGCCCATACACCATTTGCCTGTGTTTGCGTGAGTTGTGTTACCCACCTGTAGGTGATTCGCACACAGTGATAGAATATCCAAGTTTTTCATCGGTGAAATATGGTATTTAGCGTGAAAATATACCATTTTTTATGCATTTGCCCAAAATAAAACGTAAATTAATTGATATTTGTCAAATTAGTTTCTTAATATACCCTGCCGTTAGCCCGTGAAGGTGCACCAACTTTTGTATGGGAACGCAACCACCTTAAAACCTATAATGTTTTATACTTAGTAGTCAGAGGACCGAGTGCTAGCAACTGTAAAAATATCGGTAGCTAATTTGTACCGTAGCACCTTATATTCACATATTTCCTGTTTTGCTTGTTTTGACACGATCTTAAACATCTGGGGGCACGGTAGTGCCCCCGCCAAGTCGAGCAAAAAAAGGCAAGGCCGTACCATGATTTTCTCAAAGCCATTCAGGCCATTTTCAACCTCCTGTAATTTTGTGCTAGCTAAAGCTAGAATTCTGAATTTTAAGGGATATATAGGGCCCAATAAGACTTAAGTACATTTCTAATAACATTAAATTTGAACTTGTAGTTTAAAAACTATTGCATGTCAAAGTTCCTTAGTTTTGTCACTGACTCACTAACTCACTGATGATCACCATAATTCTAAGGTACTTCTAGCAGATCCACAAGCTCCAAATTTTAAACATAGTTAGGTTTTAGCCTATCAAGTCCTAAAAAACCTACAAATATTGCAATTTCAGTCACAACTGCACACATAAGTTTGTAATCCTATACAAATACATGTGAGACTTGCATCTTTTTACATGTAATGTTTTGATGGGATATAATTTTCACAAATTTAAGTTACAGTTAGGGCACGCATTACCGGTATCTTGTATGTGTCTAATACCGGTATCTCGGTATTGGCCCATGCTAGTAATACCGGAATTGCATGCCCTAGTTACTGTCAATATCCCATCTATCAATCTCCCATTGTCATTTTATAATGACAGTCGTTTAAGTATAACCACAAAATAAAACATCTTTATAACACACCTCAGAAAGAAAGAGAAAAAAATATTTTAAGAGACAGACAGGAAATCATGTCGTCAAAGTCAAAGTACTTTATGCTTCAATTTAGGCATATTAAAATGCACATATGAATGTTAAGATTTACCACCAGTTCCAGTGTGGAACCTCTGCCCCGAGAAGAACCGGCTAAGAAACTCGGCGAGGTATAATTTTTCCAAAACAGTCTTACAATAATAACTTATATCATAACTTAATGACTACTACACAGTTTTTTTTCGCACACTAGGTTAAAAATTAATGATTAGGTACTCATGCAGGACGTTATCACTTCCAAATATCCCTGTCCACGACATGGTGTTTTATTTTATAGTATGCCCGAGCAATTCGTTTTTCTTTTACGACAGATTCCTCGTCTTATTGCAAAATGTTGAAATCTTCCAAACACCGTTAACAGTTCGCGAAGTGTAATTAAATTAATCATATGATATGGAAATACTTAATCGTAATATATTACCGAATATTTGACATTAAATATTTAAAATAAATGCCTGTCATTAGCATATCATGGACAAAAATAACTCGTTTGATGTTTCTCGATAAGTTTGATGAAGCCATTTTATTAATATTTGGTAATAACTTATAAATATGAAATGTTGGGAAAAAAATGCCTACGATGGTTAAGGACACAAAATACACAAATTTACATATGTAGTTAATATTATACCTAGCTAATAAATAAAAATTCTAAAAACTGAATTGAAAGAAATAAAAAAATTATAAATAAATATTAGGGGACAATCATACACAAATCGAACTAATCCTATAGTAGCTCAATAAGGCTTGTGTTATGGATACTAGACGACGATATATTTAATAAATACAAATACTTAAATACATAAAAAACATCCAAGACTCAGAAACAAATACCATCCCACAAATAATATTTGCTCTTACCGGGATTCGAACCCAGGACCGTCAGCTTCGTAGGCAGTCACTAACCACTAGGCTAAACCGGTCGTCAAAATGATATTGAATATATAGATAATGAATTTCTCAAAGTCCGGCTATGCAGAAAATATCAAAGCAAACATAACAGCAATATCCTTTTCAGTCGCTCGAAAGGGTAATATCATCATTATTAATATCACATTCTTCACAATCCAATTCAAAGTCAAAAACACTATAAAATTTAAGCATCGCAGAAATACGTGACGTGAATTCTTTGAAACAATCCACATTTTATAAGCAACACAATGAAGAACGGTTTGAAAGGCTCTAACGCCAGAAATGAATACCTTCATAGACTCCAAATGCTACTGTAGCAACAAAGGCTAGGAAGGAGGCGGGCGCAGTTTTTCTTATTAAATTTTCATGTTTTCACATAAATAATATAGTAGTCCCATCTCGGAGCGTGGCGGCGGAACTTTTTACTGATTCTTGAGTTGAATTACAAATCAGTTATAAATCTTGAAATGAATTTAATGAAACCGGGGAAATTTAAATGTTGTATAATGGACATGGAGGGACTTTGTTGGCGGTAACTTTTAACGATGTTAAAAAAGGAGTAAGTAATAATAAGCGCAAGTACTTGATAAAGCGATGGGGCGTAAAGTTTCTCTAATGGAACTTACGAATCGAAAGACTCAGAGTAGGTCTCCCCACCTGGTCTGATGACCTGGTTAAGGTCACCGGGATTCTATGGAGACGTTGGTTGTGGAAGTCTCCGGATTGAGCATATGAAATCAAATTTAATGCAAGCAGGCCTCAACGGCTCTTTCGCAGGTCAGATTCTACCGGCAATTTGGAAAATGACTTTCCGGTGAGAAGAAACGCCGCAAGAAACTGACCTGTATCTCTTTTAAAAACATTTGATATGTAAAAACAGCTGCAATAGACAACCCTTGGAAATTATTGTGTCCTAATTTTTACCATAGCATTGGAGAAGTTACGGATAAGTACAGAGGAGTCTTAACTACTAGAAATTCGAACTCTGCTGCGTTTCCGAGTACAAAGCCTCTCCCGTTAATTTTAGCAAGATAAATAGCTTTATTTCACAGTACTTGAGGAGAATGGCAGTCTGCTAAGAGCGTTTTAACAATGAATTTCAGACATCGTGTAAAAGCTATTTTAGTCGTTCTTTGATGTTTTTCTCGTTCAATTTGACTAAGACTGTAGCGTAATTGAATATGTATCACGGAAGTCCGGTCTTAAAACTGTATAGGAATTGCTCACTGCATAATGAAGTCTGCAAGGCGCGGGGTTTGTATATCCCCGTCCTTTCGCTTTGCTCTTCATTTATATTCCCAATTGCCATTCTTACGCTCTAAAATTCTTTTGCGGGAAAATATTTAAGTTTTCATAACTCCGGTGAAAGGACCTATTGTTTTACGAACAGGTGGAGTAATGTCCCTTGTAAATGGAGAATACTTATGCATAGCTCGGCGACGATGAAAATTTGAATTTCACATTTTTCCGAGCTGTCTCGTGATATTTTGCAAAGGTGACATACATTTCGAATTTTATGCGCACCGCCGTCTGTGCCATCGCTTAAACGACGGTAGTGCTTTGTAGAATTCTTTGTTTTTTCATTGTAATAGAATATTTTTTTAGTTAAATCCCTAACTTTTGAGCAGAACTTTTTAGTTTTGCTGTAGTATTTAATTCAAACACATTTTTCTTTTACAATGACAAACCATGTTTAGTCTCACAGAAAATGTTATGTCTTAGTTTTAGTTTTGCAATGGTTACAAGCTTACTAATGTTAATTGTTATTGAGATATCAAGTTTGTTAACTAATTGCCTTATACAGATAATATACCTAATGAGAAATATGAACACCACTAAAATAAACTTATTTCGTCAAGCTTAGCTTATATTTTTCCTCCCATTTCTGCAGAAAATATTACTTAGTCTTATTAAGAAACCTTGAAAAATATTTTCAATATACAGTGGAAAACAGGAGCAAAATAAAAGATTTCCGCTTGATTTGGTCAATTGGAGCAATTTTTGACAAAGTATTATCTATAACAAATAACTAAAATACATAACAATGCATTACGGAAATAAGGATATACAAAGAATACATGTTTTCATACCACAATAGTTTTGAGCTCATGTCTGCTTTCCATTAGCTGGCTCGTCTGCTAGTTTGCCACTTATTACATAAAAAACTCAGTGAAACCAAGACTCATCTTAAATCATGGAGAAAATAGCCAACATCGACGAGAGTTTTCAAATTCTAAGGCATCTTAAAACGTTCGTGAAATAAGTTTCTGTCAAAAAAAACGAGACAAGTTTTTATTCCCAATTGTACTTTTTTGTATAGTCACAAACTGCATGTTAAGACTAATCAAATGAGCGCAAACACGGTGTATTTATCTCATGTAATTTGGCTACCTTCCGACTCCATCATCAGATCAGCTCGATACCATAGTCTTACATTGTCACTAAACGTACCTACATAAGTATGCCAAATTTCAGCTCAATTTGATACCAGGAAGTGATTTAAAAATGGTTTGCAAATTTTTAAACCTCAACTTACATAGTTACTAGATACGAACGTTGCAAGTTAAATAAAAGCTTGTATGAGAAGTCATAAAAGCCAAATCAATCGTATCTCAAACGCACACCAGTTAATACCCATTTTTCTCCTAATAAACTACGATATCACTGAATATGGAACAGATGAATAAATTACACATCGCTCGGAAAATCGATGTGTTATCCAAATTGGCGATTAACATTTGAAATTACGATTTAACAAACAATTTGCAATTTGAACGGCAAAGGTCGCCGTGTTCGTGAGATCTCGAAACGTGTGATGTCGTTTACATAGATAACGATATTAAGTTTCTACACATAAATAAAAGGGCTTTCTTACCGGAAATTTCGTTAATTAATTTGTTGTTTGTTAATTTATGCTAGTGATGTTGACGCAGCATATAGACTGCTGGATTATCATCACTATCATCCAGTGAAAGACGTCCAGTGCAGAATATAAATATGCCAAAGGCCATCTGCTTTAAGAACAATTTAGAAGGCTATGCTTGGAGTTTCTCTGCGAGATCGAATTAAAACTTAAGAGATCCGTAGAAGAATCAAAGTAACCACCTTACCTAGTTTAACAAAACCTCCAGCGTGCTGGATTCTGAATAAATAAAATAAAAAAAATAACTGGCCAAGAGCATGTCGGACCATGCTCAGTGTAGGGTTCCATAGCCGTATCTATAAGGAAATGTGCTACAGATAAAAATAAAGCTAAAATTATACAACTTACAAAAGGTCTTAATTGCCGTGTAGATTAATGGCACTTAAAACCTTTTGGTTGAGAAGTTTTTCGGCAATAACTTCAAAACGGTTTATTCGTTACTATTCAAAATAATTTTCGTTGAATGTATTTATTAAGCGTTACCTTCCTGATTTTTTCATATTTTTTGGATTTACGGTTTAAAAGTTAAAGGGGGGGGGACACAATTTATGCAACTTTCGGAGCGATTATTTCCGAAAGTATTCACTTAATCAAAAAATAGTACATAAAAGCCTTATAATGTTTTTAAAAGAACTATCGAATTATGTACCTCACGTTGATGTTTGCTGAAAAAAAATTTTTTTAGCTTCTGTTACATGTATGGAGTGCCCCCCCTAGATTTTATTATTTTTATTATTTAACTACCAAACTTAGTAGCGGCATCTACAAGACATCTATATTCCAAATTACATCAGTATACGTCTTGTAGTTTTTGAGTAAAATGCCTGTGACATACGGACGGACGGACGGACGGACGGACGGACGGACGGACGGACGGACGGACATGACGAAACTATAAGGGTTCCTTTTCAGCCATTTTGGCTACGGAACCCTAAAAATAAAAAGAAAAGAAATGAAATAATAGGTACACATTAAAAATCCGCAATCGCTATTCAGCGGGGAACGCATCATAGGCTTGCTACCACGGGGGCTCAACCTTTCTCTTTTTTTAGGGTTCCGTAGCCAAAATGGCAAAAACGGAACCCTTATAGTTTCGTCATGTCCGTCCGTCTGTCTGTCTGTCTGTCTGTCTGTCTGTCTGTCTGTCCGTATGTCACAGGCATTTTACTCAGAAACTACATGATGGATATTGATGAAATTTGGAATATAGGTGTCTTTTATGAGCCGCTACTTAGTTTGATATATAAATAATTAAAATAAATATTTTTAGGGGGGGCACTCCATACATGTTAAAGACAGTAAAAAAATTTTTTTCAGCAAATATCAACGTGTGGTACTTAGTTCGACAGCTCTTTAAAAAACACTATAAGGTTCCTAAGTAATGTTTTTGATTAAGTGAATGTATTTGGAAATAATCGCTCTGAAAGTTGTGTAAATTGTGTCCCCCCCCCTCTATTTTCTAAACCGTGCGTCCGAAAAATATGAAAAAAATCACGAAGGTAACGCTTAATTAATACTTTCAACGAAAATTATTTTCAACAAGATCGAATGTACCGTTTTTGAGTTATTGCCGATAAACTGCGCTTCTCAACAAAAGGACGTAATTTCTATGAAGATACGCTCTTTTGTTATTGTCCATTTTTACATCGTATTTTTTACCTTATAGTTATGGCTATGGAACCCTACACTGAGCATGGTCCGACATGCTCTTGGCCAGTTATTTTTAATTTAGTATAGTTTCCATCTAGTTTTACGTTTTATATATTTATAATGTTTTTAATCCCATGTACTTTATGTTTGAATAAAACTTAATATCTCTTAATATATCTTGAAACCGAAGACAATATTAAAACTTAATAGATTGATTTATGCATTGCACATCAGTACAAATAAAGTATTAAGATACAGATGATTACGCTTACATTCGGTTAAAGGTCAGTATGAACTATTACCAATATAATCAAGAACTTTAGATTTTGACACCCTTTGCATATCAAAAGTTAGATTATTATGCTATGCTGTAGTTAAAATTAATAATCAGTAACGATTGACCATACAAAATCCAAACCAGCTTACTCAAAAATAAATGAGGCGCTTAAGTTTGTTTTTATATCAAAATCCATTTCTGAAAGTTTCTATCATTTATAATTATAAGAATAAATGAGATTCTTATAAAAACACTTTAACTTTTGTACCATTATTTAAAGTGAAAACCTAATGTCAACTGCAAATCCGCCCTTTAAAACAAAACTTTGCTTTGAATTCGTGAAATTGCAAATGCATTTTAATCAAGTGCTGAAAACAAAAACGGACGAAACAATTGAAATTGCAAAAGGTCAGACACCTTAGAAACAAGAACAGTTGACGTTAAAGTTTTAAAGGTTTTTGTTTATAGAATTCTGCGAATGATTTGTGTCTGACAGGATGAAATTACAGATGAACTGATGGTTGTTTTATTTTTTAAATCTCTTTACATAGACGACCAATTGCTGCCGTTGTCGAGAGGTACAAACGAAGACAAAGTTAAGTGACCATCAGTAGACCTTAATACATTGTAATAAGGGTGACAAGATTTAGAGCATAGAATAAGCATCAAATTGATTTTTAATACATGTACTTAAAAACTTAATACTTTCTACTATATCTTGATATTATTCTTGAGCAGAAATAACCAGCAAATAAGGTACTTTTATGATATCTGGCCCCGTTAATTATTGAGTACATATTGTCCATCTGTACATTGTAGACAATTTATCTTGAATCTGCGAAACATTGTTTCTGATGGCTGAGAAAGCTGATACGAGATCGACATATCTTACCTGAGATCTTTCAGGAGTCGTCAGCGGTGAATCGTCCGGAATCACTTTATTGTCGTTTCCTCCTTTCGTTAGCTAATGCTGCCAACTAATCACTGTCGCAGATAGAATGGCCCTCTATATTGACTTAAAAAAGCCAGCTCTTAAACTGAGCTATGTTGTTTTTATCATTAATTAATAAATAGATAAAAGCCGGAGAGGAAGTATTAACAATATACTTTCTTATTAAGTGGCACAAAATCACAATTAGCTGATCTGAAAAGATCTTACAAATCCTTTTTGGACTGTTGGAATTTTCATCAATGCCATTTAGTCTCCAAGACGTTCCGTTCGGATTATTAAACAGCGACTATTAATAGAAAAAAGTCGCTCCACCCCAAATATCCTCGGAATTTATTGTAACATAATTCAATAGCTAGTCCAAAGGGTTTTTTGCCTTGATTTATCTATTAGCCTGTTATGGTAGATGTCTGCTTAATGAATTGTCCCGACCGCTTGCCAGTTTTTGCTGTCAAACCTTTGTCAAACGAGACTAACAGAATTCTATATAAATTCTAGGCAGGCAATAACTTTTATTTACCTATAAAAAAAAAGATTTAAGTCGTGTCTGTACGCAATTTTTAACTGTCGAAACAAACATTTCTTGTCGCGAAATATTGCGATTAAAGAGTAACACGATGTTTGGAGAGTGAAAAAAAAAGAGTCATCCATTAGCTTTACCCTATAACTCTTTTTTTTCTTCACTATTTCATAAATATTGATCCTTAAATTAGTATTCGGTAGCTAACCCAGCATCACGGGGAGCAATAACAAGAGAGAGAGAGAAGCAATTATAAGTAACTAAACAAATAGTATCTCGATTGCTGTTTCATTGTAAAATAAAATAAAATAATTCATTATTTCTTCTCAAGGGCTCTTTTACAAGTCTGATTCTAAATATGTATTATTTATTATGGCGTTTCGGGTACTGACCTTCTGGTGAGAAGAAGCGCCGGAAGAAACTCACCAGTTTCTCTTTTGAACCAAATAGTATTACAACAATATGGCGTTAATATAAGATTTCATTAATACATTACTTTAAACTTAAATTCTCGACCAACGCCTGACGACACTCGATAACACTTATATTCTGCTACATAGTGGTTACCCCGTCAGGAAGTATCTTATTTAGTCTATACATGCCGGTTTTTCAGAAAAAAAAATGCGTAAAGAAAACCCACATTTTTAGTTGAAATATTTTTCCTTTCTAATCAATCATGTCCTACGCCCGCCCACTACTAGAGAGAGGTCTTTCCTCGTGCCCAGATATAATCTTCCGTAACCTTCATATTTCTTAACTTCTTTATTTATAAAATGCCTTTTTGAAATCTCTTCATTCAAGATGCGTCTGCGCTACACGAGCCGAGTTCGAGCGCGCTTCAAGCATTTGGTTCGTGCTCGACTTTGCTCCACCAAATTGTCGGTTCTTTGACGAACAAAAGGGATTTGCATCGCGTTCGAGGACAGTGATCGTCGTAGGTTCACTGTAAGTTTGACGTTAACATTTGACGCCGCGAACGACGCCCAGAACGGCTCCGTTCGTGCACTCTAGTGAAGACGCACCTTAAGATTTTTAATTTCCGAATTTATTAGTTGTCAGAATTTCTTGGCCAGTTGAAGTTGCTGCTATTTATTGACCAAAACATGATAATGACTGCCAATTTCTCTTGCTCATCCAATTTCCAACCATTAAATCATTTACCGGTCTGTAAACAGTAATTTGTGTTGAAATCATAAAACTCGATAACGGCACAACTATTTAATTCGTAAGACTTAATTGGTACGCATTTCCTAAAAAGTCTTTTGACAATTCCTGAGTTTCTGTTTTCAGTAATAATATAGTTCCTTCCAAATATTTCCGCTGAATGGGTATAAGGTTAAAAGAAGGAACCCATTTTGAACAAAAATTAGGCACACCATTTATTACTACATAATTTAATCGTGAACTTATAAAAGCGATCGTTTGCTATGGTAATAGAATTTAAATTTCCAGTGAGCGTTGAAGTTTGGTGAAATGTTGGAATTGCTGGATAATTTTTTATTCAATTGGTACAAAGGACCCTTCGAATAGCTAGGCTGTTGCTAGTGATTACACTAGGTATTTTCAGTACGCCAATGAAAACCAAAATTAAGTGTCTTTTTTCATGAAAAGAGAACTGTGTGTTAAAATTTTATGGCATCATAAGATATGGAACGCATGCTTTATTATTAATATATCGCGCACCAAAACCAACCAATAGGCCTCAACCATCCCCAGTGTGAAAAAAAATACCGGGCTGTAATTGGATTGGATTTAGGATGGAAATGTCGACTATTATTCGGTTCCCAATATACTGTGTATGAATATTACCTATTCATTTTAATCAAAACCGTGATGGGCGGTAGCTGTGTGGTTAGTGATGTCAACAGTCCCATCAAAAAAGTATGGTCATTACTAAAGATAAGTGATTAATTTTTTTTTTTATTTAAAAACCTACTTCACACGTCTGAAAGGTATTCAGTGATGGCAATAATAGTTGTTACCATCACATTGCGTACCGAATTAATTTGAAAGAAGAAGAAAGAGGAAAATACAAGTACATTTACTTATGATAGCAAAAAATACAAAGTAGAGAAAAAATAACCTAGAAAACACAAAAAATAAAAACCTCGCTGCCACAAAAAGGTCACTTCAGCATAATGCCAACTTTAGAGCTGGCGCTGGTCTTTCGGTGGAACCTCACTGGGGAAACGTCACGGCAAGTTATTCATTCGACTGTTCCAGAATGTGACATATTACATTATTATTTTGATGTTCTGGTTTAATCGGTCGCCCCACTTAAAGTAAACACGTCCATTACGGGCAGATAGCGTAAATTTACATGTTAGCAAAAAAATTCTTAATGTATCAACAAATATATCAAATTATGTTCATTTGCGCTTACACTTTCTGCTCTTAAAATATATGTTCATATAGAATACGCTGTATACCAAAACTTAGTTTGGCAGGTCTTAGTTTCAATCCAGTACCACACAGATACACTGATTTTGTAGGTTGCACAAAATCAGCATGTCGAATACTCGAGAACATTGCAACAGCAAACAACGCTGCAAATAGTTTCTGACAGGAGAAATTTAATTTGAAACATCACGTTTGCAAGCAGCCTTCGTTACAAGTTATGATTTTGTGTTATACGTTTGGTCCACATCGATCGGTGTGTACCTATAATATAGACGAATCTTACATCTCGCACTGCAAGGTAAGTAGGTAAGTTTGTGTATGAGTGTTTGATATCTGATTTCAGTTGTGTCATTTATTGCTAGTTTTTTTTTGAGATGTGGCTGTATTGCAGTCACTAGACGACTTATTGTGTGCCAATGCAGACTTCTCTTAAACGCCTTTCATCGCCTCTCTATGTGTGCTTTTTGAGAGGTTCCAGTATTTTTTTCTATATCGGTCATGAAACTGAGCTTTTTCTGCGGATTTTAGTCCGCTACTAGACATAATGCCTCTCCAGTTTGTTGCTTGAGTTCGAAAAAAATAAGTAATCTTTTTTAACTACACATTTTTACGTGTTCTATAGAATAAGCCAGTGTCTAACCATAACATAACAGTGTCTTCTAAAGAAATCTTAAAGGTGACTCGTATTAAAAATTAACAATAAGAATGTCTTCGTCATTATTTCTAGTATTTTCTCTTTAATAAAGTCTGCAAGGTTCTATATCGCCTAGAACGGTAAACCAAGCAACGATAGTTTGTTTAATGTCCTTTGTCTCGTCTACTCAAGCAGCCGTTTCAAAACATTCAAACAAAACTCAACGCCAGCAATTATTGTGTTTTCTACTCTCTAAGGCTCCGTTTGTTCGCTTAGAAAACCTTATTTTTATAGCCACTCGTAGCTCCTCGATATTATTTGTTATAAACTAGTAAGAGCGCAATAAAAATTTAACGATACCACGGTTCGTGGCTGTAGTTTGATTTTTGTTCATGAAACCTCTTGTAAACATCTCTTTGAATGGGTTTCATTCGTCGCTAATGTTTGTTTTGGACTTCTTTGGATAATTGTTGCAAAGGCAATCTGCCAACTTTCACAAGTAGAAAGTTATATAAAGGGGAAGAGTGGTAAAAACTATCAATAGAATTTTTTTTTAGTAGATATTCAAGTCTCAGTGTAGCCAGTATTTTTCAAATTATATTTTTATGTTAAATAAATTATCATTATGTGGCTCGTAACTTTTTGCCGTGAGATGATCTATAAAGTCGTGCTAGAAACTTTATACATCAATCATTAAAATCAGAGGATTAAAGCTAGTAGCAAATTCACTCACATCTCCATCCAAACACCAGCGGACCTGTAACAAATAATACAATTATCAGCACAATGTCAATGTCATTCGACGTCAAATCAATATCTAACCTCATCATTAATGGAAAATTGACGCCCGTCGACGTCACCTAATGGTATGTCGACGCGGGCACGTTTAGCGATGGAATCAACTCGACATAAATTCGGAATCGGCACTCCAATAATATAATGCCGCGAGCCCACGTTTTACGAACGTACCAAGGATTTATATAGGCCTCGTATTTTGGATGTGGAAAAAATCATTTACGTGGCTATGGAAATACTGGATGGGTTAGGAAAAAGTCACAAGGTACCGACATCTGATTGATTTAGAAAAAATACATATAACATGTCCAAATTCAATTGGTACGTTTTGATTGAAAAAAAAATCCCGGAAGGCTGCAGTATGGAGTTGGGGAGACCGGGTACGGTTGTCTCGCGGGTTGGTTGTCACAGCGGCCATAAAATAATACTAAACGAAGGAATAAGTGCATCGATTGGTGAAGTACGGAAGGATGTACAGCTCTTGCGATCTTTTAGCACCGATCGATGTACCTAATGTTTCGTTTAGTATTATTTTATGGCCGCTGTGACAACCAACCCGCGAGACAACCATACCCGGTCTCCCCTTCTTCAAGAGGGGAGTTAATAGGTTCTTCTTAAAGGGTCGGCAACGCGCACTTAATGCCCCTGGTGTTGCAAGCGTCCATAGGCTGCGGTGACTGCTTACCATCAGGCAGGCCGTAAGCTTGTTTGCCACCCTAGTTGTATAAAAAAAAAGTGAGAGTCATCCATTTTCATCAAAAACATCAATTAGGCAAAAATCAGAGCAGCAGATTTTAATTTCTGCTAAATTGAGTCCAGTTGAATTGAGTTGCAGGTCACATTACAAGATTTTGTAATAATGGTGTTACACTTTCTGAACTTTTTGTCTACTTACATATAATATTGGTATTTAAATGTCGAAAAGTGAAATATTCATCACAATTTCAGATACAGACCTAATATTATTTTATTGCGTGTTTAACCCATACACACTTGCGTCCAAATGCAAAATGCAAATTGTTTACTTTTCATCACGAAGTATTAAAAACAATACTACTATTCTAAAGTTATTATTATTTTATTATTTATTTAGTTATTGAATAAATTTCCTATAAAGTAGATACTACTATTTTTGATATTAAAATTTGAATCTTCAATTATTTATAGTCAAATCCAGTCAAAGTCCGTACTTTTCATCTATAGCAAACGATTTTTATTCAATCCAACCGTAGATGTACCATTCCCCTTGAAGCACTTGACCTAAAAACAATAAGAAACAAATCGTTCTCACATGCTCCCTTTTTCAATCAAGATCCAACCAACCGTACCTGTTCCAGTACAATCCAAACGCACCAACTTATTGCTTGCTTTCGTCCAAAATATCACCCGGGGTCATTCCTTTTTCAAGCAATATCGAATTCGCGGAGTCCGCTAGCGTCAGCTATGTTGTCGAATTTATTTTATTTTTTCGCCCCCATTTTTTTTGCGGATTGCTCACAGTTTTGTTGTATCGCCCTTTGTTGGCAATCGGGAGGATTGTGTTTGTATCTGTAAACAGTATTACGATATCAAAAATGCGAGGACATTTTGCTCTTGAATATCATTCCGTCTGCTGAAGGAGCGTTCGTCCGGACAGCGAGTCTTATTTTGTGCAAATATAAGATGACATCTAAAAAAATACAATCATGAAATCTCGCATACCGAACCAAAGCATATTCTGATAGAAAAAAGCCTTACGCTTGATTTGTTGATTAATAGGATCGCATTTATAAAAGTACCTACATATGGAGCACGCTACGGTTTTTCAAGGGAGTTTTGCTAGAATTAAACCTAAAAGAAAGTATTTAGGATTAAGTTCAGCAAAACTGTCTTAAAAACCATGGCAAGAAAAAATATCGTATCCTATGGTTCCATTGGTTTCAACGCTAAAACAGTGCAATTTAAAAATATGCTCCTAACCAATGCATTCAGATATTCTCGGGATCCTTTAATAGTCAATTACACAACTAGGGTGGTAATACAAAGAAAGGCCGAGATCGCAGAAGTTTGCGACCCGAGCTGCAAGCGAGGGATGTAAATATGCGATCGAGGGCTTTTTTTACTACCTCCCGTGCTGTGTACATAATTTTATGTATACACTTGGCCAGAAAGCGGCTTTTTCCGTACTCGCAGCGTGCGGAAAAAGCCACTTTATGGCCAGGTGTGGCATAAAAAGTCTTATGTTAAATATCAAGATATATTTCCAGAAAAACTACAGAAAACAACAAAATGGTAGATGTGACACAACACTGGTAAGTTAAATATGTCAAATGAAGGAAGGAATCGTTAATTTGACAATTAAGGATTAAAGAAAAATAATAATGCCTTGAAGGGTGTAATTACGTTAAATGATATAGACACTGTTCGATTTGGAAGCATATTGAACTACTCGCCTCATGTTCAGTAAATTGATAAATTCAAAAGTAATCATCGAATTATTTTATTACGGTTAACGATGCATTATCAACTTTGATAGAAAACTATAGGTACAACGCTTTAACTTTATTAATTTAAATTCCTTTTTAAACGCAAATTGAGAGTCGATTAATCAATCATTTTATAATGTCGATAATTGAGTTTCTTAATCAAATTATCATAGTTTTCATTTTGTCACAAAAATTGATGAAAGGGTGATGTAGAAATAAATTATATTAACCCTGTAGGCTTATGATGCTACGCTTTGACGCGCGATAAATAAATGATAAAGCATCCGTCACGTTCTGACAATATAATATGTATGTGAGAGTGACGGATGCTTTATCATTTATTTATCACGCGACAAAGCGTAGCATCATAAGCCTACTGAGGGCTAATCAGTGATAAGTTATTTATTTTATTGACCGAGCGAGTGCTAAGCGCGAGTGAAACATCTCCGTTTCAGGGCAAAAAAGCTTTCGTATGTCTGTCCGGCTGTTAGGCTGTTTTCCTCTACAGGTCTCATTTTCTCAACCGATTCTCATGTAGACTCTTCTGTCTGAAGTACGGTGAAGCGATGGATGTGTGTATGATTGCTTAGATTAATCCTATCCTTCTTAATATCCTAATCCTAATAATATTATAAATGTGAAAATTTGTGAAGATGTTTAGATGTTTGGAGGTTTGGATATTTGGATGTTTGTTACTAAATAACGGGTTAACAATGGCTGGATTCGGATGATTAGCATGCAAGTAGACCAAGTCCTGGATTGAAACGTAAGATACTTTATATCCCGGTAAATAGTTCTCTTGCGACAGCAACGGGAACAACGCGGGCGAAGAATTCCATACTGTAGCCTTCCAGGAAAACATTTCTTGTTAATCACGATTAATGATTGAACCTATCTAATATACAAAAATGTATTATTTATTGGTTAGTGTAAGATGTATAGTGTTCGCAAGGAAACACCGTATTCCAACTAAAATTTCCAGGGAAGTGAGTTTAACCCGTCCCTATTCTCACCTAAAGAGGGTCCTGAGCCCTTCGAGTGTAAAACGTCGTAACTGAGAAAAATTTCATACTAACATAGAACTGTAAGACTTTTTGTGTTTGTGGAACAATGTAGGAATAATTTCGATAAATATGCCCGACGGGCTTTTAACATAATGCACGGTGACGCAGACAGGGATCGGGGAATGAGGGATGACGTTTGTCAGTTTAAAAGTATTTTAAAATGAGAGGTGATATTTTTAAAGATGGTAATGTCATGAAACTGATGAACGTTGAAATGTAGGGTGTTTGAGAAGCATGCATGTTGACACATTGTCACTAGTTTTTACTTTGATTAAGTTATGTTAGATGAAATACTGTTATTTATTTTAATAAACTAGAAGCAATGATTTTTAATATTTGTTAAATAATTAATTAAATATTTTTTTAATATCTAGTTACAAAATCGATATAGTGAGGTAGAATAGGAATTATTTATTTATCACTACCAAATAGATTGAAAAGCCACAAAAATTTGCAGGAATCTCGACAAAAATGTGTCCACAGAAGTGAGGCGGTTTAAATGCTCGATTTTTGACAAACATAGAGTTCAAATGACGGACTTAATGCCATGAGGCATTCTCTACCAGTCAACCATTAGACTAACCCATATGTGCCCATTGAGTCGAAAACGAACCAGCCCAAAAAAACCTCCTATGCTGTTGTTAGCAATGATATTTTATAAGTAGATAGGTTACAAGCACTCCAAAAGTGAAGCACTGAAACCACGATAATTGTATTGGTGCCCTTTTTGTAGTGGGTAGTCACTCGCGGGTCGGTCAACGAAACGCACGACGATGTCAAGGGTGAATATTTACAAGATTCACAAAAAAAATGCCGTCGTGTGTGATCAGAAAGTGCACCAATCATAGCAAAAAGTGCAACAAAGCGCAAGGGATCACATATCACCTGTAAGTACGCTGAAATAATTTAATTTTATCATTTTTATTATTTTATTTTTCAAATACGACGCCATCTTACTACCATAGAGGTCATTTGAATGAAAGAGACAAACTTACGTCTTTGACAATGAGAGTGACAAGGATAACCAACCTTCTGCGTGCTTAATCTGCGAGCGCCGAGCAGGCTCCGAGTCAATCCGAATCTAGCCGATGGGTTCACTCGGTGACGTTTAAAAATTAATCGCGCAAGTAACAAAAAGCTATCTGTCTCTTTTTTTTGCATTATTGTAACTATGCCATCTCTTTTATGCAATCTGTTAATATGTGTGAGTATGTACACCGTACAGTGAGGTACCAATGTGTGCTGCTGCTTTCTTGGAAGCATATTTCTCAGCTGGCGAGTATGCGTATAACGTATCTTCTTATAAAATATCATTGGTTGTTAGTCGATAGTATATTCGAATTGCTCAAAAAAATATATGGGCAAGAAAAAAATGCTCTTGGCATATATGGGCTAAACAGATTATAGGTGCGGTATTTATATTCTCAACGAATTTGTACAGAATAATATACTATAAATACAGTATATATAGGTATATACATATAAATATATATACATCCGTATAAAATAAATGTATATGGTACCTGCTTCTTAATTATTATAAAAAGTCAATCTTGAAGATTTTCAAATAGATATTTGCGCAGCATGCGTTTGAAGGAAAATTTGCTCTGAGCTTCTCGTATACAGAGAGCTGGGTCATTCCAGAGTCGAATCGCCTGTGCGCTGAATGAATTATCCATAGAACTAGAACGATGAGTGGGAGCAGAAAACATGAGTTTACGGGAGGAGCGTAGCTCACAGCCCGGCCAGGCAGTGACAAACTGGACTTCAGAACGAAGGTAGTTGGGTGCAGATGGGTCGTATAAGATGGAAAAGTGTGTACACAGAACTTTAAGAGAACGACATTCCCTAATAGGAAGCCAATTAAGTTCTTGGCGATAAGCAGAAACGTGGCCATACCTTCGGAGGCCAAAAGTAAACTTGAGGCAGTCGTTCCGGAGTCAGTCTAATCTATGAGCGCTCGAGTAACGTTGGTACGATACACATCGCCATAGTCTATCACCGTCACAAGGAAGGAATTTAATAGTACATTACACAACTAGGGTGGTAATACAAAGAAAGGCCGAGATCGCAGAAGTTTGCGGCCCGAGCTGCAAGCGAGGGACGTAAATATGCGATCGAGGGCTTTCTTTATTACCTCCCGTGTTGTGTACATAATTTTATGTCTACACTTGGTCAGAAAGCGGCTTTTTCCGTACGCGCAGCATGCGGAAAAAGCCACTTTATGGCCAGGTGTGGCATAAAGTTTATTTGCGTCCCCTTTCAAATATTTTTCAGAAAATAATTACAAAGATTGGATAAAAAGAATCATAGATGGAGACCATGAAGTGTAAGCCGGAGCATATAGACCCTCCCCCTTCCCCCAAATGGATTGACGACCTGATTAATGTCACCGGAAGCGGATGGCAAACATGCGACCATTTATTTTTGATGAATTTTGGGGTTACTTATGTTCAGCACTGGACATGCCCGGATCGAAATGATGAAGATTCAATAAAATGCCAATCATACATATGGAAAATATAAACTACACATAAGTTATAGAAAATTATTTTTCATCACACTTGCTCGTAAAGGGTGTTATAACACGCGCGCTTATAGACCAACTCGAGCCGATTTACCCCCCGTGGGTTACAAATATCTATAACTCCCACGGGAGGAAAAACTGTATGAAAATCTATAACTCCCTCGGGAGTTATGAGTTTAGTTTTAAAAGTCGTACGTCATTTCAGACTAAGGAGGTTTCGAATCAGCCAAGGCTATTTCACATCTTCAAAACTTGGCTACAAAACCAATTTTAGTGTAAATAAAACTTATATGTTATATTTTACTATTATTTCCGTAGTTTTTGCGATTATTTTAATGCAATTAAATTAATTTAGTTTAAAATTTTATTTTGAAAATCGGTACAATCTGGCGACATTGCCTGTCAAGTTTAAAAACTAAACGCGGTTCTTAGCATTATCTGTGGAAGACTATATTGAAAAAGTTGACAGTTGAAGTTGTCTCTTAGCGGGTGCGTTTAGTTTATTTCATTTTTATGTTTTATTTTTTTTTCCTCGCAAATGTGATGAAAAACATTGTGTGTATCACGGGCAGTAAGAAGATTACAAACTCGTGTCATTAAAAGCCCTCCGCCTACGGCGTCGGGCTTCTAATAGACTCTCGTTAGTAATCCCCTTCTTACTACCCTCGGTGCACAATGTACTATTAAATGTAAACTTTGTTTCTTCACGAAGGTAGTTTATAATATTTCAATAGATTTCAAGCTTGATCTTCCCAATAAATATAACTTTTGGTTTTGTGCGTGATCTTTCCAGAGAACATTTATTTTTGATGCTTACATTAGTTTAGTTTAAATTGTTATTTACACTTAAATGGAATGGGTGTATTAAAAGAAAACTCGGCAGCTAGCTCATAAATATATGAATTTACAAAATAATACTTTTTATTACTTTCTTAAAACTTTGATGAACCGCTGAAATTGCTTTATCCAACCCATGCCTAACAAGTATCTCAGAATAATATAAAAAAATATTTTAGAAAAAAATTAAGGAATAATTTTAACGGTTCCTTAATTAATTTCATATTAAATACCTACCATGTTTGTATGAATACTTCGGTCTTACCGAGGGCTGGAAACTTTGGTTCGCGGTTTTGCAAAACAAGATAGTGCGGAACACTAATTTGCACTTAGCTCGTTGGTTTAATATCATTACGATATTACTTTGTAAGTGTATTTTGCTATACAAAAACATTGAAGCAAAATTACTTTTTTATTATTTATAAATGTGTACGTTATAACCACAAGAATATTTTTTTAAATAGGATACCATGTATCTCATAATACCATGTACCTTACAATTATAAACAGTTTAGTTACTATTTGCAGATATGATTTTATGATTTCCAATAAAAATATTGTCAAGATTTTGGCAAACCTAAAACTATTTCTGTAATTTGTTTTATTTTTGAAATTATTTCTGTTTATTATATTACTAGTATTACAGATTGATGTGATATTAGTGACTTAATGTTAAATTCCGATTTAGGCCTGACCTAGGCCGAAATGTTCCATTACATAATTATGTAATTAAAAAAAAACCTTATGATACACCAAACATATCTGTCTGTTTGTTTTTGCTATCTGAGACACAGTTGTGACTAATTTCCATTTTTCAGTAACATTCATAAAACAATCTCTCCAAGTTTTAACTCGGTTGGTATTGGTACTCTGATGCAAGACGCCCTCTCGGGCCATAAAGCTTTACTATTTCATCGCAACATTCTACAATTTAACATCGGACCCACCACCCGTATATCTCCTAGACCGATTCAAATATCTATCCAATTTATATGTTGCTGAAACCGGCAGTAAATTCTTATTTATTGGCATATCCCTCTTTTATATATTGCTTAGATGTTTTGAGTTCTTATTTGGTATGATATTGAGGTTAAAACGTTTACCCTTTCCGATATTATTCGGATCGTTTCAAGCTCGTTTCAATACATTTACATTTTCTTTTGACTCTTTCCTTATGTCCCTATAATCACTATGAACGACGTATTACTTACCATTGAGTACATCGGGGTTTTACTAGTACTGTCATGAGAGCAAAATATTTTTTTACATTATTTATATTCTTAGAAATTCCTTAGGTATGTATTATCATGATTTTTATCTATATTTTATTTATTTAATTATTTTATTTGTTCATGGAGAACCAACAGCCTTAAAAACTAAACAACAATTAAAGTAGTGGTAGAGAGCCAATTATAGGAACTCACTTATGGTGACAAAGTACCTATAATTTAACACTAAGTTAAATAACACTCACATGCAAACGCACATAATACAAATTAAGAAGCTCAACATAATAATCGAGCTAGCTTGAAAAGTTCATATTATAAACTTTAAGAATTAATGTTTCCAATACGTGCTTGTTTGCTAAGCACAATACCGATACGATTAAGAAATACCTTATCAACTAGTCTCAATATCGTATTAGTCGTCATTTTAAATGAAACATTTTTATTTTGCCACACGGGCACTTTTATGGCAGTCTGATTCTACTTGTGTTTCACAAAAAGTCATCTAAAAAGAAACGCCGCAAAAACTCCACACTTGCTTTCGTTTCTAAAGAAAAGGTTAATTAATTTTACTTTTAATAAAATAACTCACAGAGTTGTGATAAATGTCAATGCATCATTTTTATTTGTTTGAACATCAAGCACATGATCCATTTATTCATTCAATTATAGATTTGCATACGTCATATTCAACTTGTTTTGAATCTATCACTCCTTATAAAACACCGAACTCATAACTCCATCTTGCTTAGACAACCTATCCCCAATACCCTCTATATTCGATTTTACTGCCCGTTTTCTGAAAGCCAATAATTTCCAACGATGTTTTATTCCCCAATCGTGCATGCCAAATCTTTCTGCAATGTTTAGTACTGCATCCACCGTTCCACGTAGATAGAACCGCGCCTTTTTATAGCTGAATCCCTTGCGGGACATAAAACGTAAAAATGCGATATGTAACTTAGTCGGTCGGTGAAATATTGAGACGTTTCGAGACCTCACCTGTCAGTGGCAGATATAAAACTATCGGTTTTATTATTTGACTCAATTTTTCTCGTGCTTGCGTCCGTATGAATATTCTATCGTCGGAATATAGGTCGTGTTTCAACTCGGGCTTGTATTGTACTTGGATTTCTCAAACTATCGTAAATAAGGAATGAGGAACTCGACTGAATTGTAGATGGAGGCATTAGGTTTTAGGATATTAAATATTACTTGTTTTCGAGGAACTTTCTCGTAGACTGTACTTCTGCAGTTGAAGAAATTCATGTGGAAAGGGTTCTTGGAGCGCTCTTGTAAGGAAATTCTATTGAAGTTCGAGCATGTAGTGAAATCGTAAGATACACTGCTGATGTAACGGATTGTGAAGCTGCACTTAAAGATGTAGAAAAAGCATGACAATTACCTATTTCTAGAACATATGAATATATTTATGGTAACTCCGCAGATCTTTATATAGAATGCATTGGTTCGTTGTCTTCAATTTGACCGACCGCTTTAGCTTAGTTGGTAGTGACCCTGCCTATGAAGCAAGAGGTCCTGGGTTCGAATCCCGGTAAGGGCATTTATTTGTGTGATGAGCACGAATATTTGTTCCTGAGTCATGGATGTTTTCTATGTATATAAGTATTTGTATGTATGTATCTATTAAATATATCGTCGTCTAGTATCCATAACACAAGCCTTATTGAGCTTACTATGGGGCTAGTTCGATTTGTGTAAGATTGTCCCCTAATATTAAAAAAAAATATTATTAAAAAAAAATGATAATAAACAAAACAGGTCACGTTTCCAAGTTAAAGGTATCTTATCAATTGCTATAAGAACGCAGTTATAGCTTAGGTTAAGATGCAAGCATATATTTTTCTTACATTCACACACACAAGCGGCGATTGGTACATTCAATTGGGAACGACGCATATAATAATATATGCCATAGGCGGTATTTACATGATAAAGCGCGTCTTGTTTTCAAGTTTATCACGGACCAATATACTGGGCGTACTTTTGCCGCATATGTAAACAAATATCATCATCATCATTAAAAAATACTTAAAAAGATTTTTGAAGTCAAAAGCTTATTATAGGGTATGAGACTATTCAATTAAAACTAGATTACATTAGCAGACGTTTCTGCTTAAATAAAAACTCACATTAGTTTTTCAATGCAAAGAAACATCAATAATGCATTAAAATCTCAATAAGCTCAAACTTACAGTTTTTGATATCTTAATTACAGAAAAGGTTAATTCTTTATATCAAAAATATATTTCACAAGTCAATATGAATGTCCGTTGAAGCTTATTAAAACTGTGTTTATTACCAATTTTATTTTACGTCCCATGAATAATTCAGAAGCTGTCCTTTCCAATGTCAACAAAATATGAATATTCTATCGCTCCTGAAGGTTATTGTGATACTTTAAAAGGTTCGGGCCATTATGGAAAGATGCTACGGGTAGTAGAATTATGATATCAGGTAATTGTGATAATTATATTTAGGTTTTAAATTTCCTTTATGATCGTTGTCAAATTATGAGCTAAAATCCCTGTAAATTAATTTAGAAAAACCTTTTTAATCTATTTAAAAGGTCGAAGGTTCTCAGTTCTTTGGAATTACGATTACTCGAAAAGGGATGGACCGATTTAGGAAAAAAAATTAAAGGGTATACTTCTAAGGAGAGCACATTATCACCAGGTATGGATCTGATGATGTGACCTTCAAGAAATCGAGGGAACTTTTGAAATATTATAGGCATATCTAGAGCCACTTGGATATTTTAACTCCTGCATTTTATAATTGTTACTCATTTAAATTAGTTTCTTTGCCTTGCCGTGATTATCTATATGCATGTGGGTCTTTAATTATTAAAACTAAATATAACATTATTTTTCATAAATAATAAAAAGTATTGTTTTAATACGCCTAATTGGACCCAATTTTCTTTTCTGTTGGGGTTAAAGTTCAAACCTAACCTTACCTAGGTACATTTCTGGTAGCAGTTCGTTTCTGTCGAGGACGCGGTTCAAACACAACCTAACAAAATTTTCTGTAAGCAATTAGTTTCTGTAAATGCCGCAGTTCCAACCTAACCTACTGTACTTTTCTGGCAGCAGTTCGGGTCTGCCAGCATTTACAACCTACTAGTAAGAAAAACCCAAAAGGATGGGATTCTGTGAACAACGGCTATAAAATTATGCGTTCGGCAATATGATGCAAATCGCAGTTATGCCAAATCAATCGGTAGGTAAGCTGGTTTTTATTATGCCATTTAAGCGGTTTGCTCAATCATCGTATGCCTATACTGTTATGCGTTTTCATAATAGGATTTTTAAGTCATGTCTAATAAGGAGCACCCGTATGGATGTAGATAGATTATCTTCTCCACTCCCAGTAACAACCCATTATCATTTACTCAGTAGGTGTAGTACTCAATTCCCAACCTCTATAATCAGATGGACCACACACAGTTATATTCAGATCTTTATCTCCGGCGGCATCTAACACGATTATGATCTTCACAGCTTCCTGTGACATCGGAAATTTATTTTTGAATGCAGTTATCATTCAACACGAAGTTAATTTTATTTTAAAAATACATGAAGTTAAAATTTTCTTTCAAGGATTTTTTATTTCAATATTTGTGATAGAAGAACTTTAAGACAATCATATTACAGAATCGTTTTGTATAATCACTACAATTAGAAACGGGGTATTTACCATGTACGTTTGTTTTAATGAGCTCCCGATATAAAATTTTGGCATTGTTGCAAGCTCCATTGTCAACGGAGTAACACTAAAATATCGGGAATATCAGAAGCTCATTATACCAAACATACAATATGGTAAATATACCATGTTAGCTTAAAATCATATCATTACTTTGTAGCCCAACTTGTGAACACCACTGAAATAGTAAATTATGAGTTCACAAATTTGTAGCCTGAAATCAATTAAAGGTAAAAAATCGCGGACAAAGCCATTGAAAAATAAAAGTGGATAACAAAATTAAAAAAAATAAAAACGTTTTACGTTCTGATAAACTGCTTTGTATCGATCGGAAATCTTTTTGTTTCGACGTTATGCTTCAAGTCTATAATATACCATACATAGTCTAACTCATTTGGCACATGAAAAGTTCTGCTTCGTTTTTACTAAGTGAAAAACTTCATTGTCCTCTAGAAATGACGAGATCCATGAACGTCTTGAAGTCCCAACAGTTCAAGATGAAATAAAAAATACAGAAAGAAATATGCTGGATGCCTGTCACTTCATCCTAATCTTCTATCAACACTACTTCCAGAACCTCCTATTACTGTGAAGAAGTTAAAAACGAATGATGTTCTGTAAAGGATAGTAAAAGCGCTAACCTATCTTACACATTACACAACGTGCCATCTGCCATTAAACCTATCAGTTTATAATAATTATAGTCTCCTGGCAGATCGCTGACAAACAAGGAAAAAAAATACTAATGTTCATTTTCACGTTACACAGTTAGTTTTTAACGGTTGTTCAAAAACTGATTAGGTACGCCAGTCAAATGGTTGATATTGACAGCAGTAATCAGCCGTTAATAACAAACAAAGCATGGTGAATTTGATTTTGTCTAGTGTTCCTATCAAGATTTACACTTCTAATATCTTTTGGGTCATTTTCCGTACCCTTATTTATATCAACAGCCATAAATCTATGCTCCGAGCTTCTGGCGTTACATTAAACGCAACCCTTCGGTGCTTGGCAAATGGTGTTTTAATACTGATCCTATCTTCGTTTAATTTACCGGTTCGATTGCTATTTCCCATTCAGTTCATTAGTATCGTATTAGATAACAACATCTCAATTTATTCAATATTGTTCCTTGTTTATGTTTCTATTTAATCGGCTTTTACCCTTTTGTTTCCAATGTCGGTTTCCAATTGTTCTCTCATTACTGAGAAGTTATTTTCTCATTATTATAACAAAACGGAACTTAACCTCTTAAAAAATGCTATTACCCAGCCTCGCCAGTCCCTTCGCGACCATGGACGTCACGGCACGTCCGAAACGTCGAGGTAATAGCGAGTTTTTACGCGATTAAGTCCCGTTTTGTTATAATAATGATTGAAAATCGTGAAAGTTTAAATCAATAAATTATTTTCTGCTTACATCGGCATAAAGAAAATTACTTTTTTCGGTTTTCTATATACTAATCTTAGGTACGAAACTAGTTGCAACATTTTTTTTTGTAAATTAGCGGTGTCGATTTCTAGGCGATTTCCCAACTAGCAAAATTACCTTATAACGAAAGGCCTATATGGCCATAACTCTTTTAGTCGTCATTTAAAGGAATTGTTTATGTCAAAATATCGTGTAAATGCACTTTACAGGAGGATTCAGCTAATATGGCTACAGACTTTATAATTTGGTTAGGTAAACGTCAACAAACCAAAATAATATGGCTACAATAAAACCTTTAGTTAATAAGGTTACTACCTTTATAATTGGGTCAGGTCAATAAAACGAAATAATATGGCTACTATAAGCCTAAAATTATTAATTATCTTATAATGGCTAATTATAGGGGCTTTTAGCCATATAATATGAAAAGCCATATAAAGGCTATCATGAAGGCTATTTGATCTTGTAAAGGAAATACGCAGGATTGTTATAAAGCATTTTATCTTATAGAAGTCAGAATTTTAACGTTTATATAGCAATGGAATAAATATCATTTATATGACTTTTAAAAGGGTCGAGGTCTTCGTTAGTCTGCTACATAGTAATTATAAGCGAGTAATTATTACGATTGTCATATACTTTTGTTTATATAACAAAGTCAGTCATATTAATATCAAGATGGAGAATACTTAGCACAAAACATAACCTCAATAAATGTTTTTTCTTGTAAACGCCTTATAGAAGTTATGTAATTTTTAAGGATTAAAAAGTCTCAGGTTACGAGCCGCCGGTTTCGTCCACGACCGAAGGGTCTCAATTATTATTTAACTTCTTTATAAAAAATTTAGTATCTATTGGACTAAACTTTTTCATTGTTTTTCTTTTGGATACTTTCAAAATTATAATCTTTATAATTTCCAGTATTTAAAAAAGTAACGTCATGGTTTGAATCAATAACACTATGAATATCAATTTCTTAACTCTTTCACTTGGGGTGTTAATAGTGTATCGACCCTTTTGTGTATACGTATAAACTTATATGGCGCTTAGATGAGTCCTATACAGCCTTTTGTGATGTCATCCTCGTCTATGGCCCGTCTCTCGGCAGATTTGTTTCTTTACATCCAAACTTGCCGAGAGCATACAGGACCTGATCACAGTATACTCGGATATCCGTTCTAATTGGAACCCGTTGTCCTCGTTTTGCGATGCCTATAGCCGGAACGAAGCAAAACGTCCGGCGGACCGTCCGGAAAATTTCTTTGATTTTAGCTGATTCGTCGGGTCAATGATTTTAGACAGACATTGGGAATACAGTTTCATTTAGGCTATGTTTTTCGTGAGTTTTGTCGTTGATTCAATTTCTTACGCTACAATGTTTTTGTCTAGCTAGCAGTTGAAATAGAATAAAAACCGGACAAGTGCGAGTCGGTCTCGCCCATCGAGGGTTCCGTACAAATACTTCAAATTAGGACTATATTTTTTATGATTTAACTACAAAATGTATAGTTTCAGATTTTTTCCTATACTTGTAGTATACGACGGTATTACTTGCCAAATTTTACAGTTCTAGGTCAACGGAAAGTACCCTATAAATGTTGGTTTCCTTGAGTGTCGAAATATACGTTTTTTTGCGGCATAATCGCCATATCTTTTTTTACATTAACCTAGAAATTAAATTTTTTCACAGCTTTAAGGGACCGTAGTCCTGAGTATAGGTTTAAATGTCATCTCGATACATCCACGCGTTCCCGAGATAGAGGGTCTTGACAGTCGGACAGTCACACAGACGGACGGGCAGACGGACAACAAGGTGACCTTATCCTTATAAGATCACCTTGTTGTCCGTCTGCCTTGTATTCCGTTTTACTTTTGAGGTACTAGACCCTAAAAAATAATAATATAGTTACGAAACACAATACCAAGTAAACTGTATTACATACTGCAAAATAAAGAAAAGGACAGAAAGTTTGCGTTTAGTTAGAGATGAACATATTGAACAAGGCGAAGATAACGAGCAGACAAAAGTAGACCTACTTTTGTCTCCTCATCGTTGTACAATAGTACATTACTTACATAGGGCGGTAAAACAAAGAATGTCACAGATCGCGGGTATTTGAAGATAAATATGCGATCTGTGGCTACCGCCCGTGGTAAGTAAAAAATCTGATGTCTCCCCCAGGCCGGGAAGTGGGATTTTTCGCACGCGGAGCGTGCGGTAATTGCCACTTTATAGCGATGTGTGACGTAAATGATTTTATTCAGTTTTACCTACTTATTAAATACAAACACAAGTATAAAAACAATAAAGATTTTACTCATGAAAAGTACCAGCAAAATGGCAAAATTCAAACTAGTTTACCACAAATGGTCCCAAATCTAAAAACCCGCAACAAAGTCTCATGCAAATTAAATAAACGCTTGTTAAAGCCACTAAAACTTCAGTGAATAAGTTCGCACTTAAACACAGTAGAAGGAAACTGCTTAAACTAGTATTCCATGTATCTTAGTTCCCGCACAAAGGACTGAGACAAATGAGCATACGGATGAAATTCCTTTTGTTACAATCTTCGTTTGTAGCGAGTTTCGTCCGGTTCATTAACCTTTCGTTCCGAAATGTGGGGTAAAATAAATAAGGTACAGTCAAGGGCAAAGATAAATATCCACAGAAAGTTCCAAAATATGTATACATCAGTGGCGTGGCGTAAAAGATATCCTTGGGCAAGCCGGTGCAGATTTGGCGTGCATTTTCCTTAAGAGCCGTAGAATAAGGTGCTCACATGCCTAATATTAGGCAAACCGGTAGGAATCGAGTTATTTGGACGCCACGCTACTGGTATACATAAACCTTAATAATAATAATAAGACGCTTTGTCATGCGATAAATAAATGATAAAGCATCCGTCACGTTCTGACAATATGTGTGTGAGAGTGACGGATGCTTTATCATTTATTTATCACGCGACAAAGCGTAGCATCATAAGCCTACTGTATACATATTTTTGAAATGTAGCGGGTTTTGGCTAATATCCCTTTTGACTTGAAAAAAGTTGGAACAGTGATACTTTTCTTTTTTTAATTGATTGGTGCTTGTGTTCCTATTACCACAGAATAAGTAACAAATCTGACGTTCTGGTTCGACCACCGGACGAAACGCACAGGACCCGACCGTCTCTGTCTATCGCATAACGCGTGCTCTTTCTGGCCGCTGGCTAAACCAGTCCGTGGGGACAATATTTGGTACTAGTTTCCGGGCGACCAAATGGCGGAGTGAGCCACTCTGGCTGTTAGTAACATTTTTAAACGACAAAGAAATATATCCCTGTGAGGATGACGCTATCGTAAATTGATAAAACGTTTCTTTTCCGTCCCAAAATTCTCCATAATCACGGTCATTAACACTGTTGATAATTGTCTGAAAATCTTCGAGATAATAGGATTAATCCAGCGTTCTCTCGTCTTGGCTGCGTTTTTTCTTCGTTTAAATTCTTTATTACCCCATCCACCCTAATGTTTCTTGGCGATGCTTCACAGTAGAAGAATCATTCAGTAACCTCATCTCAAACACTATTCAAATTCAATTCAATCCAATTCAATTCAATCATTTATTGGTAAAATATAAGGTATTTTACATGTCACATAATTCATTAAGTAAGATGTCATGGGGTACAATTTTTAACGCTATTTAAATTGAATAATTTATCTTAAGTATGTAATCTATAGATAAGACTATTACGGTAGGTATTTGGATTATTTTTCAGAAATATGTCTGCGGTCACCTTATTCCTCTGGACCTTTTTCATACTAAATGTATGGAGACAGAGGAATAAGTCGCAGACATAGTTCTGAAGAATAACCCATTTACTATAAAATATTTCCTGCTAAACTCAATTAATCTTCCCAAAGCAATGCTAATAGGTTTACAGTTATTCTCAAAGCCAAAAAACAAACTGGTCAGTTTCTTGTGCCGTTTGAATAATCAGTGAGAAATATGCGCTTCAAAAAATAAATATGACCTCTGACGCATCTTACTTACCAGATTTTGTTAATTTTGGCAATATATATGTCGACATTAGGGGATAGGAGCCGTCAGGATGTCCACTAGATTGCTGATAATTTACGGTCGAGCGTAGGGTAGGCACGGTAGTATCAACTAGCTAACCGTAATAAACAAGGGAATACAGTGAGGTTGGCTGCGATACTAAGTGTACCAGCTCAACCATCACTGGCTCCAATTCCTTGTCCAGCAATATTAACCATTTTTCTGACATGCAAAAGATTGACAAACCCATAACAGAACCAAGTAATTTTTTTGAATAAACGTCTTTGTATCGCAGCCAAATACACTCCAGCATAGACACACTTGACATTCCTTCGTGGGCACGGGCAGAACTCCGACACTGCGATATATAAATTATAATGGTTAATTAAACAAGCTATGCTCTTCAACTTGCTTCAATTAATCACGTCGTTGGACTGCTCCATTTCAGGAAGAACATAATACATAGTTCCAAAATAGAGAATATGAAAAGCTAATATAGACTTATAAGCAATTTGGATATTTGTTACTCATATTTTGTTATCGTTAAAATAACCAAGCCATTTGAAATATAAACAGGGGCGAACCCCTAGTTTTACTTGGTTTCTAACTTTCATCAAAATTTAAACTTTGAGATATACCGATATATTTACCGAAGCTGCAAATGATTAGTTCAGTAAATTATATATTATAGTGGAACATTGCAAGTGGTTGTTATTTAAGTTGACGTACTGATGCGATTAAGTCTACTGCGTTTGAGTGCCTTTATTATTTTTCACGCCACCCAGCGTTTTTGTTTATTTCGACCGTTGTTTGTTGTTTAAAATATAAACAGCCTTTTCGGAGCGTGATCAGTGGAGTAAAGTACTGGCCTGATAGAAGCTACCACTATTTTCATTAAAATGTATTCGTATTGTTGAGTTTTTACGTCTGATATTTTAGTCGGAGTCTGTTTTATTGCAAATAGTTTAAGTTTGTAAAGTGTGTGTGTTTTTTTGCGCTGGGAGGAGGAAATCCTCATTAGATACCACCAGGTCGGCCCTGATGGCATGCTTGACTCCATCGGGATTGGAGTCCAGCGTCACGTTACCTCGACTCCATCCCCCAACAGCCTACCGACTAAAACCTCCCACCTTGTGTGAAGTGTGTTTTGTTGGACACTCCGCTCTATCGGTGTGCACTTCGTGTCATTGTATTTTTGGAGATAGTAGAGTGATTTTTATAAAATTATGTATTTTTATGTTGTTTGGAGAAGTGTAATCGATGATATAATGTGGGTTAATTCCTAAAAAACCGACAAACCTTTATTTGAATTATTCCATCGATGGCATTTTTTTCAGAAACTGCCTTTTTGGGATTGATATGAAACAAACCTTACCTTATCTAATGGGTTCTACGGGATGAATTTTTCAAAAACCCTGGAAATCAAAGATAATCTGACACATTTGATTACACTTTTGTTGACACAACGACAGGCACCAGATAAATGTATACAGTCGTCATAAGTGATCAGCATAAACTTTGTTATAGATACGAGTGAATAGGAGACTTACACAAATCGACCTAGTTACAAACGATGCTATGCTTGTACTATGAGTGCTAGGTGACGATATATTCATACTTATATAGATTAATGCATAGTTAATACATACAATCCTCTTAAAATCAAACAAGCTCCAAATAAGTTCGCGTTCAAAAAATCTGTGCGTGATTTCTATGCTGGTAGAACTGAAATATCTTACTGTATCTGCTTAGACGTGTCTGATATGTGTATTTATTTATATATTATATCGTTATCCCTATCTATGTAATTATTATTACTATTCTGTAATCTTTTGTTTTGGTGCACAATAAAGAATATTGTATTGTATTGTATTATTACTATTATCTTTAGTATATGTATTATATCATGTATTTTTTTGTTAGTAGCACCGCCCACAAGTTATCTGCTTTGCCCTAAGGTTAACTGGTAGAGAATGCCTTATGGCATTAAGTTCGCCTTTTGTACGATAAGTTTTCTTTTGTGCAATAAAGTTTAAATAAATACAAAACATCCACTCAGGTACAAATATTCGTGCTGCACACATTTTCCATTCTCCCTTACCAGGATTGGAACCCGGGACCTCTAGCTTCATAGGCCGTGTTACTTCCAGTAGGCTCATAATCATTATCATTTCAAACTGCTGAACAGAAGTCTCTCCAAAAGACTTCCACAAAGAGAACAACGAGAAGTCGCATGTTTTTTGCCTCTATCGACTTCGGGCGACCTTAACCAGGTTGTCAGACTTGTGGGGTGTCGACCCACGTTGTATCGTCTCATTCGTGGTCATATCATAATTCGAGGATCTTTACGCTCCATTGACCATCGGTTCTTCGAGCTATATGCCTAGCCCATTGTCACTTCAACTTGCTATCTCTGACAGCTATTTGTCCCTCTAAAGTAAAAGTAAAGTAAAGTTTATTCTAAAGTACATTATAAACATTTTTAAAAGAGTGATAACTGATAACATAACAACGGTTTTTAATCCCGTATGATAAGCTTAATTTATATTCTTCTACTTAACCCTTAATTCGACAAGGAAAAAAAATAGTGAAATTCAGTTAGTGTTATCGTTTTTATGGACATTTGTATGTTTATATGTAATGGAAAAATAACTAAAAAAATCTGTTGTTGATACTTTTCAAGAAATCGTATGTCAAGTATGTTGGACATTGCCAATTATGTAAAGAATAGGAGGGTAGTTTGAATGTACAGTATTTTGGACATTGCCGAATATATGGTTTGTTACTTTACTAAAGGAATCTTACTTATGTTTATTAAATTTACATTTATATAAAAGAAAAACCTTAGCGGGCGTTCACATTGAGGGCGTGCAGGGTATCCTGGGTGGCGGCAACCCTCTTAGCCGGCGATCCCCCTTGGGAACTCCAGGCGGAGGTCCTCGCGAAAGCCTAAATACCGCCCGGACCTGAGGGCCCGGGGGGAGTTCTCGACTCCGAAGGAAGTTGAAGAGGTGCGAAGGAGAGGACAGGCAGAGGTGCGTCAGAGGTGGACGGAAGATTTAGCAGCGGCATCTGCGGGCTGGGGGGCCCTAGATGCATTCGTGCTCAGTTTCGACCGGTGGGTTACCCGAAAGTGGGGAATGCCCAAATACCATCTGGTGCAGGTTCTCACCGACCACGGCTGCTTCGGTGAGACCTGCACCGAGTTGCGTGCAGAGAAGAGACACCAGTAGCGTGGTGTCCAAAGAACTCGATTCCTACCGGCTTGCCTAATATCAGGCATTTGAGCACCTTATTCTACAGCTCTTAAGGAAAATGTACACTAAATCTGCATCGGCTTGCCCAAGGATATCTTTTACGCCACACCACTGAGAGACACCCTCATGCTACGAATGCATTGCGCCGGTTAATATTGTGCGTCAGACAGTAAAGGAATGCGTGGCATGGGAGCCTCAACTGCACGAGCTTACCGCAGCAGTGGGTTCAGATCTCTCGCTGTTGACCATCGTTACTAATATGCTCGACAACGAGAGTTGCTGGAAAGCAATGGTCGCCTTCTGCACATCTGTTATGATGCAGAAGGCGGCAGCGGAGCGGAGACAGGAGGACAATCGCTCGACAGCCGATAGAAAAACACGAGGCAGAAGGCCAATTGATGGGTTTGTACTGGGTATACGTAATAATGTATTTTCCCAGCGTTAAAAAAGTGTCGACAAGTGAACGCACGGCAGATGTAGGTACGCTATTTGACACTACACGCGAAGTTATGGCAGGATTAAGTCGGTGAGATGAAGACGTCGCTTCAATATCTTATAATTAACTTCACCGTTACGACCGCTTTTATTATAGGAGATAGAAGATTTTCTTCATCTTCATTTATAAATATCATTGTCTGAATCTTCTTTAAGCTCCAAGTAAATTAAGTCGTTCCAGTGACGAACTGGAGCTTTCTATATCTGATAGTGCATTGCATTGTGAAACCAATTCAACAAGTTTTCGGCCTCTCAAATACTTTTGCATAACCTGAGAGCCGATTGTTTGGTGGTATGATTCTGATTAGATTGTGCTTACCAGAATGATACCACAAACCAATCGGCTAAATGGGGACTTACGTACAAACAAAGAGTTCCGTACCATCGTGTGCAAAAAACTCCAAAAAGAACCTTATTTCATGTATGGCGACACTCATTATTTTTTCTTTATTTTATTGTTATCATTTGTTGCTAACTGGGTCAAATACAGCATACACTTCTTGAATATTTAAAGTTTCAATCTGTTATGGTTCAATAGATCCTGTAACAGACAGGCAGAGCGGTGGATGGACAGGCAGACGGACGAAATTACAAACAGAGCCTCAGTACAATTGGTTCTCATTGATATCCATTATGTACGGAGTCTAAAAAGCTACGACCAATTCAGTTATTTCAAAATAATATAAATAGATAAGGAAGTTATGTCATTAATATTATTACATGCATCATTGGCAATGTGTATTTTAGTTGACATGATAAAAGTTTACTGAAACACAGCAATATTGGCAACGGGAAAAATGTTGGACATAGAAATAACGACTTAAAACGCCGCATCATTGGCAACGGGAAAAATACTGGGCGTTATAATATGCCAGCATATAACACATCAATAGAACAACTTTTGAATGTCAATTAAAGAGAAACACATTTTTCAATTGTTAATCAAAAACATATGCAAATTGATTTCGGTGTTGTCATACAAAATTATGTCAAAATATTTACTTCCCGAAACTCCGCGAGACGGGATTTTTCCTCTCAGCATCTTGGCGGCCACTGCGCACAGAAAAGCGTTCCAGTGCCCTTGGCGTATTTTTTGTGGTAAAAAACAATAATATTCCATTCACTTACAACATTTAAAAAAAACCTAAATATACTAGTATTTTGTGTAGATTTTTGTTTTTAGGACGTCTAGTATTTTACCCGTTGTCGAATTAAGGGTTAAACAGGTACTTTACATGAAAGAAACATTTTTTGTCTCTTCATTGGTTTTTAATGCGGGTAAATTACACCACATTTTATGTTACATATATAGATACAAGAAATCAAAGTACATAGAAAAATTAAATGGCACTCACCTGTGTCCTGACCGGGAATCGAACCCGGTACCTGTGGATTTCCGGCCTAGCGACTCAACCCCTCGTCCACGGGAGCACCCAGTAAGCGCCCCCAATTTTGCCATCTACATTTTTCTGTATCATTCTGGTTTAATAGGATATTAACCTAAACGCCACCTGTGTCCGGACAGGTGAGTGCCATTTAATTTTTCTATGTACTTCGATTTCTTGTAACTATATATGTAGGTACTTAGTAACTATATCCACTTAGTGTTGCATTCCTTCCTACACTAGGCGTAGCCGGTCTCGTAGGTAACCATTTTTAATATAAGCTTATGGAAGGGAAAAGTGAAAAGTAATTAACCCAAAGTAAGTAACCTACTAGGCTAACCTAATAGTAGTTCTAGCCAAAATAAGTACAATAAGCCAGTAAAAAAGCCTTTGAAACGATTGTTTTCTAAACCAAAATCGATAGAAACGATATTGGACAACCTAAGTAAACAAACTTATTTCAAACATCGCACCATAGACGGGCTACTAAGAAAATAAGATTAAGTAAATTTTGATAAGCGGCGACCCTCGCGCCTTTGTACGATAACCAAGTAAAAAAGAGGCCAAACTCATAACTAATTTAAAGTTAATTCGGTTAGACGCCCTGAGACGCTGATTTTGAAATTGCAGAAACTTTGAAGTACGTGATTGGGATACGGGTGCTTTTTTAGCGGTTATTATACTGCAAATTGATTTAATGTTTGTTTTTTATTAAGGATTTTAGGAGTGTTTTGGGGAAAGCTCCATTAGGAGTCGCGAAGTTGGTAAGAAAACGACGTTAAAAGTTTTCATTCACCGATTTGTAGAATTTCATTTTGAAAAGGTAGAAAAGTTAGAAAAAGTCGTTTTGTAAGACACCACAGTGGCTGCTGATCTTTAAGTAAATGTCAGTCTGTTGTGCAACTTTAAATTTGGTATGCGAAGGCAGTGGTTCCGAACCTGTGGGTAATTACCCCTTTAGGGGTAAAATTACGTTTTCTCAGGGGTAATGCTCATAGTAAGTAGTTTTTCTTTGAGTACTTTCATATACTTGTCTGTATTACCTATTTTTCGGAGGGGTAATGATACAAATCTAGAGCGGGCCTGTGGGTGATGTGGCAATAAAGGTTAGGAACCACTGACGTAGGCACTGTTTAATAACTCATGCATTATAATATAGGCGGAGCGTTATGTGTGAATGGAGTATAGAAATATAGAGCGATAGATTAAAAAAAACCGGACATGTGCGAGTTGGACTCGCCCACCGAGGGTTCCGTACAAATTTGTAGGTACATTAAAGTATCCTATAAATTTTGATACCCTTAGTAAAGTCAATAATTTATGATTTAATTAAAAATGTATAGTTTTCAGATTTTTCCCTATACTTGTACTATAAGACGGTATTTCATGCCGAATTTCATAGTTCTAGGCCGACGGAAAGTATCCTTTGAATTCTGATTTCTTGAGAGTGAGAGTGTGTTTGCGGCATAAACGGCTGTATCTTTTTTCTACGTTTACTTAGAAGCTTGATTTTTTCAGAGCTTCAAGGTACTGTAGACCTGAGTATATGGTTTTATTTTCAACTCGATACCTTTACGCGTTCCCGAGATAAGGGTCTTGCCAGACGGGCAGACAGACAGAAAGACAGACGGATGGACGGACGGACGGACAACAAAGTGATCTTATACGGGTTCCGTTTTTCTTTTCGAGGTACGGAACCCTAAAAATTGTTTTTTTTTACTTTATTTACTACCCTCACAGAATACTATTGTACCAGTGGCGTGGCGTAAAAGATATCCTTAGGCAAGCCGGTGCAGATTTAGCGTACATTTTCCTAAAGAGCTGTAGTGTAGAATAAGGTGCTCCAATGCCTGATATTAGGGAAGCCGGTAGGAATCGAGTTCTTTAGACGTCACGCTACTGCTATGTACAGAAGTTTCTCTTTCTAACGAAACTGACGTTCGGGTCCGACCACCGTGCGGAACGCACCGCATCCGACCGTCTCTCTCTATCACATAATGCGTGCTCTTTCTGGTCGCTGGCTAAGCCCGTCCGGAGGGGCAAAGATTGGCACTAGTAGCACACTGCAATATTGCTATATTAAAAGACTTAGTCGAGGGCACTGGTTGAAAAATTGGATGGCTTGGGCATCGTTTCGGTGGCGTAATTGGGCATTTCTTCAGAAATATGTCTCCGGTCACCTCATTTATCTGGCCCTTTTTCATACTAAATGTATGGAGACAGATGAATGAGTCGCAGACATATTTCTGAAGAATAGCCCAATTGGTAGCGCGCCTGTGTGAGCCGTATGAGACGAGGTTCGAATCCTGCCCGAAGCATATTATAATTTCTCAACTTTTTTCTTCCAACAAAATATTTATTGCTATATTATTACGATAAAGTCCTACTTGTTGGCTACTTCAAAAATCAGTCAGAATCCCAAGTGTTTGTATGGTTACGTAAAATTTTTGAACGTGATCAAAGAATAGCCATACTCAATGCGTAGGAGAGATTGAACACGCATATTTATACAAACATGTGTAGAGATAGGTGGCGACGGACGACCAGTGGCGTGGCGTCAAATATTTTCTTAGTAAAGCCGGAGCAGTTTTAGGTTACTTTTTCTTCAGGAGTAGTACAAGATACTCCGATCGTATACTTTTAAATAGGCAAGCCGGTGGGAATCGGGTTCTATGGACACCACGCCACTGGTAGGTACTATACCTTCATAAGGTCAAATATTGTAAAAAAAGTAAACAGAAAAACACGGTGTTTGTAGTAAAGTCCCCGGCAATAATGGGTCATTCTCATTTTTGTGCACACAGTTATTACCGTGGATGTCACTACCATGGCTTTAATTGCTCTTTCTAAACGTTCGACCTAACCGTCATAATATTATGAATTATTTTTATCATATGGATGAGTGAATTAATTATAGTATTAATTTTTTTATCAATTAGAATGAGTTATGACGCTCACGTTAGTGAATATGTGCACAAAAATGAGAATGATCCTAATATACGATAAATCAGACATAAAAATCAATGTATGCTTTAAGAATTTTAAGTCGTAGCAAATATTTTTTCGTACCCGTTTTTTTGTTACTCAACTACAGCGAAACAAAAAAAAAGTATGGTAAGTATGGTAAGTCGGGTTACATTCCAAAGTATGGAGAATGACAGTCCTCTTGTTTTAATGGTTCTTGCTTTGAGTTTGGTTTCTACAATCCCTCAGTCTTGTTTTACATCTTCCTCTTTCCTCCTCTAACCTCTGTACAAAACAAAGCAGCAAAATAACCCTGTTGAAAAACCAACATCCGCAAACAAGCGTTTGGTTTAACAATTCCATAAATAACTGATGCGAACGTCGGTGGAGAGACGTTAAAAATTCAACATTGATTCATCTTTGACTTATCCGGAAGGAATGATCTGAGGTAGGGAGGAGCGAGAAACGTAGACCGCAAACAACTGGTATTCTTAACTATCTTCTGCCTGCAACTTCGTCTGATTAGAACCAAAGTTTCAAAAGGTGCATTGGGGTAATTTCGAACGTAGGTTTATTCTGAAATGTAGGAGTTTTTTTATATCATGGGAAAGGCAAACGAGCACACAGGTCACCTGATGTATTACAAATGCCTTGCCAAGCCTGAGGACTAAGTTAAAATGCCTGTATGTTAGCAATTTCATCGGCTGTCTTACCCTTATATCGGCACACAACAGTGCGAACGCTGCTCTTTGGCGGCCGGTTAGTGGGAAAGATGGTGGTAGTGATCCGGGCGGACCCTGCACAAGGTCCTACCATCTGAGTTTCTACTAAACCATGCAACTTTTTAGGTGTACTTAGTCGAAGCACTATTGGCCTGTCTAGTATAGTGTTAGCGTGTCACGGTAAATGTATGATGCGTTTATCACAAAATTTTATTTTTTGTTGAGAAATAGAGATCAAAGTAGTCTTATAAAGAATGAGCAAGAAAGTAAAGGCACTACAAGCTGCGAAGACAAGAAATTTGAATATCTCGGGCATATATTGAGGAATCCCGAATATAAGCTCTTACAGCTAATTATGAGCTGTTAATTCAAGGCAAGATACAAGGAAAATGCAAGGTTGGTCGAAGACAAAATTCCTCACTTACGAACTTACACCAGTGGTAAAATACAAGCAACCGTTCGTTGTTCAGATTTGCTGTGTCGAGGGTACAAGTTACTTTAATGATCACCGCCTTTCGAAAATGGCCTCCCAAGAAGAACTTGAGAAATGACAGATTCAAAAAAAATATTTTAACCCATTTAAAGGCACCTCGCACCTTGGTCGCACCATCAGGTCGGCAGGAGTTGCAGCCGCGGCGGCTGCGCTCAGGAAGCGGGACAAGTACTCCGCTTTAGCTAATTATTTTTTCTTCCGCTTGCAGTTGAGACGACCGGTTGCTGATGTTCGGAGGCCAGAATCTTCTTAGCGGAAGTTCGTTCCGGGTCATTCCTGATGCAAAGGTTGTCAGTCGCGGTTCAACGCGGTAATGCGGCGAGCGTGATGGGCACCCTTGCTCCTGGACTGACGCGGGGCGGGTTATTCGACTAAATTACTTATTTATTGTGTGCAACTTTAATCTAAATCAGTTAAGCGGTTTGCGGTGAGGTAACAACACAGACACAGAGACAGAGGTACTTACAAATTTATAATATTAGTTTGTAGTATCTCTCTCCCTCTCTCTGTGGTCGCTCCCTTGGTATCCCCTTATTTGGTATAAAATCAATCCGTATAAAATCACTTCGTCGAAATTCATTTCGGATAATCATTCATTTCGTATAAATTAAGATGGCATAAAAATTAAAGTGTATAATTACATTTCGTATAAAATTCAAATGCTCTAAAGTCATATTGTATAATTTCGTATGATATAACATTCATTTGATCGAAACGTTATTTGTTATAAGTATTATAAGGTATAACATTCATTTGCTCGAAACGTTATTTGTTATAAGTATTATAAGGTATAACATTCACGAGGTATAACTGTTAAAAGCTCTAATTTTTGTAAACCCTTAATATTATTGAAATATGAGGCCCAGGTTTTAAAGTTTGAAGGAATTCAGGACTTTTTTGACAAAATTTGATATTATTTTTTATAGTTTTGCCGGAAAAAATACACTAAAAACGTTCAAATAATAATAATGGCTGAGATAATATTGTATTTTATATTCAATTCATTAGAGAATACATAGGTAACAAAACCCGAATCGGAGTACCCCACTATCCACGTGGTCTTGTCTGCCCTACCCCTAGAGTGTTTATAGAAAGCCGGAGGCGCGGAGGGGGAGCAGCCCTCGCCCGCTGTAGTAAAGCACAGGCACAATGTGAGCCGTAGCGGCTGAGGATGGTCGCCGAAGGCGACCAACAAGCCGAAGCTGCGAAGGCGAGCATTAGTGCCTGTGGTTTGATACGCAAGGGCGAAGGGGCTGCTCTTCCCGCAGCGCCGGAGCAGTTGCGGAGTCCGACCGACTGATTTTTTAAGGGGTTACCCTCATCTGGCAGAATAATATTGGTCAGAAATACACTCCGCAGAACATGTTTCGCAGAAACACATTTAGTCGAATGGTAGTTTTGCATAAACTTTATTTGGGAAAGTAAATTTTTGGTCAGCCGTTATTAAAATTGATCCGCAAAAAAAAATAAGCAGTTAAATCATTTGGGCAGCATACAAAGATTTGGCTGGCAATAAATAAAATCGGGCGGCAACTCTTGTTCAGCAAACAGTTTAAAAACGGTTAACATTTTAACCAATATTAATCTGCTTTTTTTATCATTTGGCTGCCTAATAAACAGTCGAGCTGCAAAATAATTACTTGGGTAGCAAGATTTTACAATTGGTCAGCAGAGAGTTTAATTGAGATATACAGAGTGTCACTGTGATATATACTGGGTGTCACTGTGATATATACAGGGTGTCACTGTGTTATATACAGGGTGTCACTGTAATGTATACAGGATGTTACTGTGATATATACAGAATGTCATTGTGATATATACAGGGTGCCATTGTGTTATATACAGGGTGTCACTGTGATAGATACAGGATGTCACTGTCAGCAGAGAAAACATGTCTGTAAGCAATTTAATTGAGATATACAGGGTGTCACTGTGATATATACTGGATGTCACTGTGATATATACAGGGTGTCACTGTGTTATATACAGGGTGTCACTGTGATAGTTACAGGATGTCACTGTGATATATACAGGGTCTTACTGTGTTATATACAGGGTGTCACTGTAATGTATACAGGGTGTCACTCTAAAAACGAAACAGCTCGCAAAAATAGGTAGGTTAGGGTTATTGTTTTTTTTGATGACCCTAAAACGAAACGGCTCCCAAAAATAGGTAGGTTAGGGTTATTTTTTTTGATGACCCTAAAAACGAAACGGCTCCCAAAATAGGTAGGTTAAGGTTATTTTTTTTTTGATGACCCTAAAAACGAAACGGCTCCCAAAAAATAGGTAGGTTAGGGTTATTTTTTTTGATGACCCTAAAAACGAAACGGCTCCCAAAAATAGGTAGGTTAGGGTTATTTTTTTTAATGGCCTTAAAAACGAAACGGCTCCCAAAAATAGGTAGGTTAGGGTTATTTTTTTTGATGACCCTAAAAACGAAACGGCTCCCAAAAATAGGTAGGTTTGGGTTATTTTATTTTGATGACCCTAAAAACGAAACGGCTCTCAAAAATAGGAAGGTTAGGGTTATTTTTTTTGCTGACCCTAAAAACGAAACGATACACGTTGTGAATAAATAATATAACTTCTAAACATTATGAGATGTATAAAAAATCGAAATATATGAGCCCATCACAGTGACACCCTGTATACATTACAGTGACAACCTGTATATAACACAGTGACACTATGTATATATCACAGTGACACCCTGTATATATATCACAGTGACATTCTGTATCTATCACAGTGACACCCTGTATATATCACAGTTACATCCTGTATCTATCACAGTTACACCCTGTATATAACACAGTGACACCCTGTATATATCACAGTGACACCCTGTATATATCACAGTGACACTCTGTATATATCACAGTTACATCCTGTATCTATCACAGTTACACCCTGTATATAACACAGTGACACCCTGTATATATCACAGTGACACCCTGTATATATCACAGTGACACCCTGTATATATCACAGTGACACCTGCTACTTGACAGCTGACAATTACCGAATGACAAAATGCGCACACGATTGGCGGCAGAATAGTTGCTCCCAGTTAGATTTTATTGCCCCCTTTTTTTTGATGAACAAAATGAAATATTTTGCTTACCTACTGATTGCTTACCAAAATTTGATTAACGGTAGATCGCTTAATGCAGCTCAAATATTTAATTTGCTGACCAAAATAATTTAGAGCAGATCAGTATATCATTAATTGCAGCCTGATTTATAAATGTTTGCTAACCATAAGTTGCTTACCAACTAGCTATTTTGGCTGACCAAATACATATTTCTGCTGACCAAAATATGAATATTTTGCTGATCGATTAAATGATACCCCTTTATTTGGCATTATTATTTCTAGGCATACAATACATTTTGTAGCTTATCATTTTGCAGATAATGACTTTCGCAGATTTTTTTTTAGCATAATTTTATGTAGCATAATAGTCCTGTAGCATACTTCTATTATGGCATAATGATTTTTCTGCTTGCAGAAAAGTAGGTTAGGTTAGGTTAGAACTGCGACCTCTTACAAAAACGAATGGATGTTAGAAAAGTAGGTTGGTTAGGTTAGAACTGCCACCACCGCCACCACGCCATGTCGAACGCTGCCTTTATGTCTAGAGACACCGCTATAACCTGCTCTTTGGATTGCTTCGCGGTATATACGATGTCAAAAACCTCCTCCTCCTACAAAAACGAGCGACGACTAATAATATTATACAAAACTATAAATAATATTTTTACAGCAGCCCATAAAGCCTCTCTGCTTGGGTAAATTATTAGGGCGTAGAACGAAAAGGGGGGCTCGGGGGGCGAAGCCCCCCGCATAAAAAAAAACTCAAACCATAAGTTCAATTAGGTTAGGTTAGGTTAGGTTAGGGTTCGAACTGCGTCCCCCAACAAAACCGAACTGCTGTCAGAAAAGTAGGTTAGGTTAGGTTTGAACTGCGTCCTCTTACAAAAACGAACGGCTGTTAGAAAAGTAGGTAGGTTAGGTTAGTAAATTATAAGGATAACGAAGAAAACGGGGGGACGGGCGGGCGGAGCACCCCACAAGGGGGGCTCGGGGGGCGAAGCCCCCCGCATAAAAATAAACACGAACCGAAGGTTCATTTAGGTAGAAATGTAGGTTAGGTTAGGTTTGAACTGCGTCCCCCAACAAAAACTAACTGCTTTTAAAAAAACTTGTGTTCACCTTGACATCAAATGTTATTCTGCTAAGCAAATTTTATGCCACCTAAATATTATGCAGAAAAATAATCTACGAAATGACTATTCCTTTAGAAGACTGTTATGACCATCAACATTATGCCAACATATGATTCGGGATTATAAAATTCTGCGAAATGATTTCTGCAAAAAAAAATTCTGCGTAAGGTGTTTCTGCCAAACAATACTTCTGCTAAGTATTATTATGCGAACCAAATATATGTCAAAAAAGTTTCTGCCAGATAATAGTGAACCTTTTTAAGTCCTTTATTATAAATGACTTAATAACATTCAGGGTGACAACTACTGAAACAGTGACAAGGACCGCATTAAGAATGGTACTTTTATATTTCAACCACCGTATTTAACGAGTTTGACTGTTTTGTATACATTGTGATGATTAGACATTTTAAATGTTCTACGTTTTAAACATGCGATCAAGTAATTGTTATACAAAATGAATATTATGCGTAAAAATTTTATACATCTTAAATGTTATGCATAATGATTTTATACATTTTGAATGTTAGACATATTGAAGAATAGAGATTTCGTATTTAGAGCTTTTAAATGTTATACAAAATGAATTTTAACCGAAATGAATGATTGTACGAAGTGATTTTATACGTTTTGAATTTATACGTTTTGAGTTTATACCATTTAATTTTATACGAAATAAGGTAGACCCCGCTCCCTTATGACTGAGGATCGTGGTCATCGGTGGATGTCGCTCTACACCTAGTTTTTATGATCAGCCTCCATCGGTGCCTGATCATCGCGTCTCTGACGACCGAGCAAAACATGGTTGAGGATGGACCTTTCACTTGATCGCTCCATCTGGTTGGGAACAGACCCCGGGCTCGTGTACCTTCCGTGTTTCCAACAATGATCAGCTGATGATGATAGATGATGTTTGTAGTATAAATAAGTAGAATAGGATAAAGAACACTTTTTAAATTTCGCATTGCTTACTTGATGAAATCTCCATATTTTTATTTACAAAAGTAGTTTTCCTTGAGATGAATATTTGATGGCAAAACAAACTTGTTTGATGCTTGTGAGAAAACTCTTTGTACATCACTTTGCACATTTTGTCTAGAATTGTTATTATTTAGAAAAAATATTGGTTTATAAAAAATAATGATCTTTAATAAAAAGAATAAGACCCATACTTTTCTTTTGGTGTGACTCAGCACTAAAATCTTGGGTTATAGCCTCAAAAAATGCATTTTTTTTTGATCCACTATGCTATAGCCTTTTGCGACCGCCCTGATTTGTTCCGTTGATTGTGTGGCCCTTAAATACATCAAACCAAATCATTATTTTTTTGCCTGTAGGCCTGAAGGGCTCATTTACAGGTCTAATTCAGGCAGCGCTTCGAAATGGTCTTCTAGTGAGAAGAAACGCTAGTAGAAACTCACCAGTATAACTCGGCTTCCAATACCGAGACTACTCGGGAATCCTCGAGAAATTTGGCGAAAGTCGAGTCGTGTCGAGTTCTCGAGGTTTTTTCTCGTCTATATGTTCATGTTCATCGAGTAATTTACTAGACGAACATGAGCCATATAGAACGCGCATATGACGTAACTCTCAAAGGTTTTTTTTTTATTATTTATGTTAATTACTAATGATTATGACTCTTTATGTTTTGTTGATTTGAAAGAAATATTTTGTTAGATTTTTTAATATTTTAAAAGAAATTATATTTCATGTTTGTATTGAAAGAGAAACTAATAACATGTTTTAAACCTAGTTTAGTTTTTCTTTTCAATTGATTTATTATTGATTTCAATAATTTATTAAATTACTAATTTATTAAATTACTAATTTAATTGGTATTACGGTGTGACGATTCTACAATAAAGCACAATTATTAATCTCAAATTCTCAATTATTAGTTTAATGACTATTTCTAATATTATGTTGTGACGATTGTACAATAAAAGCATAATAAAAAAAAAATAACGTCGTTTTATTATGAAATTGAAAACAGCTCGAGAGTCGAGAATTCTCGTGCCTCGGGAAATGAAAACAGTCGAGAAATCAGAAGGTAGGGTACCAGGCACCAAATCGAATTATTTTTGTTTTTTTTTTATTTTCAAGTTTACCAAGAGTATATTTACTAACTAAAAAACGGGGTTATTTAAATTATTTATCGGACACGTCTTTACACGATTACCTTATAACCTTATCCATTCTCAAAATGCAACTAATTAAAAAATGCCCTGTATACATTTTGATAAGTACAAACAAACACAGTTACCGTGAAATCCAAGTATTTTCAATACCTCCGTTTGCCTCGCCTATAAATCTTGGTTCTCGCTCGTCTCGCTTCGCTCGAACCCCCAGAGACTGCAACTTAGGGTTCGCTGGATAACTAACTCCGTCTTCATTATACACTGTTCAAACAGCACCGTTTGCCTCGATCTTCTGAGTTTCAGATTAAAGGATTAATGTTTTCGTTGAGAGGCTTTCGGGTTTTGGTTGATTGTTTAATTGGGATTCGACGTGTGTTTACATGTTTTTGTTAAGAACGAAAAGGCTTTATTTTCTACTGTGTGCATTCTATGATTGATTAATAATAATAACCAATTGAATATATGCCAGTGTTAGCCTTAAGATTAGGGCTGCTATCTCCAAAATTTGATATCTAGGACAAAAAACGTAAATCCCCGGATTTTGGAGCTCAAAACCCGGTTTTTTTTCTGGGGAGATGGGGGGGGGGGGTGCATTCGCTCTCCACGGCCGCGAGTAGCAAACCCGGACAACGGATGAAACCCCGCCCGGACGTTCCCCGGACGCTCTCTAAACTAGCTCCGGGGAAATCCGGACGGATGGCAGCCCTACTTAAGATCCAACATTATTATTATGTTTAATTTGTTACTTTTTTTCATCCAAGAAACGCTTTTATATTTTTTTCACTGCTGGTTTGACAAAATCTTAGGGCCTTATCACACTTGCGATTTGAGGCCGAGCTGCGGGCGAGTTTCCATACAAAACCAGTCGCGGCGAACACGCAGCGAGTTCGCCGCGAGCGACATTTGTATGGAACTTCGCTCCTAACTCGCCCACAGCTCGCTCGCAAATCACAAGTAATTAGGGTCTTAATGTATTTGCCAGTCTAATACAATAAAAAAACATAATTTCAATTCAGAGACGTCTACTGCTGAATTTAGGTTTTCCTTAAAGACATCCAGAATGGTCGCACGATTTTTGTTCACTCTTCTTTTGTCTTCCACGATCCTTTTTTAGGGTTCCGTACACAAAAGGAGCCCTATTAGTAAGCCTCCACTGTCTGTCCGTCTGTCCGTGAGTCACAGGGCTCTAGCTTTGGAAACCTGATAGGTAGAGACTTGAAATTTTCACAGAATATGTATTTCTATCGCTACAAATAATGAAAGTTAAAAATAAAAGAAGGCGTATACAAGAAATGTGTTTTTTTGCGTCTTTTTGCTCAACGGTAGTACGGAAGTACGGAACCCTTCGTGTGCGAATCCAACTCGCACTTGGCCGATTTTATTTCTTTCTTATTTATACTCTTTGTGATTCCCCAATTTCCTGAACCCTTGTATTCCTAATTAGTATTAACGGTCTGTCGATCATACGTTACCACGGCAAATTATCACTGAATAGACAATGCGGTTAACCAAGCCTGATTATACCACTCCTAAGTGACCTATATACCGCCCTGCAACTCCCGTGGTCAAAACAACCTAACTGTATAGAATTCCCTGCCTAGATATGCCCTTTTGGACGAATTGCTTGGATGAGATAGGAACACCTGGGAAGCGTTCCGAATTTGGCTCACTTAAGCCTGTGCTTGTAAAGTGTAGCAATATATTGAGTAGTTGTGGATATTAAAATTGATCGAACCGAACAAGGAGTCCTAAATCTTCTTCAATCCATCTTAGTTCCTTCAAATATCACCCTGAAATTGTCTACTTCCTATGCGGTCTACATGTTCAACTCACCCGAATACCCAACTCAAGTAAAATATCAAAGCGATATTGGAGACACCTCGTCAAAAAATCAGGATCAAAGAATGTTAAATACGTTACTAGATGACGGAAAATTGGCTTATGGTGAAGATGATGATGATAATGCAGATGATGATGATGATGATGATACTGACGGTTCCCCTTTTATAGGCATCTTTTTTTTGTGGGAATACTTTTTACGCATAATTGTTATTTTACAGATACCAATGAATTTTCAGAATAATTATAAAAGAAACTTAACCTAACCTATTCTAAGTGACTTACGCAAAATATATTCCGGTAAATCTAGAGAAAATTATACGAAATAAAATTCGGACTAATAATACTTTTGGACAAATAAAACATCTGCCAAATAGAGGGAACCCGATAATGACGATGTTATTGCGAACTAAATCGGATGTGAAAAAATTAGAAAAATTTACAATATCATTAGTACACATCAAAAGGTTTGCTCTCTACGGCCAAATTGGTACAGTCAGCACAGAAGAGCTGCCACTCTGCAATACAATGTATACTTTTTATAAGGCTTATCCTACTAAGGAATAATTTGTATACATTTTCCTTTCCGTCTTATACCCAACCACCCTGCGTGTGTAGGTATACTTTCATTGTTACATACTGTTGTAGTGTATTATTAGTTAAAATAGCCGGTGCTTTACCCGAGGGGAGTAACAATATGTTAGGATATTAGTATTAATTCCCCGTACACTTAACAAGGGTAGCATTGTTAAAATAGCTCCGCCTCAGGCGTCCCAAGACTCGTGTATAGTTGCGTATAACTAATTAAAACGTGCTTGAGTCGAAAGTTATTAAAGTACTCACAACTGAGGCGCGTCCTCCAGTTTTTTTTTTAAGTTTGACCATGATCATGACCATCACGGTTAGTTCAAAATGGCCGCGCCATGTTTCGTGTGCGACACAGCATCAAAGTAAGTCCAGTCCAGACCGGTGCAACGCAACATGTAAAGCTATGTTTACACTTTGATAAGTCACCAATTCAGGTGAGAAGTGATTAGTTAACATGTTTTTAGGATGATAAGTGTTAAGTATTAAGAATTCGTTTACACATTGTTTAGTTGTACTTAGTGCTGGTGCAAAGCAATAAAATGGACGACGAACAACGATTGGAATTACGAAATATTTTAAAAAGAATAGTCGCGGCCATTGCTTCAGAAATCGTAAATGAGGTATTAAATTCAACGATTCCTCCTCAGTCCACCTCATTTTTGTACCGTTCGTGTCCATACTATGCGCTTAACCCGCCGTGACTGCGAGCGCGGGGAGTATGCGGGTGTGAGGAGATAGCTACTTGACAGCCAAAATAGACCGAGCGTCTATTCACTTTACTTCGCACTCGCACTTCGCACTCGCACTTGTCACTTAACAGCGTGACCGTTTACACGTTGTTTTTACTAATCACTTTACACCTGCTTTGCGCATCTGCACTTGCGACTTATCAAAATGTAAACATAGCTTAATGCAACGCTTTGTCTTTCATTGAATGTTCGCGGCAAGCATGGAAGTACCCCGTGCATGAACCGCGCGCGCCTTTTTCCACCAGTATGGCGCGTCAGATCCGTCCACGCTTGTGCCCCGCGCACACAGCTTACACACCCCGCGCCCCTGTGTTCGTCCAAAAAACCGACAAATCACGTATCACTCCGCGCGCGTCTTGTAATGCTCGTAGCGTGCACGTTGAATGCGCGGTTCGTGCGCGGAAGACGTCCGGACTATTGGAATAAGTTGCAAAGTGTTACATTACATGATACTTTGCACCAATCTGGAAAGAAAAGTACGCACACTCCGGCCCTTTAGGAGCGCGCGATACCTATTCAAGGTGAGGCGCAGGGCTGCCGTCCGTCAGTTATTTCGCATTCGAACACATATCGAGCAAGCACACGCGGCGACGAATAAAGCACTCGGGAATGAAAAAAATATGAACACCGCAGATTGATTCACGGGATAACATTTATAATCGATTTTTGAACCCACCTGATTTTGAATGCATTAATGAAGTATTTTTATTGAGGTTGTCAACGCTAATAATAAACTGTTATCAACAGATTCAGAAACCCACTTTTCATAGTCGATAAACCGAGGATAAATGTTAACTCGTGAAACAAATGTTTTCTTTTCTTTACTCAACCTCAAATCCTGCGGAACGTTGAATATTCCCAAAAGTATTCCCTGAAAAATTATAATTGCCAAAAAAACTTTTGATTGCTAAGTTTAAAAAAGAACTATTCACGTTTTCCACGAGGGTTCTATATTTATAATTTAATTTAAACAAGATGTATTTCTATGGGAAGTGATTTAAGTTCAGTCTCTGTTTTTAATTTTCTAAAGTGTTAGAATCATATTACCATAATGTAGTGGAAGACCCAGACAGCATGAAAAATTGCAATTTCTTTCAGTCTACTTTTAATTGCCTAATGCGTTCAAAGAACAACATTGTTTTTATTATTAATTAGTTTTAGATTATTATTTTACATGATTACACTTTTAGTTTATATGCTATTTGCAATTATTTTAGTTTGGACTTAATAAAATCAATATTTTATGATATAAAAAAAAGAAGAAATCTGTTACCAAAAAATCGAATTCAACTTCATTTTACCAAAAAATTTAGAATGTTGACAAAATATTGACTTACCCAATTTACCCTTAAATTATACAGGTCAAGGGTTGTAAACTTTAAAACTATAGAAAATGTTTTTTTTTGCAACGAACATAAGACGGAATAAAATCCAAACGGTTGCACTTTATAGAGAGCGTAAAAATTTTATATTTCTGTTATTGCCCCACAGAACGTACAGACATTACAATGTTTCACATATTTTATATAGCCCTGGGCTGCTGGGAGTATTGGTTTAAGTTCTTACCTTGTTTTATAACGTTATTGCTTCTGAAACAACAAGGAATGTAACGATTTATCTACTTTATATATTATGAAGGAAACATTTTTTTTGTCTCTTCATTGGTTTTAATGTGATTTATCTACTTGTTTAACAAGACCTGTTCAATAATGCTTACATTGCAAAGAGAAGGGAAAATAGTTCTTATGTGACTGGTGCATAATGAGACGCATTAACACACGAGTGTGATTTGATGAAACGAGCTGAAGGCGAGTTGCGAGACCGACACACTACGGAAATTGTTGTTTAATGTGTAATGTCAAGTGTCCAATTTTTCACTTTGACATGTACATACATCCTTAAATAAAATTATATAAAAAGTTACAATAAATAAACATAGATACAAAATGTAAATTTATTATAAAAAACCTGAGTATTTTAAACCTGTTTAATTTAGCATAAAAGTAAGCATTTTTATAAGAAAAATAAAGAAAATAATCGAATTACATAATTCACAATGCATAATACTATTGGAGGACCGTTTCTTCATGATATATGATATGTTTTCAGGATAAAAATATCATGTCGTAAACACGATATTTTTATCCTGAAAAATAATTTGGTCCTTTTTTCCTGTTGTTACATGTATTTGTTGTTTATTGATAAATAACCATTTTCAAGGTGGAGTTATTTTTTTCACGGAAATAGACCTAAGAATAGATTCATACATTTGGTTAACCTCTGATTTTTACTAAATTTACGCCAGTATTCAACATAATCATTATGTAAGTAAGTTAATAAAAAAAACTATTTAGACTGGTCTCAAACGCCAATTGCTCAAATAAATAGACCTGAGATTCAAATACACAAATAATCTTAACAAATATTGAAATGAAAATAGTACCACTCTAAACTTATCCTCTTTCTGAATTATTTATTGAATTGAAAACTTTTAAAAGCCGTCTGGGGGAATAACACTTCGTGTTTTAGATTTTCGAAAAGCACTCAAAATATAAAAGGTTTATATCGGCGTAGCGGTTTCATTGACGTACAATTTATTCAAAATAACACACTATTCATTTCTTTTTAAACTTCTAAAAGAACGAACTGAATATTTAATTCGTATTGACTAAACGAATTATCAAATTTTTGACGAGAGAAAATTGATAGAATAGCGCTTTTGAAAATCTTTTTTTTTATTACGTTGTTAAGTACTTAAACATTATTAACATATTTTAAAATCTGTTTATTACTACCTGCCCAATGATACTTATCTGGTATTATTTTGTCCTATGTAATGGTCTACAATTGCATGTGAAATAGTTAAACATAAAACATAAGTACTTCCTCACCCAACGTTGTTAATACAAGTACCTTTTATGCTATGTCAGCTACATAAATATGTAGATAGGTCCTAACTCTGTACAATTGAATGTTTATAACTATGCTCGCTGCCGTTAACACATGATATCCTAGCTCAGGACCCAAAGCCATGTTTCCTTTTTGTGTGTGATTAGTTCAATAAATCATTTCATTTCATCATTTCACATCAAACATCTTCACAAACTTTCACGTCACACTTATAATAATTATAAATGAGAAAGTTTGTGAAGATGTTTGGATGTTTGTTACTAAATAACGGGGTAACATCTGGATGGATTGAGATGAAATTCGGAACGCAAGTTGATTAAATCCTGGATTGAACCATAGGATAGGTATTTCTTATTCCTGTAAAGAGTTCCCTTGGGACAGTAACGGGAACAACTCGAGAAAAGCCGCGGGTAAATGCTTCTTTATAATATGAGTAGGATTTATCGATTGACAAAACGAAGCCTACCAGTTTCAACTTGCTCGTCTCACTTAAGGGAAAACACGAGCAAATAACATGTTTATAAATAACGCTACCAGGAAACCAAATACTGCCGGATTTCCACAGAAAATAATTCCAATCAAAAATGGACAATATCTCCCCCGACATGAATAAGAATTAAAATCGTATTGATCGCGTATGATTGCCCGACCCGAGCACCAAAAAGAACCAAAAGGGTGTAACTCTGGTAGAATTGACGCCAGAATGGCACAACTTTGTAGGATTTTCGGTGGCTAAAGAGCATAACTTTGTTGCACCATTGTTGGTGGTTACGTCCTTCTTTGTTTGCAAGCGTGGTAATATCGAAACCATTAAGGGCAGTAATTGAGGGACGTAAACAAAGATTAACGGAGTGTTTGATCTGTTTTAATTGTGGTTTGTAATTGCTAGGACAGGCTTGAGAACGGGATGGTATCAGCTCAGTAAAGGCTTTAGAAAACTTGAAATGTTTTCAATTACAAATGTAGTTACCAACTGATTAAATTATATACCTAATAGTTATGAATGAGGTTAAAATGATGGAGGAGTTAATATCTGGATTTATGCCGTTTTGTGGAGCACGAACTTGAATTTTGGCAATTTAGAGTAATGTATTTTTGTTACAACTTGGCCCATGTATCCTACTGACTCTTTTATAGGAATCCTGACTAAGTATGAGCATACAAACCTGCAAGCAGATTTGCTAGCCGTGACTTTTTGCTCAAAGTGAGCTACGGACCAGCGGGATTAGTTGAAACGGTTCAACCAGTCCTTATGTAGAGTATGTTATCGAACTAATATTGGAGTAATATTTGAGATGACATTTCTTGACGAAAAATAAATAAAATATATGTCAATTGTCAACTGAATGCTACTTACAACGGTCTTGAAACTCAACAGTAATAAACGTCGAATAAAATAATTTTGAAAATGTCATAACTTGATGAGCAATTTTCACTTCAAAGGACCCCTCCTCCAGGAGGGAAAGGAGAAGGAGCGTTTTACAGGCCTCTAGGCTTGCTAGGTCATACTTACACTAATAAAAACATGTCTAGTTGGTGGTGATGACGGCTTAGTAGCAAAAAAAGGTTGTAAGGTGTTGCGGCTGCCATTTTCCAATGAGATTTAACCAAATAGCTTTTCACCCGACGATTGGCAATTGTTGTAGAGTCAATGTTACCATTGATTGATCTAATGCTTTACTAGAACAGTAAAGCATTGCATTGGCAGATGTATATCACATCACGTCACGATTACATAACGGATAAAAACATTATTAGACGGGAAAATTATAGTCAGAAGCAACAGTCCTATTGATCGGTCTTAATACTCTACTAGCTTGGTAAAGCCGTGCTTTATCAAATGTAGATCGCCCTTTACGATTAAATAATGCATACCAAACATTATCGGAAGGTAAAATTATAGTCAAAAGTAGGGTTAGCTCCCGGGAAATACCGGAACCGAAAATATCGGAATTTCCCGCTATTTTGTACTGAGCATTAAACCGGGACGTGAAAATAAAAGCTCCGCTATTTTAGGGACTTTCGGGAAATACATTAAAACAGCATTTTTCAATTAATTTATGTTTTCTGGTGTACTATATTGAGTTCTGTCTATCATTCAAATAGCGAGAGAAATGGCAAAAAGACGTAGAAACTAAATCTAAATTTTAAACAAACACGGGTGGCGGCCGTGGCAACGGCGATCGGCGGCTACACACGGTCCAAAATTGAGATTATTAATTAGATTATATGATAAAAGCGCTTTTACTTCAATGTGCAGTTTTTTTTTAATAAAAACTAACTGAATCTCTTTTGACTGAAGTACTGACAGAGTTTTTGAAACGACCCGAAAGTACCGAAAATACCGGTTCTATTATCGCCCGGTACCAAAAATCCCGGTACTCCAGAACCACGGTAAACGGTAGTTTTTCTTCCAACAAAAGGTACATCGGGAGCGCGCATGTGTGCGCGCCGTGTACGGACGCACCACAGGCAAGCATTTGGACCTGCGCGGGCCTGCCCTGCCACAGTATGGCGTTCACTCACACAGACGCGCCTCGTGCGTCTGTGTAAATACGAGTCGCGCGCTCCTAAACGGCTGAAGTCGTACTACTTGGTTGTGTTTATACTTTGCCAGAACGGTACCGGTACTGCATACCCTAGTCAGAAGCAACCGCCTCATTGATCGGTCTAATACTCTAATGGCGTGGCGAAGCGCCGCTTCGGCAAATGTAGATTACGCAACTGACTCCCAAATTGCCGAAACTCGCCTCGTCACCGATCGCCGATAGGGAAAGCTTTTACAAGTTGAGGGAACTTTTTATTGACTTACGACTAATTCTAGGGGTCACGTGAGAAACTCGTTTGTGACGCCCTGCCCTCGGTCTATTCAGTGCGGGAGCCTGACGGTAGAAAAAATATTAAATATTGTCGTGGCGACTGGTTCTTCACAGCCGGCGCACACAAATACAATTTTCGGCAATGACTTTTGTTGTGCCAAAAACATATTTCTGGCACAACAAAAGCCAATGGCCTTTCACTTACTTCCCTCGCGAAGACAATTATCACGATTCCAGCCTCTGGGATCGCAGCCCGGGGCTGTAGTGTGACCCAAGAGTGACCCGCTGCTGGTCACATTAAAACGGACATAATTCTTTGACATCAGCCGCAGTCTCGCGGCCCGGGCCAAAGGCATCGGGGCGGCGCGGCGCGCACTGTCGACTAACATCTTTCCAAACATCGAAAATCACGAACTTTCGCTGAAATAACTACGTAAATAGTTCTTCGTCTTATCATTGCAAACATAACCTCGACATCTGTCGCTGTCACAACACCGCACCATAGATTAGAGAGGCGCGTGGTTCGAGCTATGTAGGAAAACGTCTTGGTTGTATTTAGGATAAAGTTACATTTAAACGTTTTCGTATGCTCGAGCCAAAACGTTGGTTGTTTTCACTGAGATATCGTTTGTTTCGTTGCGGCGTGAGTTCGTGAGGCCTTGGGATAATGTATGGCGATCGATCTGAATTTAAACCGAGAACATTTTGGCTGTATGCGTTTAGTTCCAAAGACTCGCGAGTAGCGGAAAAACAAAACGCATGGAGTCTGTGGTGTTTTTTCCGGATCGAGGCGTCGAGATGACGCGGTTTCCTTTTGAGATAAGGGATAGCTTTCTTTCCGGGGTCCGCTTGGCCGTGACCAGACGAGAAGCGTGCTAGGAGTGATTTTCTGAGGACTGGGACTGGCATACCGGTAGCGTAGTATCGAAATATTGTCTCGTAGTGCCGCTCGGCCTGCGCCGACGCAGAACCGGGCGCGAACGCGGAGCTGTCGTCGCGCCGACCGCGCGGACAGGCGGCGAGACACCACGCCATGCGACGCCTGATGCCGTCGTAGACCCTCCTGCTCCTCCGTAGGCCCCGGATTCCGGCGGGTGGTCCAGGTGTGTCCGGCCGCGTAGCAACGTCGCGCTGCGCGTGGATACCGGCGCGCTCGTTGCTGCGCCATCGGCACGACGCCAAGGAGGCCTCGTCGACACTCGCCCTTCAGAGCCGCTATGCGCGGCAGAGGGCTCGCGTAGAGCCTTCCTCGTAGGCCTGGGGTTCATCGGAGACGGCCCCAGTGGCGCCGGGAGAGGGCGATTCCCCTCGTCGCTGTGCAGCGCCCCTCGTGTCACGGCGCTCGCCCCGCGCTCGCCCCGCGCTTGTGAAGCACAGCGCCGATCTGGCTCGCCTTCCGCCGGCGCGAAGCCAGAGACATCACATCTCCCTCGCTGCGGAGCGCAACCCTGGTGGCGTGAGTCTCATGCGACTAGACTAGCCGCGTCGAGGACTCCGCCGCCCTCCTTGCTACCGTGCGCGCCAGCTTACGGTTCGGCGACGCCCGTGACACACCCCGAGCTGCGCAGCGAGCCTCCGTTCCTGACACCGACACGTATGTGAGTGCACGAACAATAAATATCCTCGTAGGGGCCCCTTTAGAGTACCGTAAATTCACCACCAGTGCGCGGAGTGCGTTTAGTATTAAGCCTAGAGTTTAAGGTGCCTTCAGCACCGAGTCCGCACCCATGTCGCGCTACCCCCATTAAATCGATTGTAACATTACTTAGTATTTTTCTGGCACTATCCCCTAATCACATCAACCCCAAAGGACGGTCCTTGAAGCAAAAGGCTGATGCCTCACGGCCGATCACTATCCAGACATTTATAGTACCACAACGTCTGCGGCGAATAAAAGGAAGTATTACCATTCTGTAGGTCAACACCGCATCCAACCAACAACATTCTCTCTTCTCTCTTTTTTTTTATTCGCTACAATATTTTATTATAAGAGAAATATTATATGTCTCGGGCAAGATTCGAACCTGCATTCCCTCGGCTATCCGAGCCAACACAGGCGCGCTACTAACTACGCCACCGTAACGTTGGCCAAGTGATCCAATTTTTCAACCATCCTCCTCCTTTATGACGTCATCCTGGGTGGGTACAATATTTAAAATTCGTTGGCAGGGCAGTCGTTAATGCTACAATAGAAAAAATATTGTTTAACAATTTCAGTAGATAAATGTTCAAAGTTGTCATCAGACAAAAATATACATTATGTGGAAGTTTTATCAACTACGATTTAAAAGATCCAGTCCTGTGACTGACCGACACAAACACGTTTCCTGTATGGGGACCACTTTTTCTTTTTAATTTTATTTTGTTTTTATTATTTGTTGTTATAGCTGCAATGAAAATACACATTCTGTGTTTCAAAAGTCTTTTACGGTTCAAAAGCTAGAGCCCTGTGACGGATGGACAGAGGAGGCGTAGTAATAGGGTTCCGTTGGCACCCTTTGGGTACGGAACCTTAACAAGTAAGAAGCAAATTATCTGTCTTGAATTATTTACCAGAACTTTTCTTTCTTTACTGTGAACGTGTTTTTTGCCTTCGCCTCTTGGACCACCCTCCCTCCCTTGAAGCAACGCGGACTCCGTAGAAAGTAGCCTTACTTAGTATTTCCCCTCTGCCAAGCAATTTGCGCCACTGATCATATTCGTTCTATAAAACTAGTTGCAATTGGATTAGTCGTCAGACTAAATCTAGTAATTCACCTGAAGAGATCTCCGTGAATATGCCGAATTGTTCCGTAATTCGCTGCAAAAGGAGATCTAACATGTCAAACGTACAAAGATATGGTGTGTTCTTTCACATCTAAAGTATTCAGCATCACATTATCATTATTTACTTCCATTAAAACATAATAAAAAAAGGAAAATCTGATTTGACATTATTTGAAGTTTGTTTACTAGTTGACAAACAAGCAACGTCGCGTTGCCATGGTGTTCTTAAACTTATCAATGTTGTGCGTCACGTCATTACACTGTTTCAATGCAAAATGTATCTTTGTGAATGTGAATTGGTCATGTGTTGTTCTATTTGTTACGTGTGAGTTTTTTCATGTACGCGTGTGTAAAGTAAGTGTACGTTACCTCGTTCCCCCCTCGCTAAATATGGCAGAAAGTGTACCGGACAAGTAACTTATGACGCCTCCCTTCCGTATTGCTCTTAGTTCCCTCCATTTTATTGGCTACTAGAGTACGAAAATAAAACCGAGTTTAATTTCCTTGAGGAAACTGCGCTGTGCAGTTTCAGAAGATTGTTTAGTTTATTATGAAAGTAATTAAGGTCCGTCCGAGTGCTTGACACTGTCTCAGTAGTCGCCATCTTGAATGTTAGGTCATTAGCAATAGGTGACAGCGCAGTGTCAACTATTGGGCATTAGCATGTCAAACACTAGGGTAAAGACATCACAAATAGCAATCCAGGTGTTGCATGTAAAAATCTACTCTTGCGTTGGCAATTTCTGCCATTAAAATTGAAAATCTCAAAAGAGGCAGATTTTTTTTTTTTACTTTAGTTCTGATAAAATTCAAAATTATTTATTTCTGCAAGTCAGCCCCGAAGGGCTCTTTTACATGTATTTTTCTATTATTTTCTTTTGGCGCTTCGGGTGACCTTCTGGTGAGAAGAAGCGCTGGACGAAACTCACCAGTTACTCTTTTCAACAATATTAAGTATTACAATAATTATGACATTAATACATTCCTGCCATATAAAGCCAATTTTCTAAGTATTCTTGCAATTTGGTACACAGGTTTTACCCGACTACAGGGAAGCAAAAAAGAAAATATTTAGCCTATTTTTGCTGGATCGCTACCACCATCTTACTCACTAACCTGCCGCCAAAGAGCAGTGTTCGCACTGTTGCGTTCCAGTGTGGGGGTAAGACAGCCGTTGAAGTTACTAGCATAGAATAGAGGCATCTTAGTCCTCAGGAATGGCAACACATTTTTAATATTAAGATTGTCGTGTCGATGGGCCGCAGAAGTCACTCACCATCATGTGTCACGTAAATAGGCTTAAGACAGCTAGGGAACCTATTACGGACGTAAAAGAAACAATATTTAAAGTTTATACACTATTTATTAATTGATTAAGATTCTAAGTACAAAAGATAATTTATTTTAAAGGTGAGCTATTTAGTTTTAATTTTACTATATTAATTTAATTTCGTGAGAGGGTCGTGAGTCTTAGCCTACAATTATTTAGGGTCCGTCTACAACAATGATGGTCCAGAAGCCCCAGATACTCCCTACATCCCTTGGTCGAAGTTGGTGGTCCAGCACCGACAATATATCACTCCTCGGTCGCTGAGGATGGGCCAAAAGCTGCAGGTTCCGGTGCAGTGTATCGCGGCCTGGCTCGGCCCGTACGAAAAAGTGGATCCCGTGGTGGATCCCGTAGGGTGTTCCTGGAACGCGTCCATTGGGAGTATTAGATGGGAGTCAAAAATCCGCCCTGGACTGCTGACCATCACACACGCGCACACAAGGGATGAGGTATGAGTTGAGAGCAATTAGCTGTGTATGATGGGCAGCCCAGGTACAGTGAAGCAAAGCGGGTGAAGTGAGGATCAAATGCTAAGAAGCGCTAAGCAAGGAAATAAGAACGCGAGCAAAGCCAAGGGCAGGCGATAGTGTTGTTTACCAAAAGCATTAGATCCTCACATCATTACATGATTGAGGAATGATTGTTGTACAAAATGAGAATGATTAACACACTATGATTGATAATTAATTAAATAGCCCTTTCTTATAAATAAATACTATTTAATTTTATTGTACACTTGCAACAAATAAAATTAAATAAATATAATTAATTGTGAACAAGGTGAAAGTTAAAGCTAAGCCAAATTTATATTTTAATAAAAGCATTGTATTTTAGACAGGTATTTAAATAATGAGGTTGTATAATTTCGTATGGATATTTATTTAGCTATTTATAAGAAAAGGCAGTTTTAAAGCAAGCATAATCATCCAGCGTAGAACCAAGATAATGATTTGCGAAATGGTGAAATTACAATTATCTTTTTCTTTAAATCCGTGAGAATTATTTTATTTCTAGGTACCAATCGGAAGCAGAATTATTACCAACACGGATTCGAAATAATCATTTTTTACAATGTAAGCATGATATGTGAAATCACATTTGCAACGTGGAATGTATCACAAAGACAAAGAACAAAGGAATAAGTATGGTGACAAAATGGCTGCTAAGTGGTAAATTCCAGGTTGCATTAATTTAATACGTTTAATTACGCTAACACTACTTAATCTATACCAATTAATGCAACACTTACCCTTTCGGGAACAAAACACTGAATTTATTCAAGGAATTAATAGTATGTAGCAATAATATATGAATTTATTTACGGCTTTGATCGCCTATAGGTAAAATTTAGTGCAGAGCGGCGCGGCCGATGCGTCGAGAGGCGAGCGGCCGACTGTCAGCGGGCCGGTGCAAATGGCGAAGCGCTCGGATGTGCTCGGGCGCCGTCGGCTGCATAACACTCCGTTTTGCACTCGCGCATTTCGATATTAAACTTAACTTAATTTATTAATATTATGATTTGGTGCTTTCTTATATGAAAACAATTATAATAATACTAGGGTTACGTTAAAACTGCTTATTTTAGGCTGGATTTAATTATTAGGATACTATTTTAAGATTAATTAGATAGGTTTAGGGTTAGAGGACATTTTAAGGCAACAAGTAACCGTATAACAGTTGTTAATATAAAGACATTAACGGTATACGTTACAGTACCCCTCCTCCTAGAGAAAGGATTTTTCCTGACGAAAAATCCGTCTAGAAGAATAAAAGTAATACCTAAAGCTTACTATAATTTCAAACTAAGTGACAAGGATCTAAGAAAATGAAGTCACCACCCGCTTTGTATGAGACATTCCTTCAAGGGACAGAATGCCTCAGGTGAAGGCTTTGAGGAAAAAAAAAAACATGCAAGGAATTAACTTATCTTAATCTTATGATACAGCTGGTCCATATGAAAGAGCTTAAGGAAACAGCTGCTCAGTTAGACGACTCTTACGTCACGCTATCTGGCGGCGGTAGGGAAGCGTATTCTACACCCGTCCCTACACGGGGATATTGGTCATTAAGATACGTAAGCGTTGTTTGACAATTTAAAGTCTTTTACATGCCATGCTCCTAAATCGCGCCCAGACATGTCTTCCACAACGTAAACTAATGGAGAACGTTTCGCTTTAATACGGCACTTTAAATATTTAGGTGCCAATTTCTTAGAAAAATAAGCAGCCTTATCGCTTTGAAAATAGCAACGTTTCCACACCACATCGCCAACCTGAAATTCAACATCCTTGCGCCTAGTGTTATAACGTGCCGCATTTTTCTGATGACTTTCCCAAAGAGTCTTCTGAACACGATCGAAGATTCCAGACAGATGACCAAGATTCTGAGCGTACAACTCTCGAGGTAGAAAAACCATCTCATTAGGGATATCATTTTCAATGTAATGAGACCCACATGTTACGAGTTCTCTACCGTGTACGAGAAATGCAGGCGTGTAGCCTGTAACTTCATTTATGGAGTTATTGATCGCGAACTGAATTTTCGGGAGGTTCACGTCCCAAGATCTTTGGTCTTCGTCCACAAATGTCGATAAGGATGTTACTATAGTCTTGTTGTACCTCTCGACGGTATTGATTTGGGGAGTGTACTTAGGCGTAAAGTGAACATTCGGCACCTTATATTTTTTAAATAGGTTATCCATTTCACGACTGGCAAATTGGCAACCATTATCAAGGATAATAGTTTGTGGTACTCCGTGTACCAGAAATACATTATCTTCAAGGATCTTCGCCGTCACGTTAGCAGTTGCACGACGAAGAGGAAATACTAGGCAATATTTGGAGAAGCAACACGTAACTACAAAGATGTAGCAGTGTTGCTTCCTGCTAATAGGCAAGGGGCCCACAAGGTCAACTGAAATAACCTGCCAGGGTCTGCAGCAATTTTTAGGCCTACCCATTTTTCCAAGAGTTCCATGGGTAGGATTTTTATGGGCAAGACACACCTCGCAGTTAGACACATACTTAACTACGTCGCCGTACAGCTTTGGCCAGTAATAAGTAAGACTCACGCGTTTATGTGTCTTAAAAATACCAAGATGGCCGGCTGTTGGTTCATTGTGACATCTAGATAGCGCATCTGACCTCTGCTCCGAGTATAAGACTTCTTTCCAGCTAAACTCAGAGGTAAGCTCATTCTGGTTCTTCATATGCCTGTAAAGCTTACCTCCTTCAATTATATAATTAGGAAAACTAACCGGCGAGTTTAAGCATCCATTAAAAATGTTAAGATACCATTCGTCGCTTGTAACCGGGGGAGTAGTAACAGTAGATATAGCGGATACCGCAACTGCTCTGGATAAGCTGTCGGGTATGACGTTGTCTTTGCCCCTTCTATGTTTAATAATTAAGTCGAACGCCGACAGCCTAACACCCCATCGCGCCAGACGGCCAGTTGGATTCGACAAGGACAGGAACCATTTTAATGCCGAATGATCGGTGTAAACAGTGAAAGGGCGACCATTCTCAAGATAACAGCGCCAGTGTTCAAGGGCTGTTAGAACTGCCAGAGCCTCCCTCTCCGTAACACTAAAGTTTCGCTCTGGCCCTGTAAGCGAACGGCTCATAAAAGCGACTGGATGTTCGACACCGTCAACAATTTGAGACAACATGGCTCCGACCCCATAGTTGCTCGCATCTGTGTGGACTTCGAATGGGAGATTGAAATCTGGGCAAGCAAGCACCGGTGCTTGAACGAGGCAGTTTTTTAATGTTTCAAAAGCTGTCGCTGCATCAGACGTCCACTCAAAAGGAGGTGACGACTTTTTGGTCGACGTGAGCTTGTTAAGAGGGCCTGCTATTGTGCTGAAGTTTGGGATAAATCGCCTGTACCACGAGGCAGTACCCAAAAAACGCTTGACTTCCTTCCTATTTTTTGGAACGGGATAGTCAACTAGCGCTCGAACCTTATCTGGATCCGTCCTCAAGCCGTGACTGTCGACAACATATCCAAGGTATTTGAGTGAATCCCTAAAGAATTGGCATTTGTCAAAGTTAACTGTAAGATTAGCTTTCTTAAGTTTATCCAGGACGCGGTTGAGAAGAGAAACGTGTTCATCAAAACTCTCACTTATAACAATCACGTCATCTAGATAGCAGAAAACTTTTAGCTCAAAATCAGGCATAAAAAGCGAATCTACAAGCCTCTGTTGGGTTGCTGGAGCATTTGTGAGCCCAAACGCAGTAACGTTAAACATAAATGTTCCGCGGCCAGGGACATAAAATGCTGTTTTTTCCCGGTCGGGCTCATGTATTGGTATTTGCCAAAAGGCTTTAGAGAGATCGATACTTGACAGAAACTTAGCATTCTTTAAGTTATCCAGAATTTCGGAGACGTAAGGAAGGCTATAGGCATCTTTCTTAGTCACCGAGTTAAGTTTTCGGCTATCTAGGCAAAAGCGAGGCTTGCCATCCTTTTTACCCACGACTAGAACCGGAGAGGACCAAGGACTTTCACAGGGAGAAATTACACCTAACGAAAGCATTTCATCTAGCTGCTCTGTAATAATTCGCTTCTTTTCAGGGGATAGACGGTAATATCGCTGTTTAATGGGCTCCGCATCTCCAGTGTCTATTCGATGGGTTATAAGGGATGTTTTGCCTAAGCCTTTGGTTTCAAATGATATGTCATTAAACTGCTCGATAACCGTGTCTGCTACAAGTTTTTGTGTCTGTTCGAGGTTACTGTATGAATGTAAATAGATATTATGAGGGTTGGAAGAAATTTCAGCCAGGCAAGGTTCCGAGGAGGATATGTAATCAATATTATTAAGAAATTTAGGGCATATTTGAAATTTCTTCCAAAAATCAATTCCGAGGATAAGTTTAGTTTCGATTTCAGGTATTATATAAGCTTTCAGCACATGACTTTTGTCTTCGAAGCTAATCGGTAAAAGTGTGTAGGGGCAAGTGCTGTACGTGTGGACGGTTTTACCTGTGGACACTACTCATACAGAGAAAACGAATAACCATAGTCAAATACCAATCACTTATTTGAAAAGTATTTTTTTCATATGGCAACACTAGCTAATCGCCATCTTTACTGATTACAGAAACTGTGTGTTTTGAGGCTGCCGAAAGTTTTTGTGACAAAAAGTAATTTTTTACCTTCTTTTAAAGCATGTTTTATGTAAAATCTCTAAATGTTGCGGGTGTCTTTGCAATGGCATATTAATTTATATGGTGTAAACGTTATTTCTACAAGATTTCGTTAATCGTAGGTAGCATTTATAGTGACCGGTATGAATTCAAAATAAAAACCGCCGAAATTGTACCTGTGGATACCTCCGTGAATGTACCTGTGGACTGTCCATAGGTACAGTTATACTGAATGTTCCTGTGGACAGTAAAATTAATATACAATATTTTTGTTTGTTTTAGTGCCTCGTAGTAAAGCTGGGAAAAATAGAGACAAGATATGCCTAGACACTCTGACTGCAGCTGTTTGGGAAGTAGAAAATGGAAGTTCAGTAAGGAAAGCCGCAGAGAAGTTTAAAATCCCAAAATCGACAATCTTTAAAAACATAAAATTAAATCACTGTCAAAATATTGGTGAAGAAGGCTTAGAACTCCTAAAAAATGATGTCAGGAGGATATTTAGCGATACTGAGGAGCAACAGATATATGATTACTTAAAAAAGCAGCATTACTACACACAGCATATTCTTCTGCTGACAATGGAGGCATTTTAAAATCCCATAATTATACTTGAGATTTTGCTAAGAATATTAGATTTCAAGAAGAAAAAAAGTAACTGTGATATGCAGAGCAACATATAATTACATGTTGTTTAATTGTATGTTGTTAATTACGTTATTCTAGAAGTTTATTCTGTTTAAAAGTATGTTGTTGATTAATGTCCGTAGGTACGTTACCGTCCATAGGTACGTTTTTGGAGTCCATAGGTACAGACAGTAGATGTACCTATGGACAAAATGAGTGTTTTTTTTAAAATGCTTCTATCCGCCATCTGCGGATAGCTAGCGTAGAAAACATATGTGGACTTTGAAGATTGTTTAATTGTGATTAAAACAAAATAAAGAATTCATTTATAATACGCGTAGTTTTTGTCTAACAACTGATTAAAAGTCAAATTCTGGAAAGTGTCCACAGGTTGAGCACTTGCCCCTAGCCCATAGACCTAATTTTTTGTCCACCGGCTGCAGTGACGGTGATTCTATCGTCATCTACAAGTGTCAAACCGAATTTAGAAAGGTGAGAGTAAGTGCCATTGCCAAGGATGGTTACGGCAGATCCAGAATCGAGCAAGCCAAACATTTTAATATTGGGAGTAGAGTTAATGCAAATTTTAATAAATGGCCGAGGATCGTTTGAAGGTTTAGAATTGAAAATTGTTGCAACTTTATATGTGTTGAAAAAATGTTTAATAGTTACGAGCCAAGAACTCCAGTCCGAGGCGTCGTGTTGGGGTTTGCAACAATTTTCACTAATTAGTTTTTTGGAACTGAATCTTCCGAAATATGAAGTGGTGCACACACTTCTTTGTTCTTAGAAGGATTACATCGCGGACAGTCAGGTAAACGATAATCTTTGAGTCCGCATCTAAAGCAAACAATCGAACGTTCCGCGGTACAATCCCTCATAGTGTGAGTGTCCACACGACAGCGGTAGCAAAATGTGTTGTTATTTTTTATCGCGGAAACATTGTAAGACCTATTGAAGCTAGATTTGATAGCAGGAATGCCTTGCAAAGAACCGCCAACAGCCTGGGCCTGAGAATTCCCTTGGATGGCTCTGAAACTACCTTTTGTTGTATCTTTCCTAGGTTGGTAAGAATACTCCGGCGCAAGTGTAGCAGTTGTAACTGAGGGTGGTTCTCTAAAGTCATCCGAACGCGCCTTGATCTGCTCGTAGTTTTTACATAATGTCCGTAAGCTGGACAGGGAGTCTAAGTTAGGGCAAGTAGCAAGAACACTCGAGTAACAAGGACGTATATTGTGTAAAATTATTTCAAGCTGTTCCATTTCGCTGAGCTTTCTGTCCAACCTACTGAACATACCATGCATAATGGCCAAGTAAATCGTGATGGATTCCGAAGGTCCCTGGCTACGATTCCTGATTTCACCGAGCATGCGATAGTCAAAGTCAACGACATCGAAATCCGACTTAAGCGTATCTAGTAAGTTCTCCCAGGAATTAAAAGAATCCTTCACGCTACGGTACCAATGAAGGGCATCTCCGGTAAATATTTCTGTGGCTAGTGAGAGCATTTTAGAATCAAGGATATCTTTAGCTTGGCGAAATTCCTTGGCACGCGCAATAAAAGCCCGTACACACGATTTGCCATCGTATCGCAGTTTAGAAATGTCAGAGGTCAGGCCGCGATCACATGTCACTTTGATATTATAAACGCTATCTGAGGGTGGGGAGCACTGTTCTAAGTTGGAACGAGTGTCAGTGGAAGCACCAGTGGAGTTGCCAGGAGCCTCTGAATGATTGGGTGGGCAATTTTGAAATTTATACGCACTAGCAGAAGCGGGCTGAATATCAGGTTGAGGAAGTGAAGACATAATTTCCTGAAGGGATGACCATTGTTCATTATAGAATTGCCTGGTCTCGTGTAGCAAGGCAATATTTTCGGGAGCGGCATCGGGCACAACTACCCTATTGAGCCTGTGGTAAACATGATTTAAGTAAGTATGCGTGCGTTCAAGTAAACCTCGTTGGTGGGGGTCTTGTTTGAGGCAAGCATTATTAATTGCCGCCTTAGATAGGGTATGCTTTAAACCGACAATGTCTTCATCAAACTCATAACAAGAATCAAGGATTTCCTCAGATGGAAATCTGTTCGCAAGCTTAGCTATTTGTTGCCTTAAATCCTCCACTCTATCCTTTGGTTCCTCCGCACGTATTCTAACCTCGTAAATTAACTCTGCTTTTGTGAGTTGCAAATATTTTATAGGGCGAGACATTTTTATATATCTAGGTAAGTGTTGCAATAATTAAAATCAGATCACAGATACAATGAAATAGAAGCAAATGAAATTAGAGATAAATTTCCAAAATGTTACACAACTTAACTAGGTTTTAGTACTAAGATTTATTGATTGGCTTAGTCTGGGACGTGCACACACCAACACCAAGAAAGCTCAAAAACAGAAGCAACTAATCAACACTGCTGTAGACGGAAAGACCCAACAAACAATCAATAAAAGAAACACACGTATGGGCGCCAAACTGTCACGTAAATAGGCTTAAGACAGCTAGGGAACCTATTACGGACGTAAAAGAAACAATATTTAAAGTTTATACACTATTTATTAATTGATTAAGATTCTAAGTACAAAAGATAATTTATTTTAAAGGTGAGCTATTTAGTTTTAATTTTACTATATTAATTTAATTTCGTGAGAGGGTCGTGAGTCTTAGCCTACAATTATTTAGGGTCCGTCTACAACAATGATGGTCCAGAAGCCCCAGATACTCCCTACATCCCTTGGTCGAAGTTGGTGGTCCAGCACCGACAATATATCACTCCTCGGTCGCTGAGGATGGGCCAAAAGCTGCAGGTTCCGGTGCAGTGTATCGCGGCCTGGCTCGGCCCGTACGAAAAAGTGGATCCCGTGGTGGATCCCGTAGGGTGTTCCTGGAACGCGTCCATTGGGAGTATTAGATGGGAGTCAAAAATCCGCCCTGGACTGCTGACCATCACACACGCGCACACAAGGGATGAGGTATGAGTTGAGAGCAATTAGCTGTGTATGATGGGCAGCCCAGGTACAGTGAAGCAAAGCGGGTGAAGTGAGGATCAAATGCTAAGAAGCGCTAAGCAAGGAAATAAGAACGCGAGCAAAGCCAAGGGCAGGCGATAGTGTTGTTTACCAAAAGCATTAGATCCTCACATCATTACATGATTGAGGAATGATTGTTGTACAAAATGAGAATGATTAACACACTATGATTGATAATTAATTAAATAGCCCTTTCTTATAAATAAATACTATTTAATTTTATTGTACACTTGCAACAAATAAAATTAAATAAATATAATTAATTGTGAACAAGGTGAAAGTTAAAGCTAAGCCAAATTTATATTTTAATAAAAGCATTGTATTTTAGACAGGTATTTAAATAATGAGGTTGTATAATTTCGTATGGATATTTATTTAGCTATTTATAAGAAAAGGCAGTTTTAAAGCAAGCATAATCATCCAGCGTAGAACCAAGATAATGATTTGCGAAATGGTGAAATTACAATTATCTTTTTCTTTAAATCCGTGAGAATTATTTTATTTCTAGGTACCAATCGGAAGCAGAATTATTACCAACACGGATTCGAAATAATCATTTTTTACAATGTAAGCATGATATGTGAAATCACATTTGCAACGTGGAATGTATCACAAAGACAAAGAACAAAGGAATAAGTATGGTGACAAAATGGCTGCTAAGTGGTAAATTCCAGGTTGCATTAATTTAATACGTTTAATTACGCTAACACTACTTAATCTATACCAATTAATGCAACACTTACCCTTTCGGGAACAAAACACTGAATTTATTCAAGGAATTAATAGTATGTAGCAATAATATATGAATTTATTTACGGCTTTGATCGCCTATAGGTAAAATTTAGTGCAGAGCGGCGCGGCCGATGCGTCGAGAGGCGAGCGGCCGACTGTCAGCGGGCCGGTGCAAATGGCGAAGCGCTCGGATGTGCTCGGGCGCCGTCGGCTGCATAACACTCCGTTTTGCACTCGCGCATTTCGATATTAAACTTAACTTAATTTATTAATATTATGATTTGGTGCTTTCTTATATGAAAACAATTATAATAATACTAGGGTTACGTTAAAACTGCTTATTTTAGGCTGGATTTAATTATTAGGATACTATTTTAAGATTAATTAGATAGGTTTAGGGTTAGAGGACATTTTAAGGCAACAAGTAACCGTATAACAGTTGTTAATATAAAGACATTAACGGTATACGTTACACTGCGTGCTCGTTTGACTTTCCCATTACATACTAAAAAATACGTCCTAAACGAAGTCGCGAGGGTGTCCACTAGTAATAAATAAATAGAATAATTCCTGAAGCATAGGAAAACCAAAGGTCAGAGAGAAAATAACGTCAAAAAAAAATAAAAATAAAAAGAAATCCCTGTGATACTACAAAAAGTCTGTTTTGTATGTTTTGTTTAGATAATAGTAAATTATGTACATACGAATATGCCGCCTTAAGTAAGTAGGTTTTCCTTACTTTATTTACTTATTAGGTATTGATGTTGTATCAATAACTTCAAACAGACTAGCAATAACTTCAAAACGACTAATAGATGGTAAAAGTAGCTTACTTCTAAGAAGATTATTTACTTTTAGTGGGGTTATTTCATTTATGTTCGTGTATTTACTAAGAAATATGATAAACACATGGAAACTGAAGTCATATTATGTTTAACTTAGAAATTAGAAAAAGTTCCTTAAATTTATTCAATCCATGTCAAGGCAAAAATTGTGAACTACCTTAAAGGTCATCACGTTTAAAAGTATGTTTTTTATGTCATTAAAGTAAAATCAAGTACATCAAACTGCGCTTTTTGGCCAAACATCTATGGCAATATAAAATAAAATAGCGGGCGCTATCTGGCTAGTGAATAAAACACATCTCAATCTAAGGTGATTCTAATCGCTTTATATTCCATACACAGGAAAATACGGGTAAGAATCGACTTTAACTACTTTAAGTTCACTAGGTGCTACATATTTCAACAATTTAATATTTCAAAGTACAAAAAAACAAACGACAAATAAAATACAAAGATAAACCAAAATTAATGTCATTAACCTGGCATCTTAACCCTCTTCATGTTTATTAACCAAGCGACTCGATTCACATTAATACAAGTTTAAGAACATAACCGAGAAAATACCACATCTTAAGTAAACATACGGTTAAACTTTATCTTGTTCAACAGGCGAACATCAATTTAAAAAGTTAAGTAACTTTATAATATCAAGAACATTCTAATTAGGTAATTATTCGAGTTGGCGAGTTGTATGACGTATGACGTGGAGGCGTGTTGCTATGTCTCAGGATTAGTCCGGAGATTTTAGAGTTTTAGGGTTCCGTACCAAAATGGTAAAAAAGGAACCCTTATGGTGCGACTCTGTCTGTCTGTCTGTCTGTCCGTCTGTCACAGCAAGATATCTCAGGATCTACTAATCTTATCAACTTGAAATTTGGAATAGTGTTAAAAATAACTAACCCGAGCCAATTGGATAGAAAAAAAATCTTATAACTTTTTTACTTTTTTTTTAAAGGGGTCCGAAATGGGATATGGAAAAACAAAAGTAGAGCTATTATATCGAGTGGGATATCAAATGAAAACCATTTTTTTTAATTTTTTTTAATTCGTACTTTTTGATTTACGACCAAAAACGTTCAAAAAAATACCATTCCCCCCCTATTAGCTTCGAAGTTACTGAACAGAAAATTCTGTAATAATTACCAATTATTAATGTCATCCTAAATATTACAGGAAAAATAAAACGGTTTTCCTAAATTGCATCGTTTTTTAGAAATTTTCAAAAATCGTACACATACTTATTTGCTCCTACTAAGCTAACCGCCATACAGTTTTTCTTGAACTATTGAAAGAAAGAAGAAAGAAAATACATTTATTTATATTATTATTTATTAACCCTCGGTGCGCGAGTCCGACTCGCACTTGACCGGTTTTTTTGATTCTTGTGACCAACCTAGGGAGGTTTTATATTAACCAAACCAACCTCTGTATTCTGTAAACCTTTTTTTTTAATCTGTCTGTGTCCCATTTGGTCAAATGGCCACTTTTGGTAATCGAGAGCTGTGCCTCTGTCCAAGTTTTCTGTAAACCTATGCTGATTAACCTAATAAACTTTTTCATTTTTTTTGGGAATCTGCAGCCGGGCTCTGCTCTGCAAGTTTTGTTAAGGTTTTGGGATATACAGAGGGGAAAAGTTAGAACAAAAGGTTAGCTGGAAGAGTTATGTTTTTGACGAGATGTCCTTTGGGCATTCCTGCTCTAGAATAACCAACCGACGATTAGTCTAGATTAGATCAAGTCCTGGATTGAAACATTGGATAATTTATATCCCGGAAAAGAGTATCCTTGAAATAATAACGGAAATAACGCAGGTGAAGCCGCGGGTAAATGCTGGTATTTCATAAATACATATATATATTTTTTTTTTATTCTTGGCAACATTTATAAAGAGTTCTTTAGCCATTATATGTTAAACTAGTTCACTTAATACTGGCGTTTACGGCAAAACAATTACTAGATAAATAACTTACAAATGTCAGCCATATCAGCCATCATTATTATTTCAATACACTGACTTGGTATGTAATCTGTATCCATCCAACCCAAAACTTTATCGTTATTCCATATACAATTATAAAACTGTCTGTGTTGAACTTACAGGTCATCGTTTGCCAACGATTCGATGATAAAAGTCAATTATTGGCAATGCCGTCAGTACATCAGTCAATATTGACCGCTCCTTATTGACTCAGGCGATGGGTTTTACCTATTACCACTACGTGTTTATATCTGTATACAGGGTCGTACTCACATTTTTTTTGACTCAGTAAAATAAATGATTGCGACGTCACCTATACAGGGTGTAATCGTTAAGTGTAGCCAGGCGATTATTACGTAAATATAACAGATATCAGAAAACTTTAAACTGATATCGAAAGTATGTTACCCAATGACTAACGTATATCTGTTTTTCAATTTCTTTACTACACCGTCAGTCTACTTTTATGTTTCTCCATTTTGCTGTCTGTTCGTTTATCCTTGTCTGCTTTTATGTTTTTATCTGTCTTTTTGTGTTTTATCCATCTATTAGTATACCCGTTTACGTCTGTTCATATTTTACTCGCTGTATCCCATCAACATTATACAATTTTGAATATGCACGCCCAAACGTCCTCGAATCTCAAATAGAGTCAGCGTCACGTTCCCAATGATGCAAGCGGGTTGCAAATCCCGGCACAATCCTGCAAACAACGGGCAGTAATGGGTCTAATGAGAGCGCGCTGGAAGATTGGGCCGTAATTGGGACGGCGCGTCATTTGTTCGCTTTGATACCTTAGACTGGACTCACATCGAGTGGCTTAATGGATTGTGTGTTTCGTGTGTTTTGTGTTTACATTTTGAATATTATGTGTAGGATAACCAGTGGACCGCATTTTCAATAAATAACGGAGAACTAGCATCAACTTTAATATAGTTTCTCAGTTGTGTTTTGTGAGATAAAAAGAGATTGATATAAAAACCGGCTTGAAACATAAAAACACTAGTAAATTAACAAGAAACTGAAATATGCTGTAATATCCACAGTTCATTTCGTAATGGATTCCATTGGTGGAAATTGTTTAGAAAAACAGCACCAAATAAATGATCAAAACTGTTTTTTAACAACAGAGCTGTGAAGTGACAAACATTAAAAAAAATAACAACTGTCTAGAGAAGCTCCTGCATTTTGTGAAATCGGTTGAAATAAGTAAGAAATCTCATTTTGGCAATTAATTAAGCGAAGTCTTGCATAATTTAATTGTTTTAAAACACATAAGTTAATCTTAAACTTCAAATTTTAATTCTTTAAGAATTAAATCAAGTATTTTTTCTCGGAACCAATAAACCATAGTAAACACCTCGAAAAATTTAAATTGTCTTCAACGCTTCTATAGGGCCATTATCCAGGCCAGCACAAAAGAAGCCTCAGGAGGTTAAACCTTCTTTTTCTATTAACAAACTAAACTATCCAAAAACGGGGCATTCCTAACAATACGTGCACGTACTAATGAAGGCTGTCAATCAGTCCGTTTGTCCGTCAGTCGTCCGGCCGATACAAATTAGTGATAACGGTGCGTCCGGCCGGATCCCGCAGGGCTGCCAACGATGACAAGTTTTAGATGTTTTGTGTCTATTTTTTTCTTTATTATTTTGAGATTGACATCAAGGGAAAGATATCAGGAGACAATCTTTACGAGGGGGCTTTGATACAATAACCGTGAACTTAATAGCCGGACGGAGCCACGCCAACAGAGAACTGAAGCCATTTTTAATAAGCTGCTTGTACTTCCGAGCCGCACGCACACCTCAACTAGTTTTTTTCCTATTGCGAGCAGCACACACACATAGGTAGCCGGCTTATTAGACATGCTTCAGTTCTTTGTTAGCGAGGCTCCGTCCGGCATTTTTTTAGTATGGGATCACCAAAAAGATTCGGAACTTATAAAAATATTTAGAACTTATAAACGTATAAAAAACTGTACATAATTATTATAAGTATGTTTTTTATACCAAATGTCCATTATAATTCATAAATATGTTACATTAATTCAAAATGCAATTTACAACATAACCTAGCAATGGTCACTATTCCGAGAAAAATCTGTTTGTCGCAAAGAAGAATAAACTCTCATAATTTAAATTTCTACATAGTTGCAAGAAATTAAACTGCTCCTTTCTAATCAAATATTTTATCTTCGTAATGTTTTTCAGTATGATTGACTTTTACCGTAGTGCATGATTGTTGTAAGTAAAATATATAATACATTCAAATATTCATTAAAATATAATAATATCCTTTGTTGTGTATTATTTTTTTGGAGGCTATTTATAATTTTTTGCACTTTCAAGCTGAATTTTGGCCTTCAATGAAATACCTAATAATAAATAATAGTTAGCGACATTAATGTTGTCATTTTAATATCTAAAATAACTTACTCAAAAAACCACGTATTTTATGGTCAAGCTTTATATGTACCAAGGACCATTAAAACATGAGGACTGTCATTCTCCATACAAAAAGCTGTTTGTGTTTGGGTGTTTCTTGTTGTATAAGCTTGGTACAAGAATTATATATATGACGAAGCGTGGATTTAATTAGTAGTCAAAATCCAATTTAAAATCGTAATCAATAATGGAAACATGTTATAATCATTTGAGAGCGGGTAATTCAGTAGCCCGAATGGAGTTTTTTCGTTGAACATTTGACAGTGGTTTGACAGCTAGAAAAACGCGCGCGTTCTTGGCGTGATATGTTGAGACAGAAGCTGAAGTGTTCGCGAACTAATCCATTGGCTCTTAAACTGGTTTTAAATCACAGTAATTTAGTGGCAAGTGTGTTCACATAAACCTAAGTGATTAGTTGACGTAGCGGAGTGTGTCCATTTCCGAATGTTTCCTTGATATATGCGCCCAAATAGTAACAATGATTGAGACCGGTCGGCTAAGCTATTTGTTCACTTCGTCATCAGAAATGGGATTACCCAAGGAATCTCGGAAGTCATACAGATCAGAGTGAACATATTTCACATAAGTATGAGTGCAAACGATGGGAATCTCCTTTTGGTATGCAACAAGGAAAGTTGACTTGATTCAAGCGATACATTACAAGATTCATACGCTGCTGATCCAGAAATAGCATAATCCAAGTTTTATCTTGATAATCATCTGGCTGTCGACTACAGTAGAGGTTGGGAAATCGAGTCACTAAGAAATCTTCTGTTGGTAAGGTTGTGGAATTATCATATTTGATGATTGAGCACTTGGATAATAGTAAGTAATTAACTTCTCTCTCTCTCTCTCTGATAACTTTTAGTAGAAATGGTCAGTAGGTACATAATCATTGCCCGTGAGTGTGCCCATCAGCCCCGGGCTTGGTGCGGGCTAGTTCTCGGATGGGAGTGAGCGGGCTGTGGTGCCCGTACTGGCACTGTGCAGTGGTATTATTTGCATACCCTATGTCAAGTACATTATGAGTTCATCATCAGCTTAGGAGTTCTTATGAATTAAATTAAAACGGAAGTTCTAAATTCAGCAATGTGGAACCGGTAAGTAATAATTACATGTTTAGATGTAATGTGCTCTCCTCTTTTCTATGTCTGTGATCATGATTAAATCTAATTAGATTATTACTCAAATTATAATTGCAGTATAAGTTGCATTTCATGTTAGGAAAATTGAAACATTTAATGGAATAAGTGAAGTAAACTTTTACATGTCAATATCTAAATTCCCTAGCTTTGATAATTCATACATGCTATAATGAAAGAGTATTCTAAAAGGCAATGACTATGGGTCAATAAATTCACAGGGTTAGTATACACATGTGTCAGAGTAATGGGAGTGCATAGGATAATAGTCATGTTAGTAAATAATAACAGGGATAGTCCATTGATTCACCATGTCATATCTTAAAATAAAATTAGATTAAAATGTGTTTGACATTAGGGTGGTATTAACCAATCTAGTGGACCTGTGTGGCACCGACAAGCCTGTGTGGCACCGACAAGCCTGTGTGGCACCGACAAGCCTGTGTGGCACCGACAAGCCTGTGTGGCACCGACAAGCCTGTGTGGCACCGACAAGCCTGTGTGGCACCGACAAGCCTGTGTGGCACCGACAAGCCTGTGTGGCACCGACAAGCCTGTGTGGCACCGACAAGCCTGTGTGGCACCGACAAGCCTGTGTGGCACTGTAAGCCTGTGTGGCGTGACAAGCCTGTGTGGCGTAACAAGCCTGTGTGGCATTAACGAGCCTTTGTGGCATATGAAGCCTGTGTGGCATTAACGAGCCTTTGTGGCATTTACAAGCCTGTGTGGCATTGTGTGGCCTATGTGGCAGCGGCCTGTGTGGCATTCACAAGCCTGGGTGGCATGAACGAGCCTTTGTGGCATTTACAAGCCTGTGTGGCATTGTGTGGCCTGTGTGGCAGCGGCCTGTGTGGCATTGAGCGACCTGTGTGGTATTTACAAGCCTGTGTGGCATTGAGTGGCCTGTGTGGCATTGAGCGGCCTGTGTGGCATTGAGTGGCCTGTGTGGCATTGAACGGCCTGTGTGGCATTGAACGGCCTGTGTGGCATTGAACGGCCTGTGTGGCATTTACAAGCCTGTGTGGCATTGAGCGGCCTGTGTGGCATTGAGCGGCCTGTGTGGCATTGAACGGCCTGCGTGGCATTGAATGGCCTGTGTGGCAGTGAACGGCCTGTGTGGCATTTACAAGCCGGTGTGGCATTGAGTGGCCTGTGTGGCATTTACATGCCTGTGTGGCATTGACGAGCCTGTGTGGCATATGAAGCCTGTGTGGCATTTACATGCCTGTGTGGCATTGATGAGCCTGAGTGGCATTGATGAGCCTGTGTGGCATTGATGAGCCTGTGTGGCATTGATGAGCCTGTGTGGCCTTTACATGCTTGTGTGGCATTGATGAGCCTGAGTGGCATTGATGAGCCTGTGTGGCATTGATGAGCCTGTGTGGCATTGATGAGCCTGTGTGGCATTTATGAGCCTGTGTGGCGTTGATGAGCCTGCGTGGCATTGATGAGCCTGTGTGGCATTAATGAGCCTGTGTGGCATTGCTGAGCCTGTGTGGCACTGATGAGCCTGTGTGGCATTGATGAGCCTGTGTGGCATTGATGAGCCTGTGTGGTATTGAGTGGCCTGTGTGGCATTTACATGCCTGTGTGGCATTGACGAGCCTGTATGGCATATGAAGCCTGTGTGGTATTTACATGCCTGTGTGGCATTGACGAGCCTGTGTGGCATATGAAGCCCGTGTAGCATTTACATGCCTGTGTGGCATTGATGAGCCTGAGTGGCATTGATGAGCCTGTGTGGCATTGATGAGCCTGTGTGGCATTGATGAGCCTGTGTGGCCTTTACATGCTTGTGTGGCATTGATGAGCCTGAGTGGCATTGATGAGCCTGTGTGGCATTGATGAGCCTGTGTGGCATTGATGAGCCTGTGTGGCATTTATGAGCCTGTGTGGCGTTGATGAGCCTGCGTGGCATTGATGAGCCTGTGTGGCATTAATGAGCCTGTGTGGCATTGCTGAGCCTGTGTGGCACTGATGAGCCTGTGTGACATTTACGAGCCTATTTGACATTTACGAGCCTGTTTGACATTGACAAGCCTGTTTGACATTGACAAGCCTGTTTGACATTGACATGACTGTGTGACTGGTGTACAAATTGATCTAAGGGGTAAAATGAATTTAGTCGAATGTTAGTCAGGGTGACCGAGTGGCGTATGGTATAAACCATTGTCTATTATTCAGTCATAAATGCTAAGTGTACGGGAAATAGATTTACACACGAGGACGTGTGACTATGCAGGGTGGCCGTGACGAAGCGTGGATTTAATTAGTAGTCAAAATCCAATTTAAAATCGTAATCAATAATGGAAAACATGTTATAATCATTTGAGAGCGGGTAATTCAGTAGCCCGAATGGAGTTTTTTCGTTGAACATTTGACAGTGGTTTGACAGCTAGAAAAACGCGCGCGTTCTTGGCGTGATATGTTGAGACAGAAGCTGAAGTGTTCGCGAACTAATCCATTGGCTCTTAAACTGGTTTTAAATCACAGTAATTTAGTGGCAAGTGTGTTCACATAAACCTAAGTGATTAGTTGACGTAGCGGAGTGTGTCCATTTCCGAATGTTTCCTTGATATATGCGCCCAAATAGTAACAATGATTGAGACCGGTCGGCTAAGCTATTTGTTCACTTCGTCATATATTATTTACAATTATTCAACTTTGCAAGCGTGACACAGTATTTATATTAGAATTTATTTATTATTAGCTGTTTACGAACTAATTGTTACAGTACTATGTGTCTTTATTCAATTATAACATCATTAAATGTTTAGCTTTTTAGCGCCATCTAGTTTTTGCCTGGAAATCCCCTTGCGGTCGGGGCACAATCCAAAGTATGGCGAATGACAGTCCTCTTGTTTTAATGGTCCTTGGACATACTAAGGAATCCTTGGAGTGACAACCCTACTCATTAATGATCCCGTATATACGCGTGTTCGTATGTCAATGCTCGTGCTAGGGAAATAATTAATGTTGTGTTGCCAACTGGCTGCGTAAAGGTGAACTATGTGTTAAAGCCTACTAAGGTCCGTTTCCACCATAGAAGTGTGAGGAAAAAATCCACCAATGCCGAGCCGCGCTGAGTTGAGCTAGGCACGTTGATTGGTGTATGGCGATTTTCGAGCGAGATGCGGGCGAGTTTCCATACAAAACCAGTCAGGCGACATTTGTATGGAACTTCGCTTCTAACTCGCCCGCAAATCGCTCGCAAATCGCAAGTGTGATAAGGCTCTTATAAGATCACTTTGTTGTCCGTCTGTCCGTCTGTCTAGACCCTTTATCTCGGGAACGCGTGAAGGTATCGAGTTGAAACTGATACCTTATACTCAGGTCTATGGTCCCTTGAACCTGTGAAAAAATCTAACTTCTAAGTTAACGTAAAAAAAAATATGGCCGTTTATGCCGCAAAAAGCGTACATTTCGACTCTCTCAAGGAAATAATTTTTTTTATCGTACTTTCCGTTGACCTAGAACTATGACAAGTAATACCGTCTTATACTACAAATATAGGTAAAAATCTGAAAACTGTACATTTGTAATTAAATCAATAAAAATATAGTCTTTAATTAAAGTATTTGTACGGAACTCGGTAGGCAAGTCCGACTCGCACTTGTCCAGTTTTTCCTCGCACACCGCTCTATTTGGGTGAATCAACTTTTCTTTGTCAACACAATTTCACCTTCTCCGACTAAAATTGAAAGGAAATCTTTATTCAGATATTTTTTTAATTAAGTGTATGCTCATTTAAAAAACAGATAATAAAGCTACGTAATGCAAATATCTTTTTATTATAACTAGTTTATAAGCAGTGACCCAGCGGACACAGCTGTCCCCCACTTTTGTATGAAAATAAGGGTTCATCCGCTGGGTCACACTGTTTATTTGTTAAAAACAAGTTTTATTTTTATTTTACATAATCTATCTCTTGATTTAAGATCTTGTTCCATTAAATCATGTTAAAACATGCAAAAGGTGAACAAATAAGGAGAAAGAGCAATTTTTGCATAAAGCAAAGAAAAGTTGATTCACCCATTTATACCCCGCAAGGCTCTGGTGGAAACTCAGCCTAAAGCCCACACACGAACCGTATTGACGCTTACAAATGGTTTTTAATGTTGAAAAACAACAACGAAGGTTAATCGAGCGCGTATTATGCCACATTGTCGGGGATTCGGCGAAGATTTGTATTGGCGTCCCTTTAACTGACATACGAAAAGAACGAGACATCAACTCGAATATTCGCCGAGTGCCGATAATGTGGCCGTAGTATAACAGAGCTTAGGACCGAAATGTACGCGTTCTTAATAAGTGCAGATTTGTGAATGAATTGTCTCAACCGAGTTAGTACCTAACCTACAGCACAGATTAGAGAATATAAACAGATATTTCAGTGTCACGCGTTTCCATACAAAAATGAAGGATTCCCACGCTCGTGCTGAAGCCTATTGTTTTGACGCGAGCGTGGGAATTCCCACCGCCACAGCCACATCACGGAAACTTCGCACAGTACAATACATTCTCGTATAGTTTTCGCTAGCGGCGTTCGGCCGGCATCAACGGCGTTTGCGTACTGTCACGATAATTATATTATGAAACTGTGACGTTTTGGTTGCCGGCAACCGGATCGGCTACGCTCACCGCGCGGGAGGCCAAAATCGGGTGAAGTGCACGTGCCTACAGTCAGTATCACATTGTCTGTGACATCTAAATATCTGAAGATTTCCTTCAATTTCTCCAAGACACCATCATCAAATTCTGACTTATTGACAACTCGCATTTTCCCGCGGCTTCGCCCGCGTTGTTCCCGTTATTGTCCCAAATGAACAATTTACCGGGATATAAAGTATTCTATGTTTCAATCCAGGATTTGGTCTACTTGCATGCCAAATTTCAGCTTGATCCATCCAGTTGCTATCCCGTTATTAGGTAACAAACATCCAAACATCTTCACAAACTTTCGCATTTATAATATTAGTGGGATGCGAAGCGAAAGTTTGTGAAGATGTTTGGATGTTAGGATATGTGTATGTTTGTTACCTACCTAATAACGGGGTAACAACTGGACAATAACGGCAACAACGCGGGCAAAGCCGCGGGAAAATGCTAGTTTAAAATATTAGTGTGATGGGGCTAGGGGGCCATAGGATACGCTTTCAAGCAAAAAAGTACCAAACCGGTCTAGCCGTTTACAAATAATCGGTGAACTTACATACATAACAAAAGAGAGAACTTTAAACCTGGTCTTTTTTTAACTCAGTTAAAAACGGTTATAGTATAATGATATTACACACCTAGGGCGGTAAGATAAGGACCGCGGATCGCAGGTGTATAAATATCGGGGGATTTATTTATTACCGTTCGTGGTGTAAACACAATTTTACGCCTTCTCTTGAGGAAGTGGTATTCTTCCCAACTCGTGAAAAATTTCACTTTCTGCCTAGGCAGTAAGAGAAGAAGAAGCAGTAAGTCACATAGAAATATTTTCGGCCATTCAATAGTCTGATAAAGTGAAACTACACGTCAATGTTGATACTGTACGCAGGGCTCGAAACCGGTATTTTGCAAGAACCCCGAAATAGCCCAATATTTTGAATTATTTTATGCTTTTTATGTAGAGCTCAGTAATGTATTCAAGTCAAGAAGTCGTATTATTAGATTGATAAAAAAGGAAACAATACCGGTATTTTTGTATGGAGCACATACCGGTTTCCGACCCCTGACTGCACGAGTAGGCAATGTCCATTTTTCGCTGATCATTCAGCCGTACGAAACTTTTAAACAAATATGCCTTGATTCGGACTATTTCTGTTTTGTCCCCTGCCGTATCAATTCGCAAAGCAAACATCACTGATTGACATGACTTGATTTACAGACACTGTTGCAATGAATGACATGTAAGATATACAACTTGTACAAGAATATGCAAATAGTTATCAGGGACATTCTCATTTTTATGCCACACCTGGCCATAAAGTGACTTTTTCCGCACGCTGCGCGTACGGAAAAAGCCGCTTTCTGGCCAAGTGTAGACATAAAATGATGTACACAACACGGGAGGTAATGAAGAAAGGCCGAGATCGCAGAAGTTTGCGGCCCGAGCTGAGAGCGAGAGCTTTGTATTACCACCCTAGTTGTGTAATATACTATTATGCACACAGTCACTACCGTGGATATCACTACCATGAGCCTTATATATCCATATAATAAAAAGAATTCATGATAATATGACGGTTAGGTCAAACGATTAGTAACAGCAATTAAAGCCCGTTAGTGACCGTGTGCACAAAAATAAGAATCGCCCATCTGTCAAAAATATATTTTTAAAAGCGACTTGAAAATAGGCTACTTGACAGGTTTCTGAAAAGTCAATGCGATTGTTTAATCATGTCTATTGAGCACTCAGAAAGTGGTAATTTTTAATTATTTTGTGTATTTTTTCCGAAAAAAGCAGATAAAAATGCACTTTTAAAATTAGCCGCCAAAACGGTTTCTCGGACAATATGGCGTTTATGACGACACATGATAGTAAACCAACAAATGTCAACGAGGATCGCATAACGTTCTACCTTTAAAAATAGGATTGACAGATGCTGTTTACTATGGTGTGACGTCATCGGCCAATCCAAACCGTTTTCGGTAAAATGGTGACAGATAAAAAATAATCAATTTTCATCCGAGTTTTATAAATAAATTATCCATTTATTTTTAGTAATATTGACGTAAATTGGTTTTAATACTTATAATTAATACATATATCCATAATTCTTCCATTATTTTTCACATTGTCAAGTAGCCTATTGACTGTAAGGACAGCCCTACAGTAAATTTTCTATTTAACCAAAATGCATTCCCGAGGTTAAGGCTACTTCGATTAAAACCGCGAATTGTTCCCACGGATGTAGCAAATAAAAGTACCACAGTTACTTTCGAACCGCGCAGTCAAAACGCTCACAGAATCACCTACCTGCGTTATATTAAATTTTCCACATGAATCACACGAAGCAACCGGATCGGAGATAATCTATTATTTACCTGGTCTTTCACGCTCGCTTGTAATAAGTTTTAGCTCCCAAAAAAACCCTCCACGGACTGAAATGTATCAGATTTTCGTAAGCACCTGAATTTTGTATTCAGAAAAAAAATACTATCATTGTAGGAGCTTTCATTTTAATATGGCTGGTTTTACATTGTATATTTTTAACAGATAAGGATTGTGGTGCTTCAGAATTAAATTCGAAAGAATAAAAATATTCCCGGTAAATAGTTTGGATCGAACACATTGATTAAAATTGCTATCTCACTGATTTGAGACTGCTCAATAGGAGTGCAGACAGAGGGCACCTAGAGAGGGGCTAAGGAAGTAAAGAAGAATAAAGAACATTTATTACAGAATTACAGTAAAAGAAAATACCAGGGTCTCCGCACTAGGCTACGCTTTTATAGCGGGGAACCAGTAACAATTAAATATCAGAACTAGTTACAATTTCAAGTCTAACATTTGGTAGGAAACTACAAACTAAGGCTAATACTAAACACAATATTAAGATTGAAGTATGAAGAAAGTAGTCAAAAAATTAAATGAAAAAAGATAAGCAGGTCGCTAGTAACTCTGTTACAAATACATCGATTGTTTTCAACGTGATTGGCACTGGCAGGCCATACAGCGTAGTGGTTAATACGGTTGTGGGGTTTTTTTTTAGTAATTAGATGCTAGTTCAAATGCGGTCTTGACTACAATTGAGCACTTTTTTTAATCTTAACAAATATTGTGGTGTTCTATGTATGTCTTGAGTTAGACGACTTGGTCCTCTGTCTAAAACATAATAACATCCAGATACGGCGAAGTTTAAATCATTATCAAGCACAAATATTTAAAATTGAATTTATATTCCTGGTTTCATTAAACGACTTATCTTATCGATACGGACGTTTAATATTAAAACATGATTCGACGTCAAATTAGATACCTAATCAAAACTTCCCATTTCCCAAACTACGTTTTCTGTCACGACGTAATCGAGGGCCCATTTCACATCCGCGCCACAAAAACCGGTAGGTATTGTTATCAAAATGGAATTTGACGATAACGCCGAGGGCGATCCAATCAGCCCGAGTTAAGATTCACCGCGGGGAGATTACAGCCGGCTTGCTATAGAATTATGGGACAAAATTTTCTTCAACGGGAATTATATTTTGGCCACGGAACAGGCGATCTTGGCAATGTATTTAAGGGACATATTTCCTAGCATTTCTAACGCTGTGACTGTGACTTCGGTGGGATTGTCATAGACTCATTCACGAGACAATATATTACGATGCCGAGTTCCCTCCCCGCAAAGGCACCAGAAGTCCTCAGCACGTCATATCCCCATTATCGTCAGGAGAAACGAGGCAGAACTAGACATCTAACTTCTGGCCCAACCTCAAACGAGGCACTCCTTCCCCTTAAAGGGCTTCAGTACGAGAGGGCTCCAAATCCGCAGACTGAAGCTAAGACTGATCGATACATCATAGTCAGTAGGTCCAATCCCCTTATTCGTTTAACCGAGTCCCAAAGGGCACAGATACAAACAGCCAGAACGTAATAAGTCTAGGCTGCTCTCCCACATCAATCCTTTGTATAATGTTTCAGGTCCCACAGACGAGCAGCAAGTGTAATCCGGCCTTGGCGTCCTGGACATCAGGCCAGCACCTCCCACAACCCCGGCCGTGAGCTCCTGAGGAGCTCCGGGCATATACGATGTGCAGCAAGGGGCCGCTGTTGCAGGCCTTGCCACGGGGCGTCATCTATTTCATAACAACAACACGACTAAAGATTCTTCAAGAAACGAGTAGGTAAATAGGCATTACAACTTCTTGCTATAGGGATACTCACGCTCAAAACTGTGGCATAACGCAAGGAGCATCATGAACGCGTTTTGATTTATCATATTGAACCCTGAGAAAAACACTTTTCCCTTTTTAATGTAAACAAGGATGGTATGAATGCCACCGTATTTTCATTTACTTTAGAAATATCAAGGATCATTAAAACAAGAGGACTGTCATTCTCCATACAAAAAGCTGTTCCATCAACAGCCAACGCCATCAACGCCATCTATGTATAAGCTTGGTAAAAGAATTATATTATTACAATTATTCAGCTTTGCAAAGGTGACACAGTATTTAAATGTTAGAATTTATTTATTATTAGCTGTTTACGAACTAATTGTTACTATAATACGTTTCTTTGTTCAATTATAACATCGTTAAATGTTTAGTTTTTTAGCGCCATTTAGTTTTTGCCCGGAAATACCCTAGCGGTCGGTTTACAATCCAAAGTATGGAGAATGACAGTCCTCTTGTTTTAATGGTTCTTGCTTTTACTTTAGAAATATTAAAGCATCTGCACGCCGGCTCTCTGGCCCCAGTAAAACCGGGCGAGGAAGCTACCAAAACGCTTCGTTTAACCTTCGATCCCTGAATGGGAAATCGGCTGCCTACGAGGGCTTACGAACGTACGTATGTACGAACATACGTACATACATACGTATGTACGAAATACACTTTTAACACGGGATGATTTGAGAGTTTTATTCGTATGTCACGAGAGATATACTAAATGTCACTTGAATGAAATCGAGGGATGAGTCGTGAAAATATCGTGAAATTTGCTTGGAAAAAGTTTGGAATTTATTAGTACTTTGCATTTATAATACAGACACACAGACAGAAGGTAAATTGGCACATCTGTATACCTAAGTCATTCTTAAAATCTAAATCAATATCTCATGATGGGATTTTGAAGAAATTAAGGGAACTTTTCAAATATTATAGGCATACCTATGACGATTAGGATATTTTTATAGTAGGTAACCTATGTAATTGTTACTAAGTAGGTTACTTTAAAATAAAAAAAAACCGGGCAAGTACGAGGCGGACTCGCCCACCAAGTGTTCCGTACAAATTTGTAGGTAGGTATATATATTAAAGTATAAAGTTGTAGTATAAGACGGTATTACTTGCCAAATTTCATAGTTCTAGGTCTACGGAATGTACCCTTTGAATATTGGTTTCCTCGAGAGTGCCGACATTTGTGTTTTTTTGCGGCATAAACGACCATATCTCTTATTCACGATAACTTAGAACTTCAACTTCAACTCGATGCCTCCACACGTTCCCGAGATAAAGGGTTTTGACAAACAGACAGACAGACGGACCACAAAGTAATCCTATAAGGGTTCCGTTTTTTCCTTTTGAGGTACGGAACCCTAAAAATGAATCTTGTATTTATCAATAAAGTGACTTTTGTGTAGATGAGATTCCCTATTAAATTTTAATCTTCTTTCCGTAAACATAAATTATCTAGTTCGCTGTATCAATTAAAGCAATAACATAAATCTAGTATTGGACTTAATTTCGAAGCAATAAAAATATCTCACCATTCATTTGAAACACATTAACCAATCTTGGTGAGGTCTTAAAACTGATAACTTTGTCTTTCAAGTTGTGGGGCAAAATTATGTTACTTCGTTTAGATAACACGGTCTGGAGTAAGGGCGGTCACAAAATATAAAAAAAATAACCTGGCCAGATATACAGGGTGGAAAAAAATCTATGGGCCCTGGAAAGGAACTACCTTAAATAATTTAGTTAGCTAATTCTACTGAAAGGAAACATTCCTTTATTTTTAAAAAGAAATAAAACTGCATTAAATGATTTCCTAAAATTTGCTTGTTTCACCCGGGAATCGAACCAGCTAAAAATAACAAAATAAGCACTTAACTATTTTATTTTACTAATCGATAGGACTATTGGTCAGGATAAAATCTCTCTAATAAACATATGGTCTTACAAGTAAATATGATCGTGAAATGTATCATTAATTTTATTTTACCATCAATAGCATTACAAAGACCAAGATAATTAAAAAACCCTTTGAATGCAGTTTTGTTTCTTTTTAAAAATAAAGGAATGTTTCCTTTCAGTAAAATGATCTAAAGGATTTAAGGTAGTTCCCCTCCAGGTCCTATAGATTTTTTCCACCCTGTATATACGGAGCGGAACGAGGGACTTTCCTGCCAATGTGGCATTGTTTAGCCTTAGTACATTATTTCCTCTAAATAAACCAAGTTAATATCTATCACCGTTTTTAAGTTACAGCTGGTTAAACTTTCATGCAAAAACTGTGTGTTTCAACCCTATTTAGAAGCCATACGCGGACACAGGCGGCAGCCTTTCCGGTGCATTTGAAACTAAACTCAAAATACACAAATACTTAATACGACCTAATTAATATCTAAAATACATATTCTCAAATATTACGAAACTCGAAATACACTTTTCTCGATACGACTCCATTTCAAATGGATTCAATCTCAAAAAAACTCGTTACATTCCACCCATATGAGGTTTGACAAGAAGGCGCTTTATAATGAAACATCAATGTTACTAACTTCACATTTCATCAAGGGCTAATTTGTGTAAAATATCGACCAAGTGCGAGTCGGATCGCACATGATGGGTTCCGTACCACCGTCAATCAAAATGAAGCCAAAAAGCACGTTTATTTTTATGAGGGCCCTTTTTATTTTTTAACTTTATTTAAATTTTTTTATTTTATGTTGTAGCGACAACGTGTCAATCAGCCCAAAAAGCAAAAACTATACCATTAAGAATTCATAATACACTCAAAATGCTCTTCTTAAAATTCAAACGGAAAACCGGTTATAGATCCTATACTAATGGCGCCTTGCATGTCTAATCAGAACCAGCGTGGCTCGAATGGGTCCTTTCCTAACATTCTATTTCTCTTTGATGCAGGCATCGAAAACGAACCTTATATCGCACACGTTAGGGTTGTTATTAAAAGTATAGAAATAGGTTAGATATGAGATAATAAAATTACTTAGAATTAATTTAACGTAATAGATTGGTTTGGTCTAATCAAAGCATAAAAACAATGTGAATACGAATGACCCGGAATAATCTTTGCCCAAAGCAATCAAGCTTTTTATCGAGTTGTTTATGAAAAAAGATAGTAATATTATTGTTGAGGAATGTATCTTTTGATAAGTGCGGTCCGGTTATTCATTGTATGAGCTCTTTTTTTCATTTCATAAATCAATTATTGAAAGACCCATATATTAGTTTTAAACGATAAATCACTTAACTCGTTAGTTAGTCATTTATTAGTTTAAAATTTTGTAGTTGTTTTATTTTATTATACCTAACTAAACTAAACTAAATAAAAAACAAAAGCATTCACAGGAAATGTGTAGTCTTAAAAATATCCGTGGCTTGATGGAACAAGTTGTGACTTAGCAGTGTGCAAGTTGGGAGTTTTATAAATAAGTGCCACGTCTTTTCCTAAATAAAAGCAGCGGAAGTTTTGATGTAGCAATCGATGCGAGGTAGACTATATAGCGTTCCATAGAAATAAAATCTACTCTACTTCAAACAAGACTTTAAAATTTAGGTACGCGATTATTTTGTTATGTTAACGCGAACAGTATGTTTTACTTTTTGCTATAGTGTATCATATCAACCAGCTAGGAAGAAAGTTAAAATTTAAGTCACAATATTTCGGCAAAGTGTGTCATCAATCTTTATCATACTGTCTCCGATGTTTAGACGCCAGTAAAAAGATAAGCATTTTAGTACTTTGTCATATCACATATCAAATAGAACACAGAAAAGTTAATTTGAATGAAAAACGAACATTGTAAAATAACAAGGTTCTAAGTATGTTTAAGATCTTCATTGATAGCCACAGAACCTCACAACATACTAAAATCACTAAACAAAAATACGCATATCTGTCATTATGTGATAACGACGTGCCACCATGTCATTACGCTGTCAGGCGAAGCGCCATAACCGCTGTTTTCGACAAAACAAATTAATAATTTGTTATCAAGTCGGTATAACTACAAAGCGTCGAACGTGGGTGTTGATGATATGTATTTAATTACAACAGTATGCTTGATTGATTTTCTCGATGAAAAAAACTGACTCGCTCTGCCTTGACCCGGGACTAAAAATGAAATAATAAGTAATTTAGCCCATAGGCCGACTTTTCAAAATGACAAGAATTTAGTACAGCGCTTTTGAAGTGACCGTATCTACTTAATGCAACGTAAAGACTGGATCCAATGCAATGTGGAGCAATGCGGATGGAAGTCGCCATAATACATTTTACCCACAACAGTGAGCCATATTTGCGGGGGAAGGGGATCTGCGCAACATACAACATACCTATTTTACAAAATACTTAATGTCTCCGAAACTAGAAACGGTCATAAGGTATCTTTTTCAGTTTAACGTCACATTTGATTACATTACAAGCGGAATATTTGTTAACTCATTTGTGGTGTGCCGATGGTGTCTGATGTAAGATAAGCCCCCGTGGCGTCATTTTACGGCTGTTAATGAGTCGTTTTGATGATTTAAGTGGTGTTCAGCATCGCTGCATCGAATGGCGTTTTAACGAAGCTTGTATTTTTGTTTCACCGCGTTACCTCTGTTACAATTTTATCAATTTTAGCTATCAGCGGCTAGACTGCGGCTGGGCCACGTGGAAAGGATGGGTGGGTTATTCTTCAGAAATATGTCTGCGACTTATTCCTCTGTCTCCATACATTTAGTATGAAAAAGGGCCAGAGGAAGAAGGTGACCGCAGACATATTTCTGAAGAATAACCCTCGTGAGGATCGAGCGGTGAAGAGAGCGTATACCGGACGGCCACGGGGTAAACGTCCAGTTGGATGACCTCGATACCGTTGGGATGACCAAGTCATGAAGGACTTGACTGTACTTCAGCGCCGGAATGGCGGAAGGACGCTCAAGACAGAAGAAAATGTTGCCGTCTGGTGTCGGAGGCCAAGATTCACTTCGGGTCGTTGAGTCAGCGTAGTAAGTAGCTATCAGTAGCATTTTTCCACCGCTGTGTGCTTTAATCCGTCGGATAAGGGTGGGAAGAGAGGACAATAGAGAGATCTCTCTCCAGGTGGGTGTTGTGCCTGGGGACCGTAGTCCGAAAGAAGTTAGTTGGAAGTGATATATGTAGTGTTAGCGTTATAAACACTTCTATAGTGCGATCTAGATCACTATGGGAACTGTCCCATTTGTAGGGGCGTTGATGTAAGCGCCATCTGTAGTGGAATTGCTGTAACTGTCCTCTTCTTCCGACGAGTGTCGCTAGGTGGCAGTGTCGCCACAGGTGATTCTTGAAGGACATCATTCTCCTGGCTGTTTGTGAAAAGGCATAAGCATTTATTCAAACACAGGACGTTTAGTCCATGATCTTGTTCTAAGGTCGGCATTGTACCTACATGACATGAAGCAGTGATTACGTAATGTGCATGCAAAATATTTAATAAGCTGCCGAAACAAATGCCCGCTTAACAAATTCAAAAGAACACTAACTTAGTCACTTAATGGAGAAAAATTACTACCACATCAAAGATTTTGTTTCCCAGAATACCGTATAAAATAAGTGTAAAAAAAACAATTATGTTTTGCATTAGTATTACACTAATACATATAGCAAAGCAGAATAAGCCACAAATTGTCTGTACCACACTTAAGGACTCTCACTGTACAATAATAATTCTATGCAAATAAAGGTATTCTATTCTTTAGTAATATTCAGGTCGTAAGCCAACGGAAACACAGGCTGGAAAGGAATTCCATTGAATAATATTTCAAATATTTTTACTCATATTTTTGCTCTGATGCTTGGAGAGTGATACCAGGATTTACAGCCTCGTATTGTTTTTTATGCCATTATATTTACGTCATTTTTGTCTCTAAATTCTGCAAACTGCAATTCAGTAATAAAGTTGAATATGGAAATTTTAACTAAAAACAAATAAATATTGATATTGCAAATGTCTCTTACCATCGGTTGACCTGTGTTCTCGTTTGCTTTTTCAATTACATACAAAAAAAATAGTAATCATGGTCAGTTTAATGCTCAGTTTTAGTCATTATAAAATAAAATAAAAATAAGAAAAAAACAAGTTAGCATACAAATAAAGTTTTTTAACATGAATATGAACATAATACAATTATCTTCTGAATTGACACAGACATTCATTAGTACCGACTAAGCTTAAGAAGCTCTCCCACTGAGGACCCTCAGCTCCGGCTCGAACACAAAAGCTCCGTTCGTCAAGTTGTGATGAATGACGTCACAGCCGGTGAAAAAAGCCGAGTGTCTGCGTCACGCTTTCATTTTGTCGTAAATAATGAGCTCGCACGTCGGTTCATTTTACTATGGAATTATTTTTGCATGGCTGTATAGGGTGTTATATTTCGGATGTTATTATAACGATGATCTAGTTTAGAACCGTAATAACTAAGAGAAAAAAAGTTTCATAATTAGCACGTTAGCAAATTAATTGGCAAAAAAATGTGTTATAGCTTGGCAACTTCGTTGGTGACACTCACCTGTGTGCTTTTTGTTATGTGCAGCCGTAACTACTTACACAAGTTACCACCGACATGAACGGCGATCGATAGATGCAGCCTCCGTCGGTCGCCGTTCATGCTGGCGGTAACTTGTGTAAGTAGTTACGGCTGCACATAACAAAAAGCACACAGGTGAGTGTCACCAACGAAGTTGCCAAGCTATAGTATAAGTGTGATCTAGACCATCAATAATAAATGACAGATCTGTTTTCCTCAAGAGCAGCACACGTATTTCTACATTATAATGATTATCATCATCATTTCAAGCTTGAGACTTTCACCATCAAACACCAAGCGATTACATGCTTGGTGCCCATACACATCGACGAACTTATTCTATATAGATATTTCTGTGTGCCAACCGATTGGATGATGATGATGAATGAACTGCCGTGTTAATCTATTTTTACTAACCGTCTTCTAAATTACGCATTTATTTAATTTTATCCGTTCTGGTGGTTGTTGTTTATGCAAATGCTTTGATTTAATTAACATGAGTATTTTGCCGAAACCTCGGTTTTGACCGAAGTAATTTATAGCCCTTAATCCCATCAAAGTTATTTACGTAATCTATCACTTCTCTTTGATGTTTAATAATATTGATATTAATTGGTGTGTCAAAAATTTGAGGTTCCTCTTAATCAACTTAGATAACACCGTTAACCGTTAGCTCAGAATAAGTAAGAGTACCTACTAACAGAAATCTCTCTCTCTCTCTCTCTAATAAAACTGACTTTCGGGTCTGACCACCGGACGGAACGCACTGGATCCGACCGTCTCTCTCTATCGCATAACGCGTGTTCTTTCTGGTCCCTGACTAAGCCCTACCGCGGGGGCTAAATTTGGTACAAGTAGCCGCGCGGCGAAATCGCAGAGTGAGCCACTCTTGTAGGCTTATGATGATATGATATCCCGCGATAAAATGTAGCATCGTACAGCTACTGGTCGCGACTAAAAACAAGTATCAAACTATAGCTGCCGTCATGTTGTTACAAATTATAATGAGTATTGCGTATTAGATCATAATAATTACCGTACACGAATTGAAGCGTAATAACTGTGTAACGTCTCATTATTTTACGATTATAAGCATTAAGTATAAATAAGTGATAATAACATGCTTAAGCAAACATGGTCAAGTAGCAATTAAGTACGAGGCAGAATGCCAGTAGCCACGTCAATTATATCATGTTAAGTTAGTTGAAGTCACTATGAGCATTATGAACTGGCTCAGAGTCGCTCAACGTGCCATGGAGAACGCTATACTCTATCTCTTTACGCGATCGAATCAGAAATTAGGAAATTCGTAAGAACTAAGGTAACCAACATAGCTCCCAGAGTTAGCAAGTTAAAGTGCAATGGGCTGCACGGGAGCTTCTCTCTGTTGGAGGGCCCTACAGACAATGTGTACTATTCTGTTGGAGGGCCCATAGAGGTGCCCTACAGACAAACAAGATTATAAAAATAAACCGATGGGGCGTAAAGGTGCTCGAGTGGAGACCACAAACCGGAAGACGCGGCGTAGGTCGGCCCCCACAAGATAGTCTGACGACCTGGTTATGGTCGCCGGTAGTCGATGAAGGCAGGAGGCGTGCTATTGTTCGTTGTGGAAGTCTTTGGGTGAGACCTATGTTCAGCAGTAGACGTCTTCTTCTTCTTCGTCGTATCCTCATGGCTGAGGGAAGTGACTGCTGCGGGAACTCTTCACCAACGCTCTCCAAGCTGCACGATTTTGGGCTTGATGAATGCTAGCCTGTAATGTGGCAGTTGCAGAAGTAATTGTGTCCGTCCATCGCATAGGCATACGGCCCCTGGGCTATTCTTCTGAAATATGTCTGCGACTCATTCCTCTGTCTCCATACATTTAGTATGAAAAAGGGCCAGATGAATGAGGTGACCGCAGACATATTTCTGAAGAATAGCCCCCCTACTCCTTTTTCCTGCCATAAACGTATAAAGGTTGAAATGATGAATTTATTGTAATTGTACGATAGTCGTTTATACCATATACAGCAGGTTCCACAGAACATGAAAACTATTCAATCATATTAGACGCAAAAGGTCGCCCCAGTATGTCACAACGTGGCCTCGTCCTGGTCAGTTTATAAATGAAGATCTTCTTTTAATTATAAATAGCATCAGTACCGGTTCAGCTTTAGGCATTAGCATACTCAAACTGGAATTAGGCATGGTGTTCACTTAATTGAAAACAATTTATTTTTATGAGTTAAAAGTGGTTGCGAGAATTAGTTTTATTAAAAGGTTAGCAAAGGAAGTAAGATATACAGGGTGGGCAACTTGGAGGTATACAATTTTTTTCTGACGCTATTTTATTTTGTCAGCAAATATGACAGTTGTTGTATGATCATTACTTTGTGTAGATACGGCAGTTAATTATGGAGCGTTTTACAACGGAACAAAACGGGGCCATGTGTCATACGGCACGGGCCACAATAGAAATATTAAATAGAAAGTTTGACGGTCGATTAATTTCAAGGAACGGTGACATTGTTTGGCACCCAAGATCCCCTGATTTAACAGCTCCTGACTGTTTTCTGTGGGGCTATGTAAAGAGACGTATCTATGCCAACAGGCCAATGAAACTTCAACAATGAAAACAAAATATACGAGACACAGTAACTGAGATAACGCAGGAAATGTATGAACATGTGATAAAAAACGCGTTGAAAAGCGTTCACATTGGCAATATTGCTAGAGTTGGACATTTGTTTCACATTATTTTTCATATTTAATTGCTGGCCCTAAATACATTTAACAAAAAATACTTAACATTTTTTATTATCATAGAATAAAATTTCAAAAACAAGTTGTATACCTGTTATTTGCCCATCCTGTATATTGGGTGATTCTTGAAAGATATCGTTCTCCTGACCACTAATATTCAGAAGATTTCGCCTCTTTAGAATGGCATTTCTGGTTAATTTGTAAAGCTTGGCCGGAACTATATTATAGCCAAAAATGCCCTTCTAAAGTAGCGGAATATTCTGAATACTCGTCAATATGTGCGCACAGGGAACTGATAATTTTCAAGAATGAACCGCCTAAATTCACCATATCTCTCGCTCTCAATTTAAACTCGTAAACTGACATTTTAAATTGACGGTGAAATGATTTTATTACACGCGGTGAATCATTAAAATACCTATCGGAATTTAAGAAAAAAAGAGAAAAATATTTTTCAGACATTTCAAATTAAAGGAATTTAAATTTCTCAATTTCTAAAGATCTGTTGCATATCCTATTTAATTATTGTAGTTTTCAATAATTGCTACTAGGTTTACTAATGCTAAAAAGACTTGCCTAATCTAGGAAACCACACGTAAGTATCTGTAGTTTCAGAAGTTTTAAACTAGAATTTCGTATCAAAAACAATTTCAACGTATTCAATTAAGTAGAAAACGTTAAAACAAAATAAGGGTACCCGATACGCGGTACATATTCCAGCGTTAAATTAAGTAATTATGCCACTAACATCATTTCACTAAATGTTTGAGTATTTATCGCAGTATCAATATCACTTTGTAGTTTTAAAATTTAATCAATTGATGAAATAATTGGCTGTTGATGTTAAAATCATAAAATATTATCAGTTATATGACATATTAAATAGCAGGTTTCATAATTAAAGAGTTACGCTTTTAGACTGTATAATTTTGTCGACATTTATTAAATACTAGCTGTAACAGGGAACTTCGTTGCGCCTCAGAATATTCTTAAGCGTATGATGTAACTAATACTCTGTAAAAATACATGCATTTTCGTTCAAAAATAAATAGTTTACATAAATAGGCATCTGCCTACTGCTACTTTTTCTCCATACAAAAATACCAATATTGTTTCCGTTGGACAAGGACGAGTTTATTGGCATAAGTACATTGGATCAAAGTAACATTGCAGTAGACGTAAAATTAGACAATACAATAGCTAATGACGAAGGAAATCATCCTGTGATGTACGCGGATAACTCGATATCTTCGTTCCCTATATGATTCCTGCACCGTCTTCACATTCAAGGCTTCTGATTGTTTTTCTGGTGCCTCTTAGCCTTATCGACACTGCTCTTATTAAGGAAATTTGCACTTTTACTTTTAACCAGCAAGAAACTTGCGAGAACGGTTTTCCCCATTTCTCGTTTAGTTTACTTGCGGTTCTTTTTAGGAAGCTGTTATATTCGGTGCCTACGGCTCCTTCGCATGAGATGAGTAACGGGATGAAAGAGGCCCTCAAATCTTCGGCTGCGTGATCGTATTTTAGATGTTTTTCACGGCTATGTTTTTGTGCTGTTTTTTGCTATATTGTTTCCGTTCTTTTCGTTCTTTTTAAACGGTTTTATTTAACTTACCGTGTTTGTGTCAAGTTTGTTTGTTTGGGTCAAATCTTGCGGCAGCTTTTTCAACTACTTCTACTAAACCGATTTTTATGAAACTTTGCACACAGATTCTGTTTCCGTGACAATGCAATATTATGATAAATTCAAGGTGGTCTGATGATAGAGTCAGGAGCTGGAGAGTGGAACTCTTCAACCGTTACTACTAACTCCATCGAGCGTGGGCTCATTCGCTTGGTATTGACGAGCCCGATTCGTTAAGCCTAGTGACGAGGATCTGATGATGGAGTCAGGAGGTAGAGAGTGGAACTCTTCAACCGTTACTACTAACTCCATCGAGCGTGGGCTCATCCGCCTGGTATTGACGAGCCCGATTCGTTAAACCTGGTGACGAGGGTCTGATGATGGTATCAGGAGGTAGAGAGTGGAACTCTTCAACCGTTACTACTAACTCCATCGACCGTGGGCTCATTCGCTTGGTATTGACGAGCCCGATTCGTTAAACCTGGTGACGAGGGTCTGATGGAGTCAGGAGGTAGAGAGTGGAACTCTTCAACCGTCACTACTAACTCCATCGAGCGTGGGCCCATTCACTTGGTATTGACGAGCCCGATTCGTTAAACCTGGTGACGAGAGTCTGATGATGGAGTCAGGAGGTGAGAGTGGAACTCTTCAACCCTTACTACTAACTCCATCGAGCTTGGGCTCATTTGCTTGGTATTGACGAGCCCGATTCGTTAAGCCTGGTGACGTGGGTCTGATGGAGTCAGGAGGTAGAGAGTGGAACTCTTCAACCGTGACTACTAACTCCATCGAGCGTGGGCTCATTCGCTTGGTATTGACGAGCCCGATTCGTTAAACCTGGTGACGAGGGTATGATGATGGAGTCAGGAGGTAAAACGGGGAAGTCTTTAACCGTTACCAGTAACCCCTTCGACTTTGATCTTATTTGGTTGGTATTGACGAGCGCGTTACGTTAAACTTGATGGCGAGGATATCATGATGGAGTCAGGAGGTAGAGAGTGGAACTCTTCAACCGTTACTACTAAATCCATCGACCGTGGGCTCATTCGGTTGGTATTGACGAGCCCTATTCGTTAAGCCTGGTGACGAGGGTCTGATGATGGAGTAAGGAGGTAGAGAGTGGAACTCTTCAACCGTTACTACTAACTCCATCGAGCGTAGGCTCATTCGCTTGGTACTGTTGAGCTCAATGCGTTATATTTGATGGCGACGGTCTGATGCTGGAGTCAGAAGGTAGAGAGTGGAAGTCTTCAGCCGTTGCTAACAAGCCCTTAAAGGTTGGTCTCATTTAAAGTTGGTGTCGAGGGTCTGAAGATGGAGTCAGGATATGAAGAGCAGATAATGTTCAACCGTTTATAGTACCTAACCCCTTCAACCAAACGGTTGGTCGTTTGGTATTGACGGGCCCAATACGTTATACATAGTGACGAGGGTCTGAAGATAGAGTCAGGAGCTAGAGAGTTTAACTCGTCAACCGTTTTTAGTAACCCCTTCGAATTCAGGCTCATTTGGCTGGTATTGATGAGTCCAAATTACGCTTGCTAACGAAGGCAATGATGATGAGTCACGAGGTGGACAGTCGAAATCCTCAACCGTTACTATTAACCCTTTCGAGTTTAGGTTTTTTGGTTGATAATGACGGTCGGCTGATGGAATCAGGAGGTAAAATATGGAAATCTTCAACTGTATGTTGAAAATGGAAGTATTTTGACGTTACTTAATCCCAACGAATTTTGTGTAATTCGGTTTGTATTGACAATTAGTCTGGTACGTTATACTTAGTGCCAAGGGCCTGATGACGGTGTGAGAAAACGGAAAGTAAAAATATTAAACTGTTACTAGTAACCCCAAACCGTAGATGTTTATCGTCACAGTGGGGCAAGGCGAGCCCATTCACGTATTTACAAACACCCAAATGCCTTTAACTCGGTCCTTATGCTTGCGTAGGTGCGAGGTACATTGGGATAATATGCGTAGTTGGTGATACGCAGAAAGTTACTCTGCAGCTCCGCAGTATTGAACGTGCAATCATCGGTTTTGCACCCTGAAACTCGTCATTGGTACTCGCAAAAATGAGATGAGACTTTACCTTTAAAATTGATTAGTAGCTTTCGCTTTCTAATTCAATCATCAGTTCCTCGACCCCAAGTATAAAGTATTGGAGTCATCAATGCCAACCAAATGAGTCCAACCAACTAGAGAGGGTTACTAGTACCTAATGTTTGAAAAATTCTCCTGTTCAGCTCCTGACTTTCTTCGGGCTCACAAAAATGAAATGAGGATAGTTCAAAATAAGGAATAGTTTGCGCAATGGTTTTTAGTCAAAAGTTGAATATTAAACTAAAAACTAGAAAATAAAAATAGGTAAAAAACTTTTTAAGTTAAACGGTTTTATCTTATGTTAAAAAATGTACCAAAAAGTAGAAAATAAATTTAGGACACAAAACTGGATCTTTTCGAGATTTTGACATCTGTTAGGTGGAAAATCGTCCAATAAGCGGAATAATTAATAATCTGGGACTTAACATATTAAATAAAAACCTGGGGCGCATTGTATTTGCATCTATCTATATCTCTACATATTATGAAACAATATATCCGCCCGCATCTGTTTGTCTGTCCGTATAAACATGAAAACTGCTGGACTACGTTGATGCGGTTTGCACTAACTGCTTGATACTTTGAGATGGTTTTAGAACAGTTACTTTGCTTAATGTGTCTTTTACCTGTGTGTAATAATCCAGGCAAGGCTGCGGGTGTTATTCATTATGTAAATAGGAAAACTCTTATTTGAAAGCCCGTCCAAAGGAATATTATTTAAAAATTGCGCCCCACGTTTTTATTTAGTATGTTAAGTCCCAGATTATTAATTATTCCGCTTATTGGACGATTTTCCACCTAACAGATGTCAAAATCTCGAAAAGATCCAGTTTTGTGTCCTAAATTTATTTTCTACTTTTTGGTACATTTTTTAACATAAGATAAAACCGTTTAACTTAAAAAGTTTTTTACCTATTTTTATTTAATCTGACATTTTTAATCGGACAATTTAATAATACGAAATCATTACTTAAATGCATGATAGAGCCCTACATATAAAGCATAAAAGGGCATTTCTCCAGAAATATGTCTGCGACTCATTCATCTGTCTCCATACATTTAGTATGAAAAAAGGCCAGATGAATGAGGTGACCGCAGACATATTTCTGGAGAAATGCCCAAAATAATTCAAAATATTGGGCAATTTCGAGGTTTTTGCGAAATACCGGTCCCGAGCCAATAATTTATGACCGAATTTAGTGACGTCATGACGTGGCATGGAAGAGGTCTATGAACAGCAGTGAATGGTAGTGAGCTGATCATGGTATATTAATAGAAAAAGCATTAAAATATGTTTTTTTATGTTAGCAACAAATGAGATCTATCTATCTTGATTTAAGTATATACAGATAAAATAAGTCTCTTGTGAACGTGGCTTTAGATCAATATCGGTCCCGCGTTGTCTGCGCGAGCGCCTACGTCACAACCACTTCGCTATAAGAAAGGTCATAAGTGCTAGCGATTTAATATGTAGTTACAAACTTTTTTAAGAAACCGTGGTGTAACGTTTTATGGCTATCGTTTTTACAAACTGTTATCGACATAGGAAACTAGTTTTATTTCTTGAATAAATTTGGTAAATTTGCATATTGCTTTAATGGTTGGTAAGGCACTTATAAAAGCGAAACTTATTAAAAATTCAGTGTAACAACTTATTGAGTGTCATCATGATCATCATCGAAACCTTTATAGCTTGGCAACTTCGTTGGTGACACTCACCTGTGTGCTTTTTGTTATGTGCAGCCGAAGCAAAGAAATAAGAATGCGTAAGAACGCTCCGATATGGATCGCACTCACACAAACGTCTGTGTGAATACGTGTCGCGAGTTCCTTAACGGCCGAAGTCGGACTACTTCTTCGTTTTTATACTTTGACACAACTTTCTTTTTGCTTTCTTGATATGTTTTCTGCCCTCATACGAGTAAAGGACGTTTTCTTCATAAATGTTATATTGACTATCGGGTGATTCATTCCATCGCCATAACATGTAACGACTATCGCTCAACTTAACAAACTAGTTCGTCTTAATTTAAATTTTGCTTAACGTCTTTTCTGAGAATTTCTAAATATTTGCTTCAAAGGAACCTGCTAATTTTGTTCTATTATTATTCAATTTGGCCTCGTTCTACTGATTTAGAGGATTCGTTGAAAACGCCATTCGTTCTTTTGCAGATTTCATCAATGATGTAGAGATAAACATTGATTTTGCTGTACGTGTGTCAAAATAGAATTAATTATGCTTACAACTACAATAATTCTATTATCTAGCTTTAGCGTCTCTATTCCGTGTTGTATTAACAGGTAATTAATAGTATGATAGCTTATTACGCAACCAGAGTGCTATAGTATGAAGAATGTTCCAGACCACAGGTGTTATAAATAACGCTTTTTTTATTCCCGTGGTGTGTAAGACGTAATACATCTTTCCCTGGATAGAAAGTGGGATTTTCTCCCGGCGGAGCGAGCGGGAAACGCCAGTTATGGCCTGTACCACAGAATGAGTAATAGTACTACCTCTAAAGGTGGTTTTCCACCAGCAGGGCGAGACGAGACGAGACGAGGATTGAATTGAAATTTGTATGAAGTTTTCAATCCTCTCCTCGCGCATCGCGCAACTTGAACACATTTCAATTCAATCCTTGTCCCGTCTCGTCTCGCCCTGCCGGTGGAAAACCACCTTAAGTTTTTTTTTCTAACAAAACGGACCACCGGACGGAACCGAATCCGACCATCTCTCTCTATCGCATAACGCGTTCTCTTTCTGGTCGCTGGCTAAGCCCCTCGAGAGGGGCAAAATTTGGTTCTAGTAGCCGCACTGCGATTCGCAGAGTAAGCCACTCCTATCTGTACGACATAATGGGCTGGGCATTTCTCCAGAAATATGTCTGCGGTCACCTCATTCATCTGGCCCTTTTTCATACTAAATGTATGGAGACAGATGAATGAGTCGCAGACATGTTTCTGGAGAAGTGCCCGGCTAAGTAACTGTTTAGCCCGTCAATTAGATTATTAAAAAATATTCTAAACGTACTTTTTTTTTGTTAGACAAACAAAAAATGACGAAGATATAGTGCTTACGAGTTTCGAGCGACGTCACTCCTAAGTACAATTTTCACCTCGCAGTGACGTCACAAGCCTCCCACTTCAAAAGTTTGATTATCTATAACTTTGTCGATTTTTAATATTTTGATAAACCGAAAAATACGTGACCCATATTTTTCCATAATCTAACTGACGGACTAAATAGAATTATATAGTTTTAACCCAGTCGTCATCCCTATTATGCCGCGTAAACTTTATCCCTTTTTATCCCATATAGTGCGTTCCGTCTGGTCACAGCAGAATGTCAGTCTTGTTAGAAAGAGAAACTTCTGTACTTAGTACTATTATTTATTCTGTGGCCTAGCTGAGATGGCGCATAGATGTTTTCCTTCACATTAACTCCAAACTTTGAACCCGATACAACACATACGAATGGTTTCCCAATGGCAGCATAATGTATGCTTTTAATTAATTTAATGGTTAATTTAACTGGTTTCGGCATGGCGTGGCACTTGTAAATTAATATGGGCCTTATTTGAAAGCATAAATTGGTAAATTAATGATGGCGCTGTAGGAATGCAGGGAATTTTGCGGGAACAGACAGGCTTTTGATGTAAGATAGTGCTCGCAAATTCTTAGTATTTGCAATGAAAATCAGTGTGAGGACGCTTTTCGAAAGCGTTACTTAAAGCTCCTTACATGGTTAGGTTAGGTTGCCTTTACGATCACATTCGTTCTTCTTTCGCATAAAGAACTCGATAAAAGACGACAAAATGTATTATTAATCCTAAAACTTGTGACTATAGACAAGTTAATATATTTGTCGGATTCCACGCGTGACTGACTGTCAGGTCAGGATGGGTTAGCTGCAGAATCCTGGCCGTTGAGGTATGTTGGTTAAGGAAGTGGATTCATGTCAGATCAAATCATTTATTCGTCTGATTCTTTTGGCCGCTTCGGTAAATGACATTCTGGTGAGAAGAAGGGCCGAAGAAACTCACCAGGTTCTCTTTTCAATCATCAGGCATTACAATAGTTGTTACAATATTATGGCGTAGATACTCAAGAGAGCAAATAGACAATTACGTTACACAATATGATTCTTTTCACTATTAATCGACAGAATTACAATTATCAAGTAGCAGCTTTAACTACTGGCAGACGAACTGACAGAATCGTAAGACAAGTGTTGTCGCCACGACAGTCAGAAAGAGAATCGACACTCTTGCCCAATGAATCCGTCTACGTGCACCGCAACCGGTCGTTACGTCACACGGCGTTCGCGCCATTTTAAATCTACTTAGTACTACAGTAGTCAATTGACGATCTTGGATTTCTTGAATTATCGCTGCTGTCCCCGACACGGCCATCCTGCATAGCACACGTCCTCGTGTGTCTATCCTGAAACAGGCAAAAAAAACAACACAGTACGCCATTCGGTCATTCCTGACTTAATCTCTAATTTCGTAACACTTCCTTACTCAAATTCATCGTTTAATTCATTTCAAACATTTAACTATACTCGACTACTTGCAAAATTACTCGTGGTGGAAATGCAATTAAATTATGGTCATTACTTTTCAATTTTTTTGTCTAGTTACAGCTTAAGTTAAACGAAATAATAAAAAAAAACTATTTTAAATGCAAGAGAAACAAAGTACCATTATTCGACTGCCTTTTATGGCCTCATCACAATCACGAAAACTCTATAAGACAACAAAACAGGTATCTCATTTCGTGGCCTAGGGCTTAACAAGCCACACACACTACGCGCATCCCCACGGGATCGCCGAGTCTACCCTTAGACTCTCTCCACGAGACCCGACCTCCGCCGGAGCTCCCCGCGCACCGCGCATCCACGGACTACTCAGAGCAGATACCGACTTCTAACGGGCTACGGCTACGGCGAAGCCTCCGGTTCGGTCGACCAGCCGAACTAAGAACCTCATTTTATGTCTCGCTAACATCCTCATTTAACTCAAAAATAGTACGTGAGTCTCTGGCATTTTCCTCAACCTGTCATAGTGTGTTTAGAGTTTAGTACTTTCAAAACAAAACACCACTTTGTGATATCAAATGGACCTTTGAATTTGGGGCGAACTTTATCTAGTTCCTTTCTTGTTTACTAGATCAAAATAAAATTTAAAGTTAGAGTTCAAGTACCCATTACGAATTACAACCAAACATTTTTTCAAAAACTAAAATATCAAGGTAAGTACCGCTTTTGTCCGGCAATTTCTGTAGTGTTACAACCATCCTTGTGGTTACTCGGCATAAAACCAACTCCGTAGTCCTATGCGATACATCCGATCACCACTGAGATCATTATGACTCCATAGGACACTTGTCTTGATTACCAAATTTAAAAATCAAACAAACTGTACTATACGGGAACTTACGAGTTACAAAAATTAACGGGTATTTGTCTCAAGATAATTTTTAGCACATCGCAATATTTTCAATCACTAAAACTCATAGAACCGTGGTTTTTCTCACATCAGTAAACTTTACATTACTTCCAAACATTAATGCTAACTAGGAATTTGTAAAATCATTAGAATTAAAGGTAGTTGAAAACAACGGTTGACAACATTTATTTTCCTTTCGATAAACGTAGTCTTAATTCGGTTTTATGAACGGAGAAAATCATATCCAGAACAGCTCGAACGATTACAATATCGTAATTCGAACAATTGTCGGGTAGAACGTAAAAATAAGTGACTGTCATAAATAGCCACTTCGTAATCTTCGTTTGTTACTGTTAACTTTTTCATTGTTAATCTTAAATGGCAAACTAAAGTTTTTCTGACAATTTAAAAGTAAAGTTTCGCTTTGTGAGAAAATACCCGGGTCAAGAATCGAAATAAAATGAGTAGGACTCACCAGATCACATTAGATTTCCACAAACTCGCGAATCTTGCAGGTGTTGGTGCTTGTTGTTGACTAACGCGCCTGAAGCACCGTTGCCGCCCATGTCACCTTGTAGTGGCTCATCCGTAGCGTGTCGTGATGTAGTCCAAACGACGAATCTTCTTTTGCTCGCGGCAGCAGATCATTGATGATATTTGTTGTGGCTTCAAACCGTACTTCTTGAAGGATTCTTCATTGTTTGTGACTATATTTCACGGTGTTGACTGTTGTGCAGTGCAAGTGCCTCTTTATTTTCGGAGATCACAATTAATGATGTTGCGGTCACACTTTCTTCAGAGATTCCATTTAAACAAAACCGGCAGTGTTGGATATTCTGAATACATTAACGTTGGCTGTGCTGCAGTTGCTGGACTTGCTTTGAATGTAAGAAATTGACTTCTTTTCTAGTAAAACTATTTTTGTTTTGTCACAATGATTCTACACGCAGTAAGTGCATCCGTTCGGTTGATTATCATTGACTCACATGTCCATTGTTGAGATCCAAGCATTTGCAAAGCATGTCTAATTCGCTAGGCACAAAATCTTATAACTGCCTTTCACTGGATATTGACGAAGATGTGGAATGCCTCAAACACTGGAAATCATTCACATCCTGTGGGCGCTGATTACATCCCACGCCTGATGTCGGATTCCACGCGTGACTGACTGTCAGGTCAGGATGGGTTAGCTGCAGAATCCTGGCCGTTGAGGTATGTTGGTTAAAGAAGTGGATTCATGTCAGATCAAATCATTTATTCGTCTGATTCTTTTGGCCGCTTCGGTAAATGACATTCTGGTGAGAAGAAGGGCCGAAGAAACTCACCAGGTTCTCTTTTCAATCATCAGGCATTACAATAGTTGTTACAATATTATGGCGTAGATACTCAAGAGAGCAAATAGACAATTACGTTACACAATATGATTCTTTTCACTATTAATCGACAGAATTACAATTATCAAGTAGCAGCTTTAACTACTGGCAGACGAACTGACAGAATCGTAAGACAAGTGTTGTCGCCACGACAGTCAGAAAGAGAATCGACACTCTTGCCCAATGAATCCGTCTACGTGCACCGCAACCGGTCGTTACGTCACACGGCGTTCGCGCCATTTTAAATCTACTTAGTACTACAGTAGTCAATTGACGATCTTGGATTTCTTGAATTATCGCTGCTGTCCCCGACATATTAATACTTGCTGTAAATACACAAAAAATTGATATGATCAAAAAAAAATCTTTTTTTCATTTTTTTGTCAGGTACTAATAAAGTACGTGACAAAAAACATGAAAAAAATTTGAGTTTTTTTTGAGATGTGGCCGTATTGCAGTCAGTAGGCGATCTATCTATCTATCAGTCACGGATGTCCGCTGTGCTGTGCACATCGCACAGACCATGGACTCTCCGCTACTCTGCACGAGCACACATTTTGCAACACATTCATCAGACGGTCGCATGCCTCCTGCCTCCGTCGGCTTTCGGCTACCCTAACTAGGTCGACATACCATCTTGTTCGGCGAACTACTATGCGTCTTCCGAATCACACGTATTCACACAGACGATGTGCGACAGTGCGATCCATATTAGAGCATTCTTACCAACTAAAACTTTGCTTGTAGTGCATTCTTACACGGCGCGCACACATTCAATCGCGCGATGTACTTTTTGTAGGAAGAAAAATTACTGCTATGATACTGCAGCAGCGTCCTCTTTCAGTACAACAAGAGAGCCTTCCACGCATGACGATTATGGCAACCCCCCCTCCAATGGCGGCACGGGGTTGCCCCCGGCCCAAGGTTTACAAACACGTTAATCCGTAACCCGACGTGTTGCTAGTTATTGTTAATGTGTCGTTTTAAATTTTTCCACGGTGCGATTCCACTCGCTGGAATTAGTTTCCCGTTCCCTTGGGGACCTTTCAGACGGAGCTAAAATCCACTGCAGTAAATATATAGTCAGACCGCCGGTTTAAGGGCAAAGAGTCATAAAAATGAGCTAATTGGTTATCTATTATAGAAAGAGCGTAAGTGATTTCTTACGTATACAAAAAGCTAACGTAATAGTTAGTATTAAGGTACAATATCAAATGACAGCGCAAAATTGCAAATGCAATAAAAAACATTGGAGGGTAGGGTTGCAACTACTTATCGGGAATGACTACGAGAATTATTCCAACTAGTATTCCGTTGAATCTTAAAACTTTAATAGAACAGTGTTTAGGTCGAAATTCACTTTTTCGTATTACGACTTGTCACCTTTCGAACTAAACATGCTATTGTAATCAAGTTTTATGGCTTTTCACTCTTACAATTCCGGATAGACTATACCACATTTCAATATTAGAATTTAGATATGAAATAGGATTTAATTAATTACTCGTATTGTAAGATACAGAGAGCATGTAGGAACTACCCGGCGCACGGTGAAGACGCGTTTCACAAAGTATAAAGACAGACAAATTGTCAAACTTCGACCGCTTAGGAGCGTGCAATACATATTCAAAGTCGAAGTGTAGACAGTGTGACCCATTCTAGAGCATTCTTATGCATTCGTACTTTGCTTGTAGCGCGTTTGTTCACGACGCGGACAATCGCACATACAAGCGCTGTACCTTTTGTATGAAGCAAAATTACTGCCATACTGTGCTTGGCGACATTTAGGCGAAGAACACTCTGAAATCGCCCGTCGCCGCGATTTTTTCCGTGTAGCTGCGCATAGTAGTTGCGAGTCGCCGCGATTTACGCGCCAGTGTGCGCCACCTCGCGATTTTTCTATACAAATCGATGATTCTACATACAAAGTTGAAAATCGCTGGGCCGCCGCGCCGCGATTTTCGCTGCAGTGTGAGATCCGCCTTATAGGTACAATTTTGAATTCGTCAGATTATAAAAGAGTTAGATTTTGAGGTGGTCCTGTTCTGATTCTATCAGACTTTGACGGATTTTGAGTTAATCACATTTTGACCCTTAATTACACTAATTTGAAAAAAGACCATATTTGAAAAAAGTTCAAGCCTCAGCGAATCTAAATAGTAAAAAAAATACTACTTAAATAAAAAATACTAAAATACAAAAAGACTATCAAAAAATATGTGTTGCCGGCCAGACATTTCCACCTTAAGGGTTAAGTCATAATTCGAATCGGTCAGATTCTTTATGTTTTCATCAGTTCAGTTTTCATCAGCTTTCGTCGATCGTCTGATTTTGAGTTATATAGACTTTTTTGTATTACAATTGTCTCATCACATTGTCTTAGTGAGAGCTGGGAAATAAGTGCATATTTCTAACTTTAGTGTTTAGAATAATCAACCACCTTTGAACATTTGTTTCTGTTTGTTCTCCAATAAAAAAGTGGCAATCGAGGCGCCCGCCCATGGATGTACACAATACCAGAGGAGCTGCCTATACGTTGCCGATCTCTGCGAGACCTTCACATAGATTTTAAAATGTTCATATTTTGAGTTTGACACATCTCATGTTTATTAAGTAAGCGGTAAAAATGTCAAAAGTGACTACCGTAGTGACCCCTAAGTTCGCCTAGGGTGCCTATCTTTGCCTAGTTGATTTTCCTAAGCTTGCTTTACGACAAAGCTACACTTAAAACTATTATCAAGTAATGTATAAGTACTGAATATACTAATAGTTTTATGTGTAGCTTGTCTTAAAAGATTTTTAGGAAAATCAACTAGGCAAAGATAGGCACCCTAGGCGAACTTAGGGGTCACTACGGTACATGTCCGATCCGCCAAAATAGATATTTCATCAATTCGTATAATCGACTGACATTACACGCTTTATATGTCGGTTAATCAGACAATTAATAAGACAGCTTATTGGATCAATTAACACAGCTTTAGTATTAATTACAGAATAAAATATTAATTAGTGTGTTTAGAGCGCCGGTTTAGGCCTGATTTAAATAAATAATGGCAGGGTTTAGTTGAAGTTGACTTTGACTGTGTTCAAACGAGTATAAATGTACTGAAAATGAGTTTATTTTCTAATAGGGAGACACAATATGTTTTATAATGATTATCGATATAGAACTAAACACATTTAAGGTGGTTGCGTTCCCATACAAAAGTTGGTGCACCTTCACGGGCTAACGGCAGGGTATATTAAGAAACTAATTTGACAAATATCAATTAATTTACGTTTTATTTTGGGCAAATGCATAAAAAATGGTATATTTTCACGTAAATACCATATTTCACCGATGAAAAACATGGATATTCTATCACTGTGTGCGAATCACCTACAGGTAGGTAACACAACTCACGCAAACACAGGCAAATGGTGTATGGATGTGTGTGTGACTTATCTATTGACACTTCAAAAGCGATCTTAATTTACGCACCGTTTGAGTGTGCATCCGTAGCCTTGTGGTCTCAAGCTTTTACTTATGGTTACGTTTGGTTGTGGATTCTATTCCCGAAATAATTTTATTTTTTCTTTTTTTTTCGTCTTTATCGAATACTACACGCTCTAATTAATTTTGTAATTTAGCCTGTTTATGCCAAATTACTAATTAAATATTTTGACTAAATTTATATTGTGAAATATATATGTACCTACTAAATATTGTTTTGTTTTACTTTTTAAATCAGGATACTTAAATAAAGAGAAATAATAATAATACGGAGGTAAATTTTACAAAAACAATCTAAGCAATGCTTATTAGGGTAAAAAATTACCAGGATTTGAACCCGGGACCTCTAGCTTAGTAGGCGGTGTCACTCCCGCTAAGCCAAAAGTGTCGTCGATCGTTAGGCATTCATAGATGTCTGACAAACGGTGACAGATGGCAACGTCGCATGTCACGGTGACAACGCAACGTTGCAACTCTGGGCAATTTTTTGATTCACGCAAACTAAAATACGAGAGTCTAGTAGTCAGGGACGTTCAAATACTTTTCGAGAAAATTTATATTGTACCATCACCTTATAACTTTACCCATCTTATTGTTTTCTAATAAATACAAGTGATGTGAAAACACAAATGTACTATACGAGTACAAAATTAATATTTGACATTCCATATTTAGGATTCCACAAAATAAAGAAGGTTTCGGAACATTACGCTGTCACCGATAATGCTGTCATTCGTTTTGTTTCTAAACTAAATTTTCCAATTGGTGAAGGGAAGATGCATTTATCGTAGAGAGGATGCCAGAATTGATTTGTTCTTTAAAAAATATGTTTTAGGTACCTGAAATCGTGACGCGAATCGTAGAACAAAATACTAAGTTCCTAGACCTGAGATGCACACATATAAAAGGTAGTCAGTTAATTTAATATTAGACTGAATTACTAGTGTTTTGCAATGCTAGTTTTATTGACTTATAGTAACATGGTACTTTATTTATTACAGAACGACTGACAGAGTCAACTCGCATCAATCTCTGTATTCGAGAAATTTGGCGTCCCTTGACAAACTTCAAGTAAAGTGCTCAATGCCAGTTTAATTGTAAGCCTAGAAAATCATGTTTGGCGGCGTATGTTGCGAATTCCTTGGACCGCACGCCGCACCAACGTGTCCATTCTCAAGGAGCGCGGAATAACAACAAGGCTGTCCACTATCTGCTCCCAGCGGATACTAAACTACTTCGGACATGTTGCTCGCAGGAACCCAGACAACTTGGAGAAGCTGATGGTAGTTGGGCAGGTAGACTTAAAAAGACCACGCGGTCGATCACCTACCCGTTGGTCAGACCTAATAAAGAAGCTCACTGGCCTGCCAATACCTAAAGCCATGAAGACCGCCGAGGACAGAGACGCTTGGAAAAGCTTGGTGCAGCAAATTTCAAACTAGACACGACCTTCAGCAATGAAGACGACGACTAAATCTAGAAAATCAATAGTTCTCTCAATAACACATTGAGTGAGTCTGAGTCTGCCTGTTTAATGTTTATACAACTTATAATATGTTATTGGTCCGTAAACTTACGGCCCTAAGAATCTATAAAATATGGAGATCGGCTTCGCTAAATTTGAGAATAAATATATTATGAATAAAACTATTTTACTCAGTTATACGTCTTATTCCATTCAATATATTCCCATACAAAAAAGAGCTGTACATTTATCGTGAAATAAACGGTTGCGTTTGTTTCACAAATTTATTATATTACCCAGTGGGTAATAAAAATTGAGTAATACCCATGTGGGTATGAAACTAGGTGGTAATTACAAAGTTATTTTTTGACCGATCAAAAAAAATGTGGGATAGACAAGGGGGAAAATCGGCGTTCGTTTGTTCAATGGTAACTCGCGAATATTGTTGCTCGAGTACAGTCAAGGGCAAAGATAAAAATCCACACAAAGTTCCAAAATATGTATACATAAACCTTACTGCCATACTAATAAGAGCTGTATACATATTTTTGAAACTTTGTGGTGTATACATATTAGTGCCCTTGACTGTACCTACACTTTTCTTTATTTTACCTTCTAATTTGCATGACTATTACCCGAGTTTCTGCTTATACGGGTTTACACAATAGCCGGAGCGCCGGAGCACAATAGGCGAACTTACAAGTTAGAATCTCTGTCAATAGATGTCACTTTTATTAATGATTTTGCTTTAGTGTGCGTGTATATTTACCTGTCAAAGTACTACTCGAGTTTCATACACATTCCTGCGCTTGGTAAGCACGTACATAAATTATTATGAATTAGAAATCATCGAAAGAGACTCAAAATATTGGGCTAATTGATTCTCATGCTGGTAAAATAAGCAGATATCATAATTATAGTCTTGAACATTTGGTCACGTGACCAAGACAGCGCCATCTCTGAGCAATTCTGCCCCGGGTCACCGTGCGATACGCCCTTAAACTTAAGCGAGAGCGACCTAGGACTTTAGTATAGGTATATCACATTTAATTTTTTAATGTAATTGGTCTGATTACCCAAACTGATACAGAAGTCAAACTAGATGGCAAAATTGAAAACACTACTTAGCTAACTGCTCCGCTGGTCGAAAGGTTGAGACGCACCAGTTGAGAATGGTTGAGAAATTCAGAGATACCGGGTTCGATTCCTGGTGCGGACCAAGGGTGAGAGCAATTTACTTTTTCTATGTACTTTAATTTTTTTAGCTATATAGAAATGTGGTGTATTGTTGCCACATTAGAAAAAGTTTCTTTCATAACATTGGTCTTTGATAGATAATCGTAATTGACTTTGAAGTTAAATGTTGATTAAACTACGTTTGAAAGCAATGTACTTATAGTAATTTTTACCATTTAAATAAAAGAGACAGTGGTACTTTTTAACATTCGCAATATTTCAAAATAGACCCATTATAACTGCAAAAAATGAAGAATGTATAATTTTCATTAAGTGTCAGTTTAAAATAACAAATATCCTGCTACACAGACATACTTAACAAAAATTATGATCGCAATAAATTATATAATAAAAAAAAAATTTCAAGTCTGTTATAAATTATAAACAGTTTTCCATGCACATAATAATTATTACAAAATATGTATGCCTTTGGCGTAGCCATATTTAGACTAATACTCTCCTGAATGGAAGTCAGATATTTCAGATACACGCAAAATATTTTAGAGCTGAAAATAATTTCAGTGAAAACTGTTAGCTACTAAAATCAACGATACTCTGTATACTATGTTAAACCAATATTATTATTATGCGGCTACAAAACAATTTCGCAAAAAAAAAATACGTACAGCCTAATTAACTAGTGAAGCTGTTACCTTAGGAATTTTTTAGGCCCCATGGCTCCGGCATTTTGAAAAATTCTCAAAACAGAGTCGACAAAAAAAATTATATTAATTATCAAACCTGCTTACGAAATATCACGAGAATCGGATGAGAAATGCGTCATATAGAGTGGAAATATATACATCCGGAGGACATACCAAAGTTTTTTTGGCTCTCACTCGCCGGGACAAGGCGACCTAATTCGACCCCAGGCGCCCCCGGCACCCACCCAGTCCGATTCACTCGGGGTGGTCTGGCTAGCGACCTGGTTCGACCCCAAGGAACGCCACGGCCGACCACCCGGTCATATTATTGCTACGCCCACTAGGGTTGCAAGTTAGTCAGGCTTTAAAAAAAGGGTCTGAATCGGTCGAAACCAATAAGTAGCAAATCAGGGCAAGAAAATTAATTTTGGTTGGTGGTCATAAATTTTACGTCCTGACACCGAAATAGGTTGTGCTTCAGGATTTCTCCTGAAGCAATCCTTCTAGATCTAGGGATCTATTTTCAAGTTTCTAGATATTTTTACAAAATTGCCAGTGATTGGGTAGTGTTCGACTAACGATCTACCCTCTATTTCAAAATGTATGATTACGTTATTACGCCTATTGAAATTTTTAAAACTTTTTTTTCTATAACTCAACTTTTCATACTTTATGAAAGAATCATGATGTTTCTTAATTTCTTTTTGATTTGGGTATATTCAATTCATTCCGTTTATTTCGGAATTAATCCATAGTTGGTTAAATTAGACTACATTTCTATGATAATAGATACAAGAAATTATTAAGTGTGTAGTAAAAGATTCCGATTTCTAATTCTTGCGAACCAAACAGAGATTAAACATTGAAACTAATAATAAACCTTTAATTCAACTCAACAATCAAAACTGCGCAACCCCCGTACAAAGTCACACCGTGCGGCGTAAGGCGAAGTTGCAGCCGCAAGCTATAACCTTTGTCGGGCGTCTGATTGCTTTGTTCTCTGGAGAATGGAGATTTGAATTTATCATTAGAGAGCTTCGGTTCGATGTTGAAATATTCAATGTTTTTGATGTTGGTTTCTGGATTTAGTTGTATTCGGATTATACGTGCAGCCAATGCTTCTACTTATTTTCACTCCTATTTAGAACAAAAAATTATAAACAGAAACAGGTGGAGAAACAAATAATTTTAGGCCAAATAAATGGGAGCTTGCTCAGGGAAGAGTACCAGCAAGATAGTCTGACTCCATTAAGATGGTTGGCGGCAGTATGCAGAAATCGGTCCATACGGCCTATGGCCGCACACTTTGGAGACTAACAATATGTGGTCGTGATCTTTGTAATGAGGGAACGATGAAGAAGAAGATTCAGAAAAAAGTCTATTTTTCGCTTTGAAGAGAGATTGAAGTGGTACTTCTCTGTTTAAATATACTCTTTTTATACAACTAGGGTGGCAAACAATACAAACAAACAACCTGCCTGATGGTAAGCAGTCACCGCAGGCTATGGACGCTTGCAACACCAGGGGCATTACGTGCGCGTTGCCGACCCTTTAAGAACCTATTAACTCCCCTCTTGAAGAACTCCATACTGTAGCCTTCCGGGAAAACCGCGGCATGGAGCTCATTTCACATTCGGATTGTGCGCGGTAGGAAATTTCTTTGGAACCGCACGGTGCGCGACCATTTTGGTTCCAACGTGTGTGAATGAATACCCTGCCGATGGCGAGCGGTGCGGTGGTAGAAGGTGGCCTTAGGCATCATGTCTACGCGTCTGGTGATCTCGTGCAGAGGGCAGTTTGTGGCAGACTTGATTTGGTTGGTCCACCTCATGGAAGACCTATCATAAAGATTATTGTAATAAATAAAACAAGATTTTTTATTGTAGCATTAACGACTGCCAACGATTGTAATAAAATATTTAAATAAAACCACTTAAATGGATTAAATCGCGTATTACCTTATTCTTACGTCCCGACGTTTCTTAGTACTTTTCAGCGTACAATGAGTGATAATCGCGGAAACCGAAGGCAATTATACAGCTTATTACTTTTTGTGTACATAGTTTATTTGTATTGTGTTGTATACCACGTTCTCATTACCATGACAGCTTTACAGCTTTTCCATATAATTTCGACGACCGAAAACTACCGAACATTAAAACTCGTTCATCAGCAAATAATTAAAACCGAAATGAAAAAGAGTCCGTGCTTTTGTCTCGAAAATGTTTATTCGATAACCGAAAGAGCGTACATCCAGTAATGTTAAGGAAAAATATGACTTTTTGTCACTAAATGAAAATCTTGGTCCGCAATTTCCGGTCCATGGCTCGATGTAAAGGAATTTAAGGTAAAATTTAACCTTTTTTGATACCGGTTCGAAATCAAGCGTCTAAGGTTGAGCTTAACGTTGACAAAATTAAGTAATAAAAGAGGAGTTACAGAGTAATTATCAGATGTGGTATAAGTTACAAGAAAATAATGCTAAAGAATGTAAGGACTTGATACTTTAGCACCTACAATTTTAAGCTTGTTTATTTTTTGATCTCATTCTCTATCCAATGAACGATTGGAAAGATCACAATATAGCCAATAGCCATAAAACCTCTTTTTTTTCTCTTTTTTATGTAATTGAGACTTTTATAGAATTTCAATGCCTAATTATAGATATACAACAACTGGGACTTCGAGGGGAAGCATGTTTATAAGTAGGCGATTTAGGGTGTAGATAAATTGTGAACGTATATTTATTAAACCTTAAAGTTATTTTAAAGTCGGTCACAAATTGACGAATGATTTCAGTTTCTGTAAGCTTTTCGCTGAAGCTTGTAAGTTAAGCTCATAATAAAGAGCTTCGGGAAAAAGCTGTAAGTGAAGCTCGGAATTAGTGTCCTCACGGACGAAGTTACGATATTGGTTTTATCTCCCCCAGCAATTTCACGGAAACTTCTCGAATAGTTAAATTTAATGTTGTTACAAATTAGAAGGTGACGTTATTAAAAAGCGTGGAGGAAATATCGACGATGAGACTTAAGTAATTTTTGGCAGGGCTAATAGTGAATAAAAATAAATATGTACGATACGAATATGACATAAGATGATATAAATGCAGATATAGATGATACACGTACAAAAATAGACGATGAAAGTGTAAATATAGATGATACATACGAAGACTATGCAGAGGTAAATACGGATACAGAAATTGATAGATAGAGTAAAGAGTTTTCTTGGGACATTAATGGAAAAAACGTGGGTACATTCTAGTGCGAAATTTATACACCTGGCCATAAAGTGGTTTTTTCCGCATGCTACGCGTACGGAAAAGCCGCTTTCTGGCCAAGTGTAGACATAAAATGATATACACAACACGGGAGGTAATAAAGAAAGCCCTCGATCGCATATTTACGTCGCAAACTTCTGCGATCTCGGCCTTTCTTTGTATTACCACCCTAGTTGAGTAATGTACTATAATCGTATGGCATAATTGAGTCGCTCTACAAGATAATATCTAAGTTCTTCACAAATTGGGCTGCGTTTCGCTTAAATGTAAAATAAAATGTTTACAACATACAAGTGACACGCAATTAGGTTATAAAAAAATCGATCATGGGCGGACCGTGGACTATTTGGTCATTGATAGCCTCAAAAAAGGCAAAAGCGTAGGCTCGATTATTATTGGTCCGTTAATTGTCGATGTGTGTGGTCGTTACATTGAAATCTACGTGGTTATTAGTTATGCCGCTTTTCTGTGATGAATTGAAACAGATTGCTGATAAAAAGCAAATAATTTCCTACTTCCCACTATCATATCCTATGCTACTTCTACTAATAATATAAATTGGAATGTTTGTGAAAATGTTTAGAGTTTTGACGTTTACCACAGAATAAGTAATAGTACTTTGTACTGTCTAACAAAACCCACGTTTGAGTCACAAAAATGCGACGAAACTTACCTTCTCGCTCTAACTCATAACGCGCGCTCTTTCTGGTCGCCCCGCCCACCGCTACGGTTATCGACAAAAATAAAATTATTATTATAGCTTGAATTTCCTAGTGAATTAGAGGTAGTTAAAAAAAATATTTGCGTGACGTAATATAACTGTTTTGATACACGTCGTCATACATACATACATACATACCGGTAAACACATAACCATCTTTTGGGCTTCATAGGTTTCGCACACATGCGCTGCTGGGTGTCGGCGCAGCCCTGAGCTTGCCTAATGCATTAGGCAAGGAATAATAATAATTACCGCGAAACAAAATCGCGGAGTGAGACATGCCTGCATTTACTAAATAACGTTGTAACAATTCAATGGATTGATATTAAATTTGAGGTACAAGTATTAAAAATAGACCAAGTTCTGGATAAAAACATAGTATACATTCCTGTTTAGTGTTACTTTGTGATAATGTACTAAAGAGTAAATATTGTATGTCGGAGGTTAAGGTTGAATATCAGTCCCATTATTATTAATTATTTTACTACTCTATACTGCCCTATACAATAAAGGTGGTGAATCCTTTTTTGTTTGCTTTTCCCATAAGGTTCCCTTTATTCGATTCGACTTAAACGTCCTCGTGCAAAGGATTTGAAGATTTTTTAAATTAGTAAATAAAAAAATCATGTTCCCCCCTACACTTTCGCAAATAATAATGACGAAAGAGATACAAACAAGGACCTTAAAATAAATAGCTAAATAAGTAGCTATTTATTTGAAGGTCCTTGGATACAAAGTAAAAGCCTAGATTACGCTCGCAATAGATTTGAAATTTAACCGCTGTAAGCAGGTATTTGGTGACTTTCTTGATTAAATACTTGCAAATCTTAGCGACTCCTAAATATTGTTAGATTTTGTTCAAATTTCACAAAAGAGTGTTTAACCTCGTCCTGCCCAATGTTCTCAATTAAGAACAAATTAGATTTGATAGTTCCTGCCCAAGCTTTTTTATTTATACTTCCGAATTCTGCCCAGTGTTCTCAATTAATCACATATTCAAATTTGCCGCACAGCGGGCAAATGTTTCGCACTTTGCGATTTTTATTTACTTGTTTCTGATTGGTTGGAGTATTAGCCAATACTTAATCAAGCCCTTGTGGTGAACTTCCGCGGACTCGCCGATCAGTGTCACGCCACGTGTCAAGGATGGTGCAATTTCGCTGGAGAGGTAACTTCCATCCCTCTTTACCTTGATAATCAACCGTGAGTTTTTACTGAGTACCATATAGATGTAAAGCCATATAGCTCTAATATGTCACAATAGCTTTATTTTTGGAAAAGTTTTTATTTTAGATTTTTCAAGGTAACTCATCGAAAAGTGTGATTTATTGAGAACATTGGGCAGAACTGACTACCAATACCGCTTAACTCAAGTTCTATCTATGAAACAGTTAGACATGTCAGAGATGGATGTGGTCGCAGATTTCACGGTCAACATGGTAGTAGACGAGGTGGTGGCAGAGAGGTAGTTAAAGTAGAGACTTACAAGCTGGATCAACCAGAGGCTCTTTGCCATTGCAGTCGTCACCAGTTCCAATTCCTGCGTGGCGTGATGACTCATTTGCACCTAACTTGCCAGAACAGGTATCAGTCCCTAATTTGTTGCCCGACCACACTGAACGTCGGTCAATTCTGAACTACTTTACTGAACAATTAAACGATGATATTTTGACTGTATGTGTTGAAAAAACTAACCAGACTGCGGTGCAAAAAACAGGAAATAGCATAGATCTGAACTGTGTGTAATTGAAAAGGTGCAATGGGATAACATTAATCATGGCCACTGTGGACTATCATGTTCTGTATATGTATTATTTTCCACGATAAAAATCAATTAAAATCCAGGCTCTTTAATTTATTTTCATTTAATTGTTCAATAAATACTATATTTTAATTATGAAGTTCATGCCCAATGTTCTTAATAAATGCCAAATCAAAGATAATAAATTTACTAAAATCTGCCCAATGTTCTTAATACAGAACATAAGATATCGTCGAAATATCTAGCTCAGTCTATTTAATATCTAACCCCTATAACCTAAAAAATAATATAAAAAATCCTACTTACTTTTTACACACAAATTTCAGCAAATAATGTCTTGGGCAGAACCCATCAAAATTAACTTGTGCTTAATTAAGAACATTGGGCAGAAACTGAAAGTCTATTTAAATATGTTTGGGCAGGACGAGGTTAAAGTCTAATACAATAAAGGGAACTTTGTGGAAAAAGTGAAACAAAAAAAAGAGCAATTTTTGGAGCACCCTACCCTATATGATAACGGAAATAACGTAGCAAAGCTGCAGGTAAAAGCTAGTTCTAAATTAAATAAAGTAAAATACAAATCTGGTCAATGTTGTATGTAAAAGAAATGTTAAGAGAACTAGCAAACAACAGAGACAGTATTCCAAGAGGAATCGTATTTTATTTTTTACCGCCCACAATTAAGCAATTTCTCAAGGGAACCAACGTAATTAACAACAGTCGTCGACTTGGACAAAAACAGCATATCAACCAAAACCATGACCAAAAAGCCAACCAATAAAACACCGAAGCTAATCAATTCTACAGAGGCCACAAAAGTTCCTCTAAAAACCAACTTAATTCTGCCCCCGGGCCAATTTCAATTTTAATAATTCAAACCGAATCCCCATTTAGCAAAGTTGAAATTGGAACTCGGCGTTAGGTGAAATAAGTTTGTCGACAGCATTATAAAGTTTGCCAGGAAACGAATGAAACACGACGGGATTCGCTGTTCTATCGGGTATGTTAGATTCGTTCATTCGTTCATTCATTCAATTGAATGGATGACCGACGGACCGGATGAGTGAGACCTCACCTGAACTAATCCGTATTATAGAGGTCGACAGTTTGTGGTAAACGCTCTTTCAGGCCATTGGTCAAGGGGAATAACGTCATTGTATGTAAGAATATATTTACTTGATTTACGGGTATATTGAAGGCGGGTGTAATTTTAATTGAGGCTGGAATTTGGATTGAGAACACTTTTGATTTTTAGTAAGTTACAGACAATACTGCACTAATATTCGGTATAGCATTCAGTATTTGATGATAATTTATTTAAAATTCTGTGTTGCCGTTGTCATACTTATTTTAATAGTGGGTATAGGTAAAAAAACTTAACTAAATCACTTGTTGCATGTAGTAGTAAGTGTACTTATGTCCTTTTTCTAAAATGGAACGTGAAACTGTCTATAAGGATAGGTTATTAAGTTAATAACCTATCCTAATAACCTGTTGCATGTAGTTAATACTATTAACTACATGCAACAAGTGCATTATGTAATTTTACCCATACGCTAGTATAATTGAAGGGATCTGTATAAAAATAACATAACTAATCTGGCTGACACCTACTGTCATAAAAAAAATCTCTGCATTCCATGAAAACATCAACTTTTTGTCCCTTACGAAACGCTATGGCAGCTACCCTAATTAAACGTAATAGTAAACACTACCAATCTTAAAGCCGAGTTATGATATTACAATGCTGATAATTAGCTTCCTGAATTTATTTCTCGGAAGTATTAAAACGGTGGTGTCCCTTACGAAATATTTTCATGGAATGCTCCATTTACGTCACACCTGGCCATAAAGCGGCAATAACCGCCCGCTACGCATGCGGAAAATCCCACTTCATGCCCTGGGGGAATCAATTACCTGCGATCTGCGACATTCTTTGGTTTACGGTACAGTCACGAGCTTTAATTTGGGACCCAATTCCATTAAATATTGTTAGAACATTCTTAATGCAATAAGGTCAAAACTTTAGTTCGATAGTGTTGAATGTCAAGTCACGTCAAGTTAAGACATATAATGTCTTGACTGAGTCTTGAAATGATAAACTCTTTGCAAAAAGCTATCACTACGGTTTTCTAATTACAAACATAATATATTATGTGTAATCAGTGTCAGTCAAGAAAATAGTTTAATGACATTTTCACAAAATAGTTTAGATTGCTAGCTTTCATATATTATAATTAACAATTTAATATTGTTCTTTTTTTATTTGCGTATCAAGAATAATAAAATTAATATTGCCAGATAGATTGAAGACAGGGCCAAAACCCCCCCTTACCGGAGTAACAATTTAATAAATAACAAGTTTGCCCTCGCTCCAGTTGCCCCTAGAAACGTAAATTTTTCGATGGTAAACATTATGACATTGACATTGCGTTAAAATATTAGCTTTAAATACCGTAAGTTTGCTACACGATATTCAACCTTAGGTGGGTCCCAAATTAAAGCTCGTGAATGTACATTACTTACCTATGTAAGTAATGTACTATTACTTCGTTATAATGCCCATCTAAAACGCGTCTTGCTTCAAATTATTCAATAAACGCGTCTGGCAAACACGAAGTTAACAGCCAAAGCGAGTCGCAATCCTACCAGGTAAGACGAGAGCAAGTGATTAAAAATTAACTCGTACGAGATAATTAGGCAATTAGACGGTTCTCAGGGCCGTAATCTACATACATACTTGAGCGCGGCACATCGCTAAATACAAGAACGTTTCAGTACATATAGAATACCTATTACAGACACTTACATTTTGGATTCGCTGTACTTTATTACTTTGTGTGTTACTAAGATCACACGAGTGTTTTAAGGCCTAATAGGGATGATGACTGGGTAAAAATATGTAATTCTATTTAGTCCGTCAGTTAGATTATGGAAAAATATGGGACACGTATTTTTTGGTTTATCAAAATATTAAAAATCGACAAAGTTATAGATCATCAAACTTCTGGAGTGTGGGCTTGTGACGTCACTCTTGAGTACAATTTGTACTCAAGAGTGACGTCACTCGAAACTTCTAAGCACTCTATCCTCGTCAGTTTTTGTTTGTCAAACAAAACCAAAAATACGTGTACAATATTTTTTAATAATGTAACAGACGGACTAAACAGTTTTTTTTAGTCTTCTAGTCTATTATGTACCGTTTAAACATGCGCAAAATATGTCACTGAAGTGAAAAGGATGATACGAATCTTTACCTCTCGAAGACTCATATTACTCTTTTAGCTCAGTAACCATTTTAGCTCAGTAACTCCACGGTGTGTCAACAGATCACTAGCTTCTATAAGCTCAGTACCTCCATGGTGTGTCAACATCTCACTAGCTTTTGTAGCTCCAAATCCGAATATTTTCGAAACAAATTATCTACACAACGCGGGAGGTAATAAAGAAAGCCCTCGATCGCATATTTACGTCCCTCGCTTGCAGCTCGGGCCGCAAACTTCTGCGACCTCGGCCTTTCTTTGTATTACCACCCTAGTTGTGTAATGTACTATAACTTACTCCTAAAATTCTTTACGTCACACCTGGCTAAGGCCATAAAGTAGTATAAGCCCCTTTTCTATCAATACCTACTTTTCTGGCAACCTCTTGTTTTCTACAGAAGTAGCAGTTATAACCAATTTTGTATATCATACGCTACTATATTTTATAATCATTATACTAAAAGATAGTATATACTATGATCGATATACGTTATGCATGTTATATAAACTGAATTTAGAGTATTTGAATGTTATATAAAAAAACTTTATACAAAATGAGTATTAGTTTAATTAAATGTTATTACTAATAAAAATATTAATTTTGATGTTATAGCAAACGTTCATTATATCTTGTGAACGTTATTAATATGAAATTATATATTATGTAGTTATATCTCGTGGGACGCACCCCAAAAAGTGGCAATAACCGCTCGCTACGCGTGCGAAAAATCCCACTTCATGGCCTGGGGGAGACGTCAAATTTTGTACTTATCACGGGCGGTAATAAAGAAAGCTTCAGATTGCATATTTACTGCCCTTGCCTTCGGCTCGGGCGTCAAATACCTGGGGTCTGAGACATACTTTATTTTACCGCCCTAGGTAAGCAATGTACTATTCTGTATTTTCTGAGTTAAAAGTCGTGAACTAATGTATTTTATACGCACCACAAATAACCTAAGAACGTCGGCCTCATCATTATAATTGTATAAGGTGACACATTTTAATAATGATCTCTCGTTCCGCTGTATCTGTGAACCTTTTCATACCTCACATGAAAACCCACATTCTCATGAAAAGGTTTTAATGACGTCATTATTGGATTGTGAGGATTTTCACTTACGCCACTCTCCTCTGGGACCTGAAAAAAAGAAAATAATTGATTTAAACTTTCGCGATATTCAAGAGTAATTATGGCTTTACAACAGGGCTCGGAAACCGGTATTTGCTCCATACAAAAATACCGGTATTCTTTCCGTTCTAATCGTTCTTTGGTTTATGATTTTATTTTTTAACCAGACAATCTAATAATACGAAATCATGACTTCAATACATTACTGAGCTCTACATAAAAAGCATAAAATAATTCAAAATATTGGGCTATTTCGGGGTTTTTGCAAAATACTGGTTTCGAGCCCTGCTTTACAACGCGTTTGTAACGTTAAGGCACAAAATAAGTAAGCAAGTTATCTTTTTAACATAACTGACGATCGAGTCCGACCACAGGACGGAACGCACCGCATCCGACCGTCTCTTTCGAATAACGCGTGCTCTTTCTAGTCGCTGCCTAAACCCCTCCGGAGAGGCAACATTTGGTACAAACGAAGCCACTGTTAACTGACCACCCATAGACTTTATCACGTTGCAATAAAGTTGACATTCGTTTAAAAATGTACAGTTAACAGGGTGTTCGATTATAGTATTGGTTCCACCGGAAGACCAGCGCTGGCTCTAAGGTCGGCATTTTGCTCAGGTGGGACCGTTTCTTAAGTTTAATTTATAATAGTTTTTTGTTGTTTTTTAGGGTTCCGTAGCCAAAATGGCAAAAACGGAACCCTTATAGTTTCGTCATGTCCGTCCGTATGTCACAGGCATAACGTATATTGATGAAATGTAGGTGTGTTGTATTAGTCGCTACAATTTTGTAGTTAAATATCAAAAATAAATATTTCTAGGAGGGGGTACTCCATACATACATATAACAGAAGACGAAATTTTTTTTTCATCAAACATTAACATGTGGTAGATGGTTCGACAGGTCTTTTAAAATCACTTTAAGATTCTATAGTAATATTTTTGATTATGTGAATACTTTCGGAAATAATCGCTCCGAAAGTTGCAAAAATTGTGTCCCTCTATCTTTTAAACCAAAAAATATGAAAAAATCATGAAGGTAAAGTTCAATTAATACTTTCAACGAAAATTATATTTAACAAGATCGGATTAACCGTTTTAGAGTTATTGCTGATAAACTGCGCTTCTCAACACGTAATTGCTATGAATACACGCTCTTTTGTTGTTGTACTTTTTTACATCGTTTTTTTTATTTACCTTATAGTTACGGCTATGGAAGCCTACACTGAGCATGGTCCGACATGCTCTTGGCCAGTTATTTGTCTTGTGCTGTCATGATTAAATGTATTTTCTTTCTTTCTTCCTCCGCGGCGAAATCTCGGAGTGAACCACTCCAGGTTAAGGCAAATATAAATGGCCTAAATGGCTTCAAGGAAAGCTTGGCACCGCCCGCCGTGCCTTTGTTTTGCCCGGCTTGTGAAGTCGAGCAAAACAAAGTACCTTCCTCACATTATAATGTTTTAATAATTAAGTTTTTTTTAAGCATCGATTTAGTTGATTTACTGAACCTCGATATTTTTTTTTTTTACATTAACTTAAAGTATTTACTTTATACAAACTAAACTATAAATAACAACAGCAATAATTATCATAGCTTATAAATTAAATTATAAACTAAATACTAAACTAAAACCCTAAAGTAGAAACAATATTACACCTAAAATAAAAGCCTAGTAAATAAATACTTTAAGTAAAGTTAATGTAGATAATAATAATAATTAAGTTGAAATGCATTGATTTATAATATTCGTAAGATTTTCTTTTGTAAAACAATTCTGGTCCTTTTTTCTTTTTCGCGAGATTTTTATTTGTTTGGTCACCATCATCAATGTAATAAGATAAAGTCTTCAGTCGTTTTTTTGCAATTATCTTATTTAGTAAGTATTTTTTAACTTAAAATGCATTTTTGGAGTCATCAGTTTGAACATTATTTTTGCCAATTTTTGTCTTGGATTGTTTTACTTAATGAAGCCCTTTTAATGTGTGTCAATTTGAAGTAATTTCCTTTTTTGAATGACATATTCCATTATCATTTTGCTTAGACATAATCAAGTTTGATATAAACACAAGCATTGTTTCTTAGTAAGTTATCATACAGTATGAAAAATAAAACCAAGCAAACTGCGGCAAACATTTAGTCACCTAAAAAACGTCAAAAACGTGAAGCGCCCTCGAGTCCTCTCCGCGCGGGACCGCAAACCTCAACGTGCTTCTTCTAATTATACGCGTGGTGGCGACGATTTGTAACACACCCTGCTTTTAAAATGGTCTCGAGTAATGAACTTGCTTGAGTTTTGTTTTGTTCGGATACAGGATGTATAGAAGAGGGGGGCAGGAAAAATCACAATGATGGTGACATTTGAATTGATGTTAATGATCAAAGCAAGCATTAAAATACTGGTATTGTCAATATTAAAATACCGATATTCAAATTATATGACATTTAGCCTATGATATGATGAGTGACAGAACGTAGGTACATACTCTTTGGCATTATGTTACTAATTTAATTACCACGAAAAATGCGCAAAGGAATATTTGTGACAAGAACTGCAGTCGACGTAACATTGTTTATTAAATAAATTATATTAGAACGTTTAGGAAATCAATGTGATTTTGCAGGCCTTTTTCAAAGTTATTTGTTCATCTTCAAGACAAAATTTCAAGCACTGCTTTCACAAATAAATGAGTATGAGATTACCCTTACCACCCTGTATGTTAGTGTCTGTATACATAAATATATACAGTAGATTTGTCTGTCGCTCTAGAGGAAGATTAAGACAAATGAGTAAGGTTATGGGCTCAGGCAATTTTCGTGCTCCGGCTTTATGCCCAAAATGACATAAGTTAGGTAAGTTTCCTACTGACATTAGACCTTTTGGGAAAGTATACCCAAAACGTCGTAAGTTAGAGTAAATCTCCTACTGACATAGGTCCTTTTGGGAAAGTTAACTTGGCTGTCATGGGTAGTTAACGTCGTGATGAACGAAACATTTAGTTGCGAGTGACGTGACACTTTCAAATGTTAAATGTTACATGTGTATTAATTTATTTTAGGCATGACAGAGATTTTGGCACGAACGCCAAATAAAACATAGTTAATCATAATAAAGAGTAAGTAATATTATTATGTACAGAAGTTTCTCTTTCTAACAAAACTGACGTTCGGTTCCGACCACCGGACGGAACGCACCGCATCCAACTATATCTCTATCGCAAAACGCGTGCTTTTTGTGACCGCTGCCTAAGCCTAAGGGGGGGCAACATTTGGTACTAGTAGCGCGGCGAAATCGCGGAGTGAGTCACTCCTGCTTTTATAGAGAAATAGTACATTGTGTATCTAGGGCGGTAAGTACCGCCCGTGACACACACAATGTTTTTCATCATACTTGTGAGGAAATCTTAATAATATAACCTTACGAATCGTCCCAGTATGAGAAGAAAATATTAAAACAGACAGTGACATTAGTGACATATGTCCATAGACAATGCGAATGTCAAGTCACGTTCGGAAACCATAGCGGTAAAGACCTAAAATGGTTGATTTTATATTTTCAAAATACTGAAATACACTATTTAAACATTTAATTAATGTTACCGAAATATGTATTTACATGTATTTGCAATAATAGTTATCCCACTAATATTATAAATGCGAAAGTTTGTGAAGATGTTTGGATGTTTGTTACCTTATAACGGAGTAACTACTGGATGGATCAAGCTGAAATTTGGCATGCAAGTAGACCAAGTCCTGGATTGAAACATAGGATACTTTATATCCCGGTAAAGAGTTCCTTTGGGACAATAACGGGAACAACGCGGGCGAAGCCGCGGGAAAATGCTAGTCTTTAAATAAATAAAAGATAGAGATTGTAATAAAAGTTTAAAAAGTAAGTTGGCGTTTCCTTTGAACATGACAAATAAGAGTAAAACAGAACCAGCGTTTCAAATTTAAAAAGAAAACCATTACGCCCTAGGGCGTAATAGCTCATTTGCGGCCCGCAAAACCTACGTGTAATGCACCATTTTCGAGCAAGTGTGATGAAAAATATATTTCGCTCATGTAAAGAATAGATTACTTCAATGGCGGCTTCACAAAACGTCGGAACAACGCTAACATCTTATCTATGTCACTCACGTCCTATTTATTTGAATACCTAACTCATGTTAGTTCCAATTCCAACCATTTTTAGTAAGCGTTTTATCCAAGGAATTTCTTTTGCATATTAAGGCTCGTAATGTGGCCTCATTCTTGACATATTTCTAGAAACGTCTGAGAATTGGGGAGCAAATTTATGAGGTTATTGTGAAATTGTTAATGTTTAGGCGTTTTGACACTCTTGAAAGGAGCCGTTTAGAGTATATATTTTACGTTAAAGTATATTATTTCAGAGTCTACAATGCATTTATTACTTTGTACTTAGAAATTAAATCTGTAACCAATATCAAAACCATATAGTGGTTATGAAAACGTATTTATGAAATGCGTCTATATAGCATGTCTGTGTTCTTTGAGGCTGAGACCTAATAAGTTCAACAATGGCTGTATTATGTTAGGTAGCTCTAATTTAATATATTATTTTAGTGTTAGTAATTTGTTATGTTACTACGCTCAGTGGGTGAAATTGTTCACAATTTATGACAAATAAAAAACCTAACTCCAGGTCATAATGGAGCTTTCTGCCTGCTACGCGGAGTGAAAATGCCACTTCCTGGTCAAGAGAAGTTGTAATAAAGATTCATAACGTCGGCTAAAGTCGCAATATCTCGTAACGGTATATGGAAAAAAATTTAAGTTCAGAGGTTTGCGACTTAAGCCGACGATATGGCGTCAGATTGCATATTTATTCTTTTTTTTTTATTCACGATAGGCAAGCATTTGACCTCGATCTCACCTGTTGGTAAGTGAAGATGAAGTCGATGATGGAGCATGCTTACCTAGATAGTGCCTATTCACTCTCGACTTGAAGAGATCCAAGTTATATTTTTCCGGGAAGAGGTCTGCTGGAAGAGAGTTCCACTCCTTAGCTGTCCTAATAAGGAAAGTGGAAGCAAAGCGCTTTGTGCGAGTCGTTGGTATATCGACAACGTAAGGGTGAAACCCAAGTCCACGTCTAGTTCCATAATGACGAAATGGAGATGGTGGAATCAGTTCATGCAATCCCAACGCACACTCATTCGATCAGCAGTTTTTCTTCCTATAAAAAGTACAACGCGCGCTTGAATGTGTGCGTTGTACGAAAGTAAGTAAAGAAAGTCCGAAGTTGGACTACTTGTTCGTCTTAATACTTTAGCGGTGTGCAATATACCTACTATTGCAAAGTTTGAGCGCTAACATAAAACAGCACATCTCTTTTCATTGTTATAGACAATTTTTTCGCGGAAAGTCATTTTCAAAGATGAGCTTTAGCTATTCCACAGTCACAAATGTCTTGCGGCAAGTGTGACATGTACTGTTTGTTTTAAAACTGACAGACATTTGTCAACAATAAAAAACTCGTCTTTATTTTAAACGACTTGAAGTTAATTTGTTTTTTATAAATGATCTACAACAATCTCACACAAATCAAAAACTAGAATGTTGGATGTCTATTCTTTTTTTCCGTAGCGAGAATTTTAGGGTACAACAAGAAGTATCTAAGCTGGAAATATGTATGGTTCTCAAAGAAAAGAAAGGAACAAGAAAATACATTTATTTGTGACAGCACAAAAGGAGAATAACCACATTTTTATAAAAAAAAATCCGACCGCGGTGCACTTTGAAACTGCATTAAATCCGCCATTTTGTTTATTTTAACGAACTTCATACCCAGTGACACTCGCACCATCAAGACGAATCTAATAATGTATCATTTATCAAAATCGGATATGTCGTTGAGTAGTTACGAGCGGACACAGGAACGGACATACATACATACAGGTCAAACACATAACCCTCCTTCGGGCTTCGCCGCAGTCGGGTAAAAATCGGCCATTGGGTGCTGAACCCTAAAAAAAGTAAACTATTAAAAGTAGAACATGAACAGTGTACGCTTCCACAAAACGGTCCCACCTCAGTAAAATGCCGAATTTAGAGTCAGCGCTGATCTTCTGCTGGTTAGCAGATCGTAAGAGAATTCTATTTAAATAAACAACACTCCTCCTCCGTTCCTTCAAGTTTATTAACTTTAATACCCTCTAATGCTAACTCCAGATCTAATAAAACATCATAAGCATCATAAAACCCGGTATTGGGCATAAATTCGCCCAACTTTAAAGAACACCCATTATACTATCTGGCAGTTATCTCTAGAGGGCCAAACAGGGGGCCTGTGTAAATGCAGAGGGCATTATCAGGGCCCCTGGGGCCCTTATTGAGTTTAGACCCTTGGTGACTGGTCCATTAAGTAAATTGCGCTGGAAATGTGTCTTGTGTTATGATTTTTGTGCTTTAAAATGATATGGATGTGTAAATACGAGGTAACACAGTGAGTATCAAAACACCGGTATCACGGTAAATAAAATTAGCTTCCTTCCATTAAGTTGATGTGTAATATAGAAAGTGGGCTTTTTCTTTAGTTATTTTTGTAACAAGATGGAAAACAAAGGCGCGATCTGTCTGATGATGTTATTACTCAAGTAATAATCTCAAAAAAACAAAATGTTTAACCCCTTGTATATTTACGCGTTTGTACGCTAATATTTCAATTTTATTTTAAGTGTAGTATCAAAACATAGACAAGGATGGAAAACTGTCGTAGAACTAAAAGATTGTGTTTTGCACAAGATATTTCACTTGCATTATCTTTAAGTTAAGACCACTTTCAAAAATCTTCGTCATTGGCAATATCCAAGCTTTTTGTAAGACGTGGGCTAAATTAGTATCAAAAACTCATCGTGCAAAATCAGTTCATCCTCAGATCTTTAGATGCGAAAAACTCTCCCAGCTATATCTGCTTTGACTGCCCTCTTGCAAGATCACTTTTGAAAAGCCGAAGAATTAATGTAATAAGTAATAATCGTCATCAACTCTCTTTATATCCAAAGTATCGTTGCCAAATTACAAAACAGCTTCAACTTTAAAATAGAACCTTCTCTCAATAGCAGCCTTACCATTCCAATTATCTCAGGGCATTCAAACTACACAAATACTTTTGACAGATCTAAACCCGCCCCAGTAATCAGAAGTCTTGTTTCCAAGTCCATTTGTCGACCTTCTGACCACATTTCGGACCTCTTTGTCCGTAATAACAGGCTTGTCCCTTATTCACGGGGTACTTTGAAACACGATACGATACAAAAGGAGCCCATCAAAATTCTGGGTACGTCACGGGCCCAATTTATCATTTTCCGGAGAATTTTCACTCATAGGGACGTGTGTGGCGTGAGCCGTAAGTGGGAGCGGGGGCGTTGAAAACAGCTTTTCTTAACCTTCTTAGAGTTCCATACGCAAAGGGACCCTATGGAACTCTGTTACTAAACCTTTGCTGTTCGTTCGTTTATCTTTTCTGTCGCAGATTTGCTTTTGAAGCGTAATAGGTAAAAACTTGAAATTATCAAAGATTGCGACCTTACTATGGCCCTGTGTTGTGCTTTGGATAATTTTATGTTCTCTTGCTCGTTTTTAGTTGCATCCCTGGCATATTCTGTCATATCAATTTGACGACCGCATTAGCTTAGTTGGTAGTGCCCCTGCCTACGAAGCACGAGGTCCTGGGTTCGAATCCCGGTAAGGGCATTTATTTGTGTGATGAGCACGAATATTTGTTCCTGAGTCATGGATGTTTTCTATGTATTTAAGTATTTGTATCTATTAAAATATAACTTGGATCTCTTCAAGTTGAGAGTGAATAGACATCTTCTAGACAAGCATGCTACATCCTAGGCTTCATCGTCACTTAACATCAGGTGCGATCGGAGTCAAATGCTTGTCTATCACACATAAAAAAAAAAAAAAAAAAAAAAAAAAATATATCGTCGTCTGGTATCCATAACACAAGCCTTATTGAGCTTACTATGGGACTAGTTCGATTTGTGTAAGATTGTCCCCTAATATTTATTTATTTATCAAGATCATACTCTTGCTGTTTGTCTAATCATGGAAACTACTTTTTAGGGTTCCGTAGCCAAAATGGCTAAAAAGGAACCCTTATAGTTTCGTCATGTCCGTCCGTCCGTCCGTCCGTCCGTCCGTCCGTATGTCACAGGCATTTTACTCAAAAACTACAAGACCTATACTGATGAAATTTGGAATATAGATGTCTTGTAGATGCCGCAACTAAGTTAGGTAGTTAAATAATAAAAATAAAAAAATCTAGGGGGGGCACTCCATACATGTAACAGAAGCTAAAAAATTTTTTTTTCACAAAATGTCAACGTGTGGTACATAGTTCGATAGCTCTTTCGAAAACATTTTAAGGTTCTTAAGTAATGTTTTTGATTAAGTGAATACCTTTGGAAATAATCGCTCCGAAAGTTGTGAAAATTGTGTCCCCCCCCCTCTATCTTCTAAACCTTGTGTCCGAAAAATATAAAAAAAATTACAAAGATAGCGCTCAATTAATACTTTCAACGAAAATTATTTTCAACTAGATTGAATTAACCGTTTTTGAGTTATTGCCGATAAACTGCGCTTCTCAACAAAAGGACGTAATTGCTATGAAGATACGCTCTTTTGTTGTTGTACTTTTTTTACATCGTATTTTTTACCTTATAGTTACGGCTATGGAACCCTACACTGAGCATGGTCCGACATGCTCTTGGCCAGTTATTGTCTTTAGAGCCATATTTTGGGGGTTCTCCATTGTAGAATCACAACCAAGAGTCCCTTTGATATGAAACAAGAATATGTTAAAAAAAAAATAATGCCACGATTGTCTCAAACTATTTTAAAATAAAAACCATTTCACCGCTACAATCTGCAGTTACGTTATTTACTACTTTTTACTTCTATAACGGTATCCATTAGAAGCCGAAGACAGCGATCGATACCTTCGAGATGCGGTTTTGTACACAGATGCTAAGAATACCCTGATAAGCTTAGTAAAACAATTGGATGATATTATTGGAGCTAAGCTAAGAATAAATACACAGCTGTCAGTAGTCTGCAGATATTTGAGAAAAGCAAACGAAAACTTGGAAGGTACGGTTATTACAAGGAAGGTAAAAAGAAAGTACCGCAAACCGTCAAAGACGACTAAGGACTAGGCGTGTTTTTTTTTCTTATTGCCTTAGACTGGCAAATAAGCCGACGGCCCTCCTGATGGAAAGTGGTCACCGCCGTATTACAACCAACACTAGATGAACTTTGCTTTTTGAAACTTGTAATGTCGTTACTGGAAGGAAAGATGGTGGAGCGGAAAAGAAAGCCCTAGTCTAAATAGATTAAGTGAAAGAAAGAACTGGAGTCGTGACTTATCAAAACGTCATGAAGGCGTATAGCAGGCAAGATTGGAAGCTACTCCACCCATAACAGTGAAATTCAAAAATAAATGATGATACTCGTAAATGATCGTTTTCAAAAAAGATATCCATAGTTAGGGTTTCATTAAACCAAGTATTAACATTTTCCTTTATCTAACGAAAGTTAACCATACAAATTGTATAGTAACTTTCGTTACAAAGGAACAAGATTAACATCTTGTTTAATTAAGGCCTAATTACGGACATCTACTGTTGATAACGACCCAAATGTCGTTTAGCGTAGACAAAACATATCCAGCTGTGAAATTAAACGCATTTTAACCAACATTGCAGCAGCTTTTAGGAGTGGCGACGCATCGTGAAGCGTGCCACCAACACCTGAAATGACACCCACGACCACTCTGTCAAGAGTGACACAGACGAAGAAGAAGAACCTGTATTGACGTCTTAAAGTAAATTACACTCCCTGCATGCTACATCGTAAATGCACAACGAACACATCTTATGCCTCGCCCCACAGCCAACAGTGTCACCTTTCATAGCAGCTCGCAAGTTTAGCCATGACAGTTTACACGACATAAGATATGGTTGTTACCTCTGCCCGAATTAACTTGAGCTAAAGAGATGTTTCTCTGAATACCGTTTTATTGGAGATATTATATTTAACATGGTTTCATTCAAAATGTTATGATATTGAATTTATTTCATGGTTTATTCTTCAGAAATATGTCTGCGGTCACCTTATTCCTCTGGCCCTTTTTCATACTAAATGTATGGAGACAGAGGAATAAGTCGCAGACATTTCTGAAGAATAACCCTAATAATTACACGTACTCGTAAAATAATGAATTTTCCTTTTACACTGGCCGTATCAGGTGAAACAATTAAGACATGCTCAATACCGTCAATTCAGGTTTCTATGTGTCAATGTATGAGTCCACTATGGTCCACCAAACCATCTTGTCCCGGCAAGAAAAGTCTGGCCGATCACACTGTGTCGTCCAGTTCATGACCTTCATTCGAAACCTTCGTGCCATAGCCTCTTGCGGCCCAAGGTCCTACCTATAGTAATAATTTTATGTATGTATGTAAACACTTTATTGCACAAAATAAGACAGTACAGGGTTACAAAATAAAGGTATATGTACAAAGGCGAACTTATATAAGGGATCTCTTCCAGTTAACCTGCAATTGTCCTTGTTATTAAGACCCAGCTCCTTCAACTGTTGGGTAGCGTACCATGATCCTACCATTAGGATGTCCTAATTATTGAATATAATTCAAGACTTATAGAAAGCCCATGGTCTTCTCTATAGCACTTATTCAAATAAAATCAATTGCCTAAAAAGCTATCAATACACTGATTACAAACACGCCCAACAACTATTGGTAAAATCAAATTGAAAAAGTGTACTAAGCCTGAGTCTGAATTAGTATGTCGTATCGTGATAAAATAACAACGTTACATTAGCCAAAAATATCTGATTATTGGCTTGGATAAAGTCACAGAGAGGGCGCTAGTTATGACTGACCATCTAGTATTAGATCCTTTTTGAGTAGTGCAGGCAGTTTAGATTAAAAGGAGGAAATATGACGTTGATGGATGAATTGTCAGTCATCTTTAGAAAATGTACGGAATTACGCAGCTCTCTGCGAATTTATCTTGTAGCTGTAACTTTAGCTTATTATCAACGCGACATTTAGATTGTGTAAAGAAAGACACGGAGAGCAATACACCAGTACTCAAACTGGTGCGGATACTGGATTATTGGATGATTATTGGACCGTAACACTAAGGTGGCCAAAGGTGATCGGGAACCCAAAGGTATAAATTGTAGGCCTTCCTCGTCAAGTATAATACAATAATACTACTGGTAGGACCATGGGTCACAGTTAATATGAGCTTTATTTTGCTTTGGGCCGCAGGAGGATAAGCCACCGGTTCTTCGAGCTATTAGCCAAGCCACTTTAACTCGCTAACTCTGGCAGCTTTGTCGGCAAATCTCTATAACTTAGAAATGTATAACGTAAGTTATTCAGGGCGGTATTGCCTTTTCTCAAAACAATACATATTAACGCAGCTCTAACAGAACAAAACCTAATTAAACTCTGTTTGAGTCGTTCATGAAACATTTCCAACCTCCTTTGTTCGAACTAAAAAACTCGGACTCACCACAGCTCTTTATTCATTTTAATAGAACTTTCCCTCAAAGTTTTATTTTCCATGTTGAAATCAACCATTGTTTTTTAAAAAGAATCGCTTCCAGTACTATTTCAAACGAGAAACATCGTAACTCGATAGTACATTCTTTTCTTTTATGTCTTTTGGTGTTCAGCGGTTAGTAAGAGGAAATAGGGTAGTTTTTCTTTGATAGCAAAATGAAGAAATATAACTGGGAAGAACTGGACGGAAAAAGGTTATTAGTTTGACACTGGTGTCTTTGATACTGCCAAGTTTCTTTGAATGGGATTCGCCTTTAATTGAAATTATGCTGACGGGCACAAGAATAAAGACATTTTCAAAATCATTGTTTATTTGTATGTTACATGATCATTTTGCTGAATAGATTTTAGCCAATTTAAAACCACATTGTTGATACCAAAGAGAACTTATTTAATAAAGGAACGGAGGACATAAATAACCGTAATTGTTAATTTCACACATATAATTACCAATGTTTGTGTGTGTCGTTGAAAAAGTTTTCATCAACAGTAGTCGATATTAACTACATTGCGCTACGCATCAAATAAACGAACATACGTTCATCTAACAAAATACTCGACGTGACTGAGCGAGCAAACGCGGGCGGACAACGGGTGCGAACGTGAAAGCAAATCGCGATTTGTCGCGCCGGCACGCCGCGTGCTCTACTTGACAGCGGCGCGCCCACACGAATTCGCGGCGACAACGGCGCGCCGACACGAACTCGTGGCGACAACGGCGCGCCAGCACGCCGCTCATATCTACTGTAGATATAAATTTTACATTAAAAATAATAAATTCGTGCAGAACTTTCCGAGCGAGATTTCTTTTTCACCAATTTTTTGCCCCAATATCATCTCAGAAGTTTCTAAGTCAACAGTAAAACACCGATGAATTAATCAACCTAGCAGCCATAGCGCTAGGGCAAAAAATAAAAGAAACTAGCCCTAAAAGGGATCTGGACTAATGCTCGGTCCATTTACAGGGTTTATCCGACTGTCGGTCCTCGGTAAATCATTCTGTACTGTAGCCCGGGAAAACAGCCTGTGTACTGTAGTCTATTTCACGACTTAGCCGTTATCTCGTCCTAATATAGGGTGATTCGTGAGACATTAGCAGGAACAGCCGCACGGATTCAGTAAATGTTAATAGATGGTTCATCAGAGTATTTAATTAAAACAACTAGAGCTTTTCTTTTCTTTTTCCTTTTTTAAGATCTAAATGTGGGCCCCCACAATCATGGCCTTGTTGCAGGGTTACAACAACTTATTAATATAGCGTAAACTGTTTTAATTATTATTACAGCGCTTTGATTGTGATTGTCATTTTGGCAAGGCCAAAGTTTACAAACATTCACAGGTAAAGCGAAAAGTAACGGTACTAGACGGAAGTGCCTATTCTAACTGTAGAGTGACTATGAATGTTGCAAATAATTAAAAACTTTTTGATTTCAATACCAAAAAAAAAGAACTTTATTCTTTTACATTCTGATACAAAACAGTAGCTTATAATTTACTAAGACCGTAGGATTGATCCGTGAGCAGGAGTAAATTGGAATTAAATGTAAGTTATAGAATAATTATACTTCCAGTTTGAGCGCTATAAGGGCTGTAATAAGCTCTTATAAAGCTTGTGTGCTACTTAGAAAGTGATGCTGCTGTGGTCTGTAACATTCATCGCCGGGACCGACATGTTTTGTTGTTTTTTCCATGCATTTACATGCAAATAAATACAACAAACCAGCACCAAAAATACATGTATGTATTGTATCGCGCGTGTGTGCGATTCGTACTGGAGCATTCTTGCTCATTCTTAAATCTTTTCTTGTAGTGCGTTCGTACACAGTGCGCACACATACAAGCACGCGCGCCTTCTGTAGGAAAAAAAAAATACTACTATTATCTAAATATATAAAAGAAGAAACTGACTGATTGACTGACTGACTGACTGACTGACTGACTGACTGACTGACATATCAACGCACAGCCCAAACCGCTGGTCCTAGGAATTCCAAATTTAGCACGTAAGTTCCTTATAAGGTCTAGGGGTGCACTAAGAAAGGATTTCTCAAAATTCATCCCCTAAGGGGTTCAAATAGGGGTTCAAAGTTTGTATGGAGAGTCTACAATTTTAGAAGTAAGAGATTTGAAACTTCATGTTTAGACTCTTTATTAGATTACAAGAAAAGTGATTTCACCGTTTTTCGAAATTCATCCCCTAAGGGGTTTAAATGGGGGTTGAAAGTTTGTTTATCAACGCACAGCCCAAACCGCTGGTCCTAGGAATTCCAAATTTAGCAAGTAGGTTCCTTATAAGGTCTAGAGGTGCACTAAGAAAGGATTTTTCAAAATTCATCCCCTAAGGGGTTCAAATGGGGGTTGAAAGTTTGTATATCAACGTACCGCCCAAACCGCTGGTCCTAGGAATTCCAAATTTAGCACGTAGGTTCCTTATAAGGTCTAGGGGTGCACTAAGAAAGGATTTTTCAAAATTCGTCCCCTAAGGGGTTTAAATGGGGGTTGAAAGTTTGTATATCAACGTACCGCCCAAACCGCTGGTCCTAGGAATTCCAAATTTAGCACGTAGGTTCCTTATAAGGTCTAGGGGTGCACTAAGAAAGGATTTTTCAAAATTCATCCCCTAAAGGGTTCAAATATGGGTTCAAAGTTTGTATGCAGAGTCTACGATTTTAGAAGTAAGAGGTTTGAAACTTTACGTTTAGACTCTTTATTAGATTACAAGAAAAGTGATATCACCGTTTTTCGAAATTCATCCTCTGAGGGGTATGGGGGTTGAAAGTTTGTATATCAACGCACCGCCCAAACCGCTGGTCCTAGGAATTCCAAATTTAGCACGTAGGTTTCTTATAAAGTCTAATGGTGTACTAAAAAAGGATATTTCAAAATTCATCCCCTAAAAGGTTTAAATGGGAGTTGAAAGTTTGTATATCAACGTACCGCCCAAACCGCTGGTCCTAGGAATTCCAAATTTAGCACGTAGATTCCTTATAAGGTCTAAGGGTGCACTAAGAAAGGATTTTTCAAAATTTACCCACTAAGGGGTTCAAATAGGGGTTCAAAATTTGTATGGAGAGTCTACGATTTTAGAAGTAAGAGGTTTGAAACTTTACGTTTAGACTCTTTATTAGATTACAAGAAAAATTATTTCACCGTTTTTCGAAATTCATCCTCTGAGGGGTTTAAATGGGGGTTGAAAGTTGGTATATCAACGCACCGCCCAAACCGCTGGTCCTAGGAATTCCAAATTCAGCACGTAGGTTCCTTATAAAGTCTAGGGGTGCACTAAGAAAGGATTTTTCAAAATTCATCCCCTAAGGGGTTTAAATGGGGGTTGAAAGTTTGTATATCAACGCACAGACCAAACCGCTGGTCCTAGGAATTCCAAATTTAGCACGTAGGATCCTTATAAGGTCTAAATGTGCACTAAGAAAGAATTTTTCAAAATTCATCCCCTAAGGGGTTCAAATAGGGGTTCAAAATTTGTATGGAGTCTAAGATTTTAGAAGTAAGAGGTTTGAAACGTCATGTTTAGACTTTTTATTAGATTACAAGAAAAGTGATATCACCGTTTTTCGAAATTCACCCTCTAAGGGGTTTAAATAGGGGTTGAAAGTTTATATAGAGAGATCCGAATAGGTAGAGTATATTTACCTAAACTTCGAAGAACAAAGTCGAAAAGTGGAGACTCCCTTACAACTACATTTTTTTCCGGGACTTAAGTCCCGGAATCTTACTAAAAAAATATATTATTGGTATTCTTTCGCACATTTCTCGAGCATTCTCAGTATAGCTGTCTGTTTCTAATAGTGCTGTCTCTTTCACTCCTTCGAAAATTTTGCCATAACTATACTGAAGTGTAGTTCAAAGGCCCATAAGGGGTCCTGAAAACGCCTGAAAACGGGTTTTCAGGTTATTACGCCATCTTATAGAGGGTGTTCTGAAACGGACTGAAAACATGTTTCAGGCGCCTGAAAACAACGGCAACTTAGGTGAATTTTCGATCTCCTACTATGTGAAAGAGCCACTGGCGCAAAAGTAATGTGTGTATGTGTGTTGCGCCGATGGTATAGGTCAAAACTTCAAACGTGATTTTCCGTGCTTTAGAAGCGTTTTCAGCAGGCTGAAAGGTGATTTCAGGCCGTTTCAGAGGTGGCTCTTTCACATAGTAGAAGATTGAAAATTCACCCAAGTTGCCGTTGTTTTCAGGCGCCTGAAACATGTTTTCAGTTTGTTCCAGGACACCCTCTATCAGATGGCGCAATAACCTGAAAATCCGTTTTCAGGACCCCTTATGGGCCAAATTGAACTACACTTCAGTATATGGCGAAATTTCTCGAAGGAGTGAAAGAGACAGCACTATTAGAAAGAGACAGCTATAATGAGAATGTTCGAGAAATGTGCTAAAGAATACCAATAATAGGTATATATTTTTAGTAAGATTCCGAGACTTAAGTCCCGGATAAAAATTTTGTTGTAAGGGACTCTCCACTTTTCGACTATGTTCTTCGAAGTTTAGGTAAATATACTCTACCTAATCCGATCTCTGGTTATATTAAATTGTATATTTAAACTTTTAACATTCGAAAATCTTCACACTAATATTATACTTAAATATGAAAGTTTGTGAAGATGTTTGTTACTACATAACGGGGTAACAACTGGATGGATCAAGCAGAAATTTGGCATGTAAGTAGACCAAGTCCTGGATTGAAACAAAGGATACTTTATATCCCGGTAAAGAGTTTCTTTGGGACAATAACGGGAACAACGCGGGCGAAGCCGCGGGAAATAGCTAGTACTGTGATAAAGCGAGTAGGCTGTCCGCTCTGGGTTGTACAGGGGATGTTTTTTCTGGCACCCGCCATCTTCAATTAGACGTTCTCTAGTTTTTATGCCCAATGAACTTGGGGAATTATGAATATTGTAACCTGACGCGACGTTTTTAATATTTCGTGCAATCTCCGAGAGCCTTGATTTTTAAATGAAGTTAAGAGATTTTCCATTTCAGGACTTCTGTGTTTAGTCATAATCAATGCAACCTTAAATAAAACATAGAATGGGCTACTTGTTGACAGTTCAAATAAGCTTCATTTTATGAAGTGTCAAAACGCTCAGAAAGTATGCAGTTTAGTATAAAATACTAACTTGTGACGTCATCGTCATGCTCAACATGGTGCCCTATTTTTTTAAACGGTTTTTTAGTTTCGGTCATTTTAAAATCATTGGCCGCACGAAAATCAGTGTGATTGATTGATGGTTAGAGTTGATTAATTTATTTCAATTTTTGTCAAAGTATTGAAATATCATAAATTATTCAGTTTTCTTTGGGCCGGCCTCTAACTATTAGAACAGCGGAACTAGAACTATTATAGTTCGTTGGCCCTAAAGTAGTTGTAAAATTGTTCATCAGTCATCATCATCGTCATGCTGCTTTTAAAACTGCTTATTACTCTTCGATATAGGCCTCCTCCATTTTGCTGCATATCTAAGTACACACATACAATAATGGAGGACACGCTAGTGCCTTCTCCATTATTGTCCTTTATTTAACCGCCCTAGCGTATAACGTATTTAGAATTTAAAAAATAAAACGAAGCGTCTCTCTGGATCTTATGCAGTCAATGTGATTCTCGTTTTTGTAGGGTGTTCGTAGATTAGACGCCACTTTTAGCGTCCGATCGTAAAATAAACATCGCATGCGAACTGGAATATACGAGACGTTCTGTTAACCAAAGTATTATCTGTAGCTCCATTCATCTTGCAAATAGCAAAGAGGTGGATTTTTCTGTTGATGTTAGTGTTTCTATACGCTGTTCTGCAGGTTTATGGTGGAGGTTTCATCGTGGGATAAATCTATAAATACGCGTGTGTATATTGTACGAGCATAAATAATCATCCTACTATCTTATCCTACCATCCTATCCTATTATCCCATCCTATCCTACTAATATTATAATTGTGAAAGTCTGTGAAGATTGTTAGATGTCTGGGGGTTTGGATGATTGGATATTAAGATGAATTTTACAAAATAACGCGGTAACAATTGAATGGATTGAGACGGGATTTTGCATACAAATAGATCTTATCCTGGATTGATATATATGATACTTTCATACTGGTAAGGAGTTCCCTGAGAATAACGCAGGCATAAAACGCTGGTATTTACCAGTTCATAATAAAACCGACAAAAAGTTTCCATTGCCGATCATCGCCAAGTCACTTTGGAAAAGTGAAATGAGAGTGATTGCATTGTATGACGAGCTTTGTGGTCAGGCTTCGGCTTTTTGCCACGTCCCGCGCAATGCTAACCATCCGTGTTCGACAAAAAGATTTTTGGAGCACAATGCTGCACGGACTCTTTGTGACGACGGCCCAATGGCGGGCGAAAAAAAGTTGGATTCACGTGACAGTGAGTTTGAGGAAAGTATTTCATGTCTAGGAGAAATACGTGTAATCTTGTAAATTATAACTAGTGCAGTGGCAAAATACCGGCCCGCCGATGGTCCTTAGAAATAAGTAGTAAAAATAAAATAATAAACAAATATTGTGGGGAGAATCTTACACAAATCGACCTAGTCCCAAACTAAGCAATGTACTTGTATTGGTTCTCTATCGGGGGGCATAAATGTGAAAGTCATTTTTTCGAAGAGCATTACTACTTTTGTCATTACAATCGTTGCGCATAAATAGTATTAGTCATTCAGTGATTGGCATAAAAATTATTGTCATTATATTTGTTTATTATTACTATTATCATATAGTTTTGACGCATATCAACGTAATTTATAATGATCAAATGGCATTAAAATTGTATGCATTAAAAATGTACCGCATTATTTTTATACGGTTCTCTATCGGGTGGCATAAAAATTATGATCATTATATTTGTGCGCATTAATCACTATTATCATATAGTTTTTACGCATATCAACGTAAATTATAATTATCAAATGCCATTAAACCTGTATGTTATGTGTGTATGTATGTTGTTTTTCAGAATGGTTTCCTTCATAAAATTCTCAGTCTATAAGTGAAGTTTTTCTGCCAGCAGTTCGTTTTTGTTAGGAAACGCAGTTCAAACCTAACCTAAACCTAACTTAACGTAACCTACTGTTTCTTCCAGCAGCTCGTTTTTGATAAGGGATGCAGTTCAAACCTAACCTAAACCTAACTTAACCTAACCTACTTTTTCTGCCAGCAGTTTGTTTTTGATAGGGGATGCAGTTCAAACCTAACCTAAACCTAACTTAACCTAACCTACTTTTTCTGCCAGCAGTTTGTTTTTGATAGGGGATGCAGTTCAAACCTAACCTAAACCTAACTTAACCTAACCTACTTTTTCTGCCAGCAGTTCGTTTTTGTTGGGGGACGCAGTTCAAACCTAACCTAAACCTAACGTAACATAACCTACTTTTTCTGTCCATTTTTTTTCATGCGGGGGGCTTCGCCCCCCGAGCCCCCCTTGAGGGGGGCTCCACCCCCCCCCGTCCCCCCATGTGTGGCTCTATGTTTATACATATTGGTACCCTTGTCTGTACCACTAGAAGAAACATTAACCTCTTAATTGCCGACTCATTTTGCACATTTAATGCATTGTCTTTTTATGGCCAACAATTACTATTATATGCAACAATATTACTTAAAATATTGGGTGTCTATCATTGTATCGAATTTCCTGGCATCGAATTTCATATCACCGAAAACTATTCCACGAATGTCATTTCATATTTTTTTCTAATCACATAATCATCAATTCATTTCTTTTCGAATAATCGATCAACTATTCATCGTAAATCGTTTCGAATTTGTCTCAAATCGTAGCTTAACTGTTCATCGAATTTACCATTCATAGAATAATTAGTTAGTCGTAGTATTAATTTATCGAAACATGATTCACAGATGGTACGTTCCATATATTAGTTTATTAATTTGTAATCTGGATTTTTCTTTTTTGTACCTAACTGTTTGACAGTCTCTTGACCCGCCAGCGTGTCGACGACGCCCCGCTGACGCGGTTTCTTTGGGGTCGCAGTTCAAACCTAACCTAAACCTACTCTAACCTAACCTACCTTTCTGGCAGCATTTCGGTTTGTTTGGGGTCGCAGTTCCAACTTAACCTAAGCTACTTTTATGACAGCAGTTCGGTTTTGTTGGGGGACGCAGTTCGAACCCTAACCTAACCTAACCTAATTGAACTTATGGTTTGAGTTTTTCTTAATGCGGGGGGCTTCGCCCCCCGAGCCCCCCTTGTGGGGGGCTCCGCCCCCCCGTCCCCCCTTTGTCGGTCAGGCCCTGTATGTTTTTGATTGAAGTTATTTCCCCAAACGGCCCCTTTTTTTAATGAACCAACCTAACCTACTGACCCGGGTCGACCTAAACCTACTATAAGAACCTAACCTAACCTAACCTACCTTTTTGGCAGCATTTCGGTTTGTTTGGGGTCGCAGTTCAAACCTAACCTAACCTACTTTTCTGGTAGCAGTTCGTTTCAAATAGGGCGTTAAAATTTACTGTTATTGAAACGTATTATCAAATATAGTAACACAGGTGAAACGATTTTCTATGTAATAAGACTTTTGGGTACTGAAACTTAAGTTAGACCAAAATTATAGTAAAAGCGGTTCGATGAACTACTATGTCGATCAACAAATAAAATAATGAAGTAAAATTCGATAAATCGATTCTTCCGTAAAAGGTAATTCGAGCAAATGTATGAGCGATTTAACAGAGTTCGATGAATGATTCTTATGTGATAATAAAATTCTGCGAATAGTGTTATAGGAAACGATAATCGGTGAAATGATTTTCTGTAAAATGATGGATTACCTAAAATATTATGCGCATTCTGTTCATTCTCATCAAAATTATGAGCAAACGCAATTATGACAAACAATCTGTTATGCAAATAGTCATTAATGACAAATACTACATATGAGTAAGAACATTATGCGAAATGAGTTGAATTATATGCAACAATATTACTTAAAATATTATGCGAATTCTGTTTATGCCCATCAAAATTATGAGCAAACGCAATTATGACAAACAATCTGTTATGCAAATAATCATTAATGACAAATACTACATATGAGTACGAACATAATGCGAAATGAGTTATGACAAACGAAAATATGACAATAGTTGTTATGCCATCAGAGAGGATCCCACTTGTATTATGGGTACTAGACGACATACGTATATAGATAAATGTATACTTAAGAGGAAACAGGAGTGCAGTTTTTCCATACAAACGTAGTCCCCTGTTTCCTCCCTGGATAATGCCAGTAGAGCAATAATTTTTTGGCCAAAAATCTATGGCTACTATTGATATGTTCCTATGTTTTTCTTTTTACGATAAATTGATTCTCAAAAGAGATATTAACCTTCAAAAACCTAAAAAAAATGCCAGATTTTCCGCTGTGTTCACACATCCAGAAAACAAATTTGACTAAATTATTAAACAAAAAGAAAACATAGGAACACGGCCAAAGCCTTTCTTTAATGTTTAATGTAAAAATTAGTTAAATAGGTTAAGTTTTGGGGAAGAAATCAGGGGACTACGAAACGTCGTTTTTATGAAATTTTAAAAGGTATTTTCGGTCCAAGCTGCAGTTGTCTCTATCGCGCTCTGCGCGGGAGAGGCGGGCAGTGCGGGACAGCGACACATTTTACAAATACCTAATTTTCAATTCTCTCCACCTTACTGTTTCCTCTTAAATAGGTAGAAAACATCCAAGACTCAGGAACAAATGCTTGTGCTCATAAAACAAATATTTGCCCTTACCAGTAGGCGTACGATGCTATGCTTTGTCGCGCGATAAATAAATGATAAAGCATCCGTCACGTTCTGATAAATAGTGTCAGAGAGTGATGGATGCTTTATCATTGATTTATCGCGCGACAAAGCGTAGCAATGCGACTTGTAGAGCAGAATAGCTGGACATACTTATAAAAGTATTTCAGCTCAAGCCAAAGCTTTAACCCAGGGTTTCTTAAACTGTGGTCCATGGACCCCTAGGGGTCCGTGATACGAGAGCCGGGGGTGGCTATGCATAGAATACAAACTTCCATGTGCCCTTGATTTTCTTTTTCTCTTATTATATTCGGAAAGGGTCCGTAAAGTTTTCCAAATAATGTAGGGGGTCCATGACCAAAAAAAGCTTAAGAACCTCTTAAACCTTCGTGTTCGCTCGGTCAATAAGGTGATATTGTTTTCTTTTTTCAGCGATATGAGATAGCGGTAACCTGCAACTATGATAGACTTTGTCAAAGTTTAAATACAGACAAGTAGCCACTCCTAGGAGCGCGTGATATCTAGTCAAGGTCGAGGCGCAGATGGTGCGATTTGTACTGGAGCATTCTTACGCATTCGTAAAACTTTGCTTGTAGTGCGTTCACGGTGCACACACATCCGCGCGATGTACCTTTTGTAAAATGACTACTATTATACTGTACTGAGACTTTGTCGTGCGACAATAGTACATTACACAACTAGGGTGATAATACAAAGAAAGCCCGAGATCGCAGATGTTTGCGCCCCGAGCTGCAAGCGAGCTACATCATTTCATGTCTACATTTGGCTTTTTCCGTACGCGCAGCGTGCGGAAAAAGCCACTTTATGGCCAGGTGTGGCATAAATAAATGATAATCACGAAGCGAACTCTTGGTGCTGATGACAGACAAATGACGTTTAAAGTACATACAGCATGAATCAGTCTAAGGTTTATATTGATTTATCGTTACCGTAAATTACTGGTATCGTGAAAGTTATGAATTAATTCTATCACTTTCATTGTCGGTGTCGCATCGATTCACATGTCCAATTATCTTTCCAATTTACAGTTTAAAATGTTTAAATAAAAGAGATAAAATGACTTCTATCATTAAAAGTAATTATTAATTTAGTTGTACCTACATTTTTCATGTTTTAAACGATGAACTAGAAGAGATAAAGGTATAAGGCGGATCTCACACTGCAGCTAAAATCGCGGCGACGCGCGACTCAGCGATTTTCAACTTTGTATGTAGAATCATCGATTTGTATAGAAAAATCGTGGGGTGGCGCACACTGGCGCGTAAATGGCGGCGATTTTTTCCGTGTAGCTGCGCATAGTACGAAAAAATCGCGGCGACGGGCGATTTCAGTGTGTTCTTCGCCTAAGCTTCCCTTTGTGTGTAAACCATTATTGTATTGTTTTTTGTAAGACGAAGTATTTACATGTCAGTTTAAGTAGCTACTTGACTTTTAATGCATTTTTTTAACCTACTTGCTGATAATTAAGAGCACTAGTCTGTTGCTAGTTTTCCAGTAAAAAAAAAGGAAATTACTACAACCGCGATAAAATTGTTCGGTACCAAATGAACAGTATCTAGGTCAGACTAACCAAGCTAAGCCGGCATCGGACTGGCTCTGGGGACGATCCTCGATTACTGGACGATGGATCCAGGATTTCACACCGCTTGCTGAGATCCCACTTTATTGTTACAGAGAATTCAGCTGTTACATAAATAAAGTGGCGTAAATTCTGTTCGATAAATAGTAGGCATTTTAATGTTTTTGATTCAGTGACATCAAATCCAACAGATAATACACTAATTACTTTAACAAATTAGGCTAAAGACGATTTTCGGCGCGATGTATCCTGGATTTCACACGCTTGCTGGGATACGATTTTAGTGTTACTGTAAATGCGGCTGTTAAATGAAGTGTCTCCCTGTTATAAAATAAATAACAGCAGTTACAATAAATAAGGCTGTTTAATAAAGGGATGTAAAATTCTGATCGATTAATCGTCATCAACCCATATTCGTCCCACTGCTCGGCTCAGGCCTACTCCAATACGATATTTTTCCTTCAGTGAAAAGCTAATGGTGAATATTTCTAACGGTAATGTTTCAAATTGTAAATATTTCATATTTCTAACAAAAGTTCCGAAAAACAAATGAGTAGCCGGGATTCGAACTCACGACCTCGGTTTGAAAGGCGCACGTCGGAGGGCCGAACCACACGGCTACCGTAGCTAAGTCAGAGTCATCTAAATAGCGAATAAAAGTACAGAATTTTTGACGACCGCCTTAGCTTAGTTGGTAGTGACCCTGCCTACGAAGCAGGAGGTTCTGGGTTAAGGGCATTTATTTGTGCGATGAGCACGAATATTTATTTGTTCCTGAGTCACGGATGTTTTCTATGTATTTAAGTATTTGTATCTATTAAATATATCGTCGTCTAGTATCCATAACACAAGCCTTATTGAGCTTACTATGGGGCTAGTTCGATTTGTGTAAGATTGTCCCCTAATATTTATTTATTATTTATTTATTTATTATAATTATATTGTTAAGATAGATGAAACTCATGTCAAATATAGTATTCAAATGTAAGTACGAGTATACTATACAATAACACTTAAAAATCACATAGGTATAGAAGTGACTTCAGTTTAAGTACTTGGTGCGAGCTAGGTTTTAGCAAAATAAATATTTATAATACGTTAACGTATTTACGTTATACCGTCAGTTAGTCACAAACCTCTTAGTCACTCCTATTGTTTCCCATATAACGTTATAAGGTTTTATACTTTATCAGATAGTACGTATAGCTTTGAAAATATTTCTTTCTTAGGTATATTATAATTTAAGTCACAGCAGGTGGCAGGACTGTTATCATAATTCCCAATTTCAAAAGGGCCGATAACTTCGAGATATTTTATCAAATTTTGATAATTTAATTTAAAATGCATAATATTAAATGCTTCTTGTCTTAAAATTTAAATAAGTGGCATCGCTACCACATTTATAAGTAAATCAGGTGCAGCGGTCACGCTATCATATCTAAATTTGAATTTTTAATTATATTAATTGTCTTGAATATAAATTTATAGTTTTGAGTTTTGAAATTTAATCTTAGTTTATGCTTCTGGTAGCAGTGGGACGTCCTATTGCATTAGATATACTTGTTACTTAGCAAGGTCATAGTGACAAATTTCTCTATTTATGTTTTTTTTTTCTTTATTTAATGAGCTTAGTCGCTTTGGTGACTATGTTACTATGTGAGTACACAATTGGAGAACTTATCTTCTACTTAATCCTATCGTTACGAGTCTATACAAACATTTCGCCTCCTCAGATAAGGGATGCGCCAGTATCTGGTTGAATCCACCTACTTCAAACAAAAGCGCATTTTGGACATCCCTTCGCGCACCTGGTTAGACATAAAATGATGTACATTACACGGGAGGTAATAAATAAAGGCCTCGATCGCATATTTACTTCTGCGATCTCGGCCTTTCTTTGTATTACCACCCTAGTTGTGTAATGTACTATAGCTTTTATGCCACTTTTCCTTCTGTGGTTGTAACGTATGGCTGCATAATATTTTGTCAAGTGATAAGTTCAGAAAAATTGTTGCACATATTCAGCCATCACCGGCCAGCAGAATGATAAAGCCAGATTTTCTAAAGAATCCACCACGAATCAACATAACAGATATACCCTCCAGAAGATATAAGGGTTGCACAGATAGCGACTTTGTCCCATTCACTCGATTTATGCGTTCAAAATGTGTTCGGGGTTTTAGAGACTTTGCGATAGCTTAGGGGGTCGAGTGCCGCGATGACGAAAGGACGTATTTGCAGATGTCAAAGAGATCTTCACATATTTTCAACTTTAACTGAACTTTGACGGATATTTGATGTGTAATGATATACGTCTTTTGGCATAGGCCAAAATATGTATATCATAGCATCTTGCAATAGGCCAAGTGTCAGAAATGGCTCATTCTGCGATTTCGCTGGCTTTGAGGCTCCAAATCGCAGACTTAACCAGCGACCAGAAATGGCACGCGTTATGCGATAGAGAGAGAGAGAGAGATGGTCGGACCCAGTGCGTTCCGTCCGGTGAACGGACCCGAACGACAGTTTTGTTACAGACACAGACTTCTGTATGATACTACTCTCTACTACTGTGTATTAATACCTATTCCTCGGCAGTGGTCTCCTCTTTTAAAAAGAGCCAGTAAACTTTGACATGTAAAAGTGCCCTTGCGGCCTACTTGCAGAATAAAGTTCATTATTTCATTATTATTATTATTCTGTGCAAGTGTCTGTCAAGTGTGAGACTAACGTCAATGGTTTTCTGACGACGTAATCGTAGATTATCTTTTGTAAGTGATGTATTTACGGCGAGTGCGTATATTCGGTTACCAAGCGAATGTAAGATCCAGGCTTATAGTCCGTACTTTTAGGTATTTAAAAAGGTAAACAAAAAACCACGTGACTCGGGTCGTTCAGCCAGTGGTATTGTGCCATGGATACAAAACGTTTGCTTTGATTGGCTGAACCAGGGCTTGGAAACCGGTATTTGCTCCATACAAAAATACCGGTATTCTTTTCGTTCTTCGGTTTGTTATTTCGTTTTTTAACCGGACAATCTAATATGAAATCATGAGTTAAATACATTATTGAGCTCTACATAAAAAGCATAAAATAATTCAAAATATTGGGCTATTTCTGGGTTTTTGCAAAATACCGGTTCCGAGCCCTGGGCTGAACGACCCAAGTCACGTGGTTTTTTTTGTTCACCTTTTTTAAATACCTAAAAGTACAGACTATATCCAGTCCACCTAAACTCCTAAAAATAATATCATTGGTTAGCTTTACCGCCACGCTTGGCAGGCGATTGGCGACCTCCGACTTATTCCTTAGTCCTCTCTTATGACATTCGCGGGATGCAATAAGCCATTTAGGGCTCAGTCTAATTTTGTCATGTTATACACAATCTATGACACGACTATTGTAAGGTGAACTCTAAATGGCTCAATAATTAAAGTCCGTGAGCGATACTATTTATCGGCCAAACCCCATTTCAGGTCAAACTACTTTGTCCTCAAACTGGTAGAGCCTTAAGTATTCAAAGGCTAAGGCCAAACTAGATTGTCCTAGGCTAAACTAGTATATCCTGTCACGCTCAGCCTAGGACAAAGTACTTTGGCCTGAAATGGGGGTTGGCAGGTAACATATAGATAAAGAGGGTGATGATTATTTTAATTTTTCATAAATCGAACCTTCACCCAAGCGGCACCCAGGCCCCACCGGACGATACTGACTAAACATCTCATTTGACAGTTCTTTTTCACATTTTAAAATATTTGTTCCGGTGTAGATAAGAAATGGGCTTAATGGAACTGAAGATGTTTGTCTTAACGTGAATACATTACCAACATACCAGCTCCTAACATGTCGTATTTCAATAGAAAAATACGTCAGTTACGACGTATTTAAAACACAAATCAGTATGCTTAATGCACGTTCTCACGTAGCTTCTGTTTGTCCAAGTATTTGAAATCTAAAAGAACGTAAGGGATTTTCAGAAGCAAACATACATAGGCTGTTTAGTATAGACGTGGTAGGATTGTTGGCTTTAACACTGGAAGAACGGAAATTGTTATTTTAAATTTCGTGTTAAAATGACGCTTCTGTATTTGACGCGTTACTGTATTTTAATAGCAGTGTCATCGAAAGAGCAAACGTATGTAATTTTAACCAAAATGTCCCGTTAAGGTTACTTGTTATTTGCTGCGTGGCTACATTATCAAAAACTTCAATTAAGTACTAAGATAACAAGATAATCTAGAGAAAAATGTTGTTCAAGAATATATCGATGGCAAACATATTATGTTTTAGTTTTAGACTTTGACTGTACTTATAGCGCCTAAAATTTCAAGATAAGTATCTACATATTACAACTGTTAAATTTCTGAACGCAGTTCCATGTTTTTCTACCTTCTTTGTTATTTTTCTCTGTTTCTTCTTCTTTGTCCAATAAGCGCCCGTGAGGGATTTGAGAGATGTTTTCTGGTTTCCACTGCTAGCGACTGGTATTCTCTTCTAGCGTTTTTGTTTTTTGTGACTTACGACCTGTATGCCTTCAAGGAAAGAATGAATAGGTATCTTTTGTAAGCGTGCTCCATCTTAGACCTTGTCTTCACTTTCAGGTGAGAAAAGATCAAACACAAACCCACCATTCATAAAAAAAGTATTTATAGATTAGATACACCCTCGTACTTACACTTACGAGCAAAATTTTAGAGGGTACAACATGTTTATATTACGTTTTCAGTCAATATGTAAGCAAACACTGCTTACAATGTTACCAACGTATCACTGAAACTTTTTGTATTTTTAATTAAAAAGCGATAAAATGCAAAAGCCCCAGTTTTCCACTTAATTGAATTCATTGCTCTATTGATAGGCCCGTCACGTTGACTTTTGGGATGCGATCGGCGCAGCATGGTTTAAGGTGGAACAAGTCTTGAAATATCAGCGGGTATTTTATAAAAATAAAGAAAGAAAGAAAAACGTTTATTCAATAACACACACAAAAACAGGACTTGGAGCAGACATAGAACATACAGATCGAGGATAATATAACATATGCGATAATTAATGGGCATAACTCAGCATTATGTTACAGTTTTATCCAAAATACTTAAAACTTATAACTTGCAGGTAAGCTCCTCATTGTCATAAAGGATAAAGGGGAAGATGTATGTAAAACTCAGAAAATACATATAGAATAGTGTTGGTTACCCAAGTAATGAAATAGGTCAAAGCTGAAGATAGTAATAATGAATAATAACTGCACAACAATTTAGGAAAATCGATATCATAATGAAAAATAAAATGGTTTTCAAGAATCGAGAAATGAAGTTGAAACAATGAATATGTACTGAATATGATATTGGACGAAATAATGCTTTAAGGTGACTAGGTGACAAACATAAAAGAAGAATAATAACTGGCCAAGAGCATGTCGGACCATGCTCAGTGTAGGGTTCTATAGCCGTAACTATAAGGTAAAAAATACGATGTAAAAAAAGTACAACAACAAAAGAGCGTATCTTCATAGCAATTACGACCTTTTGTTGAGAAGCGCAGTTTATCAGCAATAACTCAAAAACGGTTAATCCGATCTTATTAAAAATAATTTTCGTTGAAAGTATTAATTGAGCGTTATCTTCGTAATTTTTTTTATATTTTTCGGACACACGGTTTAGAAGATAGAGGGGGGGGGGGACACAATTTTCACAACTTTCGGAGTGATTATTTCCAAAGGTATTCACTTAATCAAAAACATTAATTAAGAACCTTAAAATGTTTTCAAAAGAGCTGTCGAACTATGTACCACATGTTGACATTTTGAGAAAAAAAAAATTTTTTAGCTTCTGTTACATGTATGGAGTGCCCCCCTAGATTTTTTTATTTTTATTATTTAACTACCAAACTTAGTTGCGGCATCTACAAGACATCTATATTCCAAATTTCATCAGTATAGGTCTTGTAGTTTTTGAGTAAAATGCCTGTGACATACGGACGGACGGACGGACGGACGGACGGACATGACGAAACTATAAGGGTTCCCTTTTAGCCATTTTGGCTACGGAACCCAAAAAAGTAAGGCATCGAATTATCGAAGCCATTGATTTGCTGAAAGCTTGCTAAGATTGTATGTAAATAGCAGTGGCGTGGCGTAAAAGATATCCTTGGGCAAGCCGGTAGGAATCGAGTTCTTTGAACGCCACGCTACTGGTAAATAGTGAAGATAGTTTTGTATGAGAATTATATGAAATATTAAGAGATATTGAATACAATACTGACAGCACAGAATAAGTAATAGTGCTACGTCCAGAAGTTTCTCTTTTTAACGAAACTGACGTTCGGGTCCGACCACCGGACGGAACGCACCCCCATCCGACCGTCTCTTTCTATCGCATAACGTGTGCTCTAGAAGGTCGCTGGCTAAGCCCCTCTGGTAGGGTAAAATTTGGTACTATAACTTGGCAACTTCGTTGGTGACACTCACATGTGTGCTTTTTGTTATGTGCAGCCGTAACTACTTACACAAGTCACCGCCAATACGAACGGCTGCTTGCGGAGGTTGCCTCCGTCGGTCGTATTTAGAGATCTAGGGCCCCTAGGCACTTGGTATTGAGAAGGCAAGCCATGCTTTTGGCTTATACGAAGGGTCCACCGCTGGGGCCCCTCTAGGCTGGCCGGGCCCCTAGGCCCGGGCCTTGTAGGTCTAGGCGGAAATCCAGTGCTGCTAATACAATAAGTATTAGTCCAACCGCTGATGTTAGTCAGCAGTTACTGAGGTGTTAGTCCAACCGCTGATGTTAGTCAGCAGTTACTGTGGTGTTAGTCCAATCGCTGCTGGTTTGCGCCACACACCGCAGCAGCGCGTAGGACGACTTGTGCATTTTTTATAGCTTATTAATTCTCTGCGCAGGTTAGGAGTGAAACGTTTACGTTTATTGTTTTCTTACGCTATCTCCAGGATAATGAGGGTTTGCTAATGTCTGAATTGTTTACAGTTTGTGTTCATGGGTCGCGAAATATTTGGGTGTATAACCAAAGTATAAAGACGATCAAGTAGTCCAAATTCGGCCGTTTCGGCAGAAGCGCGATAGCACGTCTGTGTGCGATCCATACTGGCGCATTTTTATTTCTTTGCTTGTAGTGTGTTGTGTGTGTGATGTACACGGCGCGCACACATTCAAGTGTGCGATGTACCTTTTGTAGGAGGTCACTGCTATTATACGGTGGTATAACAATATACTGTTTCGTATAGTCTTTAATGATATATTCTGAATAGCATGGTTTCAAATCATCAATTACTCCTTCAGTTAATATTTCAATCTTTATTTCGGCGTTGTGTGCTTTCCCAATAAGTACATCTTTAAAATGCTTGCTTACTGCAATTAACTTGCCATCTTTATGGTCTTCCTTTTTTTCTCTATCCATCTCTTCAACACCATTCTCCTATACCTCTAATCCGTTTACTTTACCATCAATATTCCTAACGTGTTCAAGTCTAATCATAGATCTCTCTGATTTTATGTCACTGAACACGATCTATGAACAATGTAGCTCCTGCCATGGATCCATCTATTGTCCTAGTTTAAGGCAGTCTAACTCCAATTAGAAGAAAAAGCAATCCCAAACCAAATAGGCAACTTCGGAGGCTTAGTCGTCCCAAATTGATTTACCTATCTCAAAGTGCCTAAATCGTGCAAAAGCATTTCTCACATCGCCAAACCTACGGAACCATTGTATCTGCGTCATTAACAGACGCAATTAGACCCCGGATGCTGGGGAACGGCGAATGGGACAACCGGTGTTCCCATCTCCTGCGGACTTGCTTAAAAGTCGTATGTTTGCATGAAAATTTCATGACTTACGCCCTTCGGTGTACGGAGGCAGGCTTTCCGCGAATTTACACTGAGTTTGCGCCTGAAATTATATATTACATAACTACGAATGTATTCTCACTCTGCTGTAGTAGATTAGAAGGGTGTAAGTTATTTATTTGTGCCAGGAAGATTAAAAGAGCGTAGTGTGGGACGCTCTGTTACTAGGTGAATTGTTGGTATAATGCTAAAGAGTTGGTAGCTACAGACTAATAGAAGTTATTATTATTTCATCGTAGTAGGGTAATAATTCTAAACATCAAGTTCAAAATTGTGAGGCCTAGGTCCAGCAGTGGACTGACAGGATGATAATGATAAAGTTTAGTAAGTGTCACTCCTAAGCTAAACGTACATCAATATCTCAAACGTAATAATCACAAACAGTTTAGGGACTACCATCAGAACCTAGGGGAAACTTCAGGGCTTCAAATGGCTGCTACGAGATAACATTAAATTTAGACTCAAAGGCTGAAATAGAACTAATTTAAAAGGGATTAGGCCCATTACGACTAGGCCTTCAGACCACGAGACCTTAAGCTACCTAAAAACACTGAAATTGAAAATGTATTCCAAATATGTGAAATCATTTGAAAAGTCAGAGAGAAGGCAAAAAATATAATTAGCTGGGGATTTCAAAATAGGTACGAAATAGAAATGACAGGGCTTTTAAATCATGTTAATTAAGAGAGACACATGACAAAAAAAATATAAAAACCATTGGCAAGCAAATGTACCTTCTGAACCGGCGACTATTATCGATCCTATTCCTAGTACGGTTAAGTCTAAAAATATTAAAACAATTTTGAATATTACAGATACAATAAACACTAAGACTGATTTTAAATTTATCACTGACGAAAGCCATACCAAAATGAAAACCATAAAAACTGCTTAACTCAGAGAAAATGAACATACGTGCGTCTTTTAATGAGCACCGTACAAACAAACATCAAAAGGACAGTCAAATATATTCCAATAAAACGTAAAAAACGGGTCTATAGCGGCCCAATCAAACTTGAATTAAAAGTCGATACCGTTGCCTGAAAGAAAAACCCTGTATGTACCGTTTTTTGCCCACGAACGAAACGGAATGAGACAAGTATTTCGCCACTACTTTAAAAAATCTCGTATCTGTTACTGACTGCAGTGCAGGTAAGAACGCAGTAAGTGTATATGAAGTTTGTATGTAACTTGGACGTTTTTATCTGCGACGTTTTTATATACGAGTTTTTTGCAAAGTAGTGACGATATGCATTTGAAGTTAGTGGTTGTTTGTGAATGTGATTGTTAACATTTTCATGGAAAGCTACTGGAACTATTTCGATGCAGATTTTTTTGTTTTAAAGGTGACTTGACCGATACTATTATTACCAAAATTTCCTCAAAATCGGTTTACCCGTTTATGATAAATAGGGTTTTTTTGGAGGCGGGGTTTATTAATTTCTAGTTCATAAGTTATTGTGTAAAACTATTTCATGAATCATTTGGAATTCAAAAGCTTGATTACTGTTTTCGGTCTGATAGTTACGAAATTGCTGATAGAATTAGTGGACAAAAATGATTTTGTCTATGACATAATGTAATGCAGGCAGTTAAAAAATGTCCAAAGCCAACAAAATTCTCAGCAAAGACTTTAGGTCATTGCAATAGCTAAATTACCACCACGGCTGACCCTCCCTAAATCACTAACGCCGGAAATTAACAATCAAAAAACACCTACCATCGATTCGACACAAATCGATTCACAACCGTAGATTGGCCTGTCTATTACGGCTGATATGAAGTTACAAAAGTTGTAAATATTTGATATCAAGACAACACAGGGAAAATTTGTTGGTGTGACGGCTATATTAGGTTTTTAACAAATCAATATTGTCATAATCACAGAAATATATCGAGATAAAAGGAAATAGTTCGTCGATTTGTATGGGAATCAAGCGAGTAACCTTTTTTGCTTGGAGTTTAACACCAAAAGCACGGTATACGGTAGTTTTTGTTCCGATAAAAGGTACATCGGGAGCGCGCATGTGTGCGCGCCGTGTGCGCGCCGTACCACAGGCAATCATCGCCGCGTGCTTAATCAGGGTTGAGCTGTCAATGCGAGCGGTCGAACGTTCAAAATGTCTGCGGACGAAACAAAGTATAGAAGACGTATATACTGCAGTGTGTTCGGATGTTTGAAGAATAATGCGAAAAATCCAGAATTGTCATATTTCGGCATTCCTAAGGATCCCGAAAAGTGTGTATTTTATTAGTACCTATATAAATGTTATATTTTAAGTCGTTTATAGAATGTTTGATAGTTTTGTGATCAAACTATACCAATTAAATAGAGTAGATAATTATTTTGTTTGACAGTGATGAGTAAAATTAACAGATTTTTTAAACGTGTACTAATTAAATAGTAGTTGATTCTATTGATACATAAAATGCCTTAAACACGAGAGTGATTTTATGAAACGAGCCGAAATATCGTTGCGTTACTTACATGTACACATACCAATACTAATTTATTTAAACTATTATACTTAATAACATTAACATCAGATGTGTGCGATCAGATACTTTCATATTGAAATAAGTAACTTTTACAAGGTTGACCTCGAACGATTGTTCGTTCGATCGAGGTCAACCTAATAAAAGTTACGTTCGTAGTAAGTAGGTATTTTGCAGAACCGACGAGCGGCAGCCCTGTGCCTTAGGCACGCTCTGGTGTCGCGCGCTCCTAAACGGCGAAGACCCCTTCTTTCCCACCGTCCACCTCCCGAGACCACCTGGGTGAACCGTTGAAAATTTTTTTTTACTACCGTTCACCTTTGATCACCTGGGTGTACCATGGAAAATTTTTCATTTCCACCGTACACCTTGTTATCAATACGGCGTACCTACCTATTATCAAAACTTCAGATTTCAAGTTTATCTATAGACATAATTTCAATATGGCATTGACAACTATTCCGGTTACTTATGGTTCTTATTTATGTATATACATAAACATGGCAAAATTAATTAAATAAATTTCAGAGGTGGACGGTCACCAATATAAATTATACGATATAATTGAGGGTGAACGGTAGTAAAAAAATGTTTTCAACGGTTCACCGAGGTAGTCTCGGAAGGTGGACGGTGGGAAAGAAGGGGCGAAGACGAACTACTTGGTTGTCTTTATACTTTGCCAAAAGTGTAATATAGTGATAGAAAACATAAATTTACCATTTCATTTGGTGCTATTTGAATTAATCATACCGTATTATCAGATTTTCAAATCTGATAATAATATTGACGGCAACTCAAGTTAACGGCGTGCAAAGTAGGTCGTGCCACTTCTTTTTAGCACGCGAGGTAAATACACTTTTTGCTTCTACCTCCATATACCGCACCGGGAACCGGGGTGTTAATTTTTGTCGTATAGGTAGTTACACGAGAGTGCCACGCACACAACAACACTGTCATGTAATGACAGCGGGATTTTGAAATTACTGTTCTTTTTTCGTACCGATAACAGGTTCAACAGTGAATTGAAAGATAGACCAAATAGTTTGTTTAAGCTTATAGCAATACTTGGGGTACGTATCATAATATATACAGTCATTATATATAAGTTCAAAACACATATGTTCAAAATATATAAAATCTAAATAAATAATGATTGAAAATCATTACAGGTAAAATCCATAATGTTCGTTGTCCATAATGGTCGAAATATATACTGACGAAATGCATATGTTTAGAACTCATAAGTTCAAAATATATAAAGTCTAATGATATAATGTTTATAAGGAATAATGGTCGAAATCCAGAACTTGTACAGTTGTAAAAATGTTGAGTATAAAATAGCCGTGTACTATAAAAATCAAGTATTTATTCCTTGAATATTTGTTCTCTTTAATTAAGTTGCGACGTTTTATGGTTGCTAGTGATCCTAACACGCTCCTCCTCGCTTCGCTCGTCGTCGCACCTAACTGGGTGCTCAGACTACATTTTTAAAATTTCAAGACTGAGTAACGTGAAAGTTTATATTTGAGTCATTTAAACCCAACAGTTAGGTGCGACGACGAGCGAAGCGAGGAGGAGTGTGTTAGGATCACTTGCTACCAATACACGCCACAATTGAATTACATTATATGTGGGCTCCATGTAAATTTGATTATTAATTATGAAAACTATCCTTGCAGAGAAATGTAGATTTTTTTTTTATTTCATACTACAAACAAGGTAGGTATTTATTTTATTTATTTATTTAAAATTTATTGCACAAGAGAAAACTTTTAACCTTAGGGCAAAGCAGATAGCTTGTGGGCGGTGCAACTAACGTCATTAAATTTTAATTAAAATTCAACTACATTACCAAGTAAGATTTATTTCGCTGTTACAAAAATAGTTAAATATGTATAAACTTAAAGGCTCGGAGGTGACGCTATAATTAACTTATATACCTGTGTTGCTTTTGTTCCAAAGCCCATTATATATTTTGACCATTATGCATTTCAAGCTTAGGAGTTGTGACCATTATGAAATTGAACCGGTATATATTTTGACTATTATATATTATGACTATTATGAATTTAGAACTTATGAGTTTCGAACTTATACCAAACAACTTTATAAATTTAGACCCATTATATATTTTGAATTTCTACATTTCGACTTTATTCATTTCAACCATATATGTTTTGACTTTATATATTTTGATACGTACCCAATACTTGCCTCTTAGACTTAAACTTCTAATATCACTCGTTAACATAAGTTTGTAAGAATATGTACTAGAAATAATGTAACTAACACTAGGGTAAGGGTAAATGTGACTAACAACTATGGACTGTAGTCTAAAATAAACGATTTTTATTTTATTTTATTTATTTATTTTATTTTATTATAGCCTTGTGTTTATTTAATCACTTATTTATTTCATTCATTCACTTTTTTTGCAATGAGTAGGTACTTCATGTAGCTGTGTGTGTAATCATTCACCTCAACTCTCGTGAAATTACCTATACCTCATGTTTTTTAACTGGCTCTTTATAATAATAGTTCGAACACACTGCACTTTCGAGGAAGCGAGCACACGCGGCGGAGGTTGCTATCCCGACTGCAGTATTGCTACGCATTGCTAAGGGCCGATACAGACGGACTGCAACCCAACTGCAACTCCCTACGATTTGTATGGGAACTGCATCACAACTGCGCAGTCGGCGTGCAGTTGTGATGCAGTTCCCATACAAATCGTAGGGAGTTGCAGTTGGGTTGCAGTCCGTCTGTGTCGGCCCTAAAAGTTTGCTTGTAGTGCGTTCGTACACGGCGCGCACACATTCAAGCGGCGCGTTAAACCTTTTGTGGGAAGAAAAATTACTGCTATTATACGTGGCATAGTTGTGTGTTACTTAGATTATAAATCACGCAAGCTCTATAAGAGGTTATATAGGCATTAATTGCTGTTGTAAGAACTGTATAAGCTGCGTATAGCACGTGTGTTAGCCTATAAATCCAAAATATGTCCAAAAACTGCACTGTCACAGCCGAAACAACGGAATAAGCGGATTACCCCGGCTCGGTAACGAATGTTACCCTTAAGTAGGTTTAAACTTGTTACCGTAAATTTTAATAAACGGAAATTATTTGGAATGGGCGCAAAATATTTGAGCCCAAATTAGCATAATCCTGGGTAAAGGGTAAGGTAACTTCTATGTTTGTTAGACGCCAGTCGGTCGGCCCTCGGTATTGTGGGTTTTGGCTAACCTTGCCCGCTTTTTAGGGTTTCGTACCTCAAACGGAAAAACGGAACCCTTATAAGATCACTTTGTTGTCCGTCTGTCGCGGTTCCGTACCAAAATGGTAAAAAAGGAACCTAATGGTGCGACTTTGTCTGTCTGTCCGTCTGTCACAGTCAAATATCGCAGGAGCTGTTATCGATTTGAAATTTGGAATAGTATTAAAAATCGCTAACTCGAGCCTATTGAACATCTTGTACCATTTTTTTTTTCAAAGGCCCCCTTGTGATTTTAAAAATTAAAAGTATGGCTTTTATTTGTAATTTCCAAAACTGTTTTTTTAGCGAAGTCTTTGAATGCAGTTTATCTTGAACTACTAACATATTTTGATTTAATTTATATAAGGTCAGGTAACAAAATGTAAATGAATATATATTTGTAAAACCTAATAATAATGGTATAATTAATTGTTCAAATACCACTAAATGAAATGGAAAATTTGTGTTTTCCATCGCTAAATTACACTCTTAATGTCAAACGTTAAACGCATAATCTGACACGCTTGGTACCCATACCAATCGACGAACTATTTCCTTCGATTCTCGATATATTTCTGTAGATTGAAACGATGGATTGAAAACGCAAAAATTCACGAGGATTAAATAGCGCTAAAGCATTTAGCATACCTAGATTGGTTTCGGAGGTGTACGTCAGATTCCGTTTTCGTCAGATGCACTTGTAGGACAGATTCAGATTTCGTCAGATGCCTTGTAGGTCAGATTCCGTTTTCGTCAGATGCCTTGTTGATCAGATTCCGTTTTCGTCAGATGCCTTGTAGGTCAGATTCCGTTTTCGTCAGATGCCTTGTAGGTCAGATTCCGTTTTCGTCAGATGCACTTGTAGGTAGGTATTTATTTTTTTAGATTACGTTCCTAAAAATAATTTTATTAAAGCAATTTTGTTAAACCGTTTCAACAAAGTAAGCATTATATAGTTAGACAGGATTCTGTAGCCCGTCCAAATTTTCGGGGTGTTGTTTTGCCTACGTCTCAAGTTTTCAACGTTTTGAATAAAATAATAATTATCTACACAAATTCTGGGTTGTAGCGAGTTCGCAGCGGGTTAGGGGTAGGCTGTAGGTTTCGTATTGTAAAGGTTATATATTAAATTATATAACATAGATGGTTAAGCATTAACATTTAGAAACAGAAACAACGTGCTGCAATGAATAACTCTTAAATCTCGATTTTAATGTAGACCTCGTGAGTCTCCCAACCCTCAATCATTTTGAAAACTTTGAATCGACCAATAAATTCAATATAAAATTATTGAACCTGCTTACGAAATAGTGTGTCTGTGTCTACCACAGAAATATATCGAGGTACAAGGAAAAATTTCGTCGATTTGTATTGGAACCAAGCATGTAACGTTTTCGCTTGGCGCTTGACGCAAAGTGTAATTTAGTGACGGAAAACATACATTTTCCGTTTTTTTATGCTTCCAAACAATTAATTATACTAGGGATGTAACGATACCGATACCGATATTGGCCGATATATCGGTATCGCCGATAATATACAACCGATATTTGAAGAACGCGAAAAGAATTTGCTGTATGAAAAAAAAACTGCAAAAAGTAATTTCAACTACTGACTTATTTTATGTATTGGTGTATTACCTTGTGCAATGACAGTTACTATGTTAATTAAATCTTTGGTTCTAAAAAAAAATATATTTGAATTTTGAGTTGACAAACTATATTTTTCTAATATTTTTACTTTGCACTTTCAAGGTTGACTCTCTGTTAAATATAGCCAAGTTTTAGGTATAATACGGACATACAAATATCTGAAGTTCATACCTAACTTCATTATTTAGCTAAGATATCGGTATCGGTATCGCCGAAATTTACTACAATATATCGGTATCGTATCGGCAAAACTATGTATCGTTACATCCCTAAATTATATTTAATTTTATTTTTTTTGACATGTGAAATCGAAAAACATTTTACGAATAAATGAGTATGATATACCATTATTATCAGATTTTCAACTCTGGTAATAATATTGTCGGAATCTGAAGTTTACGGCGTGCAAAGAAGATCACCGTCACTTCTTTTTAGCACGCGATGTACATGCATTTTTTGCTTTCTACATCGATATATTTCTGTGGCAGCTTCGATAACTGTAACGGGGGATATGACAACACCTCCATTTCAACTCAAAAAAAAAAAATAAAATAAAAAAAAAAAAACTTAAATTGTGACGTAAATGGTGGTTGCCAAATCGTTCCACTGCAAAGTTATCTTAGACGCACTCTACCGTAAGAATTGGTTAATAATGTAGACTTCATCGAACATCAGATTACTCCAAAACGGGATGTAGCCCGAAGCTCAATGTTACTTGACCTTATTTGTATTCGGCATAAAAAAAACTGACAATAGCCTCTTTTAATATAGTTTAATCCAATCTACATTCGACCTTTGTGTTTTGAATACAAAAGATCCAACGGTTTTTGTTCAATCGATTGACTTGTAACCTTATCTCACCAGTTGTGATGACTTGCACGTATTGTGTAGACACAAACTCATATTCAAATATTGAACTAGTTATATTAATTTTTATTTTAAATATTTCCGCCAAAAACTGAAAATGTTCAAGTGTTACAGATCTCACAGTTCAAAACTGGCGACGTTCGTGGTCGTGGGTAGACGAACGCTGAAAATGGTTACGAAACGTCATGACGTGAAAAAGTAGTCATATACGCGTTTGCTCCGTTTTGCGGGCCGTAAATGACCTATTACGCCCTTTCTTTTTAAATTTGAAACGCTGGTTCTGTTTTACTCTTATTTGTCATGTTCAAAGGAAACGCCAACGTACTTTTTTAACTTTTATTACCGAAATATTTATTTAAAGAGAACTGTTATTGCAAATACATGTAAACACATATTTCTGTAACATTACTTAAATGTTTAAATAGTGCATTTCAGTATTTTGCAAAAATAAAATCAACCATTACCGCTATGGTTTCCGAACGTGACGTGAATTCGCATTGTCTATGGATAATGTCACTGTCAGTTTTACAATTTTATTTAGGTTAAGTAAGGTTATTTTAATCAGATTTCCTCACAAGTGTAATGTAAAACATTGTGTGTGCCACGGGCGGTAAAGAAATTACAAACTCGTGTTATTAAAGCCCTCGGCTTCGCCTCGGCCTTGTAACAAACACTCGTTTGTAATTCCTTACTTACCGCCCTTGATACCCAATGTACTATTTAATACGTAACAATAACATGATAGTTATAGTACATTACATAACTAGGGTGGTAATACAAAGAAAGGCCGAGATCGCAAAAATTTGCGGCCCGAGCTGGCACTTTATGGCATAAAATACATAACTTTAACCAATCCCATAATCTTGACCCTGCTAACTATAAGAATGGGGGCATTCTAATATATATATATTTTTTTTTTTTTATGTTATAAGTGGCAAACGAGCAGACGAGCTGCCTGATGGAAAGCAGTCAACGTCGTCGCCCATAGATATCGTCAATATCCCATTTTATTTACATTCTTCTGTGGTCCACAGTGCTAAATCACCCATATTCCTTACGCGAACCATATAAGCATGTGGTTAAGATAGAAAAATTACAATATAGAAATGTTGTCGGATCAGAAGTGGACCATATGACAATGACGACAAGTAAAAAAGTTATGAAATAGTATTGTAGACGAAGCCGCCCCGAGCCTGTTATATATCAAAAATACAATAGATGTACGAAACAAATCTAGTTTAAAATAAGACCAGACTGCTTTGTTGAAAGCGCACAGCATGCATTAGGCTCCTTTAAAGATAACGAAGGTGCCTGTTAGACGTAAAGGCAAGCCTGAACCGATGCACAAACTGAAACACTAGAAAGGACTATGTATTAATATTAAATCTTCGTTTTTTTTTGTTATAAGTGACAAATGAGCAGACGAGCTGCCTGATGGAAAGCAGCCCACGTCGCCCATGGACATCTGCAACACCAGGGGTGTTACCTATACGTTGCCGATCTTTGAGAGCCCTGTAGAGCCCAATAGAATTCTTCTGTACGTGTGTTTGTCACCTAATGTCCTAAACGGCTGAACTTGCTTATACTGTGGCTAAAATTTGTGTGTTTGTTTGCGAAAGTACCTGGATGATTCTAAAATATGACTGCGTCCGGTAGATGGTGTCGTACCTAATCGCTTTTTCATGAAAAAACGGAAATACATTTTCATTATTTGATTCTGAGGCGGAACAGCTTGTATTCTGTAAACAATGTGTACCTAACCTTTCACATTCATTTAATGAGTTTTTTGATGTATATTTCCCACACGGGGATGTTGAGCCACGTGTCACTGTTCGTAATTTAGCACGTTATGCAAATCGGGGTCAGGACGCGTGCGTGGAAGGGCATTTCTCCAGAAATATGTCTGCGATCACCTCATTCATCTGGCCCTTTTTCATACTAAATGTATGGAGACAGATGAATGAGTCGCAGACATATTTCTGGAGAAATGCCCGGAAGACATCGGGAAAACTCTGCAATTACGACTTACCTACCGACTTCTATTGACTAATGAAAAAATTAAAAAAAAAAAAAAGAAAAATCGTTTATTGGTTACAAATATTGTGTAGAAAATAGGAAAGGGTTGGGACCTTCTAGTAAGTATGGCAATACTTGTGACCGAAGATCCCGCTCTTCCAGCATCAAGATTAGAGGTAGGTATAACCAACGCAATACAAAGTTAACATGATAGTTAAAAACAGTAAAGTAGATTAACCTAAAGTAAGTTAAGTTAGGTAAGTTAACAAATATACAATTAATTTTAATAATGTTAGTAATGCTAAAAACTAGAAACTAAATCAGTTTATATAGAAACGTATCTAATACAATACAAGTTAATATGTTTCATAGAAAATGGTATAATATATGAAAATACTTTAACTAATGAGCTGGCATTGCTACGGTTATATACGTTATATCAAAAACTCGGTTAACTAATGACCGATCACGATTCCTACGGAAGCTGACATTGCTACGCCAACACAACCGCAATGCATCAGTCAGATTATTTTTGACTGCCGATTTGTGAGAAATACCGAATGGCAAAGAAATAAATACAATAGGCTAGATGACTAAAAAAAACTGTTTAGTCCGTCTGTTACATTATGAAAAAATATTGTACACGTATTTTTTGTTTTGTTTGACAAACAAAAACTGACGAGGATAGAGTGCTTAGAAGTTTCGAGTGACGTCACAAGCCCCCACTCCAGAAGTTTGATGATCTATAACTTTGTCGATTTTTAATATTTTGATAAACCAAAAAATACGTGTCCCATATTTTTCCATAATCTAACTGACGGACTAAATAGAATTACATATTTTTAACCCAGTCATCATCCCTATTTTCTTGTTTTATCATACAAATTTACATGAATCATAATTCGTTAGCAGTCGTGTGCCCGAAGTACGTCCGATTTGCGTTACACGGCAAAATTAAGAACAGTGACAAGTGGCTGAACATTCCGATGTGGAGACTGTATGTACCACAGAAATATACAATACAATACTCATTGCACACCAAAATATTACAGAAATCCGTAAATAAACAAGATAATAAAAACGAATGGTAGACAACAGACGGTCTTATCGCTAGGAAGCCGATCTCTTCCAGACAACCTTCGGGTAATGGAGACGACGCAAGAAACAGTAGGAAAGTTGGTGGTGCCAAAGTCTGATAATATATAATCTACACAAGAATACATATAGATACTTATACACCGTGCCCACGAATAACCCGAAAAACTTTAACTATAGATTCTAACAACTATTAAGAGTAAAAAAAACTATATGATGTATAGTCGAAAATCGGTTACTTTCCGATATATTAATTATTTTTTAAATGAAAACTCCCAAGTGTTGTAACAAGCCCTTATAAATGTGTTTAAGATACTTTTACATTTTTTTTTAACTAAACAGCAATTAACCTTCGCAGTATTTGATGGTAAGCGACTACGAGTCCAAAAAAATTTACCTTTTGTTTCCATTTTAGCTTTTTTTTCCTTTTTGATATCTTTTCCTCAATTAAGGACATGTTTATGAAGAGGGGCTCAATTTACTGATTTATTTTGTTCCATAAGACTATGTTGATATAACGTTATTTACATGTAATACCATTAGGAATACGTGGTTAAATTTTTTCGGGTTATTCGGGGGCACGGTGTATAATATACTATACATATGTATATATATACATACATACGAGTGGCGTGGCGTCCAAAGAATTCGATTCCTACCGCCTTGCCTAATATCAGGCATTTGACCACCTTATTTTATTGCTCTTAAGGAAAATGTAAGCCAACCTGCACCGGCTTGCCCAAGGATATCTTTTACGCCACGCCACTGTTCATACAAAAATTATAAGTGAGACAAATAACCAAAAACATCAAAGAAATAATGACAGACTAAAAACGAATTAGGGTGCATGTTTACAAAACATTTGGAGCCTCCCGTATAAGAACGTCGGGAACCTATTGGATCGCACAAATTTAAAAGGCATAATGCATCATTTGGCATAATTCATCATTCGGCATAATGCATTTTTTTCTTAAACTGTAGAATTTTCAGGACTCTTTAAGGCCTCATCCTGTTAAATAAGTTAGGTTAGGTTAGGTTAGGTTTGCGTAATAATAATCCTGAAAAGTTTACGGGATCAGAAAAAAAAGCTTTATGCCAAATGATGAATTATGCGAAATGATGCATTATGCCTTTTAAATTTATGCGATCCAATAGTAAACCAAGAACGTCACTCAACAGCGACAAGTGACATTACTTTCGTTCATTCCATTCGTGCCAGCTCTAGTTAATCGACCTGTACTGTTCGTAACTACACTGCAAAGGAGGAATCACGACCCTCAATAACGAGGAAATCGACGCGAATAGAAGAAGAAAACGATGTAACAAACCCAAATGCAGAAACGTCTCAATCCAAGCGCGCTAAATCAAAACCACGGACCTTTATCACCGCGATCCGCTTAATCCAGGGGTAGACAATCATTAATTAAGTCCTCGTAGGGATAACCATCTACATTGGGGACCATTACAAGTTTCGTTTAATGGGCTCTAGAATTTATAAGGCTCGATATGCTCTGATAAAGGTTGGATTTAGCCACAGTGTAATTGCAGTAATTTTTCGCCCTACAAACGGTACGTCGCACGCTTGAATGTGTGCGCGCCGTGTACGAACGCACTACAAGCATAGTTTTAAGCATGCGTAAGAACGGATCGCACTCATACAGACGTACTATTGTCGCGCGCTCTACTTGCTCATTGCGCTACTTGTTCATCTTTATATTTTGATTTAGCTCTCTCTCTCTTTCTCTCTCTCTTTCTCTCTCTCTTTCTCTCTCTCTCTCTCTCTCTCTCTCTCTCTTTTTCTCTCTCTCTCTTTTTCTCTCTCTCTCTCTAGTAGTTGACTTCATTGCTCAAGGTCGTGTCCAAATTTTCTGATGACCTCTGTCACCAATCGCTTCCATCCCATCCTGTCCTCGGCCTTCTTCATGGCGGTCGTCACTGTGAGGCCTGTGAGAGCGGAAACCTGATCTGACCATCGGGTAGGAGACCTGCCACGTCGCCGCTTGCCGTCTATCTTCCCAACAACCACAAGTTTCTCCAAGTTGTCAGGTTCACGGCGGGTTTGCTCTCTATTCTCTCTATAATTAAAGGAAATCCAAAGGTGTATAACTGTCAAGTCCCCAATCCGCAATGGGCCAGTTTGGAGACTACAGCCTATTCACTCTCGTCTGTGAGAGTATGCCTGTGCCCAGCAATGGGACGTATACATATAGGCTGTAGTGGCACGGTATACGGTAGTTTTTCTTCGAACAAAAGGTACATCGGGAGCGCGCATGTGTGCGCGCCGTGTACGGACGCACCACAGGCAAGCATTTGAGACTGCGCGAGACTGCCACAGTATGGCGTTCACTCACACAGACGGGCGTCGTGCGTCTGTGTAAATACGAGAGTAAATACGTGTAAATGGCCGAAGTCGTACTACTTGGTTTTCTTTATACTTTGGCAGTGGCGTGGCGTAAAAGATATCCTTAGGCAAGCCGCAGATTTGGCGTACATTTTCCTTAAGAGCTGTAGAATAAGGTGCTCAAATGTCCGATATTAGGCAACCCGGTAGGAATCGAGTACGAGTAGGAGGTAGGATAGGCTGATGGTTGTATGTGTTGGCTCCCTATTACCAGGAGTGGCTCACTCCGCAATAGGGAATATGCATGAATTCTTTTTAACAGATTTCTTAACAAAATTTGAAAATCTCGTTTAATAATAGTTTATTTTTCTGTGTACAACATAATTTTGTTTAAACACTGTATGCTTAGTTTTAGTTTTAACTTGTAACCTTTCTCATGTAAGTGAATTCTGTAATTCTTTATGGGAAATAAAGTTCTTTAAACATAAATTTGAAAATACCGTAAAAAAGATGGCATACAGTCAAAATAAAATTGAAATCGACCGAGAAATACGGAAGATATAAACATTTTAAAGCACTAATAAGACAGCGATTAGAGAGAGAGATCCGATATGGACTATGACGTCATAGTACACGGCCGCCATACAATCTGCATACTATATTCTGTTTTGCGAGAAAGAGATGGAGATAAATCTTTGTTGTGTTATATCTTGGTTATTTTTATAGTTATTCGAAAAATATTTTTTTCCTACTGTTTTTTATATGAATGAGGTTTTATTAAAGTAAATAAAAAATATTACGCATATTCCCTATTCCGCCGTGCGGCTACTAGTACCTAGAGATGTGCCATTCCCGGGAATATTCCCCGTTTGTATGGGGAATATTCCCACCGCAGGAATATTCCCCATACAAGTAGGGAATATTCCCGGGAACGGCACATCTCTACTTATACCAAATTCTGCCCCCGCTGAGGGGATTAACCAGCGACCAGAAAGAGCACAGCATGAGCATGTGAAAAATGTATAAAATTAATACGATGCGATTTAGTGCTATTTCGCGTTATATTAAACAGAACAGTTGCATACATATTTCTGTATTCCTCTATATTATGTTATGTATCTAATTCGTTATTTCGTACTAATTCGTTATGAATTTTATGCCACACCTGGCCAGAAAGCGCTGCGCGTACGGATAAAGCCGCTTTCTCGCCATGTGTCGAGTAGACATAAAGAACGTAGTTTTGTAATAACGTTCCATTCCACATGCTAATTTTTTTGTATTATGGACTTTGTTTTTAAAGACAGAAAGTTGATACTTTGTTTTATGGATTGGAACGTTATTGCATAACTACGTTCATTAATGATGTACACAACACGGGAGGTAATAAAGAAAGCCCTCGATCGCATATTTACGTCCCTCGCTTACAGCTCGGGCCGCAAACATCTGCGATCTCTCTTTCTTTGTATTACCACCCTAGTTGTGTAATGTACTATAATTACCGCACCTATAATGCTATGTTCACCCTGATAGTTGACTGGTAGAGAAAGCCTTACGGCATTAAGTCCGCCATTTGTACTTTCTTGTATTGTGCAATAGTGTAAATAAATAAATATTTCGCAAATTCTTAACCTACCTATACAGATGTGTATGTATACAGTGAATAGAAAATTTAATCACAATTAGTACTTAACTTCAAATCGCCGATGACATGTCAATGAAACTGCATTGGTTAACTTTTAATTTGTTATTTCGACCGTAAAAGCGCCAATGTCGAATATTTTCGTCATTACTATAATGACATAAAAATGACGAGGTTACGTCGCGGTTCGACGCGTCGAAATTCACGTCAGCTTACACTGCTGACGTGAATGTTCTCTATTGCCACAGAATATTATTATTTATTATTATTGCTTTGTTTTGGGCCTTTTAGGTACCGTTTCGAACATTGCTGATCTATTGTGGCAGCCCGTTTGAATAGATTTCACTGCAGAGGCCCGTTGAGTCTAGGAAATTCCAGATTCTTTGGGCAGTGGGTAGTTGTATCTCTTCCGGGAACAGAATGTGTCGCCCTAGATGGATACTTCGTTTGCGCATGAGTGGTCCGCATAAGCAAAAGATGTCATGGCAGTCTGCTCTGACTCTTGGCAGAACCTACACGCTGGATCCTGTTTCATAGCCATTTGAAACAGATGTTTGTTCAGTTTGCTGTGCCACAGAATAAGTAATAACGTACAGAAGTCAGTCGTTCTCTCTAACATAACTGGTGTTCGGGTACGATGACCGGACGTAACACACCGGATCCAACCGTCTCTTTCTATTTTGATGTGATCTTTCTCGGAGCTAGCTAGGCCCTCCGCGGGGGCAAAATATGCAAAATATACCGCGCGGCGAAATTGCGGAGTAGGCCACGCCTGCCATTGCCAAAAAGATTCCATCTAATCTAATTATTATTATTAATCAATTCTTAATACAAATATGATTTCACCCGTTGCTATAGCGGTACTATCACATAACTGAACAATTTTTATCATTTTTCGATAATCATGGTATTTTAAAGTATCATTATTTCATGGTATTTTAAAACATCATTAGTGATTTTATAGATACAAAGGTTAAGTACTATGAAAAATTTTGACCTAGGCTGAACTGAAATCGATATTTTATGCCATGTCAGAGCGCAAGTTGTTAGTTGTTGATTGTGTTTCGTCGTTGTATCAATTATATTACTTTATAAGTTTAGGTCAGCGTTGTGAGGCTACCATGACGGGTTGGAAACGTCATTATTGTGATTACACCCGCCATTGAGCGCGACTGACAGCTGCTAGCAGTGTTGCTTGCAAAACACTCCGTTTTTGATTCAACACGGTGGTGCTGGGTCAGACCCAGTTAGTATGAGTTAGTGTTCGCATCATAGAAATACATGTATATCGAGATAGAATGTTAGTTCGTCGATTTGTACGGCAACCAAGCGTGTAAAGTTTTTAGCTAGGCGTTTGACGCTAAAAGTGTAATTTAGTGATAGAAAACATTTTTCCATTTCATTTAGAGGTATTTGAAGAAACATCACTTCTTTTTGGCACTCGAGGTGCATACACTTTTTCCTTGTACCCCGATTTATATTTTTGTGGTTTGCGTCTTTTCTGTGCATATTACCAAATTTAAGGGCTTTATAAGTCTATTTTCTTGCTAGACCACAGAATACGTAATAATACCTAATACGTACAGACGTTTCTCTTTTACAAAACTGACTTTTGTGTCCGACCACCGGACGGAACGCACCGGATCCGACCGTCTCTCTGTCGCATAACGTGTGTTCTTTCTGGTCGCTGGCTAAGCCCCTCTAGAGGGAAAAAATTTAGTACTAGTAACGGTAGTGCGAAATCACAGAGTGGGTCACTCCTGTTATTCTGAGGTTCTTGAGGACGATATAGTTTTATGAAGATATTACATGTTACCTTGCCTATCTGTTAAAGCTAGGTTAAATTAAAACTAGTACTTAATTTACTCAAGATAACGCCTTAGATATTAATAAATATATCTTGACACGGACAACTATCAAAAAAAACTATTTTCTTTACAGGCAGAAGCGATAAAAACTTAGATTATTTAATTTAATCTATTACTTAACACGTGTTTGATTAAGTTAATCCAATCATGACACAATAAGTGCCGTGTCAGCCTCGCATGTCAATAGTCACTTTATAGTGACTTTCAATGGCTTGCCTCACAATATAAGTACAAGGTACAGTAAAGCTAGCGTAACAGTAGTGCAACACCGACAATACTGTTACTTTACCACTTAACATACAAACGAATAAAGAAGACAACATATTGTTCAACAACTAAATAATAAACATCAAAATGAAAAAGGTAACGATAGAACCTATAAAAATCCGGTTCTATTTAGTTTAAGTTTATTGGTCCAAATGTATTGTTTGTCCTAATTATTAATTCGCATAATTTTCCTCTTACAAATATCACGAAATAATGGGAAGTCAATACTATTAAAAACTCCGTCCCGACCACAATGCACTCATACGTAGACATAAGAATATTCTAGCGCGCGTTAATCTATAACCTATAAACATAAAAATATTCGCAAAAAAAGGATTGTGTCTCCAAAATATACACACCCACACGCACATGTCATTATTAATTGCATATTATATAACAGAGTATTAATTTCTCTAATCATTGTTAATATAGTTATTATGATACAACATACAAATTTATTGTTGTAAATTTGTATTCAAACATCCTTAGTTAACATAATTTGCCTATTCTTCTTTGATGATACTATAAAAGATTACTTAGTCGTTGATTTATTGTCACGCAACCGTATCTAAACAGCCACTGTTTTAAATGTCACATTGATTTATTTGGGATTTCCTTTGTAGCGTATATTGGCCACATATTAACTACTGCAGGGTTATTCTTCATAAATATGGCCCTTTTTCATACTAAATGCTTGGAGACAGAGGAATAAGTCGCAGACATATTTCTGAAGAATAACCCTGTACCGTGAGCATTGTCAAGCCAGTGTACGTGATACATTACCAGAGCCCGATATCGATAAAAATGTGTCTAAAATTAGTTTGATTGCGATAGTGTTGTATTGTGCTTTTTTGTTAAAATTAAGTAATAACGTGTGTTTGTCATAATGATTGAAAGTCATGAAATATTTTGTGTTTCTAGTTTCTAACTATAATAATTTCAAGATATGTTAAAACACTCTTAGGTTTGTTTTGCTATTATCCTGAAAAGTAACTGTTTATATTATTAATTGCGAATTAAATTATAGATAGATTAAAACTTTATTCATCCACAAACAGACATAGAAAGCACAGATACAGATACGCTACAGAGTATTCTAGAACACTATAAGTTTTTATATAATCTTTCGTTTCACTTATCATTTAAAAATTTATTTAATAACTCAATAAGAACAGTATTCCAATCCCCGATATTTCATTCTCACGTACGTATACATTAAAATCAATTAACTAGATTATACGAGTATGACGATTAAGTGTCATTTGGAATACAAGTTTGAGGTCGTAGCAGTAAAGTAACCATTTACCTAATTGTACCCTGCCATCGCCGTATTGTTCTCAATCACCCTACTGTCCTTCCCCAACGTATGATAACACGTGTTATGACATGTCCGTTTAATGGCGACGTCATCATGACAAGCGGCCATATTGAAATTATCTTACAGTTTAGCCTCTTGATTGTTTACATGGCCTACGCTGGCCATTATAGCAGTTTCGTAGCCTCGAAGGTTTGGTTAAGGTTTTTTTAGCTTTAAAATATGTTTGAGAAAAAGTCAAGGCTTTAGAATAGAGGTGCAGGCAACCTTCCTTGGACGTTTTTAAATAGTAGAAAAATAGTTTTTTTCAATATGTTTTAAATTACTTAAAAAAACTGACTACGGTGCAAAAAATACCGCGCATTAAAGTGCATAAATCCGCCATTTTGTTTACAGAATTTAATACCCAGTGACACTCGCGCCATCAAGACGAATGTAATGATTTATCATTTATCAAATTCGGGTATGTCGTTGAGTAGTTATAAGCAGACATAGGAACAGACATACTTACTTACATACATACATACATATAGTTCAAACACATAACCTTCCTTTTGGGCTTCGCCGCAGTCGGATAAAAATAGACGTAAAGATAAAAGCCATCAGTCCATCGGTTGACTGGTAGAGAATGCCTAAAGGAATTAAGTCTGCCATTTGTACTTTCTTTTATTGTACAATAAAGAATAAACAAATAAATAATAATATGAAATAATTAATAAATAATACAATTCAAAAAGATATATCACGGTAACTTAATAAAAATATTATAACCACATTTTTACTAAAAAAAACCGACCGCGGTGCACATTGAAACTGCATAAAATCCGCCATTTTGTTTTTTTTTAACGAACTTCATATCCAGTGACACTCGCACCATCAAGACGAATCTAATGATGTATCATTTATCAAAATCGGATGTGCCGTTGAGTAGTTACGAGAGGATACAGGAACGGACATACATACATACATACAGGTCAAACACATAACCCTCCTTTGGGCTTCGCCGCAGTCGGGTAAAAAGAAAACGTTTCTTTATGGGAACATTGTTTTCATAAAGCACTAGGCGTGCATCCAGCGGTAATCACTCCAAAAGGCTCTGCCCTAAGAGGCACAGATAAAACCGCCAGATAACCTCTTTTATATGAGATACACGTAAGGAAGTATTACAATAGCCATACAGGCACAATAATAGAATTTCATTCAAACTTTCTGAAACCAGATGAACAAGGTACACATCATTAATAAAAAATATCTAACTTAGTTCTCATAAACACCAGGCGTTTATAAACTTCAGCGGTTATAATTCCAAAATTCTTAGGCGTAAGGGGCACAACTAAAACTGTTGGTTAACCCGTCTTATGAAGAAACAAAACATGTTATAGAAAATACAGCGTGAAAGTCTAATACGGGCGAACAATTAAACCAGATATAGCGTTTAGTAGTGTTATCATTAATTAATATGATTTTTTAAATTACACTTAATAGTGACCTCGTAATTAATTTTTGAAAATTTACCGAGCAGCAATGTACCGCGTACATGCTTGTTATGACATTACGAGATACGAGTTTTTTTAAAGTCTAAACTAGCGTGTTTGTCTACTTGAATGTGTTGCGTTACATTGCGGCCCGAATTATTTTGTATGGTAATTATTTTCATTGTGGTTTAAAGCAATAGTTATCTAAATATGCTTCTTAGGTCCTATGCTAACCACCGTTTCAATATTCGCCCGTATTAGATTTACAGGCTATGACTAAAGATATAAAGATACAACATTATTATTAATCAAATAAACGAAAAATCTCTAAATATTGTCAGATTTGGTTGTCCTAAAGTACCAGGCGCTAATAAACTTGAGCGGTAATAATTCCAAAAGGCTTAAGCTAAGGGGCACAACTAAAACTGCTGGTTAACCCCTTTCATGGGCGCCATTACCTTTTAATCACGCCTTCTGACTAATTAATTAGGGTCAAAGGTGCGATGATAATTCAGCCAGCTTAGTTTTACAATAATTTTAATGCGTGACCGTTTTCTAAGAGGATTACGGTACCAAGCTTTACTAAAGCGGTTATGAAAGGTATGTACTTTTTTAATGAGAAGCGAAAATTAAATATAATGATGGATCTTCAAAAAATATTGAATCTTGTGGCTTCAAATAGTGTTTCCATTATTCAGCATATACGAATACAAACCGAAACTAGCGTAATCTAAACAAATAAGAATTTTTGCAGATTTTTTTAAAAAGGCAATAAAAACAGTAGCAACGGTTTGTATGTTTATACAAAATATTATTAATTATAATTTGGGAAGGGCAAGCAAAATTACTCTCGTAAGTAATTCACCCACTATAAGGGTAGTTTTAAAAACAAAGGTAGGTATACAGGGTGATTGGAAATTCGACCTATTCCTTGAAAGGGGTTATTCTAGAGCTTATTTGCAATGATTTAAGGCCAATCAACCGGGGGTCAAAACTCAATGGTTATCAAGTTATTTGACTTTTACCTTATTTTTTTTAAAACCCGCCTTTCGATCTAAAATTGCTAATTGTGAAAAAACTACTTAAATTAGGAACAAAAAAGAGCCATCATCTAATAGCCAATAAATGCTTGATTACGAAAAATCCAAAAAACATGCCAAAACCTTTGAAAATGTTACCAATAAAAGAATTTGAAGTCAAAAGTTTTTGGATTTTGTTCAAAATTTTGTAATTCTTTGAGGCATTACTTAAAAAAAAATTAGGACACTTCGCGTAAAAATTACTAAAATTAGTTCCTCAGTTCATAAGCTTTCTAAAAAGGTAGAATTGTTGACATTTTTTGCATAACTTTTTAAAATAACATTAATAATAAGAGAGGAGGTAGGGAATATCACCTAGCGTACCGGTCCCTTAATCAGTTTGTTTGTGTCACTTTAGTTTATCCGTGGGTTTTGTTTGTCTTCGGTTTTTTATTTTATTTCATCTTCTTAGGATTGGAATCACTAAAAGTTGCCTTCGGTGATATTTCAATAAGTAATTTATCAATCAGTTCCCGGTTGCGTTAAGTTTGCACCTAATTTGTAAGTTACACCTAGGAAACCAGGTGCAAACTTAAGGCAACCGGGAACTTACAGATAAATTACTAACCGAAATATCACGGAAGGTTACTTTTAGTGACTTCTAACCTAAGAAGATGAGATAAAATAAGAAACCGAAGACAAACAAAGCCCGCGGAGAAACTAAAGTGACACAAACAAACTGATTAAGGGTCCGGTACGCTAGGCGAAATTCTCTACCACCTCTTTTATTATTAATGTTATTTTAAAAAGTTATGCAAAAAATGTCAACAATTCTACCTTTTTAGAAAGCTTATGAACTGAGGAACTAATTTTAGTAATTTTTACGCGAAGTGTCCTAATTTTTTTTTAAGTAATGCCTCAAAGAATTACAAAATTTTGAACAAAATCCAAAAACTTTTGACTTCAAATTCTTTTATTGGTAACATTTTCAAAGGTTTTGGCATGTTTTTTGGATTTTTCGTAATCAAGCATTTATTGGCTATTAGATGATGGCTCTTTTTTGTTCCTAATTTAAGTAGTTTTTTCACAATAAGCAGTTTTAGATCGAAAGGCGGGTTTTAAAAAAAATAAGTTAAAAGTCAAATAACTTGATAACCATTGAGTTTTGACCCCCGGTTGATTGGACTTAAATCATTGCAAATAAGCTCTAAAATAACCCCTTTCAAGGGATAGGTCGAATTTCCAATCACCCTGTATATTACATTAACTGTAATTTTTGACGAATAAAAGGGAAAAACGGTCGATTACAAATATTGGTATTCGTATTAAATACGAATACCAAAATTTTGCTGCACCACTACAAACAAGCCCACCCACCTAATTAAAATATATTTCAATGTATTAAAAATAGTGAATGAAACCTATTTATTACAGGAGAAAGATAATATATTTATTTGCAAAGAATATGGTACATTACAAGTTGACAAGATTCAGATGTCCAATCATATTCGGTTGTACAAGCAACGTACAAATTGGGTACTTAACTTAATTTACATTTAAATGATAATTAGGAAAACTATATTAATAATAAATAAATGAATGTCAATGTGATTATATTATCACTACATAGTATAAAACAAAGTCGCTTTCTCTGTCCCTATGTATGCTTAAATCTTTAAAACTACGCAACGGATTTTGATGCGGTTTTTTTTAATAGATAGAGTGATTGAAGAGGAAGATTTATATGTATAATACATGCATAATATAATAGAGAAACACCGCGCGAAGCCGGTGCGGGTCGCTAGTTTAGTTTAAATTTGACCCACTTTCCGATTTTCGATTGACCTGAAATTTTGCAAGAATATGTACTTAAATCAGATGACAATGCAATATTATTATGACATGGAGCTGACCTAATGATGGAGCCGGATGGTAACCATAGAGTCATCTAAACTACAGAAAATAAATCCACTGTTTTTGGGCTCATCTGATTAGTTTTGACGTGCAGGTATAATAATAATATAATATAAATATCGGGGGACAATCTTACACAAATCGAGCTAGTCCCAAACTAGAGTATGTATGTTTAGGTATTTAAATAAAGGGAAACAAAAAAATCACGGGTTGTTCAGCCAATGGTATTATGTCACATATATAAAACATTACTTTGATTGGCTGAACGACCCAAGTCACGTGTTTATTGTTTACCTTTTTTTGAGTACTTAAAAGTACAGAGTATAGAGTATGTATGTATGTATGTTTAAATAAAGGTAAACAAAAAAATCACGGGTTGTTCAGCCAATGGTATTATGTCACACATATAAAACATTACTTTGATTGGCTGAACGACCCAAGTCACGTGTTTTTGGTTTACCTTTTTTTAAATACCTACCTAAAAAAGTACAGACTAAAAGCAATCCTTGTTGTTGTTTGCGATTATAAAAAAAAGGACAGCCTGCACTGACCAGCTTGTTTCAAAAAAACATTTTTCGAGACAAACTTTTAAAAATTAAACAAACGTATTTTAAAATTGGTGTTACTATTGAGGAAAGATATCAAGTTAAAACATTTTAATTGAAAACGTTTGCTCCAAATTGCTTTAATTGGTAGCTATAATCTTTCAGGTAGACAAAGCAATTTACATTGATTATGTTATTATGGTTATTCGTATTTCATTAGAGTTACATTTAAAATAGGTCTATGACGGAATGTTGCCAGTAATGACCTACAGTAAACAAAAAACAGTAACACACACACACACAGTAAACAGTACAGTAAGGAAGCAAAGTATAAAGACAAACAAGTAGTCATACTTCGGCCGTTTAAGGAGCGTTGCGAACGCAAATCGTTGTAAAGAGTTTTCCATAGAGCGGTTGGTAGTGCAGGGAAAAGTGGAGGGAACCTGATCGCGTGACCACCTATGCACTGGCCTGACCAAGTTAAAGCTGCTGTAGGTAACCTCCTCGTACAAATACGAGATTTGTGATCTGCTGTACGAGATACGATACGGATCCTCGTATCGTACCTCGTACAGCAGATCACCAGATCAGAGGCTGATAGTGTCCACTATCAGCCTTGTACGGAAAAGGTTTTGAGTTAGGAAGTTTTTTTAACATTTCCAGGTACAACATTTCGTTACATATGTGTCGTTTTCAGCCGAGGTGTGCCACTTCTTGTCAATAGGGTTCGAAATTCAAAATACGAGGATTTTAGTCGTCTTGTACGAGCAAAAAATTCTAAGATTGACACCCTGCGCTCAACAAGCTATGGAGAGTGCTATGCTCGGAATCGGAATCTTTTCAAATGATAGTGAAACCGTAAATAACCACATTTTTACTAAAAAAATCCCGACCGCGGTGCACTTTGAAACTGCATAAAATCCGCCATTTTGTTTATTTTAACAAACTTCATACCCAGTGACACTCGCACCATCAAGACGAATCTAATGATGTATCATTTATCGAAATCGGATGTGCCGTTGAGTAGTTACGAGCGGACACAGGAACGGACATACATACATACATACAGGTCAAACACATAACCCTCCTTTGGGCTTCGCCGCAGTCGGGTAAAAAAGTGAAATAATAACAAAAATTTATGAAAAGCAATTGTACGGGGCTCCAAAAGGAGGACTCGCTTACACTGTAGTGCTCACAGAAATACACATCGAGATAGAAGGAAAACGTTCCTCGATTTGTATGAGAACGTTGCGTGTCAGATTTTTGCGTTTGACAGTTTGAACGGCCCGAGTGCAACTATGAGGTAATTAGCGCAGAGCGCAAAAGTCATAGCACGCGAAGTAGAAGCATTTGATGGGTCTACTTTAATACATGGTTTGTGATAGTGCTACACTATAGTGAAAGTTATTTATTTATTTATCGTATGGCAATTCAGTCACTGGATACAATGTACATATGTATATACTAAAGTAGTTACACCAACCACCACCAGTTAGTAGTTAGATCTCACGGAAGATGCCACAGATTACTTGAAGAAGGCCAACTTTAACCTTTAGATCTAACTACTTTAGTATAGTGAAAGTAAAAGAACGATTCGCTTAAACTGTAGTGTTACACTATACCAGGGGTAGCTCATTCCGCGGTTTCGCCGCGCGGCTACTAGAACCAAATATCGACACCTTTCGACTCAAAAGGCGTAAATGCTATTAGCACCTACGGCGTTTACGCCCTTTGAGTCTAAAGGTATCGATATTGCCCCCGCGAAAGAGCTTAGCCAGCGACCAGAAAAAGTACCCGTATGTAAAGAAAGAAAGAAAAGAAAGAAACTGCGTTTATTTATGACAGCAGCACAAAACATTCATACAGCTGTAAAAAAAAACAACAAAGATCAATGTAACGTTCCTAAATATCGATTACAGGTTAGGTAAATCAATTATTCCGGACTTAATAGGTCAGTAAACTATGTAAAAAACTCGACCTTTGTTACGACATTATTATTTTACAGTCTAATCCTGGTCACAGTATAACCAGTAGTTTAACTTTACTTAGAAAACTACCGTGAAACTCAAATATTGAATTAAAAACGGATCACTCGGATTTGTGTTGAATTAAAAACGGATCACTCATAATGTACAAAATACGAGACATCCACTCGACATGTTTTGGGAGCATTCGGTATTCCCTTAATCATTGGGTAGTGTTTGCGAAGCTGCCCAGCGACTACTACGCCTAGCAGCCCCGTCGGCGCGGCTTCCTCAGTAAAATTTAAGTGTTCATTTGCATCATAAATAAAAAGAAGTAAACACGCGATGAAATGGTAACTTTTGTTACATTTTCATGGAATAATCCTTTAGTAACTGTCCTAAGCACGTGGAGTTAGATTACTGGTTGTACTGTGTCATGGTAATGTAACAACTCTTACCTATAATTTATTTGAAGGCTGTAAAAAATTGGAATCAAATTGTGGCTTAATTAAGGTTCAGCTGTAAGGAGACATTTAGATGTAAGCTACAGGGTCATAGGGGATGGATAGTCATATGGCAAAAATTAAACATTGTAACAAATTGTATTCAATCTAGTATCCGATCGAAACTAGTTTGTATGGCATGACAAAGAGTCGCGTGTCACAGTTGTGCTAGCTAGAGGTACAGGATTCAAACCCAAGACCTGCTAGAAAGGCGTATGCCCGAACCACTCGGCAGCCATAGCTTCCTAAACTAATACAAATATGTATCACATTATATTATGCTAAGAAGTTCCAAGTTAGCAGTGAGTTTACCCAGACATCTAATTAATGTATGAAGGTTACCTAAATAAGCATTTATATCTTCAAAGTAAAAGCTGAAAGTTCGGTTGTTTTTGTTGCGTCTGTAAAACGGGTGTGTAATGATCGATATAAAAATATTTAATATATTTTCTATCGATATATCAACATTTGATATAATTTCAAAGGGTATAATCACTCATTGTGTATAATAAACGTTTGGTATAATTTTAAAATATATACATTTATTTCGTATATTTAACGTTCGGTATAACGCTTATTTCTTATAACGATTATACAGGGTGTCCCTAAAACCAACTTTTATACGACCAGGGCTGATAGACCAGCTCATAAGAACCTAGATTAAGCAAATTTGACCTCAGTAAAAATCTCTTAGTTTTCGAGATATTGACGTTTTTGTAAAACTCGTGCTAAGTGATACCCTGACTCGGTGTTTTGAGTGTCATTGCTAAAATATCAAGTATTTTACAAATCTGTATTTTGCTATGTGTGGCCAAATAACTATGCTATTGAACGTATTTTCTATTTTTGCTAATTTATTCATGCTGTGGACACAGTACAATAACAAAAAAAAATTATTCGATTTTTTTCAAATTTCACCTCTGACTTCGAACTAGCGTGGTGAAAAAAAAATGTACCAACATAATCAGGCACTCAACGTAAAAAAATTGCGCATTTATTGTAGTTTCTAAAATGGTATAAAATTTACTAAACACTGTAATAATTTTTGAAATAATGATATTTTGTTACAAAATTAACTGTCTGCCGCCTTCATCTCATACGATCCGGTTGAATTAAGTTTGCACCTGGCGTGCTTGACATCACATACAAATTAGGTGCAAACTTCACGTAATCGTCAATATCTCGAAAACTAAGAAATTTTTATGAGGTCAATTTTACTCAGTCTCGTTTTTTATGAGCTGGTTTATCAGCCCTGTTCGCCATTTTGTAAAAGTCGCGAATTTTGATAGCCTGGATCAGTCTTTCGAAAGTCATGACTTCAAATTTCAGTATTTTCTTAATCTGCTTTTTGTTTTAAACATTACTTAATAATTATGCTATCATACCTTATCAAAATAAATTAGATTTTACGTGATTCAAAATATGACCTCGGATTTGAATCGCATAATACTTAAAACAAATTTACCATGCTAAAATAAAAAAAAATAATGTAGTTTAAAATAGTAAGATTTTACACACTAGACACCGTAGTTTTTAAGATAATAGCATTTTAATTCAAAAGGAGGTTATACTACAATATTCCATTGGTTAAATTTCGTACCAGAATTTGAATTTCGAACAGAAAAGGTATGATAGCATAATTATTAAGTAATGTTTAACAAAAAGCAGATTAAGCAAATACTGAAATTTGAAGTCATGACATTCGAAAGACTGATCCAGGCTATCAAAATTCGCGACTTTTACAAAATGGCGAACAGGGCTGATAAACCAGCTCATAAAAAACGAGACTGAGTAAAATCGACCTCATAAAAATTTCTTAGTTTTCGAGATATTGACGATTACGTGAAGTTTGCACCTAATTTGTATGTGATGTCAAGCACGCCAGGTGCAAACTTAGTTCAACCGGATCGTATGAGATGAAGGCGGCAGACAGTTAATTTTGTAACAAAATATCATTATTTCAAAAATTATTACAGTGTTTAGTAAATTTTATACCATTTTAGAAACTACAGTAAATGCGCAATTTTTTTACGTTGAGTGCCTGGTTATGTTGGTACATTTTTTTTTCACCACGCTAGTTCGAAGTCAGAGGTGAAATTTGAAAAAAATCGAATAATTTTTTTTTGTTATTGTACTGTGTCCACAGCATGAATAAATTAGCAAAAATAGAAAATACGTTCAATAGCATAGTTATTTGGCCACACATAGCAAAATACAGATTTGTAAAATACTTGATATTTTAGCAATGACACTCAAAACACCGAGTCAGGGTATCACTTAGCACGAGTTTTACAAAAACGTCAATATCTCGAAAACTAAGAGATTTTTACTGAGGTCAAATTTGCTTAATCTAGGTTCTTATGAGCTGGTCTATCAGCCCTGATCGTATAAAAGTTGGTTTTAGGGACACCCTGTATGGTATAACACTCATTTTATATACAAATCATAATATATAACAATCAAGAGGTATAATAGGTATATAAATCGTTATTACCATTTATATATTTGAAAATGTAACGCCTGTGAGTTTTTTCATAGCATACTTACTTTATACTTTTTGATAGCAGTTCGTTTTGGTAGGGGGACGAAGTTCAAACCTAACCTACTTTTTGATAGCCATTCGTTTTGGTAGGGGGACGCAGTTCAAACCTAACCTAACCTACTTTTTGATAGCAGTTCGTTTTTGTTGGGGGACGCAGTTCAAACCTAACCTAATTTTCTACCTAAATGAATTTGCTTTATGTTTTTTAATGCTCCGCCCCCCCGTCCCCCCTTTTTCTTCTGTGCCCTTATAATTTACTAACCTAACCTACTTTTTGATAGCAGTTCGTTTTTGTTGGGGGACGCAGTTCAAACCTAACCTAACCTACTATTTATTAGCCATTTGTTTTGGTAGGGGGACGCAGTTCAAACCTAACCTAACCTACTTTTTGATAGCAGTTCGTTTTTGTTGGGGGACGCAGTTCGAACCCTAACCTAACCTAACCTAATTGAACTTATGGTTTGAGTTTTTTTTAATGCGGGGGGCTTCGCCCCCCGAGCCCCCCTTGTGGGGGGCTTCGCCCCCCCGTCCCCCCTTTTTCTTCTGTGCCCTTATAATTTACTAACCTAACCTACTTTTTGATAGCAGTTCGTTTTTGTTGGGGGACGCAGTTCGAACCCTAACCTAACCTAATTGAACTTATGGTTTGAGTTTTTTTAATGCGCCCCTTGTAGGGGGCTTCGCCCCCCCGTCCCCCCTTTTTCTTCTGTGCCCTTATAATTTACTAACCTAACCAACTTTTTGATAGCAGATCGTTTTTGTTGGGGGGCGCAGTTCAATCAAACCTAACCTAACCTACTTTTTGATAGCCATTCGTTTTGGTAGGGGGACGCAGTTCTAAACTCACCTACTTTTTGATAGCAGTTCGTTTTTGTTGGGAGACGCAGTTCAAACCTAACCTAACCTACTTTTTGATACATTATATCAATAATGGTTATGCCAATTGTATTTTATATGAAAATAACGTTATACCATAAGTTCATTATAGGAAATAAGCATTATACTTAAAGAATGCTATATTAAATGTTATTCTATCAAATGATCATTATAAAAAATAATAATTATATCATATGTAAATATATTACGTGTTGTTATATGATTTAATAATTATATCAAATGAGCGTTATAGCGACTAATATTATACCAAAAATTTTTATAGCCATCGTTACGCACCCCTGTAAAACGATACAAGCGTAGAATACATTCGCAGAAAGTCCACTGTGAATGGAAAAACGCCTTACGCACAAAAACTAACGTTACGCAGTGCCGTGCACTCCATAAAGACACTTCCTATTCCTACCTCCTAATTTCTTCTCTAGTAAGAGTAGGAGGGAAGAAATTAGTAAGGTAGGTGGTATCTTAACACGCTACCTACCAGTGGCGTGGCGTAAAAGATATCCTTGGGCAAGCCGATGCAGATTTAGTGTAGATTTTCTTTAGAGCTGTAGAATAAGGTGCTCAAATGCCTGATATTAGGCAACCCGGTAGGAAACGAGTTCTTTAGACGCCACGCTACTGCTACCTACCCTACTAATTTCTACCCTACCCTTAATAGGGCACGAATAAGACGGTAGGCAGTTTTTTTTGGTCTTTATGTTACAATCGCCACTGATGTTACGTACAAGTTACTGCATAGGAAAATCGCCAGCCCATTATAAATAAAAAAATAAAGTAAAGCTGCGTTTCCACCAGAGCTGTTATTCCCACCTGTTAGCACCAAAATGATTTACTGGTAACAACTGGGATTTTTTCCCACTTGTTACCACTAAATGTATGGTTTTAGTGGTAACAGATTGGAAAAAAATGATTGAAAACCACGTTGATTGGTGTGTTTTTTCTTCGCACGCCGCTCCGCTACCTCGCACAGCTCTAATAGAAACGCAGCCTTATTCATTGATCCTTATTGATAGCAGCTAAAGGGTCGAAGAGTATTCTTCTTCTTCGTGTAAAGGGATCAAAAATATTAATCTAAATGTTTCTTTGCCAGTATTTCGCCACCTCTATCCCTCGGGGTGTAGCTTTTAGCAGATCTTCCGCGGTACACGTGGTCGGGCTCAGCGAGCACTGCATCATATGTTGTGTGGTTTGAAGTGTGCCACATTCGCAGGATGTTTCGCTTTGTTGTGGGACGATTCCCCATTTCAAAAGGTTATCTTTGGACCGACCAACCGACCGAAGAGTATTATAAATAGTAATTGTATTGCTTATATTACCTCGACGTTTCAAACGTACCGTGACGTCGAGGTAACATCATGACATGTATTTACGCGATTATGTCCCGTTTAGTTATAATAATAAGAGTTGATTCCCAAAAGTTGAGTGAATATTCTGTTAAAATGTATTCTGCTACCCAGTTTTCTAGAATTACGCGTTTAGTCTTCAAAGCTACTTCAGATGTCAGGTTTCAGTAAATAAAGTTGACTGTGTTAGGACGAGTGAACAAGACTCGATACGTGTGAAGAAATACTAAATCTAAAGCTACGCTTACAGAAAATCGTATCTTGATTGTCAGAAGTGTCACTTACGCCCTTTTTGAAAAAAGTATGAGTATAATGTTTCAGAATTCGGTGTTATTTTTGGGGACCCAAAGGGCTTACATAGATTCAGTGTCAAGAGATTAAGGTGAAATTATGTAATAAAATGTTTGTATGCCAGTTAGAGTCCGACCGAACTTTCGGTTTTGGCCTAGTCTCGACTAAAAAACGGGTTTCGGCTTAGTTTCGGTTTCTTCTGCCATTCAGCCGAAACTATGGCCGAAACTGAAACTGAATTTGATGGGTTTCACGCTGCGATCCAATAGTAATAACGATTTACTGTCATTAAAGTACAAAAAGAAATTCGTCCACTTGAATTGACCATTTGGAATTTTGACCAAAGTGTAAATCTGATAAAAAGTAATTATGACCAAATTTATTTTCGTTAAAAATTAATTAAGTCTGAATTGAATTATGGCCATTATAAAAAATGTGCAAAATTTAATACGCACAAAGTGAATAATGTCTAATTTTATTTCAGACCGTAATGTAAATTTAAGCTCAAAACGAATTATGTCCAAAGAGAATATTGTCAACATATAATTCTGTCTAGGATGAATATAGTATAAAATGAATAAGGGCCAAGTGGAAAATTGTCCTATTGATGAGCTTGTACCTTTAAAATCTTCAATAACGATAGGATGTTGATGTCTATAGTAAAAAATATGGACGTAAATACAAATGGACATATTTCCATTTGTTCATTTCAAATGGTAATACTTCCAAGTGGACATAAATACAAATGGTTATCGATACCTTTGGGTTCAATTGGCGTAAAGGACATTTTGGCGAAAATGAGTTATATATACAGTTTTGTTCAGAATTTCAAGCTCTACCGTTCTGTGTAGTTAAAATTTCGATATCTTTAAAAAAAGTGCCTTTACGACCCAGTTTTTATTCACCGTGTTCGCAAAACTAGCTCAGGTTAAGGGACGTAAGTGTCAAGTTATAAAATATGAATTAAAAGGTGTATCGTAAAGTACGCCGGTAAATATGAATACTGTCGTATATGACCTATTTTTTTCTTGTTGTCCTTTAAGCCCTTCATTTCTCATGATTACTTTCCATAAGCGCATAGTCGAGGTGGGCGTTAAGGACATGTTTTCTTTTACTTGTCCTTTACGACCTGCTTTTAAATTATAATACCGTAATTTGATAAACCGAATAAGGTTGTAAAGGGCAGGTATTATTTGACTTGACCTTTACGACCTGCTTAAAAAATGATTACACCATTATTTGATAGAATTAAGGAGGTTGTAAAGGGCATGTATTCTTTTACACGTCCTTTACGACCTGCCTTCAAATTATTATACTTGTTTACATACCGTAATTTGATAAATCGAACAGGGCTGTAAAGGGCAAGTAGTCTTTTATTTGTCCTTTAAGACCTGCCTTAAATCTAATTATAGCACATTTTTTAAAGAAGAGCAGGGTTGTATAGGGATTAGCCTTTATTTTTGGCATTTACTGCCACAAATGTGTGTCTAAATTCTGAAATAAAAGCAATTTACGTAATCGTAAAGGTTTAAACTATCGATACCTTTAATTGGGTTCAATTGGCGTAAAGGGCAAAACGCTGGTTTTGAGGTGAAGCAAAAAACAGTTTTATTTTACAAAAAATGGCTACAGAATTTTGGTTTCTCGACCTATACTTTCGACATGTATATGAAAAATATTTGAAATGCCCGTATCTTTAACCTGTGATGACAGTTCTAGCTGTAAACAATGTATTACGGAAGTTAGATGTCCTTTACAACTGGTAAAAATGCTATAAATGTCATTTACACCCGTGACTTTTTTAGACATTTGGAAATGATGGGGTTGTAAATGACGGTCTCAGATGACTTTGTTCCAATTTCGGGGCGTAAAGTTAACAGCTATGTAATAAAAATTGACAGTGTTCAACTTAGTTTACCTTAAAGAGACTTGAAAAATGTAGAAAAAGATGATGAATTCATTATTTTTCATACTATTATACTTATTGTTTACATTAACAGTGTTTTACTCACTACGTACTCGTCCTAATGATTGACATCCTAATGTCGATAATCATTAGCCACTATGTCACTTCCATTATTATGATTTAGTGCTATTGGAAGAGAGTAAAACACTAGTACGACATTATTAAGTTGTTAAGTTTATTTTAGCTGGGATTGGGCTGGCCACGTCTGCCGCATGCACCCGGAGAGGTGGGCTAATATAGCCACCAAGTGGGTGCCGCGAGACGGGCGACGCAGGCGGGGCAGGCCTAGACGGAGATGGCGCGATGACTTGGACGCATTCCTTAGCGACTGGCCGGGGGAGGCATCAAATAGGGAGTTGTGGAAATCAAAGGGAGAGGCCTTTGCCCAGCAGTGGGACACCGCGCAGGCTATATAAAAAAAAAAAAAAAGTTTATTTTGTAATGTGATATGTATGTTAGTTTGTAAGGTATTTATCTATGGGCCTTTGATGCCTGAAATAAATATATCGTCGTCTAGTATCCATAACACAAGCCTTATTGAGCTTACTATGGGGCTAGTTCGATTTGTGTAAGATTGTCCTCTAATATTTATTTATTTATTTATTATTTAAATAAATTATTATTTGTATGTCTTTCCCGTACACGAGACAATGGTGTCCCGGCCCTTTGGGAGGCGTGCGCGGAGCCGAAGCCAATGCGTAGAGGCCTTTTCGACAATTTAATGAAAGGCAAAGTGTACACCCAGCGGATGCTGTCCCTGCCCATGTCATGGGACGCACGCAGAGACAGCCCCCGCCAGATGCAAGGACTATTGTTGATTAATGGAATCTAACTCTACTGGGCTATGGCGGTGGAAATATGGACTAAATACTGGGTTATGGATTGAGACATGACGGCGCCTGTCAGGAAAAGTGTCTCGTGGCTTTCGTGGCACTGACAGACCGTGACTTGCCCTCCGCTGATGGGCCCCTGTTAAATAAATAGCGACATTATGAGCAATGACCTAGCTAGGGGCAACACCGGTGCCGAGGGCTGCAGGGTGTCGAGAGGTGTGCTGCGCTTTCTCCGAGGGTACTCGCGGCGTTATGCCCTTTAACACTTCCACGCCTGGAGCATATAGCTCTCGCGACTCCACTCTGGACGGCCGGTTAAGGCAAGCCAGAGGCGGAGGTCCTTACCCATGAACCCTCCCTAAGGACCCCCAGGGGCACTCGGGTACGTGGGGTCGCTACTCCCCAACAGCTCGCCACAAGCTGCCCTGCGTTAAAATGTCAATTCACTACCCAAATAATCCCACCACCCTCACCAACTGTACTCTGTAGTAGCGTCACTTACTGACCGCGCATACAATTTATGTGACGAGGATCATTTGGGTAGTGAATTGACACATTTAAAGAACGTTCTACAGAGAAATGGTTATAATGGGCGGATTATACCACCTAGACGCACCGTTTTGCCTAAGCACCTGGACTATAAAGTTGAACGACAACCGGCGTACCTACCATAAATGTAAAGGGAGTGACAGATAAAGTTGCCAATATTTTAAAGAAGTTCTTGGTGAAAACTGTCTTCACTGCCCACAGAAAACTGGCACAATATCTACGTACGCCAAAGGACCGTTTTCCGCTTGAATGCCCAGGTATTCACAAAATTGACTGCAGCTGTGATAGCTCTTACATAGGTCAGAATAAGCGCACTATCTCATGCCGTATAAAGGAGCACATCCGAATGTTTAAAAACAACGAACCTCGGAAATCGGCAATCGCTGAACATCTTCTGAACGCGGAAACGAATCATTGGATTGAGTTGCACAACCTCCTCATTATTTCTCCTCGTTATAGTTGATCATCCTCTCGCTCGACAGAAAAACACTATATACCCAGAATAGTTAAGGAAGCTATCAAAATCCTCAAGAATAAAAATTTCAACCGGGAAGACGAGTTTCAACTGTCGAGCATCTGGTATCCAGTGATCCGTAAGTTCTCCAAGGGAAAAAAGACATGTTGAGGAGTAAATACGCGAAGTGATACTGTAAGTGTTGTGTGTCGTGAACGTGATCGAGTTCCAAGTGAGAATGCGGACGGTAGTAGTATGAATAACGCGCGGACGAACCCGAAAGAGGGTAGATCGCTATGGTGTGTGGGTAGACTACAACTAAAAACGCACTGCATGTCAGTTACTCCGTGATAATGGCGCTTGCAACAGTGCCGAAATATCGGGAACTCACAAAAACAAACATACATGGTAAATATCCCGTCGTTAATAGTAGTTATTATGCCTAGCTGAATTCATCATCTTTTTATACATTTTTCAAGTCTCTTTAAGGTAAACTAAGTTGAAAACTGTCAATTTTTATTACATAGCTGTTAACTTTACGCCCCAAAATTGGAACAAAGTCATCTGAGATTGTCATTTACAACCCCATCATTTCCAAATGCCCAAAAAAGTCACGGGTGTAAATGACATTGATAACATTTTTACCAGTTGTAAAGGACATCTAACTTCCATAATACATTGTTTACAGCTAGAACTACCATCACAGGTTAAAGATACGGCCATTTCAAATATTTTTCTTATACATGTCGAAAATATAGGTCGAGAAACAAAAAAACTATAGCCATTTTTTGTAAAATGAAATGGTTTTTTGCTTCTCCTGAAAACCAGCGTTTTGTCCTTTACGCCAATTGAACCCAAAGGTATCGTTATTATTCCTGTCGGCCGATATTAATTTTGGACAATTTTACCAGAGGACATGATTCTATTTTGGACAATATTCTGGATGGAAAACTTTCCTAATAGGTATATTTCAAATTGGCATTTTTTCCGATTCGACGACTAATTCTCTGTGGACGAATTTCTTTTTGTACTTAATGACAGGAAATCGTAGCGGTACATATAATTTATTCGAAATGAGAAGTTAGATTATGTTATATTGACATGTAATGCCATGAAAAATAAATAATCTAATCTAACCAATTAATGATTACTTAAAATATCAAAAACTAAATGATTAAGACGTTATTTAATAATGAAGACTGACTGATTATGTGACTGTTATAGTAATCAAAGTGTAGTAGTTACAGGTAGATATATAATTGTTCCTCACAAATAGTAGAATCGATTTACATCAGAGACAAAATTTAGTGCACAAACCTGTTGTGCTGTTTAGCACGACAGGCTTGGGTCATTATTTGAGCGTTTCAGCCGCCTCACTTTCGTGGACACATTATTGTCGAAGTTCCCTCAGATTTTAGTCTCATATCGAGCTATTTATTTGGTACATATCCGGGACTACTAACAAATACCTTAAACTTACATTAAAATCTGCCGGAATCTCGACAATACGACGTGAAACGCTGAAATAATGACCCGCTTGTGCACTAAATTTTGTAAAGGTACACGTCGATTGTGTTATTTGTGTTGTAGGGTATCAAAATACAAATTCTTATTATCAGCACACTATACGAAATCATAGTCCTGTCTCACGCCCGACCGACCTTCTAAGCTACGGAACCCTGGAAAAAAGGTTAAGCCGAGCAAGGCCGGGCCATCCGTCAATATTTACTTTTAGACCAGGGCAATCTCCGAGTTTGCTTTGTATTTTCGGGCCGAAGCCGTTAAGGACGTTCTTGACATTCGTTTATGGATGTGTGTATTCAGATTTTTTATATTGAAAGAAATAAGAAGATACGCTTCATCATCATCATGGGCTGCCATCCGTCTGGGTTTTTCCGGATTCGTCCTAGTTTAGAGAGCGTCTGAGGAACGTCCGGGCGGGGTTGCATTTGTAGTCCAGGTTTGCTACTCACGGCCCGCGAGAGCTAATTCACTACCCCTACCGGTTACCCCGGGGCGAAAAAAAATTGCGTAGCGTTGGCGTGTCCGGGTTTTGAGCTCCAAAATCCGGGGATTTACGCTTTTTGTCCTAGGTGTCAAATTTATTTAAATCAAGGACCATTAAAACAAGAGGACTGTCATTCTCAATACTTTTGATCGTAACCCGACCGCTAGGGGATTTCCGGGCAAAAACTAGATGGCGCTAAAAAACTAAATATTTAACGATGTTATAATTGAACAAAGAAACAAAGTATAGTAACAATTAGTTCATAAACAGCTAATAATAAATAAATTCTAACATTTAAATACTGTGTCACGTTTGCAAAGTTGAATAATTGTAAATAATATATAATTCTTATACCAAGCTTATACATAGATGGCGTTGTAAATTCGGGGAACAGATTTTTGTATGGAGAATGACAGTCCTCTTGTTTTAATGGTCCTTGCTTTAAACCCAACATTTTGTATTGCGCAAAGCTTACTGATAAAAGTATCATACCTTTCATTATTTATACAATAAATAACTGACCAATAATGCATAACATATAACCATTCAAAAGCCTTGACATCCATCTAACATCCACATCCGATATTCACATTCCCATCCCTATCCCACATCCTAGAATTCCCGTGTATATGTCAGCCGTTATGGGTTCCATCCCCTATTTGTCTTCTCAACTCGGGTGCGCACTTTTTTATATTTCTTTGTGTTCTGAATTTGAATTAATTTGAATTTTTGAAATTGTTTGGTAACTTCTATTGTCCTTGAGTGTATTTGATATGCTCGTCGTTTTTTTGCGGTTTTATTAAAAGAAGACTTAAAGGTTAACAAGGAGTACTCTTTGTGCTTAAGCATCCATAGCGCCCAATTCCTCATGTAGATAAGACATAGGAATTGAATATAAAAACTAAACACATACATCGATTGTTAGATAAAGAATTGTTAGCACAATGCTAACTTTGAGATTAAAATAAATATGAATAATAAATAAATCAAAATGATCGTATATTACGAAGGTGTTAACGTACGAACTGTCAATAATCTTCACGTCACACATGGCCATAAAGTGGCAATTACCGCTCGCTACGCGTGCGGAAAATCCCACTTCCTGGCCTGGCCTCGCTGGAGACGTAAAATTTTGTACTTACCACGGGCGGTAATAAAGAAAGCCCCAGGTCGCATATTTATCGCCCTTGCCTTCGGCTCGGACGTCAAACACCTACGATCTAAGACATTCTTTATTTTACCGCCCTAGGTAGGTAATGTACTATTGTCCAATCCAAACTGATTCGTGAGATCTTTTGACAGAAACTGTCAACTAACAATCTAAAGCTTATAAAAGTCCAGATTCAGAAAATTCTCGTCACCTACTTTACGAATATAACAACATATATCTGCCATTTGCAAGTCATATCCAATGGAGCGGCAATTCCCAGAGGGCGCCAGTTCAGCGTTCACCGCGACTGTAACAGACAGCTGACGGCGGACTCGAAGTTCGTGCAGGTAATACGAGGCCAATAGGCCATCAGTGAAGACTGATTTTTGAATATTAGAAGTAATATTCAATGATCACAAAGTAAATTTATTCAATAACTAAATAGACAATAAATAACAACAACAATAAATTATCCTAAACTAAAATAATGATAGTAAACCTAAGCCTAAAGCTTCAATTATATCTAAAAAGGGCATGTTGCCAAAGATGCTGGCAGCATTTCCTCGCTGTATGGCAATACTAATGCGCTGGGCGAGGAAGCTGCCAGCCCTTTGATCGCCAGAGAAGTGTCATGGAGCCGTTTTGAAAGCTCCTTAAATAAAAGCCGAGCGCTTGGACCCCACGGGCCCAGGGTCTCCTAATACCTTAGAAATTATAGAGGAAATCTTATTTAGAGTGAATACAACTTTTAAAGAAAAAAAATCTTTTTGCAAAAAATACAAAAGATTCATAATTCAAGCCTCGTCGGAATTCAATACGAGTAGTAACATACGATTGGAGTTGTAAAAAATTACATGACGATGTTCAAACAAACAGTTTGTATACTGTGGTGTAGGTACGTTGTCTAATTAAGGGTTAGCAAGAATCCTTATCACTTTATAATCTTATGCTAAATTCACCAAGCAAATTGAATCATCATCATCGGCCAGACTATTACATAAAAAGTGGCCTTTCTCACGGATGCTAATTTCATTTTCTGGTTAATTATGCAAAAACCCACATTTTATTGCTTTAATAGCACACCTGTGCTAGAAAAGTTCATTTTGTAAACAAAATGAGAGTGTGTTATTAAGATAGTGAACATTTTATTAAAAATACATTTTAGAAACGGTGCTGGGAGTTTTTGTTTTATAATAACAGAGTGGATCGAAATGTGTACCACTTAATAAAATAGAAACGGATATATTTAAAAGATAATCAGATATATTTTTAAACAAAAATCAAAACGACACACACTACATGTATTTAAATCAGTATAATTTACTGGAAATATTTTTGATTATTTAGCTTAATGTCACTGTGTTTTTATTTATTTTAATACATGTGCCTCTATAGCAGTGGCTTGGCGTAAAAAAATATCCTTTGGCAAGCCGGTGCAGATTTGGCGTACATTTTCCTTAAGAGCTGTAACATAAGGTGGTCAAATGCCTGATATTAGGCAAGCCGGTAGGAATCGAGTTCTTTGGGCGCCACGATACTGATCTATAGGAAACCTAAATGGTTTTTAGAATAGATGGCTAGCTCGCGCGGTTCAGTCCGAATTTATATTTATGCTTACTTAAATATTATCTAGGTACAGTCTGTTCCGTATAGGAATAGACAGAAGATAAAAAAGGTTTTTTATAGTGCCGGTTTTAGGTTGACATTCAATAAATGACATTTCTAAAGTAAGTAAATGCTCAAAAATAAAATATTGATGATGCCCATACTTTTTGGTTGGCTGAAAATAAAAAAAGTATCCTTATAAAATACTCAAAGAGCCAGAGATAAGCAACATTCAATATAAATGAGACAGCTCAGAGCTGTCATTATTATATTGTACTATCAAATAATTATATCGAATTTGTATGTGTTTAAAATTTAATTGTTTCTGTTATAGTTTGTCATTCCTAAGTATTTGGTGAATAGTTATTTGTAACATTCAATATGAGTGATTCTGCGGGGCAGTGGAAGAGGCGTTCGCTCTAGCGTGTGTTGTCACGCGACCATCGCGAAGAAGAAGAAGTGAAACTTTACAGAAAATGTTTGGAATCTCTTCTTCTGTGTGCCTCTAGAGTCTATTGTTATCCGGTATGAACTATAGCTACAGAAATATGAATATGACTATCAATTTCTAGGAAGTGTTTTTTAATTTTTTTTTACATTTTCCAGTGCTATTTGCTCACTGTATCAACAACTACTTATAACGCGTTTCTTTCTATATAGATTTAAACAACGCTAGTAAACAAAACATAGACATTTCTCATCATCATTTAGCATTATTTTAGCAAGTTGAGTGCCTGATGGTCAGCGACTACGAGGCCGAAGATGTAGCTCGCCGGTTCAGTAACACTTTATTCTCTATTCTTGTAACATCCGACTCGCACTTGATCCGTGTTTTTTAGAACTAATTTTCGTGAAATTATAAGTTATGTCAGTATCATTCTATATCTGCGATATGTTATTATTATCTCCTCGTCGAATTATAGGATCCTATTACTTAGTTTGACATATCTTGGGATTAATAATCGAGTTAGCAATATACAGTAATTAATGTCTCTAGTACCAATACATTCAGATTGCAATGTGATACCTACAGGATTAATTAAGGTGTACAGGGTGACATTGTAATTGTGCAACGCTGTTATGATTGTTTTTTGTGATGTGATTTATTGTAATAAAAATCTTAGATACGAGTAAAGTAACAAGTAGTCTCACATTGACGTGGATAATACTCAAATTTAGATTATTATAATTAATTATATACATTAATTGTATGTTGTAGTTACGAAGCTTGTTTCATAGCTTAGGGCACATTTCTGTGTATAGTTCAAGACATATTTGACAAAAATATTATTATCTTTTTAATAAATAATGCGTAATGGTTAAAAATATTTAAATAATATCGGTTACATTTTGGTCGTTAAAATACATATCATTTGCTGCTTTAACCTTTACCGTGTTGGTAAATAGCATAATTTTGAAATCACATGAAGAAAAATTATAATTTGATGACCTCTAATAGATAAGAAATGACGCAATACATTTTGAGGTCATTGTCAACACTATGTTTCGGTATAAACTCGTGGAACGATTGAAACTGTAAAAAATGCTATTAAAAAATGAAAAAAATTAAGTCACCCCACAAACAAATGCATCAATTAAGAAAAAGCTTAGTCATCATTAAAAGTCAGAAAAACTTTCATGATAATAATATAGCATCCTGTAAATACCTTGCACGTATATTTAAGGATCACAATTTTTAAAATAAAGAGCAAAAATAAAAGTTTGTGTATTAAAGTTATTTCATTAAATACCTTTTTTTTTCTAAACATTAATAGCTCCAAAATTATTTATCGTCAATTATGACATGAAACACACATCAAACTTAATGTCAAGGCACCGAATTGACATTTCCAATAATAAACATTTAATTAAGTGACTACGACTAATTCCATTACGTCGAATCATTACAGATTTAGAACAATCAATTGTTGCCATACATATTAGGTGAGATCGAAACCAGACGCGAAAAAAAAATAGCTTTTTGTCCTGTTTTATCACTAATTTGGCAGATCTATTTTATGACCTGGGGTTGACAGCTGACACACTTTCTGATCGCTCTTTTCCTTATGGTCCCTTCCATAAAAATGTAAATAAGGGCTTCTAATGAAAAAAAAACAGTAAAGTGACTCCATTAACCTTGCTTAATTGGGTGTGACATGTAACGACCACACAACGTTTATATATCATTAAAAAAGTCCATAATCTTTAAATAATTGGGTGCGTACTTACGCATCGTCTTTATAAAAAGAAACGAAATGAATTTGCAATTATAAATTCTTATATTTAAATGTATTTATGGATTGTGTATTAATCGTACTTTGTAATACAATTGCTCAAAAAGTGATACTTTTCGTAGCTGTAAATCGTGCGCAAAGTTGTATTTTGCGCACTAGTGCTTTTATACTTTTCAGCTAATTTTTAAATACTAAATAACACATTTATTTGCAAATAAGTAAAGTACAAAGTAATAATAAATTATATTTCTAGTTTTGTCATGTTTAAATTTAATTAAATTCTGTATGTATGTTTCTTTTCAAAATAAATTCTTTTGATGATTTTACATGCTGAATGATGACAGCCGGTGCCATGTTTTTGTTTCATGGACATTTTTTTGCAAATGTATTAAAGAACGTTGTTTGATACACGTGCGGAAGTGTCATTTCCACTCGTCTTTATTAGACTTAGTAGATTTAGTATTTACCAATACACATGGGGACTCGTGAAAAATGACATACTTTCCGCACTTATATCAAAAAGTACTATTTTGTAGTAAAGTAAAAAGCACTAGTGTGCAAAATACAACTGCGCACGATTTACAGCTACGAAAAGTAGCACTTTTTGAGCAAGTGCATTAAATAACATTTATTTTATTATAACTGGTACTGCGCGTATTCCTTGGTTGCCTTTTAGCACTGACTGATCAAAAAATTATATAATAAGAGCTGTTATAAAGAAATTTTATCATAATAATATATTTTATTGTATTATTATTAAGAAGAAAATACCCAAAAAATTAGTGCATACTCTTCGTTTAATTCTGTACGTTACGCAACGTCATTATATAGGGAAAAATAATAAAAAAATTGGTCGTTGTTACTAGTAATTTTACCAAAATTACCTTAATATGAGACTTCATAATGTATAGTACATTTTTTTATTTTAGATATATTTTAATCCGTTTTTATATCATAAGAAATACAAGAAAAAAAATGTACCTTGGGGAAATATTTACAAAATATTAATTGTATTACTTACTGAGAAAAAATAGACAAATAATTAGTCTATTCTCTTTGTTTAATTGGGTATAAAGTGTAACAATAACGCAATGTCTTTATAGAGAGGAACATAATAAAATTGCAATGAGTTAAGCCAAACGATCTGGTTCGACTCCAGACGTTCAGGCCCCCACCTAGCCCGATTCTATCGAGGTGGACCGGGACAAGGTGACCTGGTTCGACCCCAGGCACCCCCGGCACCCACCCAGTCCGACCAAACTCAGGGTGGTCCGGCTAGCGATCTGGTTCGACCCCAGGGAACGCCAAGGCCGACCACCCGGTCCGACAATCGCTACGCCCGGGTATGCGTTGCGAGTTTGTCAGTTTATAAAAAAAAAAAGCGATGAGTTAAGCTCACGGGGTAATCTTGCCAAAATCGTCAGAATTTTAGACTTGTCAAAAATGTAGTGTTCACTTAAATCTTTTTTCAGAAAAAAAAGAAAGTAAAAATAAAGGGGTCGTTTCTTGCTTTTTTGGGACTGAATGATCGTTGAATAATTAGGGTATTATTAAGAGATATAAAGAAACACTGTCCTATTATAGTACATTACACAACTAGGGTGGTAATATATAGAAAGATATAAGGAAGGCCGAGATCGCAGAAGTTAGCGGCCCGAGCTGCAAGCGAGTGACGTAAATATGCGATCGAGGGCTTTCTTTGTTACCTCCCGTGTTGTGTATAATATTTTATGTCTACACTTGGCCAGAAAGCGTACGCGCAGCGTGCGGAAAAAGCCACTTTATGGCCAGTGGTGGCATTAAAAATAAAAAAGGCAAAAAAGTTAGTCCATATTCCTCGTTTAATTGGGTACTAAGGGTAACGATTACACAACGTCTTTATACAGGGAAACATAATAAAATTGCAATTAGTCGGTCCTCGGGGTAATCTTGCCAAATTTATTGCCCAAATTAGCGGGTTTAAAATAATAGACAGAGCATGCTGTTCAGTGTTGGGTTTCATTAACGCTGATGATGTATGCTGCGTCTGGTATAACAAGGTTTTACATGTGTAATTACGTAATTGCTAAACGTATATTAGCTGTGTTATGTTTAACCAAAGGAACTACTAGTCTACTAGAGTATTCTTATAAAAATACTCTAGCAGACTAGTAGTTACTTTGGTTATCCGCATACGGATATGATACACTTTATTCGTCTTATATGTATCATCAACGACATAGAATAAATAATAACATTGTCGTTCAGGACCGACCACCGGATGGAACGCACCGGATCCAACCGTCTCTATCTATCGCATAACGCAAACTAAGCCGTGCTTGTCGCTGGTTGAGCCGCGCGGCGAAATCGCGGAGTGCGTCTCGTACAGGTCTACTGTCATAGTCGAGATTGAGAGTGAATGGGCTGTAGTCCGTATGTGTGTATGCAAACACTTTATTATACAAAATAATGTAATCGTATTTTGCAAAGGCATGTATTTAAACGATCTTTTTAGCATTTAAATGAGCGTTTTAATTTTGCAGAAACGGTAAGCAAAAAAATATAAATGGCATGGCATCTTCTATTTCTAGTCTGAGGGACGCAAGCTACCTAACCAACCTAAAAGAAAACGGGATAGTTCTTTGCTTTTTCTATTACGGGATAGTTCTCCGCCCCCCCCCCCCCCCCCCCAACCCACTTCTTTTGTTTTGCGAGAGGTCAGATTCTGGGGAAGAATCGACTTTTTGCATCGGCTACGCCGCTGCCAGACAAACATGGCAATCTATTATCCTGTAAATTTCATTAAAAATCGTTCTATAAATTTAATTAAAAATATTTTTTTCATTGAAAATATATACCAAAACTAAAAATTTTGTTGATCAAATAGTTTTTTTTAAGTTTAGTTAATATATAGATCGAAGTTTATTTATTAGGAGATCAATATTAAAAAGCATACTACATATAAAAAATACCAAGTATTAAACAAAAAACCTCAGTCATTAAAAAAGAGTATCAAATATTATTTTCGTGTATACCAAACATAATTATCATGTAACTAAGATCACAGGTTTGCAGTTCATTTATAATTTATCTGTAGCTCAACTATCTAATATAGACACAATAATTTATTCAAAGATTTTATACAAATAAAAAAGGCGTTAATTTTTAAAAATGCTCATTTATGATTTTAGAAGCTCAATTAAACGTTTCTTTTTTGTAAAAAGGCGATTACTATTTTTTTGTGCTGTATCGACAACATTTTTTTAACGTGTTTCGTTTTGTATTGTTATAGATAAGTATTTGCTATCAAAGATTACATTGATATAAATAGAGACATAAAAGAAGAATCACCTCCATATAACGAAATTTGGTGCGGCAAAATCCTAAAAAAATATGAGAAATATTCGAACCCAGAATAACTATGGGAAAATTCCCCAATGATTATACAAAATTCCATTATAATGGGCACGACTCCATACATTATAGTTTTCTTGAAGGAAATTAGTTTATAGCCTTGACTTAGTTACACAATGGCTTAATGGTGGGGTATAACTACGTTATGACTTCTAATATTTTGGGTGGGTGGACAGCTATTGTTGTTTGTCACAGTGTTGATTGCTATGTGATAGTAGATTTGGATTAGATAGATAGATCATTTATAAAACGACAAAATACCAGTATAAATTTGTATAGACAAAATTATAAGTATTCACCTATGATCGTCAAAAGCCAAATAAAAATGGGGATAAATGTAACAATGTCAAAATATTTAAAAAATATAAGTAACAATTAATAATCAAATCATGTCTCACAATGAGGATCGTGACAATTTTTAATAATAAAACAATAAAAGCAATTTAAAAAAAATACTTAAAAACCAAACGCCACACCAAATTATACCAATTACCAAATTATATCTTGATAAAATATTTCTTACATTTGCTCAGCGACCCGAAGAGTATCACGACCTAAGAGACCGCGACTTTTATCTATTTTGTGGCACCTCACAATCTATTTAATTATAAAAAAAAAACACTAGTAAAAAATTTAAATATAAAAGGCTGTTACAATTTTGAAGTATCTACCTACTCTCATTACAACGCCATTTTAGTTTAATTTGATAAGATCTAGTCTAGTTATTGTGCTACAGTCAACAGCTACTAACTTTCCTAGGAAATCATCAATCAAATAATGACTGTAACATTTTTTTCGTATTCTAAATATTCCAATATCAGTTCTTTCATCGTTAATCTGGTTCTAAACAACTCTCAACGTGGGGTAATTTTTAAATTAGGAATTTCTAGTAAACTATGCAAGATTTTAAAGGTGTGCAATTAGTTGAAGCACTATTGGCGTGTCTAGTATACGGCCATTCTCACGAAGTATGACTGCGTCTAATTACCACGTCTCCATACATTTAGTATGAAAACAGCGTCGCGGTAATTAGGTGACCGCAGACATACTTCGTGAGAATGGCCATATAGTGTTAGCATGTTACAGTAAATATATAATATGTTAAAATAACCCCATGTTCTAATTTACCCCAATGCATCTCGGTTACATTTTTTTTACCAGTGAGTTTAGTCTGAACATTGCACACATGTAGGTAAAGCTTAAAAGACGGGTGTTTTTAGGGTATGAATTCTTACAGACAGGTTTGTATAACGAAGTGAAAACTAAGAAAGATTTTAGGAAATTCATTCCTAGCAGGGTATTGTATAAAAACCGGACAAGTGCGAGTTAGACTCGCATGGAGAGGGTTCCGTAAGTTCAAAACAATATAAGACAATTATACTTTATTGCCTGTGCAATAGAGACTGACTGGTGTTCTAACACAAGGCACAGACACACGAGTGATCCTATAAGGGTTCCGTTCCTTTTGAGGTACGGAACTCTAAAAACGCTCAGACCTGCTGAAAATATAGAGTATCCCTTTACACACTTACTCCACCTAACGTGTAAGGCTTATACTATACCGCTTTAAGCGTATTTAGGCAAAATATAACAAAATTTTTGTATCCGTAAAAAAAATTCCGTGAATATTTTTTACGGATAGAAAGCACTCTAGAGATGCGGAGCTTATACGATGTATTATACTCGCAAAAATTGTACGAATAAAGTTCCGGAACGAAAAAGTATTCGCCAGTTGCATAATAACTGGTCTAGCTACTGAACCCCTCACCACTTACCACTCCCCAGGTGCTCCAATCAGAGAGGGGATATTCGTTTGTAGAATACTGCAGTAGTAAGTGTAAATTTTTAATATTTTTCTGGTATTTTCTTAATCTCGTAATTAACTGTGTTATAAATCCATCTGCTCGTTTGACCCCTATGACATAAAAAAATGTATTTTTTATATCTTTTTTTTATCGGCTGCAGTAACGGCACAGACAAAAAATCTAATTAAAAAATCCTTTAAGTGTGACTTATTTTTACTGAGATATGACGACTAATCTCCAATTACAATTTTTTTTCTTCAATTTGTATAACAAAGTAACGGAATGAACGACAAAAGCGCGTTTAGATTTGTATTTGCTAAAAAGTACTTATTTGTTAGACAGTTAATATTTTGTAAAATATTATGATGTGCTTTTAAATACCCACTATCATTACTTTCTATAAATGTACGAACACAAGGCGTTTCGGATCTCGGTACAAAATATCAATTTTCTACCAAGAAATGCTTTCACCTCGACGGCAATATTCAGAATCTTTAAAGCATCCGAACCTTTGGCGTGTCAACATACCAGATACTTGGAATACCAAATCCTTGTAAGAACGGAGCACTCGATACTACGATACGATAGAATTTCTGGAAAATCCTTATTATTATCAGAATCCGGTTACTTCTTCGGGTAGGTAGGTACTTTGGAAATAAATGGTTGAATTTGGAAATTCTATGAATTTGTAGAAATTTTGCTGTAATTTGGTATTTCGATTCAGTTTAGGTTAAACATAATTAATAATATTTTGGTGGCCTAATTAGTTATTGTTCTTTTATTAGTCAAATATAATTTAAGTTGCCATCAAAAACCTTCATTATTTCACAAAAACTAATACACTAAAACTGTTAAGGCAGCTAGATGTTATTGATATTTTTTTTTCGTTAATTAGTAAACAATATTTAAATATCATTATGACAATTGTGTTCATGTAAATCATCGCCATGAGGGTAGAGTTCGCTTTTTTTTCTAGTCTGTGTGTCCCACTGCTGGGCAATTCAGACCGAGACGAGTGGCTGAAAAAAGGGGAGAGTTCGCTTGCACAAAAAAAAAAACAAAAAATGCTTAACATGTCGAAATACCTATTTATGAAAATTCCAACTCGGTCGTAAATTAAATTAATTTTGAAAATAATTATGTAATTATTTTTTCAACTTTACAAATTCTAATAAGAATATTGTAAATTCCTAAAATTAGTCTCATTGCTATCGGTTAATATTTTTATATAATAAAAACTTACAGCAAAATCCTCTGTAGGTATCCCTTTAATGTGAAACCACACAATATTTCATCCATCCATAATAATCACTTCGATCACATCAATACTTGTCACTAAACTGTCACAAAAATTAAATATCACTCAACACACGTTTAATTTTTATTCGCATCCAACCGACCAATGTCAGTTTAGTCACATAAACACTTCATAATTCACGCACACAGCCGTCAATATTTTTTAAATTTCGAATTTTTAATCGCCGATCGGTCGACCAATCGTGTTCGATTTTTAAACGCGACGCAGCGTCACGCTAACAAACTCCAAGCTCGGCTGCCCGAAGCTAACTGAGGAGCCTCCCGTCCGATACCTGCAGAGGCACACACACTTGCGCAATTCACGCACACAAGCTGAGAACGTTAGAACTTGAATAAGGGCTGTTGTTCACGTGGTTTTTGTCGTTTTTGAATATACAATAGCTATGTTGACTACCGATTAGCGTGCGATCCGGTTGAAAAGCTCAATAAAAGTGTCGTTAAACTTATGACATGGCTACTTTTTTCTTGATTAATTTGAATCGGACAGATTTTCACAGATAGAATCGGATAGTCTAAGTTCAACATCTTTTGGTATTACAGTCATACAAAAATTGTCCCAAATCATCGTTTTGGTGTCCTTTTACTCCGTTTTTTTTCTGCCTTCCTTTACCAACCGCACTCACCAAACCTTAATTCATTCCTGCCAACACTACGCGTTTGATAAATGGGCCTACTCGGAGTTTCTCACAGACTTAGGTTTTGAACATAAATAGACCGTTCATTGTGTCAAACCCAGATTATTTATGCTAACTTTATAATATTTTTTTTTAAGTGATTTTATAAGGAAACTAGCATCCTCTTTTCTAGGATAGAATTAGTTGCACGTGTTGGTAATTTCCAGTATTAGTTAACTTTTTTAGAAAAGAAGGATTTAATCACAAACCTCTCGCTAAATCTTTACATTAAATGTTGAGTTTTAACGAAATATGAGGTGTTCAAACTAAACTTGATTGCATTTTTATGATAAACCACAATAAAATTACAATTAGTAGGTAATTTTATGGCAACAGCATAAAGTAAAAAATGTGCCAAAGTGACACTAGGTATTTTTTTTTTCACGCTCACAAATCTCTAAGAATCATCTAAATAATATAATCTAGTAAAAGCATCATCTCTCCTCTAATATAAGAAAATCTATAGGTAGCATTTTACCCAAAAAATATATATAAACCTATTAAGTTTGTGCTAAAAAGGCTAAGAAGTGTAGCAGGAGAACAAACAGCTCTATTGGCCTATCGTGGCTACGTTTCATCTCTTCTCAGATATGGAATTATTGTGTGGGGAAATTCCGTAGATGTTAGGAAAATATTTGTTATTCAAAAAGGTGCATTCGTGCGCTATGCGGATTGGGTCCACTAGAAAGAATCATGCAGGCCATTATTTAAAAGACCGAATATACCTACTCTTACAGCCATGTATATTTTTGAACATGCCAAGTATGTAAGACAAAATCCTGAGCAATTTAATAAGCCAGTCCAAGACCCAAAATTACGGGAAAGAGATCTATTTAAGATTAAGCAGCCAGTCTTAAAACTGCTCTATTTAGAAACAATTGCTACAGTATGTCAATAAAAATTTATAATCATATTCCTCTAGAAAAAATAAGATAAGATTTTTTTAATGAAACTTCGTAAATGGCTAAGGGACAAATGTTTTTACAGCATGAAGGAATATTTTAACATGAATTATAATGAATTAGTTGAGACTTGAGATTGTGTTCCAAAACAATTTTATTATTTTCTTATTCTTTTATTATATTTTACATTTATGAATTTTTTTTATGCATAACGTTGGTGATTTGTTTTTATTTTTAATGTGCAATTTTATAAAATATTATGGTTTAATTTTTATTGAAAATGAATTTTTGCATGCCAATGTAATGGTGAATTGTGTGGATCTACTTTTTTTTTAATTTGTCATCTAATTGTACCATGATCCATGATTGAAGCAGATAAAATTTTGACTGTGACTTAGACTATGTAATGCTAAATCTGCGATAAATATCAGGGAACAAATCAAATTTAAGCAAAACAAATTAAAGAGATACATATATAAAACTACAAAACATTTAGAACTAGTTGGCAGACGATAATGCTATAACAAAAAAATCATAAAATCAAAGACTTCCGTGAGAAAAAGGTTTGTGTGGAAAAATTTTTTTTGAGACAAGCTTTTATAGCCAACTGTACTGTTTTGTATAATATTGCATTTTCATCTGATATAATGCAATGCAAAATATCAGCTCACTCAGAAATCGGGAAGTGGGTCAAATTGAACTTGCAATATTTGATTACAACACAACAAAAGTGAAACAAAATTAAAGCTTGTAAAAAAAGCTGAACTGTCTTGGAACGTATTATTTTTCTTTTGAGGAACAGAACCCTAAAACATCAACAAAAAAGACAAATTCTGAATCTGAGTGCTTTTTCTGTCACCTAAAGCGCATTGCTTGCGTAACACCAGCGCCCATTACGCAAATAAGTAAACAGAGTCAAATGTATTCTAATATAGACCTCTTTTCTCGATAGAAAAAATATTTATTTAGGCTGCAAAGTGCCTGAGCGACAATTTGGACAGAAAAAAAGAATGAAAGCAAGCCACTTGACCCCGTGCTTTATCACAATATTTGTGGATACGTACGTTTGCCTGTTGACCGATTTTTATAGGCAGTTGATTTTGTAATGATATAGCTGTGCGTTGAATTTTTAGATTTCCAATTTGCATTCCGTTTGGTTATGGTAATTTCGAAATTTTCTAAGAATTTGCTCAGTCACCGAACTCCAAGTATATTCCTAAGTTCAATAATAATTATAAGGTTTGTTAGCACGGTTTGCTTGTTAGGAGAGTTGTTTGGCGTTTTAAAGAAAAGTGTGTTTATAGTTATTTTTCTACTCCTGTACTTTTATCTGTCTTTTACTTGGCCACGAACACTAATATAAGAACATACATAATATGAGTTCAGAGAAGTCTATACTCTATTCCCCATAAACCTAGTCGTAGAAAAAGTATTGTATGCAACGTTGTATAATTAAGTCAAAAAACGCTCATGGCGTCTCTATTTGCGATACTCGCCGACGCGGCGGCTCGTATCGCATCTCGCGCCATTCGCATTATTTGAGCCCACTTATACAACTGTTGCATAAAATACTATTTTGTATAGTCCATATCGAAATAACCTAAATATATCAATATTCTAAGGAACAACGATTTAAACTATCAAATATATTTCTGAAACATTTTTTATTGAGCAGATTTATTAGCTTTTTTTTGGAAAACTCTATGAGTAACGCGTAATCACCCACAATTTTTTGTATAAACACCAGATTACACTGAAAGCGTCGCATTTCACGGCGAATAAGCTTTTTATAATAACGAATACATACTCGTGCAAAATTGTTGCATTTTAATACGACCGTGTGACTGACAGTGTGATTAAAAACAACTACCCTGCTAAACTAATACATGTAGCTACAGAATTGTATACCTTCTTTGAAATACTACGGTGCTTACGTCTTTTAGTAACCAATAGAATGAAAAGCTTTTGTTCTGTTTCATTCACGTTTTTCTATTTTAGATCCAGTTTAGTTTAAAACTATTTCATATAAATTGGATGGAGCTCTCGTCAAATATGAACTTTGCGGAGGTTTTAATCGAACTCGGCGTATATAACGGGGATGAAATAATTACGGTTGAGGTAAAATTTTGCTATTAATTAAACACGAGACTTAAAGCTATTTTCTATATACCCAAAGACCTTAAAATAAATAGCCGGACTTAACCTCACTAACAGATTACGAGTACGGAAATAGTACATTACATAACTAGGGTGGTAATACAAAGAAAGGCCGAGATCGCAGGAGTTTGCAGCCCGAGCTGCAAGCGAGGGACGTAAATATGCGATCGAGGGCTTTCTTTATTACCTCCCGTGTTGTGTACATAATTTTATGTCTACACTTGGCCAGAAAGCGGCTTTATCCGTACGCGCAGCGTGCGGAAAAAGTCACTTAATGGCCAGGTATGGCATAAAAGTCGTTTTCAACACACTTGCTCATAAAGTCGCTCTTATTTGGTGGTTCTTATGCACGGAACGCAGCTTATTAAACACAAGTGCTTTTTACTGTTTATTGCCACACAAGTGCTGTAATAACCGCCAATCGACCAATGAGAGCACGTCGTTGTGGGGCTCGGCGTGCGGATATGATTCCCGCTGTGCGCCGCCACCACCACTACCACCAGTCCGCCGCCGAGTGCTGCCTGTTCATGTTGTGCGAACGCGCTGCGCCGGGACCACGCGGCGAGGTGACAGTAGACGAGGATAGATAAACCACGACAATAAATATCTACAAAATAGAAATTCTAAAAGATAAGTATTATTTTTTATTCGCAAGTGTGTTGAAAAACATCGTATGACACTCGTGGGCATTGGTCATTACAGCCTCGGCTATGCAGCCCTCGCCTTACGGCTCGGGCTATGCAACACAGCCTCGACTGTAATGACCAACTTCGCCCACTCGTATCATAATGTACTATTTCTGGCCAAGTGTAGAAATAAAATTATGTAGGTACACAACACGGGAGGTAATAAAGAAAGCCCTCGATCGCATATTTGTGATCTCGGCCTTTCTTTGTTTTACCTCCCTAGTTGTGTAATGTACTATTAACGTCCTTGTATATACCTGTCTTTTAAGATTCCGCAGTTAAATAAACTATTTTAATAACGACCTAATAGTATGCGAATTTATACAGAATACGAACCAATGACGCCACATGTTGTTATGAAATTGTCTCCTTGTTTTAATTTGAAGTCATTTTAAAATCGTTAAAGGCAAGCAAATAAATGAATCTGAATTAAATTGTGATCAGTTTTGGACGTTGAATTTGATAATGTTGAAGTTATTTGTTTATGCTACACCTGGCCATAAAGTGGCTTTTTCCGCACGCTACGCGTACGGCCGCTTTCTAGCCAAGTGTAGACATAAAATGATGTACACAACACGGGAGGTAAAAAAGAAAGCCTTCGATCGCATATTTGCGAACTCGGCCTTTCTTTGTTTTACCACCCTTGTTGTGTAATGTACTATTTTACTACAGGAAACTACCCTACTTATTCAGTAGTGGTTCACTCCACGATTTCGCCTCGTAGCTGGGTTATTCTTCAGAAACATGTCTGCGGTCACCTTATTCCTCTGGCCCTTTGTCATAATAAATGTATGGAGACAGAGGAATAAGACACAGCCATAATCTGAAGAATAACCCAGCTACTAGTACCAAAGTTAATCCCCGTGGAGGGCCTTAAGCCAGCGACCAGAAAGAGCACGCGTTAAAGAGACGGTTGGATCCGGTGCGTTCCGTCCGGTGGTCGGACCCAACCGTCAGTTTTGTTCAGTTCGTAGTACAATTACTTATTCTGTGTGCCCTATTGCCACTGACACAACAGTATTAAAGACAACCCGGTTGGGTAATTTCTAGAACAAAGTTTGTTCCAAATACCGCGGATTTTTGTCGTTACGGTATTTAGCGGACGTTGATGGATCGCTTTTTAGGGTTCCGTAGTATACTTGGCATGGCTCCGAAAACCCCTTCCCACTAATATTATAAATGCGAAAGTTTGGGAAGATTTTTTGATATTTGGATGTTTGTTACCTAATAACGGGGTTACAACTGGATGGATCAAGCTGAAATTTGGCATTTAAGTAGACCAAGTCCTGGATTGAAACATAGAATACTTTATATCCCGGTTAAGACAATAACGGGAACAAGGTGGGCGAAGCTGCGGGAAAATTCTATCTAAAATCCCAAATCACATCAAAACACTAAACTATGATAAAATTAAGAAGGAACTGACATCATATCTTGTACGGAAGTGTTATTATTCTGTAGATGAAATTCTCAATAATCACTAGAATAAGTACTTACTATAATTTCGATAAGAATGTAAAGAACTGTAATTAATTAATAATAAAATTATAAAAAGAATAATAATGATTTAGTACAAATAAGAATAAAATTATCATTTAAATTCTGTGAATTTAGTTTTAACAAATTTGGACGCCATTAGGCAAAACACAGAGCTCTGTATTATTAAGATAAGACCTGTATTTGTTTTACCTGTGATTTACAAATAATAAATTCTATTCTATTCTATTCGGAACCCTTATAAGATCACTTTGTTGTCCGTCTGTCAAGACCCTTTATCTCGGAAACGCGTGAAGGTATCGAGTTTAAACTAAAACTATAATAATTAGGTCTATGGTTACTTGAAGCTATAAAAAAATCAAACTTCTAAGTTAACGTGAAAAATATATGGCCATTTATGCCGCAAAAAACGTACACTTCGTCTCACTCAAGTAAACCGAAATTTATGGGGTACTTTCGTTTTCGTTTCATTGGCAGGTAATACCGTCTTAATACAAGTATATGAAAGAATCTGAAAACTATACATTTCTAATAAAATCAAAAAAAATATAGCCTTGATTTAAAGACTATATTTTTTAATTAAAGTATTTGTACAGAACCCTCGGTGGGCGAGTCCGACTCGTTCTTGTCCCTTTTTTTTCAAATTGGGTAGGTAAATCAAAAACATTTCGAGCAATATTTACTCCAGTAGTAATCGCTTATTGTATATTCAATGGTAATAACACATTCAGCACAGATGATTACTCTTTACCACTAACGTTATGATAGAAGTAATCATTACTCTTGATTACATTTTAAGTAATCTTATATAACTTAAGAGTAATTTTGTAATCATTAATCATCTCATCACTGATCAACATTGGTAATCAATGCGAATATGTGGCCTAAAGCAGTCAGATACGTGTAGTGTTAGGTCAGCCAGTACAGCGCCGATTTTTGCGTCGTTATCGATAACACAGCGTTTTTAGTAGTAAGTTTTCATTACTCTTGATTACATTACAAGTAATCATGTCACCGGTAATTAGTTAAACAATAACATATGAGTAATTTTACAATCACTATTAGTAGCGAGGGACGTAAATATGCGATCGAGGGTTTTTTTTATTTCTTCCTGTGTTGTGTACTGTGAGGGTCTAGCCGGGGGAGTATTGAAGTAAACTTTCACTGGGTAATTAGGATTGGTTTTATTCTGAAATATTTACATAATGTTTCTATGGCGGCGCTCAGACGAGAACTAAGTCAATCTTTAATACACAAACAATACGTTAGACTGACAGATAGGTATTTGAATATTTAAATTATCTTTATAATTCATCAGTAGAGACGGCCAGTCTCTACAGTACATTTTACGTCTACATTTGACCAGAAAGCGGCTTTTTCCGTACGCGTATCGTGCCGTAAAAGCTACTTTATGACCAGGTGTAGCATATTTTTTATACTTCAAAATCAATATGAATGGCGCCTAAATAATTATGAGCCAGGTAGGTGTTAGCTCAGCCCGCACGGCGCGGATTTTTGCGTCGTTATCGATTACACGGTGTTTTCAGACGTTGATAGATCGCCTGGGGACCGGCAATCTGCTTTCACCGGTGACATTGACACGTGGTGCAAGTCATAAATGATACTTCTGCTTCATACTTTTTTTACAATGCGATACAAATTTTTGAGTAATACTTTTTTTTACAATACAATACAAAATATACATAAAATCATTAGACCGATTTACAAAGGTAGACTACTGCTAAGAAGACGAATTAAATATGGCCCTGACTTGCAAGCGGCAAAGTGGTAATTTTATACTTGAATTCTAATTGACATATCAGCTGAAAGACTTCCACTGCGACATAGGCATCTTTCGTCGCCGTAAAACGGCGCGGCGCCCGCCATACAGTTTAATTGGCTCGCGCCGCGCCGTTTTACGGCGACGGCGCCGTGCCGTGGATATGGGGCCGCGGCCAGTCTCGAGTCTTATTAAAATCACGAACTCTACTAAGCCTTTTCTATCAGCCCAGCCCAGCTCTAAAACAGAGCTCCGGAGCAAAAACCTTTGGGCGAAAAGGCTCGAGCCTATATATATTCAGTAAAAAAGTAGTTTTAAACATAATCCGTGTTGTAACTTAAATATTTTTCGTTGATTTATTAAAACGAATAAATCATCAAAAAAAAAAACCGTCATTTAGAAAGTTGTTGAATGATTTGTTTGCGAATAAATCATCCGCTAGTTAAAATATTGTGAATATTTTTTTATTCGAAAGATCATTCAGATAAAATATTATTCGAATAATGCCCATCTCTGGGCGTAACATTCCTGTGCGGTGACTGTACTTACAGTTTATATATTTTTGTTTAGTGTTGATTCATTTAACCTTTCCTGTGTGTAGCAACCTAGAGCGTGCAATAATGTATTTTTTTATACTTTGTAGTTTTGAAGTATCTCCTTATTTCACCGACATACTCATTTTCTTGTCTATCATTTAATTAGTATTTTTTTCTTATCTTATCTTTTATCAACAACTACAACGCAATCAACAATGAATAAGTTGCGACATACTTTTCGTTCTAAATTAAAAAAAAACTCTATTTTTACCCGACTGCTGCGAAGCCCAAAAGGAGGATTATGTGTTTGACCTCTATACGATAATAATAATAAACGTTTATTTCAGACAATCGTCCATACATGGTTAGTGTAACAAGTAATCTTATGACCATCCATCCATCCATCCATCTTATGATCTTATGACAATGTATGTATGTAAGTATGTACGTATGCACGTATGTTCGTTCATGGGTAGTTCTCTGCGATTTTATACCGTTTTGCTTGCTTCATTACCATCGCCATTATTATTGGCCGTTTTATAAAAGCAATCAAGATCATTATGATAAAAATAGCAGAGGCACGCGACTTCTACAAGATAACCGAAAACGACTCCATAGTTTATAGGGAGCTCATGCATAACGTGGCGATGGTAATGATGTGATTGGTGCGACTGTTTAGTCGCAGAGAACTACCCTCATATGTCCGCTAGTAACCTCTCAACGACACACCCAATTTTTAAAAAGGATACATCATTAGATTCGTCTTGACGGCGCGCACTGGGACAGAGTACGTAAAATTTGAAAAAAAAGTAAAAACGTGGTTTGTTAAACGCTGTAGGCCATCACTTGCGCCCATTGGCTCCGAGTTTAATTTACTAAGTAAACATAACATTGAAACTTTTCTATTACTGCTGTTTGTAGTCCGGGGGTTTTAATAGTAAATAAATGTTTTTAAAAAGTAGATTTATTTTCTGTTGACAGTGACAAGAATTACTTTCTTACAATGTTTACGCTTGAAGATGAAATGAAGTTTGTGTAATGGAAAACGTAGAAGAAGAAGTACGTACTGCCTTGGCAGCCTACTGTCTTGTTTGAATGGTCCTTGGACCATTAAAACAAGAGGACTGTCATTCTCCATACTTTGCATCGTAACCCGCTAGGGGATTTCCGGGCAAAAACTAGATGGCGCTAAAAAACTAAACATTTAACGATGTTATAATAGAAAAAATAAACATAGTATAGTAAGAATTAGTTCGTAAACAGCTAATAATAAATAAATTCTAACATTTAAATACTGTGTCACGTTTGCAAAGTTGAATAATTGTAAATAATTATAATTCTTTTACCAAGCTTATAGATAGATGGCGTTGTAAATTCGGGGAACAGCTTTTTGTATGGAAAATGACAGTCCTCTTGTTTTAATGGTCCTTGCTACTGCCATACGCGTACATCATAGGTAAAATATGCGAGGGGTGCTCATGCACACCCTGGTCAAAGTATAAAGACGAAAAAGCAGTCTAAGCGCGCGACACGTATTCACACAGAAACGCGATAGCACGTCTGTGTGAGTGAGATCCATACTGGAGCACAGTGTTGCCAACTCAGGTTTTAACAAATCGACCAAAAACGATTCTAAAAACCACTAGATTATCTTAATTTGTATGAAAAAAGAAATCGTTTTCCACTAGACGGCTCTCAGAAAACCACTAAATTCACTCATTTTATATGAAAAAGAGTAAAATTTTACCAACCTAATGAGAAGGCAAAACCACCAGATATAGTGGAAAATCCACTGAGTTGGCAACACTGCTGGAGCATTCTTACGCACTGTTAACTGTACATTTGTTAACGAATGTCAATCTTATTGCAACGTGTTAAAGCTACGTGCTATTTTTTTTTCATACAGACTTAGTAGGCGTCCGTTTTTAGGAGTTTTTGTCCCTTATAGTTTCGTCATGTCCGTCCGTCCGTCTGTCCGTCTGTTCGTATGTCACAGGCATTTTACTCAAAAACTATATCATGGATTTTGATTAAATTTGGAATATAGGTGTCTTGTATGAGCCGCTACTTAGTTTGGTGGTTAAACACTAAAATAAATATTTTTAGGGGGGGCACTCCATACATGTTACAGAAGCTAAAAAAAAAATTAAGCCAATATCAACGTGTGGTACATAGTTTGATAGCTCTTACAAAAACACTATAAGGTTTAAAAGTAATGTTTTTGATTAAGTGAATATATTTGGAAATAATCGCTCCGAAATTTGTGTAAATTGTGCCCCCCCCCCCTCTATCTTCTAAACCGTGTGTCCGAAAAATATGGAAAAAATCACGAAGGTAACGCTTAATTAATACTTTCAACGAAAATTATTTTCAACAAGATCGAATTAACCGTTTTTGAGTTATTGCCGATAAACTGCGCGTCTCAACAAAAGGACGTAATTGCTATGAAGATACGCTCTTTTGTTGTTGTACTTTTTTTACATCGTATTTTTTACTTTTTAGTTACGGCTATGGAACCATACACTGAGCATGGTCCGATATGCTCTTGGCCAGATATTTAAAAATATCTGGCCAAGAGCATATTGTATGGGTCAATTTCAACCATTGGTGCGGTCGGCTACTTTTGATTGCAATTGGTGGCTGTTATAGTAATCCAAGTGTAGCAGTTATAGGTAGGTATATATTTGTTCCTCACAAATAGTAGAATCGATTTACTTCAGAAACAAAATTTAGTGCACAAGCCTATTGTTCGACAGTTGCTAGCGACACTTGTGCTTAAGTACTGAGTGTGTTTACTATTGTATTAAATAAATAAAATAAATAAATAAATATCAGGGGACAATCTTACACAAATCGAACCAGCCCCATAGTAAGCTCAATAAGGCTTGTGTTATGGATACTAGACGACGATATATTTAATAGATACAAATACTTAAATACATAGAAAACATCCATGACTCAGGAACAAATATTCGTGCTCATCACACAAATAAATGCCCTTACCGGGATTCGAACCCAGGACCTCCTGCTTCGTAGGCAGGGTCACTACCAACTAAGCTAAAGCGGTCGTCGACAAGTGTATTGTACTACTACTCGTAGCATCTAATAACCACATTTTTACTAAAAAAAACCCGACCGCGGTGCACTTTGAAACTGCACAAAATCCGCCATTTTGTTTATTTTAACGAACTTCATACCCAATGACACTCGCACCGCAAAAAATCGCATCGAATTTAATGATGTATCATGTATCAAAATCGGATGTGCCGTTGAGTAGTTACGAGCGGACACAGGAACGGACATACATACATACATATAGGTCAAACACATAACCCTCCTTTGGGCTTCGCCGCAGTCGGGTAATAAATAGGGATTATTGTACATCAGTATTCTATTATTTCGCTCATCATCATCATTTAATTTTGCTCGTCTGCTACTTATAACATTAAAAAAAACAAACATTTTTTTTAATTATATACACGTAATTAGTCATTACGGGTCACATGAATGTGTAACGATGGTTTTTCCGATCCGGTTTTTCTGTTACAAAGGTCACAAAGCAATCGGAAATACTAAAGGGAAATTACTAACAGCAATTTAATTCCCCTCAATCGTATTCTAATGACCTGTAAATACCAGTAAATCCAATTACATGTGAAATAGTTCAAGGTTACTAAACCTATTACTTTTCCAGATAACAATAAACTCCTTTCAATACTAAGAACTTTTTTCAATTGGTTTCCTTGCCTTCCGTCAGTGGTGGTAGTATCGCGTGCGGCATCGGTTGCCAACATTGATGTATATAACATGGTGAAATTTTAGTGGTTGTTTTCCGTTTAAGGGCATGTTTTAGGAAAAAGTGGAAGAAATTTTTTTAACGCGAAAAAAAAAATATTCTCTATGGACTCCATACAAAAGACAATTTTTTTTACGTCAAACATTTTTTTTTTCTTCTTTTTCCTAATCAGAACACGATACTGAACATGCCCTTAAACGGAAAACAACCACTAAAATTTCACCTTGTGTACTTTGCCCTGTTAAGTATTTAAATAAAGGTAAACAATTAAAAGTGCATAAAATCCGCCATTTTGTTCATTTTAACGAACTTCATACCCAGTGACACTCGCGCCATCAAGACGAATCCAATGATGTATCATTTTATCAAAATCGGTTGTGCCGTTGAGTAGTTACGAGCGGACACAGGAACGGACATACATACATACATACAGGTCAAACACATTACCCTCCTTTGGGCTTCGCCGCAGTCGGGTAAAAAAACTACGTGACTCGGCTCATTCAGCCAGTAGTATTGCGCCACAGATACAAAACGTTACTTTGATTGGCTGAACGAGCCTAGTCACGTGGTCTTGTTTACTTTTATTTAAATACCTAACAGGACAGAGTTTAGTAACGGCACAGTCTAATAGTAATAATAATGTTGTAATTTGATATTTGTTTAATTAATTGTTGTAATTGTGATATAATTTATACCAATGGGTTTATACCTAAATAAATACACATTTTTTTTTTTTTTTTTAATAGCCAGGGCTCGGAACCGGTATTTGCAAAAACCCCGAAATAGCCTAATATTTTGAATGAATGAATTTAAGTTTATTTCACATACAAAGACAGATAGATTTATAACAAAAATAAAGTATACATCGATTTTTTCTGGGAAAAAGGAAGAAGGTGGCTCAACGCTGCTGGTAGAGTCTGTGCGGAAAGAGAATAGGATTAATTTTGGGGGGCGCTGTAATGCTTTTGTACCGCATGTGCCGTATTTTCTGTTCTGTGGCCATACTGGTTAGGTTAGTTCCGTTTTTCGCCACGCCTATTCTCTTTCCGCACAGGCTCTATTATGTGACTCCGAATGTATGACGCAACAAAAACTGCACGATACGCACTTACACTTAACATACTAAACAATTATTGAACTTAAAAACTACAGGCATCTAAAATTAAAAAAAAAAATGATTTTATGCTTTTTATGTAGGGCGCAATAATGTATTTAAGTAATGACTTTAAATTGTTATGTCATATCGTGATAAAAAAACAACGTTACATTACTTTATATAAAAGGAACATTTTTTTTTATATATATTTTTCTGTATCTATATATGTAACGTTACATTAGCCAAAAATATCTGATTATTGGTTTGGATAAAGTTGCAGAGAGGGCGCTAGTTATGACTGACCATCTAGTATTAGATCCTTTTTAAGTAATGCAGGCAGTTTAGATTAAAAGGAAGAAATATGACGTTGATGGATGAATTGTCAGTCTTTTTGAAAAATGTAAGCGATTGTGCCCATCTCTGTGAATTTATCGTGTAACTTATTTTATCATCAACGCGACATTTAAAGTGTGTAAAGAAAGGCAATATCTGGTCTGACCACCGTTTGGGACTTCTGCCTCTAGGTCTTTTGTCAACTTTTCCCGTTATGATCAGGAGTTCCAAGTTGTTCGTATCTCTGCGTGCAACATGACCAAAGTACCGCAATATTCGTTGCAAGTCGTTGAATATAAGTCAATGGTCGACAATTACCATTTACAACCACACTATTGCTGGTAAGTGTGCCTGCCGTTCAATGCGATCACTGGCTATGTTACTAGCTGTGAAATGCCTGATTTGTGGCTTTCTGTTCTAAGGTATCTACGTACAATTATAATTGGGTAATATGGCTTTTGCCCGCGACTTCGTCTATTTAGAATAGGAGTAATCATATCTTTGTAAGAAAAAGTATTGTATAATATTCTTTTTAGGGTTACGGAACCGGAGGTACGGACCTCAACAGGAAAAAAACGGAACCCTTACAGGACCACTTTGTTGGCCGTCCGGCCGTCTGTCTGTCTGTCAAGACCCTTTATCTCGGGAACGCGTGAAGATATCGAGTTAAAATTTCAAATTATATATACGGATCTACGGTCCCTTGTAGCTGCAAAAAAATGAAACTTTTAACTTGACGTAAATAATATATGGCCGCAAAAAAAGTATATTTCGATACTTTCAAGGAAACCAAAATTCATAGGGCATGTTCCGTTGACTACAACTATGAAATTTGGCAAGTAATACCCTCTTATACGACACGTTTTTGGAGAAGTCTAAAAACTGTACATTTGTAATTGAATCATAAAAAAATAGTCTATATTTAAAGTATTTTGTACGGACCCCTCGGTAAGCGAGCCCGAAAGGCACCTTGTCCTGTTTTTTTTTATTTTGCAAACTGTTCACACACATATTTTATACATGTATGTGTATCACTGCCCTTATATTTAGTTATTTGTGTGCATTCTTCCTTTTTAACCGACTTCAAAAGAGGAGGTAGACAATTCGGCCCGTATATATGTGATATTGTCAGAATTTCACAATTTTTATATCATATATATATATTTTGTTTATATGGTTTTAATTGGTTTTTGCGCATCTAACGGTATATATTTTTTTACCATGTTGTTTTTTTTTTTTTTACAGGAGATATTCAAACGTATAAGAGGATAACTTCAGTAAAGTTCAAGAATTGGTGCATATTATGGTTCGCATAGATGTTGTGAAAAACAAAGTGTTATATGTAGAGACCGGATTTGAAGTAGCGATCTCAATATTAATATGGATATGACTGGTATAATTTATTATTTTTTCTACACAGATAGATAGATAGATATATTTATTTCATAACACAACATTAAATGATAAATTATACATGACAATTTATATGAATTTGTATTATGATCGTCAAAAACAATTACTATTATAATTAAAATTAATAACAATCGAATTAAATACCACAACAAATAAATACAACAATGTCCACAAATAAATTAAGCAAAATAGAATGAATTACTTAAGTACTATACTGTCCCCAATAATGGATCGTCAGTCTATCCTAAAATTTAAATAAAAAACAATGACTACAAATAATTAAGCAAAATACAATTAATGAATTACTAGATTGTCCCCAATAATGGATCGTCAGTCTATGTTATTAAGATACAACAGCTAAATTTTGAATAATAAATACAGGTTGCATGTCCATAAATTCATTAACAGAGTATAATGCTTTATCCAACAAAAAGTTTCAAAAAGGTCACAAAAATGATGTAACTTATCGGACCAAAAAAGTAAAAACCTTTTTGGAAGCTTTTGTAAATATTGGGCAAAAATTATGGTGATAATAAATAAAAACATATTTTGTTAATTTTTGAAATAGTTTATTTTTTCAAGTTCTTCTTCTTTAATATTTCTTCTTCACAATGCACAGTAAAAATTAAGACCTTCTATAACCAACACGACATGTATTTAACAAATTGCACTAGTCATAACCATATTAATATTGAGATCGCTACTTCAAATCCGGTCTCTAGTTATCCCACTAATATTATAAATGCGAAAGTTTGTGAAGATGTTTGGATGTTTGGATGTTTGTTACCTAATAACGGGATAACAACTGGATGGATCAAGCTGAAATTTAGCATGCAAGTAGATCAAGTCCTGGATTGAAACATAGGATACTTTATATCCCGGTAAAGAGTTCCTTTGGGACAATAACGGGAACATCGCGGGCGAAGCCGCGGGAAAATGCTAGTATGATTATAAATTTATTGATAGTAGGATGGAATTTGGGATTTAAAACGGTCTGCATTGCACTACTCACGAAAATATATCGAGATAAACGGAAATAGTTCGTCAATTGTATGGAAACTAAGCGTGTAACGTTATTCGCTTGGCGTTTGACGCCAAAAGTGTAATTTAGTGGTGGAGGACATACATTTCCTTTAGCTTTAGCTTAGTTGGTAGTGGCCCTGCCTACGAAGCAGGAGGTCCTGGGTTCGAATCCCGGTAAGGGCATTTATTTGTGTGATGAGCACGAATATTTGTTCCTGAGTCATGGATGTTTTCTATGTATTTAAGTATTTGTATCTATTAAATATATCGTCATCTAGTATCCATAACACAAGCCTTATTGAGCTTACTATGGGGCTAGTTCGATTTGTGTAAGTTTGTCCCCTAATATTTATTTATTTATTTGGTGGTATTTAAACAATTAACTATACCATTATTATCGGAATTTCAAATCTGTTAAAATATTGACGGAAACCGAAGTTAGCACTGTAGTTAGTAGCACTACTATTCTCCATTTCTCCAATCTGTTTTCTATTATTATTTCATGAAATTATAATATTCGCATTAGTGGTATCGTTTTAATATCCTAACGCATTGATAGACTGTACGGATCATTTTAATTAATCCGGGTTTAATTCTGAAAATGATATGACATTATTTTTTTAGGTATTAATGTACTTTTTAGGGTTCCGTAGCCAAAATGGCAAAAACGGAACCCTTATAGTTTCGTCATGTCCGTCCGTCCGTCCGTCCGTCCGTCCGTCCGTCCGTCCGTATGTCACAGGCATTTTACTCAAAAACTACACGATGGATATTGATGAAATTTGGAATATAGGTGTCTTGTATGAGCCGCTACTTAGTTTGGTAGTTAAATAACTAAAATAATTATTTTTAGGGGGGGCACTCCATACATGTTACAGAACCTAAAAAAAATTTTTTTCAGAAAATATCAACGTGTGCTACATAGTTCGACAGCTCTTTCAAAAAAATTTTAAGGTTCTTAAGTTTTGTTTTTGATTAAGTGAATACCTTTGAAAGTTGTAAAAATTGTGTCCCCCCCCCCTCTATCTTCTAAACCGTGTGTCCGAAAAATACAAAAAAAATAGCAAAGATAACGCTTAATTAATACTTTCAAAGAAAATTATTTTCAACAAGATCGAATTAACCGTTTTTGAGTTATTGCCGATAAACTGCGCTTCTCAACAAAAGGACGTAATTGCTATAAAGATACGCTCTTTTGTTGTTGTAATTTTTTACATCGTATTCTTTACCTTATAGTTATTTCCCTTATAGTTACGGCTATGGAACCCTACACTGAGCATGGTCCGACATGCTCTTGGCCAGTTATTTATTTATTTTTTTCTTTGAAGATTGTACCAAAGATAGCTAAGAACACCCGCAAGGAAATCTGCTTTCACGTAACTAAAAAAACCGCACTGAAATCGGTTCATCCGTTTGAGAGCTACGATGCCACAGAAAGACATCGACAGACAGACAGATATCAGCATCAAACTTAAAACACCCCTCTTTTTACGTCGGGGGTTAAAAGTGTGATGTCTGAGGCACGTCAGTGCGTCAACGTCTTTTGAGCAACCATTTGATTAGATTCAGATTAGTTTATTTCTCAATACTCTTTCACATTTTAAAAGTCAACAAAGTATGTACACATATTGAGATACTCACATCTTTACACATTTCATACTTATTAAGTTACATTGCATTATTTATTTACATTCACATTATCAATCTAATTGTTAAGAATATAATCATTATTCAGGTATTCTTTCGTACTATATACAGTTTTATTAAGGAGCAGAGTTTTCACTCGGTGCCGGAAGGTATTGACATTAGTTTGAGCTTTAATTGCTTTCGGCAGTTTATTGAATAACTTTAGGCCCATCATTTTCGGGCACTTTCTTGCCATATTAAGCCTACACCTACTAGTAATTAGATTCAGGGTATCTTGTTCGTCGCGTCCTAACTTCACCTACACGTTTAAATTTTGGTTGTTTTTGACATCACACAATAAACGTTGCAATTTTTATGCCACACCTGGCCATAAAGTGGCCAAGTGCATCATGCCCTCGATCGCATATTTACGTCCCTCGCTTGCAGCTCGGGCCGCAAACATCTGCGATCTCGGCCTTTCTTTGTTTGACCACCCTAGTTGTGTAATGTACTATTGCTGACGTGATATGACGTGACGTGATTTTAGTTATATTTTGGAATAGACCCTTTTTAGCACCCTTTGCGTGGGGAGCCTTAAATATGACAAATCATTGTGAAAGGATGATATAAAGCGGTTACAAAGTTTATATTTAACAGTTAACGTTAAAATTGTGGCAATAAAGCAGCCGGAATGACCAGTAAATTGTTATCTCACGGCGTTTAAGAATAATTGAATATTTAATTTATTGCCTGTAATTATTGCAAGGATAGGTACTCTAAGTTATGACCGCCCACGTAAATAAAAATTATCATACCTATTACTTTCCTTTTGACGACACGTTTAGCCTAGTGAGAGTGACACCGCCTACGGAGCTAGAGATCCCGTGCTCAAATCCTGGTAAGGGCAATGGAAGACTACAGTAAAAAGTTGCCAGTTGAAGTCTCTTAGCCGGTGCATTTAGTTTATTTGATTAATGTTTTATTTTTTTTCACCGCGAATGTGATGAAAAACGTTGTGTTTATCACGAGCAGTAAGCAGGTTACAAGCTCGGGTCATTAAAAGCCCTCCACCTTCGTTGTCGGGCTTCTAATAGACTTTCGTTAGTAATCCCCTTTTTACTTCCCTCCTTCCTTCCTTCCTACTCTTTCTTTTTGCCTTCCTTCTTACTTATTAATGTACTATTATTGATTACAACAGTAGATACAAAATTCTATAGCGTGCGTGTGAATTGTCGGGCTTCTAATAGACTTTCGTTAGTAATAACCTTCTTACTTCCCTGTTTCCTTCCTTCCTACCCTTTTTTGCCTGCCTTCTTACTTATTAATGTACTATTAATGATTACAACACTAGATACAAAATTCTAAAGCGTGCCTATGAATTGTCGGGCTTCTAATAGACTTTCGTTAGTAATCCCCTTCTTACTTCCCTCTTTCCTTCCTTCCTACCCTTTTTTGCCTGCCTTCTTACTTATTAATGTACTATTAATGATTACAACACTAGATACAAAATTCTAAAGCGTTCCTGTGAATTGTCGGGCTTCTAATAGACTTTCGTTAGTAATCCCCTTCTTACTTCCCTCCTTCCTTCCTTCCTACCCTTTCTTTTTGCCTTCCTTCTTACTTATTAATGTACTATTTATGATTACAACAATGGATACAAAATTCTAAAGCGTGCCTGTGAAGGCTAGTTTGTTTTTACCTCCAGGTCAGACCAAGTAAATATTTTCATGAAATGAATATTTATATAGGCGAGCGCCACAGCTGTCCTTTAATAACAGACGGTAAATAAGATTTTATACAAGTCTAGACCGTTTCAGTATAATTAAAATGCTATAAAGAATCTAGATTTAAATAACGTGCTTTATTTATGTCGAAATGATGTTAAACTAACAATAAAATAGAACATTAGGAGACAGAAAAAAATTATATCAACTATTTTTACAACCTTTTTTATATTAAAGTGATTAGAGTCGGTCGGTTTCCATACAAACCAAAAGAGGGTCATCATTGGCTTCCACGACAGCAATTATGTTTGAAGTGTGTATTATTTAATAGCTTCATACATTTTATTTGCGCCAAACAACAGGAGAACTCTTGAAAAGATACACAGGCTGAAATTTTATTAACCGTCCAAAGTTTTCCTAGGCATTAGATATCAATAAAAAATGCCGTTTTTGAAGAAAATACTTAGGTAAAATATTCACCATAAAATGTGCTGTCCGGAAAAATAATTAGTAACGTCAGGATTACGCGTATTGACGCGTAAGTTGTCTCGGCGACTCAAACGTGGGAGCGAGGTAGTGGTCACGGGGAGTGGACCGTTGCCGGCTCCCGCGCAGTGCGTTACCGTGGTATCCACAAACGTATGTTTTTTAGGATATCTTTCAGCTGCTGTTTCTCAATATTTTAGTACTGAAAAAACACGTATTTTCTATTTTTCGCTAAATAATCCACTGTCAAAATTTGGACGATGAAACAAATTTCACCCTAGTTTTAGCAAAAAACTTTTAATTTCTAATAAAGCTTATAGATGGCGCTAACTTTAAAGGTCCAATTGCACGTTAATGCTGGTTTGGTTGATAGTAAGCCGATGCTAACATGTTATTAAAGTATAAATATACAAGTAACATCACGACATGTCCAACTGTGATAACTTGGACACTAAAACGTAAGGCGGGCAAGCTATTTCGGTTATCTATGTTCACCTTTACTGCCAATTTGGACCAGCAGTTTAGTACTACGACAGCGTAGCTATATACAGTGGTACTCGTACAGTCACGTAATGAAAAGTTTCGTCATCTTAAAGACGAGTTTTACTTGTATTGTCAAAATATCATATCTTTTGTGGAAACTGATAACTTTTACATCCTCGCAGTAACGTTGAATTTTTCGAAAATAATGAAATGTTTTTTTAGGTTTCGTTTGAAATTTTCGTTTTTTTTCGGTTTTATTCAGATTTTTTCGGAAAATTAAAAAAGTGACAACCTATTAATGCTTTTTATAGATACACGGCAGTTAGCCAGCCTAGTTCAACAACAACACTAATTTATTTCGGCCCTCTTTCGACCCCGTAGTTCAAAATCCATTCCATCTATGTAGATAAAATGGATTTTGAACTACGGGGGGTACATGTGTACACTTGTCATTGCGAATGTTGTAGTACCTAACACCATCTTATAATTACTAAGTCCCAAGTTTAATAAAACTGAGTGACTAACTTAGTCATATTTATGACTTGGTCATTATATATTCATGAATGTTTGGGTAACCACTTCCAGGTGGTTTACGAAGATAGTAAAATGGTGGTCGGTCATGGGATACGAAAATGAAAGTAGATATTTTTTCGTAAAAATAGCTACATTTTCGTTTCTTTGTTCCGATAAAATTCGAAAATAGAAAAACAACCTGTATGAGAAAAATCAGATTTTTCGGGGTTTTCAACGCTAGTTCGAACGTTCGCGTCTTGCGTTGACTCTGCCCGAGCATTGACGAGACAGACGCTAGAGTGGGGTGTTTTTATTGTCATACCTTATGTAGTTTGTTATTTTTGGCCATTATAATAATCCTTGTAAAACTCGTCGATTATAACCGCTGGTAACATAATTAAGCTGTTTTATCACAGCTATCTCTGTTAATAGTTCAAATAACCCAAACTCCTTAACTGTTTTCAGTTTATCGTAGAAATAACACCGTTTATTTTAGTCCTAAGAGACACTGAAAACAGACGCACCGTCGTAAGTTTTAAAGGTTTTAATTAAGCCAATATTTCTGAATAAAGTGACTTTGAAATTAATGTTCTTTAGTTGAAAATAGTTAAATAGGCGTAGTGTAAACTTGTTGATCCTAATCGAAAGTGAAGGTAAGTTTATTCAATTTGTTTAAGCTTAAAGAAGCAGTGAATCTCTTCAGTGGGAGAAGCTTAACGCAGATATTTAACTTATTTTATAAGTAGAACTACTATACTTTTTTAAACAGCAATATGTTGCTTATAAATAAGGCATCAATTAAATGCTTATTTTTTATGAAAAAAGATAATTTAAAAAAAATGTTGGTTGATAGTCGAAAAATGGTGCTCACAAAGTGCATTGTGAGAACAAAAATAAGGTGCGAAAATCATCACTCTCCTTTTTGCTTGGCCGTAGTTGTGTAAAAAGGTTGAGACATATTTAAGGCGCCAAAATTCTAGTACTTACGCCAAAGAAAAAGTCTTGTTTATATGATTAGATTATACTTATTTTTTCTAGGCGTTTAGTAAATGAGTAATCAGGCGGTTCACTCGAATGAATAGTCACTCGAGTAAACGTTTCATATTTCTTTCACAATTTGTTTCACTTCGTGTTCAGACGTGTCACTTTGAGTGAAAAATGCAGAATGAAACACGACAATGAACAAAAAATTAACTATCTCATTCCATCTTAAGCAGACTGTATAAAGAGCTAAGACTATTGAATAACCCACAAAATGTATAGTAACTTTTGTTATGAAACCGTTACGATAAACGCAAGTTTTAACATAGTTGTAGAACAAAGTTCATGATTTTCCCAAACAAAATTTGCATCGTGACATCACGTTATCAGAGGCTGCAGTATGAAGCGTTTGGCTTGTTTTGGGAAAGTCTAAAAATGTGATTTTAACATTGTTGTATCTCGGTGAGTTTTTATGGTGTTGAAGTGGTTTTTGCACTAATATTTCTATTACTGAGAGATCTTTCTATAACACATCAGTATCACATAACAAAGTTGTCAAGTAGCCAATTGCATTCGAATATCCTAGAAGTCTCTCGTTCATCTATTGCTAATTTTCCGGTGTCTACAACAATATTATTCATCTGCATCAACTGCATAGACTAAATGCTTTAATGAAACCCAAAATGAATAAACCAGTTGCAATTATTGACAAACTTAAGATCATAACGACAACAGATCCATGCATGGACAGAGTATTCAAGCATTAGACCGCAAAACTTGCGTCCCGTAAGATATCAACTCGGAAAGACTAATCAAATTAAGAATCTCGACTGCCGATCCTCTTTCGTTGCAATGCGGGGACAGACTTATTCTGACGCTTCAAGTCGCATTAGTAAAGTTTCTGTGACACCTTTTCTGGTACCATGAGACAATAGGGCAGTTTAAACAACGTTTTAATCGCTCTCAATTTCCTGGTGACATTAGTCACCATTTTTGTGCAAGTTTGCATTACCATTATCAGTTAGTTTCAAGGGGTCCAGGCAATTACAAAATACTCGAATTTACTAATCCGAACGTACGGGAAAATTCCACTAATATTATCAATATGAAAGTTTGTGAAGATGTTTGGACGTTTAGATGTTTATTTGCAGAGTTGCGCAGTGGAAGCGTGCTGGACCCATAACCTAATAATACACGTCGGATATTCGCAACAGACTAATTTATTCAACAAAAACAGGCCAAGAGCATGTCGGACCATGCTCAGTGTAGGGTTCCATAGCCGTAACTATAAGGTAAAAAATACGATGTAAAAAAAGTACAACAACAAAAAAGCGTATCTTCATAGCAATTACGTCCTTTTGTTGAGAAGCGCAGTTTATCGGCAATAACTCAAAAACGGTACATTCGATCTTGTTGAAAATAATTTTCGTTGAAAGTATTAATTAAGCGTTACCTTTGTGATTTTTTTCATATTTTTCGGACGCACGGTTTAGAAAATAGAGGGGGGGGGGGGCACAATTTACACAACTTTCGGAGCGATTATTTCCAAATACATTCACTTAATCAAAAACATTACTTAGGAACCTTATAGTGTTTTTAAAGAGCTGTCGAACTATGTAAAAAAAATTTTTTACTGTCTTTAACATGTATGGAGTGCCCCCCTAAAATATTTATTTTAATTATTTATATACCAAACTAAGTAGCGGCTCATAAAAGACACCTATATTCCAAATTTCATCAATATCCATCATGTAGTTTTTGAGTAAAATGCCTGTGACATACGGACAGACAGACAGACAGACGGACGAACATGACGAAACTATAAGTGTTCCGTTTTTGCCATTTTGGCTACGGAACCCTAATAACGGCAGGTATACTTTACTACACGGATGGATAGATGGTGCTAGTAGTAACTAAAACTATTTAAACTTTTGATACACCATTCTAACACTAAATAACGGGTAACAAGTAGGTGGATTGAAATGAAATTCGGCATACAAGTAGACCTGGACATGGATTGAAACATAGGATACTTTCTATCCCGGTAAAGAGTTCCCTTGGGATATTAACGGGAATAACGCAGGCGAAACCGCGGTTATAAGGGGGCTAGTGGTTCATAATTCGCGATTAGGTTAACGCGGGCAAATTTTGCGCAATTCGATGACGGATATATGTTCCTATTTTGCGAATAAATAAATTTAAGCTACACCTGGCCATAAAATGACTTTTTCCGCACGCTGCGCGTACGGAAAAAGCCGCTTTATGGCCAAGTGTAGACATAAAATGATGTACACAACATGGGAGGTAATAAAGAAAGCCCTCGATCGCATATTTACGTCCCTCGCTTGCAACTCGGGTCGCAAACTTCTGCGATCTCGGCCTTTCTTTGTATTACCACCCTAGTTGTGTAATATACTATAATTAAATTTTGTTTATTGCATATAACGTTGACACATCGACGACAACAACGTACAAGGTGCAAAGTGCTAAAAGGTTCGAACTACGTACGCTGCAGCATAATGATCTACACGTCGAAACCTATCACGTAGTATAAAAATTTTCTTAAAATTTCACTTAGTATAGATTTTAAAATGACGCATACAGTGCGATCTGAGTCAACAATCTGTAAACTAACACGAACACCATACTAAGTGCCACATTGAACTGTACGCGATGTTTGCCATCTCACTCACTTGCGCGCACAAAGCGCAATGTGCCACATCGAACTCAGTTCGCCGTTGATCGGCCTAGAGTAGAACTACGTACACAGGACTATCTACCACTTAGAACTGTATACGCGTGAACTGTTTTTTAAAAGAACTGTGTACACAGGACTATCTACCGCTTAGAACTATATACGTTACTATAATAGCTGTAGTTAACAAAGTACGTAAAATCTATGTGCCACTTAGAATTGTTTACATCATTTATTCAGTCACTTAGAACTACCTATTTACCTTTTTGAATCGTTTAGTTCGATACACACGTTCACATAAGGACAGGTTGATCCGCTTCATCCTTCCCGCTAGTCCGCTGCTCACTCTGAGCAATCAGCGAAAAGTCAAGGTGGCCCTGGCCAACGACCTGGTTCGACCCCAGGCGTTCAGGCCCCCACCTAGCCCGATACTATCAAGGTGGGCCGGGACAAGTGACCTGGCACCCCCGGCACCCACCTAGTCCGACCAAACTCAGGGTGGTCTGGCTAGCGGCCTGGTTCGACCCCAGGGATCGCCACGGCCAACCACCCGGTCCGACAATCGCTACGCCCGGGTATGGGTTGCGAGTTTGTCAATTTCTAAAAAAAAACAGACACAGAAGTCAAGACTATAATCAAAGCAATCAAGTCTAAAGCCGTTGGGTGTGGTGATGTCAGTCGTTACATGATAGTATCAGTCCTCGACTGTGTGCTCCCTGTGATAACTGATATCATCAACTCCTCGCTGTACTATGGTGAATTTCCATCTTTGTGGCGCAAAGCTTTTGTCATACCCTTGCCAAAGATCAGTAACCCCACCACAGTTAGCAGCTTCAGACCAATCTCTATTCTCCCTTTTCTATCGAAAATTGCTGAAGCGGTGGCTCACAAACAACTTTCGCTTTACATTCACTCACATAAGCTGTTGAGCCCCTTTCAGTCCGGTTTTCGACCTGGCCACAGTACCTGCTCTGCGCTTCTCAAGGTAACTGAAGATGCTAGACAAGGCATGGAGGAGCAACTGGTCACAGTACTTATTCTTATTGACTTCTCCAACGCTTTTAATACTGTCGACCATGACATCCTTCTTGCCCTGCTCGAACATCTCAATGCGTCACCTTCTGCCCTAAGTTGGTTCTCTAACTATCTTCGAGGACGCCAGCAAGCAGTTCGTGTTGATCGGTCTTTATCTGACTGGTGTGACCTAGTCACTGGCGTACCCCAAGGTGGAATCCTCTCCCCACTTCTTTTCTCTACTTTTATTAACTTCATCACCCCCGACCTTTGCTGTTCGTACCATCTGTATGCCGACGATTTACAACTATACGACCAATGCAGTGTAACTGACATCACAGCCACTATTGACTATGACTATAAAACGCAGGTTTCCGAAATTTCCCGGAAAGTCATAGGCTCGTTCCATGCACTTAACAAACTTAAACATTTTTTACCCGTAAAAACCAAGGTACTTTTAGTAAACACCCTGATTCTACCTTTGATCGACTATGGTGATGTGTGTTATCCTGACTTAAGCGAAGGGCTACTTGATAAGCTGGATCGTCTTCTAAATAATTGCATTCGCTTCATTTTCTGTCTCCGTAAATACGATCACGTGTCTTCATACTGTTCTCAGCTTGGTTGGTTCCACATTCGTGAACGACGTAATATTCGTATGCTCTGTACTCTTTTCTCAATCCTCAACGATCCACAGTCTCCGGAGTATCTCAAAACTTTATTTCACTATGCCAGTGAGACTCACACTCGGTATTTTCGCTCTTCTGATAAGCTCATCCTTTCTACCCCTCTTCATCGTACCAGATTTATGACTTACTCCTTCTCCGTGCAAGCGGCGCGCCTCTGGATCTGGAACGGTCTTCCTCTTAATATCAAACAAGCTCCAAATAAGTTCGCGTTCAAAAAATCTCTGCGTAATTTCTATGCTAGTAGAACTGAAGTCTCTTAGTGTATCTGGTTAGATGTGTCATCTGTATGTATTTATTTATGTGTATATATATATATATTGAAAAAATTCTATATATATATAGCTATCCGTATCTATATAATTATGTACTTGTTTACATTTAGTATTGGTAATGTAGTTGAGTTTTAATTAAAATTAAATAACGTTAGTTGCACCGCCCACAAGCTATCTGCTTTGCCCTAAGGTTATTTACTTAGTAAAACGTTTGTGAAATACAACATTTCGTACATTTTTTTAATAAATAACACATTTATCATAATTTTACTTTTATTTAGTACTTCCTACATGATTGTTTGCGTCATAAATGAAACATAAAGAAAATGTTACGAAAGCACTGTAATCCACTGATATACAAAAATAAAGGTTCAATGATGAGGCTTAGTCTACGTCGCGTACAAGACTGGCTATTTGACAGCTTGACAGCTGTCATATTAAAAAGTTGTATGTACTGTCTCGTACATATTCCCAGCCAAGGGAAAACTTAATTACATTCCAATATCTTGTTAAGAATAATCAACAAATATTGACTGAAAAATACTACAATAAACTATTCAATCGGAAGAACACACACCTTGTAAATGCTTGTTTTAATGACAGACCCTTTAGGTGTCCTAATGGAGAGGGCCCTTACTTTACCATCCGCTCCTGGGAATACCTCCACCACTCTGGCCATGGGCCACCTCAAAGGTGTGACATTGTCATCCTTAACAATAACTAAGGTACCGACCTTTATATTATCACAACTATTGCGCCACTTTGGCCTATTTTGCAATTGAACAAGATATTGCTTGTGCCACTGTTTCCAGAAGCCTTGTACCATCCTATTACATTGATCCCAGAACTTAACACGGCTTATAGGTACGGTTAAACAATCTCTTTCAGGGTATGCTGTAATAGGACCACCTGTTAGAAAATGCCCTGGGGTCAGGTATGGCGTTTCATTGATATCAGTAGTTGGCAAAGCAGTCAAAGGACGGGAATTTAAAATACCTTCTATTTGCACGAGTACAGTGTTCAACTCCTCGTAAGTCATGACAGATTCGCCCACAACTCTTTTTAAATGATATTTTACAGATTTTATTCCGGCCTCCCAGAGAGAACCAAACACCGGTGAATAACTTGGTATAAATTTAAAGGTAATGCCTGCATCAGCAGCATAAAGTTCAACGGCATTCTGGTGATCTACGGCAGACTGCAACTGATACAATTGATTTAATTTATTATTTGCAGACCTAAAGGTACTTGCATTATCACAATAAATAAACAAAGGTTTAGCTCTGCGAGCTATGAACCTTTTCAAGGCATTTAAGAAACATTCTGTCGTTAAGTCTGAGACTAACTCGATATGCACAGCTTTTGTTGTGAAACAAACAAATAACAGAATGTATGCCTTTTGAATAACAGGTTTCCTTGCTCTAAGCATTTTTATACTATATGGGCCACCGAAATCAATTCCGGTCCTCTCATAGACCCTTGACGGGTTTATCCTATCATAGGGCAGGGAACCCATTAATTGTTCGGCATTTTTAGCCTTTAACTTAAAACAAATTATACACTTATTAATAACGTGCTTAACTTCTCTAATTCCATTTATAATATGGTATCTTAAACTTAAATCTGATAGTACTAGCTTGGCGCCAGCATGCAACAAGGTTCTATGCTCCTTCTCTATTAAGTAGTGCACTATCTTAGATCCTTTTGGCAAAATAATAGGATGCCTGGTAGCATAGGGTATGACAGCATGCTGAATCCGTCCGCCAACTCGCATTAGGCGCATACTATCCAAAAAGGGGTTTAACGCCTTAAGATTCGATTTGATCGGTAATTTTAACTCTAAACATTTAATCTCTTTATTGAAGAACTGCATTTGCTCACATCTAAGCATGATTTTTAAAGAATGACTCAATTCTTGAGGCGTTAAATTTTCCAAACATCTGTCTTCTAATTTGCATTTGCAATTATTGACAAATCTATAAACATAAGACAAGACCCTCATTATCTTATCTATATTTGAACAATCCGTTAACAACGGTATCTGCTCTATTTTACTAACTACATGAGACGTTTTTAACTCTGGGACTTCTCTTGGCATTTCGTGCCCAGCTGCAGGCAAAAACTCAATACCCTTTAACGCGGCAGGGCCATGAAACCATAACTTATTATTTTGTAGCAAGTGGGGATCGACACCACGTGACAAACAGTCAGCTGGGTTCTCAGCAGTGGCAACATAATGCCATGAGAATCCTTTTGTTAATTCATTTATATTTCTTATCCTATTAGCAACATATGCACTAAGTTTCAAAGGATTGGTTGCCAACCAAGCAAGCACTACTTGCGAATCCGAAAATAAGTATACATTTACATCAAACTTCGGTTTTATAACATCATAAAACTTTCTAACCAACTTGGCCACCAATAACGCACTGTTTAACTCTAATCTAGGTATCGTCAATTTCTTTATAGGATTGAGACGTGACTTAGAACACAAAAGATCGACATGGACGTGGTTATCAAAATCAACAATCCGTAGGTATAAACAACATCCTTGAGCCTTACTACTAGCATCTGCATAACCAATAATATCTATAGATTTGGCATAAGACGTATCTAAGTTTCTTTTTATGACAATACTTTGCATCTGATTTAAACTGCCCGCAAACCTTTTGAACCCTTCATTCAGGTGGTCGGGCAATGGGACGTCCCATTCCAATTTTTCTAACCATGTTTGTTGTAGCAGTAACTTGCCACTGACTATCGCAGGACCGACCAAACCCAAGGGGTCAAAAAGCCTACTTACAAACGACAATATATCCCTCTTTGTATATTTATTGGAAACTACTTGCTGAGGAGCGCTCATAATGAGCGTGTCGGAGTCTAAGTCACATTTGATACCTAGAGTTTTCACAACAGGATCCTTTTCATCGGAAAAATGTACAAAGCCTTTTGTTTGACAATCAATAGGTATATCATCTAGCAAACTCTTTTCATTTGAGCACCATTTGTGCAATTGGAAGCCACCCTTTTTAACAAGCTAATTAATTGTATTTTAGCCTCCAAAATATCACTTATATTATTATTAACTAAATTTACATCATCGACGTAAGTGTTATTTAGCAAAGCATCGGCAGCTAGGGGAAAGTCATTCTTAAATCTGTTTACTAACTCTAGTAAGCAACGAGTTGCAAGAAAAGATGAGCTTTTCAAACCATAACTAACCGTTTGGAGCTGAAGACACTGAATATCAGAATTAGGCTCCGGTCTCCATAAAATATTTTGTAAAGGTCGGTGTGATGGTGTCAGAGCAATGGCTCTAAACATTTTACGAATATCGCAATTTAATATATACTTGTGCAATCTAAATAGAATTAATATGCTAAATAAATCATTTTGCACAACAGGCCCATTTAACAACACATCATTAAGTGAAATCTTTTCCGATGATAACATCGATCCGTCAAAGACAATTCTCAAATAAGTAGTTTGGCTATTCTCATTGAAAACAGGATGATGCGGCAGGAAATAAACAGCTTCCTTTTCTAAATCATAATCTGAAATGCTAACATACTTTGCATGTCCCAATTGAACATACTCATCAATAAATTCTTTGTACTTTATGAACAACTCATTATCCTTTCTAAACCTTGCTTCCAAATTCAAGAATCGCTTCAACGCGCATGTAAGAGAATCTCCTATATGTAAATCAGTTATATTTTGCTTAAGAGGCAAAGCCACTTCAAACTTATTATCTTTTAAAACCACAGTCTCATTGAAAATTGTCTCGGCTAACTCCTGCTCAGAATTGGCTTCAGTATATGTTTCTGGAACCTTCTCAGTTTGCCAAAATTGTGACACAGTATTATCTAATCTACTAATAATGTCATCTTGTACCTGTTGTTGACAACAGAAGTTTGATGCTAAGCATGATGATGGGGTTGCTCCCGAGTGACGAACCTTCCCCGCCACAATGTAGCCAAAGCAGGTATTTTGCAGGACAAGCTGACCCGGTAGCACCGGCAGCTGCTCGCGCATGAGAACCTGGAAAAATATGTCAGCACCTAGGAGCATCCCAATCTTGTCACATACATAAAAGTTGTCATCGGCTAGCTTGACATGACTAGGTATGTTTATTTTTTCATTCCTGACAGAGAACTGTGGCATATTACAAGTAATATTTTTAACAACATGGCATGTTACAGGCACAGAAAAATCAGTAGCAGTAGCATGAACGTTTAATGTGGTCTGTTGCGTTGTCGTATTTACACCATCACACACACCAGCAATGATTGATTTTGTAGGCTGTAACTTACAGCCTAACTGCTCCGCTACTTCGGAGAGTAAGAAGGAAACTTGACTACAAGAATCCAACAAGCAACGAACATAGACAGGTTGCCCATTCCTATCAAGTAATTTTGCCTTTATAGTAGGCAGCAGGACATTGTCCCCACTATTTGCCAATAAACTTATTTGCCCAGGACTATCGCTTTGACTTGTAACTGCCTGCGACATTGTCGCAGACTGGTGAGGAACTTCCTCATGTAACAAGGTGTTGTGCTTACCCTTACACACAGCACATTTAAAGGAGTAAATGCACTTTTGACCAGAATGCTCATTTAGACAAATGTTGCACAATTTATTTGAAACTACAAACTGTTTCCTTTTTAAACTATCAGCTAGCTTAAAACTTGAGCACTGGTGCAGCTTGTGAATATGAGAGAGGCAGTACTTACATTTTGTAGGCTTAGCCGGCTTATTATTAACAGCTACTAAACTAGAGCGGCGGCCAGTAGGCACACCTTCTCCCAGCGATTCAAGCGCAGCAGCACGTTGCTCTAAAAATGTCAAAAAGTCATTTAACTTAGGCAAATTAACATTGCTTTGATTTTCTAAATGATAAGCTCTCAGTGTATACTGGTCTATTTTCCTATGGAGGATGGCAATTATAACTAAATCCCAATGTGTTGTGGGAGCACCTAAATTTCCTAAAGCACCCAAATGCTGTCTAATTGTCGAAACTAAGTTTCTCATGCAGGCGGCTGATGCGCGCTGCATGACAGGCAAGTGCAAGATTGCAACAATGTGATGATTAATTAACTGCTTTTTGTTGTCATATCGCTGCTTTAAAAGTTCAATAGCGACTGGGTAGCTATCTGCTGTAAGCGGCAAATAGTTTATAAGAGATAGGGCTTCTCCCTCTAAATATGTTTTAAGGTAATATAGTTTTTCACATGGCTTTAACCTATTATCTGAGTCAATGACACTATTAAACAGGGATATAAAGGTTTGGTAGTCACCTACCTCACCAGAAAAGACTTTTATTTGTATCGGCGGCAGACGGCTCGGCGACACACCGGCATGCCCGGTGGCAGCCTCCGGAGAACTTGTAGGCGACGGCGCATTGGCGCCTAAGGCTTCATTGATCACCCTTGCATAAAAGGTGCTTAGCTCATCAAACTTTTCTTCCACCTCGTCCACACGTTCCATATCGGAAGGATCCAAAATTGAAATCTCTAAATTTGTTTCCCTATACTCCTCGAACGCCTTGGTAAGCCGTTCCTTTTTTTGTTTAATTAATAGTGGATCGACATCCGCCGGACCAGCTTCTAAGCTACGCTTATAAGACATCATGCGCGTAATAGCCGCCTTTAACTGCCCCCTAGCTGCCACAAGCCTCTTCAAATCGTCGGCCATTTTGTGTTAAATATTACGTATAAGTCTAGAACAAAGTAATAAACTTATTAGTACACTGTACTAATACGTATAAGTATAAACACGCTTGAAATAAAAAACACAAGCTTAAAAATAAATAGCAAGCACACTGCGTACCTTTTTTAACATTCACAATATCGTTGATTTGATATGCTTTTGCTATTTCGCAAAGAAAAGAATAAGCAAGCTCCAGGAATAACGTAACGGTACACTGTACCAACACCAAGCCCGTACAAACACGGCGAACAAGCTATTCGTAGGTTAATAACCAACTCAATGCGAGAATTATTTTCTAATTTTACACTTAAATCCTGCAATTATTAATTACTTCAGATATATTATACTATAATTAATTATCACACAGCACTTTATCCGTAAACTAGGCGTAAACAAAATGGCGCACAGCTCGGCACGAAAGAAAGAAGCCAGAAGGAAATACATACAACGCCACGCCAGCCAACCAAAATAACGCAATGAAATGAAGTTGTCGCGTCGCCGCTTCCTTCACTCGCGTGACGTATCTGTCACTTGAAGTTGCTCACGCGTCGACCGTGCTGCGTTCCGTTTCTTGCTCACTCTCGATGGTTCAACGAATTTTAAACTTCGTAGGTTACGTTTCTAACGTAATTGTTTATTCACTTCACGAAATATGGAACGCAGAGTGAACGAATGAACGTTGTTCTGACCGAAGTGATTGAAAGGAAATCGGGAATACCAACTATACAAAGTCAATATAACTGTAAATTGCTTGAGCATATGGATGGTCAATTGTATTAAAATGTTCTTTTCTTAGGTTATAAACCAATGTTTTTTGCAGGTCACAGAGTAAAATTAGAATGTCAATTTGAATAACGTTGCACTCACTGAACACAACAGTTTTAAATATTTGGATAGTCGACAACTTGACACACTACCAAAGTTCGAATGTCTAGATGGGAGCACGGCTCACAACACCTTACCTTCGACGATGCTTTGTTTGCAACTTGCAAACTAGCTAATTGATGGAAATACTGTCCACTGGACGAATACTTAGCTGGCCCGAACGTCGAGACCGGCAGTAATTCCCGCGAGCACTGCACACAGAGTATTTTATAATGAGAGTCTTGTCACAACTTGCCACAGGACTTCTTGAAAAAAAAGTTCACACACGCACTGCGCTAAACTGCAACTTGCAGAGTTCGTGAAAAAAAGGTGAGCTGTACACGACGCGGAGATACCGCGCATGACTTGACAATATGGAGTCCGCCACGCCACGATAACTAATGTTACGCACACTGTACGTTAACCTCTAGGCCTCTAAATTTTCCTTGCGAAGGACCATAATTTGTGTTTGCGTCATAAATGAAACATAAAGAAAATGTTACGAAAGCACTGTAATCCACTGATATACAAAAATAAAGGTTCAATGATGAGGCTTAGTCTACGTCGCGTACAAGACTGGCTATTTGACAGCTTGACAGCTGTCATATTAAAAAGTTGTATGTACTGTCTCGTACAATGATTATTAAGTTAAAACTAATGAATCGAATACGGTTCTATCTACAAAATGTGTCAAAATTATAAATATGTATATTTATACAGAATCATAATGCAACCAACAATTAAATTAAATATGGTGCGTTAAAACTATGTATTACAATTGTAAAAACCTAATCAAAATAAATGATTTAAATTTGATGACTTAACTCACACATTGAACCTTTTACAGTAAGACGACCATTTCTTTTACCTAGTATAATATTCTAAGTACCAGATAGACCTACATACGTATAATTTATAGAAAACAATAACCAAGTATAATGTTCTAAGTCCCAGATAGACCTGCATACGTGCTTCTTAAATAAAATTGTAACCAAGTATAATATTCTAACTGGTAGATAGAACCGTATACGCAACGGTGAGCAAACAGTTATAACTTAATCTAGTGGTCTATCTGCATTTTCTCGAAAACTACAATTAAATTGAGTTATATAAAAATAAAAAAATATATAAAATATAATTATAACCGTGTTTGCCAAATTCCAGCTTATTATCTTTAATACGAAAAAAGTTATAAGGATTCTACCTTTGTTTTGCTCTCCTGTAAAGTTGTCATTTTTCAATTAGAACCATATACGTTGTTGTCGTATATTAGTATTGTAACTTAAAAAAAAAATGGGTTAGTATTCTAAGCATCAGTCACATTCCGACGAATGCTGTATAATTTACTTGAATTTACCCGCGTATTCGCCCGCGTTTTTCCCGTTAATGTCCCAAGGGAACTCTTTACCGGGATATATAGTATCCAGAACCAGGTCTACTTACAAACCATGCCAAATTCCATCTGAATCCATCGAGTCGTTACCCCGTTATTTAGTAACAAATATCCTCACATCCAAACATTTTCATAAACTTTCATATTTATAACATTAGTATGATTTAGGGCCTTATCACACGATGTGCGGGCGAGCTGCGGGCGAGTTTCCAAACAAAACCAGTCGAGCGACATTTGTATGGAACTTCGCTTGTAACTAGCCCGGCGCTCGCTCGCATATCGCAAGTGTGATAAGGCTCTTACAGCTCGACAAACCTCATCATAAGCCCGAAAAACATGGCATTGAACAGACGACTTGTTTTTTTATCGCATATGCGATCAAGCGTCCTTCTGTTCCCGTCAGAATAGCGCCGCGCCTAGTTTGCGAACATAGTTTTAGATTGGATTTGTCTTTTGAGTCCGGGAACCAAAACTGCCGAAACCGTGTTTGCTGTGAGCTCGGATCTTTGCAAGTGGGTTAGTCCTTTTTAAAGTTTTCACCAATTACATTAGTTCACTAGAAGAATTTGCTAAGCGATAAAAAAAACAAGTGCGAGTCGGACTCGCCCACCAAGGGTTCCGTACAAATTTGTAGGTGTACTTACAAATCAGTTGTTTAAGAACCGCCGTATCAGTAGAACTCGGAAACTTTTTAAAAGCACCCTTGATCTTATGGCTGAACGGTGCTCGCTGAGACTGCAGTCTCCCGATGATGCTAAGTCTCATAGGCAGCTCGATAGACGAATTCGGAAATCCCTGCGACACGATATTAGTACCATTAATACTGCTGGTATTAAGGATACGATTGAGCGAAATAAAGGCTCCAAAGTGTTTGCAAGAGATTCATCTATTGGGCAAAGCCAGATGACAAAGCTGAGCGATGATGGTAGTATGGCGTCGACAAAAGCAGAAGTTTTAAGGGAAGTGGAAGAGTTCTATGGACAGCTCTAGTATATAAAAATCTTATTGATAATATCAATAAGATTTTTATAAACCCAGAAAATTTTCAATTTCAATTCAATTATTATAAAAACGTGTCTATATGAGGGAAGAAATCAATACACATCTCAAATAATAAAAAGTCTACTATAGCTACATCGAACCACGGATCTATCCACGCCTGGCTAGGGTACACAGTATCAATATTAGCTAAGGACGTCCTCTGTCGGCAACCTTGACAAACACCTACGGTCCACAGAGAAGGGCCAAAGTGACGAGATATTTGTACTAAGATACGCGTACGAGTCCTCAGGAGAGTGTGGGGTACGGGAAATAGCCAATTTACACCTTGAGACGTTGTCGAACGCATGGGCGTTAACGGTAACAAGGTTGAACCACAGAAAGTGATAATACTACGTAGGGCACACAAAAACCGGTTTTTCGGTATTGGCCCATACAATACAAGTAAAACCGGTATTGCATGCCCTAGTACTATAAACTGGCTGTATAGCTTGATTACCCAATTTTTTTCTTACCCATTATTTTTATTTACGATCGGGTTTTTCTCCATTTCCTTTATTCCCCATTCTATGTGTTACCAATCGCATATTTCACCGAATATTTTAATTGCTGCTTTGTATTTACCCTGAAAGAAATTTTACTCAGTCGTGTTTTTCCCCAATCCATATGATTTAAAAATGAGTAGTTTATTTAAATATATGATAATTGTAGATGGACCTTAGTTAAATTTCGACTTTTCATACGAGTATAGTAGTAAGTTTTCGTAGCAATTTATTTTTCGGAATGACCTTAATGTTAATCATCACCATCAGCCTATATACTTCACACTGCTGGGCACATGCCTGCTCTCATAGTCGAGAGAATAATATATAGATATAGGTTATAGAAAGAAAACGAAATAGCGATAAAAATCAAAGCTTGAATAGCAAGAATTTCACCAGAACAACCGACAGACGTCGACTGCAACTGCCGTGGTTACTCTAATTACTGCAATCTGGATAATAACCGTATTTCTGCAGGCGACTGTATCGTGGCCGATTCCGCGAGCGTCATCGATTATTTGTACCGTTTACAGAAAAACAAAAATGCAGTAAAACCAAGAAAATTGTCTGTTATATTACCGTCAATATTGGGCCGCAAAAAGGACAGATGAAATGAGATAACATGTGGCTCAGATGAGAATGTTAAGACGGATGTGTGGCGCGACGAGAATGGATAGAATCAGGAATGACTCTATAAGAGGAAGTCTGAAAGTAGCGCCAATCGTAGAAATGTTACGAGGACATCGCCTAGTGTGGTATGGGCATGTGATGCGGAGGGGTGTTAGTCATGTGACAAGACGAGTGTTAGGTGTTATGTGGAAGGTTCTGGAAGAAGAGGCAGACCAAGTGTGAGAGATGATAAGGCTAGGAAGGATGTAAACGCTGAGATGACGGGTGATGGAGGTATGGAAGAAGACATGTTGCGCCGCGCTGACCCCAATTGAATGGAACAAGGGCAAGCGACTGATGATGATACTGCCGTCATAGCCTAAAACGCGATGTTTTGATAAAGGAACTCATAGGAAAAAGTCGCGTTTTAAGACTATGTCGGCAGTATAGGGAACATGTAGGAACTATAGGTGGCAGCACTTTATTCATTCTTCAATAACTATCAGGAGAGGCATCAAATAGGGACACAGTTTTTAGATATGTTACTCTATACCAGTTTCTAAGCGTGTGTGCCAAATTTCGTAAGTGTATCAGTGTATCAAAAACTATAAGTCGGATTGCAATAGTAAGAGCTGTTTTCTAATATTTTTGTTGGACTAGGTATAGTCTAATTTAGGGAACTGTGCAAGTTTCATCAAAATCGGTTCAGTAGTTTTTGAGATCCAGAGTTATAATGTGTATCAGTCATTAGGAAAACGTGTACTTAACAGCGTAATTCGATTACTATGAAAAAATTAAGAAAATTAAAACTTATTAACCGACTTCAAATCAGGAAGAAATACCTAAAAGTTTTATTCCAACTATTTTTTTGAGGTCGGTGCCAGCCTTAATATATTTGGAACAACGGTACGACACTAGCACCAACCTTAAAAAAAAGTTGGCATAACACTGTTGTCTCTTCCCTTTTTGAATTCGGTTTATTTTTTTTAATATCCGTTCGGTCAGCAAAAGGCCGGCTTAGACAATGAGGTGCCTTTCTCCTGAGAGAACACAGGTTTTTACTAAAAAAATATAGAAATTTCGCATTAATCGACCTAAGTATTTGTTTTCGATCCGTACTTCAGAATATTAAGTCAGAAGTTGAGAGTTTTCAAGACGGGCAGCGATGAAGTTTAGTGTAATTACAATCCTGTAGGATCCTTCACAACTCCGCTGGCAATCACGTCAATAATATAAAGCAAACATTAAACCCCTCCCCCCTATCTAGAAAAATAGTCCTACACCTATAGACTACAGGAAAACCTATAAACATTCTGTGCAATAAAGTATAATTGTGTTGTATTGTTTTGAACGTACGGAACCTTCTCCACGCAAGTCTAACTCGCACTTGTCCGGTTTTTTTGAGCCGTTGCACAATTGCACAAAGTTTCTCCAAGGTCCACCTATACTTGGGTGAATTAACTTTTCTTTATCAACAAAATTTCACCTTCTCCGACTAAAATTGAAAGGAAATCTTTATCCGGATATTTTTTGAATAAAGTGTATGCTCATTTAAAAGAGTTTTTTATTATAATTTCTTTATTATAACTTGTTCATGACATAAGCAGTGACCCAGCGGACATAGCTGTCCCCCACTTTTATATGAAAATAAGGTTTCGTCCGCGAGGTCACCCTATTTATTTGTTAAAAACGAGTTTTATTTTTACCTGATCTATCTCTAGATGTAAGATCTTGTTCCATTTAAATCATGTTAAAACATGCAAAAGGTGAACAAATAAGGAGAAAGAGCAATCTTTGGATAAAGCAAAGAAAAGTTGATTCACCCACTTACATCCTTTCAAAATCGAAGAAACGTTGCTATTAACAAGGATCAAACCCCGCTCTCCTTAGTCCGCCCTTTTGACTTAAAGGGTCCGTCATACTCTAATTTTATTGTTGACAAGTAAACCCTTCTAGTACGAAAAGACGGATTTTAACAGGAAAACCGTGTCAGTTACGACGTTTGTATGGAATCAACGACTCAGAACTTGACGACAGCCCAATCCTTTTTGATGATGTCGGTAATAATTTTATGAATTTGAACACCTATTAGTGTGAACCAGTTATGATTTAAGGTTTTAGTGTTTTAATTGGAACATTTGTTATGACGACACGTTTAGCTTAGTGTGAGTGACACCGCCTACGAAGCTCCCAGTCCGATTCACTCGGGGTGGTCCGGCTAGCGACCTGGTTCGACCCCAGGGAACGCCACGGCCGACCACCCGGTCATATTATCGCTACGCCCACTAGGGTTGCGAGTCAGTAAAAAAAAGCCTACGAAGCTAAACTCCGAAATCTAATTCAAAACCAATGTGGGTTGCCAGTGCCACTACAAAAACATAATTTTACAATGGTATTTTTCTAATTATGAAAAAACTACACTGATATGGTTAGTTTATCAGTTAGTTTTAGACTTACGATTTAAATAAACAAGTCTAGGAGTAGAATCTACGTTTTAATTTTTGGATCCTGTTACAGGGCCCACGGTGTATAAAACCGTTTAAAAACAGCAGAGTGGACGCTCTTTTAACCCATAAAAATAAACCATTAGGTGTCTTGTAAAATATTACGTCAAAACTGGTATTACTGTAGTCCCAACTGCTAAAGAAATTTAATCAAAAAATTAATGCACATGCCCTAGTGCACATCCAGAGACAAAACACCAGCGCAGGATGCAATTAGCACCCGTCCGTCCTAACCGGAGCGGTTAATGTGGAAATTTCTGGAAATTTCCTGAAATTCTTGGAAAACTCCACAAATTTCAGCGTACGTGCCGACTAATCTCGTTTGGGAGCAACGTGGAAAATTGCCGGACACGAGTTTACATGTTTTTGGAAAAACATTTGCAGGTGAAACTACGTTCAAGTGCGTGTAAGTTATTCTGTTTTTAGGGTTCCTTATCTCAAAGGAAAAAACTGAACCCTTAAGGTGAAGCTACATATATCAGCATCGAGCAGCATTTTCTGTAGCGTCATTTAGTATGGCGATGCGTAAGCATGCTTACGCATGCGAAATGCGGACGCGTCGCCATACTAAATAACGTTTCTCTATACAGAAAATGCTGCTCGATGCTGATAGATGTAGTTTCACTCTTAATAAGATCATCCCTGCTAGGTGTGGGACGCCCCCCGGCTAGATGGAGCGACGATCTGCGCAGGGCAGCTGGCAGCAACTGGATGAGTATAGCTGATGATCGAGCAAAGTGGCGCGTCTTGGGAGAGGCCTACGTCCAGCAGTGGACTGCCGCAGGCTGATGATGATGAAGATCATCCCTGCCTTCGGCTTGATAATACCTGCGATCAGAGACATTCTTTGTTTTACGTAATGTACTATTATTAACATGGCAAATTCTAAAATAAATACGTAATGATTACGAGTAGGTATCTAAAACACTTACAGGACGTTATCACGTTTACGATGTGTTGTTAAACCTGTCATAAGTGCACTCTCTTAACCTTTTATCACTTCTTACGCTACCGACCTAAAATATTAAAGTCATAAAAATCAATTCAGCTTCCAACAAAAAGTACAAGATTAAGTATAAGTATTCTGATTTTAGGTATCTCATACAAATGGCTTTAGTATGAGCGTTTAAAAAAAAGTGTAATGACGTGATAAAATTCACGGATACAATTTTTTCGTGTATTAATTAGGTTTGAAAGTAAAAACCATTCTGAGTAAGAAAAACTGATTATGCGTTACAGAAGATGTCAAAAAGAGATATACATCAGCAAGTGCTATAATCAACCCAGTTACGGTATGCGATACAAAAATTTACTATATCTACGACAAATCTATCTTGGCTTCGTCGACCTGCTGCGGGTCATAGTTATTTAGAAAGAAAACCCTAATCAAAGCCCATTTTCGCCCTACTAAGCGAACGGCCTAAGCATTGGCCAGCCATATCGTTAATTGATACATTGACGCATTGGCTAAATTTCATCCAGGCAGTTAACTAAATGGCGCCATTTAGTGAAAAGTTAACTAAATGGCTAATTAAACCAGTTGGCTGCAAAGTATGCATTGGTTGAAATAAAAATTCAAATATTTTCACTTATTTGTATGGCAGCCGCCTAACTATCTAACGTGCCTAACTTCACAAAGATTCAGAGTTGAATCTCTGACGTACGTACTTTACGGGGCAACTTCTCGAGATTTTTCACGAGTTAGAAATTTAAGCCATTAAAGGCAGGCTAGTATAATTCAACCTTCAATACGGAACTCTAAAAACGGCGAAAAAGTTAGACCACTCTAATGGCGCTTACGTCGTATTTAAATGAATTTAAGATGATTAAAACGATGTAAAGTTAGAATATTTTAATGGCGCTTACGTCGTTTTAAGAGAGTTTCAAATAATTCAACGCACCGTTGGTCGGATATGGGGTTTTAAATAAATTATGGGGCCGAGGACAGTTTTTGTGCCGACTTTTTGGGCAATGTATTCAAGATTATTAAAGGGATCTCTTGTTTGAGCAGGCAGTGTACTATAAAGTAGAAAAGTATAACCATTTATTAAACTTGGTTATTATTAAAAAGTTTAAATTTTGTTTTGGCTACTAAAAATATGCGGATTTTACTCCCAAACTGCAAGGATCGTTGCATAAACTGGAAGGAAAGATAAAAAGATCGTTAGTTACGCTGTTACAAATACATCGAAAAATTTCGACGGGTCTGCTAGTACCCAGGTGGTGTAGCGGTTTGCACGTTGCTTCGGTAAGAGACGCGGGTTCGAACCCCGCCTTGGCTACAGTGGGTTACGTTTGAGTTTTTCTATGTATTTAATCTTTGTATAATCGTTTTTTCTATGCATAATCGTAATAAAAATATTGTGGTGTCTCCACATTAAAAATTCTAAAAAAACACATCGCAAAGATTGTATTAAATATGTGACAAGAAGTATTAAGCTATAAAATAAAACACATTTCAAACATCATTGGCGTCGTAGAAGCGAATGATGACCCTTCTTTTTATTAATATGAAAAACTGACGGACTCGAAACATCTTAAAGCGGTTGCCTTTCATGTAATCACAGAATAAGTAATAATACTAGGTACAGAGGTTTTTCTTTCCAACAAAATTGGCTTTCGGGTCCGACCACCGGACGAAACGCACCTGATCCGACCGTCTCAAAGTGAGCAGCAGACCAGCGGGAAGGTTGAAGTGGATCAACCTGTCCTTATATAGTGTGTAAATCGAACTAATGGAAGTTTTAGTTGCCGGTTCGCTAAAACCTAGCCCAGCTAAAAAGACTCCGGCAAGAAACTTGGCTGTGCCCGAGCGAGGTCGGTGTGAAGTTAATCCACATTACCAACGTATAAAGATAACCAAGTAGTACGATTTCAGCCGTTTAGGAGCGCGCGACACGTATTTACACAGACGCACGATGCGCGTCTGTGTGAGTGAACGCCATACTGTGGCATGCTCGCGCATGCTCAAATCCTTGCCTGTGGTGCGTCCGTACACGGCGCGCACACATGCGCGCTCCCGATGTACCTTTTGTAGGGAGAGAAACTACTGTATACCGTGACATTACGGTCCGTCTCTCTCTATCAACGCGTGCTCTTTCTGATCGCTGGCTAAGCCGCTCCGAAGGGACAAAATTGGCACCAGTAGCCCCGCGGCGAAATCGCAGAGTGAGCCACTCCAGCAGGCGTATGATGCTACGCTTTGTCGCGCGATAAATAAATGATAAAGCGTCCGTCACGTTCTGACAATAGCGTGTGAGAGTTAGCGCCAGATCTCAGCCCTAGGGGCCCTAGGGGCACGGCCAGCCCAGAGGGACCCCAGTAGCGATGGGGCAGTCGAGTTGTCTGAATCGAATCAGAATCTAAACCAGTTAATTTGCAACTCGCATATGAACTCTAGCTAGAATTGGGTGGATTTTCGTCCGCGACATTTGTATGCCAAACTAAATGTATGGCATACAAATTTGTATGGCGAACATCCACCCAATTGATAACGAATGCGAGGTATGAAATTGCACGCGGGTCAGCGATTCGCCAACTCGAAACTCAACTCGACGAATATTCATTTTGTAACGAATACGCTGAACTCGACTCGACTCGCTGATCCGTTTGGCTGCTGCCACGAAGCGGACCCCATCCGTTTGATCCGAGTCGAGTCAACTCGACTTTCGATTCGAGTTAGCGACCGAGTCAGTTCGAGATATCCGAGTTGGAAAAAAATCAACTCGTAATATCGGTAGACCCTTCATATAAGCTCAAAAGCATGTCTTGACTTCTCAATACCTAGTGCCTAGGGGCCCTCAATCTCTAAATAGGCACGGGTCTGGTCAAAGCGTAGCATCATAAGCTTACTGGTTGCATTTGATTTTTCTACCCTGCATATTTCTGTCTGTTTACATAATTTTAGTAACAGTATCTTTAAAATATTGTAGAGCCAGATAATAGAGCAAGGTACACAGTCCCTAGTTTCCCCGGATATGAAATTCCTTCGCACAAAGAGTAGCTCTTGAAATATAGAGTGGCCATTACGGTTTCTGATTAAATTCTTATGGTAATGATCCTTTTCTTATCTTTTAGGGTTAAGTGTTTAATTCTATTGAGATAGCTTTTGAGTTTTCTTAAAACGTTAATTAAAATAGAGATTGTTTGATGATCAGGATTTGGAATTAGAAAAAAACTGAATTAGCTGAGCGCGAAGCGTCTCTGTTTTAGCTTGGATAAAATTGATTTCGTATACTCGACTGTTCTTCTCTATAGGTATAGAATAAGTAATAGTATTACGTACTTCTGTACGTCTCTCTCTTTAGAGTGCGATTACGATAACTCTGCATTTAAAAGTCAAATTTCTCTGAAACTGCAGGTGTTGCCGTATACTCCACTGTAGAGTTATCGCACTTGTAGAAGTACTCCAACAAAACTGACTTTCGGCTCCGATCAACGGACGTAACGCACCGAATCCGACCGTCTCTCTCTATTATATAATGCGTACCGTTTCTGGTCGCTGGCTAATTTTGTGCCGGTTTGATAAAAATACAGGGTGTCCCCAGCCTCTGTACAAACCTGAAAAGAACATGTTGATTAGGGTATTTCTAACTAATATACAAAGTATCATAATAATTAGAGCAGAACTTACGGAGAAATTAAAGAATTACTATTTTTGCTTTTGAACATCACATGGCAATCGAAACTCCTTCAGCAAATGCTACCTCATAATTCTATGAGCATGATAACTTTTTCTATTGTATGATTTTCTTTTAAAATCTTGACACTTATTTGGTGTCACATTGACATGTGTCCTATGATGAATATTCCGAAAAAATAATTTGTTCCTATTTTTCAAAATTGAAAACTATTATTCTGCTAAGGATTACGTAAACATGATTTTAATTTACGGAGAGTGTCACCAGTATGCCAACCTTGCGTTCATCATCATCATCATTTCAGCCATAGGACGTCCACTGCTGGACATAGGCCTCCCTCATAGATTTCCAATTAGTTCGGTTGGAAGAAACATGCATCCACCGTGAGCCAGCAGCCTTAACCAGATCATCTGTCCATCTTGTTGGTGGACGTCCAACGCTGCGCTTGCCGATTCGTGGTCTCCATTCGAGAACCTTTCGGCCCCAACGGCCATCTGTTTTACGTGCTATATGCCCTGCCCATTGCCACTTCAACAAGCTTATCCGTTTATCTATGTCGGTGACCCTCGTTCTTCTACGTATCTCCTCATTTCTGATTCGATCCCGCAGAGAAACCCCGAGCATAGCCCTTTCCATAGCCCGATGAGCGAATCTGAGCCTATTCATAAGGCCTATAGTAAAGCACCACGTCTCGGATCCATATGTCATCACTGGCAACACACACTGATTGTAGACTTTCGTCTTAAGGCACTGAGGTATTTTGGACGAAAAGACGTTGCGGAGTTTCCCGAACGCTGCCCATCCGAGTTGGATTCGACGATTGACCTCCTTCTCGAAGTTGGACCTATCTAGTTGGACTGTCTGTCCTAGGTATACGTACGCGTCAACAACTTCAAGAGCCGAATTCTCAACCATAACGGGAGTAGGCACGACATGGACATTGGACATATCTTTCGTCTTGTCCATATTCATTTTTAGGCCCACTCGTTGGGAGACTCGATTGAGGCTTTCGAGCATCGTGCTGAGTTCCTCCATCGACTTTGCATTGACCACGATATCATCGGCAAACCGAAGGTGAGTGATGTACTCGCCGTTGACATTGATGCCTAGTCCTTTCCATTCCAGCAGTTTGAAGGCGTCTTCCAAAGAGGCCGTAAATAGTTTCGGAGATACAGAGAAAACAGGAGATATCTGTCTAACTAATATCGTCATTACGTTTGTGTGATACAGCAGGTATGTTACATTTTGTTGATTTTTTCATTCTTAAATGTTAGAAAATTTATATATTTTATCTAAGCTCCTAATTTAAAAAATAACTAGCTAGCATTCCTGAGAAGTAATTCTACAGGGGATTTCAGGCTATATCCAAAGGCTAAGGCCATGCTGTATAGCTTTTTAGATAATCCAGTTTTTGGAAACTTTTCAAAATGACAGCTATGCGGGATGACAGACTTGCGAGGTTTACAGCTCAGAGAGACGCTAGTCATATGCTACTGTAAACTTAGTAGGCTTATGATGCTACGTTTTGTCGCGTGGTAAATAAATGTTTAAGCATCTGTCACTCTCACACACATATTGTCAGAACGTCACGGATGCTTTATCATTTATTTATCGCGTGACAAAGCGTAGCATCATAAGCTTACTGGTTTCTATATACTGTTATTTTCACATGAAATAAATGATCTACTAGTCTAACGCATAGGTCCCCAAAGTGGTCCCTACAGCCCAGCCCAGTGGGCGCTGGGGATTCTCAGGGGGCCGTAGGGGCCTTGGAAGTAATTGGGGGGGTCGATGCTATCCAGAAGGCATCATTTTTGCTGCGCCGTAGTCGAGTAAAAATTAAAGACAAAAAATAGTGCTGGCTCACGACAAACATTTCACTCTGTATAAAAGATACAACAAATCCGCATCGGTTCCGTATCGTAATTCATTACAGCGTTTACCTTACACGAGTGCTTGGGGTGAGCGGGTGAAATCCAGTAAGTAAGAAATATGACGATTCGAAGCAAGGTAAATAAAATAGTGAGTTGGTATACATGGCAGGTAGATATTTAGATTAATAAACAGACGAACGCGCAGAGAGACAGATGGATAGAAGAAAATAAGATACTGAAACTGACAAAAAGATGAAGTAAAAAAGGACTCATTATAACAAAACGGGACTTAATCGCGTAAAAACATGCTATTACCTCGACGTTTCGGACGTGCCGTGACGTCCATGGTCGCGAAGGGACCATGCCCTTCCATGTCCATGTCCTTCGCGACCATGGACGTCACGGCACGTCCGAAACGTCGAGGTAAGAGCATGTTTTTACGCGATTAAGTCCCGTTTTGTTATAATAATGAGTGAAAATCGTGAAAGTTTAAATCAATCAAAAAGGACTGTAAAAAGTTTAATTTCCAGTTTTTGAACACCTGAGGTGCATGCAAATTCGCGAACGTACTTATAGATGGATTAAGTCTGGAAGAGGAACAGACATAAAGATGGCTAGTCTCATAAACAGACAAAATACACACAAAAAGTTAGGTAGGCAAATTAACGGATGTACTATAATGAAAGTGACGGATAGACAGACAGTGACAAAATTTGAAATCAACGAACTGGTAACCAAAAAATAGAGTATCTCGACTTAATGCACTCCAGTGGGCGGCGGCGTACAGGGAAGTGACAGATGAGAGTGACAGGCAATCCCTCCACATCGGTGGATGTTTGTCGTTCTATTAGCAACGAAAACATCTTCACCGAGGTATCGACTTAAAAAAACGACAGAGAAATGAACTGAAACACTAACAAACGGACGGATTTGTAAATAATAGCGAGCCGGCTTTTAAAACAGATAGAAATTATAGATCTATACGCAAATGGCTTTATATGCTTAATAAAGATGCACACAAACAGAATCTTAAATACTGATCAACAAAGATACTAAAAAATATGTAGTGTAGTGTAGTAATAAAAAATACAAGAACGGATTGTGAAGAAATAAACAAGCAAGTAACTGAAAATTCTCGAGTTACCTGACTCCACTGAGCGGCGGCGTACAAGGAAGTGACAGATGACAGGCCATCCCTCCACATCGGTGGATGTTTGTCGTTCTATTAGCAACGAAAACATCTTCACCGGGGTATCGACTTACAAATAGGGGTGGCGGGATAAATGATTACGGGGTATGTTTGGGGTAATTTATTAATAGTTAAGGATGTTTTATGTTATATGTAAACAAATGCCCTCAATTGTACCTATGTATTTATTTATCTATCCATGTATGTATATTGTCGTAAAGTAGCCGTAATAAAAGCAATCAAGTTTGGGGCTAGAATCTAGATATTTGTTTTAAATTAATACAAAGTGAAGTATCAAAGGGTAGTAGTCAGGAACGAGGAGATCCGTAGAAGAACTATGGTTACCGATATAGCTCAACGCATTGCAAACCTTAAGTGGCAATGGGCAGGGCACATTGCTCGCAGAACTGATGGCCGTTGGGGTGGTAAGGTTCTCGAGTGGCGACCACGTACCGGAAGACGAAGTGTTGGCAGGCCTCCCACAAGGTGGACCGACGATCTGGTGAAAACCGCGGGAAGCCGCTGGATAATAGCAGCACAAAGCCGACAATCGTGGAGATCCTTTGGGAAGGCCTATGTCCAGCAGTGATGAAGTATCCACCGAAATATTTCCTCGCTGCAGTATTTCAGATACTTTAGCATCCTGTATAAAACAGAAAGATAATTAGGCAGTTATTTTTTGCAGCGTTTATTACGTCGCAAAGTTGAGACAAATCCTTACTAAAACAAAGAAGTAATTAGGGGCCCGACTAATCAGACTAATGACACTAACAGCCTAGCTTCAAAGAGATAAAGAAAAGCATTCTCACAGAAAACTACGGATATCTTACACTTACATATAGAAACAAATATACCACAGAATAGTAATAGTGTTACGTACAGAAGTTTTCCTTTCTAACAAAACTGACGTTCGAGCCTGACCACCGAACGTAACGCACTGGATCCGACCGTCTCTCTCTATCGCATAACGCGTGCTCTTACTGGTCGCTGGCTAAGTCTCTCCGGAGGGGCATAATTTGGTACTAGTAGCCGAACGGCGAAATCGCGGAGTGAGACACTCCTGACTATAAAAACATTAATTATGGCAAGGACCTTAAAGTAAATAACCGGACGGAGCTTCGCCAACAGATAACTGAAGCGTGCTTGCTTGCTTTGTACGGTCGGCCTCAAAAGTAGCTGAACATATTTGTATTGTGGCGTAGTACTAAAGTGTCCAGCTACTTTTGAGGCTGACTGTACTTACATCAACAAGTTTTTTTCTTACTACCCGCAGCACGCACGCATTGATCTGACCGAACAGCGTTAAAGAAACCGGCGGACTAGAGGTGCAGTTCTTTGTCAGCGAGGCTACGTCCGGTTATTTATTTTAAGGTTACATTATGACTAACGTTCCATTAAATTTTCCAAAAGGTTATGGAATGGTACTTGATACGCATAAATGTATATTTTCAATTGATTTATATTCTCAGGTATTTTAGTTTTCACTAAGAGACATTTTATTCTTTTTTACTTTAAACATAAGCGTAGGAAAATAACGGTGGAATATTTTTTATTTCGTAAGTTATCAGTTTTCGTTATCGGCCCTCAAGGCTTTAAGAGAAACCTCAAAGGGAGTTATGGCTGATAACAGTAATTAATTAGACATTACACCAAATTATTAAGAAGCTATGGTAGCCGAGTGTTTCGGACATGTTCTGTGACTAGAGGTAATATGTATAGGCAAGGTACCGTCAGTATCTTGAATGAACTAAAACAAATCCCTACGTAGTTCTTATGGCTTGTTTTTGAGCAATAAACGCGATTTTCATAATGTAGTCATAGGAGCCTCCCCAAAATATGATGCCGTAATGTAGTTTCGATTCGACCAGAGCATAGCATACCATTCTAATTTGCTGTAGACTGATAACGTCTTATAAGGATCTCAAGGCGTAAGATGCAGAGCTGATGAAACTTTGTATTGATTCCAATTACTTTTTCCAATTTAAATTGCAGTCTATATGAACCCCTAAAAAGCTATTTAACTTTTTATATGTAGACTGTAAGATGGCTTTTCTAAAAGGAAATCTAATTATATGTTCTTATAGCTAGTCTTGAATAGGATAAGATTAGATTTTTATGCATTTACTAACAAGCTATTCATATTAAACCAGCTATCAAATGCAGAGAGAGCCATACCGATCTTGTCCTTGAGCTCATTAATGTATTCTTAGCACTAATAACGGCGTTTGTATCGTCAGCAAAAACTATTGTATTTGAGTCCGGGAATTGATCAAAGTAGAAACAAGATTGGTCCTAAAATCGAACCCTGTGAAACACCCGTAGTAACTTTGATTACTTTAGACTTAGTCACTTTCTTAAAACATTCCTCTACTTGTCTTATATTTCGACAAACACCTTCCTGTTCTGTTTTAAAACATTCCTCGAACACCATAATAGTCCAGTTTATTTAGCAGGATTCCATGATCAAACGCTGAGCTAAGGTCTAAGAATAATCCATCCATCTTCATCCCTTTGTTCAGTTTTTTGACAACATCGTATATTAAGGTGTCAATTGCAGATGTGATGCCAATGTTTTTCTAGTATCCAAACTGCCTATGACTGATTATATCCTTAGCTTCAAGGTGAGTGGTGAGTGTTTTCTTGATTAACTTTTCAAGTAGTTTGGATAATACCAGCAGTAGCGAATTTGGTCGATAGTTTTTGGTATAGACCTTCTCTCATTTTTAAAAAAAAGGGAGGATGAAAATGCCCTTAACGTACATATTCTTTTGGTACTAACATTACATACTTATAGACAAGATAACGCCTGCGACATTCTCTGCATGAATTTTGATTTTTTCATGGAAAACCCCACGTCTCAACCCTTTAGTTTACGACATGAAATTCGAAAAATATTACAACTCAAAAGCAGTTTATACGAGCATCTTTGATTTTCTTTAAAACATCAAAAATAACTTTTTAATCTCACTATACATATTTCATTACATTTGCCTAAAGATTACTGTACATCGTTACGTAGTAACTCAAATATTTAACTTACCGTACAGTGAGTACAATAAAGTAGGAATAAAATACCAGTAACTGTGAGCTATAAACCTGACAAGTCTGTTAATCCACATAGCTCCGCCATCTTGAAAAAAATCCAAATTCATTTTTTTTATTGGTAAATAAAATTTACACCCTCAGTCAGTTTCATCAGTCAGTTAATTTCATGAGTTAGTCAGCCAAAGCAATTCTTTGCGAGAGGTATGCGTCAACTCTGGGATCTCCCGAGGTATATACCAGCCGCGACGACAGAGCCTTCATAAAGGTTTTCATGTCGGTTGACCAGGGTCCTAAAGTCTTTACCGCAAGCGCCGCAAATTCGTAGTCCTTTATGTTTAATAATTGGGTACTTGACTGTAACCGAAATTTGTAAAAATTATATAAAATCCTGTTAACATAAGCAAAATAAGGAAATATGTTAAAGTTTTGATTTTGATACCTACCTAACGTGTAACTTTTTTATGATCCTGCAAAGTTGGATGGGAAAGTCCATTTTAAAAGTATAAAATTATGAAAAACTATTAATATTATTAAGTAACCCGTAAAATTTATGGTAGCTTTTGTTATGTAACCGTTACGATGAACGCAAGTTTTAAATTAGTTAAAGAACAAAGTTCTTGATTTCCCCAAACAACGTATGTCCTATGACTTCACGTTACAAGGGGCTTCAGTATGAAGCGTTTCGGCACGTTTTTGGGAAAGTCTAAAAATCTGATTTTAACATTGTAGCATCTCGGTGAGTTTTTATGATATTGAAGTGTTTTTTTTACTATATAATATTTTTATTATTGACAGGTCTTTCTACAACGGTTTACTATTGGATCGCATAAATTTTAAAAGCATAATTCATAATTTCGCATGATTCATCATTTGGCATAATGCTTTTTTTTCTGAACGCGTAAACTTTTCAGGATTATTATAACGCAAACCTAACCTAACGTAACCTATTTTATGCCACACCTGGCCATAAAGTGGCTTTTTCCGCACGCTGCGCGTACGGAAAAAGCCGCTTTCTGGCCAAGTGTAGACATAAAATTATGTACACAACACGGGAGGTAATAAAGAAAGCCCTCGATCGCATATTTACGTCCCTCGCTTGCAGCTCGGGCCGTAAACATCTGCGATCTCAGCCTTTCTTTATATTACCACCCTAGTTGTGTAATGTACTATAACAGGATGAGGCCCTAAAGAGCCCTAAAAATTCTACAGTTTAAGAAAAAAATGCATTATGCCGAATGATGAATTATGCCAAATGATGAATTATGCCTTTTAAATTTATGCGATCCAATAGGTTCCCTTCTACAATATCCTCCTCATCTTCCTCGTTTCCTCATGACTGAGGGTTGCGACCACATGAGGTCGTTGTTCTATGCACCAAAGCACTCCACTCCACATGGTTTTCTGCCTTCCGGATCGACGCCTGTAGAGTTCCCTGACGTGCTTCCTTTACGGCATCGGCCCATCGGTTTGGTGATCTTCCGCGTTCCCTTATCCTTCCACGTGGCCAACCACAATGAGCTATTCCAAACTATCTGGCTCGCGTCTAGCCATGCCCGAAATACTGCAGGATCCGCTGGAAGCAGATGCTCGATAAGCGGCACTATACATCATATCTCAGAAAAAAGTTGTCTAATAGCCAATTGTAGCATTACACGGCACTTGCCTCCCCACCTGTACCCGTATCTTATCAGCTTAATTTGTCTCCTGTAGTCAATATAAGCGGTGGCCAGTCACTTTCATGCTAAACATGATTTACGTAATCAACATTTCTTACATGAAACATTTAATTAACTTACTGTGTTCAACGATTAATTTTATTCGCCGGTGCAATGATGGACCAACGTGACAGGTACTATATTAATATATTACACACTATTTTACTAAAAATTGAGGTATTTGCTTATCTAGTCCTCCGGTGATCATACGGCTGGCTCTTTCCTTCTTAGCGGATAGGCATTGCCATCCAGCGAGGTAACGCAGCCACGCTAGGCTACCTACAGGAGGCGACATAGGGGACATTTGTACATATAATTTAGGTCCCCTTTTTAACGTAAGCTGAAGTGACGAAGCCTGTTGCGGATTACTTTTGTTGGTAAGTGTGACGAAGCCTGTTGCCGATTTGAAGTTGTACCCACCTGATGAAGCCTGCGTTGCGGATTTAATCTTATGTGGTGGTCTTTTATTTTTTCAATTTATTATGTGTTGATTAAATGAGTGTTATTACCTAATGGATTTAGGTCCCAATAGCTTAAATTTAGTTAGTAAGTTGTAAATATTGTGTTTTTTATTTTATATGTATGTGGTTCGTGAAAAATTCAAATCTCTACCTGTTACGGTTCAAAAGGTTCAGCCCTGTGACCGACGGACAGACAGACAGATCGGTATCGGATACTTAGTAATAGGGTTCCGTTGACATTCTTTGGGTACGGAACCCTAATAAATAAAAAAAAGGACATGCAATCGACTAGAGAACATTGTCATTTTTCTGAAGTCAGTTAAAAATGATATTCAGCAGTAATAAAATCATATTAACTGTCTAATTCCAGTGCCACCATGGCTGATGTCCTTCGAAGAAGAAATGAATATGTCAAGAAAGACGAAAATCTGGTGAAACCTGGCGTCTACCATTTTCAGAACAGTAAGTGAATTCTTAGCTTTTCATCATGGGACTAGCGACCTGGTTTGATCTCAGGCGCCCCCCCCCCCCCCCCTAGTCCAACCCTCTCATGGTGATCCGGTCAAACGACCTGGTTCGACCCCAGGGAACGCCACGGCCGATTTTTGCAACAGTCAAAACTTGCAAGTTTGTCAGTGACCGGCACGGATGGTGCAACAACGCGGAAAATTTTAGTATGGACATGATTCTAATTTTGTTCAAAAACAATTAAAAAATCCGACGAAATGAGAACCCCATATTATTCCGAAGTCAGTTAAAAATGTTTTAAATTAGACAAAGGCGAGAAACTCCGAAGTCCGGTGTTTATCATCCCATAATGAACAAAAATGTCAGTTAATTGATTAGCCGACATCCCTACCCTGAGCTTACGAGGTCATAAGTTATTCAAAACTTAAAAGTCCCATTTTTTTTAAATAAATAAATATTAGAACACAATCTTACACAAATCGAACTAGTCCGATAGTAAGCTCAATAAGGCTTGTATTGTGGATACTAGACGACGATATATTTAATAGATACAAATGCTTAAATACATAGAAAACATCCAAGACAGAAACAAATATCATCAGATCATCACACTTATAATATTTGCTCTTACCGGGATTCGAACCCAGGACCGTCAGCTTCGTAGGCAGAGTCACTAACCACTAGCCTGTAACCGGTCGTCATTTATCTTCATATCTTTACAAAGGGTCTCTAGTGTCTCCCATAATTTTTAAAAGTCATACTGTATTGTTAGTCATAGTTATCGAAAGTCATTCAACCTATTTTCTATGAAACCGTTAAGTTTTCAGAATTGTTATAAAACAAACTTAACCTAACCTATTGTTTTCTAGCATTTTAGCAAAAATATTACCGTTGTAGAAAAACTAATACTGTATGACTTTCGATAATTATGACTAACAATACAGTTTTTTTTTTCTTTTTTTTTTTTGAAGCCTGACTAACTTGCAACCCTAGTGGGCGTAGCAATTATAATATGACCGGGTGGTCGGCCGTGGCGTTTCTTGGGGTCAAACCAGGTGGCCTTTGTTCCGGTCCACCTCGATAGGGTCGGACTAGGATCAGGTCGTTTGGCCAAACAATACAGTACCTATGACTTATAACTTTAAGGGAAACAAGGAGATCCCCTTTACAATATTGTAATTAATTTTCCATAGCCCGGTAGTGGGACATCTGCAGCCCACTGCTGGCCTCAGACCTCTCTTTTTGTAGTCGGTTAAAAAGTGTTCTTAATTGGATCAAGGCGAGGAACCGAAACCAGGTGTTTACCATCCCGGACAGTAAGTTGATTAGGCAACTTCCCTGACCTGAAGCCACAAGTTACTCGTAGTCACTTAGGCAAGGCATTAATTCGAACACTCGAAGTTTTCCCCAATCTTGGTAGTGGGAAAAATAGGGTGGAAACAATCGTCTTATTACTATTCTTTTATATTTAGAATTTTATTTAATTTTTCATTAATGCCTAACAAAAAGTACTTTTTGCGCTCTCATTATTTTAACCTTTTTAAGCACTTAAGAATACAACTCCAAAATCAATCATGGGCGTAACAGATTAGCTCATTTTGAGGGTTCCGTACCAAAATGGGAAAAAAGGAACCATTATGGGCGACTTTGTCTGCCTGTCCGTCTGTCACAGCTAGATCCCTCAGGAACTGCTGCTGCTATCGATTTAAATTCTGGAATAGTGTTTAAAATAGCTGAACTGAAAAATATGTAATAATTACTGATTATTAATATCAACCTAAATAACACAAACATTTATTTTTTCAGTTGCTAAACTAACCGCAATCTATGTCGATGTATGGGGACAGCAGTTTTCCAACAGTAGGCTTATGATGCTACGCTTTGTCACGCGGCATCCGTCACGTTCTGACAAATAGTGTGTGAGAGTGACGGATGCCTTATCATTTATTTATCGCGCGACAAAGCGTAGCATCATAATCCAACAGTAGTATGTATTAGTGTAATACTAGCGTGCAAAATAAAAAAAAAATTACACTTATTTTATACTGTATTCAAGGTCAGAAAATGTTTGATGTGATAGTAATTTTTCTACATTAAGTGACTAGTTAGTTAGTTAGTTAAAATTTTGTTTAAGAATTTAAACAAAATTTTGACATTTCACTGATGTCTTTTTTCGGCCATTCTCACGAAGTATGACTGCGTCTAATTACCGCGTCTCCATACATTTAGTATGAAAACAGCGTCGTGGTAATTAGGTGACCGCAGACATACTTCGTGAGAATGGCCGTTTTGTGGGTTGGATCCTTCTCCCTAAACTGCGTCCATTTGAAGGTGATTATTTTAAATTGGTATAAATTATATCGTTCCGGGAGAATACTTGGCGCGCAACGAGTGTTCTATTTATATACGAGTAACAAATACTTATGACGTTTTTGTTTGTTCAAAACCATTGTTATTAATATAACAAATGACGTCACTTGTTATTACAGCTTCCAACGGATTATTATCTAATTACAATCTTATCTAACTGAACAACGTGTTTCAAGGGAATGCAACGAACGTTATTAAAATACTGATTCTTGAGAAGGTTTTGCGTGTGAATTGTTATTAATATCATTTATTATATTACATTAGTTGTGGGTATCATGGTGTGTTCAGGTTCGTAGTTATTGATTCCAAATTTCTGCAGTTGGGTATAGTAGCGGAGTTTTATATTTCTCAAATAAAGAATCCTCAACGGTTGAATATGGGCAAGTCGGTGGAAATCGAGTTCTGTGGACACCTCCCCGCCCCGGTATTATCAAACCGCAATTAGAATTCTATTCCAAAGTACCGTTTGCACAAAAGTACATACAATTAATAAATACATATATTTGTAAGTCAATCTCTTATATCTTCATAGTTTAAGCGCAGACACTTATAGATAAGTAATAGATTTTATGCCACACCTGGCCATAAAGTGGCTTTTTCCGCATGCTACGCGTACGGAAAAGCCGCTTTCTGGCCAAGTGTCGACATAAAATTATGTACACAACACGGGAGGTAATAAAGTAAACCCTCGATCGCATATTTACGTCCCTCGCTTACAGCTCGGGCCGCAAACATCTGCGATCTCGGCCTTTATTTATATTACCACCCTAGTTGTGTAATGACACCCTAGTTGTGAAAATAACTTTTTCGACACACTTGCTCATAAAGTCGCTCTTATTTGGTGTTTCTTATGCGCGGAACGCAGCTTATTACACACAAGTGCTTTTTACTTTTCATTGCCACACAAGTGCTGCAATAACCGCAAATTGACCAATGAGAGCACGTCGTCGTGGGGCTCGGCGTGCGGATATGATTCCCGCGCAGCACCGCCACCAGTCCGCCACCTCGTGCCTGTCCATGGGCGCGCCCGCACTACGCCGCCGCCACACGACGAGGTGACGGTAGACGAGTAGAGATAAAATATATATGTACAAAACAGAAATTCTAAATGATATTATTTTTTATTCGCAAGTGTGTTGAAAAACGTCGTATGACACTCGTGGGCATTGGTCATTACAGTCGAGGCTGTGTTGCATAGCCCGAGCGTTTTTACAAATAATGTTTTTGACGGGGTCGTAGTTTTTATTAACATTAAATTTACTCTTTTTTATATACATAGAAACACCTTGTTTATGGCAGTTACTTAGAAGTTCGTCACCTTTGTTTTGATAGTACTTTAATAAGGTGTTTTTTTTTTTCATTTATTTAATCTGCGCGCCTTTTTTTTTAATACTGGATGACGAAAAATAAGCCCGCATAAAAAAACCCGGATTCATCTGCGAAAATGTTTGATACTCCGTATAAAATTTTGTTACTCTACGTTATTCCAGGCAGCTAAAATAAAGTGAGAAAAAACGACGAACAGTTCAATTAAAAAAAGTTTGTTCAACATGATAGTGCCCTTAACCGGAGAGCACTTCTAGCACTTTATATCGTTTTATTTAAGTGGAGTATCGAACTCCGCATCCATTTTTAACTTTATATTATTTTTGCTTTCAGAAATCAAATATCACAATCCACACAAATACAAACAAATTTACAAACGAGCCGTCTTCAAAAACGGTGAATTCAACATTCTGAAACACAATTCGAAGATTAACATCTTCACAACATGGTTCGTCACGATGGTGAAAATAAGATGGCGGTGGACGCTTCTGAGCTACGTTATAGCTTTTATTACTGTCTGGTTGCTCTTTGGTTGCATCTATTGGCTTATTTCAATGGGTCATGGCGATTTTAACAAGAACGAAGATATAAATGGGACTGAATGGACGCCTTGTATCAGAGAAATCTACAACTTCACTTCTGCTTTTCTCTTCAGCATCGAAGTTCATACAACAGTTGCTTACGGACATAGGAAGATAACACTAGAATGTCCTGCAGCAGTCTTTACTATGTGCATGCAATGTATCGTCAGTACGATCTTCCAACCGTTTATGATCGGTATACTATTCGCGAAACTAACAAGGCCAAAGAGCAGAACGCAGACAATCCTCTTCAGCAAAAATGCTGTTATTTATACTAAAGATAGTAAGCTGAATATCGCTTTCAGAGTAGGTGATATGAGAAAGTCAAGAATACTCAACATTAAAGCCTTAATGTATATTATAAGAATGGATGTTTGCGATCGTTTAGACGATTATGAGCAAATCGCGCTTAACGTGGAACTCGAAGGCTGTGAATCTACTTTTTTTCTATGGCCAGTGTCTGTTGTACATATTATTGATAAAACTAGTCCTTTATACAACATTTCTGCGCCGGAATTGATAAAAAGCAATTTGGAGATTTTGGTAGTTTTCGAAGGTATTATAGAATCCACTGGTCAACCTGTACAAGCGAAGTCAAGTTATACGTCAAATGAGATTCTATGGGGTCATAGATTTGTAACCATGATTGACTTTGACTTTGAAAGGAAATTATACAATGTTGACTTTTCTAAATTAGGGGTAACTGAAAAAGTAGATACTCCTTTGTGCTCAGTTTGTGAATATGATACATTGCTGTCTTCAATTAGATGATACTAGTATGGAATACCACCTGTGTCGATCTCTGGCACCTTCCCATCTTCAGGCCACTTGTTCCCAGGCTGGAGCGGCGGCGGCAACGGCAGAACAGAACAAGCGGCGCAAATACGCCGCCCTCGGCGAGGGCTACATATTTCCGCCGTTTGGTGTCGAAACTCTCGGGCCGTGGGGGCCTAACGCCAGAGATCTCTACAAAGAGATCTCTAAACGGCTCATTGAGACGTCAGGCGATCAGAAGGCTGGCAGCTATTTCGGACAAAGAATAAGCCTCGCCATCCAGCGGGGCAACGCTGCCAGCCTCCTGGGCTGGGCACCACGTCAACAGAAAATGACCTGGGGAGCATTTTTTTATTTATAGTTTACTCTTAGTTATAGTTATTTTATTTTGTAGTTTGTTTTTTTAAATTATGTAAATATTATAAATAGTGTATTTTTTAGCGATTTGTTCCAGGGTCTTAGATAAGATGATACTAACGTATTGTGAAAAAATCTTTTTCCAATCAAAATGGTAAATGGATATAGGTACCAAACAAAAAATGGAGTCACGCAATTTTGTGATTTTAGTAGCTGAAAATGTATTAAATAGGTAGAACGGTTTTCTTTATAGAAATGTAAATAACAATGTCTACTTGGTAGGTTTTTTCTTTCACCATAATGTCAGTATCTCTTTATCAAGTCATTCTTGTAATCAGAGATGGGCATTATTCGAATAATGTTTTATTTGAATGATAATTCGAAAAAAAATACTAATTCACGATATTTTTATTCGCGGATGATTTATTCGCGGATAAATCCGTTAGTACAAAAACAGACTTTCAGTTCTGTTAAGTTATTATTTTTTTCGACAAAAGTCAATATGGTATTCCAATAAATAATTATTCGTGGCAATTCATTCGCGAATAAATCATCCGCGAATAAATTATTCCACGAATAATTTATTCGAATACGAATAATCATCCGCCAATTTTATTCGTCATTCGCGAATAATATGGTTATTCTTAATCGTTATTTGTCATTCGAATAAATTTTGCCCACCTTTGCTTGTAATGTTGTTCTAGATATTTTGTTTGTCGCCCGAAAGTATTATTTACCGAAGCGCTATACGCGTCTTGCAGAATAAAGTTTTGAATTAATCTTCTTTTTTTCCTCTCCTTTTCATGTGCATAACGTCTCTCAACATTTTTCTGGATTTCCGAAGTGTTAAAAGCAACTAACAAAGTTCTGTCTCCTTTCACCTACGTTATTTAAATATCTTACTATAGCTTGACAACTTCGTTGGTGACACTCACATGTGTGCTTTTTGTTATGTGCAGCCGTAACTCTTGCTCAAGTTACCACCAACACGAATGGCGACCGACGGAGGCAACCTCCGCAGGCAGCCGTTCGTGTTGGCGGTAACTTGTGTAAGTAGTTACGGCTGCACATAACAAAAAGCACATATGTGAGTGTCACCAACAAAGTTGCCAAGCTATAGGTAGCAGTGATTGCAATGATTTACTATTCAAGATTTTTGCGCTTTTCCTAAGCGATAAGACATCTGACACAAAAAAAATTGAAATGATTAATTTATTTTCAGCTACATAATTATAGTATCTCTCTAGCGATTATTGCAATTTATTAACTTAACAGCTTATTTGTCAATAAAATTGAGTAAACTGATCTTCCAGGTATTTTGTTGTTTTTTCTGAAACATTAAGACGCATCTTCGAGAATAATGTTTTTAATTAATCTTTTGTCTTTTTTCATCTACTTAATGCCTACATTTTTATTCCGGTGCCAATTATTTGCATAATACTCTGCACTGATAAACAAATTATTGTGTAAAGTCCGGTCTTTAAAATAGATATCAATATCCTTACCATAAATAGTCCGTTATTTGGGCATATTTACTTAAACAAACTTGCGGTCAAGATGGTCCAGAAGGGTAATTAATTAATTCTCCTCTCAATACACGAAATGTGCTATATTAGTATTAAACTCCTTCCGCTTAAGCCCTTTTCTCAGTGAAGTTGGAGTACAAGTCCCAGTTAGTTCCGAAATTAATTAAATTGTTAGATAGAGTTGTGAATGAAAACATACGGGCGTGGAAATGGATGGTAAATGGTTGGCTAGTAAATGGGTTAGAATAGCTTTTGTATTCGGAAACTAGAGGTGCTCACAATTTTGTTTCCAGATGTGAAATATCTCTTTTATGCTCAGTCGAGTAAAAAGCCTCCTAACAACTACCTCTCTGTTACATTTTCCTGTCTGGTCTCTGCCCACTACACAGTATCATACCATGACGCATGATGTAGGCGCTATATATATCGCATCTACATTACACCGCCACGGCTGATGAGGTGGCGGAGTACGTTCGTCAGAAGACCGGCTTCTCGCTGAGGGTGTTCCAGCTGTGTTCGCGCCAGTATGTGCACTTCAGCTCGTTTGTGGTGCGCGTGCCGCGGCCGCTGCAAGAAACCACCGCAAGTGCTGACTTCTGGCCGGAGGGTGTCGTGTTTCGACGGTTCCGGGGCAACCTGCCGAATCCTACACCGGAGACGACGATGCAACGGGGCCACGCCGTTTCGTCGCCTAAATAGATATTTTATTTCTACGTTTCATGACGCATTGGTTTTTAGGGTTCCGTACCAAAATGGTAAAAAAGGAACCCTTATGGTGCGACTCTGTCTGTCTGTCTGTCTGTCTGTCTGTCTGTCTGTCCGTCTGTCACAGCAAGATATCTCAGGATCTACTGATGCTATCGACTTGAAATTTGGAATAGTGTTAAGAACCGCTAACCCGAGCTTATAGAATGTAAAAAAAATCTTGTAACTTTTTTACTTTTTTTTTTAACGGGTTCGTAATGAGACTTTGCAAATTGAATGTAGGGCTATTATATTGAGT